>CM060909.1:868362633-869790758 GCA_030737875.1 Allium sativum | reverse complement strand
TAAACAAACTTGCAGCCGACCAAAGCAAACGTGCCAACTACCTATCTACTTCCTACTCTTGCCTTGTCAACCTTTCACATGACAACACCCCACGTACAGCTATCTTTAATTAATGAATGCACATGCGTTCTAAAAAAATTCATACTCTAAGCGTACGAGACCTAGTGGCTACTACACCTAAAACTTGGCACCCACGTCTCAATTTCCACTATAAATACAATGCCTGTATTTTCTTCCTGGAAAACGAATGAAACCTCCTTAACAAACCAACGACAATTCAACCAAACCATTCTCCCCTTAACCCTAATCATTCGCTGTCAATGAGTGCGCCGCCACATACCAACTAACGGACCAAAACTCACCTCACTCTAATCCATTTCTCTCCAAATCCCTTACCAAATCAAAAGCATACAACACTGAAGAGGACAGCTCGGAGAGTCCTTCGTCTTCAAAGACCATGATCTTATATGGGTCAGTGTGGAGGCGGGCAAGGGGTTATGAATCCAAGGCGGTTTGGGGGGCTGTAGCAGGTCGTTGGCGCGGTGAGTAAACGTTTGGTGCGAAGGGGTACCATTACATATTGGTCAGTCTTCTTTTGTACGGTATTGGAGTTGTGAAGGGCCGTTAGGAGTAGTGTGGGATGGAGTTAGTTAGTGCTAATGAAGGACCTGGAAGCAACGTGTGGTGCGGGTCTTGAATGAAGAATAACGAAGTGGTATTGAGGAAATAAAAACAAAGAGGGATTGAAACTAGAAGCGGTTGCCAGGAAAGGAATGCGGCCACACACTGATTAGCAAATGTAATTATATCTAAACTAATTGTTAATTAAGGAAATCTTATAAAACATTAAAGAATGTACCCTTGCGACAGGTTTTAAACAAGGCACAAAAGATCGGCCTGGGGTTTGATTTCTGGTTAAAGGACGAACACGAGGAGGATGATTTGTAAAAGTTTGGACTGGCCAATTGATGTTAATTACAGAAATTAAAGGTTCCGATTAAAATATAATTGAAACCATAACTAGTTAATACTTTATATTGATAACAATTTTAACCGGTGACAGGGTCTACCTTTTTGAACAGATCTGGGTGCAACTGGAATCAACCGGGATTTTTAATTTAATTGAACACTCTACCGACCGTTCAAACAACGGAATCATATCAAGGTGAGTTAAACTCACTCAGTTACCCTTTTTATATTTTATATAAATTGGGTATTTTTATTTTGTGTGCTCTGCTTGCCAATGGTTGACTGTTTTGCTAGTTATTTATCTATTGATTTAACCGATGAAATTAAACTGTGTTTAATTTCAGTGAAATACCCAATCGTTATTTTTAACGATTGATTCCAATAAAGGTAACTCACCTGGGTTGGTCACGTTTATTTATAAACGTGTTTAAAATGGTTGAATTGTTTAAATTGCGTGTGAATTGGTTGAAACTAAATGATATGTTTTGAGATAACCGTTGTGATTACAGGGGAGAACAGGTTGGAGGGATCCAACCGGATTCCTCAAATGTATTATTTATTTTCATATGCTCATATATGAACTGATCTATTTGTGTGATTGATTTGATGATTGATTATTGACTGAATATTCAACATCTGTTTGGTTTAAACCAATGGGCGATATTGGTTAAGTGTTTGGCAGAATATGGCCTTTAAAACCAATCGAGTTATAGATATTGATTCACCGTCAGGTGAATCGATAGAGTTGAGGTTATAAAATTTATTTTATAACCAGAGTTAGATTTTGAATTATATTATTTGAATAAAAGTTATTTAAGAGAAATAAATAAATATTTTATTTGTTTAAGACTTTGATTTGTTATGAATTTATTTTGCAAAGCAAATGCTGATGTTAATCAGATTTACCAGTTGAAGAATAAGAAATGAATTAAATGGTTAAACCTTGAAAATTGTTTTGTAAAGAAAACAAATAATTGGAATCTATCTAAATTAATTATATTTTTAAAGCGAGGATTGTTGAAATCGGTTAATGAGATAATCAAGTTTTTGAGTTAATTAAATCGACCGTTTGAAATTAGAATGGTTTATCAAGTTAATGTGTTTTGACTAAAATAGTTAAATGGATATTGTTTGAATTTAAATAAGGATTTAAAAGGGATTTAATATTTAATTTAGTTAATAAAAGGGATTAACTACTGAAGTAGTTAATGTTTGAAATAAGTTATTATTTTATGATGAATTTAGGAATATATTTTTAAATGGGAATTCATTTAAAAAGTTACCGAATGTGAGATGCAAGCCAATTGAATGGTGAAAAGAAATAAACGTACTCGATTATATGAATTAAGTGAAAGGAGATTATGATAAAAGGGTTTATTATAAACCAGAATTATAAATGGAATTTTGGTATTGATTATAACTGATATTTATCTAAGGATAAGACCGTTGTTTGATCAAGGTCTGAGAGGTAATTAAAATACCCCAACTTGAACAACGTCGGAATTATCTGAAGATAATGTTAGTTGGTAATCGTAAGAGACGTTAGTGAATATGTTTTGGAATCTAAACAGCGAATTTAGCACTGTTGTTATAATATGTGTTTTGTAAATTTACTATAGCAATTGTAGCGCTTTTGCTATAGTAAATGGGTTGAAAACCTAAACAGCGATTATAGCGCTGTTGTTTTGTAAATCTAAATAGTAATTATAACGCTATTGTATAACATATGTGTTATAAATTTCTTTGTTAAAACTAATGGATTTCCGAATTTAAAAGATGATTTGAAAGAAGATTTAAGTGGGAAATTGAATATAGTTATTCAAGCTAGAGTTAGCCAAACATAATTATTCGGCTAAGTTGCCATTTCGTACGACTGCTAGCGTAATTCGCAGGGCTGCAGATAGCCTACGGCGGTCGGATGTTTCCTGAGGGAATCAGGCGTAACCATGGTGATCGCTGTGATCTAGAGCCAAGCGAATGGGGTTAAGACGAATGTTAGTTAATTGAAATCAGAGTGATTCAAATATCATATTCTTGAATATTAAAAGAATTGGAAGTTTCAATTTAACAAAAGAAAAATCAGTTTGTTAAAGGCCAAATGATGCTGAATACTGAACCAGTGAACTCATTGGAGTGTCATGATTGAAACACTGTATATTTTGATAGTTAAAACACCGACTATCAAATCATGTCCAATACGATTGTTGGTATGGAAAGACCGGGATCGAATTTATATTCGAAAACCATTCCGACCAACAAATACGTGAAGATCTCAGAAGATGATCGAGATGGAGTATTGAAGACCGTGGGTTTTCATAAACAGAAGAACCACTAATATTCTCTGCCTGGCAAGCAGAGGAAAGCTGTGATTCTGTCGTAGTTGGAATCTACGGGGTTGCAAGGACTTCTCGCTATTGATCCATGGGGTGATTCCTATATGGATGCAGTAGGAGAATGCCTTCGGTTCATCCTGTTCCTGGATGACTTGTATGGACGGATGTCTGACAGAGTATTTCCAAAAGGATCACGTACGTTGATTTCTCCAAACGTACTATAGTTGTTGGCGGAGAATTGCCAAACTCTTAGCTGCTGCTAGAGTATTTTTGTGGATATCAATTAGTGATATCTGATGGATTTGACGATGTGGCATTCAAAGTAAATGGCGACCAAATGTTCAAGATTTAATTCTGGCCTCAAGCCTCATCAACCAGGAGATGACAAAAATCGGGCAGGCAGCATGGCTATGTGGGTCGCTCCCATTAGGGTGTAGAATCACCTATCTAGAGGAAATCCTATTTGTTTTCTTAAATCTATGTTTCGATGCTGTCCCTTATCGGGAGACGGTTGCTGATCCCAACCGTCGGTGATATACATTCGATACACTCAAGCGAAATGAGTGGTCGGTCATGTGAGGGCCGGGTTGCAAGAAGTTCTTGTTGAACCCAGTGTATTCGTCTCTAGAGATACACTATCGGAAGGTGGACCCATACCTTGTCAAGTTGGAATCCAATCTCCAATAAGCGCCTGCGGGTTTTGATTGTATACTATATATGTGGAGCGTGAGATGCAAGCGTTCCACTAGATTGTTAATTATTTGTATTTAGACATTATTATAATATCAGACAAGATATTGGTTTCAAAACTGTTTTGGGTTATCGTAAGGTAAAAACCGTCCGTGTTTATGTGTGGATTTGGTCTTACGATTATCCTTTTCTTTTGAAAAGAATTTGAACCTTAAAATCATGATTGGATGGTTCACCCTTATTACTGTGCGAGTTTATCTCACTCTGGTTCACCAGACTGACCCAGTGTTTTGTAAATGCTCGGGTTAGACCGGGTTTTACAGGTTCAGGTTATCGACTACTGTGAAGAGACGAGCTGGAAGAGTCCAGACGTATGATATTACTAGTATTCCGCTGTGTGTTGTATGAGGACAGACTATCACTGTCCAGATGTGTGCTCTGATATTGTAAGTATTTTAAAAGTTCTCAATAAAGATTTATTTCTGTATTATATTTTGTTCCGCTGCGATGTGAGACTCTGCGTTGTGGTGTCCTTCTTCTTCTTCTATTCTAATATTTCTATCTTATCTATTCTCACCCTCTAACTTCTTTCTATTAATGATCTGGAATGTTCGATGTCTGAATGGTCAACATGGTAATTTGATGTTGATTTTCGGAGTCGAAAATCCCGGTTCGCTACATTTACTGTTACATAATCAGACATTGTTTTTTGCAATCTATTTACAAATAATTATTGAAATATAAATTGTTACAGTTTTTGCAAATTCTTTGCAAATACATTTCTATTGTATAATTGGCATGCTCTATTTTTCAATATCTTTGCAAATATCTTTCCGCAACCGTTGGTGTTGGATATTTACTATTGTTCCCTAATATGTATTAAATTCATGTTGTCAAATAAGCTTACAACAAAGGATTGTTTCAATCCATGTTGATTACGTCATACAATCTATGATTTCTTTCTTCCCTGGTTATATAATCTATAATGTTCAATTGCATGTTTTCTACTATCCGTATACATCTAACTCACAAGTTTGTGAACATAAGGCCTGGTCCAAAATTTCTACCCAATTTATGCTTTTGGCGAGTTAGTATATCCTAATTCATGGTTGGGATAAGTTTAAAGGAAAGATCTGACCAATTTTTTTTCACAGTGCATAGTGCAAACTTGTAACAGCCCATTTTTTAATAACGTGTTATAACCATAAATCAAGGCAGAATTAATTTTTAAAATAAGAATCAAGGGCAAAGGGTTACGCCATTACGTTAGTCTCGAAATTTTGCTCGGAAACAAGTTCGAGTTTTCGAAAATCGGAGTCCGTATGACCAAGTTATGACACTTCGAAGTTTCAGAAATTTTCAAGTTCAAAAACAGCTCAGAATTCGAATTCTAATTTTGAATTCAAACCCCAGAATGGACTGGGCGGGAAATTTCCCGCCCAGGACTAGGTCGACCTGGGGGTCGACCATAAAGTCGACCAGCCCAGGACCAGGTCGACCATAGAGTCGACCTGGGTGTCGACCTGGTTGTCGAGCCCATTTTTGAGTCAGAATTCACTCTGATGTTTCTAGTCCGATTTCTGTCTAGATTCGTTGGCCTGACCCTATATAAACAGCCTCTAACTCTAGTCTCTCTACACAAATTCTCTCTGGTATTATGCTGCTAAAACTCTGGTTGAAAAGCTAGAGAAAAAGGGATTGCTTCTTCTCCAACAAGACTACGTGTAGAGTTTTGCTCTTTGGGGGATTTCTGTTAGACTCGAGATTCAACATCGCCTCTTTATTTTCTAATTCTCAAACCACGATCTGTAAGCCCCAGTTACTTTTAGATCTAAACTTTAAACTTAATATGGACATGTTGTAAATTGAAATTGAACCTAAGTATGATAATTATCTTGGATCTATAATTGTATACCTTGGGTCTATTATTGTTCCTTTTGGATCTATTATTTTGAATCCACTATTATTCACCTTGGATCTATTCATCTTGAATCTTGACTTGTGGGAATGGTTATATGAAATTGATTTGGGGCCTAAACATGTTGAAAACCTAAAACCCTCATGTCCATGACGTTAACATGCCTGTGATGTTTAATTAGTTGCTATTCACAAGTTTGGGGTTATTATCTTATGTCAACTGTTACCATGGCTATCACCCTATTTTGCTAGGTTAGATATTTGAGACCACTATTCCATATGCCAGTATTGTTGAAGTCATTTATCTCAACTTATACCATGCTTTACTTATCATAACTTTTTCTACCTTATTCCCATTCTTTCTATGTTATTCCATAATTAGATTTGTTTGTATCGATTCGAATTCACGTGCGATGGGAATACGATTTGGGTAGTTTAGGCAAACCTGAATTTACTATAAACTTGAAACATAACTTGAACCTGGATATGGACATGAACTTGACACGATTTGACATGAAACATGACATGAAAACTTGACATGAATTTAGACTCGAAACTTGAACCTGGACATGACACTTAAAATAAACTTGAAAATGACCAACTCGAGGTTGGGTTGAGTTTGCAGTGTAAATCTGCCCGGAACCGCCCGGCGAATCCAGTGACTGCAAACAATAGGATCCAACGTGGGTAGTTGGTCATATCGCACCAAAAACCCGAGGTTAGACTATGTTGTGGTATAAATGTGCCCGGAATCGCCCGGCAAATCCATTGACCACAACAACTAGTCTAATGTGAGAGGTTGTGGTGCATTAATGAATTTATGCTACAGGATAGGGTTAAGTCATGAACCACTTGAATATACTTAACCAATTTGACACGATGATTTGGTAGGGTTAAGTCATGAACATGAAAGACAACACTTAACCAACTTGATACATGATTGGATAGGGTTAAGTCACAAATTTGAATGACAACACTTAACCCACTAGAAACCCTAGTTACGCGGTCCTTTTCAGCAGTAACCTACTTGGATGTATCACGATACCCTGGGACTAGGCAGGGTGGGGCACGATTACTGGGTTGATTATAAGCGACCAGAACGACGGCTGAGTAGGTGCGCCATTGTAGGTTCAGGCGGACTATGGTCGTGCACGTAGTCCGGAGTTGAAAAAGCAGGCATTGGGCACCAGTAGGTTTACACTGTGCATGCTTGATTCGTGTCTGTGGTTGGCATCCTAGGGCTTGATACACCCTATGGTGGACCTAGCACGGGTGACTACATTTCGTGATTGGGCCGTATGACACAGACACATGACGAGCTAGAACTTGCAAGGAGCCGATCGAATTAGTAGATCGTACCGTAGGACCCTGTAATGGGTCATTTTATGATATTGGGCCAAGGGATCATTTCATGGTTAATACTTGACATGGGTTAGAATACTAGTACAGTTGGTGCAGCGAATCTTGAATATGCGATGCTAGACTTGATTTATCTTGTTATCTTAGTTATCTTGCCAGACTTATTATCATACCTATGTTTACTTTCCGTTTACTCATGTCTTGTTAACTTTACTAGTTTTTATACTGAAAGTCACTAGGGCTTACCAGTCTTTATGACTGACCCTTTTTCTTTTGCCTCTTTTTCTTTCGTTCCCCCCCAGGTTCTCAGGGAGGAAACGCTAGCTCTTAGCTTGGATTTAGCTTGCTTTCTGTCAGCTCATGTACGGTTTGGTCTTGAGCTATGCTATGGCTGCACTTCTGCTATTTTTGGGGAATAATTTACTTTTGTTATCTTCAATTTATGCTTCTTTATTTAGAACTTGATGTAATGGAATGATTTGTACTTTGGATATATGAGGTTTTGACTCTTTTCTTGAAAGTAATGAAATTTGGTTTTTAATTTCTACCGGTACTTTATTTATATTCTGCCTTGTGACATCTCTGTGTACGTTTACCTAGATAATACTCCACCAAAACTAGTGCATTCCCTTTGTGAGTGGCCCTAGCGGAGGTGGGGTGTTACATTTGGTATCAGAGCGGAAGGTTACTAGACGGGGAATAAGTTTTAAAAACCTCCTAAAACTATTTTCCAAAACTGTTTATAAAGAAGCATTTTTCAATAAAAGTTTTGTGTTTAAAAAAGGCTATTCCCCAAAAGCCATTAGCACTTCCCTTTGTTTCCTCGTTTGAATCTTTTTCTTTTTCTTTTTCAGCATGTCTGATCTTAACCTTCCTGAGGGAGTACCCGTACCTGGATGGTTCCGAAGGTAATTACAAGCTAGGGTCGATGGCGCGGGCCCGGCAAACATCCCTCCTCCTCCTCCCCCAGTGGTCGCGGTGCCTCCTCCTCCTGGTACCGCCTTTGCCAAAAATATGCAAAGACTTTAAAGCAATGGGCGGCAAGAACTTTGTTGGAACTGAAACCTTCGTTGAGGCACGAAACTGGCTAAAGGAGACTGAAGACTTGTTTATTATCTTCGATGTGGAGGATCATACGAAAGTTCAGTTGGCAGCATGGTTGTTAAAAGAGGAAGCTGCATTTTGGTGGGAAGTCACCAACGCTACCAGGCCAGTTGAGACTTGGGCAGACTTTAGAGAGAGGTTTGGGCTTAAATTCTTATCGTTAGCAGAAGAGAACCTTCAGATGGATAGGTTCCTAGCAGTTAAGCAAGGGGACATGACCATTAGGGAGTACATGAATAAGTTTAATCAGCTTTCTAGGTTCAGATTGGACTTGGTTAACACAGCTCAGAAGAAGGCTGTACGCTTTGCTCGAGGATTGAACGAGCCACTACACAGTTTGGCCATAACTCATATACCCATGGGGGCAACCTTTGAAAGATTGGTGGATATGGCTCTACTTCATGAGGAAGACAAGAATAGCAAGAAGGAGGTTAAGCTTAATGAGACTCAAAAAAAGAAAGCTGACTTCAAGAAGGGAGGCAACAAGAATAACAAGGGCAACAACAACAATAATAAAAAGGCACGTGAGACAAAGAAGTGTAACTTTTGTGGTATTAGGGGCATATAGCCAAGGACTGTAGAAAGAAGAAGAGAAAGTTGGGTGAATGCTTTCATTGCGAGGATACTGGACACTTCAGTAAGGATTGCCCTAAGAAGCAAGGACAGGGGCAAGGGCAGGCCCAGCGAGCAAGATCTTCTGGAGGGCAGTTGCATGATCTCAACACCACTCCAGCTCTTGACCAAGGTAGTAATATTTCTGTAGAAAGCCTTGTTTACATTTTTGACTTTCATGTTCGAACCTTATTTGACTCTGGCACATCGCATACTTTTATTTCTTCTGATATTGTTGAAAATCTGCACCTAAGTACTAGTCTAGTTGAGGATCCTGTTAGTGTTTCAAATCCAATTGGGGGCTCCGCCCATTTATCTATGATATGTGTGGATTTGAGGATTTCTATCTTAAGCATATAATTCACGTGTAATGCTTATGTTCTCGGATTTATAGGATACGGTTTGATCCTAGGTATGGATTGGCTGTCCAATTATGGAGCCATCCTTGATTGTTAATGAAGGGTAGTGAGGCTCATGACTCGCCTTGGTAATACCCTTGAAATTTCTTGTAACCCTAAGGGTCCGGTCATGTTGTGTTATCTTGAATCTCTTGACTCGTCCATAGAAAATTTGCAATCTATAAGAGTGGTCCGAGAATATCCAGATGTCTTTGATGAGTTAAAGGGGTTACCTCCTAAACGCGAGATAGACTTCCGAATTTATCTTGTTGATAATGCCAAGCCAGTTTCATTGCCCGTTAGGCACATGGCCCCACGAGAAAGGAGAGAGCTCAGTAAACAAGTTAAGGAGTTACTTGAGAAAAATTTCATAAGGCGAAGCATTTCTGAATGGGGTGCTCCGGTGGTATTCGGTACTAAGGCGGATGGTTCGCTTCGTGTATGCGTAGATTATCGTGAGTTAAACAAGCTAACTAAGAAAAATAGACACCCACTACCAAAAATCGACGATTTGTTTGACCAGCTTGTGGGAGCATCTGTTTTCTCTCAACTCGATCTAGGCACAGGATTCCATCGGCTTAGAGTGGCTGAGGATAGCATTGAAAAAACAGCGTTTAGGACTCCAGATGGGTTCTTCGAATGGCTTGTCATGCCGTTTGGATTAACGAATGCACCCACGTACTTTGTAGATTTAATGAGTAGGGTGTTTCAGGAGTTCCTTAACAAGTTTGTAGTGGTTTTCATGGACGATATTTTGATCTTCTCAACGGATGAAGAAGAGCATGCTAGACATCTCAAGGAAGTCACGGATACGCTTAGAGCACACCAGTTAAAGGCTAAGTTCTCCAAATGCCATTTGTGGAGGAAGGAAGTTCGATTTCTTGGACATGTTGTTTCTAAGCAAGGCATAGCCGTGGACCCCGCAAAGGTAGTTGCGGTGCAAGACTGGAAAATTCCTAAGAACGTAACGGAGGTGAGAAGCTTTCTCGGTTTGGCAGGCTACTATAGGAAGTTCATTAAGGACTTCGCTAAGATTTTGGCCCCTCTTACTAGGTTAACGAAGAAAAACCTAGCGTTTGCATGGGACATAGAATGTGAGATTTCTTTTCAGAGACTCAAGAGAGCCCTCACCACAGCTCCAGTTTTGGCATTACCCAACGTAAGTAAGATGTTTACGGTGTACACAGATGCGTGTGGCACAGGATTAGGTGTTGTCCTAATGCAAGAAGGGAAAGTGATATGCTATGAGGGTAGACAACTTAAAATTCATGAGAAGAACTATCCCACACATGACTTGGAGTTGGCGGCGATCGTTTTTGCACTTAAATCTTGGCGCCATTATCTTCTAGGGGAGAGGTTCGAGCTGTATACCCACCATAAATCGCTTAAGTACCTCTTCTCACAGAAAGATTTGAATCTGAGACAACAGCGATGGATGGAATTCTTGGCATCATATGACTTCGATATAGCTTATACCCCTGGCAAGGGTAACGTGGTGGTGGATGCGCTAAGTAGGAAAAGGTTGACCTTGAGCCCCTTGTTTGTTGAAAGGAAAAGTCTAGAGTTTATAGCAACCTTTGATTTTACACCTGCTGTTGAGTCATTGATTGGTACGTTAGCATCTCTTGAGTTAAGACCTACACTTCTAGATCAAGTAGGGACTTCACAGAAGGAAGACCCACAGATAGTCGAAATCATGGACAAGCTGATTAGTGGTGAGACGTCAAGTCACCTCGGTAGGTATGCCATAGATGATAAGGGATTACTAAGGCATGATGGAAGGCTATGTGTCCCACAAGTGGGAGAATTAGTAAATAAAGTTCTCAAAGAAGCGCATCACTCGAAGATGACTATACATCCCGGAGGGGATAAGACGTACAGAGATATGAAACGCATTTTCTTTTGGGCTGGAATGAAAAAGGACGTGGCAGAGTTCGTTTCAAAGTGCATGGTGTGCCAACAAGTAAAGGCCGAGTCGAAGAAGCCCGGTGGGCTATTACATCCTTTGGAGGTCCCGCAATGGAAGTGGGAAAGTATCTCGATGGATTTCATGGATAGACTGCCTAGGTCAAGGAAGGGAAATACTAGCATATGGGTCATAGTTGATAGACTCATGAAAAGTGCTCACTTCATTCCGGTGAAAAGCAAGAGGACCGCATCATGGCTAGCGTCTATTTACCTTCGAGAGATAGTGCGGTTACACGGGGTTCCTTCTAGTATAGTTAGTGATCGTGACCCGATTTTCACTAGCCAGTTTTGGAATAGTCTACAAGAAGCAATGGGTACACGACTAAGTTTAAGCACGGCCTATCACCCACAGACGGATGGACAAACCGAAAGGTTAAATAGGGTACTAGAGGATCTTTTGAGGCTATGCATTCTTGACTTTGGTGGTACTTGGGAAGACCATCTTCCTCTCGTGGAGTTTGCATATAATAATAGTTACCAAGCTAGCATCGGAATGACACCGTTCGAAGCCCTGTATGGAAGACCGTGCAAGTCACCAACTTGTTGGTGGGAGACGACAGACAGGCTTATACTTGGGCCCAACATGATAAGAGACACTTCTGAGAAGGTTGAGTTGATACGAAGACGGATGAAAACGGCCCAAGACAGTCAGAAATCTTATGCGGACAAGAGAAGGACAGACCTAGAGTTCGAAGTCGGAGATATGGTCTTTATAAAAGTTTCTCCTTTACACAATGTGGTTCATTTTGGAGCGGTTGGAAAGCTAGCTCCAAGGTTCGTAGGACCGTTCCCTATCACTGAGAGTATCGGGCAGATGGCCTATAAGGTAGACTTACCCGAGAAGCTGACCGGAGTACACAATGTCTTTCACGTCTCGCATCTCCGAAAGTGCTTACATGAGTCGGCCGAAGTGGTTGAGCCAAGTATCCTTGAAGGCGTAGAAGTGGAAAAAGAAGCAACATTGAGGCGAGTTCTGATTCGTATCTTAGGAACGGAGATCAAGAAGCTAAGGAATCGAGAAGTCAAGCTAGTTAAAGTACAGTGGAGTGAAGCCCAAGAAGACGCAACTTGGGAAACCGAAAAGAAGATACGCACGCTTTACCCATTTCTTTTTGAGGGTACATTCTCGATCTCTTTTCCTATAAACTTGAAAACCTTTCGTATCATGCTTTTACTACCTATGTTTACCTTGTTATCTTCTCGATCTTATCTTGAGAACCTTAGGTAAAATCATATGGATGTAAACATGTGATTGAAACATGTTATGGTTGATGTTTGCAAATGGTTGCAAGTGATTGCTAGTGGATGCATGACACACATTAGGCATTAGATCGGCTCAGTCACATTTTCATGTTGCATATGCATGAGTGCTTATACTTGTACATGGATGGAACTTGTTATGCTATCACTTGGATGTTGCATATGAATGAATGTTTGTGCACTCATGTAGAGATTATAAAGTATGTTAGGAATTTGCATACATGTTGGATTCATTACATTAACATATTTTGCATTAAGGAGGTCTACTGAATCAGTAACCGCCTGATCTTTTGCATTAGATAAGTACATAAACACACACTTTCTGCATATGTTCATACAGCACTAGAAATCTTTTAAGGACAATGGTCGCCTGTGGATGATGTTTTTGAGTAGATGGATGATTGGATGGTAGGATATATTCTTTCTAAGTTAGAGATTTCGGGGCCGAAATCCTTTAAGGAGGGGAGAATGTAACAACCCGTATTTTAATAACGTGTTATAACCATAAATCAAGGCAGAATTAATTTTTAAAATAAGAATCAAGGGCAACGGGTTATGCCATTATGTTCGTCTCAAAATTCTTCTTGGAAACGAGTCCGAGTTTTCAAAAATCGGAGTCCGTATGACCAAGTTATGACCCTTCGAAGTTTCAGGAATTTTCAAGTTCAAAAACAGCTCAGAATTCGAATTCAAATTTTGAATTCAAACCCCAGAATGGACTGGGCGGGAAATTTCCCGCCCAAGACCAAGTCGACCTGGGGGTCGACCATAGAGTCGACCTGCCCAGGACCAGGTCGACCATAGAGTCGACCTGGGTGTCGACCTGGTTGCCGAGCCTATTTTTGAGTCAGAATCCACTCTGATGTTTCTAGTCCGATTTCTGTCTAGATTCGTTGGCCTGTCCCTATATAAACAGCCCCTAACTCTAGTCTCTCTACACAAATTCTCTCTGGTATTATGCTACTAAAACTCTGGTTGAAAAGCTAGAGAAAAATGGATTGCTTCTTCTCCAACAAGACTACGTGTAGAGTTTTGCTGCTTGGGGGATTTCTGTTAGGCTCGAGATTCAACATCGCCTCTTTATTTTATAATTCTCAAACCACGATCTGTAAGCCCCAGTTACTTTTAGATCTAAACTTTAAACTTAATATGGACATGTTGTAAATTGAAATTGAACCTAAGTATGATAATTATCTTGGATCTATCATTGTATACCTTGGGTCTATTATTGTTCCTTTTGGATCTATTATTTTGAATCCACTATTATTCACCTTGGATCTATTCATCTTGAATCTTGACTTGTGAGAATGGTTATATGAAATTGATTTGGGGCCTAAATATGTTGAAAACCTAAACCCCTCATGTTCATGACGTTAACATGCCTGTAATGTTGAATTAGTTGTTATTCACAAGTTTGGGGTTATTATCTTATGTCAACTTTTACCATGGCTATCACCCTATTTTGCTAGGTTAGATATTTGAGACCACTATTCCATATGCCAGTATTGTTGTAGTCATTTATCTCAAGTTATACCAAGCCTGACTTATCATCACTTTTGCCACCTTATGTCCGTTCTTTCTTTGTTATTCCCTAATTAGATTTGTTTGTATCGATTCGAATTCACGTGCGTTGGGAATACGATTTGGGTAGTTTAGGCAAACCTGAATTTACTATAAACTTGAAATGTAACTTGAACCTGGATATGGACATGAACTCGACACGATTTGACATGAAACATGACATGAAAACTAGACATGAATTTAGACTCGAAACTTGAACCTGGACATGGCACTTAGAATAAACTTGAAAATGACCAACTCGAGGTTGGGTTGAGTTTGCAGTGTAAATCTGTCCGAAACCGCCCGGGGAATCCAGTGACTGCAAACAATAGGATCCAATGTGGGTAGTTGGTCATATCGCACCAAAAACCCGAGGTTAGACTATGTTGTGGTATAAATATGCCCGGAACCGCCCGGCAAATCCAGTGACCACAACAACTAGTCTAATGTGAGAGGTTGGGGTGCATTAATGAATTTATGCTACAGGATAGGGTTAAGTCATGAAACACTTGAATATACTTAACCAATTTGACACGATGATTTGGTAGGGTTAAGTCATGAACATGAAAGACAACACTTAACCAACTTGATACATGATTGGACAGGGTTAAGTCACGAATTTGAATGACATCACTTAACCCACTAGAAACCTTAGTTTCGCGGTCCTTTTCAGGAGTAACCCACTTGGATGTATCACGATACCCTGGGACTAGGCAGGGTGGGGCACTATTACTGGGCTGATTGTAAGCGACCAGAACGACGGCTGAGTAGGTGCGCCATTGTAGGTTCAGGCGGACTATGGTCGTGCACGTAGTCCGGAGTTGTAAAAGTAGGCATTGGGCACCAGTAGGTTTACACTGTGCGTGCTTGATTCGTGTCGGTGGTTGGCACCCTAGGGCTTGATACACCCTATGGTGGACCTAGCACAGGTGACTACATTTCGTGATTAGGCCGTATGACACAGACACATGATGAGCTAGAACTTGTAGGGAGCCGATCGAATTAGTAGATCGTACCGTAGGACCCCGTAATGGGTAATTTTATGATATTGGGCCAAGAGATCATTTCATGGTTAATACTTGACATGGGTTAGAATACTAGTACAGTTGGTGCAGCGAATCTTGAATATGCGATGCTAGACTTGATTTATCTTGTTATCTTAGTTATCTTGCCAGACTTATTACCATCCCTATGTTTACTTTTCGTTTACTCATGTCTTGTTACTTGTTTTTATACTGAAAGTCACTAGGGCTTACCAGTCTTTATGACTGACCCTTTTTCTTTTGCCTCTTTTTCTTTCGTCCCCCCCAGGTTCTCAGGGAGGAAACGCTAGCTCTTAGCTTGGATTTAGCTTGCTTTCTGTCAGCTCATGTACGGTTTGGTCTTGAGCTATGCTATGGCTGCACTTCTGCTATTTTTGGGGAATAATTTACTTTTGTTATCTTCAGTTTATGCTTCTTTATTTAGAACTTGATGTAATGGAATAACTTGTACTTTGGATATATGAGGTTTTGACTCTTTTCTTGAAAGTAATGAAATTTGGTTTTTAATTTCTACCGCTGCTTTATTTATGTTCTACCTTGTGACATCTCTGTGTATGTTTACCTAGATAATACTCTACCAAAACTAGTGCATTCCCTTTGTGAGTGACCCTAGCGGAGGTGGGGTGTTACAAAACTATTATATATCACAACTTGTATATATGCCTGCCATATTTCGTCCGCAGCAGTAGTCCAGCGGTGAAGGACTTTGCGCCATGTTAACAGTGACATGGTATCGAAATCTAGAATGATAGGCTAATAGCTTACCATGTGTATATGCTAAGATCAGCCACTTACGTTGTGTTCGCGGACCATTCTAGGTGCACTAGGAAGGGTTTTACGACTTTGGTCGGTTTCCTTAAATTTAAAAAAAAGGCTTGCCACATTTCAAAAGGCATAAAATGGTCATGTTCGCCTATTCAATGAAAATGGTATGATATGTGAAAATGATTTCGCTAATTGATCGACTATAATATTCAATATTACTATCTTAGATGACAGAATTTTAAAATGGTAAACATTTAACTTACCTTTGGACAATTGTATGCATACACAATATAATAGGTTCTATAAGAGAAGTCATATCCATTTTGCATTTCCAACTCCATCGTATATAGAGTTGATTTTTCCCCTGTTATTTCATGCATAATTTGCTATATTTGACATGTATATGAATTGAAGCAACAAAAGAAAAGTTTGCCTAGTAATAAAATGTTTCCTTAGAAGATACTTTGTGAAAATTACTAAAAGCTCGAATGGTAAGTAATCATTAATTTTAAGAAGTTATAATATGATTTACGAAGTCATTACTAAGTAACTATGTTGTGTTGCATTAAGTTATGAAGTTTATACATTTGTTATTAGTATTACTTTTTATTAATTTTCTTTCCATTTCATTATTATATAAGATCCTACTTATGATTCATTCGAATTTCATCCACTCTACGTAGAAAGTGAGTTTTCTGACTTAGTATTGCTAAATTTCGAAGTGATTGATATAACCTACTATATTCTTCAAACCAGAAAAAGGTGTTGTTTTTACCTGCTTTTTTCTCGCATCATGAAACTTGCAATGAACTAGATCTGTGCTAAAATAAAATATTATACTTTTGTGTTTTTGTTGCTTAGTGTAAACTATATGTAACAACCCGGATTTTCAGAACAAATTTAAATTTTTTATTTTAGCAATTTTAATAGATTTTGAATATTTAAAATAATTTATTTTAAATAATAATGACTTAAATTTATTTAAATCGAAGTTAGAACAATTTTTTTAATTTAATTATAAAAGGAGTTTAAAATGGAGCGGCAGTTCGAAAATTCGATTTCAAATTTCAATTGACTGTACAGGATTCAAAATAAATCGGATTTCAGTAAAACCAGAAATATTAGAATCTGTTTAACAATATCTTTCTAACGAATGTAAAAAAATCCAAATTTCATAACAGGAATAAAAAGTTTTGTCCAGTATAAAATTCAGAAAAGTCGATGTAGAATTTATATATTTTTTAATATAATATATAGCCCTTAAAAATAGCCATTTTGCAAACGACATCCGTTTGCGACGAAACCACTTTTGTTGGATCCGGAATGTCAAACTATTGCTAGATTTCAATTTTCATAATTTTTGGAATTAATATGTGAGCATGGCAAAAGAAAACGTGTTTTGACCATTTCAGTCAAACTGGATCGCCTAGAAAATGGCCATTTTTCAAACGATCTCAAAATTCGACGAAATTAGTTTTGTTAGGACCGTATCGTCAAAACAAAGCTATATATAATTTTTTAGTAATTTTTAGAGTCAGTATGTGGCCCCGGTAATTTAAAATGTATGTTTGAATTGAATATATAATGATTTATATTTTAATTTTGAGAAAAACTAATCGTAACAGCCGAATTGAGTTATGAAACATGTTTCATTGTGTCCGGAACATGGGTAATTACTAGGGGCGACAGTCGTTGGGATTCGTTTGGAGTTCGAGGTGCTAAATTGGTATTATTTGAATTAAATTGAATAAATAAATAAATAAAATAGAAAATAGAAATACTAGTATAAATACACCATACATCGTACGTATTTCTCCTAACACTGATTACTATACACAGCCGCCACTCCTTTTTAACGATCGGCAACGCTCAGAAATGAATCCCTAATTTCTTTAAAACCATTTCGAATTGATCACAAATTATAAACCAAAAATCGGACTATTTCTCAGGATCTTCAAACCCATACCGTCATGATTAATTTTCATGGATTAAGTAACTCGAATTTCTTCCTCAAAGTCGCTGGCTTCGTGAGGGTTTTCAGTAGCAATGGGAGCGGCGAGTTAAATGGTATGGAGGGCGATGGATGGCAGCTTGGTGGTTGTCGGAGTGGTGTAGTCAGATCGGCGTACGGCCCAAAGGAGGAGGAGCAATTTGAAACCCTAGCCGCGAGGTTTGGTTCGAAGCGCGTCTGGAACTTTAAATCGGTGATGAAGAGGGATTAAACCCTTAATACAGTAATTAGTGTGTAATTTATTTAATTAATTATTTAATTAGCCAAATTAATATAATCAAATTTGAAAATAGCATAACTTCTTCGTACAGCAACGAAATCGCCCGATTTCAGAAGCTTGGAACCCTCTAATAGAGCACTATAACATGGAGCAGACGAGATCTGAAAAAAAGACAATTTGGAATTTTGATAAAATTAAACACCGGTTTAATTTATTAAAATAATCGCTATTCAACTATTTCAAAAAAAACCGACCATGGTGAGAACTCCTTTCACTCTAATTTTTTTTTACAGTTAAATTAATACTATGATGTAGACGGTGCTTAGAAGCACCCGACACCATTGATTGTACAAATCAGTTGATTTTTTGTTTGGATTGTGATTTGGAATTTTAATGATTGATATGGTTGCATATATTAAAATTATTTATACAAACTGTAGACATAAAATTATCATGAAATTGAGAATAAAATATTTTAATAATAAAAATTACATTTTTATCGTACGAATGAATCAATCAAAAGATTCATTTTTATCGTATAAAATGTTAACATAGAAAAAGATTAATTTTTATCGTATAAAATGTTAACATAATAAAAACTTCATTTTTATTGTATGAAATAAAACATAATAAAAACTTCATTTTTGTTATATAAAATGTTAGCATAACAACATTTTTGTTATATAAAATGTTAGCATAACAAAATTATCATTTTGTTATATAAAATGTTAGCAAAATAAAATTGTCATTTTTGTTATATAAGATGTTAGCAAAATAAAAAGAACATTTTCATTGTATAAAGAGATATCATTATATGAAGACCATTTTCATTGTATGCAATGTAAATATCATAGAATTATCATTTGTATGAAATGTAAACATCATAGAATTATCATTTGTATGAAATGTAAACATTATAGAATTGTCATTTCGTATGAAATGTTAACATAGTAACAAATTCATTTTTATTGTATAAAATGTTGATAAAATATGTTTAACATTAAATTTACATTTTTATGTATCGGATGGATCATTTAAAAGATTAAATGTAGATAAAATATGTTTAACATTAAAATTACATTTTAATGTATAGGACGAATCATTTAGAAGATTAAATGTTCACAAAAATGTCACCTTTAACATATTAGTTTAGAATAAGATAATTATATGTTAATCATATGTTTTACTTAACAAAAATGTCACCTTTATCATATTAGTTTAGAATAGAAAAATTATTTATTAATATATGTTTTGTTGAGAAAATGTCATCTGTATCATGACAATGTAGAATAAAAGAATTACTTATTAATATGTGTTTTGTTGATAAAATTTGTCATCTTTATCATGTTAGTAAAGAAGATAAAATAAAATATTTGTGTTTAGAAGATAAGGATTTTTATAATAAAAATCACATCATTATTGTATGTTTGGATTAAAATATGTTAACAATAAAAATATACATTTTAATTATGTATAAAACATTGTTATATTCGCGACGTTTAATAAAATGTTTATGTTTAAATAAATGTTCATTTTTAATAAAATATATTTATACAATAAAAATCATATTTTATTGTATTTGTGAATCAATAAATATCCATTTACAAATCGGACGATTTGTTTATGTACACCCATTTATCTGATATGATTGAGACGATAAATTTCACACATCGCCCAACTGCACAAGTAATAAATTGTTGTTGTCTGAAAACCCCACACGGGTATTGGGATGATATTTGACATACACTGATCCCAATATTTAGTTGTATGTCAATCGATGGATTGACAGTCTGTGATGAGCGTTACTTATTTTTTTTAATGCTCACACAGTTGTAAACCACACTGTAACACCCCACGTCCATTAATGTCACTCACAAAGGAAATGCATTAACTTCAATGGAGCGTATTTAGTGTATAGAACAGAATATAACAAGACAAATATAAATAATGGTACTTGAAAAATTTAAAACAACTTTTATTGCAGCGGAGAAATAGTTTGATTACAACAACTTCATAAACCAAGTACACTTAATATCCATCTTGATAATTTGTTTCAGAGTACATAAAATAAAAAGCATAAACCCCAACACAAGTAGCCATAAAAGAGATGAGTTGAACTTTACTTTCAGCAATCCAAGCACTTCCAAAAGAGAGAGAAAAAGATCTAAGATCAAGCTCCACTAGTACTAGTCCCACCCTGAGAACCTAGAGGGGGGGGGGGGAGGAAGAAAAGAGGCGAAAACAAGGGGGTCAAATATAAAGTCTGGCGAGTATAATAACTTTAACAATATAATTATTAAAGTAACTAGGATAAGGCATAAACTGGTAAGATAAGATATAACCATGAAACAAGTGGGCATGACAAAGAAAATAAGAGGAATATTCTGGCATTAATCTCGTTCCTAATCACTATAGGATAATTACTATACTGCACCACCACTAGTCACCCTAAAAGTTGATCCCGCCTACAAAACTTAATAATGATAATGATAGTTCGTGTACCCCTAGCTGTCTTCATAGGTTCCGTCTGCCCCTATCTCCACTAGTTGTACCCACTACCCCCATTCGATCGGCTCCCTAACTCGTAGATACCCGTGCTGGCCCCACAGTGGGGTGTATCACTCCCTAAAGTGCCAACCCGATACCACCAAAAATGCACGGCTTATATCTACACGATGCAACAACGTCTTACCTACCAGCCCGGGCCCACGCACGCACATGACCCCGTTGGACTTGCGTTTCCACCGCTAACTATTTTGACCTCTTGCAATCAAATCCAGTAAGCATGTCCCGTCCTCGACTTGGGTCGAGCTCACAAAGATACTTAATGGGTTACTGGTTTGAAAAGGGCCCCCATACTTGACACAAGCCTTCCACCTATGCTTGGTCCCCACTAAGGTTTCCCCACTTAACCCCATTCTTATTCATGTCTTCTTACATGTTTCAATCTTGGTTAAGTGCATCTAATCGTATTTCACATACCACCCAAGGCACCCCCTTAATTTCACATGCCACCCAAGGCACCCATTTAACCCCCCATGTCCCACCACATGTTTACCTGGTTAAGTGTAACTTAATTCATTAGAACCGTAATCTTGTAAAGACCTCCCATATTAGACTGGCATTTGCGGTTGCTGGATTTGTCGGGCGGGTCCGGGCAGTCTTATACCGCAAACGAGCCTAACCTCATGTCTTTACAATTGTTACGCATTTAATTCGTGCCTTTGACCTCTCACATTAGACTGGCATTTGTGGCTGCTGGATTTGTCGGGCGGGTCTGGGCAGTCTTACACCACAAAAGAGTCTAACCTCGTGTCTTAGGCGGTTTACTATTACAAATCTTTATTTAACCCCAAAATTGGATTAATATCCCTATTCAAATTTGTCAATAATTTCCAAATTTATTTATGTCCATAATTGTCTCTTAAAATTATGTTCATAAATACCAATTATGCCAATTAATAACTCAAATTAATTACATGCCTTTTAAGGCCATTTTATTGCCAATTCACAATTTTATGTATATTCAATATTATCCCATCATCGCCACGCTATTCGTACGTTTTCATATGACATATATTAGACTCGCAAATTGTCTAACTTATAAAAAGAAAAACAACATCACATAACACATAAAATAGATCCAATGATCATGACATAAACTTGCGTATGAATTTCATTCAAACTAGCGTATGACAGGAAACTAGCATAGGTAATGGGCATAAACTTGCATAACTTATGTACTGCTATAGATCCAAACAAAAAGGTGTGAACTTGCATATGGATCTAAACATAAAGATGTAATCTTTCATATAGATCTAAAAATAAAGATGTAAACTTGCATATAGATCTAATCATAAAGGTGTAGTCTTGCATATAGATCTAAACATAAAGGTGTAATCTTGCATATAGATCTAAACATGTAGATTAATGTCACATAAACTAGCATATGCATATACATGTTTCACATACATTTCAATAACCCAAACTTGCATAAGATTCATACATGTATATTTGATCCAATCATCACAAACTTACATAGGATAGATGATTCAACTTGCATAAGATATATGATTCAACTTGCATAAGATTCGCATATGATCCAACTTGCATAAAATTCACATAAGAACTAACATATGATCCAACACCACAAACATACATACAATTTACATCACATGATTCAAAATCATATTCTAATAATCCCAATTATATCTTATCATAATTAAATTAATGAATCATTTTGTGAAAGCTATCACACTCACAATTAAAAAGAATAGTCTTGTATTTCTGGGATCTATCTTGCTTTAGGGTTGAAAGTGTATGGCGGCTACTCTAGGTTCTCCATTGACGGCATGGCGGCTCTTGTTATGAATTTGTGTGATTAGGGTTAGGGGTTTTAGGGTGTTTTTATAGAAGATTAGTTAATTAAGAGCCGTCAGATTAGCCTAGAATCAATCAAGACCATCCTGTCAAGATAGAATGACACCTCAGCCCTAATGACTCAGCACTGAGTCACAAAATCATCATCTTTCAGATCTGCCCGGGAGGGGGGGCAGGTCGACCCCCAGGTCGACCTGTATAGGGGAGGTCGACACTAGGGTTGACCCCCTGGTCGACCTGGTCCCTGTTTTTGAATTCAAATTTTGAATTCCTGAATCCCGAGCTGTTTTTAATTTAATTAATTTCTGAAACTTCAGAAGGCTATTGTAACGACCCGGTTTTTAGCGATCTTGGTTATCCGATATATAACACATATCGAACATCCAAGGACCGAAAATAACCGAATAGTTAATGAAAGAAATTAGAGGGTGAGAATAGATAAGATTGAAACTTAGAATAGAAGAATAAGAAGACAACAACATCATCAGAGTAACACGAACCTCACAACGGAACGAATAAAATATAACATAACTTTGAAATATAAATCTGTACTTGAATATACATATCATTATCAAGTACAACACTTACAACACAGCGGAATAATAATAGCTATATAATCCTGAAGCCTCCTACTCCAGCTCTTCAAGTATCTGTAAATCCCGACTACTTGACTGCTCTTACAAAATTGAGCACCCAAGAGTTTAGGGAAAACAAAACAAAATAAACTTCGGGTCAGTCATGGGACTGGTGAGAGTAAAAACAGTTTAAAACAGTTTGAGCAACACAATGATATCTCATAAGACCATGCCGTATAACGGAACGTGTTTTTCCCTTATGAGAATCCAAAATAAACTTTATATCAAAACTCATTGATATTATAATAATGTCTATCAACCACAATATAATAATCATCTAGCAGAAACGCTTTCATCTCACGTTCTACATATAGAGTATACAATCAAAACCGCAAGCACATATTGGGTAATGGATTTCCAACTATGACAAGGTAAGGAACCACCTTTCGCTAGTGTATCTCTAGAGAGGAATACACTGGGTTCAACAAGAACATCTTGCAACCCGGCCACACATGACCGACCACTCATTTCGCTTGAGTGTATCGAATGTATATCACCAACGGTTGGGATCAACAACCGTTTCCCGAATGGGACAACATCAACAATAGATTTTTAGAAGTAAATGAAACTCTAGATCAGGTGATTATACACCCTAATAGGTGCGACCTACATAGCCATGCTACCTGCCCGATTTTTGTCATTTACCGGTTGATGAGGCTAGAAGCTACGCTTTATCATCACACCAGATTCACTTTGAATGCCACAACATCAAATCCATCAAATCACCGATTGACGTCCTCAACAATACATTATGTGTTAGCTAAAAGAAGTTTCCTTCTCCGCTTCCACTCTTGGTACGGTTGAAGAAATCAATGTACGTGACCTTTCTGGAAATACTCTGTCAGACATTCGTTCTTCATTCACTTAGAATGTCACATCGTCATACCCGCCAAATCACAAATTGACTTATCCAAAAATAACACGGGTATACAGCTAAGAGAAACGAATTCCTCCGCCACCAAACGTGAATACGTTTGAAGAGATCAACTTACGCGATCCATTGGATATACTCTGTCAGACCTTCGTCCATACAAGTTGTCCTGGGATTGGACAAACCGAAGGCACCATCCAGTGCATCCATCTTAGGCACTGTTATCTAAGACTTATACAATAGCCCTTGCACTTTACTCCGTCTCCAATTATCTTTGACATATATAATTCACAACGCTTATGCCAATACAGAGTGGTTCTTTGGAAAATAATCCAACCGGTCTCTCCATATTAACAAGGTTAAAATGGTCAAAACTTTGATAGTCTGTGATTTAACTATCAAAGAAAAACAAGTGTGCAAAAAACGATATTATTTCCAAATGGAAATTATATCGATCAATCATCATTAACCATATATATCCTCATTTCTATGTTTAGAAAATATATGTTATTAACACTGGAAAACATTTCCATGGCTTACTTACGTATCACTATTCTTCCACATCTATCAGACTCTAACTATAAACTAACAAGAGAACAACTTCCTAAGTATAAACCCCGAAGGCCGAAACCAACATCAGATCGATACTCAGGAAACCATTCAACTTATTAATCTCTAGTCAGTTTCTAATTTCTCTTTAACTCCATTACTTTAACTCTATTAGATTAACTCTATTTGATTAACTCAAATTCGAATAACTAATATCTGTTTTAACTTTATTTCGAATAACTATATTCGATTTAACTCCATTTTTTTACTAACTCGCTTTGATTATCTTAACTTGCTAACTCAAATTGAATGACTTGACTTGCTAACTCAAATTTGATTAACTCGACTAACTTCACCCATTTGGTTAACTTGACTAACTAACTCAATCAACTTGGTTTGATCAACTCTTTTAACTTGGTTTGACTAATTTATTTAACAAATCTGGTTTAGCAAACTCATTTGACAAATCCCTTTTAATAATCCTATTTATTCCCTAAATAAATATTCTCCTTTTAAAATTCTATTTATTTCCTAAATAAATAATCCTTCTAGATTCTTATTTATTTCTAAATAAGTATCTCCTTTATAACTTCTATTTATTTCTAAATAAATAATTCCTTTTTATAACCTTTATTTGTAAATGTTTTACAAATATTTCTCTTCCTATATTTGTCTATTTATTTTCTAAATAAATAATCCTCTTATACTTTTATTTATTTCTAAATAAATATTCCATTCAATTCAATTTATTTATTAAATAAATATTCCTTTTATAAAACTTTATTCGTTTTTATAAATATTTTCCTTTTATCTTTATCCTGTTTATTTTCCCAAAATATTTCCTTTTTAATATTCTATTTGTCTTATAAATAAATATCCTCCTTTATAAACTCCTATTTATTTTCTAAGTAAATGTTCTCCTTTATAAAATCCTATTTATTTTCTAAGTGCTTTATTTTCAAAATATTCCCTTTTATAAAATCGGTTGATTTTATAAAATTCCTTTATTTCAATATACATAAAATATTTCTTTTCACATCCCAGGGTCACTTATGATATTTAAAATGGCAAACCATAATGATCAATATCATTTAACACACATAATCAAACAGATTATAAAACACATCATATATTTCAATACATGAACAGAACTGTATTATAAATATAAGTGCACTTTTAAGTTCAAGTTCAAGTCCATTCAAGTCCATTAACATGGATCACATATGTCACTTGCTTTTAAAGTAAGAATCAAGTTAACATTTTAACATAAGTTACCAACATTCAAGCAACTTTAAGCATAGTTAAAACGTGCAAAAGGGTTTATGTTTGCTGTCCTAAATAGTGAGTAAACTCACCTTAATCCTTAGCAAATCCAAGATCCAAGAATAAGAATAAAGATCCAAGAATAAGAACAAAGATCCAAGCTAGTAACCTCCTTCCTTTCACTTACTTTTTCTTGCTTCCTCCTCTACCACCACCATTACTCAAGAAGAAGCCATTAATATAGCTTAAGAAGAAGAAGAAGAAGAAGAAGAAGAAAAGAAATTGTGTAGAATTCCTATGGGTATGCCTCCCTTTATATAGCCATAGGAATGTGAATGGGAAAAGACCAAAAATGCCCCTAAAACCCTAATCTTACATATGAAGTATTACTACTTTTGCTAATTTTCCTTATTTGCTCATTTTCCTTATTTGCTCATTTCTTTCAAATGAAGTATTACTATTTTTGCTCATTTTCCTTATTTGCTCATTTTTCCTTATTTGTCCTTATTTGCTCATTTTCCTAAATATCTTGCCTATGTCATGCATGACATCATCCAGATATTTAGTTAACCATAAATACTAAAAATATTTTTATTTGCTAATCACTTTCCTAATGATTAATTAGACATTCACTAAAATTTTCAACAACTTTTACTGAGTAAATAGCCATTTATTGATAAAACGATTTTCACTCATTTTATCAATATTTTACCAAAAATATATTTTTGAAAGCATTTTTCCAAAACGAGTCTAGTATCATTAATTATTAATTAAATATTCCAAGTTATTTAATTAAACGACCGTTTAATCCTCTTAATCACCTTTTAAATAATTAAATAAATTAATTATTATATCGCTGAAAACGCGGGTCCTTACATTCTTCCCCACTTAAAATAATTTCGTCCTCGAAATTGCTAAGGTTGGAAACAAACCCTATCAACTGGTCAGAACTTATTTGTCCACTTCTTAACTCCAGTTTCAACTGAACCAATTTAATTTCAATTAAATATTTATTAATTTTTTTAACAATGAAAATTTTCAAAAATCCTGAAAATTTTCTAATGCCTTAACTTTTCGAAAAATTTCGCCATAACCTCCTTTGCACAGCCCTATCGGTAAAACCACAACTCGCCACTCTAGGCCTTCTCCAACCCAAAAGAAAATCAAATAGCCAAGCGGCTTGCTAATTCGGCTAATAAATTCCAAACTCATATCAAATATAAACTTGTACCTTTTTGTCGGGCATATCATTATTTCCCTTCCATCTGCTACCAACTCAATATATAACAATGTCATTATAATCAAACTCCAATTGATTTATTATTAAATCCAATCATTCGTTTATACTCAAGCCAAATTCCATTTCAAACTCAAGTAATATTCTTGATTCTAAACTCTTAAATCATCAACTCAATTCCATTCCAGATTATTCTCTAATCAAATCCAGTTTTATTTAACTTAGTTCAATTTAAATCTTAATTTATTTTTACTTATACCATCTCAATCCATTTAACATTTTAAGTTAAATTTAAATTCTAAAATTTTAAATCCCTGGGTTCATTTCAAATTAATTTGAAATCGTAATACCAATTCAAAGCCTTTGAATTTCTAAATAACTTGTTTTCTTAAAACAATTCCAAAAACAAAATCTTTGGTAGTAATCCGTCACTTAGAACTCGAAAATGAACACTGATGATGTCTATATTCATCATCAGATTCTATTTTCCAGCTATCAAGGTGAGTTCAATACTATATCACTTTCAGTTTGAAGAATGTTTTCAAAATCTCCCAGGAACTTAAAATTCTCTTATACTCAATTTAATTCCATTTACAAACACCTTTTCAAATTCTAGGAATTTTAATCCCCATTCTGATTCTAATTTCAGATTTAATTCAATTCATTTCACTTATGTGAATTTTATTTGGTTATATATATATATACATATATAACCATCTCCATTATAATCTTACTCGATTATAATAACAAATATACTTTGGGTAAAATTATTTCATTTACCCTCTTTTCAAAACATACCATGACGGTTCATCGTATTCGAGTGTTTATAAACTCCTACCGACACAGTGGATCAAACTGATCGACCAGAACTTGTGAACAACTCAACCAATAAATCTCCACAATATAAATTCACTTTATATTGAATAACAAATACGCTCTCGTATGTATACACTCAAACTCAATCTAGGGTATTACTAACCCCATCTCTACCGAGCCACGCCACAGAGCCAAGGTAATTACTTAACCTTAAGCTCTGATACCAACTGTAACGACCCGGTTTTTAGCGATCTTGGTTATCCGATATATAACACATATCGAACATCCAAGGACCGAAAATAACCGAATAGTTAATGAAAGAAATTAGAGGGTGAGAATAGATAAGATTGAAACTTAGAATAGAAGAATAAGAAGACAACAACATCATCAGAGTAACACGAACCTCACAACGGAACGAATAAAATATAACATAACTTTGAAATATAAATCTGTACTTGAATATACATATCATTATCAAGTACAACACTTACAACACAGCGGAATAATAATAGCTATATAATCCTGAAGCCTCCTACTCCAGCTCTTCAAGTATCTGTAAATCCCGACTACTTGACTGCTCTTACAAAATTGAGCACCCAAGAGTTTAGGGAAAACAAAACAAAATAAACTTCGGGTCAGTCATAGGACTGGTGAGAGTAAAAACAGTTTAAAACAGTTTGAGCAACACAACGATATCTCATAAGACCATGCCGTATAACGGAACGGGTTTTTCCCTTATGAGAATCCAAAATAAACTTTATATCAAAAGTCAATGATATTATAATAATGTCTATCAACCACAATATAATAATCATCTAGCAGAAACGCTTTCATCTCACGTTCTACATATAGAGTATACAATCAAAACCGCAAGCACGTATTGGGTAATGGATTTCCAACTATGACAAGGTATGGAACCACCTTTCGCTAGTGTATCTCTAGAGAGGAATACACTGGGTTCAACAAGAACATCTTGCAACCCGACCACACATGACCGACCACTCATTTCGCTTGAGTGTATCGAATGTATATCACCAACGGTTGGGATCAGCAACCGTTTCCCGAATGGGACAACATCAACAATAGATTTTTAGAAGTAAATGAAACTCTAGATCAGGTGATTATACACCCTAATAGGTGCGACCTACATAGCCATGCTACCTGCCCGATTTTTGTCATTTACCGGTTGATGAGGCTAGAAGCTACGCTTTATCATCACACCAGATTCACTTTGAATGCCACATCATCAAATCCATCAAATCACCGATTTACGTCCTCAACAATACATTATGTGTTAGCTAAAAGAAGTTTCCTTCTCCGCTTCCACTCTTGGTACGGTTGAAGAAATCAATGTACGTGACCTTTCTGGAAATACTCTGTCAGACATTCGTTCTTCATTCACTTAGAATGTCACATCGTCATACCCGCCAAATCACAAATTGACTTATCCAAAAATAACACGGGTATACAGCTAAGAGAAACGAATTCCTCCGCCACCAAACGTGAATACGTTTGAAGAGATCAACTTACGCGATCCATTGGATATACTCTGTCAGACCTTCGTCCATACAAGTTGTCCTGGGACTGGACAAACCGAAGGCACCACCCAGTACATCCATCTTAGGCACTGTTATCTAAGACTTATACAATAGCCCTTGCACTTTACTCCGTCTCCAATTATCTTTGACATATATAATTCACAACGCTTATGCCAATACAGAGTGGTTCTTTGGAAAATAATCCAACCGGTCTCTCCATATTAACAAGGTTAAAATGGTCAAAACTTTGATAGTCTGTGATTTAACTATCAAAGAAAAACAAGTGTGCAAACAACGATATTATTTCCAAATGGAAATTATATCGATCAATCATCATTAACCATATATATCCTCATTTCTATGTTTAGAAAATATATGTTATTAACACTGGAAAACATTTCCATGGCTTACTTACGTATCACTATTCTTCCACATCTATCAGACTCTAACTATAAACTAACAAGAGAACAACTTCCTAAGTATAAACCCCGAAGGCCGAAACCAACATCAGATCGATACTCAGGAAACCATTCAACTTATTAATCTCTAGTCAGTTTCTAATTTCTCTTTAACTCCATTACTTTAACTCTATTCGATTAACTCTATTTGATTAACTCAAATTCGAATAACTAGTATCTGTTTTAACTTTAGTTCGAATAACTATATTCGATTTAACTCCATTTTTTTACTAACTCGCTTTGATTATCTTAACTTGCTAACTCAAATTGAATGACTTGACTTGCAAACTCAAATTTGATTAACTCGACTAACTTCACCCATTTGGTTAACTTGACTAACTAACTCAATCAACTTGGTTTGATCAACTCTTTTAACTTGGTTTGACTAACTTATTTAACAAATCTGGTTTAGCAAACTCATTTGACAAATCCCTTTTAATAATCCTATTTATTCCCTAAATAAATATTCTCCTTTTAAAATTCTATTTGTTTCCTAAATAAATAATCCTTCTAGATTCTTATTTATTTCTAAATAAGTATCTCCTTTATAACTTCTACTTATTTCTAAATAAATAATTCCTTTTATAACCTTTATTTGTAAATGTTTTACAAATATTTCTCTTCCTATATTTGTCTATTTATTTTCTAAATAAATAATCCTCTTATACTTCTATTTATTTCTAAATAAATATTCCATTCAATTCAATTTATTTATTAAATAAATATTCCTTTTATAAAACTTTATTCATTTTTATAAATATTTTCCTTTTATCTTTATCCTGTTTATTTTCCCAAAATATTTCCTTTTTGATATTCTATTTGTCTTATAAATAAATATCCTCCTTTATAAACTCCTATTTATTTTCTAAGTAAATGTTCTCCTTTATAAAATCCTATTTATTTTCTAAGTGCTTTATTTTCAAAATATTCCCTTTTATAAAATCGGTTGATTTTATAAAATTCCTTTATTTCAATATACATAAAATATTTCTTTTCACATCCCAGGGTCACTTATGATATTTAAAATGGCAAACCATAATGATCAATATCATTTAACACACATAATCAAACAGATTATAAAACACATCATATATTTCAATACATGAACAGAACTGTATTATAAATATAAGTGCACTTTTAAGTTCAAGTCCAAGTCCATTCAAGTCCATTAACATGGATCACATATGTCACTTACTTTTAAAGTAAGAATCAAGTTAACATTTTAACATAAGTTACCAACATTCAAGCAACTTTAAGCATAGTTAAAACGTGCAAAAGGGTTTATGTTTGCTGTTCTAAATAGTGAGTAAACTCACCTTAATCCTTAGCAAATCCAAGATCCAAGAATAAGAATAAAGATCCAAGAATAAGAACAAAGATCCAAGCTAGTAACCTCCTTCCTTTCACTTACTTTTTCTTGCTTCCTCCTCTACCACCACCATTACTCAAGAAGAAGCCATTAATATAGCTTAAGAAGAAGAAGAAGAAAAGAAATTGTGTAGAATTCCTAAGGGTATGCCTCCCTTTATATAGCCATAGGAATGTGAATGGGAAAAGACGAAAAATGCCCCTAAAACCCTAATCTTACATATGAAGTATTACTACTTTTGCTCATTTTCCTTATTTGCTCATTTCTTTCAAATGAAGTATTACTATTTTTGCTCATTTTCCTTATTTGCTCATTTTTCCTTATTTGTCCTTATTTGCTCATTTTTCCTTATTTGCTCATTTTCCTAAATATCTTGCCTATGTCATGCATGACATCATCCAGATATTTAGTTAACCATAAATACTAAAAATATTTTTATTTGCTAATCACTTTCCTAATGATTAATTAGACATTCACTAAAATTTTCAACAACTTTTACTGAGAAAATAGCCATTTATTGATAAAACGATTTTCACTGATTTTATCAATATTTTACCAAAAATATATTTTTGAAAGCATTTTTCCAAAACGAGTCTAGTATCATTAATTATTAATTAAATATTCCAAGTTATTTAATTAAACGACCGTTTAATCCTCTTAATCACCTTTTAAATAATTAAATAAATTAATTATTATATCGCTGAAAACGCGGGTCATTACAGCTATAACTTCTTCATACGAAGTCCAATTCACACAAACTCGGACTCTATCTCAAGCAGAATTCCGAGACGAACGCAATGGTGCAACCCATTTCCCTTAATTCCCACATTTGAAATTAAGTATTCTTTAATTTGTTAACTTTAATATTTAAAATTACGGGGTGTTACATTCTCCCCTCCTTAAAGGATTTCGGCCGCGAAATCTCCAAGTTAAGGAGAATGCATATCCTAACATCCAATCATCCATCTACTAAACCATCAAACACAGGCATCCATTATCCTTACATGATTTCTAATGCTGTATGAACATATGCAAAGAGTGTGTGTATATGTTCCTTATCTAGTACAAAATCAGGCGGTCTACTAATTCAGTTGATCTCCTTAATGCGAATCATGATAGTACCATGCGTCCATTATGTTTGCGAAAGAATCATATCGATACATATTATTTCTACATGTGTGCACAACCATTCATCAAAATGCAGCATCCATATGATAACAGAACCGTTATACATCCATTAATTTAAATATGCACACACATTTATATGCAACATGAAGGTGACTGAGCCTATCGAGTGCCTAAGGTGTGTGTACATGCATCCACGAGCAACCACTAGCAACCACTTGCATCCATTTGCATCCATCAAACGTAACATGTCTCAAACACATGTTTCAACAATAGGGTTCTTCCTAACTAAAGATCGAAAATGTCATCGCAAAGATAATACTTAAAGATAGGACAAGTATCAATAAAGTGGTAGAAAAAGGAGAAAATAAAACATACCCTTAAAAAGGAAAGGGTACATCATACACATCTTATCTTCCGTCTTCTAAGTCGCATCTCTTTGATCATCTCCCTATTGCACTTTGACCAACTTGACCTCTTTATTGCGAAGCTTTTTAACCTCCGATCCGAGAATGCGTGTAGGAGCTCGTCTGATCGTGGCATTGCGCTCTACTTCCACTTCTTCGAGCGTGCTCGGCTCTGCCACTTTTTCTGTATCGTGTAAACACTTATGCAAATGCGAAACGTGAAACATGTCATGAACTCCACTGAGCTTTTCTGGTAAATTTACTCTATACGCAATCTGCCCAATCCTCTCTGTAATTGGAAAGGGTCCTACGAACCTTGGTACCAACTTCCCTACTGATCCGAAACGGGCTATGTTTCTTAATGGTGACACCTTAATAAAAACCATGTCCCCAACATCGAACTCAAGATCGGTTCATCTCCTATCAGCATATTACTTCTGTCGGTCCTGCGCCGTCTTCATTCGCCGTCGAATAAGGTCTATCTTCTCTGAAGTCTCCTTAATCATGTCGGGTCCAAGCAAAACCTTATCCGTGGATTCCCACCAACATGTAGGTGATCGGCACGGTCGTCCATAAAGAACCTCAAAAGGTGCCATGCCAATGCTAGCCTGAAAACTATTATTATAGGCGAACTCTACAAGTGGAAGATGTTCTTCCCATGTTCCTCCAAAGTCTAGGATGCATAGCCTTAGAAGGTCTTCTAGAATCCGATTTACTATCTCGGTCTGGCCGTCCGTCTGAGGATGATAAGCGGTACTTAAGCATAATTGTGTTCCAACCGACTCTTGTAAGCTTTTCCAAAATTCGCTTGTGAAAATGGGATCTCTATCGCTCACAATGCTGGAGGGTATGTCGTGCAAACGAACTATCTCTCGAAGGTAAACTAATGCTAACCATGCGGTGGTCCTTCTACTTTTAACAGGAATAAAATGGGCACTTTTAGTAAGTCGGTCTACAATTACCCAAATCCCCGTATTACCCTTCCTTGATCTTGGTAACCCATCTACAAAATCCATGGAACGCTTTCCCATTTCCAAAGCGGAACCTCTAAAGGGTGGAGCAAACCTCCGGGCTTCTTTTTCTCCACCTTGACTTTTTGGCACACTGAGCATCTAACAACGAACTCAGCCACGTCCTTCTTCATTCCGGCCCAAAAGAAAACTCGCTTCATATCCCTATACATCTTATCACCACCGAGATGTATGGTTATCTTAGAGCGATGCGAGTCTTCAAGAATTGGTTTCTTCAAACTCTCATCTTGTTGTACGCAAAGTCTTCCATCTCTACGTAGCCAACCTCTCTGTTCTATAGCATATCTATTCAGGTGACTCGAGGACTCCCCTCCTATAAGCTTGCCTACTATCTCAACCAATTGTGGGTCGTTTCGCTGTGCCTCTCCAACACGACCCAAAAATGTAGGTTGCACCTCTAATAATGCCAACAATCCGGGTACATAATCGACAGAGGGTCTGAAGTCAAAAGTAGATATATACTTCAAACTCTGCCACTCTACGAACAAAGGACTTAAAGTTAACTTCTTTCTACTTAAGGCGTCGGCTACAACGTTACCCTTTCCAGGGGTATATGCAATCTCAAAATCGTAGGATGCCAAGAACTCCATCCATCTCTGTTGCCTCAAGTTTAGGTCCTTCTGAGAGAATAAGTACTTTAGCCACTTATGATATGTATACAACTCAAACCTCTCACCAAGCAAATAATGACGCCATGACTTAAGCGCAAAAACTATGGCCGCCAACTCTAAGTCGTGGGTAGGGTAATTTTTCTCGTGGGCTTTCAACTGCCTTCCACCATAGCATATCACCCTTCCCTCTTGCATTAAAACTGTGCCAAGCCCTGTCCTGCAAGCATCGGTATATACAATGAATGTCTTACTCCCGTCTAACAAAACTAAAACTGGAGCTGTCGTCAAAGCCCTCTTCAGACGCTGGAAAGCATCATCATAGTCAACATCCCAAGTAAAAGTCAAATTCTTCTTCGTTAATCGAGTGAGAGGGGATGATATCTTCGCGAAGTCCTTAATGAACTTCCTATAATAACCAGCTAGCCCTAAAAAGCTTCTTACTTCTGTTGCGTTCTTAGGAATTTTCCAATCTTGGATTGCGACTACCTTGGCGGGATCCACAGCTATCCCTTCCTTAGAGACCACGTGTCCTAAGAACCTCACTTCTTTTCTCCAAAAATGGCACTTGGATAACTTAGCTTTAAGTTGATGCGCTCGTAGGGTCTCTAAGACTTCCCTAATATGTAGGGCATGCTCTTCTTCATTTTTAGAGAAAATCATAATATCGTCTACAAAGACTACCACAAACTTGTTTAGAAACTCCCTAAACACCCTACTCATTAAGTCAACAAAGTATGCGGGTGCATTCGTCAAACCAAAAGGCATGATGAGCCACTCAAAGAAACAGTCAGGAGTTCTAAAGGCAGTCTTATCATTGCTATCTTCAGCCACCCTTAGCTGATGAAACCCTATAACCAAATCCAGTTGCGAGAAAACCGAAGCACCCACCAACTGATCGAATAATCGTCTATCCTCGGCAATGGTTGTCTATTCTTCTTCGTTACCTTATTCAGCTCTCTATAGTCCACGCACAATCTAAGTGAACCATCGGCTTTCATAGCAAAAACGACTGGAGCACCCCCCCTATGAAATACTTCTTCTTATGAACCCCTTCTCAAGCAATTCTTTCACTTGCTTACTGAGTTCTCTTCTCTCTCTCGGAGCCATGTGGCGCACTGGTATTGCAACTGGCTTTGCATTATCTACTAAGTATATTCAAAAGTCTATCTCACAGCTCGGGGGTAAACCTCGAACTTCATCGAAGACGTCACTATATTCACGGACCACATGAACAAATTTCAAATCATCGTTGGATGCGTCAAGGGTTTCTAGGTAGCTAAGCATTACCGGACCTCTAGGGTCACAAGAAATATCAAGGGTCTTTCCACAACGAGTCAACAATCTAACTACCCTTCTTTCACAATCTAGGATGGCCCCATATCTAGTTAGCCAATCCATACCTAGAATCAAGCCATAGCCCATGAAGCCAAGAACAAAGCAGTTGCATTCAAACCCAACGCCCAAGATAGACACTCTCAAATCCCGACAAATCATAGAATGATGAGCCTAACCACTAATAGGATTTTAGACTACTATGGGATCTGCAACTAGACTAGTATTTAGGTGCAATGTTTTAATTAACGAAGCAGATACAAATGAGTGTGAAGCGCCAGAGTCAAACAAAGTACGAACTGGATGATCAAACAGAAAAACTAAACTTTCAATGGGAATGTTTCTACCTCTCTCCTGTCTTGGTGCCATGAGAGCCTGAATCTGCCCTCTTGCCTGCCCTGGTGCCATGAGAGCCTGAAGCTGCCCTCTAGAAGTTCTTTGCCCTTGTCCTTTTTTCCTTGGGCAGTCCTTAACTAGATGACCTGCCTCTCCACAGTGGAAATTGCCAGTCTTCTTCTTTTTCCTATAGTCTTTGCTCAGATGGCCTGGTGTCCCATAATTAAAGCACTTCTTCTTTCCCTTGCTATTATTGTTCTTCCCACCTTTCTTGTTTTGCTATTGTGGTTTCTTTTGGTCTCCTTTCTTTTCTGGTGCCTTATTAGCATTACCACCCTACTCTTCTTCATGCATAAGCGCCATGTCAACCAATCTCTCAAAGGTAGCCCTCATCGGAATGTGTGTCATAGCCAACCAACGTAGCGACTCATTCAAGCCTTTAACGAACCTTAGGGCCTTCTTCTCAGGTGTGTTTACCAATTCCAAGCCAAATCTCGCCAACCGATTGAACTTGTTGACGTACTCCTTTACTGATAAATCCCCTTGCTTCAACGCTAAGAACCTTTCCATATATAAATTTTCTTCTGCTCGTGAGAGAAATTTCATTTTGAACCTACGCTTGAAATCCATCCATGTCTCCACCGGACGCTCTCTGTTCGTGACTTCCCACCAAAACGAGGCTTCGTCCTTCATTAACCAAGCAGCCAATTGGACCGTCCTTCCATCTTCCACCTCGAAAATACCAAATAGATCTTCCACCTCCTTAAGCCAATTTCGAGCTTCCACAAACGTCTCTGATCCGCGAAAAGGTTTGTCTCCCATTGCCCTAAAATCTTTGCATATCATTGCATAAGTATCAACACGGGGAGGAGGAGGAGGAGGAGGAGGGGGAGGAGGAGGAGCATTTGCTGGGCCTACGACATTGGCCCTAGCTTCCAGATACCTTCTAAACCATCCTGGTATTGGTATCCCCTCGGGTATCTCGGGAATTCCAAACATGCTGAAAAGAAAATGAAGAGATTCAAAACGGAGATTTCGAAAGAAAGATATATGGCTCTTGGGGGTTATGTTTTTAAAACAAACTTTTCTCTTGAAAATATTTTCTTAAAACATACTTTTGAAAGTATTTCTTTATAAAATGCTTTTAGAAAAATAGTTTTTCAAAATTCATATCTGGTCTGGTAACCTTCAGCTCTGATACCACGTGTAACACCCCACGTCCATTAATGTCACTCACAAAGGGAATGCATTAACTTCCATGGAGCGTATTTAGTGTATAGAACAAAATATAACAAGACAGATATAAATAATGGTACTTGAAAAAAATTTAAAAAACTTTTATTGCAGCGGAGAAATAGTTTGATAACAACAACTTCATAAACCAAGTACGCTTAATATCCATCTTGATAATTTGTTTCAGAGTAAATAAAATAAAAAGCATAAACCCTAAGACAAGTATCCATAAAAGAGATAAGCTGAACTTTACTTTCAGCAATCCAAGCACTTCCAAAAGAGAGAGAAAGTGATCCAAGATCAAGCTCCACTAGTACTAGTCCCCCCCTGAGAACCTGGGGAGGGGGAAGGAAGAAAAGAGGCGAAAACAAGGGGGTCAGACATAAAGTCTGGCGAGTATAATAACTTTAACAATATAATTATTAAAGTAACTAGGATAAGGCATAAACTGGTAAGATAAGATATAACCATGAAACAAGTGGGAATGACAAAGCAAATAAGAGAAATATTCTGGCGTTAATCTCGTTCCTAATCACTATAGGATAATTAATATACTGCACCACCACTAGTCACCCTAAAAGTTGATCCCGCCTACAAAACTTAATAATGATAATGGTAGTTCGTGTACCCCTAGCTGTCTTCATAGGTGCCGTCTGCCCCTATCTCCACTAGTTGCACCCACTACCCCATTCGATCGGCTCCCTAACTTGTAGATACCCGTGCTGGCCCCTTAGTGGGGTGTATCATTCCCAAAAGTGGCAACCCGATACCACCAAAAATGCACGGCTTATATCTACACGATGCAACGTCTTACCTACCAGCCCGGGCCCACGCACGCACATGACCCCGTTGGACTTGCGTTGCCATTGCTAACCCGTTTTGACCTCTTACAATCAATTCCATTAAGCGTGTCCCGTCCTCGACTTGGGTTGAGCTCACAAAGATACTTAATGGGTTACTGGTTTGAAAAGGGCCACCATGCTTGATACAAGCCTTTCACCTATGCTTGGTCCCCACTAAGGTTTCCTCACTTAACACCATTCTTATTCATGTCTTCTTACATGTTTCAATCTTGGTTAAGTGCATCTAATCGTATTTCACATACCACCCAAGGCACCCCCTTAATTTCACATGCCACCCAAGGCACCCAATTAACCCCCATGTCCTACCACATGTTTATCTGGTTAAGTGTTACTTAATTCATTAGAACTGTAACCTTTTAAATACCTCCCTCATTAGACTGGCATTTGCGGTTGCTAGATTTTCCGGGCGGGTCCGGGCAATCTTATACTGCAAACGAGCTGTAACAACCCGTATTTTTTTATAACATGTTAAAACAAGAAATTAAGGCAGAATTAAATTTTAAATTCAGAATCAGGGGAAACAGGTTACGCCATTGCGTTCGTCTCCAAATTTTACATGAAATAGAGTCCGAGTTTTCGAAAATCGGAGTCCGGATGAAGAAGTTATGGCCTGCACAAGTTTCAGCAGTTTTCAGGCAGCACTGGACCAGGGGGTCGACCTACCCCCCCCCCCCACACACACCCAGGTTGACCATAGGGTCGACCTACCCCCCAGGTTGACCATAGTGTCGACCTCCCCCCTACAGGTCGACCTGGTCGGCCTGTTTTGACCTAGAACTCATTTTTGAAGCCTGAGACGTGTTTTGACGGTCCAGATTGATTCTAGGGTTAATCTAAGGGCCTAAACTAGTTGCTACACCTATAAAAACACCCTTAGACCTAACCTAATTCACAACAAATCATTTTTACACTATTATGCTACTGAACTCCCTCTTGAACCATGGTCGCCACCCCCAAATTAAAGTATAAACATTCAAACTCAAATCAATTCGAAGAACAAAGCTTCAACAATGATTCAAGACAATAAATCAACAACGCTGCAACATTTTTACAACAAATTCAGTTCCTAATTCAGTAGCCATGCTTTGTAAGTTCTAGTTGTTTTTAGATTTAAACGTTTAATTATAATGTGGCCATGGAATAAAGTGGAATTGTATTTAAGTATGTTTATCGATTCTGATCTATTTCTGTTGCTCCTTTAATCTTGTGTTTTGGGACTTGTCTATCTTTATGCCCATTACAAGTTTATGATCCATTCAGCAGTTTTCTTGATTCGTAATGACGTTATCATCAAGTTGTAATATTTATGCCTATGATGATGTTTTCCTCTGATCTCATTTTTATTCAATTTCTATCTCCCCCAATTTATTTTCTTTCAAGAACCTTGGTCAATTTCGGACCTTGACCTAAAATCGCGATTTGCGTACGATATGTATATGGGGGAATTATGGGATTATTGCCTATATGAATATGATGTAATAATTGGCAACATGAAATAGGATATTATCATTGTATTTGCAAGTTTGGGCTTGATCTATAAATTTTGGTATAATCTTATTATGAAAAATTTGCATAAATATTATATACATGGAATTTGGCATAAATAGGATCTATGTAATGTTACATGAGATTTGGTATATATAACATGTATGTAATTTGGCATGTAAATTAAATCATGTATTTGGGACTATGTAAGTTTAAATCAAAAGATTGGGCTTATGTTAACTAGGCATATGTAGAATTGGGAATTTGAACATGAAAGCAATTGTAAATTTGATAATTGGCATAAACATGTATTATGAATTTGGGCAACTGACATGTATTGTAACAAAAATATTATAATTTGGGATAACTACATCATGAATCATGATTTGGGTTTATTGGGTATAAAACTTGATAAATTTAATTTTGGCTAGAACTTGATATGGTAAAATGGCATAAAAATTGGCATACACGTAAAACGGCATGAATTGAACATATGTAAATTTGGTATGAATTGGGCATATGTAAAACTGACATGTAACCTAGAACTTGGGCATATGTTAATTATGTAAAATTTGGAGTAGAAACATATATGATAGTTTATGACTTGGAGAAAGTTTAATATGAACGCGCCTAAGTTGGGTTTTGGGTAGTTGGTATGTATTGGACATCTAGAAGGCACGTAAGCATGCTTATGAACTTGAAACATGAATTGGTTATGAATATGAATCATTAACTTGATAATAGGCATAAGTGAAAACATGAAACTTGACATGAAACTTGCCATGAAACTAGACACGAACTTGACATGAAACTTGAACATGGACATGACATTAGAATGAACTCGAAAATGGCCAACTCGAGGTTGGGTTGAGTTTGCAGTGTAAATCTGCCCGGAACCGCCCGACAAATCTAGTTACTGCAAACAATAGGATCCAATGTGGGTAGTTGGTCATATCGCGCTCATAACCCGAGGTCAGACTAAGTAGTGGTGTAGATCTGCCCGGAACCGCCCGGCATATCCAGTGACCACAACAACAGGTCTGATGTGAGAGGTTGGAGTGCATTAATGAATTAATGCCACATGATAAGGTTAAGTCATGTACCGCTTGAATATACTTAACCAATTTGACACGATGATTTGGTAGGGTTAAGTCATGAACCGCTTGAATATACTTAACCAATTTGACACGATGACTTGATAGGGTTAAGTCATGAACCGCTTGAATATACTTAACCAATTTGACACGATGACTTGATAGGGTTAAGTCATGAACCGCTTGAATATACTTAACCAATTTGACATGATGATTTGATAGGGTTAAGTCATGAACCGCTTGAATATACTTAACCAACTTGACACATGATTCGTAGGGCTAAGTCATGAACTTGAACGACAACACTTAGCCAATTTGACATGACACGTAGGCGGGTTAAGTCACGAACTTGAATGACAACACTTAACCAACTTGACATGCTAGACTGATGGGGTTAAGTCTCGAATTTAAATGACAACACTTAACCTACTGGACGGAAACCCTAGTTACGCGGTCCTTTTCAGCAGTAACCCACTAGATGTAACATGGTACCCTGGAACTAGGCAAGGTGGGGCACGATTACTGGGCTGATTGTAAGCGACTAAAACGACGGCTGAGTTGGTGCGCCATTCTTGGTTCAGGCGGACTATGGCCGTGCACGTAGTCTGGAGTTGAAAAAGCAGGCATTGTGCACCAGTAGGTTCACACTGTGCGTGCTTGATTCGTGTCGGTGGTTGGCACCCTAGTGCTTGATATACCCTATGGTGGACCTAGCACAGGTGACTACATTTCGTGATTGGGCCGTATGACACACACACATGAACGTGCTAGGACTTGTAGGGAGCCGATCGATTAATAGATTGTTACGTGGAAAAAGGGTGTTGTTCGTTAGGTAGCATAATCCCTAGTGGTCCTAGGTGGCATAAACCCTAATCGAATCTAGAAAACATTTAATAGGTAGCATAATCCCTAGTAGTCCTAGGTGGCATAAATCCTAGTTGAACACGCGATAGTTCATGATAAGGAAACCTAGCCAGAACAAGGGTGGCAGTCCAAATGATTTCAAGAATAGTGGCACTACTTTGAAGTAGTATAGAAATACGTGATGAAACCCGTACGATATATGGCAAGGGATGTACATATACATGGAAAGGATGATACGGGTTGGGGTACTAGTACAGTTGGTGCAGAGAATATAGAAAATCAAAGAAAATAGTGGAATGGTGAAGCTTAGAAATCTTGCGATGTTATACTTAATAGAAACCTTGCAATGTGATACTTGGTAGGAACCTTGTGATGATACTCTTGATAGGAAGCATGAGATGTTATACTTGATTCACCGTGCCTGTAGCTTACCTTGTCATCATATTTATGTTTACTTTCAGTTTATTCATGCCATATTATCTTCACCTGTTTTTATGCTGAAAGCCACTAGGACTTACTCAGTCTTTATGACTGACCCAGTTTGTTTCGCCTCTTTTTCTTTCGTTTCCCCCCCAGGTTCATAGGGTGGGAATACAGCTTAGTTCGAATCTTACCAAGCTCCAAGGCTCTTTCATGTACAGCTTGGATTTCTCTTGGCTATGGCTTGCTTTGCTGCTTTATTTGGGGAATGATTTATGACTATGGTTTTATGCTTCTTTACTATTGCAAGACAGATTTTGATGTAATGGATTTAATGGCATTTTGATGTAAAAGCTTTAGACCTTTCTAGATTTTAAAGCTATGAAATTTGGTTCTTCTTCCACTGTTTTATATGTTCTGTCTTGTAATATTTCTGTGTATGTTTACCTAGATAATGCTCCACCAAAGCTAGTGCATTCCCTTTGTGAGTGACCCTAGCGGAGGTGGGGTGTTACATTTGGTACCAGAGCAGAAGGTTACCAGACAGGGCAAAAGCTTTTAAAAACCTTCTGAAATTATTTTCAAAATGTTTACAAAGAAGCATTTTTCTAAAGAAAAGTTTTGTTTTACTAAAGGCGTATTCCCCAAAGCCATATGCACTATCTTTTGATTCTCTCCTTAAGTCTCTTCTCTCTTTCTTTTTCACCACAGTTTGTAGGCATGCGACACATGTAGGAGGGCAAAGAAGTGCCCAACTTCCATCTGTAGCCGCATTAGTTCCATCTGCGTCTAATCTTATTTCAGGCTTTGTAGAGTTGCCGTGCGATGGAGGTAACTTTCGAGAAACTTGTCAACAAACTATACAAGGATAGTAAGAACGAGGATAAAGAACACAAGCTTAAGGATGAGAAACTTGTTGATATGGCTTAATCCACGAAGGAGGAAAAGGTGAAAGGAAAGAAGCCAAGTGGGAGAATAATAAAAACCCATGACAAGAGAGAATATCTTTAGTATGGTAAAAAGGGACATGTAGTTAAGTATTAGAGGACAAGGGCAAAGGACAAGATCATCGAGAGGGCAATTGTATGCTCTCACTACTAGCGTACCTAAGAAGAGGTGGTAACATTTCTGTTAAAAGTTTAGCTTTTCTGTTCTATCACACCATGGGAACTTTGTTTTTGGTACATCGCATCCTTTTAATTCTGCCTCGATAGTTGAGTCTCTGCACCTTAGTACTAGCGTAGTAGAGGATCCCATTTTTGTCTCAAATCCTGTTGGGGAATCGGCTCATTTATTCATGACTTGTTTGGATTTGAGAATGTCTATGCTAAGTGTTGAGTTTAGAAGTAAAGCTTATGTTTTTGAGCTATGGGTTGATTCTAGGAATGGAGTGGTTGTCCAGAAATGGTACCATTCTTGAGTATGAAAAGAGGGTAGTTAGATTCTTGACTTGCCTTGGTAATGCCCTCGAAGTCTAGTGTAACCCTTAGGGTTCTGCCATCCTTAGTTACCTAGAATCTCTTGACACATTTATTGGTCCGCTCGAGTAATGTTCGCCACTAAGGCGGATGGTTCATCTCGCTTATGCATGAGTTATATAAAATCACCTTAGTGAGTACACTTGGCAACATGGCTGACATCTGTTTATTTGCAAGAGATAATTCTTCTGCATCGAATACCCAATAAACGAGATCCGAGATTCACTAGTGAATTTTGGAGAGCATGCATGAAACCATGAGTACGCAGTTATGTTTAAGCCGAGTATACTAGAAAAAGAATAAGTGAAAGTGGAACGAGAGGCGACAGTGAAATGAGTTCCAACTCATATTTTGGAAATAGTAATTAAGAAGCTACGAAATTGTGAAGCTAAAGATGGTCCAAGCACAATGGAGTTAAGCTCAAGGAATTGCGACTTAGAAGATTGAAGACTAGACACGCGCATCATATCTCTTTTTAAGAGTATATCCTTGATCCCTCTTTTCCTGTAGTGCTTACTTGTATGCTATCTTTTAAGTATAACCTCTCAGTCCTATTCTCAATCCTATTTCTGTTGCAAACCCCATAGGCAGTATGACTTATCTGTTAGTAATACATGTTGGGGCTTGAGGGTGTCCGTTGGGTTGACTAAACTTTTTGGGTTTTATAGGATATGGGCTGGTGCTTAGTGAGTTCTTCTCGTATTCAGTATATATGTGACGTAGATTTCCAGCTTTGACATTGCCTAATGGGCACAAAGTTTTTACTTGCTTCTATCATTTAGCTATATCTTTAAGTAGGAACAATTGGGTGAAACATGTGTTTGAGACATGTTATGATTGATGGTTGCAAGTGGTCGCAAGTGGTTGCTCGTGGTTTCATAACACACATTAGGCACTAGATCGGCTCAGACACATTTCCATATTGCATATGCATGAGTGGTTATACTTGTTTATGGATGAAATTGATCATGTGGATGTTGCATATGGATGGATGTTTGTGCACACATATAGTGTTTATGTGACTAGGACTATTTGCATACATGTTGGACTCATGGCACTAAACATATTTTTGCATTAAAAAGATCAATCAGGCCTGATCATTTGCATTAGATAAGGGACATATACACGCACTTTCTGCATATGTTCATACAGCATAATAAATCTCTTAAGGACAATGGATGCCTGTGATTGATGATTGAGTAGATGGATGATTGGATGGTAGGACACATTCTTCTTAACTTGAAGATTTCGGGGACGAAATCCTTTAAGGAGGGGAGAATGTAATAACCCGTATTTTTTTATAACATGTTAAAACAAGAAATCAAGGCAGAATTAAATTTTAAAGTCAGAATAAGGGGAAACGGGTTGCGCCATTGCGTTCGTCTCGAAATTTTACATGAAATAGAGTCCGAGTTTTCGAAAATCGGAGTCCGGATGAAGAAGTTATGGCCTGTACAAGTTTCAACAGTTTTCAGGCAGCACTGGACCAGGGGGTCGACCATAGGGTCAACCTACCCCCCTCCCCCCAGGTCGACCGTAGGGTCGACCTACCACCCAGGTCAACCATAGTGTCGAGCTCCCCCCTTACAGGTCGACCTGGTCGGCCTGTTTTGACCCAGAACTCATTTTTAAAGCCTGAGACGTGTTTTGACAGTCCGGATTGATTCTAGGGTTAATCTAAGGGCCTAAACTAGTTGCTACACCTATAAAAACACCCTTAGACCTAACCTAATTCACAACAAATCATTTTTACACTATTATGCTGCTGAACTCCCTCTTGAACCATGGCCGCCGCCCCCGAATTAAAGTACAAACATTCAAACTCAAATCAATTCGAAGAACAAAGCTTCAACAATGATTCAAGACAATAAATCAACAACGCCGCAACATTTTTACAACAAATTCAGTTCCTTATTCAGTAGCCATGCTTTGTAAGTTCTAGTTGTTTTTAGATTTAAACATTTAATTATACTGTGGCCATGGAATAAAGTGGAATTGGATTTAAGTATGTTTATCGATTCTGATCTATTTCTCTTGCTCCTTTAATCTTGTGTTTTGGGACTTGTCTATCTTTATGCTCATGACAAGTTTATGATCTATTCAGCAGTTTTCTTGATTCGTAATGACGTTATCATCAAGTTGTAATATTTATGCCTATGATGATATTTTCCTGTGATCTCATTTTTATTCAATTTCTATCTCCCCCAATTTATTTTCTTTCATGAACCTTGGTCAATTTCGGACCTTGCCCTAAAATCGTGATTTGAATACGATATGTATACGGGGGAATTATGGGAATATTGCCTATATGAATATGATGTAATAATTTGCAACATGAAATTGGATATTATCATTGTATTTGCAAGTTTGGGCTTGATCTATAAATTTTGGTATAATCTTGTTATGAAAAATTTGCATAAATATTATATACATGGAATTTGGCACAAATAGGATCTATGTAATGTAACATGAGATTTGGTATATATAACATGTATGTAATTTGGCATATAAATTAAATCACAAGTTTGGGACTATGCAAGTTTAAATCAAAAGATTGGTTTTATGTTAACTAGGCATATGTAGAATTGGGAATTTGAACATGAAAGCAATTGTAAATTTGATAATTGGCATAAACATGTATTATGAATTTGGGCAACTGACATGTATTGTAATAAAAAGATTATAGTTTGGGATAACTACATCATGAATCATGATTTGGTTTTATTGGGTATAAAACTTGATACATGTAATTTTGTCTAGAACTTGATATGGTAAAATGGCATAAAAATTGGCATACATGTAAAACGGCATGAATTGAACATATGTAAATTTGGTGTGAATTGGGCATAGGTAAAACTGACATGTAACCTAGAACTTGGGCATATGTTAATTATGTAAAATTTGGAGTAGAAACATATATGATAGTTTATGAATTGGAGAAAGTTTAATATGAACGCGCCTAAGTTGGGTTTTGGGTAGTTGGTATGTATTGGACATCTAGAAGGCACGTAAGCATGCTTATGAACTTGAAACATGAATTGGTTATGAATATGAATCATTAACTTGATAATAGGCATAAGTGAAAACATGAAACTTGACATGAAACTCGCCATGAAACTAGACACGAACTTGACATGAAACTTGAACATGGACATGACATTAGAATGAACTCGAAAATGGCCAACTCGAGGTTGGGTTGAGTTTGCAGTGTAAATCTGCCCGGAACCGCCCGGCATATCCAATTACTGCAAACAATAGGATCCAATGTGGGTAGTTGGTCATATCGCGCTCGAAACCCGAGGTCAGACTGAGTTGTGGTGTAAATCTGCCCAGAACCGCCCTGCATATCCAGTGACCACAACAACAGGTCTGATGTGAGAGGTTGGGGTGCATCAATGAATTAATGCCACATGATAGGGTTAAGTCAGGTACCACTTGAATATACTTAACCAATTTGACACGATGATTTGGTAGGGTTAAGTCATGAACTGCATGAATATACTTAACCAATTTGACACGATGACTTGATAGGGTTAAGTCATGAACCGCTCGAATATACTTAACCAATTTGACACGATGACTTGATAGGGTTAAGTCATGAACCGCTTGATTATACTTAACCAATTTAACACGATGATTTGATAAGGTTAAGTCATGAACCGCTTGAATATACTTAACCAATTTGACACAATGATTTGATAGGGTTAAGTCATGGACCGCTTGAATATACTTAACCAACTTGACACATGATTCGTAGGGCTAAGTCATGAACTTGAACGACAACACTTAGCCAATTTGACATGACACATAGGCGGGTTAAGTCACGAACTTGAATGACAACACTTAACCAACTTGACATGCTAGACTGATGGGGTTAAGTCTCGAATTTAAATGACAACACTTAACCTACTGGATGGAAACCCTAGTTACGCGGTCCTTTTCAGCAGTAACCCACTAGATGTATCATGGTACCCTGGAACTAGACAGGGTGGGGCACGATTACTGGGCTGATTGTAAGCGACCAGAACGACGGCTGAGTTAGTGCGCCATTGTAGGTTCAGGCGGACTATGGTCGTGCACGTAGTCTGGAGTTGAAAAAGCAGGCATTGGGCACCAGTAGGTTTACACTGTGCGTGCTTGATTCGTGTCGGTGGTTGGCACCCTACGGCTTGATACACCCTATGGTGGACCTAGCATAGGTGACTACATTTCGTGATTGGACCGTATGACACAGACACATGAACGAGCTAGGACTTGTAGGGAGCCGATTGATTAATAGATCGTTACGTGGAAAAAGGGTGTTGTTCGTTAGGTAGCATAATCCCTAGTGGTCCTAGGTGGCATAAACCCTAATCGAATCTAGGAAACGTTCAATATGTAGCATAAACCCTAGTGGTCCTAGGTGGCATAAATCCTAGTTGAACACGTGATAGTTCATGATAAGGAAACCTAGCCAGAACAAGGGTGGCAGTCCAAATGATTTCAAGAATGGTGGCACTACGTTGAAGTAGTATAGAAATGCGTGATGAAACCCGTACGATATACGGCAAGGGACCGTACATATACATGGAAAGGATGATACGGGTTGGGGTACTAGTACAGTTGGTGCAGAGAATATAGGAAATCAAAGAAAATAGTGGAATGGTGAAGCTTAGAAATCTTGCGATGTTATACTTAATAGAAACCTTGCAATGTGATACTTGGTAGGAACCTTGTGATGATACTCTTGATAGGAAGCATGGGATGTTATACTTGATTCATCGTTCCTGTAGCTTACCTTGTCATCATGCTTATGTTTACTTTCAGTTTATTCATGCCATATTATCTTCACCTGTTTTTATGCTGAAAGCCACTAGGACTTACTCAGTCTTTATGACTGACCCAGTTTGTTTCGCCTCTTTTTCTTTCGTTCCCCCCTAGGTTCGCAGGATGGGAATACAGCTTAGTTCGGATCTTACCAAGCTCCAAGGCTCTTTCATGTACTACTTGGATTTCTCTTGGCTATGGCTTGCTTTGCTGCTTTATTTGGGGAATGATTTATGACTATGGTTTTATGCTTATTTACTATTGCAAGACAGATTTCGATGTAATGGATTTAATGGCATTTTGATGTAAAAGGCTTTAGACCTTTTTAGATTATAAAGCAATGAAATTTTGTTCTTCTTCCGCTGTTTTATATGTTCTGTCTTGTAATATTTCTGTGTATGTTTACCTAGATAATGCTCCACCAAAGCTAGTGCATTCCCTTTGTGAGTGACCCTAGCGGAGATGGAGTATTACACGAGCCTAACCTCGTGTCTTTACAATTATTACGCATTTAATTCGTGCCTTTGACCTCTTACATTAGACTGGCATTTGTGGCTGCTAGATTTGCCAGGCAGGTCCGGGCAGTCTTACACCATAAAAGAGTCTAACCTCGTGTCTTAGGCGGTTTATTATTACACATCTTTATTCAACCCCAAATTGGATTAATATCCCTATTCAAATTTGTCAATAATTTCCAAATTTATTTATGTCCATAATTGTCTCTTAAAATTATGTTCATAAGTACCAATTAATAACTCAAATTAATTATATGCCTTTTAAGGCCATTTTATTGCCAATTCACAATTTTATGTATATTCAATATTATCCCATCATCCCCATGCTATTCATACGTTTTCATATGACATATGTTAGACTCACAAATAGTCTAATTTATAAAAAGAAAAACAACATCACATAACACATAAAATAGATCTAAGGATCATGACATAAACTTGCATATGAATTTCATTCAAACTAGCATATGATAGGAAACTAGCATAGGTAATGGGCATAAACTTGCATAAATTATGTGTTGTTATAGATCCAAACATAAAGGTGTGAACTTGCATATGGATCTAAACATAAAGATGTTATCTTTCATATAGATCTAAACATAAAGATGTAAACTTGCATATAGATCTAAACATAAAGGTGTAATCTTGCATATAGATCTAAACATGTAGATTAATGTCACATAAACTAGCATATGCATATACATGTTTCACATATATTTCAACAACCCAAACTTGCATAAGATTCATACATGTATATATGATCCAATCATCACAAACTTACATAGGATAGATGATTCAACTTGCATAAGATATATGATTCAACTTGCATAAGATATATGATTCAACTTGCATAAGATTCGCATATGATCCAACTTGCACAAAATTCACATAAGAACTAACATATGATCCAACATCACAAACATAGATACAATTTAGATCACATGATTCAAAATCATATTCTCATAATCCCAATTATATCTTATCATAATTAAATTAATGAACTATTTTGTGAAAGCTATCATACTCACAATTAAAAAGAATAGTTTTGTCTTTCTGGGATCTGTATTCTGAAACTGAATTGCTCGCCTTTGATGTAGACTTAGTTGTTATTTAGATTTGATTCGATTTTGATTCAAGCCTCTATCTTGCTTTAGGGTTGAAAGTGTATGGCGGCTACTCTAGGTTCTCCATTGACGGCATGGCGGCTCTTGTTATGAATTTGTGTGATTAGGGTTAGGGGTTTTAGGGTGTTTTTATAGAAGATTAGTTAATTAAGAGACGTCAGATTAACCTAGAATCAATCAAGACCATCCAGTCAATCTGCCCGGGGGGGGGGGGGGGGACAGGTCGACCTGTATAGTGGAGGTCGACACTAGGGTCGACCCCCTGGTCGACCTGGTCCCTGTTTTTGAATTCAAATTTTGAATTCCTGAATCCTGAGCTGTTTTTAATTTAATTAATTTCTGAAACTTCCGAAGGCCATAACTTCTTCATACGAAGTCCAATTCACACAAACTCGGACTCTATCTCAAGCAGAATTCCGAGACGAACGCAATGGCGCAACCCATTTCCCTTAATTCCCATATTTGAAATTAAGTATTCTTTAATTTTTTAACTTTAATATTTAAAATTATGGGGTGTTACACGCACTCTGGATGTCATATGAATTTTTAAGGATTGTTTGTCACTATTGTAGTATACATGTGATGTATGAAATCCATATAAATAACATTATGTGTTAATTGATTGGGCCTCATTCGAATTTGGAAAAAAATAAAGAATATTTTAAAGTAATATCCCGTAGAGGATATAAAATATTTATGCGTTGAATAGAATATTCATGTGTTGAAATGAAAATATTTAAAAATAAAAATATCATTTTTATTGAATGTATGAACCAATAAAATATTCATTGTTTTGAAAAGGAAATGTTTTGTATAACAAAAATCACATTTCATTGTATGTATGAATAAACAAAATATTCATTGTTTGAAATAGAATATGTTAACAATAAGAATATACATTTTATTGCATATGTAGAAACGATTGAAAAATATTCAATGTTTTGAAATAAAAGGTTTTAAACAAAGGAAATTACATTTTACGTGTATTATCAAATCACTAAAAAGAACCATGTTAAGTAGAAGGTTTTAAACAATGGAAATTACATTTGGTTTGTATTATAAAATCAGTAAAAAGAATCATGGTTCAATAAAAAGATTAGACAATAAAAAAAATTTATTGTATGTTTGATTTATTAAAGAGATTTTGTTTATTAAAATGTAGGTCATTTATATGTAGAAAATATGAAAATTATCATCTATTTAAAATAAAATATATTAACGATAAAATTTATGTTTTTACTGTATATATAGAAATAATGAAAAATATTCATTGATTGAAATAAAAATATTTAACAATAAAAAATTACATTCTCATTGTATATAAGATATGGTGTAAAATATTCATCGTTTGAATAAAAATGTTGTAACATTAAAAAAAATTACATTTTTAATGTAAGTATGATTCATCAAAATATTCATCGTTTGGATAAGAATATTCAATTTTGATATAAAATTCAAAATGAAGTTGAAATCATTTTAAAATGAATATATAAATAATTTATAAAATACGTTTTGAATGGAAATTGACGAAATATATATAATATATATTATATATATAATGGCCTGAATAGAACGCACCGCACAGCGACCGTTCATGAATTTCGACCATTAATTCGAATTGATATTACGGGAGACCCGTCCGTCGGATTCTCCTAAAACTGGAACCGTTGGGTTCGTATCGAAAAGAGTTTTCCAATGAATTTAAGAGATTTGAAATATAACGGTTAGATTTGAAGATATGTCCAAATCAATTTCAGAAAAGGTCGCTATTGATGCAGTTCGGTGGCCGTTATTGGAAACCGACTTTACTGGCGATAATAAAATTATTAAAAATATTGAAAAATTATATAAAATCATAATAAATGATTTGGAAAGATTTTTGATGGAAAATTCCAGTTTTGAAAAGATAAAAATATATTTTTATCAAAATGAACTAGTTATTTACTAGTATAATAATTTAATTATTTTTAGAAATAAATAAATTAGAATTGAAAATGGTTTTAAAATAACTAGAATTTTCCAATATATATTTATATATATTAGAATGAATTTGAATGGAAATTTTCGTTAGAATATTTCGATATTGGATTCCGTGATTATACGGATATTGTTTTAGGAATTAGGAAGATATATATATATATCATTATTCCCAGTACAATATTTGTTGGTTTCAGAATTTGATATTGAATATAAGCCGATATAATTTCTATTCAGAACCTTATATTTAATGTCAAATTGGATTTTGGGTTTGTCGTGTATGGTGTGTAACACCCTGTATTTCAGTTAATGCTGAAATTCATTAGTTGCAGAATAAATAATCTCAAATGTGAGAATTGGGGGAAACGGGCTGAGTCATTGCGTTCGTCTCGGAAAAATACACGAAATAGAGTCCGAGTTTTCGAAAATCGGAGTCCGTATGGCCCAGTTATGGCCCGATGAAGTTTGCAGAAAATTCAAAGCTAAAAACAGATTTAAAAATTTAAAATTCAGATTTTAGAATGGAACAAGCGGGGTCAGGCGGGAAAGTTCCCGCCCTAACCATGTCGACAGGGCTGTCGATAGGCCTGTCGACAGGGGTGTCGACTTGCCTGTCGACATAGGCGCGGCGTCCAGAGAACCTGGGTGCACCAGGTTGGGTTTTAGGCTGGCTTGGAGGGCTGGGTTCTAGAGATTTCCTAAATCTAACGGACCTAATCTAATCTAGGGTTAATCTAAGGGCCTAAAACACTCACCTAATCTAGAAATACACCCTAAACCTACCCTAATCCATACTAAAAATAGGAATGATGGCCTCATGCCGCCAAAATCAAACTTGAGAGAGCCTCCACTAGTTTATGAAGGAAGTTGCAAGCTAATCACTCTCTAATCAACCTCTAATCATCATCATCTTCATATTTAGCAACTAGTTCTACTTCATAAGTTTGCTAATCTTGGTTTTGGTGAGTTTCTATCACTTTAACATCAATTGTTAAAGTAAGTAGATTGGGTGTAATGAGACTTATGGTCTTAAATGCGGATTAGTGAGTTTGAATCATTTATAATGATATGCTACTCTATGTTTTCCTATGTTTATGCATAATTAATAAGTGGGTTTATGCATGTTTGATAAGTTGGTTTATGCATGCTTAACAAGTTGGTTTATGCATGTTTAACAAGTGGGTTTATGCATGTTTAACAAGTGGGTTTATGCATATTTAATAAGTGGATTTATGCATGTTTAAAAAAGTGAGTTATGCAAGTTCACATGCAAGTTATGTGTAAGATGTTATGTAAGTTATGTGTAGGTGGTTATGCAAGTTCATAGGCAAGTTATGTATATGCTTAAATGCAAGTTTAACATGATTTGCAAGTTATGCATGCTTATGCAAGTATATGAATGCTTATGCAAGATATGTATATGCTTAAATGCAAGTTTAACATGATATGCAAGTTATGCATGCTTATGCAAGTATGTGAATGCTTATGCAAGTATGTGAATGCTTATGCAAGTATGTGAATGCTTATGCAAGTTATGTGTATGCTTAAATACATGTTTAACATGTTATGCAAGTTATGAGAATGCTTATATGCAAGTTCAACATGTTATGCAAGATATGTGTATGATAATATGCAAGTTTGGGTTAAATGTAGTTGGGTTAATATATGCTCATATATGCAAGTTGACATCCTCTTAACCCATGACAAAGTTATATGCTAAACCCATGATATTCGTGATGGATCTTTCCCTTTATTATGTCGTGAAATGAGAACGATTTACGTGGGGAACGATGGGGTAATGAATATGTTAATAAAAGTATGATTGGGTATGATTAAGCATACCATAAAAATAAATTAACATAACTGGGAATTTACCTATTGAGTTAGGTCTACCCCATGGGAATTTACCTATTGAGTTAGGTCTACCCATGTTATGAAAAACTTGATATTAATTAGGGATAATTAATATAGGGGTGATTAATTAGGTGTAATTAATCGACTAAGACACGAGGTTGGACCCATTTGTAGTGTAAAACTGCCCGGACCCAACCGGCTTAACCAGTTGCTACAAATGTCAGCCCAATGTGAGAGGTCTTAGCCATAAATTAAATACGTGATTAAAGTAAAGACACGAGGTTAGACTCTGTTATGACGTAAGACTGCCCGGACCCTACCGGCTTAACCAGGCGGTCATAACAGCCAGTCTAATGTGGGAGGTCTTTATGGGAGATCACGGTCTTAATTAATTAAGAAACACTTAACCATATTAGCATGTAGTGGGTTGCCTTGGGTGGCAATAGAAAATACGATTAGAATACTTAACCAAGTGGAAACATGTAATTAAACATGATTAAAGGGTTAAGTGGGATACACTAGATAAGTGACAAGCTTAGGTGGGTAGCTTGTGGGGGCCCATTTCAACCAATATCCCAAACGTATCTTTGTGGGCTCGACCCATGTCGAGTGACGGGACACGCATATTGGGCTTGACTATAAGAGGCCAAAACGGGTTAGCGGTGGCAACGCAAGTCCAACGGGTTTCATATGCGTGTGTGGGCCCGGGCTGGTAGATAAGCCGTTGTTGCATCGTGTAGATATAAAGCCGTGCACCGTTGATATTATCAGGTGGCCACTTTAGGGGAGTGATACACCCCACTGTGGGACCAGCACGGGTATCTACGGTAGGGAGCCGATCATTGGGGAGTAGTGGGGTACACCTAGTGGAGATAGGGGCAGACGGCACCTATGTGGTCAGCTAGGGGTACATGAAACTACTAGTTATATCTTTCTTTAAGTCCTGGGGTGGGATCAATCTTTGAGTAGGAATGACTGGTGTGGTGCAGTTAGTAATTATCCTTGGGTGGGTAGATGCGTCTTTTACAGTTATCTCAGTTTATCCTGAGTCTACCAAGCTGCTTAGTGTAGCCATTCATCCCCAGACATTACCGTATGTCAAGTTTATGTCTTCTCTGGTTACTTTAATGATTGTATTGTTAAAGTTATAGGACTCGCTCAGACTTATGTCTGACCCCGTTGTTTTTATCTTTTTCCCAACCCTCAGGTCCTACGGTGGATCCTAGCAGTAGTGGAGCTTGATCGGATTGCTGTTCCAGTCTTTAGGAGCTTGGATAGATGTAAAGCTCCAGTTACCCAGTTATCTTTTCTTTTGTCCTGGCTATTGTATGAGAGAGTGGGATTATGTACTTCTTTATTTTGATGGATATTGTACTTGACTTTTATTGTGGTTTTATGATGTAACCAGACATGTTTATTTCCGCTGTTATGAGATGATGTTTTAAATTTCAGGTACTATTTATATCTGTCTGGTTGTAATTTTTCTGTTCTATATTCACTAAAATACTCCATCGATGCTATGGCATTCCCTTAGAGAGTGACCATAGCGGGCGTGGGGTGTTACATGGTGTCTTTAATAACATTGTTCTTAAACCCAATTTAGAAAAGAATAAATCTTTTAATTAAGATTTAGGAAATTTTACCAATTAATTAATATTTGATTGGAATTGAATTGAAATTAGATTTTTGGGTTTATCCTGAACAATGTTTTATATTAAGATTTGTTCTTTAACCCAATTAACAGTGAAGAAATAATTTAGGATTTATAAATCTTTTATTAAGATTTAAATGGAAATTTTCCAGAGTAAAATTTTCCCTAATTTAATATATTAAATTTGAATTGAATTGAATTCGATTCGATACTAATCGAGATGAGCTTGTGTGAATGAAGACCAATACTATATATGGAATTTAAAAGGCTTTGCCGTTATTCCATTTATATTATTAGTCTGATACGGGAATTTATATCGATTATATACTGTTATGATTTCTGTGTAGATTACATTTTGATGGAAGATGATTTTGGATTTATTGTGAACAATGTTTTTTTTAAAAGACATTAGTTCTTTAACCCAGTTAAAGATAAGATTAATTTCTTAAATTCGAATAATCATTAAATAATGATTTTTGAGATTAAAAAGAGTAAATTTAAAAGGATTTATCTTTGATAAAACTGATGGGAACCTTTCCCCTAAAATTTGAATATTTTATTAAAAGAATATTCTGAATTTGGAATGAGGTGCTGGATGTGTTTTTATAGCACCTGATTATAAATTACACGAGTTATTCGGAAAGACCGGGTTTAACCCATTCTGAATAATGAATACGATGACTAACAGTCGAAGAGATTGAAGATGGTGCCAGATCGACGATCTTCACATCGAATGGATGAGTTGCTACTGATGCCCATGATTAGAGTAGCTATCTTGAAGGGGCTACAGTGGTGGTCGTCCTGACGTACATGCTGATTGTTCGGATATGCGAGGGCCTCTCTTCCGTATTGGACATATGGGACGAGGAATAAGGTGCCTCCGGTTTCGTTCAGACCTAGAACGGACTTGTAAATGGATGGTATGTCTGACGTTGTATTCCTTTTACGCTATTTTCGTTGATCTCTGCTAATATATATCTGTTTGGTGGCGGAGAATTTATTCTCTTGCTTAACACCCTTCTCTAAGATGTATGAGCTCAGAGGTTATATATTGGTAGAAAATAATGGTATGGTATGGATTGACAATGTGGCATGCTAAGATGCATTGATCAAGGCTTTTGTTGAAAAGTAGAGTCTTGTGGAAGATGATCAAAGCACAGCTTTATTTAGCATAGCTTTGTGTAGCGTGACTTCGTGAGCCTCACACCCCGGTATGATGGTGAACTAATGGTTAGATCAGTATGCTTTTGATATTGGTTTGGATTCGGTCGACCGTAATGAAGGATAGGGCATTTCCCCCGATTCCCATCTAGGGATAGAGTAAGCGGTGTTTTCTGTCGCTGGGACGTAAGCCGCGGTGATACTTGATTTCCCAAAAGTGAGGAAGTGCATTACAGTGTTTTCTCTATCTGGGACGTAAGCCGTGGCATATTGCACTACGCGATAGATCTTTCGAATCAGGAGCCATCATGATGGAAATCCAACTTTGCAATACGAGCTTTGTGGTTTTGATTATAAACCTATATATGGCGACATAGTGGGATGAGGCACTCATGCCGTCTATGATTGATACATTTACTTTCGAAATTGATTTCTACACTATGCACTTAGTAATAATAAAAGAGAATTTTTGCGTACCAAGCATATTTCTACACTATGCATTGTGTGATGGGACCTGAGTCTTATAATAGCTTCATTTTTCCAAAAAGCATTGCGCTGTTTATTTTATGCACTAGTATTCTTGGGAGGAAACCTGTTCCGTGTTATACAGCATAGTCCCTTGATTTACCTAACTTTAAAATCAATTTAATAACTGTTTTGAGTTCTCATACCAGTCCCATGACTGACCTGGAGTTTATTGTTCCTTCCTAAACTCTTGGTGCCCATATTTTCCATACGGGCAGTCAGTAGTTTTGGTTTTGCAGATTTCTACTTAACAGGATCCTGGATTACAACTGGAGATAGATTCAGAAAGCTTTCCAGCTACGCATTATAATTATGTCTTATTTTCCTCTCCTTTGTAATTTAAATCTCTGATATTGTATTTCCAATGTGTAATAATTATTCATACTCTGCAATATTCTTGTACTCTGATGTAAATTGTTGTAATAAGCAATGAAATGTTTTATTTTTTGTGTTTTGATGCATCGTGTTCTCAAAGCAATCCAGGCTTTCCTTTACTTGGAAGGTTGGGTCGTTTCATTTGGTATCAGAGATTTGGTTTACAGAGCTCGAGAACAAGACACATTAGAACCGAACGAAATAATTCAACAGAGATTGGATTAGTAATATCCAATAAGAATGACTCGTTAGAGATAGGATCAGCAGTATCCTAGAATGAGTCGGAAGAGTGTTATTTCTAAAATAAAAATGAAAACAAATTTAGTTTTGAAAATTTTATCTTAAAATACGTATTCGAAATATTATTACATTTCAAATTTGGACAATCAAGTATATAGAGATTTTAATATACGCCTGATCCACATGTATACGAAGTCTCAAATATACTGGATAGATATAGAATCACACTCTAGTCGCCTGGAGATGATTCTGAGGATGGTCTAGACATCATCAGTATTTATGTTCGAGTTTCGAAAGTGGAATATCTATATGTTTCCAATCGACAGGGGTGAGAACAAAAACTAGATAGGGTTATTGTTGTGATTTGGCAACAAAAATATGATTTTCGAATATATATATATATAAAGATATTTGTTTGAAAATTTAACCAATTAATTGATTGCTGGTTGTGATGTTTGATAATTGGTTTAACTAATTAAAATATTGGAATGACAATTATTTAACCAATATGAGAATGAATGATAAATTTAGCCAAATTGAATTAATATGGAACTGAATTTCTAATTGATTAGAATTGCATACATATACATGTATATATAATGAAAAGGTCATAGAAAGGAGGCTAGAGAAAAGGAATTAAATTGTATGCCCGACAAATAGGTACATATTTACTGTTTTGTTTTGGTTTGATGATTTTATGAGCCAATTGGCTAGCCGCTTGGCTTTTTCTTTTTCTTTTGGATTGGTGAGGGCCCTATAAGGAAAGTTGTGGTTTTAAATATCAACCCGTACAAAGGAGGTTATGGCAAAAAAATTCGAAAATTTAGGGTGTTAGCCAAAAATTTTTGAAATTAGAAATTCTTAGACACTGAAAAGTTGAATAATTAAAGCCAGATTGAAAGTTGAGTTGGTTAGTTAAACAACTTTTAGCTCTGTTCCTTTTTGAGGACGAAAAGATTTTAAGTGGGGGAGATTGTAACAACTCGGATTTTCAGAACAAATTTAAATTTTTATTTTAGCAATTTTAATGGATTTTGAGTATTTAAAATAATTTATTTTAAATAATAACGACTAAAATTTATTTAAATCAAAGTTAGAACGAATTTTTTTAATTTAATTATAAAACGAGCTTAAAATGGCGCGGTAGTTCGAAAATTCAATTCCAAATTTCAATTGACTATACAGGATTCAAAATAAATCGGATTTCAGTATAACCAGAAATATTAGAATCTATTTAACAATATCTTTCTAAAAAATGTGAAAAATCCAAATTTCATAACAGGAATAAAAAGTTATGTCTAGATTAAAATTTAGAAAAGTCGCTGTAGAATTTATATATATTTTAATATAATATATAACCCTTAAAAATAGACATTTTGCAAACGACCTCCGTTTTCTACGAAACCACTTTTGTTGGATCCGGAATGTCAAATTATTGCTAAGTTTCAATTTTCATAATTTTTGGAATTAATATATGAGCATGGCAACATAAAATGTGTTTTGACCATTTCAGTCAAATTGGATCGACCAGAAAATGGCCATTTTTAAAACTGTCTCCAAATTTGATGAATTTAGATTTGTTGGGACCGTATCGTCAAAACAAAGCTAGATATAATTTTTCTGTAATTTTTAGAGTTAGTATGTGGCCCCGGTAATTTAAAATGTACGTTTGAATTTAATATATATCGATTTATATTTTAATTTTGAGAAAACTGATCGTAACAGCCGAATTAGGTTATGAAACATGTTCCATTGTGTCTGGAACGGGGGTAATTAGCTGGGGGCGACAGTCATTGGGATTCGTTTGGTGTTCGAGGTGCTAAACGAGTATTATTTGAATTAAATTGAATAAAAAATAATAATAGAAACACTAGTATAAATACACCGTGACGTAATTCTCCTAACCCTAATCTGTATACATAGCCACCACTCCTTTTCAACGATCGGCAACGCTCAGAAATGAATCCCCAATTTCTTTCAAACCATTTCGAATTGATCACAAATTATAAACCAAAAATTGGACTACTTCCCAGGATCTTCAAACCTATACCGTCGTGATTAATTTTCGTGGATTATGTAACTCGAATTTCTTCCTCGAAGTCGCTAGTTTCGTGAGGGTTTTCAGTAGCAATGGGAGCGGCGAGTTAAATGGGGTGGAGGGCGACGGATGGCGGCTTGGTGGTTGTCGGAGTGGTACAGTCAGATCGGCGTACGACCAAAAGGAGGAGGAGCAATTTGAAACCCTAGCCACGAGGTTTGGTTCAAAGCGCGTCTGGAACTGTAAATAGGTGAAGAAGAGGGATTAAACCCTTAATACAGTAATTAGTGTGTAATTTAGTTAATTAATTATTTAATTAGCCAAATTAATGTAATGAAATTTGAAAATAGCATAACTTCTTCATACAGCAACGAAATCGCCCGATTTCAGAAGCATGGGAACCCGCTAATCGAGCACTACAACATGGATCAGACGAGATCTGAAACAAAGACCATCTGGAATTTTGATAAAATTAAACATCGTGTAATAACCCGGAAAATCTGAACCAATTCAAAAATTTTTTATTTTGGCAATTTTAATGAATTTTGATTATTTAAAACGAATTATTTTAAATAATAACGACAATAAATTTATTTTGAATAGAATTGGAATGAAAAAATTATTTTTGATGAAGTTAGAACGTATAATTTTATTTTAATTATATAACGAGCCTGAAATGGCGCGGTAGTTTGAAAATTTGATTTCTATTTTCAAATGAATATACAGAATTCGTTTAAGGTCAGAATTGGACGAAACAAGAAATATTTGAATCTGTTTAACAATATCTTTCTAACGGATGCAAGAAACTAAGATTTCATTTCATGAGTTGAAAGATACGTTCAGTTTAAAATTCAGAAAAGTCGCTGTGGAATTTGTATATATTTTAATATATAAATAGCCCTTAAAAATAGCCATTTTGCAAACGACCTCCATTTTCGACGAAACCACTTTTGTTGGATCCGGGATGTCAAGTTGTTAGATTCCAATTTTCATAATTTTTGAAATCATTATGTGAGCGTGGAAAAAGAAAACGTGTTTTGTCAATTTCAATTGAATTGGATCGACCAGAAAATGACCATTTTTCAAACGGTCTCAGAATTTGATGAAATTAGTTTTGTTAGGACCTTGTCGTCCAAACATAGCCATATTTATTTTTCTGGAATTTTTAGAGTCTGTATGTGGCCCCAGTAATTTAAAATGTACGTTCAAATGTAATATATACTGAATATTTTAATTTTAGCGAAAACTGATCGTAACAGCCGAATGGGGTTACAAAACGTGTCATTGTGTTCAGAATGGGGGTAATTAGTTATGGACGACAGTCGGTGGGTCTCGTTTAGAGTTCGAATGAAAAGTCAACTTAAATGGAAAAGAATAATAGTATATTAATATTATTATATATATAATATTCCCTCCTTTTCCTTAACCCCCTCCCCTTTTCTTTTATTTCCATGCTCAGAAGAAAAAACCCCTCTTCCAACCTCGTCGTTCAACGCCCCCTTCTGTTCACCGCCGGCGCCGCTCACCTTCGGCGTTAGCCCCCTCCCCCAACAGCGCCTCCCTCCTCTATGCTCCAGTCCTCCAATGACGAACCACCACCCAAAATCGATTTGAGAAACTCGCACCCCTTTCCATTAAACCACCGCAGTGGCCCAACACACCCCTACCTCCAGTCACCAGAGACGAACTCCAGCGCACCATTCCTCTTTCACCCCTCAGCAGTTGTAACAACCCGTATTTTCAATAACCTGTTATGACATAAATCGAGGCAGAATTAAATTCTAAAATCTGAATCAAGGGAAACGGGCTATGCCATTGCGTTCGTCTCGGAAAAATACACGAAATAGAGTCCGAGTTTTCGAAAATCGGAGTCCGTATGACCCGATTAAGGCCCAACGAAGTTTTCAGAAAATTCCAAAGCAAAAACAGATTTCAAATTCAAGTTTGAATTTGAAATTTGGGCCAGTTTGGGCCAGGCGGGAGAATTCCCGCCAGAGCACCCAAGTCGACAGCCCTACCGACTTGGGAGTCGACTTGGTTGGACCCAAGTCGACAGCCCTGTCGACTTGGCTGTCGACTTGGTCCAGCCGGGCTGTTTAGCCTGGTGCACCATTTTGGGTTTGTGTTGAGTTTGGGGGCCAGATTCGATTTTGAGGGCTGAGATTAGAACTAGGGTTTAATCCTAGGGTTGAAACTAGTCCTAATCTCTATAAATAAGACCCTAACCTACCCTAAATCATCATTAAACAATCCTACAACTAAACTATGGCAAAATTTTACCTCTCATGGCCTCCACTCTCTTCATAAAATTCCTAAATAAATTTCTAAGTGATTTTCCATGCATACAAGTGTTTTCAAGCTTGTATGAGCATCATTAGCTTGCATTCAAGTCAAGTTTCTATATTTGCATCATAAAGAGAGAGTTTTGATCATTTTGGCTCAAGGGTTTTTATGTTAGAGCTTGCATTTTGGGTCTATTTGATTGCATAAGGGCTTTGTCATATCTTTTGTGCCTTCATAAGTATTGTAAGCCCTATTCTACTTTCATACTTAAACTCTAAAGTTAAATGTATGATATGCATGTTTACTATGCTATGAAATGCAAGTTTATCATGTTGTGATATGCAAGTTTATATGCAAGTATGCCAAGTTATGTTATGCAAGTTTGGGTTGAACACTTTGTTCATACTATCATGTTATGCAAGCTTATTTTGGGTTTATGAACATAAAGCTTCAAGCTTTATGCCAAAGATTGCATTTTGGCAACATGTAAGTTATCATATCTCTTATGATAACTTGCATGTGAGGCTAAATGCGAACTTATGGCCATGTCTACATGTCACTTAGCACCATGTATCTCCAATATCCTAAGTTTGGTTTTATGCATGCTTTTGGGGCCTAAAAATGTAATATGCAAGGGTATGAACACATGAACATTTCATATGCCACCATGTTGAACTTGTGGCTTCAACACCTTTATGTCATGATTATGCCAAGTTCCCTCTTTCTATCCTTTATGCGCTATTGCGATATGTAAGCGATGGGATTGCGTTTGGGTTTGGGTAAACTTAAAAGACATAAAAACATAAGCTTGGTAATTTACCTATTAAGTTAGGTCTACCCATTGGGAATTTACCTATTAAGTTAGGTCTACCCAATTGCTTGAAAATTTGTAACATGTTTTGGAAACATGATGGACATGACACTTAGAAAAGATAAGTGTGACCAACTCGAGGTTGGGTTGAGTTTGTAGCGTAAACCTACCCGGAACCGACCGGCTTAACTAGTTGCTACAAACAATAGGACCCAATGTGAGAAGTTGGCCATGTTGTACCTTGGACCCGAGGTTAGACCAAGTTGTGGTGTAAAGCTACCCGGACCCGCCCGGCTTAACTAGTAACCACAACAAGGTCTAATGTGAGAGGTTAAGGCGCATTAAAATTAATTAATGCCTCATGATTAGGGTTAAGTCATGGTCCACTTAATACTTAACCAATTTGGGCTTGGTAGATTAATCGGGGTTAAGTCGTGAACTCATCATTACACTTAACCAAGTTAATCCATGATTAGCAAGAGGGTTAATCCGTACTTAACCCACTAGAAAATCCTAGCAATGGGGGGCCCACTCCGCAGTAAATCCCCAAAAATTGGTATCATTAAGGCCCTAGGGACTAGGCTAGGGAGGGGGCACGATTACTGGGCTGGAGGTAAGCGACCCAATAAACGACGGCCGGGTGGTACGCCGATGTAGTTCCGGACGGACTATGGTCGTGCACGTAGTCCGTATTTGGAGAAGTCACCCATGGGTACCAGTAGATCGAGACTGTGCACTCATGTTTATGGTGTCTAGGGGTTGGCACCCTAGGGCTTGATACACCCGAAGGGTGGACCCGGCACAGTTCGACTACAATTATGTTTGGGCCGTATTGACACCAACACGTGACGAGTTAGGCTTAGGGAGCCAATCGACTAGACCGTTTGGTTGGACCTCGTGTTAGGGTCACTTCATGTTATTCGACCTCGTGTTAGGGTCACTCCATGTTATTGGACATCATGTTAGGGTCACTTCATGTTATTGGACCTCGTGTTAGGGTCACTTCATGTTATTGGACCTCGTGTTAGGGTCACTTCATGTTATTGGGCCAAAGCTTGGGCCAAGGGATCAATACTTGTTTATTTAAGTCATGTTAGTTTACTAGTACACCTGTGGTGCAAAACCTTAACCTGATTATGCGATGACACCTTTATCTACCTTGTTAGTTAATCATCATGCTAGTATGTTGTTACCTTTATGTTCATCCCTGCTGCTCATGCCAGTTAACTTTATCAGTTTACATTGATTGTAGTAGGGCTTACTCAGTTTTTTGACTGACCTGTTTTCTTTTGCCTCTTTTCTTCCGTTCCCCCCCCCCAGGTTCTCAGGGAGGGAATATTGGAGCTTAGCTGGATTTCTGACCGCTTGCTTGTGGGATTTAGCTCATGTACGGTTTGACATGAAGCTAGCTATGGCTATCACTTCTTTTGGGGATTAGTACTTATGTATTTCAGTTTTTCAGTTGATGTTGTTTTATCTAGACTTGTTTATTTGGAAAGCTATGTTGTACCAGACTTGTTTTGAAATGGTTTAAAATCTTCCGCTGTTTTATCTATGTTATTTACTCTGTTTACATATATACATATGTTCTTGTTCTGCCTTAATATATCATTATGCATGTTTACCTGATTAAAAGGCCCCTCCAAAGTCAGAGTGCTTGCAAGAGCCACCCTGGCGGAGGTGGGATGTTACATTTGGTATCAGAGCATATGGTTTACGAGAAGGGACAAAAAGGTTTTTAAAACTTTTGGAAAACTATTTTCAAAACCAAGTATAAAGTATTTTCCAAAGAAAAGTCTAGTTTATTTTAAAGGCTATTCCCCAAAAAGCCATTAGCAAAAATTCCTTCGTTTCTTCTCCATTCTGAATCTGTCTTTTTCTTCGTTTTCAGTATGGCCGATAACTTTGCCATTCCGGAGGGAGTACACGTACCTGTTTGGTATAGGAGACTTTTGGAGGCTAGGGCGACCGAAGCCGGCCCCGCAGATGTTCCTCCTCCTCCTCCGGTAGTTAATGTTCCTCCTCCTCCTGTCGCTGAGGTTCCTCTTCCTCCTTCCCCTCAGCATCCTCAAACTGACTTCGCAAAGATTTGCCAAGATTTTAAGGTGATGGGTTGCAAGAATTTCTTTGGAACCGAGACTTATGTTGAGGCCAGGAATTGGTTGAAAGAAACCGAAGATCTTTTTGCCTTCTTTGATATAGGTGACCGTAGGAAGGTTTTATTAGCAGTGTGGTTGCTAAAGGAAGAAGCTGCACGTTGGTGGGTGGTCACCACCGCTACTAGGCCAATTCAGACTTGGGATGACTTTCGGGGAAAGTTTGGACTAAGGTTCCTAACACTGAAGCAAGGGGACATGACTATTAGGGAATACATAGATAAGTTTAATCAGCTGGCTCGGGTCGGTTTGGACTTGGTTAACACAGCTCAGAAGAAGGCCCTATACTTTGCTCTAGGATTAAATGAGCCATTACATGGTTTAGCCATGACTCATATACCCTTGGGGGCAACTTTCGAGAGTTTGGTGAATATGGCCCTACTCAATGAAGAGAATAGGAGTGACAAGAACGAGGAGAAGTCTGAAGATAAGAAGGAAAGGAAGTGCTTTACTTGTGGAAGCTTGACTCATCTAAACAAGGATTGCAGGAAAAGTAAAGCACTTGCTTTAACTGTGGAAAAATGGGACACTTCACTAGGGATTGCCCAAAGAAGCAAGGGCAAGGCCAGGGTCAGACTCAGCGTGTTGGACCTTCTGGAGGGCAAGTTCATGCTCTCAATGCCGCTCCAGTTCCCGATCGAGGTAGTATTTCTGTTGAAAGTCTTGTATATATTTCTGATTTTCCCAGTTCGTACCTTGTTTGATTGTGGTGCATCGCATAGTTTTATCTCGTCTGATCTTGTTGATAGTTTGCACCTAAGTACTAGTCTAGTTAATGATCCCGTGTGTGTTTCAAATCCAATTGGGGGTTCCGCCCATTTGTCTATTATCTAGGTGGATTTGAATTCTCGCGTGATGCTTATATTCTCGGTTTCATGGGGTATGGGTTGATTTTTGGGCATGGATGGGTTGTCCAGTTTTGGAGCCGTCCTTGATTTTTGAGCTTAGGGATTGAGAGGCTCATGACTCGCCTCGGTAATACCCTAAAAATTTCTAGTAACCCTACGAGTCCCGTCATGTTGTGTTGTCTTGAATCCCTCAACTCGTCTATCGATAGTTTGCAATCGGTGAGGGTGGTCCGAGAATATCCTGATATCTTGGGTGAGGTGAAGGGGTTACCCCTAAACGAGAGATAGATTTCCGCATTTATCTGGTTGATAATGCTAAGAAAGTTTCGTGGCCGGTAAGGCACATGGCCCCGCAAGATGAGAATTAAGAAAGCAAGTCAAGGAGCTGCTTGAGAAGAACTTCATTAGATGAAGTATATCTGAATGGGGAGCGCCTGTAGTATTTACTACCAAGGCAGATGGTTCTCTTCGACCTTGTGTCGATTATCGTGAGTTAAACAAAGAGAATAGACAACCATTGCAAAGGATCGATGATTTGTTCGATCAGCTTGTAGGAACATCTGTTTTCTCTTGATCTTGCTACTGGATTCCATCAGCTCAGAGTAGCTGAGGATAGTATAGATAAGACTGCGTTCAGGACTCCGGATGGATTCTTAGAATGGCTGGTCATGCCATTCGGTTTGACTAATGCACCCGCCTACTTCGTGGACTTGATGAGTGGGGTATTCAGGGAGTTCTTGAACAAGTTTGTCGTGGTCTTCGTAGATGATATTTTGATCTTCTCTAAGGACGAGGAAGAGCACGCAAGGCCTCCCGTGGAGCTGATGGATACGCTTAGAGCGTATCAGTTGAAGGCCAAGTTCTCCAAATGTCATTTTGGAGAAAAGGGAGTTAGATTTCTTGGGCACATAGTTTCTAAGCAAGGCTTAGCGGTGGATCCCGCTGAGGAAGTTGCAGTTCAGGATTGGAAGACTCCAAGGAATGCAACTGAAGTAAGAAGTTCTCTCAGTTTAATTAGTTAGTTAGCGTACCTTGAGCTTAGACCTACCCTTCTGGATCAAGTAGAGAATTCGCAGAAAGGAGACCCGCAGTTAGTCGAGATCATGGACAAGTTGATTCGAGGCGAGATGGTAAGTCACCTCGCTATAGATAACAAGGGATGGCTAAGACGCGATGAGAGAAAGAAGGTTCTTGAAGATGCACATCACCCGAGGAGGTGGCCGAGTTTGTCCCAAGGTACATGTTGGGCCAACAGGTTAAAGGCCGAGTCATAAAAACCCGGTGGGCTATTACATCCATTGGAGGTCCCCGCAATGGAAGTAGTAAAACGATACGAAGGATTTCGTGAATGGACTGCCTAGATCAAGAAAGGGAATAAGAGCATGTGGGTCATAGTAGGTAGACTCACTAAGAGTGCTCATTTTACTCCGGTAAAGAGCGAAAGGATTGCATCCTAGCTAGCGACAGTTTGCTTTCAAGAAATAAAGCGATTGCACAAGGTTCCCTAAAGTATAGTTAGTAACCATGACTCAATCTTCACTAGCCAGTTTTTGGATAGTCTACGGGAAGTCATGGGCAAGCAACTGAATCTAAGTACGGCTTATCACACACAGACGGACGGTCAAACCGAAAGGGTGAATAGGGTACTCGAGGATCTGTTGAGGCTTTGTATTCTGGATTTTGGTAGTACTTGGGAAGACCATCTTCCTCTTGTTGAGTTTGCATATAATAACAGTTATCAGGCAAGCATAGGGATGGCACCATTTGAAGCTTTATATGGGAGGCCGTGCAAGTCGCCTACATGTTGGTGGGAGGCTACAGATGAGCTTATACTTGGGCCTGATATGATCAGAGATACATCCAAGAAGATCGAGTTGATTCAGAGACGGATAAAAGCGGCCAAAGACCGTCAGAAATCCTATGCTGATAATCGAAGAACTGATTTGGAGTTTGATGTTGGGGATATGGTTTTCATGAAGGTCTCTCCTTTGCGGAATGTGGTCCGATTTGGAGCCGTTGGGAAGTTGGCACCGAGGTTTGTTGGACCATTCCCTATTATAGAGAGGATCGGGCAGATGGCTTATAGAGTGAAGTTGCCCGAGAAGCTTGCCGGAGTACACGACGTTTTTCATGTCTCGCATCTCCGGAAATGTTTACATGAATCAGCAGAGATTGTTGAGCCAAGTGTTCTGAAAGATGTGGAAGTGGAGAAAGAGGCTACCTTGAGGAGAGCTCTGATTCGTATCTTGGGGACGGAGACCAAGAAGCTAAGGAATCGAGAGGTCAAGTTGGTGAAGGTTCAATGGGGTGAAGCCGAAGAAGACGCAACTTGGGAAACCGAGGAGAAGATGCGTGGGCTTTATCCATTCCTTTTTGAGGGTACACTCTCAATCTCTTTTCTTTTTTAGCATATCTTTCTCTTTGCTATCCATGTTTATCTAGTTTATCGTGTTAATCTTGTCATGAGAACCTTAGGTAGAAACCCTTTGGATGAAACATGTGTTTGAAACATGTATGCTTGATGGTTGCAAGTGGTTGCAAGTGTTTGCAAGTGGTTAATCGTGGATGCATTATACACGTTAGGCACTAGATCGGCTCACACATTCCTCATATTGCATATGCATGAGTGTTTATGCTTATTCATGGATGAAATTTTTTGTGTTATCACATGGATGTTGCATATGGATGAATGTTATGTGCACTCATATAGATGATATACATTATGTTAGGAATTGCATACATATGGATTCATTTCACTAACATAATTTGCATTGATGATATTTGCATTAGATAAGTACATATACACACACCTTTGCATATGCTCATACAACATTTAGAATCTTGTAAGGACAATGATTGCTCGTGGATGATGTTTTGAGTAGATGGATGTTGGATGGTAGGATACGTTCTTCCTAACTTGAAGATTTCGGGGACGACATCCTTTAAGGAGGGGAGAATGTAACAACCCGTATTTTCAATAACCTGTTATGACATAAATCGAGGCAGAATTAAATTCTAAAATCTGAATCAAGGTAAACGGGCTATGCTATTGCGTTCGTCTCGGAAAAATATGCGAAATAGAGTCCGAGTTTTCGAAAATCAGAGTCTGTATGACCCGATTAAGGCCCAACGAAGTTTTCAGAAAATTCCAAAGCAAAAACAGATTTCAAATTCAAGTTTGAATTTAAAATTTGGGCCAGTTTGGGCCAGGCGGGAGAATTCCCGCCAGAGCACCCAAGTCGACAGCCCTGTCGACTTGGGAGTCGACTTGGTTGGACCCAAGTCGACAGCCCTGTCGACTTGGCTGTCGACTTGGTCCAGCCGGGCTGTTTAGCCTGGTGCACCATTTTGGGTTTGTGTTGAGTTTGGGGGCCAGATTCGATTTTGAGGGCTGAGATTAGAACTAGGGTTTAATCCTAGGGTTGAAACTAGTCCTAATCTCTATAAATAAGACCCTAACCTACCCTAAATCATCATTAAACAATCCTACAACTAAACTATGGAAAATTTTTACCTCTCATGGCCTCCACTCTCTTCATAAAATTCCTAAATAAATTTCTAAGTGATTTTTCATGCATACAAGTGTTTTCAAGCTTGTATGAGCATCATTAGCTTGAATTCAAGTCAAGTTTCTATATTTGCATCATAAAGAGAGAGTTTTGATCATTTTGGCTCAAGGGTTTTTATGTTAGAGCTTGCATTTTGGGTCTATTTGATTGCATAAGGGCTTTGTCATATCTTTTGTGCCTTCATAAGTATTGTAAGCCCTATTCTACTTTCATACTTAAACTCTAAAGTTAAATGTATGATACGCAAGTTTACTATGCTATGAAATGCAAGTTTATCATGTTGTGATATGCAAGTTTATATGCAAGTTTATCATGTTGTGATATGCAAGTTTATATGCAAGTATGCCAAGTTATGTTATGCAAGTTTGGGTTGAACACTTTGTTCATACTATCATGTTATGCAAGCTTATTTTGGGTTTATGAACATAAAGCTTCAAGCTTTATGCCAAAGGTTGCATTTTGGCAACATGTAAGTTATCATATCTCTTATGATAACTTGCATGTGAGGCTAAATGCGAACTTATGGCCATGTCTACATGTCACTTAGCACCATGTATCTCCAATATCCCAAGTTTGGTTTATGCATGCTTTTGGGGCCTAAAAATGGAATATGCAAGGGTATGAACACATGAACATTTCATATGCCACCATGTTGAACTTGTGGCTTCAACACCTTTATGTCATGATTATGCCAAGTTCCCTCTTTCTATCCTTTATGCGCTATTGCGATATGTAAGCGATGGGATTGCGTTTGGGTTTGGGTAAACTTAAAAGACATAAAAACATAAGCTTGGTAATTTACCTATTAAGTTAGGTCTACCCATTGGGAATTTACCTATTAAGTTAGGTCTACCCAATTGCTTGAAAATTTGTAACATGTTTTGGAAACATGATGGACATGACACTTAGAAAAGATAAGTGTGACCAACTCGAGGTTGGGTTGAGTTTGTAGCGTAAACCTACTCGGAACCGACCGGCTTAACTAGTTGCTACAAACAATAGGACCCAATGTGAGAAGTTGGCCATGTTGTACCTTGGACCCGAGGTTAGACCAAGTTGTGGTGTAAAGCTACCCGGACCCGCCCGGCTTAACTAGTAACCACAACAAGGTCTAATGTGAGAGGTTAAGGCGCATTAAAATTAATTAATGCCTCATGATTAGGGTTAAGTCATGGTCCACTTAATACTTAACCAATTTGGGCTTGGTAGATTAATCGGGGTTAAGTCGTGAACTCATCATTACACTTAACCAAGTTAATCCATGATTAGCAAGAGGGTTAATCCGTACTTAACCCACTAGAAAATCCTAGCAATGGGGGGCCCACTCCGCAGTAAATCCCCAAAAATTGGTATCATTAAGGCCCTAGGGACTAGGCTAGGGAGGGGGCACGATTACTGGGCTGGAGGTAAGCGACCCAATAAACGACGGCCGGGTGGTACGCCGATGTAGTTCCGGACGGACTATGGTCGTGCACGTAGTCCGTATTTGGAGAAGTCACCCATGGGTACCAGTAGATCGAGACTGTGCACTCATGTTTATGGTGTCCAGGGGTTGGCACCCTAGGGCTTAATACACCCGAAGGGTGGACCCGGCACAGTTCGACTACAATTATGTTTGGGCCGTATTGACACCAACACGTGACGAGTTAGGCTTAGGGAGCCGATCGACTAGACCGTTTGGTTGGACCTCGTGTTAGGGTCACTTCATGTTATTGGACCTCGTGTTAGGGTCACTTCATGTTATTGGACCTCATGTTAGGGTCACTTCATGTTATTGAACCCCATGTTAGGGTCACTCCATGTTATTGGACCTCATGTTAGGGACACTTCATGTTATTGGACCTCGTGTTAGGGTCACTTCATGTTATTGGGCCAAAGCTTGGGCCAAGGGATCAATACTTGTTTATTCAAGTCATGTTAGTTTACTAGTACACCTGTGGTGCAAAACCTTAACCTGATTATACGATGACACCTTTATCTACCTTGTTAGTTAATCATCATGCTAGTATGTTGTTACCTTTATGTTCATCCTTGCTGCTCATGCCAGTTAACTTTATCAGTTTACATTGATTGTAGTAGGGCTTACTCAGTCTTTTTGACTGACCTGTTTTCTTTCGCCTCTTTTCTTCCGTTCCCCCCCCCCCCAGGTTCTCAGGGAGGGAATATTGGAGCTTAGCTGGATTTCTGACCGCTTGCTTATGGGATTTAGCTCATGTACGGTTTGACATGAAGCTAGCTATGGATATCACTTCTTTTGGGGATTAGTACTTATGTATTTCAGTTTTTCAGTTGATGTTGTTTTATCTAGACTTGTTTATTTGGAAAGCTATGTTGTACCAGACTTGTTTTGAAATGGTTTAAAATCTTCCGCTGTTTTATCTATGTTATTTACTCTGTTTACATATATACATTTGTTCTTGTTCTGCCTTGATATATCATTATGCATGTTTACCTGATTAAAACGCCCCTCCAAAGTCAGAGTGCTTGCAAGAGCCACCCTGGCGGAGGTGGGGTGTTACAGCAGTGAGTTCTTTTTACCTATTTGTTTTATTCTTTTCTCTTCTATTTTTATATTGAAACATTGGGTTTTTTTCTTTTTAATATAAAAATCTGATTTAAATATGACAATAAAGCTAGGATTTTTAATGTTAAAGATTAGATTTTTGAAATGTTAAAGCTTTGATTTTTTTATTTGAATAAAAGATTAGTTTTTTATATTGAAAAAGATTATATTTTTAAAAAGAGAAAAGATACGGTTTTTAATCATATAAGGATGAGATTTTTAGTTTAGAAAAAAAAATCTGATTTTTATTTAAGAAAATATACGATTTTTATATATGAAGTGGCGATATAAAAATGTGATTTTTATCATATATTTAGCAAAATAAAAGTATGATTTTTATTGTTTGAATGGTTAAATAAAAATGTGATCTTTTATATATATATATATATATATATATATATATATAGCGGTATAAAATATAATTTTTATATGGAAATTAGCGTTGTAAAAATATGATTTTTACATAGGAAGTAGCGATATAAAAACGTGATTTTTTTAATATAAACATCATATTAAAAATGTGATTTTTACTATGAGCAGCAGGAAAAGATAGCGATGGTATCGACTGAAATCAAAACGAAACCCGAACCGTTCAGAAATAAAGAATGGAGGAGTGGATCCCAAAGGCGAGAACTTCTCACTTTTATTATTATTTTTCTAGTTAAAATATGTACTAGGATGCAGACGGTGCTTAGTAGCACCCGACACCCGTCGTCCACAGACCATGGACGACTTGTTTGTTTGTTTGGTTATGTTGTGAAAATTGATTGTGTGATGGAATGGAATAAAATATTTTATAGTTAAAAATATAATTTTTAATGTGCATATGAATAAAATAAATATTTATAAATAGATCGGATGGTTTGTTTATGTACACACATTTGACTGATATTGATTGGGACGATAAATTTTACACATCGCCCAACTGCACAAATAAAATTCATTATTTGTTGATTGAAACCCCACACGGGTAATGGGATGATATTGGACATACACTAATCCCAATATTTAGTTGTATGTCAATCGATTGGTTGACAGACTGTTATAAGCGTTGAATATTTATATTTGATGCTTATGTAGTGTATAATGCACTTTGGATGATGGTTGACTGTGTGTGATTGTTGTTGTTTATTGTGTGTATGAAATCCATATAAATCAAATTATATGGTAATTGACTGTGTCTGATTCCAGTTCAGAAAGACTAAATATTTTAAAATAACGAATATTTTAAAATAACGAATATTTTTAAAATAATATTCAGTAAAAGATCAAAAATTGATTTTGATGTCCGATTTGGGATGGACACAAATATATTTAAATAAATAAAGCCGTGTTGATTAGATTAACGCCATTTTGATGTGAACGATATTTATATCGATTTTATTCATTTTTATAATGAATATCGAAAAGGAATTGATTTCAAAATATAATGTTTTGAAAATATTATCATTTATATATCGATGATATGGAATATTCAATTTTGATTAGAAATTGAATATGAAGTTGAAATTGTTTTGAAAACGAATTTAAAACGATTTATATAATAAGTTTTAAATGGAAATCGACGAAGTATATATATATATAATGGCCTGAATAGAACGCGCCGCGCCGCGGCAGTTCGCAAATTTCGACCATTGGCTTCGAATGGACATTACGGGAGGTCCGACCTTCGGATTCTTCTAAAACTTAAACCGTTGAGTTCGTATCGAAAAGATCTTTCTAAGGGATACAAGAAATTATAAATCTAATGGTTGGATTTGGAATTATGTCCAAATCAAACTTGGAAAAGGTCGCTGTAAGTGCAGTTCGATGGCCGTTTATGGAAATCGACTGTACGGGCCTTGATAAAATTATTAAAAATATCAATAATTTGTGTAAAATCATAAGAAATGATTTGGAAAGAATTGGGATGAAAAATTCCATATTTGAAAAGATAAAAATAGATTTTTATCGAAATGAAATAGTTTTGAACTAGAATTATAATCCAATATTTTTAAATAAATAAATTGGATTTGAAATTGTTTTAAAAATAACTGGAATTTCCAATATATAAATTGGAATGGATTTGAATTAAAATTGTCTTCGGAATATTTCGATATTGGATTCCGTGATTATACGGATATTGTGGAGGAATTTGGAAGATATATATCCTTATTCCGATACGGTATTTGTTGATTCCAGAATTTGATATTGAATATAAGCCGATATATTTTCTATTCAGAGCCTTGTATTTAATATTAAATGTGATTTTGGGTTTGTCATGAATGGTGTCTTCATTAACACTGTTCTTGAACCCAGTTGAGAAAAGATTAAATCTTTTTATTTAGATTTAATGAAGTATACTAATTAATTGATATTTAATTGGAATTGAAATTGGTCTTTGGGTTTATCGTGAACGGTGTTTTAAATAATACTTGTTCTTCAACTCGATTAACAAAGGAATAAGATTTTGGGTTGTCGTGAATGGTATCTTTAATAATACTGTTCTTAGACCCAATGGAGTTAAGAAAATCAGAAACTAACTGGAGATTAGTTAAGTTGAATGGTTTCCTGGGTATTGATCTGATGTTGGTTTCGGCCTTCGGGGTTGATACTTAGGAAACTGTTCACTTGCCAATTCACAGTTAAAAGCTGATGGAATAGAATGTGATTTTGGGTTTATCGTGAACCATGTTTTAAAAGACATTGATTCTTTAACCCAGTTAAAGACAGGAGTAAGATTTTGGGTTTTCGTGAATGATATCTTTAACAATACTGTTCTTAGACCCAATGGAGTTAAGAAAATCAGAAACTAAATGGAGATTAGTTAAGTTGAATGGTTTCTTGGGTATTGATTTGATGTTGGTTTCGGCCTTCGGGGTTAATACTTAGGGAATTCGTTCACTTGCTAATTTACGGTTAAAGGCTGATGGAATGGAATGTGATTTTGGGTTTATCATGAACCGTGTTTTAAATGACATTGGTTCTTTAACCCAGTTAAAGAAAGGATATGATTTCCCAAGTTAAACAATCGTTATTATTGATTTTTGGGAAGATGAAAACAAAGTGGAGTTTTAATGCATCTTTAATTAGATTGAAATGATATCCAAAGGAAGATTAAAGAATAAATTTAAAGAATTTATCTTTGATAAAATTAATGGGAACCTTTCCCAAAGTATATGAATATTTGAATAATGGAATATTCTGGATTGGAATGAGGCTTATGTTGTGTTTTTATAGCATTCGTTTATTATATACGCGAGTTATTCAGAAATACCGGGTTTATCCCATTCTGAATAACTGATTCGATGATGTGTCGAGGATGAAGATGGTGGTTGAAGAACGGAGGTCTTCACATCGTTTTGATGATTACTGATGTCTTGATTGGGTTGTAACCCCAAGGCGAGGTAATAAGTGGTGATCGTCCAGACGTGCTTGGAGATCGACGGATATGCGAGGGCCTCTCCCCTGTATTGGACATATGGGGGAGGAATAAGGTGCCTCCGGTTTCATTCAGACCCGGAACGAACTTGTAAATGGATGTGTGTCTGACATCGGATTTCAATCTGTGTGATTGATAGGCATCGGTTGCATAGTGTGAATTGCCTGTGTGGCATGCTGAGATGCAAATGATCAAGGCTTCTGTTGAAAAACAGAGTCTTGTGATTGATGATCAAAGCACGGCTTTAATATAGCTTAGCTTTGTGTAGCGTTAATTCGCGAGCCTCACACACCGGTGTGAACCAGAAACGGGAGAGGACATCAGGGAGGGCATGCGTTTCCTTCTAGCTAGGAGTGGTGTCGGAGTTTTACTACCCCTGACATTTTACTTATGTGGATGATGGATTGCGAGGCACCTCAGTTTTATCGGTCGATCCGGGGCCGATGGAGTCATTTGGCTCATTTACGACCCATAGGGCGGGGAAACGCAGTGTTCAGGCATTTTATTCCACATCAAGTGGACCGGCCCTAACGATCCAAGGGTCGATCCGTTCTGATCCTGGGACATGGGCTAGATTGTCTCAAAGCGGTAAGAACGATCCCTTACCTTGGTTCACAGATGGAAATCCAACTTCCAATACATTATTCTGCGGTTTTGATTATAAAGCCTAGCATTGGCGACATGATATATGGTACCCATGCCGTCTAGGATTGATATATTTATATTTGAAGTTGTTTTATACACTATGCACTTATAATAGTATCAAATGATTTGTTTTAACATACCGAGCATGTTTGGCTATTATAAGGTGAAACCCTATCCCCCGGCTTGCGTTGCATTGTGTGATAGGACTTGGGTCTTATAATAGCTTCATTTTCAAAAAGCATTGCGCTGTTTTGTTATATGCACTGGTATTCTTGGGAGGAAACCCGTTCCATGTTATACGGCGTGGCCCCTTGATATATCTCTCAAAGTAAAGTTTTAAATAACTGTTTTAGTTCTCACACCAGTAACATGACTTACTTGGAGTTTATTGTTTTAACCTAAACTCCGGGTGCCCCTATTTCCACACGGGAAGCTTGTAGTTTGGGGTTTTGCAGATTTATATTCACAAGATCCTGGTTTACAGCTGGAATGATATTCGTAAAGCTCTGTATCTATATTTTTTTTTCAGTTTTGTTTTGTATTATTTTCCGCTGCATTGTAACTGTACGTCTCTGATATTTAGTAAATGTGTAATATTCATTCATGCTCTGTATATTCTTGTATTCTGGTGAAATTGTTGTAATAAGCAATGAAATGTTCTTCTATTTGTGTTCTGATTCGTCGTGTTCTCAAAGTCAATCCAGGCTTTCCTTCACGGGGAAGTTTAGGTCGTTTCACACCGGTTTAATTTTGTTAAAATAATCGCTATTCAACGATTTCAAAAAAAATCGGCCACGGTGAGAACTCCTTTCACTCTATTTTTTTTTACAGTTAAATTTATATGATGATGTAGACGGTGCTTAGCAGCACCCGACACCATTGATTGTACAAATCAGTTGACTGTTTTTTTGGATTGTGATTTGGATTTTTAATGATTGATATGGTTGCATATATTAAAATTATTTATATAAACTGTAGATATAAAATTATCATAAAATTGATAATAAATTATTTTAATGATAAAAATTACATTTTTCTCGTACGAATGAATCAATCAAAAGATTCATTTTTATCGTATAAAATGTTAACATAGAAAAAGATTCATTTTTATCGTATAAAATGTTAACATAATAAAAACTTCTTTTTTATTGTATGAAATGTTAGCATAATAAAAACTTCATTTTTGTTATATAAAATGTTAGCATAACAAAATTATCATTTTTGTTTTATAAAATATTAGCATAACAAAATTATCATTTTGTTATATAAAATGTTAGCAAAATAAAATTGTCATTTTTGTTATATAAGATGTTAGCAAAATAAAAAGACCATTTTCATTGTATAAAGAGTTATCTTTATAAGAAGACCATTTTCATTGTATGAAATGGAAACATCATAGAATTATCATTTGTATGAAATGTAAACATCATAAAATTATCATTTGTATGAAATGTAAACATTATAGAATTGTCATTTTGTATGAAATGTTAACATAGCAACAGATTCATTTTTATTGTATAAAATGTTGATAAAATTTGTTTAACATTAAATTTACATTTTAATGTATAGGATGGATCATATAAATGATTAAATGTTGATAAAATATGTTTAACATTAAAATTACATTTTAATGTATAAGACAAATCATTTAGAAAATTAAATGTTGGCAAAAATGTCGCCTTTAACATATTAGTTTAGAATAAGATAATTATATGTTAATCATATGTTTTACTTAACAAAAATGTCACCTTTATCATATTAGTTTAGAATAAAAGAATTATTTATTAATATATGTTTTGTTGAGAAAATGTCATCTTTATCATGACAATGTAGAATAAAAGAATTACTTATTAATATGTGTTTTTTTGATAACATTTGTCATCTTTATCATGTTAGTAAAGAGGATAAAATAAAATATTTGTGTTTAGAAGATAAGGATTTTTACAATAAAAATCACATCATTATTGTATGTTTAGATTAAAATATGTTAACAATAAAAATATACATTTTTATTATGTATAAAACATTGTCATATTAGCGATGTTTAATAAAATGTTCATGTTTAATAAAATATATTTATACAATAAAAATCATATTTTATTGTATATGTGAATCAATAAATATCTATTTACAAATCAGACAATTTGTTTATGTACACCCATTTATCTGATATGATTGGGACGATAAATTTCACACATCGCCCAACTGCACAAATAATAAATTGTTGTTGTTTGAAAACCCCACACGGGTATTGGGATGATATTTGACATACACTGATCCCAATATTTAGTTGTATGTCAATCGATGGATTGACAGTCGGTGATGAGTGTTATTTATTTGTTTTAATACTCACACAGTTGTAAATTGCGCTCTGGATGTCGTATGAATTTTTAATGATTGTTTATCACTATTGTTCTATACATGCGATGTATGAAACACATATAAATAACATTATATGGTAATTGATTGGGCCTCATTCCAATTTGGAAAAAAATAAAGAATACTTTAAAATAATATTCCTTAACGGATATAAAATATTTATGCATTGAATAGAATATTCATGTGTTGAAATGAAAATATTTAAACAATAAAAATATCGTTTTTATTGAATGTATGAACCAATAAAATATTCATTGTTTTGAAAAGGAAACGATTTATACAATAAAAATCAAAATTTATTGTATGTATGAATAAACAAAATATTCATTGTTTGAAATAGAATATGTTAACAATAAGAATATACATTTTATTGTGTATGTAGAAATGATTGAAAAATATTCAATGTTTTAAACAAAGGAAATTACATTTTATGTGTATTATAAAATCACTAAAAAGAACCATGTTAAGTAAATGGTTTTAAACAATGGAAATTACATTTGGTTTGTATTATAAAATCAATAAAAAGAATCATGGTTCAATAAAAAGATTAGACTATAAAAATTACATTTTTTTGTATGTTTGATTTATTAAAGAGATTTTGTTTATTAAAATGTAGATCATTTATAGAAAATATGAAAATGATCATTTGTTTAAAATAAAATATATTAACGATAAAATTTACATTTTTATTGTACATATAGAAATAATGAAAAATATTCATTGATTGAAATAAAAAGATTTAACAATAAAAAATTACATTCTCATTGTATATAAGAAATGGTGTAAAATATTCATCATTTGAATAAAAATGTTGTAACATTAAAAAAAAAATACATTTTTAATGTAAGTATGATTCATCAAAATATTCATCGTTTGGATAAGAATATTCAATTTTGATATAAAATGGAAAATGAAGTTGAAATCATTTTAAAATGAATTTATAAAATACGTTTTAAATGGAAATCGACGAAATATATAATATATTATATATAATGGCCTGAATAGAACGCGCCGCACAGCGACCGTTCGCGAATTTCGACCATTAACTTCGAATTGATATTACGGGAGATCCGACCTTCGGATTCTCCTAAAACTGGAACCGTTGGGTTCGTATCAAAAAGAGCTTTCCAATGAATGTAAGAGATTTGAAATATAACGGTTAGATTTGGAGATATGTCCAAATCAATTTCAGAAAAGGTCGCTATGGTGCAGTTCGTTGGCTGTTATTGGAAACCGACTGTGCAGGCGATAATAAAATTTGTAACATACCGTCTTTCGTCCACTTCAAGCTAGTAATTAAACCAACTTGAACCGTTCGAAATGACAGAATGTTATTAGCTTCTGAGGTAAATAAAATAAATCACAGAATCATAGACACAGAAAAACAGAATATCTCGCAGCGGAATAATTAAATTATACAATAGTAGTTCATGAAGCTACTAAAAAAAATTCAAAACTTATACATAATATCGGAGTTACAAAATTTAATACAGCGGAAGTCTAAATACAAGAATTTCTAATACAAAGGAGAAATAGCCAGAATCAACAGGTAGAGTGATATCTTCAATAGTCTCCAGCTTCAAGAGGTGAAATCTCGACACTGCAATACTCAATCTGACCCGAGCAATAATGCAAAACAAAACAACTCGGATCAGGACTAACATTCTCATGGAAGTAAATCAACTCAAATGAAATGTTCAATAAAATGCATTTGTAACTTAAAAGATGTTTGGGATCACCATCCTCTAAGGATCCGTTAAACTAATATCATATAATATAATACGCTATTATAATAGTGTCTATGTTTAAATATACTATTGAAAATAGTGTAAGCGGGATTACCATTATTACCCTTACACCGTTTATACCGTTATCGTACAGTTTGCATATAACACACCAGTACGTCGGCGGATAGGGATGTGCCGTGATACGACAACGCTAAATCAAAACCGTAGGGGGCTCGATCAGGATAATATGACAAGGCACACGAGGAATACCCACGGTAGGATTCTACCGATGCACGCCCGGACCGGTGGTAACGCATAGCCGCAACTACCGCCCACCTCGAACAACACTCCCATAATCAAGGGTGGCCACCAATCAAATCACAAAGTAATAGATATAGTTCGAAGAAGTGTGTCCGATGGAGGTGCGACCTCACTTAATCACGGTATAGCACCTGTTTTAGTCATTTTAATTATGACCCGAAGGTCAAGGCTATCCATCAACGTTCTCTTTCTTCAATCCAGTAATCGCCACCAAACCATCCTACTTCATTCTGGAACTCCACCGCGTACACAGTTGTTAGAGTGGTTTTCGGTATTGGCAGAGAGTATGACAATATCCGATCCCGGTCTCTTTAACAACCAAACGTTTACATTTTTCACACCGTGGCCATTTTAATAAAATCATATCTTGAAATAAATTGATTTAAGAAATTTCTTTAATTCAAACCAAACAGTTTATGAATCAATTCCATATATAAAGTTATTTCAATTCATATTCAGTCAAGTTATAATCGAAATTATATACTCATATCAATTATAAATTCAAATTCCAATTAACTACGTAGTTCACGTTCATTTCCTATACAGTTCGATATTTAAGTCAATTCAAAATTCGCATTTAGTTGATTAAAAAATCAAATTCATTGAATCAAGTATTGTTATATAAATTTAATTCTTCAAACCTCGTATTTAAATCGCAAAATCAAAACTTATCCACCTTTTGAGTTTATTATTAAAGTTTATAAAATATATATAAAATAAGCATTGAAAATATTGTTTATAAGTTATAAATTTATATAGAAAATAACTTTATAAACATATATAGGTTTAAATTAATTCAGAAATAGGTTTAGAAAGAATAATTTATTATAATATATTAATTTAAAGTTAAAAGTACATATATGATTAAATTATATGGTTTAAAATAAATAAATTATAAGTAAAATCTTAAATAAGCATTTAAATACATTTTTACTCATAAAATCATTTCAAAACATATAATTTAGAATTTACAAAATTTAAGTATAAACCTCTAATATATATATATATATATATATATAATATAAGATCTTAAATTAATATTATTACAATCAAACTTCCCAAATCATTTTAATTCGAAAACATGACCAACGGTGTCCGTATATAGTTTTCTACCCTATGGTCAAGTGATACGGGTATTTATCATTTCAACCCGCAATTTATAAAATTTCTACGGGTTTATCATTTCAACCCGCAATCCCAAATTTAGTAAAAATCGTTCAGGTCTATCATTTCAACCCATAACGATTTTCCCTAATCTAATGTCTGTTCGGGTATATATCATTTCAACCCTTAGTGATTTTCCTAAAGTAGGGGTATATACAACATAACAAACCATCACATATAGTCAATCACATCATAGTCATATATATTCAGTGTACATACATGTCATATGAATATCGTGTCACATATAAAAGTGTACATTTAAACAAACAATTTCTACTGACAATCCTGTACATTTCATAACAGTTCATTTAGTTGATCTAACATCTATGAAGTAATGTGAGTCAGGTGTGAGATAAACTCACCTTTCGTGGCGCAGATTAAAGACAATAGATGAATTTATGCAGAATTGAAACGATGACTTCCATGCACGATTCAGAATGATTTCAGCTCGATGACCGCTCACTATTTTTTTATTTTCATAAGAGGAGGCTAGGGAATGTCTCAAAGGATCGGTAAGGCTACTGGGTTTCAGAACGATCTTTAAACTCAACACCAAACCGACTTAAAATATAGACACAACATTTACTTTTACAAAACATTATATATATTTATATATATATATATAGATACGAATGGTAAAATCATAACATATATATATAATTCAAGTTCAACACACACCAAAATATTTTATAAATTTATATATTATGTAACACACCAAAAACTATATATATATAATAAATATACAATGCAAACTCACACGATACATAAAAACCATTATACGCATATATAAACATTGAAAGAAATATATATATATATACACATTTTTTTTTCAAATAAATTTTCATAACAAACTCAACACAAATATACGCACACAATGCTGTACCCACACCATTTCACACGCAAGAAAACAAGCTTGTATATTATAGATTATATATAACATATATACATACATATAAATTTTCCTTCAAAACAAACAGATTCAAAACAATACATTTATTATTATAAAATATAAATTTTATTACATAGACACAAATACAATGCAGTTACACACAGTATTATAAAATACACACTCACTACAATAACTATACGCATACGGTATGAATCACGCACCACACACTAGAAAAAAAAATACTACACAGAACCCACACATGCACACAAACAGGAATGCACATACACAATACACTACGCCGCACACACAAAATAATACACAAAATCAATTAAATATATATATACCTTCGCAAACTATATATTATATATATAGACAATCTTTTAAAATATATATACATACATATTAATAATAAAATAAAAATTCAAACAAAAATATATATTCATATATATATATATATACACACCCACTAAAAAAATATTTATTTATTTATTTAAAAAGCAACACACACGCACTACTGTTTCAAAATCCAATATATACATAAATCAACACACACAAAATTATTATATATATTATAAAATTTAAAATACACATACAAACATCACCCAAGACACCACAAAACCAATATATACACACGAATGGAACTGGCATTACACACACAACATACACAAACACAATTACATGTATAAATACATATTATAAAACACACACTTTACACACATAGTCAATCACTCCAAAACAAAATATCATACCCAAAAATTAATACATACCCAAAATATTTAAAAACATGAACTCACGCCTAATACACAAAACAACACATAAACAATAAACCAACGCACGCAAGCACACACCACACACATCCGCATGACAAAACCAAAGGAAATAGGTAACTTTAAAGTCTAACACAACAACCAAAATAAATAAGTATTTATATACATTTAATAAAAGATAAGGGGGAAGTCTTGGGTTCGATGGGCTTCAGGGAGGGCGGAGGAGTCAGCATCGGTTGGTCTGGTTCAGGAAGAGAGGAGTACTTTGTGAACTTCGGCTTTTTGGGCTAGGAGCTGTAGCATAGGGGTGGCAGGAGGCTGTGCAACTGGCGTATTGGGCATGGATTTATATTGGTCGGGTGGTGGCACTCCGGTCTAGGAGAAGGCGGAGGCAAGGTCAGAGGCGCTGGACTTGGGATCTAAAGTGGAGGCTTAAAGGAAGGGTTACGGTCAATTGTAGTGGACGGAGATCTGTCAGAGGCGGCTATCGTAGGGAGGCGCGGTGGTCTAGTGAGGTGAGAAGCTAGCGCGAGTTTTAGAAAGGTCATTTCATTTATATAGAAGAGAAAGGCAGTGGGGATAAAGAAGAAATGGCAGATCAGTATAAAAAGAGAGGATAGAAGCAGTTTTCTTTTTGAGAGGAAAGAATGGTATATAAACGTGGCAAGATGATGGGATAGAAACATGGTAGTGCGTTGAGGGATTAAATGACTCCAAAAAAGTAGGCATTAATTCCGGATCATAATTGAAACAGCATGAATGGTTTACAAAGTTTGAATGGATGGAAACAAATTAAATTTAAAATTGCAAAGCACTGTCAATGCAAAGCATAATTAATGGTCATAAAAAAAACAAATGGAAATATGAAATTTAACTGGAAGTTTTGTTTTCATTTCAAACGGAACAAACGGATTAATTTTGGAATCAACAAAGGTGCAAGGAAAGGAATAATAGTAATAAATGAACATTGAATTTTAAAGATGTAAACAGTGTTTATAAATAAAAGGAAACAATATAAATTTTTTAATTCAAAGAAAACGGTTTAGGCAATATAAAATTACAACAATTTTGCAATCAATAATTGACGATATCAAAGGAAAAAAAGAATCTGACAATTTAATTTAGACATATTGCATCAATAATAATTAATACGATATATATATATATATAATTCCATTAATATTGAAATGGATTGTATAATTATACGAGATTTAAATATCAAATAAAATCCAAGAATGGATTCAAAATCAAATTAAGAACCTAATTAAATTTTACCATAAATAAGGTTCTAACATAGCAAGTATTGATTTGAATTATTAAGTTACATTCATATCAAAAACAAACAAATTTAGTTTTAAATAATTAAAATAAAATTTATTTCCATAAAATTTAAACAATAAAATAAATAAATCAAAATTTTAAATTAAATCAATAATTAAAATACTCTAAAATTGAGGTTGTTACAATCTCCCCTACTTAAACCTTTTCGTCCCCGAAAAGGAACGAGGTAGAGAAATAGTAATTAAATAATTAATATTTTTGAACCAAAGGTTCATATACATATTCATACGTATATATATATATATATATAATCAAAAAGTTAAAATATTTTCAAACATATTTAAAAATAGTTTTAAGTATTCACTCGACTTTTGGATTTGCAATATATATCTATCCCACTTTCGAAACCTGAAAATAGATATTGATGATGCCGCGGTCTTCACCAGAATCATTTTCAAGCGACTAGAGTGTGACAGTATACCTATCTAGTACATATATGATTTAACATATACGTTGATCAGACGTATACCCAAATTACTAAGCACTCGATAGGCCAATTTTTAACGTCAAATAAATACTCCAAACATCTTTCTATATTTAAACATAATATATACCAAATCTTCAATCATATATTACAAATAATATATTTTAGGTCATAAATAAAAATATTTAAGGAAAATTTATATCTCTTCCCACTCATTTATTTATTAAAAACTCAACCTCAATCCTTGATAAGTATACAAACAATATTATTATTAAATCAAATAAAGATAATATTATTCAATCAAGAAAAAAAATCAATTTCTTAAAAAATCTACATCTTTAAATCTTATTATAGTTTATGAAATCTTAAAGTATAAGCATAAATTATTTCCAAAATATTGGTATTACCAAAACAAAATGTTATTTACAAAATATATATAACAAATTGCCTCAATAAAACTTATATTATAATATCTTTCAAAATACCAATTTCAAACCAACATTTAATAAGATTGAACTCACTGGAAGACTTATACTCTCATTCTTCTTCTTACCTTGGAATGGACAAGTATAAGCAATAGAATTCGAGTTAAAAGCTGAACGGACGAAAGAACCTAATCAAAGAGGATCTATGAAGGAAGATGGATTCAATGGAAAGGAAATTTCAGTAAAGAATTTAAATATATATATATATATAATTTATATCCGAAAATATTGTTTAAAACATTTAAAACTATTTTAGAAACCATTTATACTTTAAAAATACGATCTCTCGCAAGAAGGATTCAACGACTGATTCCACTCATTCTAGGGTATCACTACCCTATCTCTAATGAGCTTTTACCTCATAGGCTAAAGCTTTGATAAACCAAAGCTCTGATACCAACTGTAACATACCGTCTTTCGTCCACTTCAAGCTAGTAATTAAACCAACTTGAACCGTTCGAAATGACAGAATGTTATTAGCTTCTGAGGTAAATAAAATAAATCACAGAATCATAGACACAGAAAAACAGAATATCTCGCAGCGGAATAATTAAATTATACAATAGTAGTTCATGAAGCTACTAAAAAAAATTCAAAACTTATACATAATATCGGAGTTACAAAATTTAATACAGCGGAAGTCTAAATACAAGAATTTCTAATACAAAGGAGAAATAGCCAGAATCAACAGGTAGAGTGATATCTTCAATAGTCTCCAGCTTCAAGAGGTGAAATCTTGACACTGCAATACTCAATCAGACCCGAGCAATAATGCAAAACAAAACAACTCGGATCAGGACTAACATTCTCATGGAAGTAAATCAACTCAAATGAAATGTTCAATAAAATGCATTTGTAACTTAAAAGATGTTTGGGATCACCATCCTCTAAGGATCCGTTAAACTAATATCATATAATATAATACGCTATTATAATAGTGTCTATGTTTAAATATACTATTGAAAATAGTGTAAGCGGGATTACCATTATTACCCTTACACCGTTTATACCGTTATCGTACAGTTTGCATATAACACACCAGTACGTCGGCGGATAGGGATGCGCCGTGATACGACAACGCTAAATCAAAACCGTAGGGGGCTCGATCAGGATAATATGACAAGGCACACGAGGAATACCCACGGTAGGATTCTACCGATGCACGCCCGGACCGGTGGTAACGCATAGCCGCAACTACCGCCCACCTCGAACAACACTCCCATAATCAAGGGTGGCCACCAATCAAATCACAAAGTAATAGATATAGTTCGAAGAAGTGTGTCCGATGGAGGTGCGACCTCACTTAATCACGGTATAGCACCTGTTTTAGTCATTTTAATTATGACCCGAAGGTCAAGGCTATCCATCAACGTTCTCTTTCTTCAATCCAGTAATCGCCACCAAACCATCCTACTTCATTCTGGAACTCCACCGCGTACACAGTTGTTAGAGTGGTTTTCGGTATTGGCAGAGAGTATGACAATATCCGATCCCGGTCTCTTTAACAACCAAACGTTTACATTTTTCACACCGTGGCCATTTTAATAAAATCATATCTTGAAATAAATTGATTTAAGAAATTTCTTTAATTCAAACCAAACAGTTTATGAATCAATTCCATATATAAAGTTATTTCAATTCATATTCAGTCAAGTTATAATTGAAATTATATACTCATATCAATTATAAATTCAAATTCCAATTAACTACGTAGTTCACGTTCATTTCCTATACAGTTCGATATTTAAGTCAATTCAAAATTCGCATTTAGTTGATTAAAAAATCAAATTCATTGAATCAAGTATTGTTATATAAATTTAATTCTTTAAACCTCGTATTTAAATCGCAAAATCAAAACTTATCCACCTTTTGAGTTTATTATTAAAGTTTATAAAATATATATAAAATAAGCATTGAAAATATTGTTTATAAGTTATAAATTTATATAGAAAATAACTTTATAAACATATATAGGTTTAAATTAATTCAGAAATAGGTTTAGAAAGAATAATTTATTATAATATATTAATTTAAAGTTAAAAGTACATATATGATTAAATTATATGGTTTAAAATAAATAAATTATAAGTAAAATCTTAAATAAGCATTTAAATACATTTTTACTCATAAAATCATTTCAAAACATATAATTTAGAATTTACAAAATTTAAGTATAAACCTCTAATATATATATATATATATATATATATAATATAAGATCTTAAATTAATATTATTACAATCAAACTTCCCAAATCATTTTAATTCGAAAACATGACCAACGGTGTCCGTATATAGTTTTCTACCCTATGGTCAAGTGATACGGGTATTTATCATTTCAACCCGCAATTTATAAAATTTCTACGGGTTTATCATTTCAACCCGCAATCCCAAATTTAGTAAAAATCGTTCAGGTCTATCATTTCAACCCATAACGATTTTCCCTAATCTAATGTCTGTTCGGGTATATATCATTTCAACCCTTAGTGATTTTCCTAAAGTAGGGGTATATACAACATAACAAACCATCACATATAGTCAATCACATCATAGTCATATATATTCAGTGTACATACATGTCATATGAATATCGTGTCACATATAAAAGTGTACATTTAAACAAACAATTTCTACTGACAATCCTGTACATTTCATAACAGTTCATTTAGTTGATCTAACATCTATGAAGTAATGTGAGTCAGGTGTGAGATAAACTCACCTTTCGTGGCGCAGATTAAAGACAATAGATGAATTTATGCAGAATTGAAACGATGACTTCCATGCACGATTCAGAATGATTTCAGCTCGATGACCGCTCACTATTTTTTTATTTTCATAAGAGGAGGCTAGGGAATGTCTCAAAGGATCGGTAAGGCTACTGGGTTTCAGAACGATCTTTAAACTCAACACCAAACCGACTTAAAATATAGACACAACATTTACTTTTACAAAACATTATATATATTTATATATATATATAGATACGAATGGTAAAATCATAACATATATATATAATTCAAGTTCAACACACACCAAAATATTTTATAAATTTATATATTATGTAACACACCAAAAACTATATATATATAATAAATATACAATGCAAACTCACACGATACATAAAAACCATTATACGCATATATAAACATTGAAAGAAATATATATATATATATATACACATTTTTTTTTCAAATAAATTTTCATAACAAACTCAACACAAATATACGCACACAATGCTGTACCCACACCATTTCACACGCAAGAAAACAAGCTTGTATATTATAGATTATATATAACATATATACATACATATAAATTTTCCTTCAAAACAAACAGATTCAAAACAATACATTTATTATTATAAAATATAAATTTTATTACATAGACACAAATACAATGCAGTTACACACAGTATTATAAAATACACACTCACTACAATAACTATACGCATACGGTATGAATCACGCACCACACACTAGAAAAAAAAAATACTACACAGAACCCACACATGCACACAAACAGGAATGCACATACACAATACACTACGCCGCACACACAAAATAATACACAAAATCAATTAAATATATATATACCTTCGCAAACTATATATTATATATATAGACAATCTTTTAAAATATATATACATACATATTAATAATAAAATAAAAATTCAAACAAAAATATATATTCATATATATATATATATACACACACCCACTAAAAAAATATTTATTTATTTATTTAAAAAGCAACACACACGCACTACTGTTTCAAAATCCAATATATACATAAATCAACACACACAAAATTATTATATATATTATAAAATTTAAAATACACATACAAACATCACCCAAGACACCAGAAAACCAATATATACACACGAATGGAACTGGCATTACACACACAACATACACAAACACAATTACATGTATAAATACATATTATAAAACACACACTTTACACACATAGTCAATCACTCCAAAACAAAATATCATACCCAAAAATTAATACATACCCAAAATATTTAAAAACATGAACTCACGCCTAATACACAAAACAACACATAAACAATAAACCAACGCACGCAAGCACACACCACACACATCCGCATGACAAAACCAAAGGAAATAGGTAACTTTAAAGTCTAACACAACAACCAAAATAAATAAGTATTTATATACATTTAATAAAAGATAAGGGGGAAGTCTTGGGTTCGATGGGCTTCAGGGAGGGCGGAGGAGTCAGCATCAGTTGGTCTGGTTCAGGAAGAGAGGAGTACTTTGTGAACTTCGGCTTTTTGGGCTAGGAGCTGTAGCATAGGGGTGGCAGGAGGCTGTGCAACTGGCGTATTGGGCATGGATTTATATTGGTCGGGTGGTGGCACTCCGGTCTAGGAGAAGGCGGAGGCAAGGTCAGAGGCGCTGGACTTGGGATCTAAAGTGGAGGCTTAAAGGAAGGGTTACGGTCAATTGTAGTGGACGGAGATCTGTCAGAGGCGGCTATCGGAGGGAGGCGCGGTGGTCTAGTGAGGTGAGAAGCTAGCGCGAGTTTTAGAAAGGTCATTTCATTTATATAGAAGAGAAAGGCAGTGGGGATAAAGAAGAAATGGCAGATCAGTATAAAAAGAGAGGATAGAAGCAGTTTTCGTTTTGAGAGGAAAGAATGGTATATAAACGTGGCAAGATGATGGGATAGAAACATGGTAGTGCGTTGAGGGATTAAATGACTCCTAAAAAGTAGGCATTAATTCCGGATCATAATTGAAACAGCATGAATGGTTTACAAAGTTTGAATGGATGGAAACAAATTAAATTTAAAATTGCAAAGCACTGTCAATGCAAAGCATAATTAATGGTCATAAAAAAACAAATGGAAATATGAAATTTAACTGGAAGTTTTGTTTTCATTTCAAACGGAACAAACGGATTAATTTTGGAATCAACAAAGGTGCAAGGAAAGGAATAATAGTAATAAATGAACATTGAATTTTAAAGATGTAAACAGTGTTTATAAATAAAAGGAAACAATATAAATTTTTTAATTCAAAGAAAACGGTTTAGGCAGTATAAAATTACAACAATTTTGCAATCAATAATTGACGATATCAAAGGAAAGAAAGAATCTGACAATTTAATTTAGACATATTGCATCAATAATAATTAATACGATATATATATATATATATATATATATATATATAATTCCATTAATATTGAAATGGATTGTATAATTATACGAGATTTAAATATCAAATAAAATCCAAGAATGGATTCAAAATCAAATTAAGAACCTAATTAAATTTTACCATAAATAAGGTTCTAACATAGCAAGTATTGATTTGAATTATTAAGTTACATTCATATCAAAAACAAACAAATTTAGTTTTAAATAATTAAAATAAAATTTATTTCCATAAAATTTAAACAATAAAATAAATAAATCAAAATTTTAAATTAAATCAATAATTAAAATACTCTAAAATTGAGGTTGTTACAAAATTAATAAAAATATGGAAAAATTATATAAAATCATAATAATTTATTTGGAAAGATTTTTGATGGAAAATTCTAGTTTTGAAAAGATAAAAATATATTTTTATCGAAATGAACTAGTTATTTACTAGTATAATAATTTAATTATTTTTTGAAATAAATAAATTAGATTTGAAAATGGTTTTAAAATAACTAGAATTTTCCAATATATATTTATATATATATATATATTGGAATGAATTTGAATGGAAATTTTCGTCGGAATATTTCGATATAGGATTCCGTGATTATACGGATATTGTTTTGGGAATTTGGAAGATATATATATATATATATATATCGTATTTCCCAATATAATAGTTGTTGGTTTCAGAATTTGATACTGAATATAAGCCAATATAATTTCTACTCAGAACCTTATATTTAATGTCAAATTGGATTTTGGGTTTGTCGTGAATGATGTTTTTAATAACACTATTCTTGAACCCAAATTAGAAAAGAATAAATCTTTTAATTAAGATTTAGGAAATTTTACCAATTATTTAAAATTTGATTGGAATTGAATTGAAATTAGATTTTTGGGTTTATCGTGAACAATGTTTTTAATAACATTGTTCTTTAACCTAATTAACAGTGAAGAAATAATTTGGGATTTATAAATCTTTTATTAAGATTTAAATGGAAAATTTCCAAAGTAACGTTTCCCTAATTTAATATATTAATTTTGAATTGAATGGAATTCGATTCGATAATAATTGAGATGAGCTTCTGTGGATGAAGAACAATACTACATATGGAATTTTAAAGGCATTGCCGTTATTCCATTTGTATTATTATTCTGATATGGGAATTTATATCAATTATATACTGTTATGATTTCCATGTTGATTCCATTTTGATGGAAGATGATTTTGGGTTTATTGTAAACAATGTTTTTTTAAAAGACAATAGTTCTTTAACCTAGTTAAAGATAAGATTAATTTCTTAAATTCGAATAATCATTAAATAATGATTTTTGAGATTAAAAAGAGTAAATTTAAAAGGATTTATCTTTGATAAAATTGATGGGAACCTTTCCACTAAAACGTGAATATTTTATTAGAAGAATATTCTGAATTTGGAATGGGGCGTTGGATGTGTTTTTATAGCACCTGATTATAAATTATGTGAGTTATTTGGAAAGACCGGGTTTAACCCATTCTGAATAATGAATACGACGACTAATGGTCGAAGAGATTGAAGATGGTGCAAGATCGATGATCTTCACATCAAATGGACGTACTTGTTGATTGTTCGGATATGTGAGGGCCTCTCTTCCGTATTGGACATATGGGACGAGGAATAATGTGCCTCCGGTTTCGTTCAGACCCAGAACGGACATGTAAATGATGGTATGTCTGACGTTGTATTCCTTTTACGCTGTATTCATTGATCTCTACTAATATATATCTGTTTGGTGGCTGAGAATTTATTCTCTTGCTTAACACCCTTTTGTAAGACGTATGAGCTAAGAGGTTATATATTGGCAGAAATCAATGGTATGGTATGGATTGACAATGTCGCATGCTAAGATGCATTGATCAAGGCTTTTGTTGAATAGCAGAGCCTTGTGGAAGATGATCAAAGAATAGCTTTATTTAGCATAGCTTTGTGTAGCGTGACTTCGCGAGCCTCATACCCCGGTATGATGGTGAACTGATGGTCAGATTAGTATGCTTTCGATATTAGTTTGGATTTGGTCGACCATGATAAGGGATATGGCATTTCCCTCAATTTCCATATAGGGATAGAGTAAGCGGTGTTTTCTCTCGTTGGGACGTAAGCCGCGGTGATACTTGATTTCCCAAAGTGCGGATGTGCATTACGGTGTTTTCTCTAGCTGGGACGTAAGCTGTGGAGTATTGCACTACGCGATAGATCTTTCGAATCAGGAGCCATCATGATGGAAATCCAACTTTCCAATATGAGCTTTGCGGTTTTGATTGTAAACCTATATATGACGACATAGTGGGATGGGGCACTCATGCCGTCTATGATTGATACATTTACTTTCGAAATTGATTTCTACACTATGCACTTATAGTAATAATAAAAGAGAATTTTCACATACCAAGCATATTTGGTATTATAAGGTAAAACTCTATCCTCCGGCTTGCGTTGCGTTGTGTGATGGGACCTGAGTTTTATAATAGCTTCATTTTTCCAAAAAGCATTGCACTGTTTATTTAATGCACTGGTATTCTTGGATGGAAATCCGTTCCGTGTTATACGGCATGGTCCCTTGATTTACCTAACTTTAAAATCAATTTAACAACTGTTTTGAGTTCTCATACCAGTCCCATGACTGACCTGGAGTTTATTGTTCCTTCCTAAACTCTGGGTGCCCATATTTTCCACACGGGCAGTCAGTAGTTTGGCAGATTTCTACTTAACAGGATCCTGGATTACAGCTGGAGATAGATTTAGAAAGCTTTCCCGCTACGCATTATACTTATGTCTTATTTTCCACTACTTTGTAGTTTAAATCTCTGATATTGTATTTCCAATGTGTAATAATTATTCATACTCTGGAATATTCTTGTAATCGGATGTAAATTGTTGTAATAAGCAATGAAATGTTCTATTGTTTGTATTCTGATGCGTCATATTCTCAAAGAAATCCAGGCTTTCCTTTACTGGGAAGTTTGGGTCGTTTCACTATACTTTCATGTTGATTTGTTATTAAATTTTGAAAGAAATCTGTACATATTCTAATTTTAGATAATGCTAACATTGAAGCTAATATCATCCCAAAATTGGAGATTAATTTACAGCATTCCAACATAAAAATCACTAATCAATCTTAATGCAGTGATTTTGAATCTTATATTATGTGCAATCTTCATACTGGGAAGAAGACTTTATTGATGGAAAAATGAATTTGTAAACTGAAAACAATGTAATAATTTTTATAGGGCGGTGGAGTACATATATATAGCAAGCAGAAATGTAGCATTCAAAAAGTCGGTAGTGACTTGGTCCATTGATGAAATATATAAGCAGGAGCGGTTTCCGGCTCAATTCTTCTACACTGAAAAATGTTGTTCCCTCATGTTCCCTCCAATCAGATCGCCTGATTTCTGTCTCTTTTGCATTTAAGTCTCTCAACAATTCAGGGGTTTAAATGCAAAAAGGCTGAAATCAGAGGATCTGATTGGAGGGCACATGGGGGTACAACGGTGTTGGGTGCAGAACAATTGGCCTCGAGCGGTTTCCACTAAACCCTTATTTCCAATACCCAGCCGCAATCTGAGCTTGTTTTTCTTTTCTCCTTCCTCTTTCTTCCCCGATTCACCTCCCTTAGCTCGTACCTTAATCGAATAAAATTCTTTGCGTTTAAGGCCTTTATGAGCACATTAGCTCTATGATAAAGTGCGGGGATGTGACTTAGTACTAATTTTTCAAAACCATTCCTCTCTCGAACAAAATGTAAATCGACCTCTAAGTGTTTTGTGCATGAGTGTTGGACTGGATTGACGGACAGGGAGACAATGCTATGATTATCACACCAAATCGTATGCTTCCTCGTCATCTTGAACCCAAGTTCATCGATTAATGTTTCGATTCAGATGACCCCGACAGTGGTGTTGGAAATTGATCGATACTCGGTTCAGTAATGGATCTCAATATCGTGGACTGCTTATTGTTGCACCATGACACTAGATTGGGACCGAGATATATACAATATCATGAGATCGACTTCCAATCATCTGGATTGTTTTCCCAGTCAGCATTACTGTAAGCCTGTATATTAATATCTTTGCTAGATTTCAAGCTAAGTCCATAGTTTTGAGTACGGCTTTCCAGTGTCTATTAAAGAATTTTGCATGTGTTGACATACTCTGTTCACACCGAAACTTAGATTTGCCTTGTAATCGGGACACATTGCAATGCCCATACTATACTTCTGTAATCTGTACTGTTTTACATTGTCAGTGGGGTCCCTTTTGTGCTAGGATAGTTGTAGTTTGCTAATCATTGGCGTAGGTAATGGCTTAAATTTGTCCATGCCATCTCTTATAAGTATCTCATTGATGTTCTGTTTCTGTGACATGAATATTTCCGTATCTGATTTCATGTTGATGCGAATGTATAGGAAAAAAATTTAAGTTTCCTAGATCTTTGATGACAAAGGCCTTGTCTAGGAGTTGTATCACTTGTCTGATTTTTTCATCATTATATCCTGTAATAAGGATGTCATCCACATATACAAGTATGTATGTGACATTTTCTTTTCTGATTCTGATACATAGAGAATTGTCTGACTTGACTACATTAAACCCAACTTTGTAAGAGTAATCTTTAGCTTTTCATATCGTGCCCTAGAGGCTTGTTTGTAACCCATATATAACCTTGTGGAGTTTACAGACATACTCATTATTGCTGCCAGTAGAGTACCCATTAGGTTGCTCCATGTAAACTTTCTCTTTTAAGTTTTCATTTATAAATGCATTATGCACATCCATTTGCCTGATTTTCTAGTTCTTCTACAAAGAAAGTGTGAATATTATACGTATTGTAGATGATTTATTTTTCATATGTGCATTATACTTTTCTTCCATTGCTAGTTTCCAACATTTATCTTTAATGGACTACTCATATGTGGTTGGTTCTATGTTATTCAGTGATGTAGTGTAGACCTTTGGCTTGAAGATACTACTCTCGGCCCTGATGATCACGGAATGGCCGGTCTGATGTAACTGTTGAGGTTGGTCTACTCCTTGATCATCAGTTGGTTCATTTGTGGATGTATCATTTCCACAGTTGTCACTTGGCCATTCATGTTGTTGTGTACCTTCGTGTTGTTGGATAGAGTCAGTATGTGATCCATCTGTGATGTATCATGACCTAATGCTTTCAACTATTTGAGAATTGTTATATACTTGTCGTGATTGCGTGTTTTCCATCATCCCATTGTCACTAGTTCTCCATTCATCCACGGTAGGAATGTGAGGAATGTTAACCCTGACATCTTTACTCCCTTGTTTTTGCTTTCCTTTTTGCGTAAGGAAATATATTTTCATTAAAAACAACATGTCTTTTAATATACAATCTGCTCCTCTTATCTAGGCATTTGTAGCCTTTCTGATTGCTGTCATACCCTAGAAAAGTACATGAGGTAGACCTTAGATTGAGTTTGTGTTGATTATATGGTCGATGATAGGTTAAACATAAACAACCATAACATCTTAAGTAATCAAAGTTGGGTTTAACCCTAACCAGTTTCTGATGGAGGCTGACACAGTTCATCACTCTAGTGGGCGGTCTATTTATGGGATACACAGAGGTGGAAAATGCTTCATTCCAGTATCTCATAGGTAATGACCCCTATGACAACATTGTTAATCTTGTCTCCACAATGTGCTTATGTTTTCTCTCCACCAGACCATTCTGTTCTGAACTATATGGACATGTCGTTCTATGTATGATGCCTTTCTTGTTGAAGTAATTTTTGAGAGATTTAAACTCACCCCTTCCATCAGTTTGAATGATTTTCATATTACTATTAAACTATTTTTCAACATAAGTGATGAAATGAACAACAACATCAAATGTATCAGACTTGAGTTTTAAGAAATAGATCCACGTGTACCTTGTATGAAAAACAACAAATGATAAATACGACTTGTGTCCTTGGGTTGAAGCAACAGGTGCCGGTCCTTACAAATCAGCAACTACTAATTCAAGTAGCTTGTTATGGATGGTTTCATAATTCCCAAAGAGTAGTTTATGGCTTTTGCCAAGTTGGGAGTGTGTGCAAACATATGACACATGTGATTTTTTAAAACCAATTTTATTATCATTTAATACTTTCTTTGCAGTAGTAACACTTGGGTAACCCAGCTTAGAATGTCGAACATCTAGATCATTAATCAGGTTACAGTTATTCAGGTTAATATTGTTGCACCATGTGCCATTATCAGTTTCATAATTTGTCTTCATACTGCTGAATTTGTATAACCCTTTGTGAAAGTTACCCTATAATAACACATTCTTGTTCAGCAAGTCACTAACCAGGTAGAATTAATGTGGGTGAAACTCAAAATACACATCATTGTCATTAGCAAATTGTTACACACTTGTCAGATTTTTCTTGATGTTGGGTACTCTAGGTAAATTATGTAAGTAAAGTTCCATTTTACCTTTAATTGTGCCAGTTCCAATGTGTGTGATATTTATGGCTTCACCATTACCCATATGAACAACATGCATACCTGTGTTGTCTTTGTTACCCAAATTGATATTATACAAGTTGTTAGTTATGTGATTGGTGGCACCTGAGTCTGGGAACCATTTTTCCTATGTTCAGATCATCAGCCTTGGTTGTGTCATCATTGCCTCCTGCATGGGTCCCATTGCTCCTTCCTTGATTGTTAATTTGTGCTATATTGATGTTTGGGTTACTTTGGGTAGACTGATTGGACTGTTCAATGTTGTAATCAGAGTGAATCTGAAATAGCACTGGTTTGTCATGTACCCAATTTTGCCATAAATCTGACACTTCATTTTGAGCCCATTGCTCCATTTTTCTCTTCCCCTTCCTCTTTGAGGTTGTTGTCCTCTATATGGTTCTCTCCGTTATACATACTCAGTATTTTCTTTTATTTCCTTCACTTAGGAAATATTTTGTAAATACTCACACAAAAACCCTTTTACTTCTTATACCATTACAAACTGATATCATCCTGCGATAATAGTGAAGTCGTTCAAGTTGGGGTATTTTAATTACCTCTCATACCTTGATCGACAATGTTTTTCTCTCAAGATAATGAAAGTTTGCAACTCAAAAATCCGATATTTTCATTTCCATTTACTATGATTTTATAAATCCATTTCATTTATTTAAAAACCCATATTAACATGCCAATTCCAATTAGTAGACTCTTATCGAAAACTCTTATAAGTCACATTTACAAACCTTGTTCGTAAATTTGGATTATAATCCTTTTATAAACTCTTACTAGGCTGAAATAAAATCTTATTTCCATTTGATCACTTCTTAATTAAACTTTCAATTAAAAAGTAATTGCTTTAACTATTATTAATTAAAAAAATTATTTCAATAGTAACTACATTAAAAGTAGTTAACTTCGTTTTTAACTAAAGACAGAATGATTAATCATTCTAAACGATTATTAATTCATAATCAACTTTATTAACAATAAACAATTCGATAAATTCTTTAAGACGTCGTTAATTAAAGTTTAATCAACTTCTGAGAAGACTCATCAAATTTAACAACTGGATGGAAAAGCTATTACTATTTAACTCAACTTTACCCAATAACCAAATTTAACTTAAAACAGTTGACTTCGTTAGCTGTAAACATCAGTTAGCTCAGTAACTGATTTTCTTTAATCTTGAATTAATTATTAATCTAATTAATTTAAGAACATCACTTAATTGTTTTATAAAAACAATTATTTTAAACATTGACCCATAGGCTAATTCCTGGTTATCTGTTTATAAAAACTTAGTAACGACATAAGATTTCGTTATATAAAAAGTTTAATAATCCCCTTTGTAAAACATGGTTTTAAATATAAATATATTTATAAAATTCCTATTTTAGTTAACTTATATAAAATAACTAGAAAACTAAAATTCAGTTATAAAATAAATTTATAACTTAAATCTATGTCAATTCTCCTGATGGCAAAACGACGTCTAAATAGGGTTTTAGGCCATCACTGCCAACCATTTAATCAATACTGTCGATTGATTAAAATAAAAACAACGATTAGCATCCATTCAATCATAAACATCCAAACAATTTTAATATCATTTGGGGTAAACAATTCATGCATATGAATACTATGAACAACAATAATATACAATTTATTTGAGGAATCCGGTTGGATTCCTCCAACCTGTTCTTCCTGCATCACAGTCCATTATAATATTTGATAACAAAATATGAAATGAATATAATAATCTACTACTTTTAAATGAGGAAATATAAATAAATTCAACCAATCAGACAATAAATGACCACTAACATCCATAGCATCCAATCATCCAACTATTAAGATCAATGGCAAATTATATTTTTATATGAATTTAACACATCATAGGATTCCAGAAAGCGTGAGAATTAACTCGCTATTTAGTTTTGACAATCGATTCGCATTATTTCATATAATTTTAAACAACGTTTAAAATTACATGAAATTCCAACTGCTTCCATTTCCGACCAAACCAGCTTGTACGTGTAACCTCCATCGCCACGATCCCATCGAATCTAATTTCGCTCGATTCTGACAACCTACGGACGTGTTATCATTATCACAAGTTTTAATGTACATACATGAACTATATATAATTAAATAAATATATATTTCCATATTTACACTTACCCACTAATTACTAGTTGCAAATCAAAGCCGTTAACTCCCATTTGCCACGTCAGATTTGTTAACGCGTCTTCTCCCTAGCCTAATTCGAAGATACCTCGTCCTTCTCCCTAGCCTAATTCTCACTATACGGTTAGAATTCTTTGTCAGAAATAATAAAACTATGGCATGATTCATATTGTTTAATTTTTCTTGGTTGACTTAGAATGCGGTGCCCCTACTTTATAGGTCTGTTCATGTGCTTGAACTGACTAGGATTTTACAACAACTTATCTGGTTGTCCCTAGTCTAGTTTGTATGTTGGTACTTTCTTTATGGTTAAAGCATGGGTCGGCCTTGAAATTTAGAGACTTGTTTATTTATACTATTAAGTGCTTGGTTATCTCTCAAGACTTAGCTCAACTTAAGACAATTTTGATTGACTACAAGGTCAATTCAGATCCTTTGACCAAACTTGAGGATCTGGAGTGTGATTCCATTGCTAATTCTAAGGAATTTAAAGTAGATTGATTGATGATTAAATGACTTTGTGGCAAGGCTTTGTCTTTAAAGCATTTTTTGGTTGATTATTTGATAACTCTGAAGTCTCGAAGTGCAATCTTATCAACATCGAGGTTTTCTGGTTTGGATATTTGACAATAAACCGACGACGGAGAAAATTCGATAGCTCATCTGTTCCTCGAGAAAATTAAGTAGTTGGAAAAAAAATCAAGTCTTGTACCGTAGTCAACAACATACGAGAAGAATTTCGGGTGGATGTTTGGTGAACAAACCAAGGTCAGAGTTCTGGTGACTGAATCGACCTCGGGGTGATGTTTGCCTCTGCTAAAAGGAATCTCGGGTTGGATGTCTGATGACCTTACTGGGATTAGATCTTAAATGACCAAATTTGGGTCAAATGTTCAATGACCAAACAAGCCTAAGGCGATGTTTTTCCCCACTATATGGAATTTCAGGCCAGGTATCTGGTGACCTAACCAGCTTGGATATCCACTGCCCAAACTAGGCTTTGTGCCTTACGACTAAATTGGCCTTAGGGAACTACAACCCTGCAATATTTTAGTGATAAAATTAATTATGAAATTAATTAAATAATAAAATGAATTTTTAAATTTGGCTTTGGAAACTTCACTGTTGATTCTGTAGTGATTTTCTTGAAAAAATTCATATGCACCCTATTTAAATCCGAGCTAAAACGGAAAAGTTGTGAGAGAATTCAGTTGTCAGACTTTATAAGTAACACAGAGTTTAAAAAAATACAACATGGGTCAACTGCCTCTTATAGCCTGTCAATAGTGGCGATCGACCATCAGGGAGTGGGTCGATCCATGCATGGTTACCTGGCCTTAAATGTGGACAAGTATGAGAGACGGAAATAAATGTGGGAAGTTTAAATCGTGAGTATTCAAATTTGAGACAAAGGGACTGATTATGGTCTACGACGTGGAAGTCTCTGATTAGATCTGGCTGATTCAATAGCCTAAGATCACTTATACACCTTTAAGTAGAACCTAACGTAACCCATTTATTCCACACATTCTTCTTCATCTACACCTAGGTTTCCCTCTTAATTTTTAGAGGTTGAAGCCGAAATCAAATATTTTCTTTTAGAAAGAAGATAATAACTAGAATATTAGAAGATCTAGAGAACGAGATCAAGGAAGGCCACGAGACATCATCATATGACAATAGGTGAGTAGAAAATTAATATTTTTAAAATCAGGAAAATTAAAGATGTAAGTTTAAAAATAGCTTTAAATTTAGATGTTTTTTGTGATTTAAGTTAAGTTTACAGTTTTATTTATAATTTGTTTTAGTTTTATAGTTTTTTTTATTTATAGTTTTTTTTATAATCTAGTACTGTTTATCTTAAATTTACATTTTATTTACAATTTATTTACATTTATTTTACATGCGTTAAATAACCCATACTTCTGTACACTTCAGAATTAAAAGTTGTTCTAAATCCCTTGGATTTATGTAAAAAATACAAGAAATGAGAGAGGTTTCATATAACATGGATTTGAATAGAAAAGGCAGAATTTATAAAAAGCACGTATACATGTAACTTATGTAAATTTGTAAATAGAAAAATGAACTATTATAAAAAGTTATTGCAAGTGAAAGAATTTTCTAAAGCTTGTAGTTCGATTATAACAACTGTATAAAAGAAAAAAATGAGAAAAAGATTAAGACTATTATGATATTAGCTTATGATAGATGGATATAGATGCAAAATTGTGATTATCATGAAACAGTAAAGAACCTAAAGAGTTTAGAGATATCATAATAATATAACAATATAGGGGTGAATGTACTAACATTGATCATTATCGGAGAAATTGTTACTACCAAAATTAACCCCGAAACCAGCTAACGGTGAAGGGATATCCAGTGAACACAAGCACGATGATCCGACAGCCACACAAACCGACACCTTCTTAGGGGAAGGGAGCTCAAAGTCAACAAAATGCCGACACAGTCTACTCAGAAGGGCATACCCGGTAGGGGGTTCAATAGCGAAAGGCCACCTAAGTCAGAAGATAAGAGAGAAAGAGGCAAGAACTCCACTAACGGAAACCCGGAAGGACGTGAAGGTAGCCGGTATTAACCTAATTAATGCCAGTACACCAGGGGTAAAGACACCACAAGCATTAAGCCAAATGTACGTAAAGATTATCCGGAACCGATTTCTGAAACATCTATCGAATAAACTCCGAAGGGTCGTCTTGATAAACAATAGGAAAATTACCTGGAGCAACCTTCCATAAGACTGGGCTATGCACGGAGACCACACCAGAACTCAAATTGGAACCCCAGAAATGATGCAGGCTATCTGTACTAGTCTACTTAGTACAGACACCAACAGTGGTTCCGATTCGACAGCTATCTACGTACATCTTGAGGACAAGCTCCTCTAAGTATTCATAAGAGAACCGAAAGCCTACATCCGAGAGCTTATAACCGAGAGCATGCAACCGAAGGCTTAAATACCTTCTGTGTAACACCCCACCTCCGTTAAGGTCACTCACAAAGGGAATGCCTTAACTTTGGTGGAGCATTTTAGTAAACAGAACAGAAACTTACAAGACAGACAAAATAGTACTTGAAAAATTTTAACTTTATTACAGTAGAAACAGAAATCAATATGGTTACATCCTTTCAAATCTCAGAATTCAAGTACAAATATTAGTCTTGTACAAAAGCCTTCAAAATGCATGTTTAAAATCATAATCCCCATGGAACGGAAGCTATACAGAGCCAAGCCATACTTTAAGCACTTCAAGCAAAGAGAAATCCGGATCAAGCTAAAGTATTTCCCTCCTTGGATAACCTGGGGGGGAACGGAAGAAAGGAGGCGAAACAACAAGGGTCAGACAAAAAGTCTGGCAAGTCCAGTGACTTTCAGCATATGAACAGATAATAATAATATGATATGAACATAAAACTGGATGTGAGATAACTGTAACAGGTGTAGCAGATATAACAGAAAAACAGAATGATATAAACTATTGTTTTACACTTCTCTGCACTAATACTAGTATAGCAGAATTAGGTGTCACCCTATTGTCTAAATTGAAGCAGGAACGGGTGCAGAATACTTTAACAGAAACAGAATGCTAATAATGGGCCTTTACTACCCGATCAGAAACAGACAGAAGCAGAAACAGATTTATCCCTACGGAAACAGAATGTAGAATTAGGTGTACACTAGTAATGGGCCTTTACCACCCGAACAGACGGTACCACGCAGAAACAGACAGGTGTTACCACCCAACAGAAACAGACGGTACCAACAGAAACAGACAGAACTAAGTGTACCCTAAAACCCTACCCCAAGCGATCGGCTCCCTAATACATAAATATCCTGTGTCGGCCCCACAATAGGGTGTATCACTCCCTAAAGTGACAACCAATTGGCACAGACCTATTTACAGATGTCACGGCGTCTTACATCCTCAGAGGCAGACCGGGATCCATGCACGCACATGACCCGGTTGGAACGCACCATCAACACCCCTCGCCATTATCAGAATGAACCACTTATAATTAGTTCAGTAAGCGTGCCCGGACCCTACCTACTGTTGGGTCAAAGTTTTTGATACCAGAAAGGGTTACTGACTAATATGGGTCCCAAACAACAGATGACACAAGTAATTCCCCTCCTAACCTTGTGTCCCCAGACTAACAGATCTCAGATTAACTTGTTTACAAGTTCAGACATACAGAATTCAGATTTACTAGTTCACAGATTAAGTTAACAAGTTTTCAGACTAACAGATCAGATGTACAGATTTTTCAGATTTGTCTAACTTTGTATTGGGCCTACAGATTCATGGACGGGTTTACTACACCTATTAATCCAGTTGTTTTAACCCTATTTTCCCCCAATACGTTTTAGACGTCATTCTTATCTTAGATTTGCATTAATTAATTATTAATGCCCAGACCTCTCACATTAGGTCGCTAGCTTGTGGCCGCTGGATGGGCCGGGCGGTTCCGGGCAGACTTCTGCCACAAGCCAGACCTAACCTCGTGTCTTAAGCAGGTTATGACTAACTTCTCACATTAGAACCTATTGTTTGCGGCCACTGGATGTGCCGGGCGGTTCCGAGCAGAATTACGCCGCAAACTCATTCTAACCTCGAGTTAGCCATGTTTATCTTTGCGGCCAATTAATTAATAATTTACCTTTTATGCGCACGCCCAATATATATATATATATATATGCCAATTCAGATTATATCAATAACAGGATGATTATATCAACACAGCAGATAACAGATTTTAGCAGATAGCAGATTTTTCCAGATTATATGACTTAACGGATTTAATAGCTTTAGCAACATAGCAGATTTTGGCATATAACAGGTTAGGCATCTCAACAGACAAATTTCACAGATTTGGCATTTCAATCTAATTAGCAGTCTAGGCAATATAACAGAACTAGCAGTTTTAGGCATTTTCAACGGATTCAGTAGATGACAGATTTAGCAGGTTTGATATTTCTAAATGTTCTATTTACATGCCTTGCCTAAACATAAATTAGGCCTAAATTCATATGACTAAATAATTGTCATGATTCACAATATGATCATATACTTCCATGTTTGCATACATTTACATAGCGCAGAATATGGACATAATTTACCCTATAACATATGTTCCAATTTTTGTTAAACTAGCATTTTACAGCAGATTCACATATAAATTATACCAAATATAACCATTAATTCCAATGCATGCCATATATCCAAAAATCCCTATTTAGGTGTAATCACAATAATAGATATCCTAATTAATGTAAATCTTTTGCACCTAAGCTTCCATATCTTCTTCTTTTTAAGTCATGAATCATTATGCAAACTATACCCAACAATCTAAATCTTTAAATCATATCTTCTAAAAATCAAATCTTGACTTTTATATGCATTTTGTCCAAAGTCTCAAATCATATGTAATCTTACAGTGGTTCCTCTTCTTCTTTTATCACAGAATATGCATAGGTCTAAAACTAGTTTATAACATATGCTTATTTTTCTAATTAATTACAGATCTAAATAACATATGTTCATTTCTCTAATTAGTTACAAATCTAAATTACAACATACTCTATGCATGCAATATATAAATTACATGTTCATAGTCAAATTTATGCATCCAATCCCAAGTCACATGTCCAATATATTTTATGCCTCAGATCTAAAGTCATATGTTCAATTCAGTCTTGTCAAATCATTCATTAATTGTCCCAAATTTTGCGTTCATACGTTAATCTCTTTATGAGATTGGGCACAGGCTCGTGGTAGCCTGGCTATAGAAACAGAAAAGAAGAAAGGAATACAGAACAGTCACAGAAAACAGATCCAACAGAAGAGAATATATATATACAACCTCAAACTCAGTTTTAAATGCATATCAAAATTATAATTAACGTTTATAGCGGAGAATAACTGTACTTGCCTTGGTTGGATTAAAGAAAGAACTTTAGTTATTGCAGAATTGTTGCAGAAGCTTTAATCTCTAATTTGAATTTAGGATGATGTTGATTGACTTCTTGCTTTGATTCTAGCAGAGTAGCGACGCCATTTTTATTTTTAATTAGAAGAAGAGAGCAATGGAGGCTAGAGAATTATGTTAGAGACTTAGGTTAGGTAGAGTCTAGGGTCATTTTTATAGAGTTTATGAACTGATTAGGACCATCGATGTTGCTTGGATTGATCGTAGCCATTCATTCGAAAGAGAGACCAATTAGAGCCTGCCACCTAGCCCTAATGACAAAGCAAGCTTCTGAAAATCGACCAAACCCAGACCTGGCCAGCCAGGGCTAGACCAGACCTGGCCAGCAGGTCATTTTTGACCTGGGCGCACTTGGCAGGTGCGCCAAGTCAAAAATGTACTGGCGCACTTCCCAAGTGCGCCAGTGCATTTTTGTTCTGGCGCACTTCCCAAGTGCGCCAGTGCATTCTGACCCGTTTTCCGGTTTTTCGCCCAACTTCGTTCGTCCATAACTTCTTCATACGATATCCGTTTTACGCAAACTCAGACTCTATCTCAAGCAGAATTCCGAGACGAACGCAATGGCGTATCCCGTTTCCCTTAATTCTTTGATTTGAAATTAATTATACTTTAATTTATGACTTTCACGGTTATAGAATACACGGGGTGTTACATTCTCTCCCCCACTTAAAAGGATTTCGTCCCCGAAATCTTCAAGTTAAGAAGAATGTGTCCTACCATCCAATCACCCATCTACTCAACCATCATCCACAAGCATCCATTGTCCTTAGAAAACTTCTAATGTTGTATGAACATATGCAAAAGTGTGTGTATATGTTCCTTATCTAATGCAAAGATCAGGCGGTCTACTGATTCAGTTGACCTCCTTAATGCGAATTATGTCAGTGCCATGAGTCCAACATGTATGCAATAGAATTCTGATGATATATATTATTTCTATTTGAGTGCACAATCATTCACTCAAATGCAACATCCATATGCTGAATCAACCATTTTGCATCCACAAGAATTGAAAAATGCTCACCCATCCATATGCAGTATGAGAGTGTTTTCGAGCCGATCTAGTGCCTAGTGTGTGTATATGCATCCACGGGCAACCACTAGCAACCACTTGCATCCACTTGCAACCATCAAACATAACATGTCTCAAACACATGTTTACACCCATTAGTTTCTACCTAAAGTTCGAAGATTCGATCGATAGGATACAGTCGAATGATGGAAGCGAGTACAGATAGAACGAAAATTTGGTTCCCATTAGACATGGGTCCTAAGTATCGGCCCCAAAGACCGAAACCAACATCAAATTGACACCCAGAGGATTACCTTCTTTAGACAATGTCAAAACTGGAAATCCTATCAAAAGTATTTAGATATTTACAGACTACTGGTACAGATCAGGTTCCCTAATGATTCTTAGGAAGTTAAGCATGATAAAATCATACCCCACGAAAACTCAGAATGTATGCGTCATACTTGACGCCTAACACAGATATCCTTCAAACCCCAATTTCAAACAGATGATCCATAACCCTTATGGGTCTGAGTCTACAGCGGAATTCAGAAATAATACTAGTATTAAAGTGCAGAGTATCGATTACAAAATCAAAATACCAGAATCAGAAAAAGTCTTAACTCCATAATCAGATAAAGAAATTAAACCTACTATAGAAATTTTCCTATTTCTATCCTAGCCACTAGCCTCAAGAGTGTTCGCCTGCCCTCCTTGTCCTCGTCTCTTCGGGCAGTCCCTAGTGAAGTGTCCCATCTCCCCACAGTTAAAGCAAGCGCCCTTCCTTTTTCTGCAATCCTTGTTCAGATGAGTCGAGCTCCCACAAGTAAAGCACTTTTTCCCCTTCTTATCTTCAGACTTCTCATTCTTCTTTTGTGTTTCCTTTTTGGGCCCCGCTTTCTTATTCTGTGGTTCTTCCTTCTTTGTCTCTTTCGGGCCCTTGTCTTCCTCGTGCAGTAGTGCCATATCCACCAATTTCTTGTAAGTTGCTCCCATGGGTACATGGGTCATGGCTAGGCTGTGCAGTGGCTCATTCAATCCTTTAACAAAGCGGAGAGCCTTTTTATGCTGAGTGTTGACTAAATCCAATCCGAATCTTGCTAGTTGGTTGAACTGGTTGACGTATTCCTTGACCGTCATACTTCCTTGCTTAAGATATAAGAACTTTTCCAATTGTAAACTTCGTTCAGCTTGCGAGAGGAATTTTGTCTCAAACCTTGTTCTGAAATCCATCCATGTCTCAACCGGCCTCTCGGCGTTAGTGACTTCCCACCAGTAGGAAGCTTCGTCTTTGAGCAGCCATACTGCCAATTGTACCTTCTTCCTATCGTCCACCTCGAAGATAACGAATAGATCCTCAGTTTCTTTGAGCCAATTCCTTGCTTCTACGAATGATTCAGTTCCTTTGAAATCCTTCCCACCCATGGCCCTAAAATCTCTACAGATCTTTGAGAAAGCAATTGCACGAGGAGGGGGTGGAAGAGGGGGATCATTTGCTGGACCTGCAGCGACGGTCCTAGCCTCAAGATATTGACGAAACCAACCGGGTACATGAACACCCTCTGGTATCTCAGATGCTTCAGACATGCTGGAACGAAAAAGGAAAGGTTCAATACAAAAAGGACTGAAAGAAAGATATATGGCTCTTGGGGATCATGTTTTTCAAAATAAGCTTTATTTTCGAAAATACTTCCTTCCAAAACCTTTTTGAAAATAGTTTTCAAAAACTTTACCCAATCTGGTAACCTTCAGCTCTGATACCAAGTGTAACACCCCACCTCCGTTAAGGTCACTCACAAAGGGAATGCCTTAACTTTGGTGGAGCATTTTAGTAAATAGAACAGAAACTTACAAGACAGACAAAACGGTACTTGAAAAATTTTAACTTTATTACAGTAGAAACAGAAATCAATATGGTTACATCCTTTCAAATCTCAGAATTCAAGTACAAATATCAGTCTTGTACAAAAGCCTTCAAAATGCATGTTTAAAATCATAATCCCCATGGAACGGAAGCTATACAGAGCCAAGCCATACTTTAAGCACTTCAAGCAAAGAGAAATCCGGATCAAGCTAAAGTATTTCCCTCCTTGGATAACCTGGGGGGGGGGGGGGGAACGGAAGAAAGGAGGCGAAACAACAAGGGTCAGACAAAAAGTCTGGCAAGTCCAGTGACTTTCAGCATATGAACATATAATAATAATATGATATGAACATAAAACTGGATGTGAGATAACTGTAACAGGTGTAGCAGATATAACAGAAAAACAGAATGATATAAACTATTGTTTTACACTTCTCTGCACTAATACTAGTATAGCAGAATTAGGTGTCACCCTAATGTCTAAATTGAAGCAGGAACGGGTGCAGAATACTTTAACAGAAACAGAATGCTAATAATGGGCCTTTACTACCCGATCAGAAACAGACAGAAGCAGAAATAGATTTATCCCTACGGAAACAGAATGTAGAATTAGGTGTACACTAGTAATGGGCCTTTACCACCCGAACAGACGGTACCACGCAGAAACAGACAGGTGTTACCACCCAACAGAAACAGACGGTACCAACAGAAACAGACAGAACTAAGTGTACCCTAAAACCCTACCCCAAGCGATCGGCTCCCTAATACATAAATATCCTGTGTCGGCCCCACAATAGGGTGTATCACTCCCTAAAGTGACAACCAATTGGCACAGACCTATTTACAGATGTCACGACGTCTTACATCCTCAGAGGCAGACCGGGAACCATGCACGCACATTACCCGGTTGGAACGCACCATCAACACCCCTCGCCATTATCAGAATGAACCACTTATAATTAGTTCAGTAAGCGTGCCCGGACCCTACCTACTGTTGGGTCAAAGTTTTTGATACCAGAAAGGGTTACTGACTAATATGGGTCCCAAACAACAGATGACACAAGTAATTCCCCTCCTAACCTTGTGTCCCCAGACTAACAGATCTCAGATTAACTTGTTTACAAGTTCAGACATACAGAATTCAGATTTACTAGTTCACAGATTAAGTTAACAAGTTTTCAGACTAACAGATCAGATGTACAGATTTTTCAGATTTGTCTAACTTTGTATTGGGCCTACAGATTCATGGACGGGTTTACTACACCTATTAATCCAGTTGTTTTAACCCTATTTTCCCCCAATACGTTTTAGACGTCATTCTTATCTTAGATTTGCATTAATTAATTATTAATGCCCAGACCTCTCACATTAGGTCGCTAGCTTGTGGCCGCTGGATGGGCCGGGCGGTTCCGGGCAGACTTCTGCCACAAGCCAGACCTAACCTCGTGTCTTAAGCAGGTTATGACTAACTTCTCACATTAGAACCTATTGTTTGCGGCCACTGGATGTGCCGGGCGGTTCCGGGCAGAATTACGCCGCAAACTCATTCTAACCTCGAGTTAGCCATGTTTATCTTTGCGGCCAATTAATTAATAATTTACCTTTTATGCGCACGCCCAATATATATATATATATATGCCAATTCAGATTATATCAATAACAGGATGATTATATCAACACAGCAGATAACAGATTTTAGCAGATAGCAGATTTTTCCAGATTATATGACTTAACGGATTTAATAGCTTTAGCAACATAGCAGATTTTGGCATATAACAGGTTAGGCATCTCAACAGACAAATTTCACAGATTTGGCATTTCAATCTAATTAGCAGTCTAGGCAATATAACAGAACTAGCAGTTTTAGGCATTTTCAACGGATTCAGTAGATGACAGATTTAGCAGGTTTGATATTTCTAAATGTTCTATATACATGCCTTGCCTAAACATAAATTAGGCCTAAATTCATATGCCTAAATAATTGTCATGATTCACAATATGATCATATACTTCCATGTTTGCATACATTTACATAGCGCAGAATATGGACATAATTTACCCTATAACATATGTTCCAATTTTTGTTAAACTAGCATTTTACAGCAGATTCACATATAAATTATACCAAATATAACCATTAATTCCAATGCATGCCATATATCCAAAAATCCCTATTTAGGTGTAATCACAATAATAGATATCCTAATTAATGTAAATCTTTTGCACCTAAGCTTCCATATCTTCTTCTTTTTAAGTCATGAATCATTATGCAAACTATACCCAACAATCTAAATCTTTAAATCATATCTTCTAAAAATCAAATCTTGACTTTTATATGCATTTTGTCCAAAGTCTCAAATCATATGTAATCTTACAGTGGTTCCTCTTCTTCTTTTATCACAGAATATGCATAGGTCTAAAACTAGTTTATAACATATGCTTATTTTTCTAATTAATTACAGATCTAAATAACATATGTTCATTTCTCTAATTAGTTACAAATCTAAATTACAACATACTCTATGCATGCAATATATAAATTACATGTTCATAGTCAAATTTATGCATCCAATCCCAAGTCACATGTCCAATATATTTTATGCCTCAGATCTAAAGTCATATGTTCAATTCAGTCTTGTCAAATCATTCATTAATTGTCCCAAATTTTGCATTCATACGTTAATCTCTTTATGAGATTGGGCACAGGCTCGTGGTAGCCTGGCTATAGAAACAAAAAAGAAGAAAGGAATACAGAATAGTCACAGAAAACAGATCCAACAGAAGAGAATATATATATACAACCTCAAACTCAGTTTTAAATGCATATCAAAATTATAATTAACGTTTATAGCGGAGAATAACTGTACTTGCCTTGGTTGGATTAAAGAAAGAACTTTAGTTATTGCAGAATTGTTGCAGAAGCTTTAATCTCTTATTTGAATTTAGGATGATGTTGATTGACTTCTTGCTTTGATTCTAGCAGAGTAGCGACGCCATTTTTATTTTTAATTAGAAGAAGAGAGCAATGGAGGCTAGAGAATTGTGTTAGAGACTTAGGTTAGGTAGAGTCTAGGGTCATTTTTATAGAGTTTATGAACTGATTAGGACCATCGATGTTGCTTGGATTGATCGTAGCCATTCATTCGAAAGAGAGACCAATTAGAGCCTGCCACCTAGCCCTAATGACAAAGCAAGCTTCTGAAAATCGACCAAACCCAGACCTGGCCAGCCAGGGCTAGACCAGACCTGGCCAGCAGGTCATTTTTGACCTGGGCGCACTTGGCAGGTGCGCCAGGTCAAAAATGTACTGGCGCACTTCCCAAGTGCGCCAGTGCATTTTTGTTCTGGCGCACTTCCCAAGTGCGCCAGTGCATTCTGACCCGTTTTCCGGTTTTTCGCCCAACTTCGTTCGTCCATTACTTCTTCATACGATATCCGTTTTACGCAAACTCAGACTCTATCTCAAGCAGAATTCCGAGACGAACGAAATGGCGTATCCCGTTTCCCTTAATTCTTTGATTTGAAATTAATTATACTTTAATTTATGACTTTCACGGTTATAGAATACATGGGGTGTTACATTCTGGAAAGCTACTACATCAACAAGCTCATATCACTCTCAAAGAAGCCCTAGCTGGCCAGGAACTTCCCTCTAGAAATTATAATCTGCACCTCAAAGCGGCCAAGACTAAAAGCAACTGAAGCCAAAGAGAAAGGTGGCCAACAGAAGTACCTGCAGGCCCAACAGTCCAATCGCAGAAGGGTCTCCGATTTTTCTATAAATAAGACCCCAAGGGTCACATTTTGGGGGGGCTCTCTCACTCTAATTCTTGTACTCTTTCTCTCTAAAACCCTAATACTTAGACCGATTAGAGGATTTCTTCAATCCTGTTTATGTACTTTAAATGGAAGATTAATAAAGAGCGGATCTACACTTATAGTATTTTCCTGTGAGTTTATCATGCTTTTTCTTAGTTGTCGTTGCTACAATTTACTGTTTATTTCCTACATATGCATGGATCCTTGTCCAAACCTTTCCGCAAATAGAATGAAACACCCCTTCCTATATGCTTAAACCCTTCCTGTAGGCTTAGATCTTTCAGTGAACTTGGTTCAGTATTCCTTTCCACCATCCGTTAAGTCCTTTATCAAGGGTGGCTTAGTGATCTTTCTCTCCAAGGCCTCGATACCTAGGAACAGTGATCTAACCCAAAACCGCGAAGGCTAAACAACCTATTTCTTTTCCTTAGGACCATTCCCATTGACCTATCTTTGGTGTTGACGAAAAATATCATTTACATTTTGGCGCTAGAAGGAGGGCTTGAACCTCTGATCCTTTGGTTAACCTTTCCACATATCCACCCGTGTTGTTCCATCCCGGATTGGACTAAACATTGAAGAGGCGAACATTATGAATAAAAGGTCTGTACTAGGTACTACTGGGTTTCCCATGGTTGGTGACAGGTATTGGCGAGCCGTGGGCGACCGAAAGGTTCAAATTAGAAACCCTGCGTATCCAAGAAAAAGAGAAGGATGTAGAACCTTATGGTCTTGATCGATGGAGCATTAACCCCTTCTGCTTAGGACCGATTTCGATTTTTTTCCTATATCAGTCCTTGACGGAAAGATGTAACTCCTTTCTCCATATTAAAGAAGATATCCTAACACAGGCAAGGGGAACCATATTCGAACAGAAGGTTGAGAAGGCTTCCACTCCTCTTACCAATAAAAGGTCTGAAAGAGACACACCCCCATGCCGAAAGGCAATTGAAAGGAAGTTTAGGAATGAGAAAGGAATGACAAAATCAAGTGATAAAAGGTCCAAAATGCAACAACAAAAGAGGGCTTTCGAGTCAAGGTGCCAAAAGGTTGTAAGCTCACAATGTCAATTGAGGGTATCTACTTCCTAATTAGACGCGAGTTAAACTTTTGGCCATCATTAAAAAAGAAACCCAAAAACGAAGCTAAGGGGGAAGGGTCATATTTCTACTACCATATGGTAAACAGACACGAAACAAACCATTGTGGAATTTTAGGGGGAATGATCATCAACTTATTAAGCCAAGGAAAATTACAAAGATATGTAAAGAAGGCATAGGAAGTTACGCCGATAAGATCTTCTAGAAAGGAAAAAAGGATTACCTACTCGAATGCAAAGAAGAAAATCCCCACAAACTTGAAATGATCAAGGACAGGTCAAGCCACAAATGGATAAAAGAAAACAAAAACCGTTGTCAACACCAAATTGGTCAGGGCAAGGCATCCCTCGGAGGGGTGTGGTGTGTTAGTCTTTTTCCATGCCCAAATCAGAGGGGGCTAGGTTAAAGCATCAAACGCGTTAGCCTCCGTTTCACACCAGAAATGGTCATAGCGTTGCATCTAAAATTAGCACACCCTGCCTCTGCTCGCAGAAGAGTACGCCCTGCCATTGCTAGAACAAAGCACGTCCTACCTCTGCTCGTAGAAGAGCACATCATACCTCTGCTTATGTTCTGCGTTACCCGCAGAAGGGAACGCAAACCCTTATCATCACCTACGATGGTCAGGATAGGGAACCCTTTGGAGGGGGTGGCGTGTAAGCCTCTATCAGTAACTACGATGGTCAATATAGAGCATCAAAAGAGTAAACCTCTATTTTGTGCCTATGATGGCCCGTCTAAGTTTCTAAAACCTTATCATCACCTACAATGGTCAAGATAAAGCGCCTCCCGGAGGGAGGTCGGGTAACTCCTTGGGCTCTGCTTGTGGATAAGCTAGCTAAGCACACCAGACGCACAGGCCCAGAGAGTGGCCAACAAAGCACGTACATCCTCTACTTTGACATCATAAGCCCAGAGAGTGGATCAAGGAGCACATACAACCTTTGCTTCATAAATCAAATCCAAAAGGGATACAAAATACTGATAACTGAAGGGAATTTCTGGTACTTAATCTCTAATTACCTGGAAAAGGGTTGGTTCAGGTCTTCTATTTTAATACTCGAATCTGGGTTGATTTAATTTATCACAATTACCGGAAGGGAATTGCTGGTACTTAATCTCTAATTTCGTAAACAGGGATGGTTTCAAGTTTTCTATATTAATACCTGAATCTAGGTTGGTTCAGTTCTTCGCAAATACCGGAAGTAGATTCCCGGTCTTTAATCTTTTTATTACCTAATAAAGGGTAATTCGAAATCTCTATTAATACCGGAAGGAGATTTTTGACCAACTATCTTTAATTACCCAAACAAGGGTTTGTTCAAGACTTCCTCAAACACTGGATGTAAATTCTTGGTCTTATTTCAATACCTGAATCCGGGTTAATTCGGGACTCCTAACACGTACACAGGCTTAAAATAGACCGAGAGCTATATTGGAGCAACAAAAGATAATTCCCGGTCCTCTACCAGATGTTCCTAGTACGGGGTGAATCCTAAAGCTTATAACTCGCTAACGAAAGAATTCTGAGGTAAATCAGCACAGCCAGGAGTATGTTCTGAGGTAAACGACTCTGGATAAAATGGTTACCTCTTTTCAAGAAAAATTCTTAAACCATTTATATCCAAACAATTGTTATCTGCATTTTACATCAACAAAAATTTACATGATAGACAACATCAATGCACAAGTTAATTCACAAAAATTACATTCTCGATACCCTAATTATGGGTATAATTAAATGTCACTATTACAAAATGTCACTAAATATCTAGGTCCTCTCCAACCTTAGGTAAAGGAGGGTCAATGGCATGACGAAGCACGATGCTTAGTAGCTTGTTAATATTTTGCACTGTCCTACCCGTTTCATCTAGATGATCAGAGGGTTCAATCTGAAGTTTCAAGGCTCTATTATAAGCCCTGCACATTGCCCTAAGAGGCTTGTTTTATTTCTCTAACTCAAAAACATTCATACGCAAATCATGCCTTTCCTCTTGTAAACGTCTTATTTGATCAACATACCAGACAACACGTTCATAAGAATCCTTAATCAATTTAGTATCATAGGTCCCCTTTATCTCGGCTACAACTTTCTTACACTAACTGATTCTTTTAACCCAGGAGGAGGGTTATTGAAGTAAAAATACTTTTGGGAGGCTGAGACCTTATGTACGGTTGTAACACCGGGAGGTTAAGATCCCGTCATGATAGGGATATTTTTATAACAATATTCCCATGTCTTACACTTCGTGTTGACATACTTTGAATCAATTTCCGAATCGACGTTACGTTGGCATAAACTCCTCAATTCATCCTCAAATTCAATAGAGGGTGTGGTCCTTATGTATGCCCTAAATCCAAGAATAGCCCTCTCTCTCTTCTAACTGGTCTTTTAAAGCATTCATTCCCTCAATCAAATGTTCAATGGATAAATTCTAGTGCAAAATCCTCCTCTCTTTAGACATAGAAGAAATCTCATTGCCCGGCAATGCTTCGCTTTGAGACGGGAAGATCTCACAGCGATCAACCTACCCACAGGAACACAGGAAAAGAGTTACAATCATATTTTATTTTTGGGTTACAAAAATAAAACTCCATTCTTATATAAAAACTTTGTGTGAGTTAAATCCGAAACCAATCTGCTGTGGCATGTAGATAACAAGAAAGTTACAAAGGATCACTTTCACTTGATTAATACATTTGTTGTTTACATAACATCTCGGCATGTTTAACCCTTAAACTCTTTAGAATGGCTTCGCGATCTTCGCACAGAAAGTAAAAGAGAGATGAGTAGATTTAGTATAAACACTCCTAAGTCTCTCGAAAAAACATTTTTTCCTATTATCATGAACTGATGTTGTTAAAAATTTCCTTCTCAGCCTACAAGTCGCACGTAGTGCATCTTCACAATGAATGAAGTTCTGTCATAATGCAAATAAGCGTATTAGCAGGCACATGTAGTAATTGGGACTCAGTGCAAATTTTACATAAATTGATTATATTAAGTTTACAAATATTCTCCTTATCCTATGTAATAGCGGTTTAGTTCGTTCTGTTTGCCATTAAACTCTTTTTAAAGTAAGAAACAACTTTTCTTTTGTCTATTAAGTATAGTAACAGGAAACTAGTTGTGGTCAAAATACTTGAAAAAAAAAGAAAACATCACTGGAGCAGGAATTATACCCGAGAAAAAGGAGCTTCAGTGTCCATGGCTTTCTCCCTTCAGAAAGGCCGGAAGGGCCAACTTCTCTAAACAAAGGAACTTCAGGATCAAAGGCAACATGGGAACCTCCTACTTCCGGATTATGCCTAATGTGATCATGGGGCGCCTTGGCTCCTGAAGAAATATCGTTTCTATTATTCTCGTGCTCACCTTGACGACCTTCACTTCCGGAGCCATCGTCACCGCCACCCCCATCGTTATCAACAAAGGTAGAAGCCTCTTCTCTTTCAACAGAATCATTAGAGAGTCTATCAATATATCGAAGATCCTCGATTTAGATTCACCCTTCAGTGGCATCCCAATGCATCGTTCGCCCAACTTAATCCTTTCCATAACTCGATGCCGGACGAAGGGAGGAATTTTAGTAGTTTGGATCTCGGGAAGACTCTGAAGGTTATCGGAAAGAAGGTGAAATAAAGCATCTTCATAACATTCAGCCTTAATCTACGGAAGATGAACTTGCAAGAAGTCAGAAATCCTGCCTTCAGCTGCATAAATTATCTGCTCAGCATGGGAAATCTTCTCATCCTTCTTCTGGAACTCCTCAGCATGAGCAACCACATCTTCCATTATTTGATGTTCAAAGGCTGACACTTTGTCAGGGGTTACGTCCTTAGTCTGCCTTTCTTTCTTTAAAGATGCCTCAGCGTGTTGCAGTGAAGCTTTCAACCTCTCACATTCATAACTTAAGGCTTCATTTGCCCCTTGAAGCTTATCGATTTTGGAGATGGGGGAAGAAGGGATTGATTTGGGGAAAAGCCACCTTTTGGAAATCTAGAAAGAAAGAAAAAAGCATTCAGTACAAGGCTGCAACAGAGTAAAAGTTAAGACTAAAAAACACTGTTGTACCTGAAGCTGTCGGGTGATCAAGTGCTAGTAGAAATCCGCCACATCTGAAGAAGAAGAAGGTAACGAGATGTCGGAAGACTCTGGATAAGAAAGAGCAAGCTTCACAAAATCAAAGAAATCAGTGGAAGGACCAGGGGTCCTCAGAGGCTCTATAGACTGAGGAGTCGGAGTTCACGACATAACATGCGCACCCACTTCTGATAAACTTGGAAGTGATGATGGCCAGATACAACCCCCACTATTCCTACTGGATGTACCCTCGGAAATTATAAAAATAGAAAAATCAATCTTTAGCCTCTTAGCTAGTGGCTCGACAAGCATCTCAGCCAACTCTTAATAGTAATAGCGGTAGACCGATTCAAAACATCGGTGAGGGTCGAGACTTCCGAAGTCAAAACTCCAAGTCAACTGAAAAACCAAAGAAAAATTCAAGGGTATGGGACTTGGATGTTAAACAGACTCCGATAAAGAAACTATCAAATCAAGCAAAACATACTGGGGGACAAGGGGGTAGAGGAAGCAAACACTTCTGAGCCCAACAATAAGCATTTAAAGCCTAGAAAATGAATTGGTGGACGCCCCAAGACCTATTGACCATCAGGAAGAAGATCATATTGACGTAGCTTGTCCTTGTTTAATAGAACAGATCAACCCTGCGGCTCTTTGAGTAGTTTCAAAAGGAGCTCAAACACACTAGATTCACTTTCGGTTAAGGGAACTCTCTTAGTAGCAGGATCTGAAGAAAATTGACTAAAGTTTAGTCACAGATGAGAAAAGTAGTCACTCACAAAGGCTTAGAGGATTTACCATAATCAGCAAATTTGCCTGAAATACCAATGGGGCATCTGATGAAGAAGAACTGATCTTCCCAAGATATAGCCTTACCCGTATTATCGCTAACAATCTTCCGCAGGGGGGTAGCATGGAATATAACGAACTCGACACCTCTTGAAAAATGCATCAGGTGTTGAGTGAGGTTAGAAGTAAAAGAAGCCTGGCCCGATTCAAGAGCAAGTATTTCAAGGCATGAAAGCAGCGTATAAGTGCTTGGTAGGAGTTAAATGGGTGCAACCTCCAAGTCCCGTAGAAGTCGCAATATGAAGGATGGAAAAGGGAAGAAGCCCCCATGCCAGATATGTGCCGCTGAATAAGAAAATTATCCTTTAGGACGATTCATGATGTTATCACAATGAGGGGCAGGAATGGCCTCCACATTATCTATTCCAAAGCTGGCTTCATCTTAAGAAGTAATCAAAGATTTCTTAAGGCGAAAGATCTCCTCCTTCCAGAAATGCCACAAACACCAATTGGTGATGGACAGTGCTGCTAGGTGATATAATTCCATAAATACGTAAAATTCACATCCTACTCATTAGAATACCATGGAGTGATAGCAGATAAACCTACTAGTAATAAATGACTAAGAAAGTACACATTAAGATAACCCTAGATACAGGTTTAGGTTAGGCACAACAAATGTCGCATCTAATGAAAAATAATTGAGCCCTTAATAATAACAGGATCAGTTTTCTTAAGGATACTGCTAGGAGGGCTCAACGGAAAAAGTAATGACTGGACCATAACCAGGAAACCATAAGTCAACACTGAAGACCTGGTTAGTTCTCGGCACCAGCAAAATCGATAGTGCCAGTATCACCATATCCATTATTTGAATATAAAAATAGATTCTTTTGTGCAAACTTCATACTTTAAACCCTAAAAATTGATATTTGGGGGAAAAGATTATATGTGTAACCCACCATGAATCCTAATCCTGAACATTGACATTCGAATGATTTATGTTCAACACCCAAAATCCTAATTAGACCAGGCAAAGCGATTTAACACCTATTTAAAGTTCAAAGCAGAAATATTTACTTGAAATTCAATTGAGAAATTCTTGAAATAAGCTTTCAGTCCTCAATGAACAAATATCTAGTTCGAGAAATTAATGTTACAGGTAAAAGTTGAGAAGAAGAAACAATGGTAATAACGCAAAAGTTACCCCAAATCCACACCGTACAAACGGAGACCAATCAGCGTTTCCAATCAAGGGAGATCAAAATGCTCAGAGATGACGCTTTAGAAAAGATAGAAAGTTTGACTTGAAAAGTCAAAAACACCCCTTCATTATGGGGGAACGTTATTGCCAAAATTAACCCTGAAACCAGCTAATAGTGAAGGGGTATCCAGTGAACACAAGCACGAAGGAATAATCCGAGAGGCACACAAACTGACAACATCTTAGGGGAAGGGAGCTCAAAGTCTACAAAATGCCGACAAATCTACCCGGCAGGGGGTTCAATAGCGAAAAGCCACCTGAGTCAGAAGCTAAGAGAGAAAGAGGCAAGAACTCCACTAACGGAAACCCGAAAGGACGCGAAGGTAGCCGATATTAACCTCTTAATGCCAGTACACTAAGGGGTAAAGACCCCATAAGCATTAAGCCAAATGTACGTAAAGATTATCCGGAACTAGCTTCCGAAACATCTACCACATAAACTTTGAAGGGTAATCTTGATAAACAACAGGAAAATTACCTGGAGCAACCTTCCGGAAGACTAGGCTATGCACGGAGACCACACTGGAACTCAAATCGGAACCCCAGAAAGGATACTGTAACAACCCGCACCTCCGTTCATGCAAGATATTGTCCCCAACTTAGCCACTGTATAGGTGTAGGGTTTTGCTCCTCAAAAGGCCTCAACGTTAGTAAGAGATGGGCTCTACTATATAGGTACCCACTTCACACAGGCTTCCACGATGAGGGACTTAAGGGTGTCACATTCTCCCGTCCTACAGAGCCCAACGTCCCCGTTGGCTTACAAACACCTCACCCAGGCGCTGTGGTCCACACAGGAGCCACAATTCTGGCTGGGTATTGGCTCTGATACCACTGTAACAACCCACACCTCCGTTCACGCAAGATATTGTCCCCAACTTAGCCACCGTATAGGTATGAGGTTTTGTTCCTAAAAAGGCCTCGGCGTTAGTCAGAGATGGGCTCTATTATATAAGTACCCACTTCACACAAGCTTCCACGATGTGGGACTTAGGGGTGTTACAGATACAGGCTATCCATACTAGTCTACTTAGTACAGATACCAACAGTGGTTCCGATCCGACGGCTATCTACGTACATCTTGAGGACAAGCTCCTCTAAGTATTCATAACAGAACGGGAAGCCTACCTCCGGGAGCTTATAACCGAGAGCATACAACCTGAAAATCATATACCTTCTGGAAAGCTACTACATCAACAAGCTCATATCACTCTCAAAGAAGCTCCAGCTGGCCGGGACCTTCCCTTCGGAAGTTATAATCCACACTTCAAAGCGGTCGAGACTAAAAACAACTGAAGCCAAAGAGAAAGGCGGCCGACAGAAGTACTTGTAGGCTCAACGGCCCAATAGCAGAAGGGTCCTCGATTTCTCTATAAATAAGACCCCAGGATCACATTTTGGGGGTGCTCTCTCATTCTAATTATTGTACTCTTTCTCTCTAAAAACCTAATACTTAGATCGATTAGAGGATTTCTTCTATCCTGTTCATGTACTCTAAATGGAAGATTAATAAGAGAGGATCTACACTTATAGTATTTTCCTATGAGTTTATCATGTTATTTCTTAGTTTTCATTGCTATAATATACTATTTTTCCTACATATGCATGGATCCTTGTCCAAATCTTTCCATAGATCGGATGAAACACCCCTTCCTATATGCTTAAATCCTTCCGACGGGCTTAGATCTTTCAGTTAACTTGGTGCAGTATTCCTTTCCACCATCTGTTAAGACCTTTATCAAGGGTTGTTTAGTGATCCTTCTCTCCTAGGCCTTGATACCTAGGAACGGTGATCTAACCCAAACTCGCGAAGGCTAAACAACCTATTCCATTTCCTTAGGACCATTCCCATTGAACTATCTCCGGTGTTGACGAATAATATCATTAACAGCAGCAAATAAGTGTGCCAAAATTTTATAACATAGTTGGGGACCATACCAATGATGATACTGGAGTTCATTGGAGAGTTAAATAAGAGACCCATAGTTAGACCTAGCACAGTTAGGGCCTTTATTAATGGCGAATAGACACACATGTCGAAGCGGTAAATAAGTGGTCAGTGGTTTAAGACTCAGTCGGAAGGGGGTGGATTAACATCCCTAATTTTCTAATATGTTATTCAATAATTTAATTGGGTGATTAAACAAAAATTAATGTGATGGAAGAGGCAATGAGATTTGTGTTAATAAATTAATTAGGAGGTTGGCATTTATAACAAGTAAAGTAATTAAAATGTGCATAAGAAAGAGAGACAGGAGCAGGGCAAAATTGGAACTTTCATCCCATGTATATATATCGTGTTCTCCAACATTTCATTCGCTATACTCATTCTAAAACCAGAAAAAAAACTAAAAGAAAGCTAAATAAGGACAGAGGTTACAACTTAGGAGAAGAAGATGAAAATGTTAGGAAAATCATAAAGCTTGAACGTTGAATCAACTGATCTCGTCACCTTTATCCAGCCAAGGTGAATAATATACTTTACCTCTATGGTTTCGGTTATCTTAGTATATCCAAAAGTTATGACCCGTGCTTAATTTTTGCTATATGTTGGTCGTGTAAGATGTTGTTATACATGAAAATGGTGAAGTTATAACTTGAAAGACTTAGACAGAGAACTCAAAATAATAAGAAACTTTTGTATGATGTGTATTGAATGATTATGGAGATGGGGTTTTAGATTTCATGAATTTTTATTCTTGTATGATTTTTTTATGAATTTCCTAAGGGTGCATGCTTTAGGCAAGAATACATGTAAATTCTAATATTAACCTATATGATGATATGTCCAAGTATCTTGCACTTTAAGTAGTACAAAGTACTAGAAAATTTTGTATACTTTAATATGAATACTTTTTATAAACCAACAGAATTTTGACATACTGGGTGGAGTGCGTACAACGTTGTGTCTCAAAAGAAAATAAGTCAACTTTTTCTGTATTTACTGTCAGTGCCATTTCCAAATCCGAAAGCACTTCCGACAGCAATCGAAACTAATCTTCAGTAGCATTGAATGGTTGAAATATCACAAGTATGACAACTGAAGTATTCAGGCTTCCGCCTCTCATATTTAGGTTTAGGAAATTGGTCTTGAAACTTATAAATATTTTGGTTTGGAAGATAACCTCTATTAACCAACCTTTTGGTCCAGTTCCCAAAATCATATCAGACCCGCTCGACTCAATCCATCGTGTGGCACCAAAGCCCAAAGTGTTGCCAACACACTGAGTTTTCAAGCCTAGAAGGAATAGAGTGAACGTTGGCCTCACAACACCTCAAAATGAACATATCGCATGACTACATATTGCATCGCCACATATCGCATTACTCCACGTATCACACTCGCCTCACACCGCTTTGCACTACATCACCTTGCCCCATACCACTAGCTAACCATCGCGGACCCCTTATGTCACATCCTATAGATGCGATGTCATCGCACCCCACCATATGCGATGTCATCACACCCATTCTCCCTCTTCCTTAATGCAATACAACTCATCCCACACGAGGGATGCGATTTTCCGATTCCTACACTCGTGGGATGCAATTTTCTGCTGAGTGGTCCCCAAATCTCAACTACTTCAACCTAACCCACTACTTATAAATACCCCCTTGCTCATTCTTCACAAGGGTTGGATTTGGTTTATTTGACAGTTCTACAAGCTCATAGAACTCTATTAATGGCAATATAGCACTTCAGGAAGAAAAAGCACACACCACATTTTTCCCAGACTTAGCATATGATCAATATGACTCCAAAATACATAGAAGTACTTGTAAACGAATGTCGTAATGAAGTTCAATGCTTGTAACTCTTATTTGCGAATAAAGATCAACAAACTCCTTCAAAGTGGATGTAGTCCCCTCATGGACCGAACCACTATAAACATCTGTGTTATTTAATGTTTTTCACACTTTATTTTCCTAAAGCGAAATGTTATTCTCTACTAATAGAGAATATTTGGGTGTGAAGACATTTTTTGACGTCAACATTCTAGTGCTTTCACTAAGAGTTTAAACTCACTTCTTTTTGCACACTTTCTATCTTGATTTCGACGTGCTACTAAGATTTCTTCCAAACAAAGAATCAGTAACTTGATACAAATCCAAAAAAGACAAAAAAAGCTTCTGCTTTCGGTGTTCTCTGTTAATGGAGACTTGGGTTTATACACTTTCTCTTCTCTTCAACATTTTCTCCTCCAAAATCTCCTCTTTCTCACTCACATCTACTCTTTCCTTAATGCTTCTTCAACCCAAGCTTTCGCCACGCGTGGATTTCACCGAAAACTAGTTTTCTCTTCCAGATCTGAAGCTTTATCACGAAATTTCATGTGTCAATCCTTTACTTTCGTGAAGCACTACTGTTACTGGCGACTGTGAACGCCCTTCCTTTTCTTCACTCCTCCTTTTAATCTCCTCTTCCTCCAAATATCTGCTCATTTCCATTTCCCTCACCGCCTTTTGTCTCCTCATCTCATCCTAATCACAGTTTTCGTCTACATAGTTTTTGCTTCACAAAAGCCTAGTCCCGATCCATGAATTTGTCATCTTTCAGATCTTTGCTTGCCTCTCTTTGGCGACAGCAGGTGCTCTTGAGCCCTTCGGGTTAGCAGGTTTTGCTTGTATGTTGTTGGCTTCATCTGGAGGTTAAGTTCAGATCTCCCTTTCCCTTCGTGAATCGGCTAGTGCAAATCAGTTCGCTACCTCCACAGCTTGCTCTTTAGGCCCAGTCCCCTTCTTCATTGTCAAAGCTTACACCACTTTGATGCTCCTGGGCCCAGCATTGTGGCAAACTTATGGGTGAAGCCATTTTCGATGTAAGTACCCCTATAGGCAATTCCTTGGTATGCTCAGCGAGTTAATATCATGGAACAGAACGATTGAATCGTTGTCGGGTCTGTATTTCATTTGGAAGTTGTTCTTCAGCTGTGTTTTTGTTTCTTATGTTTTGGTACGACTGGTTAGTCGTTGCAAAGTTGATTTTTCAGCTATGTTCAGTTTGGTGGGGTTTCTGGTGATCTCTATGCTGTTGTGGTGAATGTGGTTTTCTTTTGGGTTGTGACAAACATGTATTTGTTCATGGTATTCTTGTATGAGCTAGTTTTGAGGTGCAGTGCTGATGTTGATCTGTGGTTCGAATCTATCTCGCGTTATGGTGTTAATGACTTTACTGGCCTCATTTGTTTAGCTCTAGAACAGTTGTTTATGTCATCACTTGTCTACTGATGTGAGTTGGTAGGCAGTGGGAAGCTCATGAAAAAGCATGGTCCACTATGTCTGGACCATAATGGTAGCTGTCTCGTACGGCAAGAAAAGGAATTGAATCATGATTGATGGATATGCTGTACACAATAGTCTCAGAGTGGTCTTGCTTTATTTTTTGTCTATTGTGTACTGTATGAAATCCACTTCTTTTTGAAGTATGTAATATCTCATCCTGCGTGGTGAGTATGAAATTAGAGATGTAATATTTGTCTCCCTGCGGAGTGCTAAGGAAATACACAGTGGACGACCCACTATAAATGTCGTAAGCGGTGGACGGTCCACCTTAAAAACCGACTTATAGTTGATATGCAGAATGCATATCACCTGAACTCATTTGTACTTTTTATTTTGTAATAAATAAAAGAGTGTTACGGAACACTATAAAAACCGGTCGGCCTTTCCAAAAAAAAAAGATTTCTTCCAAACCATCCACTCGAGTCCGCTTATGATGGTTAAGCAATCAAAGAACCCAGTTGTTGAAACCTCCGCAGGGGCCATCTCTACTGCTTCTCAACAACATCAATCAGCGTGGAACCCGAATGATATGGATATCATTCCTCCTACGGACCCCGATGCTCCTACAACTCAAACACAACTTTATGCACTTAACAAAAGGCTAGAAGATAGATCTCGAGAACTTAGTGACATGTTGAAGACTAACATTGACTTGATACGTCAACTCCAAGAAAGTCAACGTTTCATTGCTCAACTCCAGCTTTCTCAGAGCAATGCTCATCTACAGCTCAACGTCTCGAAAAAGTTCTTCTTTCGATACTCAGGGCCCCAGCTAGAGAAGGGGGATGACTCTCACGCCAATGCCCTCGCCAACACTAATGCCTATGTCAATGGTAATGGGACTACCGTAACTTTCAACAAGGGAACGCGTTAACGTGACCATTCCCAGCTGATTACTAATGATGAACCAGGTCCAAGTAACCGACCCCATACTCAACATAACCAATTTTCGTCGCTTTGAACTTGGGGACTACGCTTTCAGCAACTCAAAAGGCCAAGTTCTGCCTAATCAGCATCAACCGGCTCAGCCTCATCAATCACATCACAATCAGGCGAACAATGCCGAAAACATGAATGAGAATGATCCCGATGTCCACCCCAGAAGATGTCCATGGCCCAGGGCCTTTGAGGTGAACCACGACCACTGGATGTTCAACCAGCATATCTCCCCGACATGATCCGAAGGATCATGAGGGATATGCGAGGGACCATCAACGAAATGTTGAAAACCAACGTTAGACGTAACCCTTTCACCAGGGCCGTGCACGAAGCCGAGTGGCCTCGACGCTTCAGTATGCCATAGCTTGCCCTCCATAAGGGAAAGATTGACCCTTGTGGATTTCTAACTGCTACGAGTGGCATATAGACTCCAATCAGGCCACCGGTGCAGTCAAGTGCAAATGCTCTTCGGTTTTCCTACAGGGCACAACTTTGCATTGGTTCACCTGCCTCCCGGTCAATTCCATCTTCACCTTTGACTAACTAGCTATTGAAATGGTCAAACAGTTCAGAATGCAATGCCTACGTCAAAGAATACTCTCACTCCCTCCAACCTCTACTAGGGCCCGATAGAAACTCTTAAAGGCTACATCGAGCGTTTTAAACCAGCCCTGGCTGAAGTTGACAATTCAGAACCACGCACAGTCCTTGTCTAACTGGCCAAAGGCATATTCCCTAACTCCGAGTTTGGAGCATGGATATATATGTAACACCCCGTGTATTCTATAACAGTAAAATTCACAAACTAAAGTATAATTAATTTCAAATCAAAGAATTAATGGAAACGGGATACATCATTGTGTTCGTCTCGGAAAAATACGCGAAATAGAGTCTGAGTTTTCGAAAAACGGAATCCGTATGAAGAAGATATGGCCTCCGGAAGTTTCAGAATTCAGGTTAAAACTCAAACAGACGAAAACAGCTCAGAAAAACAAGTTTAAAATTCAAAATCGGGCCCAATTGGCCAGGACGGAAAATTCCCGCCTAAGGCACCCAGGTCGACTTGGCAGTCGACCTGGGCTAGCCAGGTCGACAGGGCTGTCGACCTGGGTAACCCGTGTCGACAGGGTTGTCGACCTTGCCCCAGAGCCAGGTCGAACCCAGCCCACCCTGGCTGGCCAGGTCTGTGTTGAGTCGATTTTCTGAGTCTTGCCTTGTCACTAGGGCTAGGTGTCAGCTCCTGGTTGGCCTCTCCTTCAAACGAACGGCTATTATTGAACCAAGCTTCATCGATGGTCTAAATCAACTCACAAACTCTATAAAAAGGACCTAAGGCCAACCCTAATTCACACAAACTAAAATGGAGCTGAGACCGTCATGTTGCTGAGGAGAGACTAAAGATAGCCGTCTGAAATTGGGAGGCAATTAGGAGAATAAACAAAAGCTTAGAGCAACGTCAAATCAATCAAAGCAACGCCTACAACAAAGGATAGCATCTCCAAATTCAGAATTCAGATTTCTGAATTGAAGATTCGTCATACGCTGTAAGTAGAGTGCTATTCCGATATGAATTAAATAATTGTGTTGATTTGTGTAATGTAAGAAATGGAATCGTGGCGATAATAATCTATATTTGTATGTTGCTTTGATGCAAAACGATTTGGGGATATTACGGTATACGATTGGATATTCGCAAGTACGCGATTTGCGTTGGAAACAAAATGGAATTGTGGCGATAATGACTTATATTTGTATGTTATTTTGATTCTAAACGATTTGGCAATGCTATTGTTTGATTCATACAAGTATATGGTTTATGTTGACAACCACAAGTTGTGGAATTTTGATTGGGACTCATGCAAGTATATGATTCATGTTAACAACTATATGTTGTAATAATTTATTTAAGATTCATGCAAGTATATGATTCATGTTAACAACTATATGTTATGATATTTTAATTGGAATTCATGCAAGTCCATGATCTATTGTTATGACAACATGATGTAAAATTTTATGGTCATCTTTAGTGTAATTTGATTCACCTAAGTATTATGATTCATATGAAGTTATGTTGGAATTGGCATCATAGTTCAAGTATAAAAATCATATTTTTGTGATAGTGACAAAAGCACGCATCTTTGTAAATTTGTATTAATTTTATGAACATGACTAAACTATGTTCGTTATTATGCCCAATTGAAAAACATGTTTTTAGGCTCATGTTGTTATCATAAGTTACATTAGAATTACATTACTCTTGCAAGTTTACATAGATAAAATAAAAACCATGATGTAAGTTTAGATATGTTTATGCTATAATTCTATGGATAGAATGAAAACCATGATTCATATAAGAATTAGGTTGGGATAATTCTAGTTGAACCATACTTTTGTATTAGTGACAAAAGTAAGTACCTTTTTGTTAACATGTAGTGGTTTTATGAACATGATTAGTTTATATCATGCCTAAATAAAAATGTAGGCTTATATTTCTAGTCAAGACCCTGTGCCAATAATAATGATATCTAATTTAGTTAGATTCTTAATTTCAAGTTTACATGGTTAGTTGAACCTATGATTCATGTTTAAGTACTGTTTATGCCATAATCATATGAATAGAATAATTCATGTTTAAGTATTGTTTATGCTATGATTATATGAATAAAATGATTCATGTTATGCCATGATTATATGAATAGAACGATGCATGTTTAAGTACTGCTTATGCCATAATCATATGAATAAAATAATTCATGTTTAAGTATTGTCTATGCATTAACCATATGAACAAAATGATTCATGTATTATTTATGCCATGATTACATGAATAGAACGATGCATGTTTAAGTACTGCTTATGCCATAATCATATGAATAGAATAATTCATGTTTAAGTATTGTTTATGCTATGATTATATGAATAAAATGATTCATGTTATGCCATGATTATATGAATAGAACGATGCATGTTTAAGTACTGCTTATGCAATAATCATATGAATAAAATAATTCATGTTTAAGTATTGTCTGTGCATTAACCATATGAATAAAATGATTCATGTATTATTTATGCCATGATTATATGAATAGAACGATGCATGTTTAAGTACTGCTTATGCCATAATCATATGAATAAAATAATTCATGTTTAAGTATTGTCTATGCATTAACCATATGAATAGAATGATTTATGTTTAAGTATTGTTTATGCTATGATTATATGGATAAAATGATTCATGTTATGCCATGATTGTATGATGTTACAATTGCAAGTTCACATGTGCCTATTTTATGTTAATTGAATCGTTCGTTGCAAGTTCATGCGTTCACACTCCCCTTTTTCATGTTACCTTATAAACACCATGTTATAAGCCTCCCCTTTTCATTTGGCTAAATTGGGTTTAAATATTAAACCCAATACACCTTACGTTGGAGCGAACGTATAATACGGGGGTAATGACGTTTGGGCTAAAATATAGAACATATGTGTTGGCAGGTTTAACGCATGCCAACAACCTTTAAAGAACAATTAAGTGGCATAAATGAAATTTAACCAATAAAGACGAATATGAATAATGGGCCGCAAATATTTACATATAAAAAGAAAAGAGACAAAATATGTAAATGTAGAAAATACGATGTGTTTAACCCGAGGTTGGATTGAGTTGTGATGTAAACCTGCCCGGAACCGCCCGGCTGTCCAGTAGTCACAACAATACCTATCCAATGTGGGTGGTTAAACATGGAGCCCAATAAGGACCCGAGGTTAGACTGAGTTATGGCGTAAGACTGCCCGGACCCAACCGGCAACAGGCAGCCACAACAATACCTGTCTAATGTGAGAGGTCAAGGCTTTAATAAGACAATTAAGGCTGAGTCAGGATTGATAGGATTAAGTAAATTATATTAATACTTAATCAAATGGAACATGCTAAACTAAACAGACTGATTGGGGGGTTAGGTTTATAAAACACTTAACCAACTTAGCATGTTGGCTCGAAATAGAAAACCTAGTAGCGGAGGACCCTTTTCGCAGTAACCCTACAAGGTATCATGATACCCTGAAACTAGGCAGGGTGTGGCACGATTACTGGGCTGATTGTAAGAGGTCAAATCGACGGCGGTGGTGCAGCAGTGTAGGTTCTAACGGGGTGCGGGCGTGCACACACTCCGGCGCAGAAAAATAAGGCACTGGGCACCAGTAGCATACCTGTGCATTCTAGGATTGTGTCGGGCCGCCACCATGGAACTTGATACACCCCATGGTGGGACCAGCATAGGTAACTACAACATCGGGGGCCGTAAGACACATGTAACTATGCGAGTAGGAGCCGATCATCATAAAATGGATCACTTCACCCTGGTTATGGGGTGCCTGTTGGGAACTAGTTCATATGGGTACAGAGATTACTATGGGGTACGATAGTATATTCGACCCTAGACAACTTAACTAAGTATATGGTGCTTTTCCATTTCTACTTTATACTTATCACACCCAGTTCTTTATTCATAGACTGAATAGTCCTAGACTTACTCAGGCTTTATGTCTGACTCTACTCATCTTTCGTCTTCTTTCCTTCCGTTTCCCCCCCAGGTCCACAGGGAGGGAATACCATAGCTTGACCAGCCTTCATATCCAGCTTGAAGAGAAAGAATGTATTGCTTGGATCTTTTCGTTTTGGACTATGGCTTTGGACAGTAATTATGGGACTTTTGCAGTTTATTTATGTTTTCTTTATGCTTCTTTAAATAATGTAATCAAGACAGTTATGAAGATGTTATGTTTTTGGAAGTATTGTAAAACAAATTATGGCATGGATTGTGTAACACATATTTTAATGAAATAAAAGTTGTTGTTTTCCGCTGTTCAAAAATATGTGTTCTTATATCTGTCTTGTATATCTGTGACTTGTACTTATAAACCTCCACCAAAATTAGGGCATTCCCTTTGAGAGTGACCCTAACGGAGGTGGGGTGTTTCACTTGGTATCAGAGCATAGGTTTACCGGAAAAGATAAAAAGTTTTGAAAATTTAATTTTCAAAAAGGAAATTTAAAGAAGCATTTTTTTTAAAAAAAGATAAAATATTATTTTATTTTAAAAAGGCAAAGTCCCCCAAAGCCATAGGTATTATCTTCTATCCTTCGTTTTGAATCTATCCTTTCTGTTTCAGCATGTCTGGAGACCTTACTCCCCAGCTGCTGACGCTTTCACTCCTCCTCCTCCACGTAAACCAGCAAGCGGAAGAGTCCCAGAGTAGGAAGACGAATAATTGTCAAACAAGAAAGGATCGTAACAGTAATAATAAGAAACGGGAATAAAAGGAAATGTAATTTTAGTGGTATGGAAGGGTACATAGCCAAGGATTGTAGAAAGAGGAAAAGAAAGCAAGGAGAATGTTTTCATTGTGGGGAGACTGGGCACAGACTGCCCTGAGAAGACAGACTTTGAGAAGGGCGGGAAAGACAACAGTTCCGAGAGAAGAGGAAGTGTAAATTCTGTGGCAAAGTGGGGCACTTAGTGAAAGATTGCCGGAAAAAGAAGGCCAGGATGAATGGTGGGTGTTTTTCTTGCGGTGAGATAGGCCACATGGCTAAGGACTGCCCAAAGAAATGAGGTATAAATACCTCTGTAGAAAGAGTAGTTTATCTTTATGATCACCTAGCTCGCACTTTATTTGATTCCGGCGCATCACACTCCTTTATCTCATCTGCTTTAGTAGAATCTCTGCACCTAAAAACTAGTATGGTAGAGGACCCCTTAATTGTTTCAAACCCAATTGGGGGTCCAGCTCATTTTTCTATGATCTGTTTGGGATTGAAAATTTCTATTCTAAGCATAGAATTTCATTGTAGTGCCTTTGTTTTGGGCTTTTCGGGATATGGTTTGATTTTGGGCATGGATTGGCTAACCAGTAATGGGGTCATCCTTGATTGTGAGAAAAGGGTTGTCAGGCTCCTAACCCAGTTCGGTAACACTTTGTAAATTTCTTGTAATCCCTCGTATGCGGTTATGCTTAGTTACCTTGAATCGCTAGATGCCTCCGTTGAAAATTTGCAATCGGTTAGAGTGGTCCGGGAATATCCGGATGTCTTCGAAGAGATGAAGGGCTTGCCTCCGAAGAGGGAGATAGACTTCCGTATACATCTTGTAGATAATGAAAAGCCTATTGCGTTGCCCGTTAGACACATGGCTCCACGGGAAAGGTAAGAGCTCAGTAAACAGATTAAAGAGCTCCTAGAGAAGGGGTTTATTAGAAGGAGCATTTCAGAATGGGGCACTCCAGTAGTGTTCGCCACTAAGGCAGAAGGTTCATTTCGCTTATGAATGAGTTGTGGGGAATCACCTTAGTAAGTACATTTGGCAACATAGTTGACATTTGTTTATTTTCAAGAGATAATTCATCTATGTGGAATACCTTCTAGTAAGTGAACAAGATCCAAGATTCACTAATGAATTTTGGAGAGCTTGCATGGAACCATGAGTACGCAGTTATGCTTGAGCCAAGTATACTAGAAGGAGAGTAAGTGAAAGAGGAACGAGAGGCAACAGTGAAATAGGTTCCAACTCATATTTTGGAAACAAAAATTAAGAAGCTACAAAATTGTGAAGTTAAAGACGGACAAAGCATAAGGGAGTTAAGCTCAAGGAATGCGACTTAGAAGATTGAAGACTAGATTCGTGCATCATATCTCTTCTTAAGAGTATATCTTTGATCCCTCTCTTCCTGTAGAGCTTACTTGCATGCTATCTTTTGTGTATATCCTCTCGGTCCCATTCTCAATCCAATTTCTGTTGCAAACCCCATAGGGAGTATGACTCATCTGTTAGTAACACATGTTGGGGCTTGAGGGTGTTCGTTGGTTTGACTAAAGTTTTTGGGTTTTATAGGATACAGATTGGTCTTAGGAAGGGACTCCCTTGTGACCTAAAAAGGAGTCCATCATGCTTAGTTTCCTAGAATCATATATGGTGGTTGGGTTGAGTAATTCTTTGGGTGTCAGTCTGATGTTGATTTCGGTCTTCGGGGCTGATGCTTAGAGTGTTCTTCTCCTAATCAATATATATGTGGCATAGATTTCCAGTTTTGACATTGCCTAATGGGCACAAAGTTTTTACTTGCTTCTATCATTCGACTATACCTTTAGGTAGGACCATTTCCTATCATTGAGAAAATTGGGAAAATGGCCTATAGATTAGAGCTATCCGAAAAACTGGCCGGAGTTCACAACGTTTTTCATGTTTCACATCTCCAAAAATGTCTACATGAGTCTGCTGAAGTGGTAGAGCCAAATATCCTAGAAGAAGATGAAGTGGAGCGCGAAGCAACCGTGAGGAAAGTTCCAACCCGCATATTAGGAACGGAAGTGAAGAAGCTACGCAACCGCGAAGTCAAGCTCGTCAAAGTTCAGTGGAGCGACGCCGAGGGAGACGCGACTTGGGAAACTGAAGCTAGAATACGCACTGCCTACCCTTTTCTTTTCGAGGGTACATCCTTGATCTTTCTTTTTCCTTAAGTTGCGCTTTTATCTATCTTTTTAGGTATATTTCCTCGACCTTATCTTTTAGGTAGAAACCCTTTGGATGAAAACATGTAATTGAAACATGTTATGGATGATGGTTGCAAGTGGTTGCAAGTGATTACTAGTGGTTGCTCGTGGTTGCATATACACACACAATCTAGGTTTTAGATCGGCTCAGTCACTTCATATTGCATATGCATATATGTTTGCATTCGTATATGGTTGAACTTTAATGTGTTGTCATATGGATGTTGCATTTGTATGAATGATTGTGCACTCATGTAGAATCATGAATAGGAAAATTTGCATACATAATGGATTCATGGCACTCACATAATTCGCATTAAGGAGGTCAACTGAATCAGTAGACCGCCTGATTTTGCATTAGATAAGTACATGTAACACACACACTTCGCATATGATCATGAAGCATTAGAAGTCTTTTAAGGACAATGGATACTCGTGTTTGATGGATGAGTAGATGGATGATTGGATGTTAGGATATACATTCCTCCTAACTTGTAGATTTCGGGGACGAAATCCTTTTAAGTGGGGGAGAATGTAACACCCCATGTATTCTATAACAGTAAAATTCACAAATTAAAGTATAATTAATTTCAAATCAAAGAATTAAGGGAAACGGGATACGCCATTGTGTTCGTCTCGGAAAAATATGCGAAATAGAGTCCGAGTTTTCGAAAAACGGAGTCCGTATGAAGAAGATATGGCCTCCGGAAGTTTCAGAATTCAGGTTAAAATTCAAACAGACGAAAACAGCTCAGAAAAACAAGTTTAAAATTCAAAATTGGGCCCAATTGGCCAGGGCGGGAAAATTCCCGCCTAAGGCACCCAGGTTGACTTGGCAGTCGACCTGGGCTAGCCAGGTCGACAGGGCTGTCGACGTGGGTAACCCGTGTCGACTGCCAAGTCGACACGGTGTCGACAGGGTTGTCGACCTGGCCCCAGAGCCAGGTCGAACCCAGCCCACCCTGGCTGGCCAAGACTGTGTTTAGTCGATTTTCCGAGTCTTGCCTTGTCACTAGGGCTAAGTGTCAGCTCCTGGTTGGCCTCTCCTTCAAACGAACGGCTATTATTGAACCAAGCTTCATCGATGGTCTAAATCAACTCACAAACTCTATAAAAAGGACCTAAGGCTAACCCTAATTCACACAAACTAAAATGGAGCTGAGACCGTCATGCTGCTGAGGAGAGACTAAAGATAGCCGTCTGAAATTGGGAGGCAATTAGGAGAATAAACAAAAGCTTAGAGCAACGTCAAATCAATCAAAGCAACGCCTACAACAAAGGATAGCATCTCCAAATTCAGAATTCAGATTTCTGAATTGAAGATTCGTCATACGCTGTAAGTAGAGTGCTATTCCGATATGAATTAAATAATTGTGTTGATTTGTGTAATGTAAGAAATGGAATTGTGGCGATAATAATCTATATTTGTATGTTGCTTTGATGCAAAACGATTTGGGGATATTATGGTATACGATTGGATATTCGCAAGTACGCGATTTGCGTTGGAAACGAAATGGAATTGTGGCGATAATGACTTATATTTGTATGTTATTTTGATTCTACACGATTTGGCAATGCTATTGTTTGATTCATACAAGTATATGGTTTATGTTGACAACCACAAGTTGTGGAATTTTGATTGGGACTCATGCAAGTATATGATTCATGTTAACAACTATATGTTATGATATTTTAATTGGAATTCATGCAAGTCCATGATCTATTGTTATGACAACATGATGTAAAATTCTATGGTCATCTTTAGTGTAATTTGATTCACCTAAGTATTATGATTCATATGAAGTTATGTTGGAATTGGCATCATAGTTCAAGTATAAAAATCATATTTTTGTGATAGTGACAAAAGCACGCATCTTTGTAAATTTGTATTAATTTTATGAACATGACTAAACTATGTTCGTTATTATGCCCAATTGAAAAACATGTTTTTAGGCTCATGTTGTTATCATAAGTTACATTAGAATTACATTCCTCTTGCAAGTTTACATAGATAAAATAAAAACCATGATGTAAGTTTAGATATGTTTATGCTATAATTCTATGGATAGAATGAAAACCATGATTCATATAAGAATTAGGTTGGGATAATTCTAGTTGAACCATACTTTTGTATTAGTGACAAAAGTAAGTACCTTTTTGTTAACATGTAGTGGTTTTATGAACACGATTAGTTTATATCATGCCTAAATAAAAATGTAGGCTTATATTTCTAGTCAAGACCCTGTGCCAATAATAATGATATCTAATTTAGTTAGATTCTTAATTTCAAGTTTACATGGTTAGTTGAACCTATGATTCATCTTTAAGTACTGTTTATGCCATAATCATATGAATAGAATAATTCATGTTTAAGTATTGTTTATGCTATGATTATACGAATAAAATGATTCATGTTATGCCATGATTATATGAATAGAACGATGCATGTTTAAGTACTGCTTATGCCATAATCATATGAATAAAATAATTCATGTTTAAGTATTGTCTATGCATTAACCATATGAATAAAATGATTCATGTATCATTTATGCCATGATTATATAAATAGAACGATGCATGTTTAAGTACTGCTTATGCCATAATCATATGAATAAAATAATTCATGTTTAAGTATTGTCTGTGCATTAACCATATGAATAAAATGATTCATGTATTATTTATGCCATGATTATATGAATAGAACGATGCATGTTTAAGTACTGCTTATGCCATAATCATATGAATAAAATAATTCATGTTTAAGTATTGTCCGTGCATTAACCATATGAATAAAATGATTCATGTATTATTTATGCCATGATTATATGAATAGAACGATGCATGTTTAAGTACTGCTTATGCCATAATCATATGAATAAAATAATTCATGTTTAAGTATTTTCTATGCATTAACAATATGAATAGAATGATTTATGTTTAAGTATTGTTTATGCTATGATTATATGGATAAAATGATTCATGTTATGCCATGATTGTATGATGTTACAATTGCAAGTTCACATGTGCCTATTTTATGTTAATTGAATCGTTCGTTGCAAGTTCATGCGTTCACACTCCCCTTTTTCATGTTACCTTATAAACACCATGTTATAAGCCTCCCCTTTTCATTTGGCTAAATTGGGTTTAAGTATTAAACCCAATACACCTTACGTTGGAGCGAACGTATAATACGGGGGTAATGACGTTTGGGCTAAAATATAGAACATATGTGTTGGCATGTTTAACGCATGCCAACAATCTTGAAAGAACAATTAAGTGGCATAAATGAAATTTAACCAATAAAGACGAATTTGAATAATGGGCCGCAAATATTTACATATAAAAAGAAAAGAGACAAAATATGTAAATGTAGAAAATACGATGTGTTTAACCCGAGGTTGGATTGAGTTGTGATGTAAACCTGCCCGGAACCGCCCGGCTATCCAGTAGTCACAACAATACCTATCCAATGTGGGTGGTTAAACATGGAGCCCAATAAAGACCCGAGGTTAGACTGAGTTGTGGCGTAAGACTGCCCGGACCTAACCGGCAACAGGCAGCCACAACAATACCTGTCTAATGTGAGAGGTCAAGGCTTTAATAAGACAATTAAGGCTGAGTCAGGATTGATAGGATTAAGTAAATTATATTAATACTTAATCAAATGGAACATGCTAAACTAAACAGACTGATTGGGGGGTTAGGTTTATAAAACACTTAACCAACTTAGCATGTTGGCTAGAAATAGAAAACCTAGTAGCGGAGGACCCTTTTCGCAGTAACCCTACAAGGTATCATGATACCCTGAAACTAGGCAGGGTGGGGCACGATTACTGGGCTGATTGTAAGAGGTCAAATCGACGGCGGTGGTGCAGCAGTGTAGGTTCTAACGGGGTGCGGGCGTGCACAAACTCCGGCGCAGAAAAATAATGCACCGGGCACCAGTAGCATACCTGTGCATTCTAGGATTGTGTCGGGCCGCCACCATGGAACTTGATACACCCCATGGTGGGACCAGCATTGGTAACTACAACATCGGGGGCCGTAAGACACATGTAACTATGCGAGTATGAGCCGATCATCATAAAATGGATCACTTCACCCTGGTTATGGGGTGCCTGTTGGGAACAAGTTCATATGGGTACAGAGATTACTATGGGGTACGACAGTATATTCGACCCTAGACAACTTAACTAAGTATATGGTGCTTTTCCATTTCTAGTTTATACTTATCACACCCAGTTCTTTATTCATAGACTGAATAGTCCTAGACTTACTCAGGCTTTATGTCTGACTCTACTCTTCTTTCGTCTTCTATCCTTCCGTCCCCCCCCCCCCAGGTCCACAGGGAGGGAATACCATAGCTTGACCAGCCTTCATATCCAGCTTGAAGAGAAATAATGTATTGCTTGGATCTTTTCGTTTTGGACTACGGCTTTGGACAGCAATTATGGGACTTTTGCAGTTTATTTATGTTTTCTTTATGCTTCTTTAAATAATGTAATCAAGACAGTTATGAAGATGTTATGTTTTTGGAAGTATTGTAAAACAAATTATGGCATGGATTGTGTAACACATATTTTAATGAAATAAAAGTTGTTGTTTTCCGCTGTTCAAAAATATGTGTTCTTATATCCGTCTTGTATATCTGTGACTTGTACTTATAAACCTCCACCAAAATTTGGGCATTCCCTTTGAGAGTGACCCTAACGGAGGTGGGGTGTTTCAATATAGAAAGCAACCCAAGACTCTGGAAGCTTTCTACGAGAAATCCAGACAATTCCTATGTTAAGAGGAGGCACGTCGCAACTGGGCTGCCGAAGGCGGCCACCCCAACAACCTACATGCTGGCATGGCCAAAGACAATGTCGAGGGAAAGAAAGTCGGAGATTCTTCCGACAAGGGTAAGAGGGTGGCCCCGTCCAAGTCAAATCCAAACAATGGGAAACCCGGCGGTTGCACGACAATCAAACTCCTGGAGATCCCAAGAAGCATGACCGCTATCCCAATTACAAGAACTGAACTCCACTCAACCAATAGTTGTAGGCCATATACCTAGAGACTTGTAACATTCTACAGTACAAGAAGCCCAACACTAGGGAATCTACCAACCACGAGAAGAACTCCAGAAAATATTGCAGATTCCACGATATTTTTGGGCGCAATACCAATGACTGTAGCCACCTCAGGGATGTAATCGAGTAACTCATCTGTAAGAAAGATCTAGAATAATATGTTTAGAACCCTTCTCCTCTTGAAGTAGTTATGGGTCATTCAACTCCCACTCTTTCTCCAGCTAACGTGACCTCAGGGTCATCCAATCAGTGAACACATGGCTTCATGATCAACACTATCTGCAGTAGGCTTCACTGCGCATATAAATGCTTTCGAAAGATGGAGAAATATGCCAACTCCATTAAGCATGCTAGCTACAAAGCGTGCTCTTCACTGGATGAATATGTCCACGCCAAACTCCAAAAGACAATGCGGGACAATATTGTCTTCCACGAGAGATAATCTATAGGAATTAAGATCACAACCACAGACCCTCTTGTCAACTCTTCTTAGATAGGCCCCGCTTTTGTTCGAAGGATCCTCATCGACTCAGGAAGCTTGGTCAACATATCTTTAAGGCGGCCCATGATTAAATGAAACTAAGGGCCAAATATTTGAAGTCCTACCATGCCGCGATCCACGAATTTAAAGGTTCTTCCAACCAAGACGTGGGCATGGTCGACCTGTTAGTAGAACTTAGAGATTGGGACCGCAGTTAGGCCCAAATCCTCACCTTTGTGGTCATCGACGTTTGGTCTCCCTAAAACATCTTCTTTGGACGTCCCTTCCTCATAGAATTCCGAGTCTACATGCCACTATGGTCTCTTCTTATGAAATTTTCGACAGAGAATGGGATCGGCACAATCAAGGGAGACCAAGCAACTACGAGAGCCTACTATCTCACCGAATGGAAGGAAGCCATCAACAAGGTGAAAGGAAAGACATTGCCTCCACCTTCCTGCGCCAAGACAGCACCTGCATAACAAATAAAGGTGTTTGAGTCCTAGCTCACACATCACTGTAATCTTTTTGATGATCTCGATCCGAGGGAGGACGAAGAGCCCTACTTCGAGAGGCTACCACAGTAGAACCAATGGTGGATGTTCCGATCAACTCCGACGACCCAACAAAGGTCTTGAAAGTTGAATCACAACTCCACCCCGCAATAAAGGAAGATATTGTGGACTTCTTAAGGGCCAACCTCGACGTATTTTCTTTGATCCACTCAAACGTATGTGACATCTACCTAGGAATCGCTTGCCATATGCTCAGTATCGACCCGAAGCACCTTCCAGTCAAACAGAAATGTCGAATCTTAGGAACTAAAAGGTCGACTGCACTAAAAGAGGAGGTGGATAGGAAAATTGATAACGGTATTATCCGCGATGCCCTCTACCCACTCATTGTCAATTTACAAGGCATCGAGCCCAATTCAGAAAAAATCTAAGCTATCCAGGATATTCAAGCCCTCGGAGCATCAAGGATATTCAAAGCTTAAACGGGAAGAAGGATACCCTAAGTCGATTCATCTCAAAAGCAATTGACAAATGCATTCTCTTTTTCGATTTTCTCTGAAAAGGGAAGCACAACTTCACATGGACACCGGAGTGCGTTGACGCATTCCTAGACCTCTTGAATCACTTAGAACAAGCACCTATCTTGTCGAAATCCACAGATCACGAAGACTTATATATCTATTCGGTTGTTTCTGTGCATGCAATTAGCTTGGCGCTTGTGCGCATCGAAGATCGTGTCCAACGGTCCTCTTACTACATCAGCAAGAGATTTACAGGGGCATAAAAAATTATCCAAATCTCGAGAAGCTCGCCTACTGCCTGTTGATCTCTTCCCGAAAGCTATGGCCCTACTTTCAATCCCATTCAATCAAAGTCTACACTGACTAGCCGCTATGATAAGTCGTGCAATGACCTGAGGCGTCTAGGCGACTTTTGAAGTGAAACATAGAACTGAGTCAGTTTGAGATTACCTTCATCCCGCGTTAAGCCATCCTTGGGCAAGCCTTTGCGAACTTAATAGCAGAGTTAATCAATCCCGAAGAACCTCCTACGAAAGACAACGAGCCTCCAAACATCCAATGGAAGCTATTTATGGATGGATCATCAAATTGTCAGTGTTCCCACGCTGGAGTCATACTTGTTACTCCTGAGCAGAGCTAGATCTATTATGCTTTGAAGCTCGACTTCCCTGCCACCAACAACAATGAATATGAAGCCTTGATTGTTGAACTCTGAATTGCAATTGATCTTAACATCAAGGCTCTCCAGGTTTACTCCGATTCACAGCTCATCGTACGCCAGGTGCAGGGCGAATATCAAGCCAGAGGGGCATGAAAAGCTCCCTATCTTTCTCAAGTCCGCCAACTACTCATCAAATTTGACCGCTACATCATTCCGCACATCACTCTATAATAAAACGAGAAAACTGATTCTTTAGCCAAGTTGGAAAGCTCTGGGGATGCGCAACTCTTGGGGTTAGCCCCAATCGAATTGCTCGACTCTCCGAGCATCGATCGGATACGAACTGATTCGGTCGCAACAACGGAGGTTGAGCTCAAACCCAAGTCCTAGATGATGCCGATCAAGAACTACTTACAGCACGGAATCCTCTGTAAGTGCTACAAGGAAAGATGAGCACTCACTCCCAAATCATCTTGCTACATCATTAAAGATGGAGTTCTCTACAAAGGGGTTTTTATGTTCCATTACTTTGGTGTGTAGCCCACAACAACATCGACCTTGTGCTACTGAACGTGCACGAGGACGAGTGCAGTGACCACACTGGGTGGAATATTTAGCAAGGAAGATTCTCTGATATGGTTACTTCTGGCCCACACTCGACCAAGATACCATGTACTATGCCCGCAAGTGCGATAAATTCCATATGTTTTCCAAGATTCCAAGATCCCCGCCAACCAAGCTAACGAAAATGGTCAGTCTTTGACCATTCACCATGTGGGGAATATATATTATCAGAACTCTTTTGATGGCCAGAGGCGGTGCACGTTATGCCATCGTCGTAGTTGATTATTTCACTAAACGAGTTGACGTCGAGGCTCTCACAAATTTCAACCAAGAAGGTGATCAACTTCATTCTCCGCAACATCCTCACTCGATATGGAGTCCCACAAGCTATCATTTCCGACAACGGGGCCTTATTTCGAGAGCTCTGAGTTTACCGACGACACAACATTGGGAAGAAATTCTCGACGGTAGCTCATCCTCAAGCCAATGGGTAAGTCGAGGCTATTAACAAAGTGATTAAATCCTTCATCAAGAAGAGCCTGGAAAAGCCGGCTGCATGTGGGTAAATGAGCTCCCTCTGGCCCTATAGGCCTACGAGACCACCCTGAGTCAATGACCGTCCATACTCATTTTTCTCTCACATATGGATCCGAAGTCATCATTCCCATTGAGCTCAAACTCCAATCTCATCTAGTCACTTACTATGATCCGAAGACCAACCAAGATCTGCTCTTGGAGTCACTCGACCTGCTCGAAGTGAAAAGAGATGAATTTGAACTCAGAGCTACCGCTCTGGGCCACCAAGTCCCCCGATGCTTCAACTCCAAAGTCTGTCCCAAGAACTTCGACATTGGCGACCTCGTCCTGAAGAGGATCTTTTCCAGACCGACTGATTTCAGTCCTTATTGGAAAGGTCTGTATGTCATACAATGAAGGCTTGGAGATGGAATCTACAAGCTGACGACCGTTAATGGCGCCGAACTCCCAAGAGCATGAAACATCGAACATCTCCACCGCTAATTCACATAACTTATTGTATAGAGTTACTGCTTTCCAACAATATTTTATTTTCTTAAAATTCAAGGCATTGTAAAGTAAAAGCCATTACTGCCAAAGTTATCAGTAAAAATAGTTTTAGATGTTTGCGTTCTTGCTGTTTTTACTTTTTTGCATAGTATGTTTGAGAAACTATTACAACCGACTTGCATACACGAGCACAGAACACTGGATCGATGCCTCAAAGCTTGGAATCAATCCTCCTCTAACTCGACTCTCGAACTACTGACGAGAACCAGTATAAATAACTTTGACTTGAGTCTCGAACCAACGACGAGACCAAGTATAATTAACTCTGACTCGAGTCTCGAACCAACGATGAGACCGAGTATAAGTAACTCAGACTTGAGTCTCGAACCAACAATAGGGGAGAGTATAAATAACTCGGGATGCTCATTCACTTGAGTATCCAACTCCGTTCCTACGTCTCCAGACTTGGGGGCATCCCATCAGCCGAATGAGTGTGACATCGACTGCTTGTTTGGCCACGTCTGACTCGAAGGGTCTGGATCTGGGAAACAACTGGCGAAGCAACAAAGCCCTCAAACTCTAACCTGAACGAAACAATGGGAGAGCATAAAGGATGAACCAACGACGTCCATACCTTCTCATGACTCGAGATCAACGACCCCCCAGAGACCTTGAGAGCAAAGTCACCAAACCCGAACTCTGCACGACTCGAAACTCCCAACAGAGAGAAATCCCGAGAGCGGAGTCGACACATACAATCTTCGCATGACTTAGGAATGTCAAGAGCGAAGCCTTAGATTACGTTTTCTTAAGTGTAACAATAAGAATGTTTGCACAAGTACAAAAACTTCAAATCGTAAACAAACATTAGAACACTAAATATAGAATGTGATGTAAGAAAAGTTAACAAATACTTTCATTCACAATAAAAAGAAGACTACAACTATCTTTCTTTCTAACGACATAGTGTACATGAAAACCACACCATGCCTCCGAAAGTGAGTGTCGTACTCGTGTACACTATCGTCCAAAATAACCAAAAGCATTCTATAACAATCATTTGGGCAGTTTGCCCACTTCGTTCTCCTCCTCTTTCTCCTTTTTTCTTCCTGCTCGAGTCTCCACTCGATGGGTTATCACCCCTTCTCTTCTATTTCTAGGAGTTGCTTCCTCCTTTCCCTTTCTTTCCCTTGGTTAGGGAAGCTGGCCAAGGGCTGCCAATGGGATCTCTTCCTCTTCATCGTCGCCACCCGATATCTCTGTAACTTCCCCATCTGCAGCATGACCTCTTTCAGAGGTTTGGGAGCGCCTTTGCTGAAGAGCGCGAGTATCGCAGGTTTTCCCTCTGATATCTTCTTTCCAGCCTTCATAGCTGCCTTCTGATGCGCTGCCCTGCTAATCATAAGCTTTTTGGCCTCAGCCACCCATAGCTTATTCCAAGTGTCCGCAGCCTTCTTCTTGGCAACCTCAACTTCATCCTTCTTCTTTAGATCTTCCGCCACCTTAGCTGTGGCCTCTTGATCAACATTTTTACTAGACTCTACCAATGTTGTTTGTCGGGCCAGCTGGTCGGCTACTCTCTTCTCCTCTACTCCTCGGACTTGGCAATTAGTTGAGCCCTATGTTCTTTAACTAGATCATGCATCATATGACCACTCGCCTCGAACTTCCCGGTAACATCCGCTTCCTTCCCCTCATCATCCATTATCGCCTTAAAGAATGCAATGTCAACTTCAAAAAATGTGTATGTTGGACCACCTCCTCCCAGCTACTCTTCCAAACCTTCCATCCCTGTCCTGGGCTATACGAGCTGTGTTGGATCAAAGTCATTTGTCACTTGTACCCTAGAGGTACCTATAAAATGAAGAGGAAGGCTAGTTATTCTTATCCATATCTATGTTATCATAATTCTGAGCACTCGTGAGAATGTGGCTTTACCTATCAAAACCTGAGGCGCAGTTACGGTGCTTCAACCTGTTGGAGGAGGGAAGTTCCCCGGTACCAACCCTAGTTGATCGGGATTATATTCAGCTTTGGCAGGGGCTGGGACCTGTGGACCACTCAAAGAGATGAATGACGTACTTGTTGTTATTGAAAACTACTTCCAGTAAACTCATGGGCCACAACTAAACCATATGTGGACACCATCTTCCTCTTTGCAGCAGTTAGCTCTGCCTCCTTTGCCCTCTCGGCATCCTCTCTCAGCAACTGCCTTCTCTCTTGCAGCACTAGACGTTCTTTCTCATCCAAATGTGAGAACATAAAGTCAATTTCATCCACTGCCTCCACCTGCCACAGGTTAGCCTCAAATTCCACCAGCATGTCCCAAACCTTGGCTAGTGTCCATCTATAGTCGTCAAACCATGAAATTCCGTGGAACTTGAGCACTTCGACGTACATGCCCCAGAGGTATAGCTCTACATCTAACTCTGCCTGAACCTCGACATCCTCAATCTCATTTTTGATCTCATCCACCTTCTTCTGCTGCTCTGCTCTTATCCCATCCAACTAGGTTAGCACCTCTTTAGTAATGGCCTCAGCCTTCACCTTACCTTTCTTGGTCTCCTCTAGTAGCCTCTTTAGCTTAGCGTTTTCATTCATGAGCATTTGGAACTTTGCATTTTTGGCTTTTAGCCTTTCGTTCTCCATCACTAATGCCTTGTTGGCAATTTGAAGCTGATGTACTTTTTCATTTTCCTCAACCAGGTGACGATTCTCCTCCACCAACTCTTGGTTCTCTCTTTTGAGAGTTGTATTATCGGTCATCACTAAAGCTACAATGTTCTTGAACGTCATGTCAGTGCCTCTTTCTCTATCCTCTTGTACTTCTCTTTTAATTCACATGTTTTGGCAATAGATAGTCAACATATAAACGTGTTGCTCATATGCACAGAAATGGGTACAGCGTAAAGACTTGTCTTACTTAGCGCCACATCCAGATTCTGGACACTCAGCTGTTCATCCTTTACCATTTTCTTAAGGTTTTGAATCTCTGCGTTATGTTGGAGGATTAACTCCGAGAGATGCCCTACATATTTGTTGAATTCCTTGCATTAACGATAGGCGGCATGCAATTTTCTCCATACTAAGTCTTTATCCTCGCAAGGGATTGGACTGATGTCCGACATCCACTTCAACTCGTCAAAGTAATATTTGGGAAATAATACTCTCAATAGGGCTTTCCTCTCCTCGGGAGTGCATTGTGAAGCCTCCGACCCTTCCTTTGACGTGGTCGTCTTCAATTTCCTACGATCTGCTGGAAAGTGAGCAGGCACCGATGGTGGAGTATGAGGAGCAAGAGTTGACACTTGCGGTTTTGTTCCTATGGTCTTAAGTCTTGAATCTTCCCCCGAAGTTCAAGTAAGTGGTGGTGGGGATTCTGTAACAACCCAGAAAAATCAGAACCAATTTAAAAATTTTATTTTAGCAGTTTTAATGGATTTTTAATATTTAAAATAATTTATTTTAAATAATAAAGATGAAAAATTTATTTAAATCGAAGTTAGAACATATAAATTTATTTTAATTATATAACGAGCCTGAAATGGCGCGATAGTTTGAAAATTCGATTTCAAATTTCAACTGAATGTACATGATTCAAATTTAATCGGATTTCGGTGAAACAAGAAATATTTAAATCTGTTTAAAAATATCATTCCAACTAATCTGAAAAATTGAAATGTCATAATGGGAATCAAAAGTTATGCCCAGTTTAAAATTCAGAATAGTCGCTATTGAATTTATATATTTTTTAATAAAAAAAAATAGCCATTTTACCAATGACCTCCATTTTCGATGAAACCACTTTTTTTGGATCCGGAATGTCAAATTATTGCTAGATTCCAATTTTCATAATTTCTGGAATCAATATATGAGCGTGGCAAAAGAAAACGTGTTTTTTCAATTTTAGTCAAATTGGATCGACCAGAAAATGGCCATTTTTCAAACGGTCTCCAAATTCAATGAAATTAGTTTTGTTTAGACCGAATCGTCAAAAAATAGCCAGATTTGTTTTTCTGGAATTTTTGGAGTTAGTATGTGGCCCCGGAAAATTAAAATGTATGTTTAAATTAAAAATATATTGTTTTATATTTTAATTTCGATAAAAACTAATCGAAATAGTCAAATTGGCTTACGGGACATATTCCAATGTGTCCGTAATGGGGGTAATTAGCTTGGGGCGATACTCGTTGGGTTTAATTTGGAGTTCGGATTAGTAAACATGTATTTTTGAAAATAAAGAAATTAAATATAATAAAATATTTATTATATAAATACCCCCTCCCTTGGAAAACGAGAAACCCTAATTCTCAACATACAGCCGCCATCGTGCAAATGAATGGTCGTAACACTCATGTCTTCCTCTCCTTTTTTCTTCTAATCCGAACAATGGAATTCAAATCTTTAAAAAGGAAAATGTAGAGATAAACGAGCTCTAAGCATTGGACGGTCGTGATCGTTCGTCACGCTGTAAACTGGGAGGAATCGCTGCGTAAAGGTGATGGTTTTGGAGCGGATTTTAGGATGGGAGGAGGATGCGAGTTCTGCCTTGGTTCCGCATGGGTAGGGTTTGGTGCGAGCTTCAGGAGGGTGGTCTCCAATCGTGGTCTGGCGGCCCGAGGTGATGGCGACAGTGGCTTTGGTAATTCGATGGATGGGTTTACTTTGTCCGATGCTGGTTCATAAAGAAGAAAGGTTAAGGCCGACGTTAACAATATAATTAGTGGCTTAATTTTCATGATTAATAACTTTATTAAGTTAATTTAAGTTATTAAAATATAAATGCTAGTATTTTATTCAAATCAAAATCAGTTTTTAATAAATAAATTTCATTGTTTTAAATACAAATAAATATCGTTGTTTTACAAAACAAAATTCGCATTGTTTTCAATACAAAATTCGTGTTGTTTCCAAAATAAAATTAACATTGTTTTCAAAATCATTGTTTTAAATATAGGACAACAAATGTATAAAAATCATTGTTTTTAAATATAGAATAGAATTGTTTATAAAAGAAATTAGAATTGGTTTTTAAATAAAACAGAACAATGTTTATGTAAATAAAACATACAATGTTTATGTAAATAAAACATACAATATTTATGTAAATAAAACATAAAATTATATGCATTGTTTTTGTAAATAAAGTCGCATTGTTTTTAATATAAAAGTCGCATTGTTTTAAAAAAAATAGCAATTGTTTTGCAAACAAAAATAGCAAATGTTGCAAATAAAAAACAAACATTGTTTTCAAATCAAAATCAACATTGTTTTGTATATGTAAAATAGAACGTGGTTTTTAAAAGAAAAAATAGAACATTGTTTTAATATGAAGATCGCATGGTTCTTAATACAAAAGTTGCATTGTTTAGAAAATGAAAATCACATTTGTTTTGTAAATAAAATAAACATAGTTTCTGTAAATGAAATATACATTGTTCTGTAAATAAAATAAACATTGTTTTTGTAAATAAAATATCCATTGTTTTTAATGTAAGTTTTCAATATAATAACATTGTTATAAAAATGAAATTTTTATAAAGAAATGGATTAAAATCAAAATATGATTTTTATATAACATGGATTAAAAATATGATTTTTAATATACATACCACGTGCAACAGATTGCGATGGAACTGTCTGGAAACAAAGCGAAATCCAAACTGTACCAGAAATTTAGAAATACACACTGACAGAGTGGAAACCAAAGGTAAGAACTCCTCACTAAAAATTCTGCATAGTTTTTATTTATTTATTTTCATAATTGGAAAATATATAGAATTGCTAGTTTAGACTTTTTATCGGTTTAATCTTTAGAAACTGTATACAGTACTTGTTAGATCACCTTCCTCGTCCACAAACCATAGATGATTTAAGTGGACTGTATTGCATGTTGTTTGTGATGTGAAATGTTTAACACATTAATAGTGTTAATATTAATAGAATAGTGAAATTTAAAACATAAATGTAACGACCTGGGGATTTTTGACTCCGAAAATCGACACAAATACCAATGTCGACTATTCAGACATCGGAAAATACCGAATAGTTAATAGAAAGAAGTTAGAGGGTGAGAATAGATAAGATAGGAATGATAATCGTAAGACCGATCCACACATAAACACGGATGGTTTTTATCTTACGATAACCCAAATCATTTTCAAAATCAATACTTTTCTGATATTATAATAATGTCTAATCACAAGTAATTAACAATCTAGCAGAACGCTTGCATCTCACGCTCCACATATATATAGTATACAATCAAAACCGCAGGCGCTTATTGGAGATTGGATTCCGATTATGACAAGGTATGGAACCACCTACCTATAGTGTATCTCTAGAGAGGAATACACTGGGTTCAACAAGAACGTCTTGCAACCGGACCACACATGACCGACCACTCATTTCTCTTGAGTGTATCGAATATATTGTCACCTACGGTTGCTAGCAACATAACCATTCCCGGGAGATACAGAAGCGAAAAGAAGTAACAAATATGAATATTCTCTAGATGGTGACAATACACCCTAATGAGGGCGACCCACATAACCATGCTGCCTGCACGATTTTTATCATTTCCCGGTTGATGAGGCTAGAGGTCATAACGTATCTTTTGACAGATCATACATTCATTTACTTTGAATGCCACATCGTCATACCTACCAAATCACAAATTGATTTCCACAAAAATACCACAGGTATAAAGCTAAGAGAAACGAATTCCTCCACCACCAAACATGGATACGTTTGAAGCGATCAACTTACATAATCCATTAGATATACTTTGTTAGACATTCATCCATACACGTTGTCCTGGGTTTGGACAAACCGAAGGCACTATTCTGTAAATCCATCTTGGGCAATTTGTAACAACTCGGAAAATCCGAACCAATTTAAAATTTTTATTTTGGCAATTTTGATGAATTTGGAATATATAAAATCATTTTTTTAAAATAATAACGATGAGAAATTTATTTTGAATAGAATTAAAATGTATATATTTATTTGAATCGACGTTAGAATATAAATATTTATTTATAATTATAAAAGGAATTGAAAATGGCGTGGTAGTCTGAAAATTCGATTTCAAATATCAAATGGATGTACAGGATTCAAAATTAACCGGATTTTAGCGAAACCAAAAATATTAGAATCTATTTGAAATTATATTTCCAACGAATCTGAAAAATCCAAATTTAATAACGGGAATAAAAAGTTATGCTCAGTTGAAAATTCAAAATAGTCGCTATGGAAATATAGCCCTTAAAAAGTTAAATTTTGCAAACGACCTCCATTTTCGATGAAACCACTTTTGTTGGATCCAGGATGTCAAGTTATTGCTAGATTCCAAAATTCATAATTTTTGGAATCAATATGTGAGTGTGGCAAAAGAAAACGTGTTTTGTCAGTTTTAGTCAAATTTGATCGACTGGAAAATGGCCATTTTTCAAACGGCCTCCAAATTTGAGGAAATTAGTTTTGTTAGGACCGTATTGTCAACACAAAGCTAGAAATAATTTTTCTAGAATTTTTGAAGTCAGTATGTGGCCCCGGTAAATTAAAATGTACGTTAAAATGCAATATATTGATTTATATTTTAATTTAAAGAAAAACTGATTGAAACAATCGAATTGGCTTACGGGACATATCCCATTGCGTTCGAAGTGGGGTAATTAGCTAGGGGCGACAGACGTTTGGTTTGATTTGGAGTCCGAAAACAAAAGAAACTTTTTGAAATAAAATAATTAAATTATATAAATTGGTCAAATCCCCCCTTTCCCCTCTCTCTCTCTCTGTCACATTCATTCACCGTAAAAAAAGAAGAAGAGGAAGACGATCACACTCTAGCCCTTAGTCCGCCGTTGCTCCTACACCGTAGGCCTCTTCCTCCTCTCCTTCTCCTCCTCTTCCTCCTCTCCTCTCTCTATTCTTTCTCTCTTCAAACTTGCAAACCCTAAGCCCCAAATTACAAACCCTAGCCGCCGTGGGCCCCTACTGCCCTAGCGCCACCACCTGCACCTCCCCCACGTCCTATCAGGTCCGCTGCCGCCCTCTGGCCACCCATCTCTGGCCGTGGGCCCCCAGTCACCAAAAATCACATTTTTCACAAATTCCCATTTTTGCATTTAACCCCCTGTCACTATTTCGCCAATAACACCCAAACCGTACATTTCTGGCCAAAACTCCACAGTACCAAATTCGAAGAGCACGATTTTCTCTTAGATTTAATATATGGTAGTCCTATTTTGGATTGCGGAGCTGTCGGGAAAACGCGTCCAAACTCTGTTGTCCAAACACTGTCCAAATGCTGTCTTTTCGCGATTTCCAGCGAAATGGCATATTTTCGGAAGGAAGACCACTAGGCAAAAGTTGTCCGAAGTGGCACGTCTAATCTACGTAAAAAGTTGGTGTGAAGATTGGAGCTGGTTTACAAATTCTGGAACAGAACAACAAACCCGGGCGTTAGAAAAAAATGTGAATTTTCTCCGCTTTAAAGCTTCTATGGTTTTTGACGTATAAAGTATGTAAAAATATGATTTTTATAGTTATAGCGAATTAGTAATATGTTTTTTATATTAGAAATAATAAAAATATGATTATTATAATATATAGAGAATAAAAATTTGATATTTATATATGTAGTAGAGATATAAAGGTACGATTTTTATATAAGAAGTGACGATATAAAAATGTGATTTTATCTATGTAGTGTTGTTATAGAAATATAAAATTATTTTTAAAAAGATAAAAATATAATTTTTAGCCTATGTATATCATTTATAAAATATTCATACAAAGAAATAATTATTGATTGATTAAAAATATAATTTTTAACGTAGGTATGCTACATAGATTGACAATCAAAGCACGACGGAGTAGAACCCAAAGGTGAGAACTTCTCACTTTTAATTTATTTTCTAGTTGAAATATGTACTAGGATGCAGATGGTGCTTAGCAGCACCCGACACCCGTCGTCCATAGACCATGGACAACTTGTTTGTTTGTTTGACTGTGTTGTGAAAATTGATTGTGTGATGTGGAACGGAATAAAATATTTTATGGTTAAAAATATTTTGTAGTTAAAATATAATTTTTAACATGTATATGAATTAAATAAATATTTATAAACAAATCAGATGATTTTTTTCTGTACACACATTTGACTGATATTGATTGGGACGATAAATTTTACACATCGCCCAACTGCACAAATAAAATTCATTATTTGTTGATTGAAACCCCACACGGGTATTGAGATGATATTGGACATACACTAATCCCAGTAATTAGCTATATGTCAATCGATTGGTTGACAAAATATTATAAGCATTAAATATTTATATTTAATGCTTATGCAGTGTAGAATGCACATTGGATGATGGTTGACTGTATTTGATTGTTGTTGTACACATGTGTTGTATGAAATCCATATAAATAACATTATATGGTAATTGACTGTGTCTGATTCGAGTCCAGAAATAATGAATATTTTAAAATAATATTAAGTAAAAGATCAAAATTTGATTTTGATGCCCGATTTGGGATGGACACGAAAATATTTAAATATATAAAGCCGTGTTGATTAGATTAATGCCATTTTGACATGAACGATATTTATATCGATTTTATTCATTTTTATATTGAATATTGAAAAGGAGTTGATTTCAAAAATCTAATATTTTGAAAATATTATCATTTATATATCGATGATGTAGAATATTTAATTTTGATTAGAAATTGAATTTGAAGTGAAATCGTTTTGAAAATGAATTTAAAACGATTTATAAAATATGTTTTAAAATGGGAATCGACGAAATATTTAATATATATATATAATGGCTTGAATAGAATGCGCCGCGCCGCGCCGCGGTAGTTCGTGAATTTCGACCATTGACTTTGAACGGACCAGAAACGTTGGGTTCGTATCGAAAAGATCTTTGTAACAATATTATAGATTTGAAATCTAACGGTTGGATTTGGAATTATGTCCAGATCGAATTTGGAAAAGGTCGCTGTAAGTGCAGTTCGATGGCCGTTTATGGAAATCGACTGTACGGGCCTTGGTAAAATTATTAAAAATATCAATAATTTGTGTAAAATCATAACAAATGATTTGGAAAGAATTGGGATGAAAAATTCCATATTTGAAAAGATAAAAATATATTTTTATCGAAATGAACTAGTTATGAACTAGAATTATGAAATCCAATATTTTTAAATAAATAAATTGGATTTGAAATGATTTTAAAAATAACCATAATTTCCAATATATGAATTAGAATGGATTTGAATCGAAATTATCTTCGGAATATTTCGATATTGGATTCCGTGATTATACGGATATTGTGGAGGAATTTGGAAGATATATATATATATATATATCTTTATTCCAATACAGTATTTGTTGATTCCAAAATTTGATATTGAATATAAGCCGGTATATTTTCTATTTAGAGCCTTGTATTTAATATCAAATGTGATTTTCGGTTTATCGTGAATGGTGTCTTCATTAACACTGTTCTTGAACCCAGTTGAGAAAAGATTAAATCTTTTTATTTAGATTTAATGAAGTATACCAATTAATTAATATTTAATTGGAATTGAACTGAAATTGGTCTTTGGGTTTATCGTGAACGTTGTTTTAAATAACACTTGTTCTTTAACCCAATTAACAATGGAATAAGATTTTGGGTTGTCTTGAATGATATCTTTAATAATACCGTTCTTAGACCCAATGGAGTTAAGAAAATTAGAAACTAACTGGAGATTAGTTAAGTTGAATGGTTTCCTGGGTATTGATCTGATGTTGGTTTCGGCCTTTCGGGTTAATACTTAGGGAATTATTCACTTGCTAATTTATGGTTAAAGGTTGATGGAATGTGATGTGATTTTGGGTTTATCGTGAACCATGTTTTAAAGGACGTTGGTTTTTTAACTTAGTTAAAGAAAGGAATAAGATTGTGGGTTATCGTGAATGGTATCTTTATTAATACTGTTCTTAGTCCCAACGGAGTTAAGAAAATCAGAAACTAACTAGAGATTAATTAAGTTGAATGGTTTCCTTAGTATTGATCTGATGTTGGTTTCGGCCTTCGGGGTTAATACTTAGGGAATTGTTCACTTACTAATTTACGGTTAAAGGCTGATGGAATGGAATGTGATTTTGGGTTTATAGTGAACTGTGTTTTAAATGACATTGGTTCTTTAACCCAGTTAAAGACAGGATATGATTTCCTAAGTTAAACAATCATTAATATTGATTTTTGTGAAGATTAAAACCAAGTGGAGTTTTAATGCATCTTTAATTAAATTGAAATGATATCCAAAGGAAGATTAAAGAATAAATTTAAAGAATTTATCTTTGATAATATTAATGGGAACCTTTCCCAAAGGATATGAATATTTGAATAAAGGAATATGTTGGATTGGAATGAGGCGTATGTTGTATTTTTATAGCACTTGTTTATTATATACGCGAGTTATTCAGAAAGATCGGGTTTATCCCATTCTGAATAACTGATTCGACGATGTGTCGAGGATGAAGACGGTGGTTGAAGACAGGAGGTCTTCACATCGCCTGGATGATTACTAATGTCTTGATTGGGCTGTACACCCAAGACAAGGTAATAAGTGGTGATCGTCCAGGCATACTTGGAGATCGACAAATATGCGAGGACCTCTCCCCTGTATTGGACATATGGGGGAGGAATAAGGTGCCTCCAGTTTCGTTCAGAGCCAGAACGGACTTGTAAATGGATATGTTTCTGACATTGGATTTCATTCTGTGTGATTGATAGACATCGTGTAACGACCTGACATTTTGCCCGTACCAAGTCGGTAATTAAACCAACCCGAAACGCTCAAAACGTCAGATTGTTATTTGGCTTACGCGGTTTAAGTAGAACAGACGCAGAATCACAGAGTACAATAAATTGCAGCGGAAATATATATAATATCAGAGTTTTACAAAAAACTTTGCAGCGGAAGATAATAAATGAATACATAATCCTTTTTAAACAAATTTACTCTTTTATTTCCGAACTTATCGCGCGCATGCGTGTCCCACTATTTTAAATCTGGTTGTTTTGAGACCTATTCCAAAGCTTATAGAAAAGTTGATTTATAATTTAAAATTTACTATCTTCCTTTTCGAGGACGAAAAGTCTTAAGGGGGGAAGAATGTAACGAACCAGAATTTTCTAAATTTAAATATGAATTTCCATAGCACATTTTGAGATTCTCTGAATACATGGTTCTGGAGTTAATAAGATTTAATATTTGAAATCTCCTTTTTATTGGTTTGGAAAATTTATTTTTAATTTGTATAAGACTTATTTTAAAGATTTTTTTTTTTATAAAAATGATTTTGTAATTTTATATATAATGGTTTTTTATTTATTTATGGATAGTAATATTTTTGTAATTATATATATATAAATGTTTTATAATATGAATTTTTTTTAATTGAAAGATTTGTTTTAAGAAATATTTAATATATAAAGATTTTAAAACAATTTGATATGGAGTTTATATGGATTTTTAAATTTTTATAATTGTTTGACTTGAAAATAAATTATAATTAAATATCAGTTAAAAATATTCATCCGATTTCTGCACGCGCTGTTTTAAAATAATTTTTAGAATTTTTCTGTAATTTTTATTTCGAAAAATAAGCAGATAATTTTTCAACGTATTTTGGGTGTAAATGTGGTCCTTTAGACGCTTTACAAAATTGATCAATCAGACCGGTTTTATTGCTATTTACAAATCAGAGCGTGTTGTTGTTTACGATGATGGTCTTATTCCGGTGCAACTCGTGGTAGATAACTCTAAAAAATCAAAAATGGAAGTGGAACATAAAAATATACTCTACATTTGGACTTGGAAAGTAAGTATGGATGTGTTATGGCAAGTGTACACCTACGTGTAAGAATGCATGCTTGAGTTGTGTTGAGAGTGCCACGTGTGTGCAAGGTGTAATGCATGCAAAGGTGTTGATTTCTAAAATAGGACGTGTGTCCGTGTACACCTAAATGACTTTATAAATGGACGCATGCCCTTGTTCTCCTCCCTCCTTCTTTTCTTAATTCACCTGCTTCCTTGCGTCACACCATCAAAACCGTCCACCCCCTTTCTTCTTTTCTTTTCTCGGCTCTCCCCTCTCCTTGCACCCACATCCGCACTCTCCCTTATCCGCATGCACCGCATTTCTAGCTCTCGCCTTCCCTGTTTCTTCCAAAGCCCACCTCATTTCCTGTCCGTCCGCTCTCCTATCCTTGCGGCAGTCTACCCACCGTCCTTCCACACAAGCCGTCCTCTCTCCCCTCGCACTCACCTCTGTTGGCCGCTCTCAGCTCACAACCGTTCCCCTCTCATTCTCCTTTTCCTCCTCTTTCCTCCTTCCCACTTCTCTCTCTCGCCTTTTCTAGAAGCACCCGCATCCTCCCTTGTATGCATGCAAGTCTCGGTCTTTGTGTGCCTCGCATGCACATTGTTGATTTCCTTTGTAGCATGCGGTAGTACCTCCCACCTTCCTTGCTACTTGTCCGCCCTCTCTTCTTTTAGTCCTCTCGAAAAGAAAAAAAAAAAAGAAAAAAAAAACATATTTATATAAATATAAGTTTGCAAAGGTGTGTGAGCGTACGGGTAGCACATCCATGAAGTTGAACACAGTTATCCGGAGTTTTATTTACGGAGGATACGGAGTACGCAGCAACCGGATTTTCACAGTCGATACAGAACGATAACGGTGAAAGGATCAGAACGCAACGCAGGTGAGAACTCCACTTTAATTATTTCATTTTGGTAGATATAATTTGTTATAATATAATTATAATAGTTGATGGAAAATCAGTGATTGTGGATGTTTGAAATGTTGATTGTTTGTCGCTGAATGATCAATGATGTGTATGCTGTGTAAACACCGTAAATCATCGAGCGTTACTGACAATAACGCTCTGTACACACTTGATTTATTTTGTGGTTGCGATGAATGGATGGTATATGTTTGTTTAGCTATGTTAATATAATTGTTCTGTTTGTGTGAAGTCGCATGCACCGTAGTTGCCAATCTTACGGGCGATCGATTCAAAATTTCCTTCCATTTAAATGAATATTTAATAATGGATTGAAATTTGATTTAATTTGATTTGAAATGATTCAAATACGTATTCGTATTTAATATGGATTTGCGATGCGGATAGGCTTAACGATAATTTGAAATGAAACGAGCATAAAATTTCATATTTCGTTTGAAATGAAGATGCGGCAATGTGAAATGAGTTTGGATTAACATGATAATGGTTTTGAAAATATTTTGGTATAAAATATTATTTGGGAAAAGTTCAGAAGTTAGTTTAAAACTAAATCATGAAATTTATTCATTTGAAAGCAAATTGAGTGATATATATATAAACGTTATATAGTGTAAATCGAGCTTGTCGCATGACGATAGTTCGATAATATCGATTTTTAATTTCAAATTATGTATAACTTGAACATTTTGAATCGAATGGACATGAAACGGAAACGACGGATTTAAACTGATATTGAGTTTTGTAATGCCATCATATGATTTTCAAGATTTGGTTTTAAATTTAAATCTGAAAGGGTCACCATACATGCAGTTCGCCGACCGCAATGAAAATCGAATAGAATGAATTTATATTTCATTATTTAAACGTGATCTGTTGTTTAAATTTTGAATGTAGAATGATTGGGATTTATTTAATTTAATAACCATTTCCCAACGCTTTCAGTAACGCTTTAACGTTATTTGAAATGATTTGAATTTGAAGACTTCAAACATGAATTATTATGGAAAGGACTTGATTCTTCCATATGATATGAGATTGAGATGAGTTTGAATAGAATTGGTCGTCTGATATTCGGTATGAGTTTATAGAAGCAGACAAATACGATCAGAAATATTAACATATCCATATCCTGATTCTGATCGTGTTGCCTGAGTTTTTGAATCAATATCGAGTACAAGTCGATTAGATTCTATGTGAACTGATATTTGAAATATAGGTGTTTAAATGAAAATCAAAAATCCAAATAAAGATTTGGTTATTCAAGTGACGACGAATCAATTAAGTTGTTTGAAAATGAAGTTTGGAAACAAACGTTGAATTTGAAAAGGGGTTAAGGATAATGGGTTTCCGGGGAATTAAATCCAACATTTAATTCGGAGTAAATTGGAAATATTTGGAAAGGAGATTTGAATTGGTGAAAACCGTGTGATTTGTAACTATTGTTTTAAGATACGTTGTTACTTGGAAAGTCCGGGATCGGATATAGGTCCGAAAACCATTCCAAGTAATATTACGACGCTATGATGCAACCTAGGACTTGGAATCGATAAATGAAGACCGGGAATATCCAGATTATTTGGATCGATTGCTGGTATCTCAGATCGGGCTGTACACCCGATACGAGGGTGGCAGGAGATCTGGGTATATTTGGAGATTTTCGGATTTGTTCCGTTCAGACCTAGATCGGACTTGTATGGATGGTGTGTCTGACGTCGTAATTGACCCCGTAGCACTGATTCGTGTGAATACATATCAGATTTGTGGCAAATTGAATATCTCCGTCTCTAAGTTACGTTCTTAGAGAATATGTATTAATTCGAATTAGTGATATGTGGAGATATTGACGATGTGGCATACCCAAGTATGATATGAGCTAATGATGATCAAAGCATGGCTTATCGAAGCGTAGCTTTGTGTATGACGTGACATCGACAAACCTCACACACCGGATGATGAGAAACTGGCGGTTTGGTCTGTATATATATATGATTTGATGAGTGCTGCAGCAGTGGGAAACCACTTGTGAACTGGGGATGGGGTATGTTCGGGGGGCCGCGTCTGGTCGAAAACCGTAGATACTGCCCTGGCGATTTGTTGCGTTACACTTCGCTCAAGTCCCTGATTGATCTTTCGTGCCAGGAATCATCAAGTTGGAAACCCAAATACCAATACGAGCCATGCGATTTTGATTGTATTTATATATGGCGACATAGTGGTATGGGACACTCATGCCGTCTAGGATTAATACATTTAATTGCGAATTTGTTTTTCCACACTATATGATAATATTAAAAGAGGATTTTCACGTATGAAATCATGTTTGGTTATCATAAGACAAAACTCGCCCATCTGGTGTGCGCTTGCATTGTGTGATGTGGGACGAGCTTATGATAGCTTCATTTTTCAAAAGTCATTGCGTATTTCTATGCACGGGAATTCATATGGAGTAAAACCCGTTCCGCATTAGCGGCGTGGTCCGTTGAATTACCCAACTTTAAAATGAAACCTAAATGATAACTGTTTTTGAGTTCTCACACCAGTCCCACGACTGACCTGGAGTTTATTGTTCCTTCCTAAACTCTGGGTGCCCACTAATTTCCACACGGGCAGCTAGTGTTTAGTTTTGCAGTTTGGATCGTTGGAGAAGTTTCAGAATGCTTCCGGAGTTAGAGTTCACGCTAGAGTTGGAGCTTCCGCTGTACCAGATAATGTTCTTCCGCTGAGAGTTTTATTTCTTTCGCTGTGTATATTTATGTGTAACTCTGATATTCATGTAACTCTGATGTAATATTGAATTATTCAATGAAAAGTTCTGTTGTTTTTGGTTCAATGTATGTAAGTACCCATAACAATTCGTCTTTATGAACGATTTGAGTCGGTTTAATTACCGACGAGAATCGGGAAAAAAGGCGGGTCGTTACACATCGGTTGCATAGCGTGAATTGCCTGTATGGCATGCTGAGATGCAAATGATCAAGGCTTCTGTTGAAAAGCAGAGTCTTGTGGTTGATGATCAAAGCACGGATTTAATATAGCATAGCTTTGTGTAGCATTAATTTGCGAGCCTCACACCCCGGTGTGAACCAGAAACGGGAGAGGACATCAGGGAGGGCATGCATTTCCTTCTAGCTAGGAGTGGTGTCAGCGTTTTGCACGCCCTGGTATTTTACTTATGTGGATGATGGATAGCGAGGCGCCTCGGTTATATCGGTCGTTTCGGGGCCGATAGTTTGGTCGGGATATGACCATTTTATGCCCCATAGGGTGGGGAAACACATTTTTTAGGCATTCTAATCCACTCCGTGTGGACCGGCCCTGACGATCTTAAAACTTGATAGAATACTTGCCTGAGGGGCGGGCTAGAGCGTCTCGAAGCGGTAAGGACGATCCCTTGCCTTGGTTCACAGATGGAAATCCAACTTCCAATACGTGACAATTGCGGTTTTGATTGTAGAGCCTAGTATTGGCGACATGATATATGGTACCCATGCCGTCTAGGATTGATATATTTATATTTGAAGTTGTTTTATGCACTATGCACTTATAATAGTATCAAATGATTTGTTTTAATGTACCAAGCATGTTTGGCTATTATAAGGGAAAACCCTATCCCCCGGCTTGCGTTTCATTGTGTGATAAGACCTGGGTCTTATAATAGCTTCATTTTTCCAAAAAGCATTGCACTGTTTTGTTATATGCACTGGTATTCTTGGGAGGAACACGTTTCGTGTTATACGACGTGGTCCCTTGATATATCTGATTTAAAGTAAAGTTTTAAATAACTGTTTTTAGTTCTCACACCAGTCACATGACTGACCTGGAGTTTATTGATTTAACCTAAACTCTGGGTGCCCCTATTTTCCATACGGGCAGCTAGTACTTTTGGTTTTGCAGATTTATATTCACAGGATCCTGGTTTACAGTTGGAATGATATTCGGAAAGCTCTGTATCTGTATATTCTTTTCAGTTGTGTTTTGTATTATTTTTCCGTTGAATTGTACTTTGTAAATCTCTGATATTTAGTAAATGTGTAATATTTATTCATACTCTGTATATTCTTGTATTCTGATGAAATTGTTGTAATAAGCAATGAAATGTTCTTCTGTTTGTGTTCTGATTCGTCTTGTCCTCAAAGCAATCCGTGATTTCCCGTAAGGGGGATTTCGGGTCGCCACAGTTTGGTATCAGAGCCTTGGGTTACAGAGCTCGAGAACAAGACACATTAGAACCGAATGAAAGAATTCATTAGTGATTGGATTAGTAATATCCAATGAAGATGATCGTTAGAGATGGGATCAGTACTATCCTAGAACGAGTGTGAAGAGTAGTGTTTTTAAAATAAAAAAGAAAACAAATTTTTGTTTTGAAAATTTAAACCTTAGGATACGCATTTGAATATTTATTTGTATTGAATTTGGACAATCCAATATATAAAGATTTTTCATATATGCCTTACAAGCGTGTATTCGAAGTTTTAATATACTAGATAGATATAGAATCACACTCTAGTCGCCCGGAGATGATACTGATGATTGATATATCATCATAAGTGTTTATGTTCGAGTTTCGAAAGTGGGATGTCTATATATTTCCAATTAACTGGTGTGAGAACACAAATTAGATAGGGCTTATTGTTGTGTTTTGACACCAAAAATGTGATTTTTGACTATACATCAAAGTTATGAATTTAAAAAGATAAACAACTAATTGATTGCTGATTGTTGATTGTGTTATGTGATTATCCATTTAAACCAACATATGAAAGAAAGGTAAATTTAGGCCAAATTGAACCAAATATTGAAATTTATTGAAAATTGTTTGGAAATGCATGCATGTACATATATATATGTGTGAACAGGTCATTGCAAGGAGGCTAGAGTAGAGGAATAAAATTGTATGCCCGACAAATAGGTACATGTTTACTAATTTATTAGGTTTGGATGATTTTATGAGCCGATTGGCTAACCGTTTGGCTGTTTCTTTTTCTTTTTGGATTGGAGAGGCCTGTATGACGATTTCGGGATTTTCTCGGTGCTCCCGTACAGGGGAGGTTATGGCGAAATTTTTCGAAAATTTAGGGTGTTAGTCAAATTTTTGAAAAAATTGAAAAGTTCTTAGAAACTGAAAATGTTAAGAACTTAAGCCATAATGAAAATACTGAAAGTTGAGTTGATTAGCGAAACAACTTTCAGCTCCGTTCCTTTTCGAGGATGAAAAAATTTGAAGTGGGGGAGACTGTAACAACCCGGAAAATCCGAACTAATTTAAAAATTTTATTTTGGCAATTTTGATGAATTTTGAATATATAAAATGATTTATTTTAAATAATAACGACGAGAAATTTATTTTGAATAGAATTATAACGTATATATTTATTTGAATCGACGTTAGAACACAAATATTTATTTTTAATTATAAAAGGAATTGAAAATGGCGCGGTAATTTGAAAATTCGATTTCAAATTTCAAATGAATGTACAAGATTCAAGATTAACCGGATTTTAGCGAAACAAAAAATATTTGAATCTATTTGAAAATATATTTCCAACGAAACCGAAAAATCCAAATTTCATAATGGTAATAAAAAGTTATGCTCAGTTGAAAATTCAGAATAGTCGCTATGGAAATATAGCCCTTAAAACTGGAAATTTTGCAAACGACCTCCTTTTTCAACGGAACAACTTTTGTTGGATTCGAAATATCAAGTTATTGCTAGATTCCGAAATTCATAATTTTTGAAATCAATATGTGAGCGTGGCAAAAGAAAACGTGTTTTAGTTTTATTCAAATTTAATCGACTGGAAAATGACCATTTTTCAAACGGCCTCCAAATTTGAGAAAATTAGTTTTGTTAGGACCGTATCGTCAATACAAAACTAGAAATGATTTTTCTGTAATTTTTGGAGTCAGTATGTGGCCCCGGTAAATTAAAATGTACGTTAAAATGTAATATATTGATTTATATTTTAATTTAAAGAAAAACTGACCGAAACAATCGAATTGGCTTACAGGACATATCCCATTGCATTCGGAATGGGGATAATTATCTAGGGGATACAGTCATTGGGTTTGATTTGGAGTCCAAAAAAAAGTAACTTTTTGAAATAAAATAATTAAATTATATAAATTTGTCAACTCCCCCCTTTCCTCTCTTTCTCTCTCTCTCTCACATTCATTCACCGTAAAAAAAAAGAGGAAGACGCTCATGCTCCAGCCCCTAGCCCTTCGTTGCTCCTCCACCATCGGCCTCTTCCTCCTCTCCTCCTCATCCTCTTCCTCCTCTCCTCTCTCTCCTCCTCTTTCTCTCTTCAAATTTGCAAACCCTAAGCCCCAAATTAAAAACCCTGGCCGTCGTAGGCCCACACTACCCTAGTGACGCCATCTGCACCTCCCCCACGTCCAATCAAGTCCGCTGCCGCCCTCTGGCCACCCAGCTCTGGCCGTGGGCCCCTATCACCAAAAATCACATTTTTCACAAATTCCCGTTTTCGCATTTAACCCTTGTCACTATTTCACCAATAACTCCCAAGCCGTATATTTCTTACCAAAACTCCACAGTACCAAATTCGAAGAGCACAATTTTCTCTTCGATTTTGTATATGGTAGTCCTATTTTGGATTGCGGAGCTATCGGAAAAACGCGTCCAAAGTCTGCTGTCCAAATGCTGTCGTTTCGCGATTTCCGACGAAATGGCACATTTTCGGAAGTAAGACCACTAAGAGAAAGCTGTCCGGAATGGTGCGTTTAAGCTAGAAAACTAGGTGGTGTGAAGATTGGAGCTCGTTTGCAAATTCTGGAACTAGAACAACAAATCTAGGCATAAGAAAAATGTGAGTTTTCTCCGCTTTAAAGCTTCTATGGTTTTTGACGTATGAAGTATGTAAAAATATGATTTTTATACTTATAGCAAATTAATAATATGATTTTTATATTATAAAAATAATAAAAATATGATTTTTATAATATATAGATAATAAAATTTTGATCTTTATATATGTAGTAGAGATATAAAAGTACAATTTTTATATATGAAGTGATGATATAAAAATGTGATTTTATCTATGTAGCATTGTTATAGAAATATAAAATTATTTTTAGAAAGATAAAAATATAATTTTTAGCCTATGCATGTCATTTATAAAATAATCATACAAAGAAATAATTATTAATTGGTTAAAAATATAATTTTTAACGTAGGTATACTACATAGATTGACAATCAAAGCACGACGGAGTGGAACCCAAAGGTGAGAACTTCTCACTTTTAATTTATTTTCTAGTTGAAATATGTACTAAGATGCAGACGGTGCTCAGCAGCACCCGACATCCGTCGTCCACAGACTATGGGCGACTTGTTTGTTTGTTATACTATGTTGTGAAAATTGATTGTGTGATGTGGAACGGAATAAAATATTTTATGGTTAAAAATATTTTGTAGTTAAAAATTATTTTTAACGTGTATATGAATTGAATAAATATTTATAAATAAATCGGACGATTTGTTTATGTACACACATTTAACTGATATTGATTGGGACGATAAATTTTACACATCGCCCAACTGCACAAATAAAATTCATTATTTATTGATTGAAACCCCACACGGGTATTGAGAGGATATTGGACATACACTAATCCCAATAATTAGCTGTATGTCAATCGATTGGTTGACAAACTATTATAAGCGTTAAATATTTATATTTAATGCTTATGCAGTGTAGAATGCACTTTGGATGATGGTTGACTGTATTTGATTGTTGTTGTACACATGAGTTGTATGAAATCCATATAAATAACATTATATGGTAATTGACTGTGTCTGGTTCCAGTCCAGAAATAATGAATATTTTAAAATAATATTAACTAAAAGATCAAAATTTGATTTTGATGTCAGATTTGGGATGGACACGAAAATATTTAAATATATAAAGCCGTGTTGATTAGATTAACGCCATTTTGACGTGAACGATATTTATATCGATTTTATTCATTTTTATAATGAATATTGAAAAGGAGTTGATTTCAAAAATCTAATGTTTCGAAAATATTATCATTTATATATCGATAATGTGGAATATTCAATTTTGATTAGAAATTGAATATGAAGTAAAATCGTTTTGAAAACGAATTTAAAACCATTTATAAAATACGATTTAAAATGGGAATAAATGAAATATATAATATATATATATATATATATATATATATATATATATATATATTATATTATGGCCTGAATAGAACGCGCCGCGCCGTGGTAGTTCGTGAATTTCGACCATTGACTTTGAACGGACATTACGGGAGATCCGACTGTCGAATTCTCCTACAACCGGAACCTTGGGTTCGTATCGAAAAGAGCTTTCTAACAATATTAGAGATTTGAAATCTAACGGTTTGATTTGGAATTATGTCCAGATCGAATTTGGAAAAGGTAGTTGTAAGTGCAGTTCGATGACCGTTTATGGAAATCGACTGTACGGGCCTTGATAAAATTATTAAATTATCAATAGTTACTGTAAAATCATAACAAATGATTTGGAAAGAATTGGGATGAAAAATTCCATTTTTGAAAAGATAAAAATATATTTTTATCGAAATGAACTAGTTATGAACTAGAATTATGAAATCCAATATTTTTAAATAAATAAATTGGATTTGAAATGGTTTTAAAAATAACCAGAATTTCCAATATATGAATTGGAATGGATTTGAATCGAAATTATCTTCGGGATATTTCGATATTGTATTCCATGATTATACGTATATAGTGGAGGAATTTGGAAGATATGTATATATATATATATCGTTATTCCAATACAGTATTTGTTGATTCCAGAATTTGATATTGAATATAAGCCGATATATTTTCTATTCAGAGCCTTGTATTTAATATCAAATGGGATTTTCGGTTTATCGTGAATGGTGTCTTCATTAACGCTGTTCTTGAACCCAGTTGAGAAAAGAATAAATCTTTTTATTTAGATTCAATGAAGTATACCAGTTAATTAATATTTAATTGGAATTGAATGAAATTGGTCTTTGGGTTTATCGTGAACGGTGTTTTAAATAACATTTTAACCCGATTAACAGTGGAATAAGATTTTGGGTTGCCGTGAATGATATCTTTAATAATATTGTTCTTTGACCCAATGGAGTTAAGAAAATTAGAAACTAACTGGAGATTAGTTAAGTTGAATGGTTTCCTAGGTATTGATCTGATGTCGATTTCGACCTTCCAGGTTAATACTTAGGGAATTGTTCATTTGCTAATTTATGGTTAAGGGCTGATGGAATGGAATGTGATTTTGGGTTTATCGTGAACCGTATTTTAAAGGACATTGGTTTTTTAACCCAGTTAAAGACAGGAATAAGATTGTGGGTTATCGTGAATGGTATCTTTAATAATACTGTTCTTAGACCCAACGGAGTTAAGAAAATCAGAAACTAACTAGAGATTTGTTAAGTTGAATGGTTTCCTGGGTATTGATCTGATGTTGGTTTCAGCCTTCGGGGTTAATACTTAGGGAATTGTTCACTTGCTAATTTACGGTTAAAGGGCTGATGGAATGGAATGTGATTTTGGGTTTATAGTGAACCGTGTTTTAAATGACATTGGTTCTTTAACCCAGTTAAGGACAGAATATGATTTCCTAAGTTAAACAATCATTAATGTTGATTTTTGGGAAGATTAAAACCAAGTGGAGTTTTAATGCATCTTTAATTAGATTGAAATGATATCCAAAGGAAGATTAAAGAAAAAATCTAAAGAATTTATCTTTGATAAAATTAATGGGAACCTTTCCTAAAGGATATGAAAATTTGAATAAAGGAATATTCTAGATTGGAATGAGGCGTATGTTGTGTTTTTATAGCACTTGTTTATTATATGAGCGAGTTATCCAGAAAGACCGGGTTTATCCCATTCTGAATAACTGATTCGACGATGTGTCAAAGATGAAGATGGTGGTTGAAGACAGGAGGTCTTCACATAGCTTGGATGATTACTGATGTCTTGATTGGGTTGTACACCCAAGACAAGGTAATAAGTGGTAATCGTCCAGGCGTACATGGAGATCGACGGATATGTGAGGACCTCTCCCTTGTATTGGACATATGGGGGAGGAATAAGGTGCCTCCGGTTTCGTTCAAACCAAGAACGGACTTGTAAATGGATGTGTGTCTGACATTGGATTTCATTCTGTGTGATTGATAGACATCGGTTGCATAGCCTGAATTGCCTTTGTGGCATGCTGAGATGCAAATGATCAAGGCTTCTGTTGAAAAGCAGAGTCTTGTGGTTGATGATCAAAGCACGACTTTAATATAGCGTAGTTTTGTGTAGCGTTAATTCGCAAGCCTCACACCCCGGTGTGAACCAGAAATGGGAGAGGACATCAGGGAGGGCATGCGTTCCCTTCTAGCTAGGAGTGGTGTCAGCGTTTTGCACGCCCTGGCATTTTACTTATGTGGATGATGGATAGCGCGGCGCCTCGGTTATATCGATCATTCCGGGGCCGATAGTTTGGTCGGGATATGACCAATTTACGCCCTATAGGGCGGGGAAATGCATTGTTCAGGCATTTTAATCCACTCTGTGTGGACCGGCCCTGATGATCTAAAGGCTTGACCGAGTACTTGCCTGAGGGGAGGGCTAGAGCATCTCGAAGCGGTAAGGATGATCCCTTGCCTTGGTTCACAGATGGAAATCCAACTTCCAATACGTGACTATTGCGGTTTTGATTGTAGAGCTTAGTATTGGCGACATGATATATGGTACCCATGCCGTCTAGGATTGATACATTTATATTTGAAGTTGTTTTATGCACTATGCACTTATAATAGTATCAAATGATTTGTTTTAATGTATCAAGCATGTTTGGCTATTATAAGGGAAATCCCTATCCCCAGCTTGCGTTGCATTAGGTGATAGGACCTGGGTCTTATAATAGCTTCATTTTTCCAAAAAGCATTGCGCTGTTTTGTTGTATGCACTGGTATTCTTGGGAGGAAACCCGTTCCGTATTATAGGGCGTGATCCCTTGATATATCTGATTTAAAGTAAAGTTTTAAATAACTGTTTTTAGTTCTCAGACCAGTCACATGACTGACCTGGAGTTTATTGTTTTAACCTAAACTCTGGGTGCCCCTATTTTCCATACGGGCAGCTAGTAGTCTTGGTTTTGCATATTTATATTCACAGGATCCTGGTTTACAGCTGGAATGATATTCGGAAAGCTCTGTATTCGTATATTCTTTTCAGTTGTGTTTTGTATTATTTTTCTGCTGTTTTGTAATTTGTAAATCTATGATATTTAGTAAATGTGTAATATTTATTCATACTCTGTATATTCTTGTATTCTGATGAAATTGTTGTAATAAGCAATGAAATGTTCTTCTGTTTGTGTTCTGATTCGTGTTGTCCTCAAAGCACTCCGTAATTTCCCGTAAGTAGGATTTCAGGTCGCTACAGTTTGGTATCAGAGCCTTGGTTTACAGAGCTCGAGAACAAGACACATTAGAACCGAAAGAAAGAATTCATCAGAGATTGGGTTAGTAATATCCAATGAAGATGACTCATTAGAGATGGGATCAGTAGTATCCTAGAACGAGTGTGAAGAGTAGTGTTTTTAAAATAAAAATGAAAATAAATTTTTATTTTGAAAATTTAAACCTTATGATACGTATTTGAATATTTATTTGTATTGAATTTGGACAATCCAATATATAAAGATTTTGCATATACACATTGCAAGCGTGTATTCGAAGTTTTAATATACTGGATAGATATAGAATCACACTCTAGTCGTCCGGAGATGATACTAATGATTGATATATCATCATCAGTGTTTATGTTCGAGTTTCGAAAGTGGGATGTCTATATATTTCCAATTGACTGGTGTGAGAACCAAAACTAGATATGGCTTATTGTTGTGATTTGGCACCAAAAATGTGATTTTTGACTATACATCAAAGTTATGAATTTGAAAAGATAAACAACTAATTGATTGCTGATTGTTGATTGTGTTATGTGATTATCCATTTAAACAAACATATGAAAGAAAGGTAAATTTAGGCCAAATTGAACCAAATATTGAAATGTATTGAAAATTGTTTGGAAATGCATGCATGTACATATATATGTGTGAACAGGTCATTGCAAGGAGGCAAGAGCAGAGCAATAAAATTGTATGCCCAACAAATAGGTACATATTTACTAATTTATTGAGTTTGGATGATTTTATGAGCCGATTGGCTAGCCGCTTGGCTGTTTCTTTTTCTTTTTGGATTGGAGAGGCCTGTATGACGATTTCGGGATTTTCCCGGTGCTCCTGTACAGAGGAGGTTGTGGCGAAATTTTTCGAAAATTTAGGGTGTTAGCCAAATTTTTGAAAATTTTGAAAAGTTCTTAGAAACTGACAAGGTTAAGAACTTAAGCCATAATGAAAATACTGAAAGTTGAGTTGATTAGTGAAACAACTTTCAGCTCCGTTCCTTTTTTAGGACGAAAAGATTTTAAGTGGGGGAGATTGTAACAACCCGGAAAATCCGAACCAATTTAAAATTTTTATTTTGGCAATTTTGATGAATTTTGAATATATAAAATGATTTATTTTAAATAATAATGATGAGAAATTTATTTTGAATAGAATTAGAACGTATATATTTATTTAAATCGACGTTAGATTATAAACATTTATTTTTAATTATAAAAGGAATTGAAAATGGCGCGGTAGTTTGAAAATTCGATTTCAAATTTCAAATGAATGTACAGGATTCGAAATTAACCAGATTTTAGCGAAACCAAAAATATTAGAATCTATTTGAAAATATCTTTCCAACGAATCCGAAAAATCCATATTTCATACTGGTAATAAAAAGTTATGCTCAGTTGAAAATTCAGAATAGTCGCTATGGAAATATAGCCCTTAAAAATGGAAATTTTGCAAACAACCTCCGTTTTCGACGAAACCACTTTTGTTGGATCCGGGATGTCAAGTTATTGCTAGATTCCAAAATTCATAATTTTTGGAATCAATATGTGAGCGTGGCAAAAGAAAACGTGTTTTGTCGGTTTTAGTCAAATTTAATCGACTGGAAAATGGCCATTTTTCAAACGGCCTCCAAATTTGAGGAAATTAGTTTTGTTAGGACCGCATTGTCAATTCAAAGCTAGAAATGATTTTTCTATAATTTTTGGTGTCATAATGCGGGCCCGGTAAATTAAAATGTACGTTAAAATGCAATATATTGATTTATATTTTAATTTAAAGGAAAAATGATTGAAACAATCGAATTGGCTTACAGGACATATTTCATTGCATTCAGAATGGGGGTAATTAGCTAGGGGCGACAGTCGTTGGGTTTGATTTGAAGTCCGAAAAAAAGTAACTTTTTGAAATAAAATAATTAAATATAAATTGGTCAACTCCTCCTTTTCCTCTCTCTCTCTCTCTAACACATTCATTCACCGTAAGAAAAGAAGAAGAGGAAGACTCTCACGCTCCAGCCCCTAGCCCATCGTTGCTCCTCCACCATCGGCCTCTTCCTCCTCTCCTCCTCCTCTTCCTCCTCTCCACTCTCTCCTCCTTTTTCTCTTTTCAAATTTGCAAACCCTATGCCCCAAATTACAAACCCTAGCCGCCGTGGGCCCCCACTGCCCTAGCTCCGCCACCTGCAGCTCCCCCACGTCCAATCAGGTCCGCTGCCGCCCTCTGGCCACCCAGCTCCGGCCGTGAGCCCCCCATCACCAAAAATCACATTTTTCACAAATTCCTGGTTTTGCATTTAACCCCCTATCACTATTTCGCCAATAACTCCCAAACTGTACATTTCTGGCCAAAACTCCATAGTACCAAATTCGAAGAGCACGATTTTATCTTCGATTTGGTATATGATAGTCTTATTTTGGATTGGGGACCTGTCGGGAAAACGCGTCCAAAATGTGTTGTCCAAACACTGTCCAAATGCTGTCTTTTCGTGATTTCCGGCGAAATGGCACATCTTCAGAAGGAAGACCACTAGGCGAAAGTTATCCGGAATGGCGTGTTTAAACTAGAAAAAGATATAATGTGAAGATTGGAGCTCGTTTGCAAATTCTGGAACCAGAACATCAAATCCGGGCGTAAAAAAAAAGTGAGTTTTCTCCGCATTAAAGCTTCTATGGTTTTTGATGTATGAAGTATGTAAAAATATGATTTTTATACTTATAGAGAATTAATAATATGATTTTTATATTATAGAAATAATAAAAATATTATTTTTATAAAATATAGATAATAAAAATTTGATCTTTATATATATAGTAGATATTTAAAAGAATGATTTTTATATATGAAGGGACGATATAAAAATGTGATTTTACCTATGTAGCGTTGTTATAGAAATATAAAATTATTTTTAGAAAGATAAAAATATAATTTTTAGCCTATGTTTGTCATTTATAAAATAATCATACAAAGAAATAATTATTGATTGGTTAAAAATATAATTTTTAACGTAGGTATACTACATAGATTGACAATCAAAGCACGGCGGAGTGAAACCCGAAGGTGAGAACTTCTCACTTTTAATTCATTTTCTAGTTGAAATATGTACTAGGATGCAGACGGTGCTTAGCAGCGACTCCCGTCGGGCACAGACCATGGACGACTTGTTTGTTTGTTTGACTGTGTTGTGAAAATTGATTATGTGATGTGGAACGGAATAAAATATTTTATGGTTAAAAATATTTTATAGTCAAAAATATAATTTTTAACGTGTATATGAATTAAATAAATATTTATAAACAAATCGGACGATTTGTTCATGTACACACATTTGACTGATATCGATTAGGACGATAAATTTTACACATTGCCCAACTGCACAAATAAAATTCATTATTTGTTGATTGAAACTCCACACGGGTATTGAGTTGATATTGGACATACACTAATCCCAATAATTAGCTATATGTTAATCGATTGGTTGACAGACTGTTATTAGCGTTAAGTATTTATATTTAATGCTTATGCAGAGTAGAATGCACTTTGGATGATAGTTGACTGTATTTGATTGTTGTTGTACACATGTGTTGTATGGAATCCATATAAATAACATTATATGGTAATTGACTGTGTCTGATTCCAGTCCTGAAATAATGAATATTTTAAAATAATATTCAGTAAAAGATCAAAATTTTATTTTGATGTCCGATATGGGATGGACACGAAAATATTTAAATATATAAAGCCGTGTTGATTAGATTAACGCCATTTTGACGTGAACTATATTTATATCAATTTTATTCATTTTTATGATGAATATATAAAAGGAATTGATTTCAAAAATCTAATATTTTGAAAATATTATCATTTCTATATCGATGATGTGGAATATTCAATTTTGATTAGAAATTGAATATGAAGTGAAATCGTTTTGAAAACAAATTTAAAACGATTTATAAAATATGTTTTAAAATGGGAATTGACAAAATATATATAATATATATATTATATATAATGGCCTGAATAGAATGCGCCGCGCCGCGGTAGTTCGTGAATTTCGACCATTCACTTTGAACGGACATTACGGGAGATCCGACTGTCGGATTCTCCTACAACCGGAACCGTTGGGTTCGTATCGAAATGAGTTTTCTAATAATATTAGAGATTTGAAATCTAACGGTTGGATTTGGAATTATGTCCAGATCGAATTTGGAAAAGGTCGCTGTAAGTGCAGTTCGATGGCCGTTTATGGAAATCAACTGTACGGGCCTTGATAAAATTATTAAAAATATCAATAATTAGTGTAAAATCACCACAAATGATTTGGAAAGAATTGGGATGAAAAATTCGATATTTGAAAAGATAAAAATATATTTTTATCGAAATGAACTATTTATGAACTAGAATTATGAAATCCAATATTTTTAAATAAATAAATTGGATTTGAAATGGTTTTAAAAATAACCAGAATTTCCAATATATGAATAGGAATGGATTTGAATCGAAATTATCTTAGGAATATTTCGATATTGGATTCCATGATTATACGGATATTGTGGAGGAATTTGGAAGATATATATATCGTTATTCCAATACAGTATTTGTTGATTCCAGAATTTGATATTGAATATAAGCCGATATATTTTATGTTCAGAGCCTTGTATTTAATATCAAATGTGATTTTGGGTTTATTGTGAATGGTGTCTTCATTAACACTGTTCTTGAACCCAGTTGAGAAAAGATTAAATCTTTTTATTTAGATTTAACGAAGTATACCAATTAATTAATATTTAATTGGAGTTGAATTGAAATTGGTTTTTGGGTTTATCGTGAACAGTGTTTTAAACAACACTTGTTCTTTAACCCGATTAATAATGGAATAAGATTTTGGGTTGTCGTGAATGATATCTTTAATAATACTGTTCTTAGACCCAATGGAGTTAAAGAAAATCAGAAACTAAATGGAGATTAGTTAAGTTGAATGGTTTCCTGGGTATTGATCCACTACAACAAAAACACCATATTACAACTTTAATTTTACAATCGTGGTAAAATCACCGTTGTAATAAATGTTTTTTACAACTTGTTTCCAGGAAAGTTGTAATAAACTTATTTTTAACAACTGTGTTATTTTGACAGTTGAAATAAAAGCCTATCACAACTTTTATTTTTGACTGTTGTAATATATGACTACAGTACAACAAAAATACCATATTAATAATTAATAAAAATTCGATAATTAATAAAAAATTAATACTCGATAACTATTGTTTAATAATAATAATAAATTAATATTTATTAATTCATACTAATTATTAATATTACTAATTTTTATTAATAATTAAGAAGCAATTATTAATTATTAAAACTAATATTTACTATTTAATAATTAATTTTCAACAATGAATTATTGTAAATAATCTTCAATAATTCTTAAGTAATTTTTATTATTAGTATTTAATATTTGGCACTTATAGTTGATAATTATATTTAATATTTTGAAAAGTTTGAAATTTTCGTAATTAAATTTCAAATATTAATATAATTTTTAAATTTTCGCAAAAATCGAAAATAAAAACTAATTTTTTATATAATATAATTTTTTATTAAATATTCAAAATTTTAAAAAACTTGTTAATTGCCTCTTTTGCAAATTTTCAGCATTTAGCTCTCTCTATTTTTTTTACAGTAAATGAATTTCAAAGTCGAAGCCTTATTTTAAATGATGTAATTGACATGGCATAGAATAGTATAATCAATTTAATTATCAATAGTGGTTAACCAATAAGTAGAAAAAATTAGTGTTATATATAATATCAGAAATATTGAAATATATCATATAGGCTCTTATTACATTGGTTGGTTTTTTTGAGGTAAAGCAATGTTCGTTAGTTTTAACCTTTAAGTGCAGACTAATGTTATTTCGCTTCACCGCCATTGTAATTGTTGCCCAATTTTTGGTGGTAGCCCAATTTTATGGCGGGAAAACCAATTTTATTTCGCTGCACCGCCTTCAACTTTCGCTGAAATTTCACCCTCGCTTTCCCAATGTCTCCACTTTCTAGAGAGCAGGAGTTTAACCAGGTGATAAATTTTCAATAATCCTAATCCTTTTAGTCTTTTCTAAGCCTCCATCAAAATTCCAAATCTTATTCCACAGATCTAAAATCAGTGATAATGGGTTTTTTAGCGATTTGTTATTTCAATCCTTCAGTTTATCATCTCAAGAAGTTCGTTCATTCCTGTGCTACTATTCGATTCCAAGGTCCAAGCAATCATGAACTGGATTGTTTAGCGAAATTGATTTCAATCTATAATATTTGGTTTTGAAGTTCATCCTTTTCTTCCAATCGATCTATTGTGGCCTTCGAATCTAGGAATCCGCTGCTTCCACTCGATTGAAGAGGGCCAATCCTCAAATCGCTCTTACCGTCGATCAGTTATTGAAGCTCGAACGCATGTTCGATCTACGATGGATCAAGACATAAGAGAATTAGGAGTTCAGCGTAGTTGAGGAATTAGGACTTCAGAAAACCGATCTTTCCTGGAGATTAGAATAAAAGGGCGTGCATTCAGTGGATTACACAGGGTAAGAAATTTTTAGTTATCATAGAATTATAAGTTAAGAAAATTATGAGCTACAACTATCATGTCTTTTATGTTAACATTAAAGTCTACTGGCTACCATCATTGGAATTAGATTGTTCTATAATACGATGAAGTAAACAGTGAAAATGCAAAAGTCATCGAAACAGAAACAGTGCACTAGGAGAAAACGCATGTTAGATAAGAAAAGAATAATGTTGATTTTTCATGTGGAAGTTAATTGTTTTGAGCTTGAGTGCTTATCTTCGGAGAAAGATCCAGAAGGAAACCCAAAAGTAAATCATGTAACTGTATTTGAGAGGCCAGGGTTAAGAGAATTCTTGCACAAGATTAGTGAATTTGGAGATCTTGTTTTATTTACTGCTGGTCTTGAAGGTTTTAGCTACTTATTTGTCAATGTTTAAGTTATATTTCAGATTGTTAAGGTTGACTATTTGTTAAATTTAGTTAACCACGTTACAAGAAGACCAGAACATAGGTATTAATGAAGTGATTTACTCCCTGCTATATGAAATCTTTCCTTGGGTTAAAAAACTTATTTTGACCGATTCCATTTTCATAGGAATGATCTCCATGCATGTATTTACAGCTGCATAATGATTCCAAATAAGCGGTAACCTTGATCCTAGTATTTAGGCTTACGGTTTATGATCATTTTTCTTTCGAACCTGAAATCTTGACTGCTACATTTGCCTTGTATTGTCTCTTTGACTACTCCACTGTTATGGGCATACATAATACTTCAAACGCGAAACACTGCATGCATGTTACCAGTACAGGCTTGGTAAGTAGTTTGTGATGCCTGGGCTAAAATTTCCTTTTCATTCCCTGAGGAGTCATAAACTGGTTATTACACACCATGTTATTTTTGTGACATTAAATAAGGGCCGCCGAACCGAGAAGTTGTTTTACCTAGCTGTCTTCATACATTTCGGACCCTGTCACTATACACCCTTGCCTGCTTTAAGCCCATGCCGTAGGATTTTGAACACTCTAGATTTTCGAAGAGAATTTAAACTTCATTCCATGTTTCAGGTTATGCTAGACCTCTTGTTGACAAAATAGACGTGGACAAAAAGTTTATTCTTAGATTGTACCGACCGTTTACTGTTAGCACGTAAGTTCAATGATTTTACGTCTGTGTGATAATATGAAATAAAACCATATTAGTATGTGCTTGTCGTAAATGCAATACGTTCCTTTATGCATCACTTCCTTATTAGACTGATCCCTGTATTTATTGTTTTATTAAGTTAGTAGTTTATATTATATTTCTGTGACAGCTGTCTGTTGTTTTAGTGAGGAATGCAGTAAGCTTAAGCTACTTCTTTGTAATGTTCTGCTATGTAATTTAGTATTAGTTTTCTTCATTGCTCTACAGTGTAAGTTTGGCAGTGAGGAGATGCAGTAACCTTAACATGTTACAGTTTTAGTTTGGCAATGTTTCATTCACAGGTTAGAAAGTTTGGATTAAATGACTACTTCGTTTATTAATGAATTTAGCTACCATGTCAATATTTTCATTTGCTAATTTGTTTTCTGAAAGTCCAAGTGCAGATGTTCTTTTTTTTAGAAGTTGTGCAACATCCAATTGTTTAAAAAGGGGCTTTGGACCACATGCAGTTCATGCTATCAGGTACGCTAAGCATTATTGTTAAGTTTTGGTATTGTTGGCTTAAAAAAACACTTTTTGTTCTTTTTTCTAACAACAGACATATTCTTATGCAATAGGTTTGATCACTGCAGTGAACTTGCACCAAAAGGATAAATGGCGTAAAGATTTCCTTGTCTTCGACTAGTGTACTCCCATAGGATATGCATTTTTTTGTGGATAACTTGTGCTTGTACTAAGTTTCTTTGTAACGGTCAAATATGTAATAATGTACGAAATGTTGTTCAAAACTTATTGTTTGTAATACTGAAGATTTGAGTATTTTAATAAATTAGTTTGCAAATAACTGTAATATCGGATTTGCTTATGGAGTATTGCTATATTTAGTGTATTGTTCTTTTCAGTTGCTAAAGATGTTTTTTTTTAAAACCCAAATGTCAATCACAACGGTGCATAACAGTTGTAGTAGATTTTATTACAACAGTGCATAACTGTTGTAATAAAGTTTATTACAATGGTGGAAAAAAGTTGTAAAATATACATATTACAACGGTGTTGCAACAGTGCAAAAAAGTTGTAAAAGATATTAGTCTATTACAACTTCTTAATACACGAAGGTTTGCCCACCATTGTAAAATGTATATTACAACGGTGTTCCACCGTTGTAATAGGGTCATTTTGTTGTAGTGATCTGATGTTGGTTTCGGCCTTCCGGGTTAATACATAGGGAATTGTTCACTTGCTAATTTATGGTTAAAGGCTGATGGAATAGAATGTGATTTTGGGTTTATCGTGAACCGTGTTTTAAAGGACATTGGATTTTTAACCCAATTAAAGACAGGAATAAGATTGTGGGTTATCGTGAATGGTATCTCTAATAATACTGTTCTTAGTCCCAATGAAGTTAAGAAAATCAGAAACTAACTGAAGATTAGTTAAGTTGAATGGTTTCCTGGGTATTGATCTGATGTTGGTTTCGGCCTTCGAGGTTAATAATTAGGGAATTGTTCACTTGCTAATTTAGAGTTAAAGGCCGATGGAATGGAATGTGATTTTGGGTTTATAGTGAACCGTGTTTTAAATGACATTGGTTCTTTAACCCAGTTAAAGACAGGATATGATTTCCCAAGTTAAAAAATCGTTAATATTGAATTTTGGGAAGATTAAAACCAAGTGGAGCTTTAATGCATCTTTAATTAGATTGAAATGATATCCAAAGGAAGATTAAAGAATAAATTTAAAGAATTTATCTTTGATAGAATTAATGGGAACCTTTCCCAAAGGATATGAATATTTGAATAAAGGAATATTCTGGTTTGGAATGAGGCGTATGTTGTGTTTTTATAGCACTTGTTTATTATATACGCGAGTTATTCAGAAAGACCGGGTTTATCCCATTCTAAATAACTGATTCGACGATGTGTCGAGGATGAAGACGGTGGTTGAAGACAGGAGGTCTTTACATCGCTTGGATGATTACTGATGTCTTGACTGGGCAGTACAACCAAGACAAGGTAATAAGTGGTGGTCGTCCAGGCGTACTTGGAGATCGACGGATATGCGAGGACCTCTCCCCTATATTGGACATATGGGGCAGGAATAAGGTGCCTTCGGTTTCATTCAGACCTAGAACGGACTTGTATATGGATGTGTGTCTGACATTGGATTTCATTTTGTGTGATTGATAGACATCGATTGCATAACGCGAATTGCCTGTGTGTCATGCTGAGATGCAAATGATCAAGGCTTCTGTTGAAAAGCGGAGTCTTATGGTTGATGATCAAAGCATGGCTTTAATATAGCGTAGCTTTGTGTAGCGTTAATTCACGAGCCTCACACCTCGGTGTGAACCAGAAACGGGAGGGGACATCAGGGAGGGCATGCATTTCCTTCTAGCTAGGAGTGGTGTCAACGTTTTGCACATCTGGCATTTTACTTATGTGGATGATGAATAGCGAGGCGCTTCGGTTATATCGGCCATTCCGGGGCCGATAGTTTGTTCGGGATATGACCAGTTTACGCCCCATAGGGAGGGAAAACGCATTGTTCAGGTATTTTAATCCACTCCGTGTAGACCGGCCCTGACAATCTAAAGGCTTGACAATGTACTTGCCTGAGGGGCGGGCTAGAGCGTCTCGAAGCGGTGAGGATGATCCCTTGCCTTGGTTCACAGATGGAAATCCAACTTCCAAAATGTGACAATTGTAGTTTTGATTGTAGAGCCTAGTATTGGCGACATGATATATGGTACCCATGCCGTCTAGGATTGATACATTTATATTTGAAGTTGTTTTATGCGCTTATAATAGTATCAAATGATTTGGTTTAACGTACCAAGCATGTTCGGCTATTATAAGGGAAAACCCTATCCTCCGGCTTGCATTGCATTGTGTGATAGGACCTGGGTCTTATAATAGCTTCAGTTTTCCATAAAGCATTGCGCTGTTTTGTTATATGCACTGGAATTCTTGGGAGGAAACCCGTTCTGTGTTATACGGCGTGGTCCCTTGATATATCTGATTTAAAGTATAGTTTTAAATAACCGTTTTTAGTTCTCACACCAGTCTCATGACTGACCTGGAGTTTATTGTTTTAACCTAAACTCTGTGTGCCCCTATTTTCCACACGGGCAGCTAGCAGTTTTGGTTTTGCAGATTTTTATTCACAGGATCCTGGTTTACAGCTGGAATGATATTTGAAAAGCTTTGTACCCGTATATTCTTTTCAGTTGTATTTTGTATTATTTTTCTGCTACATTGTAATTTGTAAATCTCTGATATTTAGTAAATGTGTAATATTTATTCATACTCTATATATTCTTGTATTCTGATGAAATTGTTGTAATAAGCAATGAAATGTTCTTCTGTTTGTGTTCTGATTCGTCTTGTCCTTAAAGCAATACATGATTTCCCGTAAGGGGGATTTCGGGTCGCCACACAATTTCTACCTAGGATCGCCAGAACAGCCCTTGCACAACTCCGTCTTCAATTATCTTCACCATATTTGATTCGCAACGCTAATGCTCATACGGAGTGGTTTTCAGAAAATGAATCTGATCCCGGTCTCTCCATATTGACTATGAAAAATGGTCAAAACTTTGATAATAGGTGATTTAACTATCAAAGGAAAACATGTGTACAAACAACGGTCGTATTTCCAAATGGAAATCTTACCGAGCAAATCATCAATCAACACTGATCCCCTTTAATTTAATTTGTCATTCAATTGTTCATTTCCCCATTTCCGATCCCATATATTCATAAATTCTTATTTTCTAAATTTAGAAAATCATTGGAAAACATTTTCAAATTTACTCCTATTTCTTATTTTCTATATTAAAAACATTTCTGATTTCTTATTTGGAAAACATTTCCAAAACTCCTTCATTGGATTTAAACAGATGTTTAAATAAAACATCGCTATGCCAACTGGAACCATCACACTCATTAACTAAATTTACTTAACCAACCTTCACTATCAAACCTTAACCATTCCTTAGTTAAAAACAAAGTTAATCAAGTTGGGGTATAACACCTCTCAGACCTTAACTGAACAACATTTTTAACTTCGAAATAGATAATGTTCACCTTCATAATCTTTAACAAACTTCCTTACGTAACTCTCAGATTCTATTTACGAATCCACATCCTTTATAGAATTCATTTGATTATAATAATAGTGTTATAATCCTATACTTCCGATATATATAATAGCTTAAATATAACTTTTATTTATTTAATTTGGATAAATAAACAAACAACTAATTTATTAATAAATAAACCTTGATTTAAAACCGAAAAGTAAATAGTACTTTCCCATATTCGATAAAGTCGAATTTCAATGTATAATTCTCTCTCGAATAATCTATATTCGATAACTCTCTTTCGAATAACTATATTCGATAACTCTTTTCCGAATAAACTCTATTCGATAACCTCTCCTTCGAGTAAACTATATTCGATAATACTTTTCCGAATAAACTCTATTCGATAACCTCTCCTTCGAATAAATTATATTCGGTAATCTTTCCTTTGAATAACTATATTTGATAATCTCTCCTTCGAATAGCTATATTCGATAACTCTCCTTCGAATAACTATATTCGATAACTCTACTTCGAATAACTATATTCGATTAACTCTATTCCAATAACTTATGTTGATTAACTCTATTTGATTAACTTTAATTCGATTAACTCTGTTCGATTAACTCTAATCTGATTAACTCTATTTGATTAACTCTAATTTGATTAACTCTATTTGATTAACTCTAATTCGAAGAACTAATATTCGATTAACTCTAATTCGATTAATTATATTCCTATCCCGTTCAAATTCCCATTTGAATTCCTATTTCAAAACCCAATTTCTTTATAAAAGTTTTAATTTACAAAATATTTATTTTAATCCATTATTCACGTCAAATGTGAAAAATATTCCTTTTATATAATCCCTTAAGTTCGATTTTGTATTTTAAAATAATATCTATTTCCAAATTCTATTTATATTTCTGTTTATAGAATTATTCATAGAAATCTCCTTTTTATTCTAACACTTAAATCACATTTATAATTCCTTTTATAAATGCTATGTTCACATTCTCTTTAAAATATCGGTGTCAAAACCGATTTCTACTTCTCTATATAAGTTCAGACTTATATATTCCATTTATCAAATGATAAATATTTTACTTAATTTATAAAATATTATTTATAAATTATTCTCCATTTTATCTATTAAAACAGATTTCTATTCAATTCTACTTTAAAAAATCTTTTCCCTATATATTTCCTTTAATAAAATTCTATTCATTTTATAAATATATCCTTTTATAATATTCTATTTATTTTACAAATATTTCCTTTATATATTCTCTTTATTTTATATAAATATTTCATTTATACCATTCTATTTATTTTATAAATAATCCCTTTTCTAATTATATTTGTTCCCAAATATTTCCTTTTATAATTATATTTATTTCATATAATATTTCCTTTTATATAAGATCCATTGATTTTATATAAATAATTTATTTTCAAAATACACTTTGAAAATTCCCTTTTTACTTTCTAGTATCACTTATGGTATTAAAATACCATATCAAAAGGATCAATCATCATCCAAACACGCATAATCAATAACAGATTATATACCACATAATATATATATAATAGTATTATAAATATTGAGGAATCTAGTTGGATCCCTCCAACCTGTTCCCCTGCATCCATAGATGTTAAACAATATAAATAACATCGATTTCATTTCGACATGAAATATTCTGATCAACAGAATCAATATTTAATTAATGATATATATAACTATATCGATATTTTCAACAAATCAATTAGCTATTCAACCAACCAATCAACACACAACAATCAACCAATATTTATCAGTTCTAAAAATACGTTATGAAAATATAAACTGAGAAGAGTTAGTGAAATTTACTCACATTGGACGATCATCGTTAAATAACGATAATTGTTGGTTGATTCAGACAGACGTTTTAATTTGCTATCATTTGCAACGAGCTCCAAATCACTCGCAACTAGTTCCATTGTGTAGCCGCCATCCATACGATACCAACGGTTCTTGTTTCATTGAATTCTGATCACGTACGAGTGATATATTAATATTACTAGTTTACATATATATAACGATCATTAACCATTTATATAATTAGTTAATTACTTTTTAAATCTTAATCACCCATTAATTACCATGTAAATCCTTTCTTCCTTAGCTTATCTTCACGCTGCCAGATATACAGAAGCATGCCATCCCCAAAATTCCATGAATCCCAAAACAACTCATACCATTGAACTCAACTTGGACTCCTCTAGGCAATCAGCAGTACATTCAAAAACTCGACATCTGCTTCCAACAAAACATCGCGTTTCTATCTGTAGTACATATCGAGCTGGACTCCTATGACTTCATTGTCGTTGTCGACCTTCGAGGTCATCAGACCTCAGACCGCACTATCGTGGAGCTCGCCGTTGATTGGCGATCATCTTCCGATGAACTAGAGCACTTACGGGCTCGTACAGAAATTGAAAATACTTTGGAAAGAACACGGAAGAGTACACCTCCGTTCCCTCAATCGTAACCGCCGCTATGTCTGATTGGAGGCCACCAGAACTCTACGAGTTGACCCCCTACGACTTGACTTCACTTCGACACCCCCCTGGCTCACCTCGGTGGCTTGAAACCCCTAAAAACTCCAACCCTAATTCACGCTGACCATATCCCAAGGGCGTCGAACTCAATGAAAACATATACTGAAATGATGAGAAGGATCCCAAAAACACATACATATACTTAGATTGATTTATAGAATTTATTCCGAATTAATCTTATTTTTTCTTGAATTAAAACTCCACGATCTCTTTTGCTTTTGGTGGCGGCTCCTACTTTGACCTGGGGGATAAAGTCTGAGGGTTTAGAGAAGGGGTAAGGGTATTTATATAAAGGTAGAAGCTTATAGAATAAGCCACGTATTTTATTTTATTAATTTTTATAATTACCGTAATTCTATTTATCTTCTAAAAATTCCTTTGATCACATATGATATCCAAAAATCACGAAAATGGACATGTAGTTACAGTTCGACATTACAGACCCAATGAAACTTGTTTCGTCAAATTCTGACTCCGTTTGCTCACTCGGCATATTTTTAAAGTCAAAATATTGACTATTTTTTACATTAAAATCCTATATGGCCACATACTGACTCCAAAAATCATGGAAATTGAAATCTAACAATAATTTAATAATCCGGATCTAATAAAATCAGTTTCGTCGGAAGCGGAGTTCGTTTGCAAAACTAGCTATTTTTAAAGCTCCAAATAAACCCATTTAAATATAAATATATTTAAAAGTAATTAAATTAAATATTAATAAATTAATATTATCGTATATATTCACATTAAAATATCACACAACTTCAAAATAAATATATTGGAATTTATAGCTCGATATTTCAAGTTTCCAGTTATATCGATATTCGATTTATACTTAAATACTTTTATAAATCGTTATAAATTATAAATGAATTCCATAGCGACTTTTCAAAAATTTGATTTGGACACAACTCACAATCTACATGACGAAATCTCGATTTTTCTCTTCCATTAGAAAAATATACTTTACCAGCTCCGAACGCTTCTTGTTTCACAGAATATCCGACTTAAAATGGTTTCTGTATATTCGTTTAAAGTTTGAATCGCGAAATAATGAACTGCCGCGCCATTTCGAGCTCGATTATAATTATAATATAATCTATACATTCAAATGACATTTATAAATAAATTCGTTAATATAATTCGACTCTAAACTGAATTATATAATTTAAATTGTCCAATTCACACAATATTGTCAATTCGCTATTTCCAACTATTTCATAATTATATATATTATTCTATTATTTATATTAATTTAATATTCCATATAATTTAATTAAACAACCATTTTCACTATTTAAATAATTAAACAAATAAATAAATTATTATTCGTATTACATTCTTCCCCCCTTAAAATAATTTCGTCCTCGAAATTGCTAAGGTAGAAAACAAACCCTATTAACTGGGTTAACAATTATTTGTTTACTTCTTTAATTTCAGTTTCAACTAAATTAATTAATTTCGATTAAAATATTAATTAATTCTTATTAACGAAAATTTCCACAATTCTGAAAAATTTCTAACATCCTAAATTTTCGAAAAATTTCGCCAGCACCTCCTTTGTACGGCTCAATCGATACAACTACAACTCGCCTCTCTAGGCCTTCTCCAACCCAAAATAAAATCAAACAGCCAAGCGGCTTGCTAATTCGGCTCATAAAATCACCAAAATCAATTAGAATATAAACGTGTACCTTTTTGTCGGGCATATCATTATATCATTTCCATCTGCTACCAATTTAGCATATACCAATGTCATCCAATCAAACTCAACTCACTTTTTTCTCCAACACGACCATTCGCATATCCAAGCCAAATTCCATTCTCAGTCTCAAGTATCATTCTTGATTTTTAATTTCTTACCTCAGCAATCAGTATACTTAACCAAGTTAAGTTCCACCCTACATTTCATTAACTGGTTAATTTCTCTAATCTGAGATCTTTATCTCATAACTCAAATTGGATTTTTAATTCAAAAATCAATCCATTTCAATTACAATTTGGTTTCCCAGATTTTTATTAATTTGTTTCAAATCAAACAATCCTTCCTGGGAGTTTTAAACCACTTAGTTTTTCTCTAAAATTAAATATACCCTTTCGGAATTCAAAACAACTTGCTTTTCTCAAAACAATTCAAAAACAAAATCTTTGGTAGTAATCCATCACTTAAAACTCAAAAATGAACACTGATGATGTGGCCAGCATCATCAGGGTTATTTCCCAGCTCTTGAAGTGAGTTCAATACTATATCACTATTCAAAATCATCTTTAAACATCTCCATTTTGAAATTTATTTCAAAATATCCTTCACAATGCTCATAAAACAATTTAAAATCTCCCAGGATTTTAAAATTTCCACATATTCAATCCAAGTCCATTTACAAACACTTTTTCACATTTTTAATTCTAATTCTGATTTAATTTCAGACTTAATTCATTTGGTTTCATATATTACATTCATATGAATTCTGATTGGCTATTTACATAACCATTTTACTTTTTATAATTTCATTCGATTATAATAACAACTAATATATCCAATATATTATAATCATTTCAATATAAATCTTTTTATATCAAAATATAGTTTGGGTAAAATTATTTTATTTACCCTCTTTTTCAGAACATACTGTGTCGGTTCATCGTATTCAAGTGTTTAGAAACTCCTACCGATACAGTGGATCAAACTGATTGACCAGAATTCATAAACAACTCAATCAATAAATCACCACAATATAAAACAATTTTTATATAATCTACAAATACGTTCACTCGTATATATTCACTCAAACTCAATCTAGGGTATTGCTAACCCCATCTCTAATGAGTCATGCCACAGAGCCAAGGTAATTACTTAACCTTCAGCTCTGATACCACTGTAACGACCCAGGGATTTTCGACTCCAAAAATCGACACAAATACCAATGTCGACTATTCAGACATCGGAAAATACCGAATAGTTAATAGAAAGAAGTTAGAGGGTGATAATAGATAAGATAAAAAATTAGAATAGAAGAAGAAGAAGAACACAACAACATCAGAGTAACACGAATCTCTCAGTGGAATGAATAAAATATAGTATACAAAGTAACATTGAAACACAAATTTGTATTAGTATATTAGAGTACAATAGTTATATCACAGCGGAAATAAACAATAGCTATAAAATCCTGAAGCCTCTTGCTCCAGCTCCTCCAAGAATATCTGGAAATACCTGAACAACTTGACTGCCCATACAAATTTGGGCACCCAAGAGTTTAGGGAAAACAAAAACAAAATAAACTCTGGGTCGGTTATGGGACTGGTGTGAGTAAACTCCAACCACTTGGTTTAACTTTTTAAAATCATTTTCAAAAGGAATGATAATCGTAAGACCGATCCACAAATAAACACGGATGGTTTTTACCTTATGATAACCCAAATCATTTTCAAAATCAATACTTTTCTGATATTATAATAATGTCTAATCACAAATAATTAAGAATCTAGCAGAACGCTTGCATCTCATGCTCCACATGTATATAGTATACAATCAAAACCGTAGGCGCTTATTGGAGATTGGATTCCGAGTATGACAAGGTATGGAACCACCTGCCGATAGTGTATCTCTAGAGAGGAATACACTGGGTTCAACAAGAACGTCTTGCAACCCGACCACATATGACTGACCACTCATTTCTCTTAAGTGTATCGAATATATTGTCACCTATGTTTGCTAGGACCATAACCGTTCCTTGGAGATACAGAAGCGAAAAGATGTAACAAATATGAATATTCTCTAGATGGTGACAATACACCCTAATAGGGGAGACCCACATAGCCATGCTGCCTGCCCGATTTTTATCATTTCCCAGTAGATGAGGCTAGAGGTCATAATGTATCTTTTGACAGATCATACATTCATTTACTTTGAATGCCACATCGTCATATCCGCCAAATCACAAATTGATTTCCACAAAAATACCACATGTATAAAGCTAAGAGAAACGAATTCCTCCGCCACCAAACATGGATACGTTTGAAGCGATCAACTTACGTGATCCATTAGATATACTCTGTCAGACATTCGTCCATACACGTTGTCCTGGGTCTGGACAAACCGAAGGCACTATTATGTAAATCCATCTTGGGCAATTTCTACCTAGGATCGCTAGAACAACCCTTGCACAACTCCGTCTTCAATTATCTTCATCATATTTGATTTGCAACGCTAATGCCCATACGGAGTGATTTTCAGAAAATGAATCTGATCCCGGTCTCTCCATACTGACAAAAGAAAATGGTCAAAACTTTGATAGTATGTGATTTAACTATCAAAGGAAAACATGTATACAAACAACGGTCATATTTCCAAATGGAAATCTTACCGAGCAAATCATCAATCAACACTGATCCCCTTTAATTTAATTTGCCATTCAATTGTTCATTTCCCCATTTCCGATCCCATATATTCATAAATTCTTGTTTTCTAAATTTAGAAAATATACGTCTTTAATCATTGAAAAACGTTTTCATATTTACTCCTATTTCTTATTTTCTATATTAAAAACATTTTTGATTTCTTATTTGGAAAATATTTCCAAAACTCCTTCATTTGATTTAAACAGATGTTTAAATAAAGCATCGCTATGCCAACTCGAACCATCACACTCATTAACTAAATTTACTTAACTAACCTTCACTATCAAACCTTAACCATTCCTTAGTTAAAAACGAAGTCAATCAAGTTGGGGTATAACTACCTATCAGACCTTAACTGGACAACATTTTTAACTTCAAAATAGATAAAGTTCACATTTAAAAACTTTAACAAACTTCCTTACGTAACTCTTGGATTCTATTTACGAATCCACTTCCTTTATAGAATTCATTTGATTATAATAATAGTGTTGTAATTCCATACTTCGGATATATATATATATATATATATATATAATAACTCAAATATAACTTTTATTTATTTGATTTGGGTATATAAACAAAAAAATAATTTATTAATAAATAAACCTTGATTTAAAACCGAAAAGTAAATAGTACTTTCCCACATTTGATATAGTCGAATTTCAATGTATAATTCTCTCTTGAATAATCTATATTCGATAACTCTCTTTCAAATAACTATATTCGATAACTCTTTTCCGAATAAACTCTATACGATAACCTCTCCTTCGGGTAAACTATATTCGATAATTCTTTTCCGAATAAACTCTATTCGATAACCTCTCCTTCGAATAAATTATATTCGGTAATCTCTCCTTCGAATAACTATATTCGATAATCTCTCCTTCGAATAACTATATTCGATAACTCTCCTTCGAATAACTATATTCGATAACTCTCCTTCGAATAACTATATTCGATTAACTCTATTCCATTAACCAATGTTGATTAACTCTATTCGATTAACTCTAATTCGATTAACTCTATTCGATTAACTCTAATCTAACTCTATTTGATTAACTCTAATTCGAATAACTAATATTCGATTAACTCTATTCCTATCCCATTCAAATTCCTATTTGAATTCCTATTTCAAAACCCAATTTCTTTATAAAAGTTTTAATTTACAAAATATTTGTTTTAATCCATTATTCACATCAAATGTGAAAAATATTTCTTTTATATAATCCTTAAGTTCGATTTCGTATTTTAAAATAATATCCATTTCCAAATTCTATTTATATTTCTATTTATAGAATTATTCATATGAAATCTCCTTTTTATTCTAACACTTAAATCGCATTTATAATCCCTTTTATAAATTCTATGTTCACATTCTCTTTAAAATATCAGTGTCAAAACCGATTTCTACTTCTCTATATAAGTTCTGACTTATATATTCCATTTATCAAATGATAAATATTTTACTTAATTGATAAAATATTATTTATAAATTATTCTCCATTTTATCTGTTAAAACAGATTTCTATTCAATTCTACTTTAAAAAATCTTTTCCCTTAATCTGTTAAAAACAGATTTCCATTAATATTTATTTTCCATTTATTTCCTTTTATAAAATTCTATTCATTTTATAAATATTTCCTTTTAGAATATCCTATTTATTTTACAAATATTTCCTTCATATAATTCTCTTTATTTTATATAAATATTTCATTCATACCATTCTATTTATTTTACAAATAATCCCTTTTCTAATTATATTTATTTCCCAAAAATTTCCTAAATATTTCCTTTTACATAAGATCCAGTGATTTTGTATAAATATTTTATTTCCAAAATACACTTTGAAAATTCCCTTTTTACTTTCCAGTATCACTTATGGTATTAAAATACCATATCAAAAGGATCAATCATCATCCAAACACACATAATAAATAACAGGTTATATACCACATCATATATATATATAACAGTATTATAAATATTAAGGAATCCAGTTGGACCCCTCCAACCTGTTTCCCTACATCCACAGATGTTAAACAACATAAATAACATCGATTTCATTTCAACATGAAATATTTTGATCAACGGAATCTATATTTAATTAACGATATATATATAACTATATCGATATTTTCAACAAATCAATTAGCAGTTCAAACAACCAATCAACACACAACAATTAACCAATATTTATCAGTTCTAAAAATATGTTATGAAAATATAAACTGAACAGAGTTAGTGAGACTTACTCATATTGGACGATCATCGTTAAATAACGATAATTGTTGGTTGATTCAAACGGATTTTTAATTTGCCATAATTTGCAACGATCTCCAATTCGCTTCCAACCAGTTCCATTGTGTAGCCGTCATCCATACGATCCCAACGGATCTTGTTTCATTGAATTCTGATCACATACGAATGATATATTAATATTACTAGTTTACATATATATAACGGTCATTAACCATTTATATAATTAGTTAATTACTTTTTAAATCTTAATCACCCATTAATTACCTTGTAAATCCTTTCTTCCTCGGCTCATCTTCACACTGCCGGATATACAGAAGCACGCCATTCCCAAAATTCCATGAATCCCAAAACAACCCATACCATTGAACTCAACTTGGACTCCTCTAGGCAATCATCAGTACATTCGAAAACTCGACATCTGCTTCCAAAAAAAATATCGTGGTTTCTATCTGTAGTACATATCGAGCTGGACTCCTCTGACTTAGTTGACGTTGTCGACCTTCAAGGTCTTCAGACCCCAGACCGTACTGTCGTGGTGCTCCTGTTGACTGGCGATCATCCTCCTATGAACTGGAGAACTTACGGCCTCGTACAGAAATCGAAAATACTTCGGAAAGAACATGGCAGATTACACCTCCGTTCCCATAATCCTAACCTCCGCTATGTCTAATCGGAGGCCACCAGAACCCAACGAGTTGACCCCCTCTGAAATGGCTTCACTTCGACACCCCTCTGGCTTACATCGATGGCCTGAAACCTACAAAAACTCCAACCCTAATTCACGCTGACCATATTCCAAAAGCGTCAAACTCAATGAAACATATACTGAAATGAAGAGAAGGATCCCAGTAACACATACATATAATTAGATTGATTTATAGAATTTATTCTGAATTAATCTGATTTTTTCTTGAACTAAAACCCCACGATCTCTTTTGCTTTTGGTGGCGTCTCCTACTTTGACCTGGGGGATAAAGTCTGAGGGTTTAGAGAAGGGGTAAGGGTATTTATATAGAGGTAGATAGCTTGTAGAATAAGCCACGTATTTTATTTTATTAATTTTTATAATTACCGTAATTCTATTTATCTTTTAAAAATTCTTATGATCACACATGATATCCAAATATCACGAAAATGGACATGCAGTTACAGTTCGACATTACGAACCCAACGAAACTTGTTTCGTCAAATTCCGACTCCGTTTGCTCACCCAGGATATTTATAAAGTCAAAATATTGACTACCTTTCACATTAAAATCCCATATGGCCATATACTGACTCCAAAAATCACGGAAATTGAAATCTAACAATAATTTAATATTCTAAATCCAATAAAATTAGTTTCGTCGGAAATGGAGTTCATTCGCAAAACTAGCTATTTTTAAAGCTCCAAATAAACCCGTTTAAATATAAATATATTTAAAAGTAATTAAATTAAATATTAATAAATTAATATTATCGTATATATTCACATTAAAATATCACACAACTCCAAAATAAATATATTGGAATTTATAGCTCGATATTTCAAAGTTCCCAGTTATATCGATATTCGATTTATATTTATATCCTTTTATAAAGCGTTATAAATTATAAATGAATTCCATAGAAACTTTTCAAAAATTTGATTTGGGCACAACTCACAATCTAAACGACGAAATCTCGATTTTTCTCTTCCATTAAAAAAATATACTTCACCAACTCCGTACGTTTCTTGTTTCACAGAAATCCGACTTAAAACGGATTTTGTATATTCGTTTAAAGTTTGAATCACCAAATTACGAACTACCACGCCATTTCGAGCTCGATTATAAATATAATCTGTACATTCAAATGACATTTATAAATAAATTCATTAATATAATTCAACTCTAAACAGAATTATATATTTTTGAAGTGTCCAATTCACACAATATTGTCAATTCGCTGTTTCCGGCTATTTTGGAATTAATATATTATTCTATTATTTATATTAATTTAATATTCCATATAATTTAATTAAACAACCATTTTCACTATTTAAATAATTAAATAAATTAATTATTATTCATAAAAATACGGGTCGTTACAATAAATATTCACTTATAATTTGAACAATGAAAATTGGTTAAATTTGTTAACCAATGATTTATTTAAATAAACTATTGTTGTTTGCAAACCCCATACGGATATTGGGATGATATCTGACATACACTAGTCCCAATATTTAATTGTATGTCAATCGATGGATTGACAGTCTGTGATGAGCGTTATTTATTTATTTTAATGCTCACACAGTTGTAAATTTCACTATGGATGTGAATGTACTGTTTAATGAGTGTTTATCATTATTGTTGCATAACTGCAGTGTATGAATCCATATAAATGAAATTATATGGTAATTGATTGAGTCTCATTCCGGTTAAGAATTAAACAATGTTTTTATAATAAACAATAACATTTTTAGAATGTAAAATAACATTTTAGAATGTAAAAAGACATTTTTATTATAAAAGACATTTTATAATAAAAGACATTTTTATTATAAAAGGCATTTTATAATAAAAGACATTATTATTATAAAGGATATTTTTATGTAAAAAGAACATTTTTGGAATAAAGGACATTTTATAATAAAACAATATTTTAGAATAAAATAACATTATAATGTAGAAAGACATCTTAGAATAAATATCATTTAAGAATAAAAGACATTTTAGAATAAAATGACATTTTGTTAAACAGATTTGTGTTAAAACAAAATTAACATTTTGTTAAATAGATTTGTGTTAAAACAAAAATGTCAATTTTATTGAATTAGATTATTGTAAATAAAATGAAATTATCATTTTAATTCATTTTGTTAAAATAGAATTGTTAACAAAATGAAGTTTCGCTTTTTATTCATTTGTTGAAATAGAATTGTCAACAAAATAAAAGAATCATTTCAATATAATCAAACACTTATAAGTAAAGAATAAATTTTAATGTAAAGAATATGTTTTACATTTTAATGTAAAGGAACATTTTAATGAAAAAGAAACATTTATATATAAAAGAACATTTATATGTAAAAGAACATTTATATGTAAAAGAATCATTCTTATATTAAAGAAACACTTTTAATGTTAAAGAAACATTTTATGTAAAAGAATTATTTTTATATTAAAGAATCACTTTTAATTGTAAAGAAACATTTTTAATGATAAAGATATTTTTATGTGAAATAACGTTTTAATGTAAAAGAATATAAAAGAACATTTCATGTAAAGAACATTTTAATGTAAAAGATTATTTTAAAATAAAGAATATTTTAAAGTAAAAAATATTTTAAAATAAACAATATTTTAAAACAATATACGGTGAAGAATAAGATTATGATTTTGATGTCTGTCTTTGAATGAACATACAAATATAAAAATATGAAGCCGGGTTAAGAACAGAAACTCCATTTTAACCCGAACGGGTTTATCGATCGATTTGATTCATTTTAAAATGAATATCGAAAAGATGAGATTTCAAAATTTAATATTTTGAAAATATTATCATTTTAATATGATAAAGATATGGAATATTCACTTTTGATTTCGAATTGAAAATAAAGTTAAAATCGTTTTAAAACGAATTTATAAACGATTTATAAAATAAGTTGTAAAGGAAATCGATGAAATATACATATAATATTAAATATAATTAATGGCCTGAATAGAACGCGTCGCGCAGCGACCGTTCGCGAATTTCGACCATTAACTTCAGGTGGATGTAACGGGAGATCCGACCGTCGGATTCTCCTAAAACCAGAACAATTGGGTTCGTATCGAAAAGAGCTTTCCAATGAATATAAGAGATTTGAAATCTAATGGTTAGATTTGGAAATATATCCAAATCAATTTCAGAAAAGGTCGCTATGAATGCAGTTCGTTGGCCATTATTGGAAACCGACTGTACGAGCGATATTAAATTTATTAAAAATATGGAAAAATTATGTAAAATCAAAATAAATGATTTGGAAAGAATTTGGATGAAAATTCCAATTTTATAAGGTTAAAAATATATTTTTATCAAAAATGAACTAGTTATTAACTAGAATAAAAAATCCAATTAATTGATATTTAATTGGAATTAAAGAGAATAAATTGAATTTTGGGTTGTCGTGAACGGTGTCTTTAATAACATTGTTCTTAAACCCCGATTAGAAAAGAATAAATCTTTTAAATAAGATTTAATGAAGTTTTCCAATTAATATTCAATTGGAATTAAATAGAATATAATTTTGGAATTTATAAATCTTTTAATTAAGATTATTAGAGTTTCCATTTATATTTAGTAACTGGAATAAAATGAAAGGTGAATTGGGTTTATTGTGAACGGTGTTTTTAACGACATTTGTTCTTTAACCCAATTAACAATGAAAATACAATTTTGGAATTTATAAATCTTTTATTAAGATTTAAATGGAAATTTTCCAAAGTTAACTTTTCCAATTAAATAAATTAAACTGGAATAGAATGGAATTCGATTTGGTAATCATCGAGATGAGTTTCTGTGAATGAAGGCTATTACTTTATATGGAATTCAAAAGGCCTTGCCGTTATTCCATTCATATTATTAATCTGATACGGAAATTTATATTGATTATATATTGATCTGATTTCTGTGAAGATTCCATATTAAATGGAAGATGATTTTGGGTTTATTATGAATAATGTTTTAAATAACATTAGTTCTTTAATCTGGTTAAAGATAAGATTAATTTCTTAAATCTAGAGAATCATTAAGTAATGATTTTTGAGATTAAAAACGAACTAGAATTTCAATGAATCTTTAATTAGATTTAAAATGTGAATATTTTATTAAAGGAATATTCTGAATTGGAATGAGGCGCATGATGTATTTTTATAGCACTTGATTACAAAATATGCATGTTATTCAGAAAGACCCGGTTTAACCCATTCTAAATAATTACTATGACGATCAAGAGTTGAAGATGAAGAGGGTGGTTGAAGACCGGAGTTCTTCACATCGTTTGGGTGATTACTGATGTCTTGATTGGGTCATAGACCCAAGACAAGGTAGTAAGTGGTGATCGTCCAAACGTACTTGGAGATCGACGGATATGCGAAGACCTCTCTCCTGTATTGGACATATGGGACGAGAAATAAGGTGCCTCCGGTTTAGTTCAGACCCAGAACGTACTTGTAAACGGATAGTATGTCTGACATTGTATTCCTTTATGCTGTATTCGTTGATCTCTGCTAAATATATATCGGTTTGGTGATGAAGAAATTATTCTCTTGCTTAACACTATTCTCTGAGATGTACGAGCTTAGAGGTTATATATTGGCAGAAATCAATGGTATGGTATGGATTGACAATGTGGCATGCTAAGATGTAAATGATCAAGGCTATTATTGAAAATCAGAGACTTGTGGATTATGATCAAAGCACAGCTTTAATTAGCATAGCTTTGTGTATAGCGTTACTTCGTGAGCTTCACACCCCGGTATGAACCAGAAACGGGAGAGGACAGCAGGGAGTGCATTGCGTTTCTTTCTAGCTAGAAGGGTGTCAACGTTTTGCAAGCCCTGGCATTTTACTCATGTGGATGTTGCTTATTATTACTTGTTGGATAGAGAAGCACCTCGGATATTTTTATGGTCGACATTACTGACCAGATTTTACGCCCCATAGGGCGGGGAAACTCATGCTTAGGAATTATGAATCCGCCAACGCACTTAGTGTGGACCGGCCCTGCATGTTACCTAGGCGCAGTTGCGACTGAATCCTGAGGCTCGGGCTAGAGAGTCTCGAAACAGTAAGGACAGCCCCTTGCTTTGGTTCATAGATGGAAATCCAACTTCCAATACATGGCATTATGTTTTAATTGCAGAGCCTAGTATGGCAACATAGTGGGATGGGGCACTATGCCGTCTATGATTGATACATTTATATTTGAAGTTGTTTTAAACACTATGCACTTATAATAATATCAAAATAATTTGTTTTGTACGTATCAAGCATGTTTCGCTATCATAAGGGAAATCTCTATCCTCCGGCTTGCGTTGCATTGTCTGATGGGACCTGAGTCTTATAATTGGTTCATTTTTCCAAACAACATTGCGCTTTTTTATTTTAAACTAAGATCATGTGGAATAAACCCGTTCTGTGTTATATGGCATGGAACCATGATTTAACTAACTTTAAAATAAAGATTAATAACTATTTTAGTTCTCACACCAGTCCCATGACTGTCCTGGAGTTTATTGTTTTAACCTAAACTCTGGGTGCCCCTATTTTCCACATGGGCAGCTAGTAGTTTTGGTTTTGCAGATATTATATTCACAGGATCCTGGATTACAGCTGAAGTGATATTCAAATAGCTTTGTATCCGTGTATTTCTTTCAGTTGTGTTTTGTATTATTTTTTCGCTGCTATTAAATGTAATTTAAATCTCTGATATTTATCAAATGTATAATATTTGTTCATACTCTGTTTTATTTTTGTACTCTGATGTAAATTGTTGTAATAAGAAATGAAATGTTCTTTTGTTTGTGTTCTGATGAGTGTTGCTCTCAAAGCAATCCGTACTTTCCTTTATGTGGAAGTTTGGGTCGTTTCATTTGGTATTAGAGCTTTGGTTTACAGAACTAGAGAACAAGACACATTAGAACGAATGAAAGAATTCATCAGAGATTGGATTAGTAATATCCAATAAGAATAACTCGTTAGAGATGAGATCAGTAGCATCATAGAACGAGTGTGAAGAGTATTATTTTCTATAAAATAAAAATGAAATCAAATTTTATTTTGAAAGTTTAAACCTTAGATACGTATTTGAATAAATTATTTTATTTTGGACAATCCAGTATATAAAGATTTGCATATATGCCTAGCTAGCGTGTAACGAAGCCTCAAATATACTGGATAGATATAAAATCACACTCTAGTCGCCCGGAGATGATTCTGATGATTGAGTACTCATCATCAGAGTTTATGTTCGAATCTTGAAAGTGGTATATCTAGATATTTCCATTGACTGGTGTGAGAACCAAAACTAGATAGGGTTTATTGTTGTGATTTGCACTGAAATATGATTTTTGATGATATATAAAGATTATATATATTTGAAAAATTAATCACCTAATTGATTGCTGGTTGTGATGTTTGATAATTAATTTAACTAATTAAAATATTGGAATGATAATTAATAAAACTAATATATAAAAGAATGATGAATTTAGCTAAATTGAATTTAATATTGAACTGAATTGAAAATTGATTAGAATTGAAAGTTGAGTTGATTAGTTAAATAACTTTCAGCTCCGTTCCTTTTCGACAAAAAGATTTTAAGTGGGGAGATTGTAACAACCCGAAAAAATCAGAACCAATTTAAAATTTTTATTTTAGCAGTTTTAATGGATTTTTAATATTTAAAATAATTCATTTTAAAAAATAACAACAAAAAATTTATTTAAATCGAAGTTAGAACATATAAATTTATTTTAATTATATAACGAGCCTGAAATGACGCAGCAGTTTGAAAATTCGATTTCAAATTTCAATTGAATGTACAGGATTCAAAATTAATCGGATTTCAGTGAAACAAAAAATATTTAAATCTGTTTAAAAATATCTTTCCAACGAATCTGAAAAATTGAAATTTCATATAGGGAATCAAAAGTTATGCCCAGTTTAAAATTCAGAATAGTCGCTATGGAATATATATATATATATATATATATATATATATATATATATTAATATTAAAAATAGCCATTTTACCAGTGACCTCCGTTTTCGATGAAACCACTTTTGTTGGATCCGGAATGTCAAATTATTTCTAGATTCCAATTTTCATAATTTTTGGAATCAATATGTGAGCGTGGAAAAAGAAAACGTGTTTTGTCAATTTCAGTCAAATTGGATCGACCAGAAAATGGCCATTTTTCAAAGGTCTCCAAATTCGACGAAATTAGTTTTATTAGGACCGTATCGTCAAAACATAGCCAGATTATTTTTCTGGAATTTTTGGAGTCAGTATGTGGCCCCGGTAAATTAAAATGTACGTTTAAATTAAAAATATAATGTTTTATATTTTAATTTCGATAAAAACTAATCAAAACAGTCGAATTGGCTTACGTGACATATTCCATTGTGTTCGGAATGGGGGTAATTAGCTTGGGGCGACACTCATTGGGTTTAATTTGAAGTTGGGATTAGTAAACATGTATTTTTGAAAATAAAGAAATTAAATATAATAAAATATTTATTATATAAATACCCCCTCCCTTGGAAAACAAGAAACCCTAATTCTCAACATACAACTGCCATCGTGCAAATGAATGGCCGTAACACTCCTGTCTTCCTCTCCCTTTTTCTTCTAAACCGAACAATGAAATTCAAATCTTTAAAAAGGAAAATGTAGAGCTAAACGAGCTCTAAGCAATGGATGGTCATGATTGTTCGTCACGCTGTAAACTGGGAGGAATCGTTGCATAAAGGTGATGGTTTTGGAGTGGATTTTAGGACGGGTGGAGGGTGCGAGTTCCGCCTTTGTTCCGGCATGGGTAGGGGTTGGTGCGAGCTTCAGGAGGGTGGTCTCCGATCATGGTCTGGCGGCCCGAGGTGATGGCGACGGTGGCTTTGGTGAATCAATGGATGGGTTTACTTTGTCCGATGCTTGTCCAGAAAGAAGAAAGGTTAAGGTCGACGTTAACAATATAATTAGTTGCTTAATTTTCATGATTAATTACTTTATTAAGTTAATTTAAGTTATTAAAATATAAACGCTAGTATTTTATTCAAATCAAAATAAGTTTTTAATAAATAAATTTCATTGTTTTAAATACAAATAAATATCGTTGTTTTACAAAACAAAATATCGTTGTTTTACAAAACAAAGTTCGCATTGTTTTCAAAACAAAATTCGCGTTGTTTCCAAAATAAAATTAACATTGTTTTCAAAATCATTGTTTTAAATATAGGACAACAAATGTATAAAAATCATTGTTTTTAAATATAAAATAAAATTGTTTATAAAAGAAATTAGAATTGTTTTTAAATCAAATAGAACAATGTTTATGTAAATAAAACATACAATATTTATGTAAATAAAACATAAAATAATATGCATTGTTTTTGTAAATAAAGTCACATTGTTTTTAATATAAAAGTCGCATTGTTTTAAAAATAAAAATAGTAATTGTTTTGCGAACAAAAATAGCAAATGTTTTCAAATCAAAAACTAACATTTTTTTCAAATCAAAATCAACATTGTTTTGTATATGTAAAATAGAACATGGTTTTTAAAAGAAAAATAGAACATTGTTTCAATATGATGATCGCATGGTTCTTAATACAAAAGTTGCATTGTTTAGAAAATGAAAATCACATTTGTTTTGTAAATAAAATAAACATTGTTTTTGTAAATGAAATATACATTGTTTTGTAAATAAAATAAACACTGTTTTTGCAAATAATATATCCGTTGTTATTAACGTAAATTTTCAATATAATAACATTGTTATAAAAATGATTTTTTTAAAGAAATAGCTTAAAATCAAAATATAGTTTTTATATATCATGGATTAAAAATATGATTTTTAATATACATACCACGTGCAATAGATTGCGATGGAACTGTTTGGAAACAAAGCAGAATCCAAACCTTACCAGAAAGTCAGAACACACACTGACGGAGTGGAAACCAAAGGTGAGAACTCCTCACTAAAAATTATGCACAGTTTTTATTTATTTATTTTCATAATTGGAAAATATATAGAATTGCCAGTTTAGATTTTTATCGGTTTAATCATTAGAAACTGTATACAGTACTTGTTAGATTACCTTCCTCGTCCGTAAACCATGGACGATTTAAATGGACTGTATTACATGTTGTTTGTGATGTGAAATGTTTAACACATTAATAATGTTAATATTAATAGGATAATGAAATTTAAATTATAAATATTCATTTATAATTTGAACAGTGAAAATTGGTTAAATTTTTTAACCAATGATTTATTTAAATATACTGTTGTTGTTTGAAAACCCCACACGGGTATTGGGACCATATTTGACGTCCACTAATCCCAATATTTAATTGTATGTCAATCGATGGATTGACAGTCTGTGATGAGCGTTATTTATTTATTTTAATGCTCACACAGTTGTAAATTTCACTATGGATGTGAATGTACTGTTTAACGAGTGTTTATCATTATTGTTGTATAACTGTGGTGTATGAAATCAATATAACTAAAATTATATGATAATTGATTGAGTCGCATTCCGATTCAAAATTAAACAATGCTTTTATAATAAACAATAACATTTTTAGAATGTAAAATAACATTTTAGAATGTAAAAAGACATTTTTATTATAAAAGACATTTTATAATAAAAGACATTTTTATTATAAAAGGCATTTTATAATAAAAGACATTATTGTTATAAAGGACATTTTTATGTAAAAGGAACATTTTTGGAATAAAGGACATTTTAGAATAAAACAATATTTTAGAATATAATAACGTTATAATGTAAAAAGACATTTTAGAATAAATATCATTTTAGAATAAAAGACATTTTAGAATAAAATGACATTTTGTTAAATAGATTTGTGTTAAACCAAAATTAACATTTTGTTAAATAGATTTGTGTTAAAACAAAATTGTCAATTTTGTTGAATTAGATTATTGTAAATAAAATGAAGTTATTATATTAATTCATTTTGTTAAAATAGAATTATTAGCAAAATGAAGTTTCACTTTTTATTCATTTGTTGAAATAGGATTGTCAACAAAATAAAAGAATCATTTAATGTAATCGAACATTTATAAGTAAAGAATACATTTTAATGAAAAAGAAACATTTATATATAAAAGAACATTTATATGTAAAACAACATTTATATTTAAACGAATCATTCTTATATTAAAGAAACACTTTTAATGTTAAAGAAACATTTTATGTAAAAGAATTATTTTTATATTAAAGAATCACTTTTAATTGTAAAGAAACATTTTTAATAATAAAGACATTTTTATGTGAAATAACATTTTAATGCAAAAGAATATAAAAGAACATTTCAATGTAAAGACCATTTTAATGTAAAAGATTATTTTAAAATAATGAATATTTTAAACTAAAGAATATTTTAAAATAAACAATATTTTAAAATAATATACGGTGAAGAATAAGATTATGATTTTGATGTTCGTCTTTGAATGGACATTCAAATATAAAAATATGAAGCCGGGTTAAGTATAAAAACACCATTTTAACCCGAACGGGTTTATCGATCGATTTGATTCATTTTAAAACGAATATTGAAAAGAGGAGATTTCAAATTTTAATATATTGAAAATATTATCATTTTAATATGATAAAGATATGGAATATTCACTTTTGATTTCAAATCGAAAATAAAGTTAAAATCGTTTTAAAATGAATTTATAAACGATTTATAAAATACATTGTAAAGGAAATCGATAAAATATATATATATAATATTATACATAATTAATGGCCTGAATAGAACGCGCTGCGCAGCGACCGTTCGCGAATTTTGACCATTAAATTAAAACGGATGTAACGGGAGATCCGACCGTCAGATTCTTCTAAACCGGAACCGTTGGGTTCGTATCGAAAAGAGCTTTCCAATGAATATAAGAGATTTGAAATCTAATGGTTAGATTTGGAAATATGTCCAAATCAATTTCAGAAAAGGTCGCTATGAATACAGTTCGGTGGCCGTTATTGGAAACCGACTGTATAGGCGATATTAAATTTATTAAAAATATGGAAAATTTATCTAAAATCATAATGAATGATTTGAAAAGAATTTGGATGAAATTCCAATTTTATAAAGATAAAAATATATTTTTATCAAAAATGAACTAGTTATTAACTAGAATAAAAAATCCAATTAATTAATATTTAATTGGAATTAAAGAGAATAAATTGGATTTTGGGTTGTCGTGAATGGTGTCTTTAATAACATTGTTCTTAAACCCCGATTAGAAAAGAATGAATCTTTTAAACAAGATTTAATGAAGTTTTCCAATTAATATTTTATTGGAATTAAATAGAATATAATTTTGGAATTTGTAAATCTTTTAATTGAGATTATTAGAGTTTCCATTTATATTTAGTAATTGGAATAAAATGAAAGGTGAATTGGGTTTATTGTGAATGGTGTTTTTAACGACATTTGTTTTTTAACGCAATTAACAGTGAAAAAATAATTTTGGAATTTATAAATCTTTTATTAAGATTTAAATGGAAAATTTCCAAAGTTAAGTTTTCTAATTAATACATTAATTTGAAATAGAATGGAATTCGATTTGGAAATAATCGAGATGAGTTTCTGTGAATGATGACTATTACTATATATGGAATTTAAAAGGCCTTGCCATTATTCCATTTATATTATTAGTCTGATACGGAAATTTATATCAATTATATATTGATCTGATTTCTGTGAAGATTCCATATTAAATGGAAGATGATTTTGGGTTTATCGTGAACAATATTTTAAATGACATTGGTTCTTCAACCCAGTTAAAATAAGATTAATTTCTTAAATCTACATAATCATTAAGTAATGATTTTTGAGATTAAAACCGAACTAGAGTTTTGATGAATTTTTAATTAGATTAAAAATGTGAATGTTTTATTAAAAGAATATTCTGAATTGGATTGAGGTGTATAATGTATTTTTATAGCACTTGATTATAAAATACGCGTGTTATTTAGAAAGACCGGGTTTAACCCATTCTGAATAATTACTACGACGATCAAGAGTCAAAGATGAAGATGGTGGTTGAAGACAGGAGTTCTTCACATCGTTTGGGTGATTATTGATGTCTTGATTGGGCCGTACACCCAAGAAAAGGTAATAAGCGGTGATCGTCCAAATGTACTTGGAGATCGACGGATATTTGGGGACCTCCCTCCTATATTGGACATATGGGACGAGGAATAAGGTGCCTCCGGTTTCGTTCAGACCCAGAACGAACTTGCAAATGGATAGTATGTCTGACATTGTATTCCTTTATGTTGTATTCGTTGATCTCTGCTAAATATATATTTGTTTGGTGGCGGAGAATTTATTCTCTTGCTTAACACCCTTCTCTGAGAAGTACGAGCTTAGAGGTTATATATTAGCAGAAATCAATGGTATGGTATGGATTGACAATGTGGCATGCCAAGATGCAAATGATCAAGGCTTTTGTTGAAAAGCAGAATCTTGTGGATGATGATCAAAGCGAAGCTTTAATTAGCATAGCTTTGTGTATAGTGTCACCTCGCGAGCTTCACACCCCGATATGAACCAGAAACGGGAGAGGACAACAGGGAGGGCATTGTGTTTCCTTCTAGCTTGGAGGGGTGTCAGCGTTTTGCAAGCCCTGGCATTTTACTCATGTGGATGTTGCTTATTATTACTTGATGGATAGAGAGGCACCTCGGATATTTTTATGGTCGACATTACTGACTAGATTTTACGCCTCATAGGGCGGGGAAACGTATGCTTAGGAATTATGAATCCACCATCGCACTTTGTGTGGACCGGCCCTGCATGTTACCTAGGTGCAGTTACGATTGAATCCTGAGGCTCGGGATAGAGAGTCTCGAAACGGTAAGGATGGCCCATTGCCTTGGTTCATAGATTGAAATCCAACTTCTAGTACATGACATTCGGTTTTATTTATAGAGCATAGTATGGTGACATAGTGGGATGGGGCACTATGCTGTCTATAATTGATACATTTATATTTGAAGTTGTTTTAAACATAATGCACTTATAATGATATCAAAATAATTTGTTTTATATGTATCAAGCATGTTTGGCTATTATAAGTGAAAACTCTATCCTCTGGCTTGCGTTGCATTATGTGAAGGGACCTGAGTCTTATAATAGCTCCATTTTTCCAAAATACATTGCGCTGTTTTATTTTAAACTAAGATCATGTGGAATAAACCCGTTCCGTGTTATACGGCGTGGTCCTGTGATTTACCTAACTTTAAAACAAAGATTAATAACTGTTTTAGTTCTCACACCAGTCCCATGACTGACCTGGAGTTTATTGTTTTAACCTAAACTCTGGGTGCCCCTATTTTCCATACGGGCAGCTAGTAGTTTTGGTTTTGCAGATATTATATTCATAGAATCCTGGTTTACAGCTGAAGCGATATTCAGAGAGCTCTGTATCCGTGTATTTCTTTTAGTTGTGTTTTGTAGTATTTTTCCGCTGCTATTAAATGTAATTTAAATCTCTGATATTTATCAAATGTATAATATTTGTTCATACTATGTTATATTTTTGTACTCTGATGTAAATTGTTGTAATAAGAAATGAAATGTTCTTCTGTTTGTGTTCTGATGAGTGTTGTTCTCAAAGCAATCCATACTTTCCTTTACGGTGAAGTTTGGGTCGTTTTAGATTCCAAGTGTCTTGGATGTCAGCGATCACCGCTGCGACCATGGGAGCGAGAAGAGGATTGCAACAAATCTGTCGTTTTCTTAAAACTACTTATTACTGAGTTCCTTTCTGGTCGTTGGCCACCAAACCCACGACCTCGACATCTACCGTCGCTGTTATCACGAACCATGTCACCATCATGGAAAAGATTCAAGATTAGACTCGAGCACCTTATACACACAAATAAATGTTGTGTTATGCAGTGTTTATGAGTGTGTGCCTTAAGTGCACTCTCCACAGACCAGATTCGGGCCCCTTTGAGGGGTTATCTCCCTAGTAGTAAGTGGGAGACTTCCATAACTTGTGCCACTGGGACAAAACAAAGGGATATTGATTGGGACCTTACCCAAGTCCTTAAATTGGTCCACTCTCTCCAATGATGTGGTGGTCTCAGAGGTGATAACTGGGGAAACTGGCCTAGCCGACACTACCGCCCCCGTATCAACAGTCGTAGACAGGACGTGGAGGGCGGTAAGCCCTCTTCTCCGGCATCTGTCTCCACATCACTAGCGCCGCCACCACTAGTTCCTTCCTGAATCTTCGCGGCTTTGAGTCGTTTAGATACGATAGGAAGCACTTTCCTCTTGTAGCCCGAAGAACTCCATTCTCCTCCAGATTCTGCCTTCCCCTTCCCAGCTATAGCTTGCCGGAATATTATACGTTTAACAGGAAGTAAGCATGTCCAGCGAAGAGCCTCCTCATCCAGAACGTTCTCTTTAGAGAGAGTTACGGCCGAAGTGGCCCTCAATCATGCAATACTGCCCTGGTACGTTGTACCCTTCGGTGTCAGAGGAAACTCTGTTATAGAAATTTGAAGTTAACTCAGAGCCCATGATTCAACTAGTTTCGAACCCAAAGCAATGAAAGATACTTACTTCCCTCCAACCAGCATCTCGCAATTCTAAGAGGACAACGGACGAAGAACCATTCGTGCTTGAACATACGGAGTCTGCTCCACGACCCCTTGATGAATCGAGTACTGTGTATTGACTTCAGGTAATATAGACTCTCCTTTAGTCTGAAATAAGGATCGGATGTCCTCTCTGATGGGTTCTGTGTGAAGGTACTCCCTAAATAAACGGTAGAAAACGAGGAGGAAGGCATATCCATTCAGATGAAGCTGCGTTGGGGCTAAACGGAAGTAGCACAACTTATCTCGAACGAAGCCGTAAGACGGGGGCACACACTCAAAAATTCTTATGTGCCTGTTCAAAGCAGTGTACCCTTCTGGAGGAGCGTGTTCCCTGTCCTCCTTTCGGGTAGTGTGAACGTCAGTCCAAGATATGCTGAACCTTGTACAAATGAGCCTCAATACACCTTCATCCAAACTCGAAGGCCCCAAATCCAGTGGGTTGTTAACTACGATATCATCCTCTATCATATACGGAGCCTCTATGGCATCTCCCTTGTAATGACCCGCATTTGGCAGAGGTATTATGATTAATTTATTTTATTATATAAATGGTGGTTAATGAATCAAATGGTCATGGATTTAAATAATGGTGAATATTTAATTTAAATAATAAATTAAATAATATATTTAATTCTGAAATAATCAGAATTGGCTGAAATGGCGATATGGTGTAAACTGGATCATCTGTGATATTTAATTCAGATTGAAATTGAATTTGAATAACGAATATATTATATAAACGACAGTTGAACGAATAAATTATAATATAATCATAATCAAGCTTGAAATGGCACTGCAGTTCGTAAATTGGCAATTCGAACTTCAACTGAATGTACAGGATTCGTTTTAAGTCGAATTTCTGTGAAACAAGAAATGTGTGCAGCTGGTGGAGTATATCTTTCTAGTGGAAGAGAAAAATCTGGATTTCGTCTTGTAGATTTTTATTTATGTCCAAATCAAATATACAAAAAAACAGCGGTATATTCGTTCGTGGCCATAACGGTTATTTAACAATATTTGAATATCGGATTCGAATTTGAATAAGGTTCTTTTGGGAAATAGTGATAATTTAATTTTTAGAATTTTACTGTAATTTTTAATTAATTAAATAAGCAACTTTTTATTTGAAGTATTTCGCACCCTGAAACCAAGATTTAGAAGTTTCAAAATATGAGTCCACCTACCGATATTATTATATTTTTGGGATCGTGACACATCGCGTGACACGATGGTAATTTTATTTCTGTCTATAGTGGTCCGGGTAACAAATGAAATTTTGTATAATGGACACTGTAAAACTCTTCACTTTGAAAACAAACAATATCTATACCACAACACTTCATAAAACATATATTTATAAATTGAATCGTATACGTACTCTTTACTTAGCATGTAACGAAATTAACCCAAGATGTTAGGCAATACCCACCCACCCAAATACTTCATTCGAAAGGGCTGTAGGATCTTTCAAAGCACCTACGCAATTTACAGCATAACCACATGTTAACCTACCTACCCAAAACGTGTACAATGCTCAAACCATGGAGACTAAGTATAAACAATACATATTATTACTTAACGCCGAACAAATTTAAAACCCTATAAGTATGTGCCATGAACACTTAAGACCATTTTTTTTTTGCTCTCGCCTTTTTCATTTGTTACAAACGAAAGCTGCAACAAGAAGCTTTCAAATGCCTCTAATATTTCCTTAAAACATATGAAAGAGGAAGATCCCTTTTCCGACTTCAAAACGCAAGGTGCCAGGTGAGTTTTCAGAGTGATGAGTGGGTTCTGGTACACAGCTGTGACGTGGAGCAGGGTATTACGTGGTTAAGAAAAGAAGGGCGGAATATATGTGAAGGATAGGGATGGGTATTTGGGGTCGAGCTGGGTGTAACGAAGATGAGAGGAAGGAGTTCGGAAATGGGAAGCTGTGATGACCTCGATGTCGCGTTGAAATTGGTGAACTCGGGTTAGAGTTTGAAGTGATAAGGAGGAATGGTATTAGGAGAGAAAGAACGCTGGTAGGGTTTTTTTGGGTTCGGTAGCTCAAAGGGGTTTCGGTGAGGATTGAAATGGTGGTACGTGGTTGGTTTCGGGCATTGAAGGAAGTGCAGTAGTGGGAAGGGGGCTAGTAAACGGTGGTGAAAGGGGCTGTATACAAGATGGAGCATTTCAGATGTGGAAGGAGGGGTTGACTAAAACGTGTGATTTATTTAAATGTTAAGACATTAGCCAATAGGTTAGTAAATGTTAATGGAAAGGAGATGGGTGTTAAGGTGTCCATGTTGAATAGCTACAGGAGGGATATAAGGGTTGCAAAGCTTGTTTCATAGCAGCAGGGTATTTCGTCCAACTAGACATGGAGAAGACGACAATCAACATTGATTAAGGAAAGAATTCTGCGAAACAACATCCGTTGGAACCATAACAATGAATACTACGAACTGTGAAGTCTGGGAGTGAAGTGGAGCTCGTTACAATTTATGGCGAAATAAATTGTCCGTCGCAGTCAAATAAACGCAAACCGTTATTTAGCGGCTAACGCGCAAATGTGAGTAAATCTCACTATCTCTGAACAGTTTATAATTTCATGTTGTATTTTTAGAACTGTTTGATATTGGCTGATTGACTGTATGTTGACTGTTTGATTGAACTGCTAGTCAGTTAGTTGAATTTTCTATATCGATTCTGTTTAACAGAATATATCATATAGAACTGAAAGTGATGTTATCTATATTGTTTAACATCTGTGATGCAGGGAAACAGGTTGGAGGAATCCAACTGGATTCCTCAACATTTATTTTACTGTTTTTCATATATTGTGATATATGATGTGTTATATAATCTATTTTGGATTATGGGTGTTGGAATGATATTGATCATTGTTATTCAATATTTTAAATATCATAAGAAACCCTGGGATGTAAAAAAAGAAGTATTTCAATGTATTTTGAAATAAAGGAATTTTATAAAATCACAGGATTTTATAAAAGGAAATATTTATAAAACGAACACGGTTTTATAAAAGGGATATTTATTTAGAAAATAAATAGAAGTTATAAATAGGAAATAGTTGTAACGGTAAGTAAACGTTATAAATAGGAAATAGTTGTAACGGTAAGTAAACGTTATAAAAAGGAAATAGTTGTAACGAAAAACGTAGTTTAGTAAAAAGAAGTTAATCGATGTTAGTTTAATCGATTAGTGTTAAAGTAAAAGGAGTTAATCGATGTTATTTTAACCGATTAGTGTTAAAGAAAAGGAGTTAATCGATGTTAGTTAATCGATTAGTGTAGAAGTAAAATGAGTTAATCGATATTAGTTAATCGATCAATGTTAAAGCAAAGGAGTTAATCGATGTTAGTTAATCGATTAGAGTAAAAGTTAAAAGGAGCCAATCGATGTTAGTTTAATCGATTTGAATAGAAGCAAAAGAGTTAATCAAATATAGTTATTCGAATAGAAGCAAATGAGTTAATCGAATATAGTTTATTCAAAGAAAGTAAAAGGAGTCATCGAATATAGTTATTCGAAAGGAGTTAAGTGAAATGGGTAAATCAATAGCATTAGTCAAAATGAGTCAATCCAATAGTGTTAGTCCAATAGAGTTAATTGATAAGGGTTAATCGAATAGAGTTAAGTGAAAAGAGTCAATCGAATATATTTATTCGAACGAGAGTTAAGTAAGGAAGTTAGTTAAAGGAATATAAAGTGAACTTTGCCTATTTCAAAGTTAGAAATGTTGTTCAGTTAAGGTCTGAGAGGTAGTTCTACCCCAACTTGATTTGCTTCGTTTTAACTAAGGAATAGTTAAGGCTCGGCAGTAAAGGAAATGGTTTGAGTTGGCATCGCGATGGTTTGTTTAAACATCTGTCTAAGTCCAATGAAGAAGCTTTGGAAATGTTTTCCAAATAAGAAACCGGAAATGTTTTCTAATAAAGAAAACAAAGAAATGGAAATGTTTTCCATTGTTAATAACGTATATTTTCCCAATTTAGAAAATAAGAAATACTGAATATAGGGAAACAGGAGATAAGTAAATTAATGAACTAAGGAGATGAATGTTAAATGATGTTTGATCGATATAATTTCCATTTGGAAATAATATCGTTGTTTGCACACCTGTTTTTATTTGATAGTTAAATCACAGACTATCGAAGTTTTGACAATTTTAACGTTGTTAATATGGAGAGACCGGTTGGATTATTATCCAAAGAACCACTCTGTATTGGCATAAGCGTTGCGAATCATATATGCCAAAGGAAATTGAAGACGGAGTTATACAAGGGCTATCCTGTTTACAGAATAGTGTCTTCGGTTCATCCTGTTCTTGGATGACTTGTATGGACGGATGTCTGACAGTGTATTTCTAGACGATCGCGTATATTGATTTCTCCAACTGTACCAAGAGTGGAAGCAGAGAAGGAAACTTCTTTTAGCTAACACATAATGTACGGTTGAGGACGTCAATCGGTGATTTGATGAATTTGACGATGTGGCATTCAAAGTGAATCTGATGTGATGATAAAGCGTAGCTTCTAGCCTCATCATCCGGTAAATGACAGAAATCGGGCAGGCAACATGGCTAAGTCGGTCGCACCGAAGTAGGGTGTATAATCACCCGATCTAGAGTTTCATTTACTTCTAAAAATCTATTGTTGATGTTGTCCCATTCGGGAAACGGTTGCTGATCCCAACTGTTGGTGATATACATTCGATACACTCAAGCGAAATGAGTGGTCGGTCATGTGTGGCCGGGTTGCAAGATGTTCTTGTTGAACCCAGTGTATTTCTCTCTAGAGGTACATTAGCGAAAGGTGGTTCCATACCTTGTCATAGTTGAAAATCCATTACCCAATACGTGCTTGCGGTTTTGATTGTATACTATATATGTAGAACGTGAGATGAAAGCGTTTCTGCTAGATGATTATATATATACTATGGTTGATAGACATTATTATAATATCAAAAGGTTTTTGATATAAAGATATTTTGGATTCTCAAAAGGGAAAAACCCGTTCCGTTATGCGGCGTGGTCTTATGAGATATCGTTTACTTGTTCAACTGTTTTTAACTGTTTTACTCACACCAGTCCCATGACTGACCCGGAGTTTACTTTGTTGTTTTCCCTAAACTCTTGGGTGCCTAAATTTGTATGGGCAGTCAAGTAGTCGGGATTTACAGATATACTGGAAGAGCTTGGAGCAGGAGGCTTCAGGATCACATAGCTATAGTTATTTCCGCTGTGTTGTAAGTGTTGTACTTTGATAATGTATTGTATGCATATAATGATTTATTTCAAGGATATGTTATCTATTATAGGTTTTTCGTTCCGCTGTGAGATTCGTGTTACTCTGATGTTGTGTTCTTCTTCTTCTTCTATTCTAAGTTTCTATCTTATCTTTTCTCACCCTCTAATTTCTTTCACTAATTACCAGGATTTTTCGATGTTTTGGTTATCGACATCGTGCTTATGCCGATAACCAAAGTCGCTCAAAATCCGGGTCGTTACATCCCTCCCTGATATCTACATGTTCCTCTTTCTTGGGATTACCGTAACTTGTAACAGTCCCTTTCAGCACTGACGGTTCTGTCGAGTGCTCGAACAGTTGTCATGGGTCCTTGGACTGCAAGCCTTGGTCGGGAGCCTTCGGCGAGCCAATAAGCGCGGAAGGGGTGAACTCTAAAGAAATATCAAGCTTGTTGTTCCCTGAGCTAGTACTGCTAGTTGACCTAGATTGGGATGGCAAGTGCAGTGAAGCTTCAGCTTCCAAAGTCTGTTGTTTCTTGGACGATATTGTTTCCATTGCTAGCTATACTTTTAATATAGTTGAATTAGACATCTCATTGAAAACCTGTATCCCTAGTGTTAGCGTAAACTAGCATGTACATGCGGTGAAGAGCAATGCTGATGCAATTATAAAAAATGTATTCAGGACGTGATGACGATCACTAGTTTTTAAACCATAACCACTGCCGCCACTGACCGATATCGTTGGACTCGCGTCGAGTCGCGGCCACATTGTATGGAAACTGAGAAACGAATCTAGAGTTCTACGATCTGGTCCTGTGTTTATAATTCGAGTTTTATGCTCTACATTCTATGTGAAAAACCTAAGTCCCATCCAATCATGAAACGTTGCGAAAACAGCTTGAGCCCGATAGACAGAGCACCCGGGATTCGAACCTTTCATTTGGAATAGTCGGACGCGCTCAAAACCAAAAAACAAGAAATCGCCTAAGTTCCAGGGATGAGAAAATCGCATCCCTAAGAAAGAGGAATTTCGTATACTTCTTTGGTTCGAGAATATCGCATCCTCACTCTTCTCCATGAAAGCTCGCATCCCCTCGCTCTTCGGTCCGTAGCGCACCACATCACCGGGATGCGGAATATCGCATCACTCGCGAGGCGAGGACTTGTATCAGTCCGATCCAAGAATCTCACATCACTCACAATATGAGATCTTACATCAGTCCGATGCAAGAAATCACATCGCTTCAATGCGATGGCTCACTTCAGTCCGATGCGAGAAATCGCATCGCTTCGATGCGATGGCTTGCTTCAGTCCAATGCAAGAAATCGCATCGCTTCGATGTGATGGATCACATGATTTCAATGCGAAAAATTGCATCGCTTCAATGCAATGGCTCGCATTAGACCGATGCAATAAATCACACAGCTCTGATGCGTTGGCTTGCGTCCCGAGGAGGCGATGTGCCTCTCTCTCCCTCTTCTTCTTCTCCTTCACTCCTATCTTCTTCTCCCCCTCCTTTGCAATCCTCCACCGCCATTAAACACAAATTCGAGCCTCTAGGCCTCGAATCTCGAGCTCAACAACTCGGATTCGATGCAATCAAGGCTTGAATTCGGTCTCAATCCACATGAAAATCTCGGGGGCTTGAAACAACCTAATTTATCCGATTCGAGTTTGAGCTCTATGAACTGTTAGGATGCGAAATTAATAAGGAGAAGAAGAGGATAAGGGGGAGGCAACTTCGATTTTTATATGGTGGAGAGGAGGGATTGGGCCTAGCCCATTTTCGGTAGTTCGCAACCCATCAAGGGTGCGAAATTCTGCATCCCTCTAAGGATGCGAAATTTCGCATCCCACAAGATATGCAAAATTTCATATCCCTTCAGGGATGAGAGATTTCGCATTGAAATCAGGGATGAGAGGTATGAATACTTTTTTTAAAATAAAATTAATAAAAATATCCATATATATATGTTTATATTATGTGTATATTTCACACATATGTTTATGTGTATGTATTTGCATATGTATAGGACTCGTGACCCATACGTTTATATATATACGCATATATATATATATATATATATATATATACATACATACATATTTACATTTATAAAAACAACGGACGAACAAGGGCGGAATTTCCAAACTTTGATAAATTTCTAGCTCACGATTCTGGTAACGACAACGCGCACGAGTTTTCAGCGTCATGACAATTGACACTTATTTGATCCACAAATCAATAATATGCTCGTAAGTTCAAATGACTCGAGAACGTATGACGAGCGATCAAATCCACGACTCGATGTCATTTCCCGAAATCCAACTAGCGTAGTCATAAACCAACAACAGATCTACTGCTCATACTCTATTTTTAAACCCTGGTTGCATCGCGCAAAACCACGTGAAAATATGTGAGTGTGCACATGACACTATGCCGACAATGACTTGTTTAAGTTACGATGAACTGGACATTCAACGAAGCTATCGACGAGTCAAAATTCTCGACATGCTCAATAAAATAATCACGACCAAGTATTCAATAGCTTGGAGATCTTCCCTTTTTCCAGAGGTAATCTTTTCAACTCAAAGCACATCATGTCAAGACAATACGTACTTTGGGGGGAAAGTGTTAACCGACCTTTTTGTCTGGTTCCCAAAAGCATACCAGGCCTACTTGACTGAACCCATCATGTGGCACCAAAGTCCGAAGTGTTGCCAAAGCATAGAGTTTTCAACCCTAGAAGGAATCGAGTGAGAGTTGGCCTCATGACATGAAACACGCCACCTCCGTTAAGGTCACTCACAAAGGGAATGCATTAACTTTGGTGAAGCATTTTAGGTAAAAGACACAGATAATTTACGAGACAGACATATAAACAGCGGAAAACTGAAATCATTTCATAAATGACGTGGTTTAGTCAAAACATCACAAGCATTGTCTCAAAACCCAGCTTCTAAATTATTACAATAAAACATCTGTCTTGATTTAAAACTCCAAGTACATAAAGAAGCATAAAACAATAGTAAAGCAGCATAAATCCCCAATAAAATTGTAACCACGACCATAGCCCAAGAAAAGAGAATCCAAGCAATACATCTACTCTCTTCAAGCTGGAAAAGTTCTGCACTAAGCTAAAGTATTCCCTCCCTGCGGGCCGGGGGGAACGGAAGAAAAGAAGGCAAAAGAAAACGGGTCAGACATAAGCCTGGTAAGTCCAGTTATTATTCAGCATGTAAACAGGTAAAAGGATCATGACATGAGTAAACTGAATATAGGACTATACGATAGAAATAAGATAACATAAGATAAGGCAAGATAAACTGAATATACTATCGCACTCATTTCCATTTCTCTGCACCAACTAATGAATGTTTCAACTACCATCATGTGTTCATAACAAAGTGATCCCTTTTTCTGATCGGCTTCTACTTGCATGCATTTATTACTTGTGTCATCCAGCCCCGCTTGATTGTAGATACCTGTGATGGTCCCGCCATAGAGTGTATCAATTCCTATGGTGGCAACCCGACACCAATTCTAGATGCACAGTGTATACTACTGATGCCCAGTGCCTGCTTTATCCACTCCGAAGTATGTGCACGTCCATAATCCGTCGGAACCTACACTGTTGCACCACCTGCCGCTATTTTGAGCGCTTATAATCAGCCCAGTAATTGTGCCCCACCCTGCCTAGTTTAGGGTACCGTGATACATCTATGTGGGTTACTTCTGAAATGGGTCCCCGTCACTAGGGTTTCCTAATCAACATGTTATAACGGTTAAGTGTTCTCACATTTACCTAACCCCACCCATCTGTTTAACTAACATGTTGTATTGGCTAAGTGTTGCCTTAATTTACTTAACCCTACCATTCTTAGCCTGTCTGTTCCTTAGCTTTAATTCATTCATTAAAGCACCAACCTCTCACATTAGATCTATATTGTTGCCATCGCTGGATGTGCCGGGCAGTTCCGGGCAGTCTTACACCACAACTCAATCTAACCTCGGGTTTTTGGGCTTAATGCGCTAACCTCTCACATTAGATCTATATTATTGCGGTCGTTCCACTTCTCACCGTTGCTTCTCGTTCCACTTCTATTTCCTCTAGTATGCTTGGCTCCACAACTTCCGTAGACTCATGTAAGCACTTTCGTAGATGAGAGACATGAAAGACATTATGTACTCCAGCCAATCTTTCGTGCAGCTCTACTTTATAAGCCATCTTCCCAATCCTTTCAACGATAGGAAATGGCCCTACAAATCTTGGTGCCAATTTTCCTACGGATCCAAAGCGAACGACATTCTTCAAAGGAGATACTTTAAGAAAAACTCTATCTTGAACCTCAAACTCAAGGTCAGTCCTTCTTTTATCAGCGTAGGACTTCTGTCTATCTTGTGCGGTCTTCATTCGTCTTCGTATCAAGTCCACCTTCTCTGAAGTTTTTCTGATCATGTTAGGTCCAAGTACGAGCTTGTCTGTAGACTTCTACCAACAAGTTGCTGATCGACATGGTCTCCCATACAAGGCCTCAAAGTGTGCCATGCCTATGGTGGCTTAGTAGCTATTGTTGTAGGTGAACTCCACCAAAGGAAGGTGATCCTCCCATGTTCCCCCAAAATCGAGATTGCGCAATCTCAAGAGATCTTCTAATACTCTGTTCACCCTTTCCGTCTGACCATCGGTTTGAGGGTGATAGGCAGTGCTTAAGCATAGCTGTATGCCTACAGCCTCTTGCAAACTCTTCCAAAACTCGCTCGTAAAGATAGGATCTCGATCACTTACTATGCTAGAGGGTATTCCATGCAGTCGAACTACCTCTTTAAGATAAATGGATGCTAACGATGAGGCAGTCCTTCTACTCTTAACAGGTATAAAGTGAGCACTTTTAGTGAGCCTGTCTACTACTACCCAAATACTGGTATTGCCCCTTCTTGATCTAGACAACCCATCAATAAAGTCCATCGAAATGCTATCCTATTTCCACTGTGGGACCTCTAGAGGATGAAGCAGACCACCAGGCTTCTTCTGCTCTGCCTTAACTTGCTGGCATATCAAACATTTAGAGACAAACTCAACTACATCCTTCTTCATGGCATTCCAAAAGAAAACCCTTTTTATGTTTTATACATCTTGTCCCCACCTGGGTGTATGGTCAACTTAGAATGGTGTGCTTCTTCGAGAACGGTTTTCACCAAATCCCTTGCTTGTGGGATGCATAGTCTTCCATCCCGTCTCAACCAACCCTTGTCATCGATGGAATATCTATTGAGGTGACTAGAAGTCTCACCTCTAATTAGCTTATCCATCACATCAACTAGCCGAGGGTCTTTACGTTGCGCGGTTCCTATTGAGTCTAAAAGAGTAGGCCGCACCTCTAGCGAAGCTAACCAACCAGGTATAAATTCAAAGGAGGGTCTAAAGTCAAAGTTTGTCATGTACTCCAAGCTTTGCCTTTCTACAAAGAGAGGACTTAAGGTCAGCTTTTTCCTACTTAAGGCATCTGCTACCACATTGCCCTTACCAGAGGTATAAGCAATCTCAAAATCGTATGAGGCGAGAAATTCCAACCACCTTTGTTGTCTTAAATTAAGATCTTTCTGTGAGAAAAGGTACTTTAACGATTTATGGTCAGTAAACAATTCAAACCTTTCTCCTAGTAGGTAATGACGCCATGACTTAAGAGCAAAAACAAAGGCAGCAAGTTCTAGATCATGAGTTGGGTAGTTCTTCTCATGTACCCTCAACTCCCTTCCCCCATAACAAACTACCTTGCCTTCTTGCATCAAGACAGCGCCTAGTCCGGTACCGCATGTGTCTGTGTATACCGTAAACATCTTACTCCCATCAGGCTATGTCAGAACCGGGGCTGTTGTTAGAGCCCTTTTCAATCGTCGAAAAGCAACATCATAATCCAAATCCCAGGCAAAAGTTAGGTTCTTCTTTGTCAACCTAGTAAGTGGGGCTGAGTTCTTCGCAAAGTCCTTAATGAACTTTCTGTAAAAGCCCGCTAGCCTGAGAAAACTTCATACTTCGGTTGCATTCCGTGGAATCTTCCAATCTTGCACCGCAACTACTTTTGCGGGATCTACAGCTATTCCCTCTTTGCACACCACATGTCCAAGAAACCTTACTTCATCTCTCCAAAAATGGCATATGGAGAATTTTGCTTTCGGCTGATGTGCACGAAGAGTATCCATGACTTCCCTTAAATGCAAAGCATGTTCTTCCTCACTTTTTGAGAAAATCAAAATTTCATCCATGAAGACCACTAAAAATTTATCAAGGAATTCTCTGAACACCCTACTCATCAAGTCTACGAAGTAGGCAGGTGCGTTTGTCAAGCCGAAAGGCATGACAAGCCATTCGAAGAAACCATCCGGGGTCCTGAACGCGGTCTTATCTATGCTGTCTTCAGCCACTCTTAGCTGATGAAATCCGATGGCCAGATCTAATTGGGAGAAAACCGAGGCACCTACGAGCTGGTCGAACAAGTCGTCTATTCTAGGAAGTGGGTGCCTATTCTTCTTGGTCAGCTTGTTTAGCTCCCTATAGTCCATGCACAGGCGAAGTGAACCATCCGCTTTGGTTACAAACACCACTGGAGCACCCCATTCAGAAATATTCCTCCTTATGAACCCCTTTTCAAGCAACTCTTTAACTTACTTGCTGAGCTCTTTCCTTTCCCTTGGTGCCATGTGTCTAACGGGTAAAGCAACAGTTTTTGCATTATCAACAAGGTACATGCGGAAGTCTATCTCTCGCTTTGGAGGCAAACCCTTCACCTCTTCAAAGACATCCGAGTATTCACGGACTACTCTAATAGATTGCAAGTTTTCAAAAGACGCATCAAGAGATTCTAGGTAGCTAAGCATACCAGAATTCATGGGATTACAAGAGATTTCGAAAGTGCTACCAAGGCGAGTCATAAGTTTAACCACTCTCTTTTCACAATCGAGGATGGCACCATTACGGGATAACAAATCCATGCCTAGGATCAACCCATAGCCCGTGAAACCCAAAACATAAGCATTACATCTAAACCCAATGCTTAGTATAGAAATTTCCAAATCCAAACAAATCATTGATAAATAGGCTGAACCGCCAATTGGATTTGAAACAACCATGGGATCCTCTACTATACTGGTATCTAGGTGCAGAGATTCAACTAAAGCAGTAAATATAAAAGAGTTTGATGCGCCAGAATAAAAAAGAGTACGAATTGGATGATCAGAAAGATAAACTAAACTCTCAACAGAAATATTTCTACCTCTTTCTCCGAAGGTGCAATGAGAGCGTGAATCTGCCCTCCAGAAGTAGATCCAGTCCTCTGCCCTTGCCCTTGCCTTTTTGGGCAATCCTTAGCCATATGTCCTGTCTCGCCGCATTGAAAGCAACCACTCATCTTCCTCTTCTTCTTCCTGCAGTCTTTAATTAGATGTACAGGTATGCCACAAAATTTACACTTCCTCTTGTCACGGGGTTTGTTATTCTTCCCTCCTTTCTTGGAATCCGTCTTCTTATTCTGCGATCCCTCCACTTTATTGTCTAGTGGTTCTTCCACCTTTTCCTCTTTCTTACAATCCTTGTCTTCCTCCTGTAACAGTGCCATGTCCCCCAGTCTCTCAAAAGTCGCACCATAGGTATATGGGACATATCTAGGCTATGTAGTGGCTCATTTAATGCTTTAACGAATCAGAGATCCTTTTTATGTGGAGTGTTTACTAACTCCAGTCCGAATCTAGCCAGCTGGTTGAATTGGTTGACGTATTCCTTAACCGATAGGCTTCCCTGTTTGAGTGCTAAGAACTTCTCCATCTGTAGACTTTGTTCAGCTTGCGAGAGGAACTTCATTTCAAATCTCGTTCTAAATCCTCCCAAGTTTCAACTGGTCACTCAGCATTAGTAACTTCCCACCAGTAAGAGGCTTCGTCCTTAAGTAACCATACAGCCAATTGTATCTTCTGCGTATCGTCCACTTCCAAGATAACAAACAAATCTTCTGTTTCCTTGAGCCAGTTTCTTGGTTCCACAAATGAATCAGTCCCATTAAAGTTCTTTCCACCCATAGCTCGAAAGTCACTACATATCTTGGAGAAAGCATTCACATGCGGAGGAGGAGGAGGAACGGCTACAACTGGGGGAGGAGGAACGTCTGTTGAGCCTGCGTCATTAGCCCTAGCCTCCAGATACCTTCTGAACTAGCCAGGTATCGGTACGCCCTTGGGAAGATTAAGATCCCCAGACATTCTGAAACGAAATGAAAAGCTTCAAAACAAATGTTAGAAAGATAGTGCAAATGGCTTTGGGGATTATGCCTTTAAAATAAAACAACCCTTTTCTTGAAAATGCTTCTTTAAATTTCTTTTTGAAAAAAAAATAGTTTTCAAAAACTTTTATCTGATCTGGTAAATCATCGCTCTAATACCAAGTGAAACACTCCACCTCCGTTAAGATCACTCACAAAGGGAATGCATTAACTTTGGTGAAGCATTTTAGGTAAAAGACACAGATAATTTACAAGACAGACATATAAACAGCGGAAAACGAAAATCATTTCATAAATGATGTGGTTCAATCAAAACATTACAAGCATTGTCTCAAAACCCAACTTCTAAATTATTACAATAAAACATCTGTCTTGATTTAAAACTCCAAGTACATAAAGAAGCATAAAAAATAGTAAAGCAGCACAAGTCCCCAATAAAAGTGTAACCACAGCCATAGCCCAAGAAAAGAGAATCCAAGCAATATATATACTCTCTTCAAGCCGGAAAAGGTCTGCACTAAGCTGAAGTATTCCCTCCCTGCGGACCGGGGGGGACGGAAGAAAAGAAGGCGAAAGAAAATGGGTCAGACATAAGCTTGGTAAGTCTAGTGATTATTCAGCATGTAAACAGGTAAAAGGATCATGACATGAATAAACTGAATATAGGACAATACCATAGCAATAAGATAACATAAGATAAGGCAAGATAAACTGAATATGTTATCGACTAATTTCCATTTCTCTACACCTACTAACGAATGTTTCAACTACCATCATGTGTTCTTAACAAAGTGATCCCTTTTTCCGATCGGCTTCTAGTTGCATGCATTTATTACTTGTGTCTCGCCCCGCTTAATTGTAGATACCTGTGCTGGTCTAGCCATATGGTGAATCAATTCCTATGGTGGAAACCTGACACAAATTCTAGATGCACAGTGTATACTATTGATGCCCAATGCCTGCTTTATCCACTCTGGAGTACGTGCACGCCCATACTCCGCCGGAACCTATACTGCTGCACCACTCGCCGCTATTTTGAGCGCTTATAATCAGCCCAGTAATCGTGCCCCACCCTGCCTAGTTCAGGGTACCGTGATACATCTATGTGGGTTACTACTGAAATGGGTCCCCGTCACTAGGGTTTCCTAATCAACATGTTATAACGGTTAAGTGTTCTCACATTTACCTAACCCCACCCATCTGTTTAACTAACATGTTATATTGGTTAAGTGTTGCCTTAATTAACGTAACCCAACCATTCTTAGCCTATCTGTTCCTTAGCTTTAATTTATTCATTAAAGCACCAACCTCTCACATTAGATCTATATTGTTGCAGTCGCTGGATGTGCCGGGCGGTTCCGGGCAGTCTTACACCCCAACTCAATCTAACCTCAGGTTTTTAGCTTAATGCGCTAACCTATCACACTAGATTTATTTGTTGCGGTTGCTCGATGTGTCAGGCGGTTCTGGGCAGTCTTACACCGCAACTCAATCTAACCTCGGGTTAGGCATGTTCATCTTTAGCCATTTTACATATTTGTCATATGTGTCCAAGTTTTATGTCAATATTTCCCAAGTGTAGTCAGTACAAGTTTTATGCAACATTCACATGATATGCCAAAATTTACTCAATTAAATTATACCTAACTTTTCCGCATTGTAATTGCACATACGACGAGATTCAATCTAAGTTCCGAATGAACTTAGTATTAACAAAAGAAAATAAAAAAAGAAAAATAGAGAAGGAGCATAAGAATTTACATTAGGAAAAATAGGCATGTAAAGGTATACCCAATTCAATAATCATGTTTCAACAGGCATGTTGTACATTAATAATAAGTGTGGGCAAGCTAAGAAATTTACACCATAGGTATAAAGATTAGATAGGATTGGACTTAAGAGAATCACTAATTTTGATGTACAACATGATAAGTCCCATTATATCAATCACAATAATCTCATAGGCATAGGATGACAACATGATAAGTTCCATCATATCAATCACAACAGTCTCATAGGCATGATAGGTTCCATTATGTAAATTGCAACAGTCTCATAGGCATGATAGGTTTCATTATGTCAGTCACAACAGTCCCATAGGCATGATAGGTGTCATTACATCAATCACAATAGTCTCATAGGCATAGGCAATTCAGATTTGACAAAAGGATAAGCATGAATTAGAATTAGGCATAGTTCTAAATTCGATTATTGCAGCCATGATTTCTATTAGGTGTTTAAATCAGAATAATAACTAAACTTTCAAAAAAAGGACGGATCTTGTATTCTGGGATCTGATTTCTGAATTTGTTAAGCTAATCCTTTGATGTAGACTTATATTTTTAGTTCTTCTAATCGATTTCTAGTTTGGATTTGATTTTCTAGTTTGAAGAAGATGAAGGAGGCTAGGCTAGCTTGTAGATGAACAGCATGACGGCACCATAGTTTTAGGGTTATGAGGTTAGGGTTTAGGTTTAACTACGTATATATAGATGTCTAGGATTAATTCTAGCCTTTAGATTAGTCTAGGAGAAATCAGAGCCATCTTTACCAAAGAGATGTGTCATCCAGCCAACCACAGCATGACACATAAGCCCTAATACCTCAGAATTTGTCAACAGGCCAATCGGAGAAGGCCACATCAACTTAGGGCTATAAAAAATCGTCACTGGATCTGGATCACAAAAGGGGTCGACTCCCTACAGGGGGGTCAACACCTATGTCGACTCCCCCTGGGGGGAGGGAGGGTTAACACCTCTGTGGGAAATTTCCCGCCTAGCCCGCTCTGACCGAATTTCGAATTTTGAACAGTTTTGACCTTTAATTATTATTTTAATTTAATTTCTGTTTAAACTTGAAATCTTCCGAACTCCATAACTTCTTCATACGGAGCCCAATTCACGCAAACTCAGACTCTATCTCAAGTAGAATTCCGAGACGAACGCAATGGCGTAACCCGTTTCCCTTAATTCCTCTTCTAAAAATTAAGTATTCTTTAATTCGTTACTTTTAATATTCATAGAAAATACGGGGTGTTACATGACACCTCAAAATGAACATACCGCATCACTCCATATGGCACCCCCTTATATCACATCACTCCGCGTTGTATCATACTTTCCTCACACTGCTTCGCATCGAATCACCTTACACCATACCATCAGCCAACCATCGCATCCCCCTTATGTCGCATCCCACAGATGTGATGTCGTCACATCCCACAGATGTAATGTCGTCGGTTCCCTCTTGTTGGAATGTCATCGCACCATACTAGATGCGATGTCATTGTATCCGGATGTGATGTAAATGCACCCATTAGATGCGATGTTATCGGATCCCATAGGATGTGACGCATCCGTTCTCTCCCTCTTGAATGCAATACAACGCATCCCCCTAGGATGCGATTTTCTACTTATATGCGGAGAGGGATGAGATTTTACGGTTCCTACACTCCTGAGATGCAACTTTCTACTGTGTGGTCCCCAAATCTCACCTACTCCCACCTAACCCACTACCTACAAATACCCCTTTGCTCATTCTTTACAAGGGTTGGATTTTGGTTGATTTAACAAATATACAAGCTCCTAGAACTCCATTAATGGCAGCATAGCTCTTGAGGAAGAAGAAGCATACATCACACTTTTCTAAGACTTGGCATATAACGATTGTGACTCCAAAATACATGGAATTACTTATAAATGAATGTCGTTATGAAGTTCAATGCTTATAACTCTTATTTGTGAATAAAGATCAAAAAACTCCTTCAAAGCGGACGTAGGCCCCTCAAGGATCAAACCATTATAAACCTCTGTGTATTTTATTTCTTTTTGCACTTTATTTTCCTTATGCGAAATGTTATTTTCTAGTAATAAAGAATCTCTGGGTGTGATGGCCTTTTTTGACGTCAACAAATTCTCCATATGAGCTTCCACCTCGACTCTTTCGGTTAGACCGAAGGGGTAATATCTATAAATGAAATATTTATAAAAGAAAGATTTTAAATAATGGATACAAAAGGAATAGGGGCTTTATGCCCTGGGTCTTTCGTTGGAACTGGAAGGGGCTTCCTACCAAAGCATGTGCTTCCGAAACATTTTGAAACCTTGAAATCGTTGCCTACACAAACATGAAACTGCAAAATCGTTTTCCATAAATACTTCCTTAAGCACTAAAGGGGCCATAAAAGAACCTTTTCTAACCATGGTTGTCGGCGTCGATGATGATGACAAATCTAAATGATGGAATAGAGGTTCCACCTCTATTTTGTTTGCCATTATTATAGGAGATCAAATATTGATTGTTGTTAAGAAGCAAATCCAAAAGGGTTGCCCCTTTCAGAATATCTTGAATATGGACGTCTATATCATTGCGGGAGTCGAAGGAGATTAGAGGACAAAGGTGTCATATCCTTTGTAGTGTAAGCTGGATTTTGCCCAGAAACCCTGGAAATGCTTATGTGTTAGTAGTTGCCATTTTTTGGACATCGCATTTGTGTAGGGAAATATTTTGAGGGTCCCATGGATGGAAAGTGGAATTCACCATATAAATTATAATGTTAATGATGTTATTTTAATCTATTGCTTCATGTAGTACTGATGACTTATATATGAGCCTTCGCTTTCGTGTTAGAGGAGAGTTACTCTATGAAGAACTAGAGGGAACTAGAGAGGAAGTTGGTTTCGTGTAGGCAGAATATGATACCATGAAACATTAGATGAGAACCAATAATATAATGTCGTTTTGGCTCCGTTGCCTAGCAAAGTAGTTCTCTATGAAAGCACATACAAGGAGTAAAATTAGGGGAGTGAATCCACTGTCTTTTTCTTTATAAATATTATGATTGTTGTCGTATGTTTTTATGAGTTGTAATAACTTAACTAACCATTGAAGCGTAGTGGTGCATGGTTTGTATGTTTTCGTAGTATAATTATAACTAAAAGGGAAACCTGCTATGTTATGCGGCATGGTCTCGTTATATATCGATGGCATTAGGCAAACAATTTATTAGTCATACCAGTCTTTTTGACTGACCCATAGTTTACGTTTTTTCCCTTAAACTCTCGGGGTACTCTATTGATTAGGCTGAGGGATATGGTCTTTCACGTATCATCTATGAATAAGCTTAAGGAGGCATGCAATAGAAGATAACCATGTAAGAGTTCCATTGTGTCTTGTTTTTGTCGCTTTATTCAGTTTGTTGTATCTATTGGTTGATGTGTCATCATTTTTTAAGAATGATACTATATATACTCTGGTTAGTCGAGGGGGAATCTTTATATATCGCTCTAGGTGTTATTTTAATAACCTATAATTTCTCCTGATGGGGTTACACGAAGGGTTGTATGAAATGAATTATTTGTATCAATGTATGTTTTGTGAAAAAATTCATACTCCCATGTTATTTGATGTTGAGATGGATTAACATTTGATTTTCTATAATCGAAAGTTGAAACTATAGATGGTTGTAGCATCTATAACATTTATCTTACGGCCTTAAAAATGTGATGTTACAATTTGGTATCAGAACATTGGTTTATGTTAACTTAAATAACCTTTTTCAACAAGAATTTCTGACTAAAACCAAAAGATCATAGAAACGTACTAAGGGTTCAGATAATTAAACTATGATATATTTGGATTTCAATATATATACATATGTATATACCCCACAGTCTTAGGTTCGCCCTTTAGTATCTTACTAAAGTTTGTTTATAAATAGGAAGTAAGATATGAGAGAAGATTGCAAGTCCTAATATTGGTGGTGAAAGCAGCACAAACCTGATGCTAGTGGAGGTCAGTGCCTAAGGGCAAATGAGAATCAAGGTGTTGCTACTCCACCAGTAAATATGGGGAATTGTTCAAGACGTGTATTTTCAGGTGTTGCAAGATGGAGTTGTTGCTGGTCTAGGGGAATTAATCTCAGGCTGTAAGTTGGAAATAACTATGCGAAGTTGAGTATGTATTATGCTAGTCGTTCCATGTAATGGAAGATGTTATCATTGGGGAGACCTGGTTGCTACATTATGAAAGAATATTTGGATGCTTGGTCTTGACAGATGATCCAAAGAGGAGATAGGCTTCGATATAGCTGTAGGGCAATGCTTTGCATTAGTGGAATGGAGTAATGGTAAGGGCACCGAAGGAAGGAATAACTTGGGAAGACTTCCAAAGGATGCTTAGGTAAGGGTTTGTTTCAGAAGCTTCTCAGTCCTCGATGATGAAGAAGTTTGATGAGTTCTACCAGGGAGATATGATGGTGATCGAATATATTGCTAAATTTGATGAACTATGTTATCCACTAAAATCGATATGTATAACTGATGGGTTATTGACGAATCTATACGGGTCGGTTCAGTAACGATTAAGAAGGGGTCAGTTCTCATAAAGCTCCTAGTCGGTCAAAGTCCTTCAGCTTCGAGAAGGGTCGGTTATATTGGACGAATTCCCCGGTCTCTCTTTTTCTCTTAAAAGCCCTGGTCATCCTTTTCCTCATAGACTCCTGGTCGTTCTTCTCCCTAAGTCGACCCCATATTTCAGAGGCCAACTCTGTTATGTTCACAAACATCTGGTCGGTCAGGCTCCAGATGCTGATCGGTCGGTTCTCATCCAACCTGGTCGCTCCAAATGCAGAAGACAACTGGTCGTTCTTTCCTCCGTACCATCCTAATCAGCTCGCATGTCCAGAATGATGCACCATCTTATTCCCTTATCACCTGGTCGGTCCACTTCAAAGATCCCTGGTCGGCCCGCATTTCCAGAGGTAGCGTCATCATGCTCCTTCAACCTGGTCGGTCCGCTTTCTTGCTCCAGCTTGCTAGTCGTTCGTTAGCTTCTGGTCGTTCTGTCTCTTGGTCGGTCGCGATACACGAAGTAACATGACAGCTGGTGACAACTGGCAGTGGCATTTTCGTAAATACCCAAAAATACCGACTAGCACCCTGAATACAAGATTTCAGCCACTCCTCCACCTATAAATAGCACCCTACCTCCATCATTTTGGGGGGACTTTCTGGAAACACGTGGAGGTGCTGCCAAATTGCTTTGTGGACTTCTTCAAGCATTCCAACATCTATTCTTCATAATCCAACAAAGATCAATGGAGCATGGAATCATGGTTTCCACAAATGATATATGATAGAGCTTAAGGTCGAAGATCCATGGAAAAAGCTTGGTAATAAAGAGATTTCCTCGCTGTCCAAGATATTCTCTACCATTTTCAGCAATCCAAATGGAAGGTTGTGTGTGGGAGAAAGTTTGGTTGAATGTATGAGTGATCTTACCTTGTAAACAACTTGTTGATAATAAAATTCTCTCTTAAGAGTGGACGTAGACCTCCTCAAAGGTCGAACCACTATAAACTCTTGTCTTCTTTCTATATTTTGATGTTTTCATGTGTTAGATATGGCCTCACATAATAAAAAAGGTATTCTTACGTCTTGCCTTTGAAAAGGTGACATGCTTCCTAAGCATCTCGCCTCCGATTAGGTAACGCGTCAAGCAATACTTTGGTTGTTTTGCCAAATTTTGGTGTAAACAATTAGGCGCCCACCGTGGGGCCGATCTACTTTCTGACATCAAGTATATTGTGAAGATCTTGGAGCTTTTAAGCCTAGTCTCAAAATAGGCCACTCGAATCTACGAGTTGGGCCTCCTGACGAACTATCCTCAAAGTTCAAGCTACTTTCTGAAATAATGCCGCCAAAAGCAAATAAGGAAGCAAGGGCTAGAGCATCTAACGAGGGAAATCGAGAGGAAACCCCCACCGTTAACCGGTTTGAAGCAGGCGAAACATCGAATGGAGGAGTGAATGTCACAAGAGGCGAGCTTGATCAAGCCGTCGCGGGTCTGACACAACAATAGGAAATAGCTAACAAAGCCATAATGGCAAGGCTAGATTCACTCTTTACTCTTCAAACCGCTATAGCAAAGGTAGCCACAAGGACTGCTCATGCAGAGGGTACCGGATCTTCTTCCTCTAGTCCGAACCGAGAAAAATCTATCCAACAGATCCCTGATCCTAATAAAGGGAAGCATGAGAATTCAAAGCATGTTGATCGGAACCATAACGCGGGGATTACTTCTCGTCAAGTGGCCAATTCTGCCAAAGGGGCACTTTCTAATGATGAAAGACCAGGACCCCGGAGTCACAACTGTGATGGCTTGCTTAGGCAAGCTGCTGGTCAAGACAAAAGTGTCCGCCCCGCAGATAGCCTCCACGAGAAGGAACGCCTCCTGAAAATGGTCCAACAGCTTATGAAAGAAAGCAAATCTCGAAACGATAGTGAGGCTGAATGGGAGTTCGTGCCATCAAAAACCCCTCTCCCTGAGAGAATCAAAAAGGCCACCTTCCCATGGAAATTCAAGCCACCTACAATCCAAGCCTACGATGGGACAGGCGACCCCAATGTGTTTTTTTTCGATATGACCAACACATGGATGGGGCCAAAGCAACCGACGAGCTTAAGTGTTTGTACTTTCCAGTGTACTTGGAAGGAGTAGCACCATTATGGTTCACTAAATTGCCTCCCAGATCTATTGATAATTTTTTCACACTAGCAAGATGTTTTCAAGACCAATTCCACCTCCAAACAACGAAGGTTAGAGATATTATGTCCCTCAACGAGTTGGAACAAGCCCCAGGTGAAACGATTAGATCTTTTCTAAGTCGTTTTAATGCTGCCGCTGCTGAAGTAGGGACCCACGAGCCAAGGCTAATTCTAATGGCCTTGAAGGGGGCCATAGATAAACATTCTGAATTTGGAAGGTGGTTAAAGAGAAAGAAGCCCAACACATTAGAGAAATTCTATGACAAAGTCGAGGAATACATGAGTCTTGAAGATGATCCCATTTACTCTGTTGGCAAGACCAAAACTAATGTGGTTCTGGAGAAAAAAGAAGCTTCAACAAAAACCGCCCAGATAAATTCAGGTGGGGGGCAAAAAAGAGGAAACGGTAATGATGCCAAGAACGATAAGGATTTTAAAAAGCGACGCTTCTTCAAGCCTACGGACCTTACTCCGTTGAATGATACGCTTGAGCACATATACATGGCATCTAAAGCTACGGAGGATTATCCGAGCCCGAAACCAATAAAGGTGTCCGAAGAAGCTGCAAATTCAGGGAGGTTTTGCCGATTTCATAATCGACCAGGTCATGACACAAATGAGTGTTGGCACTTGAGGAATCTAATTGAAGAGTTGATAAGAAAGAACCGTCTTCAGGAGTACGTGAAACGTTCGTCGGATACTGAGCCTACTCAAGGGCAGCAGATTCATCCAAGTCAAGATGGAAGAACACCTGCAAATGGTTCTCGACCTGTTATCAACACAATCAGTGGTGGACCTCATCCTGCAGGGGATACCTGGGAGGATATTGTCAGGTATACAAATGAACTAGGCAATGCTTCAAAAGAAAATGGATTTGAAGTTTGCAGTAACTCACTTCGTTGGAAAATACCAAAAACATCATGGGAAGATGTGGTATTCCGAGATCGGGATTCCAGTGGAATATTGACTCCAACCATTGACCCAATGGTGGTCACTATTGGCTTGGGTCCAGCAATAGTGAAGAAGGTACTGATTGATAATGGGGCATCTGTAAATGTCCTGTTTTACGATACTTTCTCTAAAATGGGGTTGTCCATGGATAATGTGCGAGCAAGTAAAAATAAAATACACGGTTTCACTGGTGTACCAACTCAGCCCATTGGTGTAATCGATCTCCTCGTAGAGCTTGGTGAGGGGAAGAAGCAAGTTTCCATGATGCAGTCTTTTGTGATAATAAACTCGCTGTCAGGGTATAATGCATTTTTAGGAAGACCAGCACTAGCTGCTTTCAAGATAGCTCTTGCTCCATGGTGTTTGACGATGAAGTTCCCAACTGCAAACAGAGTGGGAGTAATCAAAGGAGATCCTCAAGAGTCGAGAGACTGCTATATGGCAGAGTTGATTGAAGCTCGCAAGTATGACATCAACAAGGATGTAGAGACTCCTCTCTGCATCCATGAAGCCGCCTTATAGCAATTAATGACCTCCCCCTGTGCTGGAGAATACAACGACATGCAAGAAGATATGGATCCGCGAAAAACCAGTGCATGGGAGGAAAGGGCAGCACCGGCTGAAGCTACCATTTCTATACAGGTCCATGATAACGATCCAGATAAGGTGGTAAAGATAGGCTCTCAGTTGGATCCTTTGCTGCAAAAAGAGTTGATTGTTTTTCTAAAGATGAATTTGGATGTCTTTGCTTGGAACCATTCAGATATGTGTGTGATATCTCCGGAAGTGATTGTGCATAAGCTGAACATTGATCCTAGCATACATCCTGTGAAACAGAAAAGACGGATGCAAGGCCCTGAGAGGTCTAAGGCTTTGGAGGATGAAGTGGATAGGCTATTAAAGAACAGCTTCATTCGCGAGTCCACCTATCCTAAATGGGTGTCCAACCCAGTTCTTGTAAAAAAGTCAAATGGCAAATGGAGGGTGTGTTTTGATTATTCTGATCTAAATAAAGCGTGCCCAAAAGACAGTTTCCCCCTACCTCGAGTTGATCAGCTTGTCGATGCAACGGCAGGGCATGGACTGTTGTCTTTCATGGACGAATATTCAGGCTACAATCAGATCATGATGCATGAGCCAGACCAGGATAGTACTAGTTTCATAACTGATCGCGGTTTGTATTGTTATAAGGTAATGCCGTTTGGTTTGAAAAATGCAGGTGCCACGTATCAACGTGTGGTGAATTCGATGTTCAAAGGGCAAATTGGAAAAACCATGGAGGTCTATGTTGAAGACATGTTGGTAAATTCCAAGGAAGCAAAAAGTCATATGGAAGACCTTGACAAAATGTTTCAAATCCTAAGGCGATACCACATGAAGCTAAATCCACTCAAATGTTCATTTGGTGTAGCTTCAGGAAAGTTTCTTGGCTTCATGGTCAACGCCCGGGGCATTGAAGCAAACCCAGCACAAGTGGTTGCCTTGCGAGAAATGCGAGCTCCGCGGACAAAAAAAGGAACTCCAAAGTTTGAATGGCAAGGTGGCAGCTTTAAGCCGCTTCATTTCAAAGGCAACGGACAGGTGCATTCCCCTCTTTGATGCATTGAAAAAGGAAAGGAAGAATTTCCAGTGGACTCCTGAATGCCAGCAAGCATTTGAGGATCTTATCAAGCACATGGAATCACCTCCGATGCTATCAAAACCAAAAGATGGAGAAAGCCTGTTCCTATACCTAAGCGCAGCCCTCGTCAGGGAAGAAAATAAAATTCAGTGGCCGGTATACTACGTCAGCAAAAGGTTTACCGGGGCAGAGATGAATTATCCGAAGATCGAAAAGCTTGCATATGCTCTGCTTATTGCATCACAGAATCTCAGGCCTTATTTCCAATCTCACTCTATCAAGGTCCATTTGTCATAGACCAAAAACTCCTCGACGGTACCTTTAAGCTCAAGACTATAAACGGAGTAGAAGTCCCGAGGGCATGGAACAGTGATCACCTCCGGCGTTACTTCAAATAACTCTTTTAGCTCATATTCCTTTATGAATACAATAGATACTTTGTATGAAATTACATGAATATGAATAAAACAACTCTTTTGTCTCCTGTCTAAATTGTACATCGCATACCTTTGATTATATATTCAAAGATGCTCAGTTATGATTTCTGACTACAGGACGTAATTAAAAGAAAAAATTCGCTGGTTCATTCCCCGATGAAAGTCTGGTGTTAGTTCATAGCATATTCCAAAAGGATAAATTAAGCACATGGATCCATAAAGCACTTCCGTCGAAATACGGTAACTGAGGAATGTTTCCATAAAAAAAAGGAACAAAACACCAAGGCCAATCAGCGGGAGAAACCAATGGAGTAAAATCAAAGAAGACTCGCTAAAATTCCACCAAAGGAGTATCATTCGAGAGGATTGACCTAGGGTTATAGATTTATAACCGAGGCATCTCGATCAACTCAAAGGTCCAACAAAATCAATACCCACTCCGTGGAATTAGGCAGACACAGTCTTGAACCCAAAACCTCTCCGGGGGTGCTCAGTCAAATAACTCAAAGTCAGACAAAATCTGACCACGTTATTACCAAACTGAGTCTTTAACCCAAAACCTCTCCGGGGGTGCTCAGTCAAATAACTCAAAGTCAGACAAAATCTGACCACGTTATTACCAAACTGAGTCTTTAACCCAAAACCTCTCTTTACCAAACTGAGTCTTTAACCCAAAACCTCTCCGGGTGTGCTTAGTCAAATAACTCAAAGTCAGACAAAATCTGACCACGTTATTACTAAACTGGGTCTTTAACCCAAAACCTCTCCGGGGGTGCTCAGTCAAATAACTCAAAGTCAGACAAAATCTGACCACGTTATTACCAAACTGGGTCTTTAACCCAAAACCTCTCCGGGAGTGCTTAGTCAAATAACTCAAAGTCAGACAAAATCTGACCATGTTATTACCAAACCGAGTCTTTAACCCAAAACCTCTCCGGGGGTGCTCAGTCAAATAACTCAAAGTCAGACAAAATCAGGCCACGTTATTGTCAAACTGAGTTTTTAAACCCAAACCCTCTCCGGGGGTGCTCGGCCAAATAACTTAAAGTCAGACAAAATCTGATCACGTTATTGCCAAGCCGAGTCTTCAACAAAAAACATCTTCAAGAGGTGTCCACTCATTTCTCAATATTTAGCCCGCCTAAATGCAAAAATGGGGAATTCCAAATAATACATGTAAAGTTCGTATGAAGAATAAAAAGCTCCAAATGTCACAGTGCAATAACAGACGCTTTTAAATTCTGGTTACAACTTAAAGCACTTAATGCTTAAGTTCATTGCCATTATATCAGGGTTGAAACAATCCATTGGTACGCGGGCATATCAAATATCACATCACAAATCCAAAAGTAGCTGTTTGGTTTCTCACGTACCAAAGGACCGTCACAACCATATACAGGTGGAAAATCCATAAACAAGCAAAATGTGTAAAGTGTGATGTGCAGGCGTGATGTATAAACCATAATGTGCAGAAAAAAGTAACGACAGGGTTAAAAGTACAAAAACACAGGACATTGTCACATCACGTTCAAGCACAGGATCAAGTCACAGCATTGTCAAGTACAAATTATTCAGAATTCAGAACATTGCAAAGTGGTAAGCGAGGGCCGGCACTCGCATATACATCCGGTCTGGATATAATCTGGTAAACGCAAATCAAGCGAGTCTAAGCCACTACTTCTTCAAACCGCCAGATCTCAATACAGGTTTGGAAGCAGAACCCTCAGGGGTTGACGAGCTGGTGGTCTTCTTTTTGATAGAACGCTTTCGGTTTTTCCGACCAGTGGAAGAACTGACCTTTTCCCCATGATTATCGATCACATCATCGATTGTTTCTTCATAATCATGGTTGTCTTCTTGGAGGTTTTGGAGGTCTCGATCAAGGTTGGCAATCACGTCAATCCTTTCTTCCTGAGACCCTGGTTGAGAAAGCATTATGTCCGTGGAAGCATCAACAAGTGGGCCTGTATTAAATAAAGGCAAGTCAGTTTCAATGGTGTTCATCACCATGGCTGTGTATCCACCGACAGGGGGCAATGGTGAGAGTGAATTCATTGCATAATCATAATGATCCACGAGCTTAAAATGTCCCAAAGGGGGAAAGAGACAATCTAAGTCAAGCATAACCTGGAACATGTCATCTTTACCTAAGGCGGGAGGGTTCGCACTAATTTCATAATCATCAATATTTATTTCTCCATCTGAATCCTGTTGTCTGTCTTCAGGAGAATTTCCAGTGGTAGGGGAAGCACGCGCGATATCTACACAAGTCGAAAAGCTTGAGATGTTAACGTCATCAATCAAGCCTCGGTCGCCCAAAATAGTGAAGACCTGGTCGCTCAAAACTAGTCAGGTTCTGGTCGTATTAAAATAAGTAAAAGCTTCGGTCGCCCAAAATTAACCCCTATTTGGTCGGTAAAAGCACCCTTGGGCTGGTCGTTCTATGATTAATTTGCAAGCAATCACAACCTGGTCGGTCAAGATTCAAATCCGTTTGGGTCGGTCCTATCAGATAAAGCTGATTCAGTCCTGAGCGAGCTTGTTCTTGGGTGCACTACAGGTTGGTCAAGCAAAATAAAGCCGAGCTGGTCGGTCTATACACTGATTAATCTATTTAAACTAGTTGGTTAAACCAAATTGGCTAGAAGGGTTATGTAAAGTGGCATCAGATCGACCCAACCCAGTTAATCAAAAAATCGACCAAGCTGATCATACATTTAAAAGTAAGCGTGATTATTCGATACAAACATCGTGAAATGATAAATTAAGCAGAAAATTATGCATGCGTCAGCCATTCAAACATATACACAAACATGTTGTGATCATCATCGCAACAAAGAAAAACTACAAGGATCCTCATCTCGGAATCATAATCCACAAACTCAAGTTGAATGCTACATTACTATTAAACATTTCAGTACACCAAGGGTTTCGGACTCAAGGATTCTACCACAAATCACAATTATACATCAAATCTGATTCGAGTACAGTTCAACCCCAAAGAATCCAACCAAATTCAAAAGACAACGTTGGTCATTCTCCAATTAACATCAAGATGAAGATTCATACCTGCAATTAGATCAACTAACTGGCAGAGCTTAGATCGGACTTCCAGAGCTGACTGAAAACTCGAATTCGGGGAGATCGATATCGGACCAGCGTTGAAGATCGACTCAAAGAAAAGCGTGACCGGAGATTAGATCGATTGGAAAGATTGGATTGAATTAAAAGCTTAAATCGAAGTAGCAAGGCGGAGTTGACAAACTATCTTTAATGGAGCGCCATCGCCATTAAAGCTGCTCGGAGAAGGTTGGATACGAATGGGGAAGAGCAAGAGATGGAAGTGCTTAAATATAGGTGTTACGCCAACAGGCCGACCCAGCCCATCCTGAAATAACCGACCCAAAGGAAATCCAGTCCATATATAAACCGACCCCTACGAATAGATTTTGAAAACCGACCCTGGTTAAACCTGATCAATCCATCAGCATATCGAGCAATATTTCGAAGTTCATAATCTTTTCGTACAAAATATTATGAAACTCCGAGGGGCAAAATGTTATCCACTAAAATCGATATGTATAACTGATGGGTTATTGACGAATCTATACGGGTCGGTTCAGTAACGATTAAGAAGGGGTCGGTTCTCATAAAGCTCCTAGTCGGTCAATTTCCTTCAGCTTCGAGAAGGGTCAGTTATATTGGACAAATTCCCTGGTCGCTCTTTTTCTCTTAAAAGCCCTAGTCATCCTTTTCCACACAGACTCCTGGTCGTTCTTCCCCCTAAGTCGACCCCATATTTCAGAGGCCAACTCGGTTATGTTCACAAACATCTGGTCGGTCAGGCTCCAGATGATGATCGGTCGGTTCTCATCCAACCTGGTCGCTCCAAATGCAGAAGACAACTGGTAGTTCTTTCCTCCGTACCAGCCTAATCAGCTCGCATGTCCAGAATGATGTGCCATCCTGTTCCCTTATCACCTGGTCGGTCCGCTTCAAAGATCCCTGGTCGGCCCGCATTTCCAGAGGTAGCGTCATCATGCTCCTTCAACCTGGTCGGTCCGCTTTCTTGCTCCAGCTTCCTGGTCGTTCGTTAGCTTCTGGTCGTTCTGTCTCTTGGTCGGTCGCGATACATGAAGTAACATGACAGCTGGTGACAACTGGCAGTGGCATTTTCGTAAATACCCAAAAATACCGACCAGCACCCTGAATACAAGATTCCAGCCACTCCTCCGCCTATAAATAGCACCCTACCTCCATCATTTTGGGGGGACTTTCTGGAAACACGTGGAGGTATTGCCAAATTGCTTTGTGGACTTCTTCAAGCATTCCAACATCTATTCTTCATAATCCAACAAAGATCAATGGAGCATGGAATCATGGCTTCCACAAATGATATATGATAGAGCTTAAGGTTGAAGATCCATGGCAAAAGCTTGGTAATAAAGAGATTTCCTCGCTTTCCAAGATATTTCTCTACCATTTTCAGCAATCCAAATGGAAGGATGTGTGTGGGAGAAAGTTTGGTTGAATGTATGAGTGATCTTACCTTGTAAACAACTTGTTGATAATAAAATTCTCTCTTAAGAGTGGACATAGACCTCCTCAAAGGTCGAACCACTATAAACTCTTGTCTTTTTTCTATATTTTGATGTTTTCATTTGTTAGATATGGCCTCACATAATAAAAAAGATATTCTTACGTCTTGCCTTTGAAAAGGTGACATGCTTCCTAAGCATCTCGCCTCCGATTAGGTAACGCGTCAAGCAATACTTTGGTTGTTTTGCCAAATATTGGTGTAAACAAACTATCTCATTATGCTCACGGGAGACACTGTCATCTTGAGGAATGAAAAGATTATAAAGGGATTAGGTTTGAGATTATGAAGGCAACTGTGCCCCACTTTCGAGACCCTAGTGATATTGTTATGGAAATGGCTATTCGTAATAAAGGTATGCTTTAAGGGGTTAAGAGACCAAGTGGAAGCTAAGAATTTTTGGGAAGGAAAATGAAATTCTTCAAAGGGAAGAAAGCTCATAAAGGTGGAAATTTGAAGAAGAATAAAGCAGAAGTGGTTTGCTTCAAGTTCCATCAGAAGGGACATTACTCTACTTAATGCAACGATAAGGACACCATACCGAGGATCACTTTCGGAAGGCAGAATATTAGGTGTTTCAATTATAATCAACTTGGGTACTACAAGAACAAGTATCCAGAAGCTGCAAAGAGAAAAGTGCTTGCGATGGTGTCTACGTATTCTAGGCCTACTACTGGGATAGGAAAATTAGTGTTTCGTATAATAGTTGTTAAGGTTTTGCTTGACTTCGGTGCATCGCATTTATTTATATCTAGATGTACAATGGAAAAGTCATCCTTAGAACCATCATACCTTGTTACATCCTTTAGAGTAGTTAGTCCAATCGGAGGCTATGTGACATAAGAGATGAGATATGACAACTCGGGAATTTGGTTTACAGGTTATATGTGACACCCCACGTACATTAATGTCACTGTTACGAGAATGCATTAAGTTCTGTGAAGCACAATAGGTAAACAGTAAATAAATGTACATGAAAAGATTCATAATGTAGTCGAAAAACTTAAACTTTTTATTAATCAAAAAACAATATTTTAAACCCAAAGTTAGATCATCATGTTTCTCAAATATCTAAAGCAATCTGTCTCATAATCAGAGTACGAAAACCATAATAATATCCCTCAAGTGGCATTACAATAAGAATGAAAGACTGAAGAAAAATACTTGCAAAAGAAGAGCTATCCAAGTCCAAGCAGAATCATGATCTCAACTGTTGACCACTCCCACTTTGAGAACCTGAGGGGAGGAAAGGAAGGGAGAGACGGAAAACAAAAAGGGTCAGATATAGTATGGCGAATTCTAATAATTTCTAGCATATGTCTATGAAAAGCTATCAAGACAGGTCAATAATGCTGGAAGAGAAAGTTCAGTACAACATGTATATACGCAAAACGTAAACGAGATGTCAACAAGGTAAAGATAGATTGAATTCCTCATTCATATCCCAAAGGTTAAACTAACTACACCAACTTTACTAGTATTAACATGATTAGGTGTTACCCTAACAACTACCTATGTGATCGACTCCCTAATACCTGAACATCCTGTGTCACCCTTGGCAGTAGGGTGTATCAGTCTCTAACCCAACGACTTATAGAACACAGCCATATCCATAGGTGTTAGTTGCGTCTTAATATCCTTTAGTCGGACTCATGCTTTCTCATGACTCCGCCAGAACACAACCTGTACACCCACTAAACCTTGACCCTCTTATAATCAAGTTCAGTAAAGTGTGCCCTTACCCCTACCTAGTGCGAGGTCTATACCGTGATATCGATAGGGATACTGACTGATATAGGTTCCACAGAACTTGACACAAGCCAACCCCTAGACTTGTGTCCCCGTGTACCTAGGATTTAAGAGCCCCTACAACCTGATACAATAACTAGACATGGGACCTCTTTAACTTGTTATTTAACAAGTGCAACTTAGCAGGTCTAAGTCCAATAATAAGCCCGGTTGTAAAATTACATTTATCTAAATGTTATTAGTGTACAATCCTTTTACCCCCCAACAAACACCTGCCCAGATGTACAACTAGACTTATGGTAATTTATTTGATTTTTACATCTGGTATTATTCAATCTTTACATGTCTTACTTAATATCACATTAAGTTCAATTCAACTGATTATCATGTCGCATGTTCATGTAATTAACCCAACCTTAAAAGAATAACATGTAATTAGTACACATAGATGAACATGTAATTATCCTGCCCTAACAGGTTAACATGTAATTAACATATAATTATCCTAACCTAATAGATCAACATGTAAATTATCCAAGCCTAATAGGTTAACATGTAATTGTCCCAATTCTTACAGCCAAGGGTTCCACTACATAATATGCCTGATTTCCCCTGTTTATGTGTCATTATCTAATTACTCCATTTTATGTCCTTTATACGCATTTAACGTAATAGCCTAGGTTTGAGTAACCTAGGTTCTGCATAAAATAAAAGGAAAAGAGGGATAAAATAGATCTCAGACTAATAAAGGCATATATATATATAAAAGACTGTAAATAAATGAAAGGCATACTAGGGATCAGGAAGATTAAAGTTCATGACATAACTTGTGGATCTGAATAGAAAAACATGTATAAACGTATGTAGGGATTATTTTAGGCACTGTTCATATCAGATCCAATCTTATTTACTGTCTAAAACCTTTTTAAATAATCTAATCTAAAAATCACTTAGAACTCACAGTGGGACTTGGTAAAGAATCCGAATATACCACTAAAGGAAATGTCCACAGAAATCTTATGTGTATGCAAGTCCTGATGTTGCCTCTGTTTGATCCAATCCTTAGCAGCATTCCCAATTATGTTTGTATTTTTCTGAATAATTTCATAAAGGCAGAAGAAGTTATGAAGAATTTGCATGAGTTTGGAAATAGGAGAAGCCACCTATTTATAGAGGCACAGAGCCAACCTCAGCCTTTAGATTTTAGGTTTTACATCCAGACCATACAAATATTGCTGAGTCAACAATGAATAAAGTCACCAAACTGTCCAGATTTATCACTCAGCACCCGCCTAGATCTGGGGTTGGTCAACCCAGCCCCCTTGGGTCGACTTATGAGCCGACCCGGGCTGAGCGTGGGTCGCCCCACCAATGGGCCTATTTCCCGCTTGTCTTCCCGCTTCGTTTTACTTGATTTTTCTGGAATTATTTTTTTTATACATATAAGCTCCTTATATGTATGCAAACTTCTAAGGTTCATAACTTCTCCATAAGCTATCCGTTTTATGCAAACCTGGTGTCTATCTAAACCAGAATTCCGAGACTAACGCAATGATAATGCCGATTTCACTTAATTATGAATATTTAATTAATTTATACCAAATTATCATCTTAATGCATAGTTATTGTGTATTAAATTTTGGGGTATTACATTATGTTTTTTGTTGTAGTTTGTATGTGTTTGATTTTAATAGTTTCAGAATTATTTTGGGGATGGATTGGTTGAGTTGTTATGATGCAAGAATATTTTTTCAAAGTAGGGAGGTGTCGTTGAAACATCTGAAAGCAACAATAGGATTGTATTCTTGGTGGAGAGGGTGATTACGAGGGAGTTTTCATTGTTAACTGTTTTGGAGTTTGAGGAAGAGGTAAGTAGTGTTCTTATCATAAAGAAATTTGTTAATGTCTTCAATTCAATGATAGGATTGCCACCGAAGAGGTCTATAGAGTTCCGCATTGAGATAGTGCTAGTAGCGGAGCCAGTGAGTCGGCCACCTAGCCGAATGACCCCTTCAGAGATGAAAATGATGAAGGCACAACTTATTGATTTAGAAGGAAGAAGCTTTATTTGCCAAAACTGGTAGCCCTTGGGAGTTGGGATCCATTGTTGTATTTGTGAGGAAGCCTTATATAACATTGAAAATGTGTATTTACAATTGGAATCTCAACAGGAGAATGGTAAAGAATAAGTATCCTATGTCTTGTAATGATGATTTGTTCGGTCTACTAAGTAGAGAAAAGGTTTTTTCTTAGTTGGATTTGACCACCGATTTTCACCAACAAAGGATAGCGGGAGAGAGCATTCCATTAACAGCCATTTGTATGGCATATGGATCGTACGATGGATGGTTATTCCATTTGGATTGATGGATGTGTCAGCTTTCTTTGTAAACATAATGAACCTAGAGTTTCAGGAGCACTTAGATTTGTGTTGGTTTTTATTAGTGACATATTGGTGTATTCAAAAGACGTGAGGAAGCATAAGTGCTACCTCCAGATTGTTCTTGATATTTTTTGAAAGCATTGCTTGAACCAAAGTTTTCTAGGTATCGGTTTCTAGAAAAGAAAGTGAATTTTCTTGGTGAAGTTTTAGGTGAAGGATTATCGATAGATCCTACAAAGGTGGATGCTACTATTAGTTGGAAAAGGCCTGAAAGTGATATAAAGTCCAATGATTTCTTGAATTAGACAGATTTATCAAAGGTTAGTTAAATATTTCTTATGGATTACGACACCGCTTGCTAAGTTGATCCGAAAAGACGTTAAGTTTATATGGTCGGATAAGTGTGAGGAAGCCTTTCGGAATTTGAAGCAATTATTAACCAAGGCTCAAGTGTTAGTGGTGTTAGATGGAAATAAGGACTTAATTATTTATACTGATGCTTGCATAATAGGAGTAGGAGCTTCTCATGTAGAAGGGAAGAGTTGTTGTGTATGTTTCCCGACGATTGAGGCCATATGAAATGTGATTCCCAACTCGTGATCTTTAGTTAGCTGCTGTAGTCTTTGCCTTGAAAATTTGGCTGCATTAATTATTGGGTGAAAGTTTTGATTTCTTTATGGATCATAAGTCTTTGAGATACATGTTTTCTTAAATGTTATTGAATATAAGACAGTAGAAATGGTTGGAGTTTTTGTTCACTTTTGATTTCAACATTAAGTATGCTCTAGGAAAAGGAAATAAGGTTGTTGATGCCCTTAGTAGAAAGTATCAAGAGATGATTCAGCTAAGTTGAGTGAATGGAAGGACTTAGAAGCTTTGGTTGCATGTAATGTAAGAAACAGTCCGACGGCATATTCTGGTGAAAGCATGTAACAGCCCACATTTTTACGTATCGGAAGATCGTAAAATATTTTTATTTTATTCCCTGAGGGTTGGATCATTCTCATCTTTAAATATGTTGCTTATGGGGATGTGAGACATGTCCATAATTTTTACCGATTTTATTTGTGACCATTTTGCTCTTGTCAGTCTTGTACAGGGCATAACTTTTGACTTTGGTTGAATCAGAGGGTGAGATATGTGCTATTGGAAAGTAGTTGATGATTGTCTTTCTGTAGAGTGGTTACATTAAAGATTTAGCTTAGCATTTTGGGAGAACTTGATGTTTTAAGGTTTTCAGTTGGTTGTTCAGGTTTGGAGAGCCTAATGGGCTGAATTGCGGAGGCCCTTTAGTGGGCTGGTGGAATCCTATAAATAGGGGGTGAGAGTGGAGGGAAAAGGTTTATTTTCCCGTTCTCTCATTTAAAGGCATTAATCTCCTTATTCCTCTAACACCATTCCACCATTAAAAATCCAAACCTATGGAGGGAAATCATAGATCTATACCATTGGAGGCTAGATCCACATCATTTTAAAGGTGAATTCATCAGATCTAGGAGTTTGGTTTGAATTGCTCGCTGTCCGGATTCATAATTGTATCATTTCAACATATATTGGAGAATCGGGGAGTGGATTACATCTCTCACATTGATTCAATAAAGTGTATGGGTAGTAGATCATGTTTTTCATCAAATTCAAGTGTTTTTCCTTTGATCCATGCATTGGTAAGTTCATTTTCATATAGATTACCCTAGAATTTGATTTAGCAAGTTTAGATAGGTAATTTCTATGATATTTCATACGAGTGTGCAAGGTAGATCCATGGTTTTTGTTCATATGCATATTTATGGTGATTTTGACATTATCATGGATAGAATTGTCATATTGATGATATTGTTGATTTCATAACATGCTTGTAATCCTTTTGGATGAATTGGATAAGTTAGCTTCGTCGGATTTATCGTTTGGCGAAGTTTTGGTCGAAATCGTAGTAGAATTGCAATATGCGGGTTTTGGGTCGGCCATAAGTGGATCAGACCAAAGTAGGGTCGGACCAAAGTTGGGTCAGATCAAAGTTGGGTCGGACCAAAGTGGGTCGGCCTATTCTAGTCAGCCGTTTTTGCATTTCTGGTCGGCTATTTCTTGTTGGACACTTCCGGTGATGATGTGACTTCAAAGAGAAATCAATTGGGAAGTGTTGGAAAGTGTTTATTGTTCATTGTATGCAATAAATGGGGAGACAACTCGAGGATGTATTGAGTTCATGTGAAGTGACAAGTTCTAAGGTGTTCTGAGCTAATTAATAGTCGTAATTGATAACAACTGGAGAGGAGATGGCCATGGAATTATCATTGTCATAGGTTCTAGCGGACTCAAAGCAGAGGTACAATTGAAGACCAATTGTAGGTCGAGTACCTTGGGCGTCGTGTATGGCCTAGACACGTGTTGAGTATAGCGTGTAGCATGCGTTGAGTATAGCATATGGAGTTTTTCTATAAATGGGGCGTCGTGTGTGGTCCTTGACAATTGACGGCAAATTGTTAGCCAGTCATACGATAATGAGGGTTCCAAAGCAAGGCTGGCGGTGAAAGCCAGAGTCAGTCATGGACGTTTGAATGCATGTTGTGATCATGATTGAGTTGCTTTGCCATATATGAATGGATTCTTTAATTGCCGTGACTGAATTGTTATTCCTTTGGGTGTATGGATTGTAAAGGCTATCACTGTCATGTAACGAGGAAGGAAATTGAGAGTTCTTCTCTGAAGCTGGGTAGATTAGTTGATTATTTACCCATTATCTTATAATTTATTAATGAAGTTTGTTAGTTGTTTTATCACTCACTAAGACTGTTGTCTTACTTAAGGTTTTATGTTTCCTCTTATTACCTTGGTTTGTTCATCCGGTGGTAGATGGGCAGACTGAGTAACAGGTGGTAGGTATTGCTTTAGGGAGGACGACGATGTTGATCAATGGTGAGCAGGAGGCTCACGTACCATTTTTATTACTATCTAGTATTTGTTTCCGCTGTTTGCTATTTCTTTGAGTGTTGTAATGAGGCAAATTGTACAAACACTATTGTTGTTATCCACTTGTATGGGAAATACTTTCTAGTTGTCATGAAAGTTTAGTGTTTTCTGCTTCACTATCACTACCTGTTGTATATGTTTTATTATATTTTATCCTTGCGCTGTGAGTTTACAATAGGTTTCATTTACCTACCATAACTTGATGATCGTCCATAGCTGCCTGGCACACCTTTCAGCGCATTATTCCTCTTGTATTGTGTGAGGGCTGTGGGCGGTCGCCACCTTTGGTATCAGAGATTTGGTTAACAATTTTAGCTAAAGTTCAAAGACATAATCATGTATGAGAGACGTACTTGTACATTTCAGTTGGATGTTTACTATATATATATATAAGCATATATAGTAGTAGCGGTTGTATTCTTTAACAGTTTTTCTTGGAAGTGACTAATTATTCTAAATTGCAGATTTAGAATGAGTAGACGATCATTAAGACAGGCTACTAGGGAAGCTAATACTGGAGGGGGTAATGGCGGGGCACAAGACTACCTGGCCATGTTGAAGCTATGATTGAAGCATACCTTCGAAAGAACCCCACTCAAGTGGCAGCTACTGTTGATGTTGAAGTCCAAGTCCCTAGAGCTATAGAATTTGCAAAGCTATGCAAAGACTTTTCTTCATTGGGAGGAAAATAGTTCAAAGGCACTGAGCCAATTAAAGAAGTCCAGAGGTGGATGGATACTTGTGTTAGGATTTTCAAAGACATGGTCAGTTGGTGTTCTGTTCGGTCCGAAGGATGAGGAGCGGATCGATCTAGTACCGGATCAGGCCGGTTCATAGAGGAGTGGGTCAGATCGGCCAACTGAGTAGAAAATGAGTTGAGTGAAGCTGACCGGGTCGGTCATAAGAGTTGGATCGGGTCGGTCATATCAAGGTTGGCTGTGTTGAGGTGTTTATTTCGGGTCGGTCGTTTCTAAAATAGCAAGCGGGTCGATCTTAAGTGTTGGAGGCGGGTCGGTCAATTGCGAGGCTTTGGTGAGAAGCAGCATTGGGTCGGTTAGCCTGGGATTTTTGGTTCGGTCGAGTATTCAGGCCGATCGGTCAAGTTGTAGGAGTTTTCAGCAGCACTTATAAACGCTATGGTGGATGGCCTAGGTGTTCTGGCCTATTTCCTGAGCTTGCGTGTCGCTTGGGTTTGGAACCCGAGATTTGTGATAGACCTTTCGTAGTAACTAATCCAATTGGGGGTTCGTCAAATCTTTGCATTATTTGCCAAGGTCTAGTGTTGTCGAGTCATGGTTGCTCTTTTGTGTGTGATTGCTTTGTTCTTAACTTCGTTGGGTTTGGGATCATCTTAGTCATGGATTGGCTCAAGAGGTATGCGGCAAGGGTGAATTGTGAGAAGCTAGAGGTGAGAGTCGGGGATGTGGAAGGTCGAAAGGTGTTGATAAAGTGTAAGCGCGAAGAGGGTGTCTTCATTAGCTATCTATATTCGCTTGTTATTCCACAAGAATACTTGTCATTTGTGATGATCGCTATGAGTATGAGGATGTCTTTGACGAGGTCAAAGGGTTGCCCCTGCATCGAGAGATCGAGTTTAGGATCGATTTGGTCGAGGGTGTTAGACCAATCGTTATGCCTCTTAGGCGGATGGCGCCTAAGGAACAACGAGAGTTGGAGGTGCAAGTTCGTGACCTTCTTAGGAAGGGATTCATTCGGAGAAGTGTTTTTGAATGGGGTGCACCGGTCGTGTTTGCAACCACGGCAGATGGCTCATTAAGATTGGGTGTGGACTATCGTGAGCTGAACAAGGTGACTAAGAAGAACAAGTATGCATTGCCAAGGATTGAGGACTTGTTCGATCAGCTTCACGAAGCCAAAGTGTTTTCTCAGATGGATCTGGCAACGGGATTTCACCAATTGAGGGTGGCCAAGGATAGTGTGCCAAAGACTGCTTTTAGGACACCATCTGGTTTCTTCAAGTGGTTGGTGATGCCATTCGGGTTGACTAACGTGCCAGCGTACTTTGTAGATCTTATAAATAGAGTGTTCAAAGATCAGTTGAATAAGTTTGTGCTTGTGTTCGTGGATGATATTCTGGTTTACTCCAGGAATGAGGAAGAACACAAGACACACTTGAGAGTTGTGTTAGAGATCTTGCGAAATCATCAGTTGAAGGCTAAGTTCTCGAAGTGTCACTTCTGGAAGGATGAAGTTAGGTTCTTAGGTCATGTTGTTTTTGGAAATGGGATAGCGGTTGACCCAGCTAAGGTGGCAGCAATCCAGGACTGGGATAGACCTAAGAATGTGACAGATGTTCAGAGTTTCCTTGGGTTGGCAGGATATTACCGACGGTTTATCAAAGATTTCTCCAAGATAGCTGCACCGATGATAGGATTAACGAAGAAGAACCAAGTGTTCACATAGGATACGAAGTGTGAACAAGCATTCGAAATCCTAAAGGAGAGATTGACGATTGCTCATGTGTTGACCATTCCAAGTGGGAATGAAGAGATGGTGGTATACACCAATGCATGTGGTACTGGGCTTGGACAGTGCTAATGCAAAAGGATAAGGTTGTGGCCTACGCGAGTCGACAACTAAGCCGCACTAGAAGAATTACCCAAATCATGATTTCGAGTTGGCAGCGATTGTGTTTACTCTGAAGATGTGGAGACATTACCTGTTGGGAGTCCGATTCGAGTTGTTTACGGATCACAAGTCGTTGAAGTATCTTTTCTCCCAAAAGGATTTGAATCTTCGGCAGCAACAATGGTTAGAGTTTCTGGCATCATATGATTTTGATATAGCCTATACTCCAAGTAAAGGTAACGGAGTTGCAGATGCATTGAGTCAAAGACACACAAGTTTGGGAGCAGATATCGATGGACTTTATCGATGGACTACCTAGAACCAAGGCAGGAAATGAAGGAATTTGGGTCATCGTGGATCGCTTGACCAAAAGTGCAAGGTTCATTCCTATCAAGTCGACTAGGACAGCGTCGAAGATGACTGAACTTTATGTGAAATGTATTGATAGATTCCATGGCGTCCCAAAGAGTATAGTAAGTGATCGAAATCTGTTATTCACTAGCGGATTTTGGAAGAGTTTGCAAGAAGCTTTGGGAATCGGGTTGTGCTTGAGTACGACATATCATCCCTAAACTGATGGTCAGACCAAGAGAGTCAATCGAGTTTTGGAAGATCTCCTAAGAGCTTGTGTGTTGGACTTTGGTGGATCATGGGAGGACCATCTACATCTGGTTGAGTTTCCATATAATAATAGCTACCAGTCCAGCATTGAGATGGCACCATACGAGGCGTTGTATGGGAGACCGTGCAATTCTCCGGCATGTTGGTTAGAAACTGGAGATAAGTTGGTACTTGGGCCAGAAATGATAAAAGAGACCTCAGATTTTATCAAGATCGTTTGTCAACGAATGAAGGTAGCCTAAGATCATCAGAAAAGTTACACCGATAAGCGTCTTAAGGACTTGGAATTCGACGTTGGCGATATGGTTTTCGTGAAGGTTTCACCGTTGAAGCATATGGTGAGATTTGGAAGTAAAATAAAGTTAGCTCCTAGGTTCGTTGGACCATTTCCGATAGTCGAGCGAATTGGAAAGCTCGCATATATATTGGAGTTACACGAGAAGATGTCGATTGTGCATAATGTGTTCCATGTGTCGTTTCTGCGGAAGTTCGTGCATTATTCGAATGAGGTGGTATCTCCAGAGCAGTATGAAGACCTAGAAGTGGAAACCGCAGTTGCGAGACCTCGTAAGCCGCTTCGTGTTGTGGAGTACGACACGAAACATCTTAGGAGGAAGACGATTAAGCTGGTCAAGGTACAATGGAGTGAAGATGGCGACGATTGTACGTGGGAGACGGAAGAGGGCATGAAGGCGACTCATCCAGAACTCTTCGTCGGTAGGACCCTTTGATATCGTACCATCGTTATGTAGTTGTATCTTTTTGTTTGTTTGATAGAACTCCGCGTGCTAGAATTAGGCTATGAATAAGTGGCTTGACGGTTGCTAGTTTGGATGATAAAATTGGCTTCTCATGGATGGTAGGCTTGCGGAATTGTTGTGTTTACTTGGAATTTCGGGAGCGAAATTCTTAAAGGGGGAGAATGTAAAGCCCGCATTTTTACGTATCGAAAGATCGTTAAATATTTTTATTTTTTTTCGAAGGTTGGATCATTCTCATCTTTTAGTATGTTGCTTATGGGGATGTGAGACATGTCCATAATTTTTACCGATTTTGTTTGTGACCATTTTGTCCTTGTCAGACTTGTACAAGGCATAACTTTTGACTCCGGTTTAATTAGAGAGTGAGACCTGTGCCATTAGAAAGGAATTGATGATTGCCTTTCCGTAGAGTGGTTACATTAAAGATTTGGCTCAGCGGTTTGGGAGAAATTGCATTTTTAAGGTTTTTCAGTTGGTGGTTCAGGTTTGGAGAGCCTAATGAGCTGAATTGGGGAGGTCCGGTAGTGGCCTGGTGGAATCCTATAAATAGGGGGTGAGAGTTGAGGGAAAAGGTTTATTTTCCAATTCTCTCATTTGGAGGCATTGATCTCCTTCTTCCTCTAACACCTTTCCACCATTAAAAATCCAAATCTAAGGAGGGAAATCATCGATCTACACCATTGGTGGCTATATCTACGTCATTCTAAAGGTGAATTCATCAGGTCGAGGAGTTTGGTTTGAATTGCTCGTTGTCTGGATTCATAATTCTATCATTTCAGCTTGTATTGGAGGATCGGTGATTGGATTACATCTCTCACATGGATTCAATAAAGTGTATGGGTAGTAGATCATGTTTTTCATCAAATTCAAGTGTTTTTCCTTAGATCCATGCATTAGTAAGTTCATTTTCATATAGATCACCCTAGGATCTGATTTAGCAAGTTTAGATAGGTAATTTTTATGATATTTCACACGAATGTGCAAGTTAGATCCATGGTTTTTGTTCGTATGCATATTTGTGGTGATTTTGGCGAATTTGACATTATCATGTATTAAATTGTCATATTGATGATGTTGTTGATTTCATAACATGCTTATAATCCTTTTGGTTGAATTGGATAACTTAGTTTCGTCGGATTCATCGTTTGGCGAAGTTTTGGTCGAAATCGGTGTAGAATTGCAATACGCAGGTTTTGGATCAGCCATAAGTTGGATCGGACCAAAGTTGGGTCGGGCCAAAGTTAGGTCGGACCAAAGTTGGGTCGGTCATAAGTTGGGTCGGTCCAAAGTGGGTCGGCCTATTCTGGTCAGCCATTTTTGCCATTTCTGGTCGGCTATTTCTGGTTGGACACTTCCGGTGATGATGTGATTTCAAAGTGAATTCAGTTGGGAAGTTTGGAAGTGTTGGAAAGTATTTGTTGTTCATTGTATGCAATAAATGGGGAGACAACCTAAGGATGTATTGAGTTCGTGTGAAGTGTCAAGTTCTAAGTTGTTCTGAGCAAATTAATAGTCGTAATTGATAACAACTAGAGAGGAGAAGGCCATGGAATTATCATTGTCGTAGGTTCTAGCGGACTCAAAGCAGAGGTACAATTGAAGACCAATTGTAGGTCGAGTACCTTGGGCATCATGTATGGCCTAGACACGTATTGAGTATAGCGTGTAGCATGTGTTAAGTATAGCATGTGGAGTTTTGCTAGGACCGGGGTGTCGTGTGTGGTCCTTAACAATTGACAACAAATTGTTAGTTGGTCATACGATAATGAGGGTTCCAAAGCAAGGTTGGCGGTGATAGCCAGAGTCGGTTATGGACGTTTGAATGCATGTTGTGATCATGATTGAGTTGCTTTGCATATATGAATGGATGCTTTAATTGCCGTGACTGAATTGTTATTCCTTTGGGTGTATGGATTGTAAAGGCTATCACTGTCATGTAATGGGGAAGGAAATTGAGAGTTCTTCTCTGAAGTTGGGTAGGTTAGTTGATTATTTACCCATTCTCATATACTTTATTGATGAAGTTTGTTAGTTGTTTTATCGCTCACTAAGACTGTTGTCTGACTCAAGGTTTTATATTTCCTCTTATTACCTTGGGTTGTTCATCCGGATGTGGATGGGCAGACTGAGTAACAGGTGGCAGTTATTTCTTTAGTGAGGACGGCAATGCTGATCGATGGCAAGCAGGAGGCTCACGTACCGATTTTATTACTATCTAGTATTTGTTTCTATTGTTTGCTGTTTCTCTGAGTGTTGTAGTGAGGCATATTGTACAAACACTATTGTTGTTATCCACGTGTATTGGAAATACTTTCTAGTTGGCATGAAAGTTTAGTGTTTTCTGCCTCACTATCACTACCTGTTGTATATGTTCTATTATATTTTATCCTTGCGCTGTGAGTTTACGACAGATTTTGTTTATCTACCATACCTTGATGATCGTCCATAGCTGCCTGGCACACCTTTCAGCGCATTGTTCCTCTTGTATAGCGCGGAGGCTATGGGAGGTCGTCATAAAGCACGCCTATGGTGTTGTGTTTGGAAATTCAACATCTTCTAATTGAGAAGATTGCTTGTAGGCAGGAGGAATATCTTTCGTTAGCCGAAAGGATCGTAAAGTTCAATGTTGCAGTGGAAGGCTATAACCCAGAAAGTTTTAACATTGACCGAAAAGGTTGATTAAAGAAGAAAGGAAAGCTATATGTTTCAGATGTTGGTGATGTTAGAGAATGGAGTTTTGATGACAACAACCTTATTTCAATATTAATTGATTATAAAATATATACTAATATTTTTGTTTGGATTATATATATATACACACACACATACATACATATGCAGGATTTATATATAGGAATTATTACTGAAGACTATACAGTTTATAGATGTTAGAGATTTAGAACTCAGAGATGATTCAAGACTCATGAGTATTAAAGATTTCAAGAGTTCAAGATAAATATAGTTATAAAGTCTAGATTATGTAAGACTCTGATTAGCACTCCAGGTTCAAATTCAAAATAATTTCAAATTTTGATTTTCAAATTCTGTTTTCAAATTCTATCTTCAATTTTATCTTCTCTTTTTACTTTCGATTTTAGTTTGATTTTAAACATAAGTATTATAGTTTATACCTTATAAGTTTTATATATGTATATTTTATATACTTTATATTTATATAGTTTTGAACTTTATAATTTTATAAATATGTTTATATAGTTTATATTTATGTTTTCATATGATTTTCTACTTTATAATATTTATTTATAACACTACATTTTAATTCAAGAATTTCCAGAATTATATATATATATCAAAACACTTGAAAAATATTCAAATTTCAATTTTGTATAGGTATATGTCGACATATATATATATATATATATATATATATATATATATATATACACACATACATATCGACATATAACTGTCATTTTTTCAAAATTGAAAGGAAGCCTCTTTTATCTATTCGTGACGGTTCAAAAACATTGCAACCTTTTAAATGTTATTTATAGGGGCTGATTTTGAATTTTATATTACTTCTTCTTCTACATCTTCATCTCCTTTCATTGCACCATTATTCTTTATTATTTTTATGATTTCTACACCTATACTCTGCCGAATTCCATTTTTTTCATTAAACTTCTTCCCTTTACACTCTCTACTCATACAAGTGCTATTGAAGAATTATAGGGTTGTTTGCAATTGTTTGGGTTGTGCAAGGAATCAGTGGTATCCCTTGTAGCCGTGAAATCAAGGATGGGTAATCGGTGGTTGTAACACCCCGGATTTTTGAATAATCGAATTAACTAAATTAAAGAATAATTAATCTTAGACGTGAGAATTATGGGAATGGGGTTGCGCCATTGTGTTCGTCTCGGAATTCTGGTTGAAATAGAGTCCGAGTTTGCCGGAAACGGGTACCAGATGAAGGAGTTATGGAAGAACGAAGATTGGTGGCAAAAAAAATGCACTGGCGCACCTGCCAAGTGCGCCCAGGCCGAGGCAGAGGCCTGCACAGCTTTCTGGTTCAGGCTGACCCATGTTGCTGAGTCCTTTCTGACTCCTTGCTGAGTCATTAGGGCTGAGGTGTCACCCTATCTTGACTGAGTGGTTTCGATTAACCCAAAGATCATCCGACGTCTTAAATTAATTCAAAACTCTATAAAAAGACCCATAGACTCAAACCCTAAATCAGAATTAAAACTGAAACTATGGCCATCATGCTATTGTCTTGAACCCTAGAGCAGCCGCCACCAAATTAAAGAGGAAGAACAGCAAATCAAATGAGTACTACTCAACCCTAACAGTGAATCTTCTTCAAAGGAGAGCTAATTCAATTCCAGAAATCAGAATTCAGAACTCAAGACTGCTTTTGAGTTGTGAGTTCTATATTTTTAACAAAATAATTAGTAATTTAATTGGATTAAGATATAATGCGGATTGTATGGATGTGATATGAAGTATTGATTGCATGTTGTAATTATGTTACAGGATTGTGATTGAAATCTCTATGACGTTATGCTGTGATGCTATCATTTATGATGTAAAGTTATGTTGTTATCATCAATGTTGTAATTTTATATACAATCAAATCATCATGTTTCATATGCTAGTTTGGTTATGTTGATTCATATGATAAATCATATGTAGGCAAGTTTAGATTTTGATTCAAACATGAATCATATACAAGTTGGGTAGAATTATATGTGACCTTACATGGTTATGACACCAAGTTTATGTGAAAATTTAATTGAAAGTTAGGCTATGACATGTGTGAGTTATATGCTAAATTCTACATGTTACTTTACATGTTAGATACTAGTTTGCACCATTGTTGCGATGTATAAATCACATATGTGAGTTTATGAGTTGGATATGAATCATGTTATGCAAGTTTAGGGTTATTATCTATGCAAGTTTACTCCTTTAGATTTGGATCCATGACATATGTTGTTTATGCAAGTTTGTGGCCATTATCTCATCAAGTTCACACCTTTAGATTTGGATCCATGACATATGTTGTTTATGCAAGTTGTAACTTTGGCCTATGCAAGTTTTAGATGTAGAAAATCATTCACATATGCAAGTTCACCCCTATGTTAGATCTATGTTTTAATTATGTGTATATTGTGATGTTTTCTCTTTATTCCATGAGTTAGACTATTCGAGTCTAACGTATATTTTACGTTAAACGAACAAACGTACAACGTGGGGTAAAAGGGATAATATTAATTGGCATAAAAGCTTTAAAAGGCATAAAATATAATTGTGTTGAAAATTGGTATGTTTTACATACCATAAATGGATGGACATAATTGAGTCAATTATGGACATCGTTAAATTTGGAATTGTTTGATAATTTGAATAGGGAAAGTAATTCAAATTTGGGGAATGATTAATTAGGAGTAGTTAATCGTCTAAGACACGAGGTTAGGCTCTTTTGTGGTGTAAGACTGCCCAGACCCACCCGGCAAATCCAGCTGCCACAAATGCCAGTCTAATGTGAGAGGTCTTAGGCATAAACTAAATACGTAACAATTGTAAAGACACGAGGTTAGGCTCTTTTGTGGTGCAAGACTGCCCGGACCCGCCTGGCAAATCCAGCTGCCACAAATGCCAGTCTAATGTGAGAGGTCTTTATGAGGTTTAATGAATTAAGAAACACTTAACCGGATAAACATGTAGTGGGACATGAGGTTGTTAGGTGGGTGCCTTGGGTGGCATGTGGAATCTAGTGGGTGCCTTGGGTGGCATTTGGAAATACGATTAGAACCACTTAACCAAAATTGAAACATGTAACTGAAACATGTAATTGAAACATGAATAAGAGGTGGATAGCTTATGTCAAGTAATGGGGGCCCGTTTCAACCAGTAACCCATACGTATCTTTGTGGGCTCGACCCAAGTCGAGGACGGGACACGCATACTGGGCTTGACTGTAAGAGGCCAAACCGGGTTAGCAGTGGCAACGCAAGTCCAACGGGTTCATATGCGTGTGTGGATTCGGGCTAGTAGGTCAGACGTTGTTGCATCATGTTGGTATAAGCCGTGCATCATTAGTGATATTGGGTTGCCACTTTGGGGAGTGATACACCCCACTATGGGGCCAGCACGGGTATCTACGAGTTAGGGAGCCGATCGCTTGGGGGTAGTGGGTACACCTAGTGGCGATAGGGGCAGGCGTCACTTATGAAGGCAGCTAGAGGTGCACGAAACTACCAATATCATTGTTAAGTCTGTAGGCGGGATCAACCTTAGGGTGACTAGTGGTGGTGCAGTATAGCAATTATCCTATAGTGCTGGTGTAGTTTAGTAATCATCCTATAGTGGTTTAGGTGCGCTTAAATGATATCGTTGTTCATCTTGTTTCCTTGTTTACTCTGCCATACTCAATGGTTCATGATTATTTCCTTATTTTCCAACTTATGCCTTAGCCTAGTTACTTTGTTAATTATATTGTTAAAGTTATCGCACTAGCCAGACTTTATGTCTGACCCCCTTTGTTTCCTCCTCTTTTCTCCCTCCCCCCCCCCTCCAAGGTGCTCAGGTTGGAACTAGCACCAGTGGAGCTTGATTTTGGACTGCTTTTGGAAGATTGCTTGGATCGCTGAAGTAAAGTTCAGCTTCTCTTTTATTCATGGATATTTTGTATTGGGGATTATGTCTTTCAATTTATGTACTTTTGGTAGTTAAGATGGATATTATGTACTTTGACTCTGGTTTTTGATGATGTAATCAAACATATGTGTTTTCCGCTGCAATGAAATAAAGTTTTAAATTTTCATGTACTGTTTATATATGTCTTGTTGTTAAGTTTCTGTTCTACACTTACTTAATACGCTCCATAGAAGTTAATGCATTCCCTTTGTGAGTGACATTATTTGACATGGGGTGTTACACGTGGTATCAGAGCTGAAGGTTACCAGAACAAATATGAATTTAAAAAAAAACTGTCTTTCAAAAGCATTTTTATAAAGAAGTACTTTCAAAAATATGTTTTAAGGAAAGTATTTTCAAGAGAAAAGTATATTTTATAAAGCATAACCCCAAGAGCCATATATCTTTCCCTCGGTTCTTTTATATTGAATCTTTCCTTTTTCGTTTCAGCATGTCTGAAGCATCTGAGATACCAGAGGGTGTTCATGTACCCGGTTGGTTTTGTCAATATCTCGAGGCTAGGGCCGCCACTGCAGGTCCACCAAATACTCCTCCTCCTCCTCCCCCCCCCCCCTCCTCCTCGCGTCGATACTTTTTCTAAGATATGTAAGGACTTTAGAGCAATGGGTGGAAAACCTTTTCACGGGACGGAGACATTTGTTGAAGCTCGTAACTGGCTAAAGGAGGTGGAAGAATTGTTTGGAATCTTTGAAGTGGATGATGGAAGAAAGGTCCAGCTAGCTACCTGGCCAATGAAGGATGAGGCCTCGTTTTGGTGGGAGGTCACTAATGGGGGACGTCCAGTCGATACATGGCCAGATTTTAGGCAGAGGTTTGAGGCGAAGTTTCTCTCGTGAGCTGAAGAGAATCTATACATGGAAAGATTTTTGGCGCTGAAGCAAGGGAATCTATCGGTGAAAGAATACGTCAACAAATTCAACCAATTGACAAGGTTTGGCTTGGACTTGGTGAACACTCCAGAAAAGAAGGCTCTAAGATTTGTTAAGGGTTTAAACGAGCCGCTTCATGGGTTATCTATGACCCACATTCCCATGGGAGCTACCTTCGAGAGATTAGTTGACATGAGGAGAAGGGCGCCAATGCTAATAAGGCACCCGAGAAGAAAGGGGATCAAAAGAAGCCGCAACAGCAACAAAAGAACAAGAAAGGTGGCAAAGGCAACAATGCTAAGGGAAAGAAAAGATGCTTTAACTGTGGGACACCCGGCCATCTAAGCAAATATTGTAGGAAGAAAAAGAAGACTGGTTGTTTCCACTGTGGCGAGGCGGGACATCTTATTAAGGACTGTCCAAAGAAAGGGCAGAGGGCAGGGTCTACCTCGGGAGGACAGGTGCAAGCTCTTATGGCACCAGGGTAGGCAAGGGGGCAAGTTCAGGCACTCGTGGTCCCACCGCTGCAAGAACGAGGTAGAGCAATTTCCGTCGAAAGTTTAGTTTTTCTGTTTGATCATCTTGTTCATACTTTATTCGATTCTGGCGCATCACATTCGTTTATTTCTACATCATTAGTTGAAACACTGCACCTTGATACTAGTCTAGTTACTGATCCCTTAGTAGTCTCAAATCCTATCGGTGGTTCGGCTCATCTTTCTATGATATGTCGGGATTTGAGAGTGTTTATCTTGGGCGTTGAGTTTGAATGCAACGCTTTTGTTCTTGGCTTCATGGGCTACGGCTTGATTCTAGGTATGGATTGGCTAACTAGATATGGGGCCATCCAAGATTGTGAAAGAAGGGTAGTTAGATTGTTGACTCGTTTTGGAAAGACCCTTGATATTTCTTGTGACCCTAGAGGTCCAGTAATGCTTAGCTACCTAGAATCCCTTGACGCATCCGATGATGATTTACATTCTGTTCCCATAGTCCGTGAATATGCTGATGTCTTCGATGAGGTGAGGGGTTTACCCCCAAAATGCGAGATAGACTTTCAAATATATCTAGTGGATAATGCAAAGCCATTTGCATTACCTGTGCGCCACATGGCTCCAAGAGAGAGAAGGGAACTCAGTAAGAAAGTGAAAGAATTGCTTGAGAATGGGTTCATCAGACATAGTATATCGAAGTGGGGTGCTCCAGTAGTATTTGCCACAAAGGCAGATGGGTCCCTTAGACTTTGTGTGGACTATAGAGAACTTAATAAGCTTATTAAGAAGAATGGACACCCACTGCCGAGGATTGACGATCTCTTCGATCAGTTAGTTGGCGCCTCAGTGTTTTCACAGTTGGACTTAGCCACTGGTTTCCATCAGTTGTGAGTGGCTGAGGATAGCATAGACAAGACTGCCTTTAGGACTGCAGACGGTTTCTTCGAGTGGCTTGTGATGCCCTTCGGTTTTCCAAACGCCCCCGCATACTTTGTTGACTTGATGAGTAAGGTGTTTAGGGAGTACCTTAATAAATTCGTGGTAGTCTTTGTAGATGACATCTTGGTCTTTTCTAAGAGCGAGGAAGAGCATGCCCTACATCTTAGGGAAGTGTTGGAGGCTCTTCAAGTGCATAGCCTTAAAGCTAAATTTTCTAAATGTCACTTTTGGAGGAAGGAAGTGCGATTCTTAGGGCACGTGGTTTCCAAAGAAGGGATAACCGTGGATCCCGCGAAGACAGTGGCCATCCAAGATTGGAAGTTTCCTAAAAATTCTACCGAGGTGAGGAGTTTCTTAGGGTTGGCTGGCTACTGTAGGAAGTTCATCAAAGACTTCGCAAAAATATCAGCCCCATTAACATGCTTGATGAAGAAGAACTTAGTTTTCATGTGGGACGTAGATTGTGATGATGTGTTCCAACGTTTAAAGAGAGCTTTGACCACAGCCCCAGTCTTAGTGTTGCCAGATGGGAGTAAGCCATTTACCGTTTATACCGATGCTTGTGGGACAGGACTAGGCGCAGTCTTAATGCAAGAGGGAAGGGTAATAGCCTATGGTGGAAGGCAATTAAGAGTACATGAGAGAAATTACCCTACACATGACCTTGAGTTAGCCGCTATTGTCTTCGCGCTTAAGTCTTGGCGTCATTATCTTCTTGGTGAAAAATTCGAATTATTCACTGACCACAAATTGCTAAAATACTTATTCTCTCAGAAGGACTTGAACTTAAGGCAGCAAAGGTGGATAGAATTCTTAGCATCCTACGACATCGAGATAGCATATACCCCTGGCAAGGGTAACGTGGTGGCAGACGCCTTAAGTAGAAAAAGGTTGTCTTGAGTCCGTTGTTTGTTGAGCGGCGAAGCTTAGAGTTCATCTCTACGTTTGACTTTAAACCTTCCATTGACTTTGTACCCGGTTTGCTAGCATCCTTAGAGGTCCGACCTACGCTTTTGGGACGGATTGGTGAGGCACAGCAAGATGACCCACAGTTGGTTGAGTTAGTAGAAAAGCTCAAAGGAGGGGAGTCATCGCGCCATCTCCGTAGGTATACCCTAGATGATAAGGGTTGGTTGCGTAGGGACAGTAGGCTTTGTGTACCACGGGACGAGAATCTGAAGAAGACCATTCTTGATGATGCACATCGTTCGAAGATGACCATTCATCCCGGCGGGGACAAGATGTACATGGACATGAGATGAGTTTACTTTTGGGCCGGCATGAAGAAAGATGTGGCTGAGTATGTCACTAGATGCTTGGTGTGCCAACAAGTAAAAGCAGAGCAAAAGAAGCCCGGTGGATTGCTTCACCCATTGGAGGTCCCACAATGGAAGTGGGAAAGCGTTTCGATGGACTTTGTTGACGGATTACCAAGATCGAGGAAGGGTAATATTGGGATTTGGGTCATGGTAGACAGATTTACTAAAAGCGCCCATTTCATTCCCATGAAGAGTAAGAGGACTGCTCCATGGTTAGCCTCCGTATACATTCGAGAAATAGTCCGTTTGCATGGTGTTCCTTCTAGCATAGTGAGCGACCGCGATCCTATTTTCACTAGCGAGTTTTGGAAGAGCTTGCAAGAGGCGGTAGGGACTCAGTTATGTTTGAGCACCGCATATCATCCTCAGACGGACGGCCAGACCGAGAGGGTGAATCGTATTCTAGAGGACTTATTGAGGTTGTGTTCTTAGATTTCGGAGGTACATGGGAGGAACATCTTTCGTTGGTAGAGTTCGCATATAATAATAGCTTTCAGTCTAGCATTGGCATGGCACCGTTCGAGGCTCTTTATGGACGGCCGTGTCGTTCGCCTACATGTTGGTGGGAGTCTACATACAAGATCTTGCTTGGACCCGATATGATTAGAGAGACTTCGGAAAAGATCGATTTGATTCGAAGGAGGATGAAGACGACGCAAGATAGACAGAAATCTTATGCGGACAAGAGGAGGTCAGATCTTGAGTTTGATGTTGGGGACATGGTCTTTGTCAAGGTGTCTCCATTACGGAACGTCGTTCTCTTTGGGTCCGTTGGGAAGTTAGCACCAAGGTTCGTACGGTCGTTTCCTACTAAGGAGAGGAATGGGCAGATGGCGTATAGAGTGGAGTTGCCCGAGAGACTTAGTGGTGTACACAACGTATTCCATGTATCACATTTGAGGAAGTGCTTGCACGAGACCGCAGAAGTGGTAGAGTCGAGCTTGCTTAGAGAGGTGGAGATAGAGCGTGATGCGACGATTCGACGAGCTCCTACGTGCATTCTTGGGTCGGAGATTAAGAAGTTGAGGAATCGAGAGGTCAAACTAGTCAAAGTGCAATGGGGAGATGACGAGAGCAACGCTACTTGGGGGACAGAAGCGAAGATGCGTTCATTATACCCTTTTCTTTTCGAGGGTATGTCTTTAAATTTCTCCTTTATCGCTTACCTTGTACTTATCTTATCTTTAGTGTGTCCTCTCGCTAGTATCTTTGGCATTTAGATAGGGTAGTCCTATGGTTGAAACATGTGTTTAAGACATGTTATGTATGATGGATGCATGTGGATGCAAGTTTTTGCTAGTGGTTTCTCGTGGATGCATATACACACACTTTAGGCACTAGATCGGCTCAGTCACTTCATATTGCATCTAAATGTGTGTACATATTTAAGTAATGGATGTATAATGGTTGTACCATCATACGGATGTTGCATTTTGGTGAATGGTTGTGCACACATGTAGAAATAATATGTATCGATAAGGTTCTTTCGCATACATAATGGACGTATGGCATTATCATGGTTTGCATTAAGGAGGTCAACTGAATCAGTAGACCGCCTGATTTTGCATTAGATAAGGAACATATACACACACTTCTTGCATATGTTCATACAACATTAGAAATTTTATAAGGACAATGGATGCCCGTGTTTGATGGTTGAGTAGTTGGTTGTTTGGATGGTAGGATATGCATTCTCCTTAACTTGGAGATTTCAGGGACGAAATCATTTAAGGAGGGGAGAATGTAACACCCTGGATTTTTGAATAATCGAATTAACTAAATTAAAGAATAATTAATCTCAGACGTGAGAATTATGGGAATGGGGTTGCGCCATTGTGTTCGTCTCAAAATTCTGGTTGAAATAGAGTCCGAGTTTTCGGGAAACGGGTACCGGATGAAGGAGTTATGGACGAACAAAGATTGGTGGCAAAAGAAGAAAAAATAAATAAATTGCACTGGCGCACTTGGGAAGTGCGCCAATACAAATTTGCACCGGCACACCTGCTAAGTGCGCCCAGGCCGAGGCAGAGGCCTGCACAGCTTTCTGGTTCGGGCTGACCCATGTTGCTGAGTCCTTTCTGACTCCTTGCTGAGTCATTAGGGCTGAGGTATCACCCTATCTTGACTGAGTGGTTTCGATTAACCCTAAGATCATCCGACGGCTTAAATTAATTCAAAACTCTATAAAAAGACCCATAGACTCAAACCCTAAATCAGAATTAAAACTGAAACTATGGTCGTCACGCTGTTGTCTTGAACCCTAGAGCAGCCGCCACCAAATTAAAGAGGAAGAACAGCAAATCAAATCAGTACTACTCAACCCTAACAGTGAATCTTCTTCATAGGAGAGCTAATTCAACTCCAGAAATCAGAATTCAGAACTCAAGACTGCTTTTGAGTTGTGAGTTCGATAGTTTTAACAAAATAATTAGTAATTTAATTGGATTAAGATATAATGCGGATTGTATGGATGTGATATGAAGTATTGATTGCATGTTGTAATTATGTTGTAGGATTGTGACTGGAATCTCTATGACGTTATGTTGTGATGCTATCATTTATGATGTAAAGTTATGTTGCTATCATCCATGTTGTAATTTTATATACAATCAAATCATCATGTTTCATATGCTAGTTTGGTTATGTTGATTCATATGATAAATCATATGTAGGCAAGTTTAGATTTTGATTCAAACATGAATCATATACAAGTTGGGTAGAATTATATGTGACCTTACATGGTTATGACACCTAGTTTATGTGAAAATCTAATTGAAAGTTAGGCTATGACATGTGTGAGTTATATGCTAAATTCTACATGATACTTTACATGTTAGATACTAGTTTGCACCATTGTTGCGATGTATAAATCACATATGTGAGTTTATGAGTTGGATATGAATCATGTTATGCAAGTTTAGGGTTATTACCTATGCAAGTTTACTCCTTTAGATTTGGATCCATGACATATGTTGTTTATGCAAGTTTGTGGCCATTATCTCATCAAGTTCACACCTTTAGATTTGGATCCATGACATATGTTGTTTATGCAAGTTGTAACTTTGGCCTATGCAAGTTTTAGATGTAGAACATCATTCACATATGCAAGTTCACCCGTATGTTAGATCTATATTTTAATTACGTGTATATTGTGATGTTTTCTCTTTATTCCATGAGTTAGACTATTCGAGTCTAACGTAGATTTACGTTAAACCAACAAACGTACAACGTGGGGTAAAGGGGATAATATTAATTGGCATAAAAGCTTTAAAAGGCATAAAATATAATTGCGGTGAAAATTGGTATGATTTTACATACCATAAATGGATGGACATAATTGAGTCAATTATGGACATCGTTAAATTTGGAATTGTTTGATAATTTGAATCGGGAAAGTAATTCAAATTTGGGGAATGATTAATAAGGAGTAATTAATCATCTAAGACACGAGGTTAGGCTCTTTTGTGGTGTAAGACTGCCCGGACCCGCCCAGCAAATCCAGCTGCCACAAATGCCAGTCTAATGTGAGAGGTCTTAGGCATAAACCAAATACGTAACAATTGTAAAGACACGAGGTTAGGCTCTTTTGTGGTGTAAGACTGCCCGGAACCGCCTGGCAAATCCAGCTGCCACAAATGCCAGTCTAATGTGAGAGGTCTTTATGAGGTTACGGTCTTAATGAATTAAGAAACACTTAACCAGATAAACATGTAGTGGGACATGAGTGGGTTAAGTGGGTGCCTAGGGTGGCATGTGGAATCTAGTGGGTGCCTTGGGTGGCATTTGGAAATACGATTAGAAACACTTAACAAAAATTGAAACATGTAATTGAAACATGAATAAGAAGTGGCTTAAGTGGGATGTACTAGAGGGGACCAAGCTTAGGTGGATAGGTTGTGTCAAGTAATGGGGGCCTGTTTCAACCAGTAACCAATACGTATCTTTGTGGGCTCGAACCAAGTCGAGGACGGGACACGCATACTAGGCTTGACTGTAAGAGGACAAACTGGGTTAGCGGTGGCAACACAAGTCCAACGGGTTCATATGCGTGTGTGGACCCGGGCTGGTAGGTAAGACGTTGTTGCATCGTGTAGGTATAAGCTGTGCATCATTGGTGGTATCGGGTTGCCACTTTGGCTAGTGATACACCCCACTGTGGGGCCAGCACGGGTATCTACGAGTTAGGGAGCCGATCGCTTGGGGGTAGTGGGTACACCTAGTGGAGATAGGGGCAGGCGGCACCTATGAAGGCAGCTAGGGGTGCACGAAACTACCATTATCATTGTTAAGTCTGTAGGCGGGATCAACCTTAGGGTGGCTAGTGGTGGTGCAGTATAGCAATTATCCTATAGTGTTGGTGTAGTTTAGTAATCATCCTATAGTGGTTTAGGTGCGCTTAAATGATATCGTTGTTCATCTTGTTTCCTTGTTTACTCTGCCATACTCAATGGTTCATGATCATTTCCTTATTTTCCAACTTATGCCTTAGCCTAGTTACTTTGTTAATTATATTGTTAAAGTTATCGCACTCGCCAGACTTTATGTCTGACCCCCTTTGTTTCCTCCTCTTTTCTCCCTTCCCCCCCCCCCCCCAAGGTGCTCAGGTTGGAACTAGCACCAGTGGAGCATGATTTTGGACTACTTTTAGAAGATTGCTTGGATCGCTGAAGTAAAGTTCAGCTTCTCTTTTATTCATGGCTATTTTGTATTGGGGATTATGTCTTTCAATTTACGTACTTTTGGTAGTCAAGATGGATATTATGTACTTTGACTCTGGTTTTTGATGATGTAATCAAACATATGTGTTTTCCGCTGCAATGAAATAAAGTTTTAAATTTTCAAGTATTGTTTATATTTGTCTTGTTGTTAAGTTTCTGTTCTATACTTACTTAAAACGCTCCATAGAAGTTAATGCATTCCCTTTGTGAGTGGCATTAATGGACGTGGGGTGTTACAGTGGTATCCCTTGTAGTCGTGAAATCAAGGAGGTTGGAATCGGTGGTATCCCTTGTAGCCATGAAATCAAGGAGGTTGTAATTGAATATTGATATAGTAATAAAACTTTGCTCAATCCAGCGTTGTGTGGGACTGGACATAGGGAGCTATTCTGAACTAGTATAAAATCCGGTTTGTTCATTTCTTTTGTGCACTTTATTTTTGTTTATCTTTGCATTTGTGTGTGATTCTGTGTCTGTTATTATTTATGTGATGTTTGATTCATATAGTAGTCCATATAACTTTAGATTTTGTTTAAATTCTCAAAACACTATTCATCCCCTTTAGTGTTTGTTTTGCCTTAACGATCTATTCTGCAATTCCTAACAATTGGTATCAGACCAAGGTCTTTAAAAAAGTTCATAATCTGAATTTTGAAAAAAAAAATGGCAAATTTTGGAATAGTTTTTAACACTAGTGTCAATTCATGCATTGTTCCAATGTTGAAAGAGTCTACATATAATCATGTTGAAAAGTCATGTGATCTACTGAAATATTGTTCAATCCAGGAAAAGATGTGTTTTATGACTTTTTAAAATTCAAAAGTTGAAAAGATGGGTTGAGCGGCCTTTGGCAATTAAAATTCTGAAATGGTGGCTATTAAAAATTCAAATTCTAAAAAGGTGTCCATTGGAAATTCAAATTCCAAACCGGTGTGTTACATGGCTGTTGATAATTCAAATTCTAGAAAGAAATTGGTGGAAATCAAAAGGGACAAATGGATGCTGGATAGTGGCTGTTCGAGACATATGACGGGAAATCCCTAATTACTCAATAATCTGAAATATGAAGATGGTGGAATGGTGAACAACGGAGATAACTCTAAAGGATACATTATTGGAATCGGTAATGTCGATAATTTTGAAACTCCTACTATTTCTGATGTTTTATTAGCCAGGAATTTAAAACACAACTTGCAAAGTATAAGTCAACTTTGCGATAAGGGTTATAAAATAAACTTTGAAAAGGATAAATGTTTTATAGAAGATAGGAATTCAAAAGTAATATTCGAAGGACATAGAAAAAATATCTACATATTGAGTATGTAAATCTCCAACGATAACCTATATTTTATGGCCAATATAAGTGATCCCTGGATCTGGCATAAGAGATTTGGTTATATAAATTTCAAACATATTTCTTGGATTTCCAAAATTAGATTTAATCAGAGGATTACCCAAAATGAAGTTTAAAGTTAATAACTTATGTGACGCTTGTCAACTCGGAAAATTAAAGAAAAGTTCATTTAAATCAAAATAGGAAATCAGCACTACATCAAAACCATTAGAGTTAATTCACATGGATTTATTTAGTCCATCTCAAGTCCAATCAATAAATGATAATAAATATGTCTATGTAATAGTTGATAATTTTTCTAGATTTACTTGAACTTTGTTTATTAAAAATAAAAGTGATGCTTTTGATCAATTTAAAACTTTTTCTAAAAGAATTCAAAATTTATTATCACAAAAAATCAAAACAGTACGTAGTGATGATGGGGGAGAATTCAAAAATGAAAATTTTGAAAAATATTGTAATAAAAAGGGAATAATCCATAATTTTTCTATCCTTAGAACCCCTCAACAAGATGGAGTAGTTGAATGTAAAAATAGGACGATACAAGAGTGTGTGAGAACTATGTTATCTGATAGTAATTTACCAAGGAATTTTTGGGCTGAGGCAGTTGCAATAGCTTGCTATATTATAAATAGAATTTCAATTAGACCTTTAACTCATAAAACCCCATATGAACTTTTGTATGATAAGAAACCAGATGTATCATATTTTAAAATATTTGGAAGTAAATGTTTTATACTTAATACTAAAGATAATTTAGACAAGTTTGACTCAAAATCCGATAAAGGAATATTTATTGGATATTCAGAAAGAAGTAAAGCATATAGAGTTTTCAATACTCGAACCAATATCATAAAAGAAACCTTAAACGTATCTTTTGACGAAAACTATAAAAGTATAACTCAAAACAATGAAGATGGATGTGAAAATGAAATTAATGAAATAAACCAAGAAGATAATCAACCAAATAAAAGAATTAGATTACTTAGAGACCATCCTATAGAAAATATCTTAGGAGATATTGAATCTATTGTGAGAACTCGTAATCAATTAAATAGTATGAGTAATACTGCATTATTTCAACTATTGAAACTAAAAATCCAAAGGAAGCATCTTACGATGATTCATGGATACTTGCTATGCAAGAAGAACAAAATCAATTTACTAGGAATGATGTATGGGAACTTGTTCCTAGACTAAAGGATAAGACTATAAAAGGAACCAAATGGGTTTATAAAAATAAAATGAATGAATACAGTAAGATCTTAAGAAATAAGGCACGACTAGTAGCACAAGGGTACACTCAAGAAGAAGGAATAGATTACAATGAAACTTTTGCACCCATAGCAAAACTAGAAGCTATTAGGATTTTACTAGCTTTTGCAAACCATAATAATTTCAAATTATATCAAATGGATGTCAAAAGTTCTTTCCAAAATGGATTTGTTAAAGTAGACGTATATGTAGAGCAGCCACCTCTATTTGAAGACGAAAAATTACCAGAACACGTATATAAGTTAAAGAAATCATTATATGGATTAAAACAGGTTCCTAGGGCTTGGTATGATAGATTAAGAAATTATTTGCTATAATCAAATTTTGAAATAGGAAATTAGATAATACTTTGTTTATAAAGAAAAGTAATAAAGATATACAATTAGTTCAAATATATATTGACGATATAATTTTCAGATCGACAAACGATAAGATGAATAAAGAATTTTCAGATATTATGACCCAAGAATTTGAAATGAGTCATATGGGAGAACTAAAATTCTTTCTAGGATTGCAAATTCGTCAATTAAAGAATGGAATATTTGTTAATCGAGAAAAATACACAAGAGATCAAATTAATAAATATAATCTAACAACAAAGAATGGGAGACCAACACCTATGGCGACTAATATAGCATTAAGTAAAGATGATACATCTAAAGATGTGGACCAAAAACTGTATAGAGAAATGATAGTATCATTATTATATATAACTTCTGGTAGACCAGATATAATGCATAGTGTATGTCTCTATGCAAGATATCAATCGCAATCTAAGGAAACACATTTAAAATACATAAAGCATATTCTAAGGTATGTAAAGGATACATCAAACTTTGGATTATTTTACCCTAAGGATGATTCATTCGATTTAGTTTCTTACTGCGACGCTAACTACGGAGGATATAAATCCGATCGTAAAAGTACTAGTAGAACAAGTCACTTCTAAAGACATTCACTAGTCTCGTGGTTCAGTAAAAAGCAAAATACTGTATCTTTGTCAATAACTGAAGCAGAATATATCTCTACTGCTATGGCTTGTTCACAAGTAATAAAAATGCAACAAACTCTAAATAATTTTGGATTAAAAACAAATAAATCCCCACTATACTACGATAATACGAGTGCTATAAATATTTCTAAAAATCCAACTCATCATTCAAGAACTAAATATATCAATATAAGACATCATTTTCTAAGTGATAACGTAAGGAAAATTTCACTCAATTTACAGAAACAGATAAACAAATAGCGGATATATTAACAAAACCATTAAACGAAGCAACTTTCACTAAATTTAGAAGAGAATTAGGCATAAGTTCATTAAGTGAGTTAGAATAATTAAATATATTATTATATATATAAATAACATAAAAAATCAGAAAAACAAAATTTAAAACACAAGTATGTCGACATACATTTATGCATATGTCGACATATAACTGCCAGAAATTTAAATTTAATTCCGACCAAAAGTTAGTTATAATAATTATTTAAATCCTCTACTTCGACTTTTCTTCTTCAATTTCATTTCTCTCTTCTGAAAAAACTCTAAACTAAAATAAACAATGGCCTCCACCAATTTAAACACCCAGATTAATCCCAATTCGTCTGTTGGACCATTCGAAGGTCCTTTTCAACGATCTACGCTATCTCATGTCATCAAAATTAAAGAAAAGTTGGCGTATGCTTTGCAAATGATGGCTGAAATAGAAGTACTTCAAATAAGGATGAGCCAAGAACAAAATAGGCAAGGAAAAGTGATAAGAAGCCTCCTTAAATTTATAATGCATAATCAGGCTAATTCGATTATCATCGAAGATGATAATGAGCCTATGGAAGAAGAGGAGGAACCAGAAGAAGAGGAAGAAGAGAAAATGGAGGAAGAGGGACCCGAGGAAGAGCAACAAGAAGTTTCAAACGAAAAGGATCAAGTGGTTTGTGTGGGAGAAGTCCTATACGATCATAACGGAAATATAATTGAAAAGAATGGAGAATTTTGTCTTCATTATCCAAATTGCCCTACCCATATGTCTCCTATAGTTAAGGACAAGTAGAATGTAGGCTTTGATTCGATTCTTGTAATGTATTTTCGTTCCTTTTCGACGTATGATATGTACATATAATAATGTTTGTAAAACAATTGTTAAATATATTTCTTGTTAACTATAACATAAGTGTTTTATTACCATGTTATATAGGCAAGAATTAAGGAGGAGTAAATAAGGATTATAAATTAAAATATTTTACTTAGCAGGAGTACTTTACTTTGATTTAGGAATTACTTAGTTACTTATAGGTTTTATTTAGAGAGTTATATGATTTAGGGGAAGCAGTTTTAAAATTTCTTTTTGATAATGCCAAAGGGGGAGAAATTATAAAATATAGACATAGTTTATAGGATTCATATAGATAGGGGGAGTACTAGAAGGATCATCATCAACAGGTATATATTGGTACGATATTTTATAAACTAAGGTTGTCATAATCAAAAAGGGGGAGATTGTTGGAGAATGGAGTTTTGATGAAAACAACCTTATTTCAATATTAGTTGATTATAAAATATATACTAACACTTTTTTCTAGAATATATATATATATATATATACACACACACATACGTACATATGAAGGATTTATATACAGGAATTATTATTGAAGAACGTACAATTTAAAGATGTTAAAGATTCAGAACTCAGAGATGATTCAAGACTCATGAGTATTCAGGATTTCAAGAGTTCAGGATAAATATAGTTATAGAGTCTAGATTATATAAGACTCTGAATAGCACTCCAAGTTCAAATTCAAAATAATTTCAAATTTTAATTTTGAAATTTTATTTTCAATTCTATCTTCAATCTCTATCTTCTCTATTTTACTTACTATTTTAATTTGATTTTAAACTTAAGTTTTATAATTTTATACCTTATAAGTTTTTTATATTTATATTTTATATAATTTATATTTATATAGTTTATATTTATATAGTTTTAAACTTTATAATTTTATAAATATGTTTATATAGTTTATATTTATGTTTTCATATGATTTTCTACTTTATAGTATTTATTTACAACACTATATTTTAATTTAGGAATTTACAGAATTACATACATATATATATATCAAAACACTTGAAAAATATTCAATTTCAATTTTTTACATGTATATGTCGGCATATATATATATATATATATATATATATATATATATATACACACATGTCGACATATAACTGTCGTTTTTTCAAAATTGAAAGAAGTGACTTTTCACTATTTGTGACGGTTCAAAAACGTTGCAACCTTTCAAATGTTATAAATAAGGATTGATTTCGAATTTTTTTATTACTTCTTCTTCTCCATCTTCATCTCCTTTCATTACACCATTATTCTTTATTATTTTTTATGATTTCTACACCTATACTCTGCTGAATTTAATTCTGTTTTCATTAAACTTCTTCTCTCTACACTCTCTACTCATTAACCTTTGAATCAAGTGTTATTGAAGAGTTATAGGGTAGTTTGTAATAGTTTGGGTTGTGTAAGGAATCGGTGGCATTGTAACACCCCGTATTTTCTATGAACATATAAGTAACAAATTAAAGTATACTTAATTTTAGGAGAAGAATTAAGAGAAATGGGTTGCGCCATTGCGTTCGTCTCAAAATTCTGCTTGAGATAGAGTCCGAGTTTGCGTAAAACGGATAACATATGAAGAAGATATGGATGAACGAAGTTAGGCAGAAAAATCGAAAACAAGCCAGAATACACTGGCGCACTTGTGAAGTGCGCCAGTACAAAAATACACTGGCGCACCTGCCAAGTGCGCCCATACCGATCCAGCATAGAATTCTGGAGTGTTCTGTGATGATGTGTCTTCTTTTGGGTGGTTGGATGACCTGTCTTCGAGCTAGGTAGTTCTGATGACTTCTGGACTGATCTGAAGGCTCTAAATCACCCTATTCTCCTATAAAAACACCCCCAAACCTCACTTTCTCTCCACATAATTTCATTCTGCCTATACTCTGCCTCTATTCTAATTAAAATAAAATAATGTCGTCGCTACTCTGCTGAAGTCTAAGCTAGAACTAGTGCATCTTCTTCCAATCTGAATAGAATTAAAAGAGAACAACTATTTTCTAATCTAATCAATAGTCTACGCCAAAGTAGAGCTATTCAGTGTCAGAATACAGATTCCAGAATACAAGAATCATTCCCTTTTTGTGAGTACAGTTATTTTCAGATATGAACTTTAATTATGATCTTGACATGGTTATAAATCTGAATCTGAGGTTACGCATATTCTTATCTGTCAGATCTGTTTTTCTGTGACTATTCTCTTTTTTTCTGTTCTATAGCCAGGCTACTACGAGCCTGCGCCAAATCTCATAAGAGATTAACGCACGAACGCTAATTTTGGAGTAAATAATGAATAATGCATAATTGGACATGACTGATCTGGGACTGATTTGAGAAAAGGACATATGTTGTAAATTAGATCTAGATCTGTGCATACTCTATGATTTGGAAGAAGAGGAATCATTAAATGATAACATATGACTTGAAACTTCGGGACATAATACATATAAAAATTAAGATCTGATTTTGAGAGGATATAATTTAAAGATCTAGATTTCTGGGTATATTTTATATAATGATTCATGACTTGAAAAATGAATATGAAACTTAGGCGTAAGGACCTATATTAAAATAGGATAACTATTAATGTGAATGCGCCTAAATATGGATTTTTGGATATTGGCATTAAAGGCTATAATTTGGCATAATTCATATCATGATATGGGGCTTTTAGAGAGTGTTCTGTACTATGCAAAGTTTAACCAAAATTTGGGGGCATATATTGTATTATGAATTATGACCATGATTTGAGCATGTAAGTTTAGGCTTAATTTATGATTAGGCAAGATATGTAAATAGAATTTTTAAAAAATGTTAAATCTGCTAATCTGCTGAATTGCTTAATCTGCTAAATCTGTTGAATTGCCTGTTCTGCTAATCTGCTAAATTGCCTAATCTGCTAGATCTGTTATCTGCTAAATCTGTTGAATTGCTCAATCTATTGAAAGCTGAATAATTGTAATTTGGAGGCTCGATCTAAAATTAAGCAAAACATGTTAATAGAACTTTGGATAATTTGCCGTAACTTGTAAAGAAGTTAAATCTACTAAATGGACATAATTAGTCTGATATTTTCTGTAATGGAATAAAGTGGGTATAACACGAGGTTAAACTCCGTTTACGGTAGAAGCCTACCCGGAACCAACCGGCTTAACCAGCGACCTCAAATTGTCAGTCTAATGTGAGAGGTCGTAGGCATAACTAAAATATGCTTAGACACGAGGTTAGGTCTGGCTTGTGGCAAAAGTCTGCCCGGAACTGCCCGGCATATCCAGCGGCCACAAGCTACCGACCTAATGTGAGAGGTCTGTGCATTAATAATTAATTAATGCAAATCTGAGATAAATATGATGTCTAAAACGTGTTGGGTGGATAGGGTTAAACCAACTGGACTGATGAATTTAACAAACCCGTTTCGTGAATCTGTAGGCCCAATACAAAGTTAGACAATCTGTAAGTCTGTTAAAACTGTACATCTGATCTGTTAGTCTGAAAACTTGTTAACTTGATTGTCTGATCTGTGAACTAGTAAATCTGAACTCTGTACGTCTGAAACTTGTAAACAAGTTAATCTGAAATCTGTTAGTCTGGAGACACAAGGTTAGGAGGGGAAATACTTGTGTTATCTGTTGTTTGGGATCGATATTAGTCAGTAACACTTTCTAGTATCAAAAACTTTGACCCCACGCTATGTAGGGGTCCGGGCATGATTACTGAACTAATTATAAGCGGTTCATTCTGATAATGGTGAGGGGTATTGATGGTGCGTTCCAACCAGGTCATGTGCGTGCATGGATCCGGTCTGCTCTGAGGATGTAAGACACCGTGACAACTGTAAATAGGTCTATGTCTATAAGTTGCCACTTTATGGAGTGATACACCCTTCTGTGGGGCCGACACAGGGTATTTATGTATTAGGGAGCCGATCGCTTGTGGTAGAATTTAGGGTACACTTAGTTCTGTCTATTTTTGTTGGGGTACCGTCTGTTTCTGTTGGGGTGGTAACACCTATCTATTTCTGTGTGGTACCATTTGTTGGGGTGGTAAAGGCCCATTACTAGTGTACACCTAATTCTAACATTCTTTTTCCGTAGGGATTATTCTGTTTCTGTCTCTGATTCCGTTTCCGGTTCTGTTTCCGTACCTTCTGTTTTTTGGGGTGGTAAAGGCCCATTAGTTGGGTGGTAAAGGCCCATTATTAGTATTCTGTTTCCGTACTTTCTGTCTGTTGGGGTGGTAAAGGCCCATTATTAGTATTCTGCTTCTGTACTTTCTATCTGTTGGGGGTGGTGAAGGCCCATTACTAGCATTCTGTTTATGTATAGATTATTCTGTTTCGATTCTGTTTCAGTTTAGACATAAGGGTAACACTTAATCCTGTTATACTAGTATTAGTGTTGAGAAGTAAGATGTAAGTAAGGAACATAACTTGGTTTACATCATTCTGTTTCTTCTGTTAACTTAAAGTATATCTGCTATTCCTGTTGATGTAATCTCTCATCTAGCTTTATTTACATGTCATGATAATATTATATGTTTATATGCTGGAAGTCACTGGACTCGCCAGACTTTATGTCTGACCTCATTTGTTTTCACCCATTTTCTTTCCATTCCCCCCCCAGGTGCTCAGGGTGGAAACATAGGATCTTGATTCTGATTCTCTCTGCTTGAAGTGCTTGGAGTATTGCTTGGCTTTGACTCTATCTTTTCATGGCAGTTTATGTTGGGGATTATGGCTTTGAAACTTTACATTCTGAAGGATTTTGTATAAGACTAATAATTGTGTACTTGAGTTTTGGTATTGTGATTTAGAAAGATGCAACCAAACTTATTTCTGCTTCTGCTGTAATAAAGTTATAATTTTTCAAGCACTACTTATCTGTCTTGTAATATTCTGTTCTATCTACTAAAACGCTCCATCAAAGTTAAGGCATTCCCTTTGCGAGTGACCTTAACGGAGGTGGGGTGTTACACTTGATATCACAGCTGAAGGTTACCAGATTTGATAAAAAGTTTTTCAAAACTATTTTCAAAAAGTTTTTAAAAAGGAAGTATTTTCAAAAGTAAAGTTATTTTGAAAAACATAGTCCCCAAAGCCATATATCTATCTTTTGATTTTCTGTTTAATTCTTGTTTCCTTCTTTTCTGAGTCTCCGGGGCTCCTGGCTTTTTGGGAGGTAACCTCATCGCGACATGATTCTGTAGGCATAATGAGATTACGGTGCCTATCAAAGGGCAAAGAAGTGCCTAACTTCCATCTGTAGCCATAGTAATTTCACCTACTGCTAATCCTCTTTCGAGCTTCATAGGGTTTTTCGCGCGATAGGGGCAACTTTAGAGAAAGGCTTGTTAACATGTAAGAAGACTAATTGTTTTCAGTGCGGTGAGATAGGACATCTGATCAAGGATTGCCCCAGAAGGCAAGGGCAAAGGGCAGAATCTTCTGGAAGGTAGGCGAATGCTCTCGCAGTTGGTGGACAGGATAGAGGTGGAATATTTTTCGTAGAAAGTTTAATTTCCTTATCTGATCATTCTAGCATTTTAATTCTGTAGTTGAGTCTCTGCACTTTAATACTAGTCTTGTTTCTGATCCCGATATAGTCTCAAACCCCATAAGGGTTACGACCCATCTGTTTGTGATAAGTTAGGGTTTGAGGGTATCTGTGTTAAGCATTAAGTTGACTATAATGCATACATTTTGATATTTGTGGGATATGGTAGGGTTTTATCATACTTAGTTTCCTAAGAATCATTTGATAATATGATTTGTACCAGTAGCCTATAAGTATCTGAATATTTCTGAAAAGGATAGGAGTTTTTACTCGAAGCGTGAAGTAGATTTCCAGTTTGGCATTGTTTAATAGGAGTAATTCACTAGGTGTCAATCTGATGTTGATTTCGGTCTTCGGGGTTGATACTTAGGGAATTATTTTCTTAACCGATGTCTAATAGGAACAGAGCTCTTGTTTTAATCGTACTTGCTTCTATCACTCAACTGTATCCTATCGATCGAGTCTTCGACCTTTAGTTAGAAACTAATGGGTGTAAACATGTGTTTGAGACATGTTATGTTTGATGGTTGCAAGTGGATGCATATATACACACTAGGCACTAGATCGGCTCAAAAACACTATCATACTGCATATGAATGTGTGCGCATTTTTCAATTTTTGTGGATGCAAAATGATTGACTCATCACATGGATGTTGGATTTGGATGAATGGTTAAGCACACATATAGAAATGATGTGTATCAAATAGGATTTCTTGCATACATAATTGGACTCATGGCACAAACATAGTTCGCATTGAGGAGGTCAGCTGAATCAGTGGACCGCCTGATCTTTGCATTAGGTAAGAGACATATACATACACTTTTGCATATGTTCAAACAACAATAGAAGTTTTCTAAGGACAATGGATGCCTGTGGAGGATGGTTGAGTAGATGGATGATTGGATGGTAGGACACATTCTTCTTAACTTGAAGATTTCGGGGACGAAATCCTTTAAGGAGGGGAGAATGTAACACCCCGTATTTTCTATGAACGTATAAATAACAAATTTAAGTATACTTAATTTTAGGAGAAGAATTAAGGGAAACGGGTTGTGCCATTGCGTTCGTCTCGAAATTCTGCTTGAGATAGAGTCCGAGTTTGCGTAAAACGAATACCATATGAAGAAGATATGGACGAACGAAGTTAGGCAGAAAAACCAGAAACAAGCCAGAATACACTGGCGCACTTGTGAAGTCGCCAGTACAAAAATACACTGGCGCACCAGCCAAGTGTGCCCATACCAATCCAGCACAGAGTTCTGGAGTGTTCTGTGATGACGTGTCTTCTTCTTAGTAGCTGGATGACCTGTCTTCGAGTTGGGTGGTTCTGATGACTTCTGGACTGATCTGAAGGCTCTAAATCACCCTATTCTCCTAAAAAAACACCCCCCAAACCTCACTTTCTCTCCACATAATTTCATTCTGCCTATACTCTGCCTCTATTCTAATTAAAATAAAATAATGGTGTCGCTACTCTGCTGAAATCTAAGCTAGAACTAGTGCATCTTCTTCCAATCTGAATAGAATTAAAAGAGAACAACTATTTTCTATTCTAATCGATAGTCTACGCCAAAGGAGAGCTATTCAGTGTCAAAATACAGATTCCAGAATACAAGAATCGTTCCCTTTTTGTGAGTATAGTTATTTTCAGATATGAACTTTAATTATGATCTTGACATGGTTATAAATATGAATCTGAGGTTATGCATATTCTTATCTGTTAGATCTGTTTTTCTGTGACTATTCTCTTTTTTTCTGTTCTATAGCCAAGCTACTACGAGGCTGCGCCAAATATCATAAGAGACTAACGCATGAACGCTAAATTTTGGAGTAAATAATGAATAATGCATAATTGGACATGACTGATCTGTGATTGATTTGAGAAAAGGACATATGTTGTAAATTAGATCTAGATATGTGCATACGCTGTGATTTGGAAGAAGAAGAATCATTGAAAGATAACGTATGACTTGAAACTTGGGGACATAATGCATATAAAAATTAAGATCTGATTTTGAGAGGATATAATTTAAAGATCTAGATTTTTGGGTATATTTTATATAACGATTCATGACTTGAAAAAGGAATATGAAACTTAGGCGTAAGAACCTATATTAAAATAGGATAACTATTAATGTGAATGCGCCTAAATATGGATTTTTTAATATTGGCATTAAAGGCTATAATTTGGCATAATTCATATCATGATTTGGGGCTTTTAGAGAGTGTTCTGTACTGTGCAAAGTTTAATGAAAATTTGGGGGCATATATTGTATTATGAATTATGACCATGATTTGAGCATGTAAGTATAGGCTGAATTTATGATTAGGCAAGATATGTAAATAGAATTTTTAAGAAATGATAAATCTGCTAATCTGCTGAATTGCTTAATCTGTTGAATTTCCTGTTCTGCTAATCTGCTAAATTGCCTAATCTGCTAGATCTATTATCTACTAAATATGTTGAATTACTTATTCTGTTGAAAGCTGAATAATTGTAATTTGGAGGCTCGATCTAAAATTGAGCAAAACATGTTAATAGAACTTTGGATAATCTGTCGTAACTTGTAAAGAAGTTAAATCTGCTAAATGGACATAATTAGTCTGATATTTTCTGTAATGGAATAAAGTGGGTATAACATGAGGTTAGACTCCGTTTGTGGTAGAAGCCTGCCCGGAACCAACCGGCTTAACCAGCGACCGCAAACTATCAGTCTAATGTGAGAGGTCTTAGGCATAACTAAAATATGCTTAGACATGAGGTTATGTCTGGCTTGTGGCAGAAGTATGCCCGGAACCGCCCGGCATATCCAGCGGCCACAAGCTACTGACCTAATGTGAGAGGTCTGTGTATTAATTTTTAATTAATGCAAATCTGAGATAAATATGATGTCTAAAACGTGTTGGGTGGATAGGGTTAAACCAACTGGACTGATGAATTTAACAAACCCGTTTCGTGAATCTATAGGCCCAATATAAAGTTAGACAATATGTAAGTCTGTTAAAACTGTACATCTGATCCGTTAGTCTGAAAACTTGTTAACTTGATTGTTTGATCTATGAACTAGTAAATCTGAACTCTGTATGTCTGAAACTTGTAAACAAGTTAATCTGAAATCTGTTAGTCTGGGGACACAAGGATAGGAGGGGAAATACCTGTGTTATCTGTTGTTTGGGACCCATATTAGTCAGTAACCCATTCTGGTATCATAAAATTTGAGCCCACACTATGTAGGGGTCCGGGCACGCTTACTGAACTAATTATAAGCGGTTCATTCTGATAATGGCGAGGGGTGTTGATGGTGCGTTCCAACCGAGTCGTGTGCGTGCGTGGATCCGGGCTGCTCTGAGGATGTAAGACACCGTGACATCTGTAAATAGGTCTGTGTCTATAGGTTTCCACTTTAGGGAGTGATACACCCTTCTGTGGGGCCAGCACAGGGTATTTATGTATAAGGGAGCCGATCGCTTGGGGTAGAATTTAGGGTACACTTAGTTCTGTCTGTTTCTGTTGGGGTGGTAACACCTATCTATTTCTGTGTGGTACCGTTTGTTAGGGTGGTAAAGGCCCATTACTAGTGTACACCTAATTCTAACGTTCTTTTTCCGTAGGGATTATTTTGTTTCTGTCTCTGATTCCGTTTCCGGTTCTGTTTCCGTACCTTCTGTCTGTTGGGGTGGTAAAGGCCCATTAGTTGGGTGGTAAAGGCCCATTATTAGTATTCTGTTTCCGTACCTTCTGTCTGTTGGGGTGGTAAAGGCCCATTATTAGTATTCTGCTTCTGTACTTTCTGTCTGTTGGGGGTGGTGAAGGCCCATTACTAGCATTGTGTTTCTGTATAGATTATTCTGTTTCGATTCTGTTTCAGTTTAGACATTAGGGTAACACTTAATCCTGTTATACTAGTATTAGTGTTGAGAAGTAAGATGTAAGTAAGGAACATAACTTGGTTTACATCATTCTGTTTCTTCTGTTAACTTAAAGTATATCTGCTATTCCTGTTGATGTAATCTCTCATCCAACTTTATTTACATGTCATGATAATATTATCTGTTTATATGCTGGAAGTCACTGGACTCGCAAGACTTTGTGTCTGACCTCGTTTGTTTTCACCCCTTTCCTTTCAGTTCCCCCCAGGTGCTCAGGGTGGAAACATAGGAGCTTGATTCTGATTCTCTCTGCTTGATGTGCTTAGAGTATTGCTTGGTTTTGACTCTATCTTTTCATGGCAGTTTATGTTGGGGATTGTGGCTTTGAAACTTTACATACTGAAGGATTTTGTATAAGGCTGATAATTGTGTACTTGAGTTTTGGTATTGTGATTTAGAAAGATGTAACCAAACTTATTTCTGCTTCTGCTGTAATAAAGTTATAATTTTTCAAGTACTACTTATCTGTCTTGTAATATTCTGTTCTGTCTACTAAAACGCTCCATCAAAGTTAAGGCATTCCCTTTGTGAGTGACCTTAACGGAGGTGGGGTGTTACAGGTATCCTTGTAGTCATGAAATCAAGGATGGGTAATCGGTGGTATCCCTTATAGGTGTGAAATCAAAAAGGTTAGAATCGGTGGTATCCCTTGTAGCCGTGAAATCAAGGAGGTTGTAATTGAATATTGATATAGTATTAAAACTCTGCACAATCCAGGGTTGTGCAGGACTGGATGTAGGAGCACTTCCGAACCAGTATAAAATCCGGTGTGTTCTTTCCTTTCCTGCACTTTATTTTTGTTTACCTTTTCATTTGTGTTTTATTCTGTGTCTATGATAGTTTCTATGCTATTTGATTCATATGGTAGTTCATATAAGTTTAAATTTTGTTCAAATTCTCAAAATCACTATTCATCCCCCCTCTTGTGTTTGTTTTGCCTTAACGATCCATTCCGCAGTCCTTAACAGGTGACTTGAGGAAAGAATTGTATGGGGATGTTATTGTTATAAGTTTACGAAATACCATAGTGGTATTAAGATGTACAAAGGAATAAAGAGAAGTCTATATTGGGAAGGCATGAAGAAGAGTGTAAGCTTGTGGGTGAAGCAGTGTCGGAACTACCAGCAAGTGAAAGCCGAACATCAAAAGCATAGTGGTTTTCTTCATCCATTAGACTTCTAACTGGAATTGGGATTCGATATTCATGGACTTTGTAGATGGGCTGCCGAGAACGAGAAAGGGTAACAAAAGCATATGAGTTGTTGTGGATAGACTAACTAAAATTGCCCCTTTATTGTGAAATTTGATTAGATAAAAAGAAAAAAGAAAAAACATTCTCAACGGTAACAAAAATGGCTTCCGTCCTCTAATCTCCTAAGACGATTTCTCTTCTTCTTTCTCCTATATTTCTTCGATCGCTTCTTTCTTGTCTGATTTTGAGTGCTCTTTAGTCCAGTGGCTGTCTTGCGCTGGTCTATCTAAAATTGTGTTCTTGTTATGGTTTGTCCAAATTGGATGGGATGTTTGTTCTTTCTGGATCGTTTCTTGGTCGTTGCCCTAGCTTTGATCTGATTGCCAAATCGATTTTTGAGGTATTGGCTGCCCCCTTGTCAGTGGTGTTTTCTGGTTCTTCCTCGATAGAGGTTGGGTTCTCTCTGGAGGCTTTTGCTGACCTTCTTCGCCCTAAATGGCTTTGTGTGGATAGGAATTTCTTGGAGCTGTCTCCGATCTATCGAGACTCGCTGGTGTGCTCTCTAACACCTCGTGGCTCTGTCCCCGTCGCCGTGGAGGCGGAGAAGCTTTGTCGTCGCTCGGATATCAAGTGTGTAAAGGGGGATCTAATCACCCACTTCATCCCTATGCTTTTCTTCAAAGCATCGGCAGCAGCGCCGATAGTGGCTGACCATGGGTTCCTTGTTGGCTCCGTTACCTGTGGCGGTGTATTTGGTCCTGATTTTGGCCGTCTTGTTTCCCCTGATCTCATCATCGTTGGGGATTTGACCACCCCTCCTTTGGTTATTGACTCGAGAACGGTTGTGGAGAATTTTGTAGGTGGTTTACCTGCTCAACCTCTTCCCCCTAGTCGTCGTCGTAAAGCTCGTCGGTCAAGGATGGGCAGTAAGGCGCAGGGTGTAGGCTTCTCTAGGTTGCTGTTGGATCATCCATTCTCCTTTTGGGTCAGTGGCGATGAGCCGGTTGGGTCTTTGAAGCCTTCCTATGTTGCCTTTTCTGAAGGGCTCGATGGCTGTGCTATTGTCGTTTCATATGTGTCATCTTCTCCTCAGCGGTTTGTTAGGAGGAGGGCAATGCCTGGTACGCCCATCAGCATGTCCAGCGAAGGTGGGTGCTCTCTGGTGCAGGTGGGTAAAGGTTTTTTCTCGGCTTTTATCAGTAGTAGAAGCTTGAAGCTTGAAGCTTCCTTTACTGACAAGGTTAGTCCATCTCCTGTCTTTGTTTCTTCTTATGGGATTTCGGGTTTGGTTGCTTTAGCTCCATCCCCTTTGATTAGCGTTGGTTGCATTGCTTTTGGCTTGTCAGTTGTGTTGTGTAACTCAGATTTCGGAGCCATTATCGAGCATTTTGCTCCGGCATCTTTCTTGCTCCATTTTGAGTTGTGCAACTTTCCAGTTGCTCGAGCTATTTTCTTTTATGATTTATTGGGTCTTGTGCATGTTTTTTTGAGTGTTAACACTGCATTGTGTTCACTCTCTGGCATAACTATGTCGTTCCTCGATGTGGAAATGCCTTGTCATGTGTGTGTTTTAGCTTATGTGTTTTTGTGGGTGGTTTGGTAAGTCAGCGTGCTCTTGCCACTCATTTTTTGGTTGTGTTCGGATTTTTTCTTGGTGACTACCTGGTAGGTTATGCGGGCTTGGTAATCACTTGGGTTGGTAGCCGTATGTTGGTTTTCGGTTGGTGCGCCCTCAGGCTTGTGTCTGGTTTCTTTTGTGGCGTGATCGACTAGTTTGAGTTCCGTAGCTCGGTATGGCTTGTCTGGGCCATTGCGTTTTTGTTGGGCTTCGTCTACCTATCGAGTCACTACGAGGATTTTTTTTGTCGTTAATGACTCATTCGTCTCAGTTTGGGCTCTTTTGTTTTCGGGTCCCCCCTTGGCACCCCGTCGAGGCCATGAAATCATGGGATGGGTGTCTTCCCTCTCGTAGGCGTATAGTGGAGTCCGTTGTGGTTCACTATACGGTTAACTAGGGAAGTGGCCTCTCATGCTTGTTCTGGCCTTCGATTGCTTTTTCGTGCCCTGTCGCTCGATCTTTACCTATTATGTGGATTTATCAAGTCGATGATAGATTGGCTTTGGTAAATATCTCTCAGCATCCGGGGTTGGCTCTGTTGAGCAACTCCACACATTTTCGCCTTCGGTCAATGATGTGTCTTTGTGGTCCACCCTTCTTCTTGCCCTGCGTCTCCTATGTCTTCTTCTTCTGTTTAGTTCCATCTTCTTAGCAAGGCCGAAATAGTGATCATCAATGATCGTCTATCTAGGCTTACTAAGAACTCTTATCCTTCTCGAGGTGGTTCTCGGTCCTCGTCCCGTCGCCCTATTTCCAGTCCCTCACCGTCGGGTTCTCACCGTCATAGTAGACATGAGATCCCTCGCACCCCTCGTACCATTCGTATACGCTCTATAGCGGCATCCGAGCAGATCGTCAGATCTACTCGGCATACCCTTTACAGTATTTGAGGCGGTGCGTGTTTTCTTCTGTGTTCGTCCCCCTGTCTGTCTTCTGGTTCCTTGCTTGTGGTCTTTATGGCGAACTTTCTGTTCTGGAATGTGCGGGGTATAGGGAATGATGCGTCGGTTGCCCTCCTTAAACACGTCACTAGGAAGCACTCTATTTGTCTTATTGCGCTTCTGGAACCTCTTATGGGTCCGGATGCAATCTTTTCAACTGTCTTATCTTTACGCTTCGGTGGTGCTCTTGCCAACGTGTCTGACGAGATTTGGATCTTGTGGTCCAAAGACGTTGTCGTCCACCCCATCTTCAATTCGAGTCAACTCTACTTGGTAGCTTTCTCTCTTCCCTCGTTCTCTTCTTCCTTTTTATTCTCAGCAGTCTACGCTAAGTGTGATCGGGTTGAGAGACTTGGTCTCTGGGCTGACTTCCTTTCTTTGTCGGACCTTGGTTTTTCTATTTCTGTTCTAGGTGGCGACTTCAATGTCATCGCCAGCCAGGTAGAAAATAGGGGTGGAATTGCTGTTAACCGCTCGTCTGTTGCAGATTTCAACTCTTTTATCATCAGCTCTGGTCTTTCTGAAATTCTGTTCGTCGGTTTTGCCTTCACTTAGAGTAACAACCAAGAAGACCCGAACCGAATTCTGTCTAGACTCGATCGCGTGTTCGCCTCCGAAGGTTGGCTTAGCCTTCCTTTCTCCTTCTCTATTTCCCACTCGCATCGTACATTTTCCAACCATGCTCCTCTTCTTCTTAGTTATTCACCCCTTCCCCTTTATGGGCCGTCTTCCTATAGATTCCAGAGCATGTGGAGATCCCACCATTCCTTCCTCTCAGTTGTCGAAGAATCATGGAATTATCCCTTATCTGGTGCCCCTTGTGTGCTTTTCTCTGGCAAGCTGAAACGCCTTATGACTTGTCTTAAGACGTGGAATCTCCTTGTCTTCAAGAATATCTTCGACCGTGTTAGGGAGGCTGAAGAAAATCTTATTCTGGCAGAAGCTTCTTTTGATGAAGCTCCCAATGCTGCCAACAAGGAGGCTTGGGCGGTGGCCCAGCTTGCCTTCTCTTCGAAACTTCTTATTGAGCAAGATCATCTATGCCAGAAAGCTAGGATCAAGTGGGTGGTAGATGGAGATTTGAACTACAAATTCTTTCATTCGTCTATCCGCTAGAAGAACAATCTCCTTTCTATTTGTCACATCTGTAGACCTGATCTTTCTTTGGCCTCGACTCTAGTTGAAGTCAAAGAAACTATTCTTTCCCATTCCCAATCTTTCCTTAGCTCTCCTTCGGTTTCTTCTTCTGACCCTTCCATGTTGGCCTTCATCGCTAGACTCATTCTTCCGTCAGATAACTCTGACCTAGCCGCACCACCTACCTCGGATGAAATACGCGCTTGCGTATTTTCGCTGAGTAAGGACAGTGAGAGTGGGCCGGACGGTTTCAACGGAGTGTTTTACAGGAGTGCGTGGCCTATTATTCAAGCAGACCTTTGTCTAGCCATTCAGTCCTTTTTCTCTGGTTCTGATCTCCCTATGCGCTAGACATCGACCAACCCGGTTCTTATCCCAAAATGCGATCATCCTATCTCTTGTGGGGATTTTAGACCGATTAGTCTTTGTAACTTCTCTAACAAGATCATTTCTAAGGTCTTAACCTTGAAGTGAGCACCGTTTCTTGAGCGCCTCATTTCTTCTTCCCAGGCTGGGTTTGTGAATAGACGTTTGATCACGGATAACGTTCTACTAGCCCAGGAGTTGATCTCTCAGTTAGATAAGAAGGTTCGAGGATCTAATGTGGTCGTTAAGCTTGATATGGCTAAAGCTTATGATCACATGTCTTGGTTCTTTATCATCAAGGTTCTAAGGGATTTTGGGTTTCCTAAACCCTTTATCGATGTGGTCTGGAGGCTCATCTCCAACTGCTGGTTTTCCATTCTCATCAATGGTTCTACCTCTGGTTATTTCAGATCAGGGAGAGGCCTAAGGCAGGGAGACCCTTTATCCCCTTCCCTATTCGTTATTACTGTCGAAGCATTCATTCGTGGGCTTCACTCTCTAATGATAGCTGGGCAGATTTAAAGGTTCGGAATTCCTAGGGGTTGCCCTCTTATCTCTTCCTTGTCCTTTGCGGACGACATCATCATCTTCAGAAATGGATGTCGTCGTTCGATTAGGTCCCTTCTTTCTTTTATTCGTCAGTATGAGAGTAGCTCAGGGCAACTCGTAAACTCTTCTAAAAGCTGTTTCGTGGCCACAAAAGATCTGTCTGCGATTAGGTCCTCTTGGTTTGAGTCCACTTCTGGCTTTATTGCGGCCACCCTCCCTCTTCCATATTTGGGAATTGTTCTTTATCGCGGTTGGAAGCTTAACGCCATTTTTGATCCCCTCACTGATAAAGTAAGGGGCAAGATTATTCGGTGGAATGCTTCCCTTATTTCCTAGGCTGGAAAACTCGTCCTCATTCAATCTGTCCTTGATTTGCTCGGATCCCATATCTTTGCTGCTATGACTCCCACGGCCAAATTCTTTCGCTCCTATCGGTCCTTGGCTTCCGCGTTCTTTTGGGGTAGCAAGGAGAGCTCCTCGCGCCATCACTGGATTTCCCGGAACACTATTTGTCATCCTAAATGTGAGGGAGGCCTTGGTCTTCGAAACCCTAAAGATCTTTGTTTGGCCTTTGCATGCAAGCTATGGGCGCGGTTTGGAGCAGACAACCCCCTTTGGGCGCCATTTCTCCATGCCAAATACCGTACGCTTGCTAATGCAAATTACACCGGGATCCCGTCCTACGCTAGTGAGACGTGGAAACGGATGCAATCCGTGAAAGGCTTAATAGATGCTCATGGGGGTGGAATCATTTCGGATGGCAACCCCTTCTCGCTGAAGGTGGCATGGAATTCGATTAGGACTCCTAATCCACGTCTCCCAGTTTATTGCTCTATTTGGAATGTATGTATCCCGCCAAAGGTTTCTCAGTTTATGTGGAAAACCTTACATGAAGGTTTGCCGATAGACGAGAATCTCCAGCGTATTGGTATCCCTCTTGTGTGCAGATGCAGGTGCTGCAGAACTGGTTGTTCTAAATCCTCTTATCATCTTTTATTAGCTGGCTCTTGTGCCTGGGCTGTCTGGATGGGATGCTGACGTAATGCCAATTCGAAGGAAGAATTGCTAAGTCTTTGGTGGACCGGCGTCTCAACCAAGACTTTACGTTCTATTCTTATGCGCCTGATCCCTTGTCTTATCTGCTGGCACATTTGGTGTGTCAGGAATAAGGCTATTTTTGATGATGTACTGATGGATCCTCCTACCGTTATCTGAAAAGCGAGGAACGATGTTTTCCTGGCCTTCCGTGGTAGGCCATTCAAAGGTGTCATTGGTACCCGCTCTAGGTGGTTTGCTGTTACATTTGACGTTTTTTCGATGGGAGGCACTCCTAGGGCTGGCGTAGGTTGAGTTTTTTACTTTCTTGCCTTCCTTTCTTCGGCATTTTTTACTCTATGTGATTTTTTGTGTTTTTTGTTTTCTTCTTTTTTCCCTCTGCCCCCCCCCCCCCTCCCCCGTGTCTTATATGGTTTGCTAGTTTGTAGGTGGCTTCTTTAGGTTTTTGGAGTTGCTTTGATGGGAGATTCTGTTGGGTCTCGAGGTTCCAGAGTGATGTTGGAGCGGCAATGGATCGACGTAGAGCTAGAGGGATGCTGTAGGGCCTTCTTCTTGGTTACTATTGTTCAGGCCTCCTTGTTCCAGTTGGAGGCCTTGCCCTTTGCGTAGGACTTTTCCCTGCTTGGAGGAGACTTGGTTTGCTTTGCAGCTCAACTGGTTATGGCGGACGCTCCACCCTGGCCTTGGCTTGGAATCTTACATTTTTCGTTTTTTTTGTTTTTGCTTGACTGTATTTGCTCTTTTTTTTGTCTTTGTCCGTCTTGTGTGTGCACGGTTTCACTTGCGGAATCCCTTTTTGTGAGCCGTTGGAGAAAGCCTAGTTTCTCCTTTTTGGTTTATACATATATATATATATATATATATATATATTTCAGCTAAAAAAATGCCTCTTTTATCCTCGTAAGATCTAATAAGATGGCATCAGTTTTAGTTGGGTTATTCTTATTGAATATAGCAAGATTTCATGAAATACCTAGTAGTATCATGAGTGACATGAATCAATTATTTACTAGTGAGTTCTGGAAGAGTTTGCAGAAGGCATTAGGAATGAAGCGTAAGAATTGTATTGTGCATCATCAACAGATGGATAGTCAGACCGAAAGGGTAAATATGGTATTGGAAGATTAGTTAAAAGCTTGCATCATGGATTTCCACGGTTCATGCAAGGACCATTTTCCCTTAGTAGAATTTTCCCATAACAATAATTTTCAGACTAGTATAGGAATGGTGCCTTCAAAGCTTTGTTCGAAAGACCGTCGTCATCATGTTGGTTAAAGACAAACGATAGGTTGGTTCTCGGTCCTGAATTTGGAAGTGAAGACACAATAAAGGTTGAGATCATCTGAAAGAAAATAAAGGAATCGCAATCCAAGCAAAAGAGCTATGCTAAAACGAGGCGTAAGGATTTGGAAATTTTAGTTGGAGATAGATTTTTCATCAAGGTGTCACTGACGATGTCCGTATTTCATTTGGGAAATCCTGAAAGATTGTGCCAAGGTATATTGGACTTTTCCTATATAGGAACGAATTGGAAAGACTTCATAGTGCTAAAAGATAACCTTATGGGAGTCCATAACGTGTTTAACGTGCCACACTTAGAAAGTATGTGCATGATTCCGATGCTAACTTAGATTTGAAGGCATTGGAAGAATTGGCGATGGAACCTGATCTGACTATTGTAAGAAAACCAATGAAAAATATAGGAAGATACGAAGGGAAAATAAGAAACAAATCGGTTAAATTAGAGAAAGTCCAATGGAGCGCTGACGAAAGGGATCACACTTGGGAAGCATAAGCAGAATTAGAGAGGTTTACCTTGATTTGATCATGGTATGAGACCTATATCTCCCTATAGTTAACATTGTTGCTCAAATGCTTATTGCTATAATTGTTTAGTCCTTTTTTAAATTTCGAGGACGAAATTCCCTAAGGGTGGGAGGTTGTAACATCCCTAATTTTTGAAGACATTATTCAATGATTTACTTGGGTGATTAAATAAGAATAATGTGATGGATTAGGCAACGAGATTTGTGCTACCAAATTAATTAGGAGGTTGACCTTTATAACTAATTAAATGTGCATAAGGAAGGGAGACATAAGGAAGGGAAAACTAAAACTTTCAGCACCATGTATTACTTATTATGTTCTCTAGTATATCATTCAATATGCTCTTATATTTTATCTTTTGTAAATAAATAAATGATACTTTGGGTATTTTTATGTGTTTTTACAGATTGCCAAATGATGCCTCCTTCATTTCAAATTAAAGGCCAACTACAAAGAAAAGGTTACTTCCCAATATCAAAGCCATCTCAATAGCAAAAGAAGTTGTAGCTCACTAGTAAAGACATAGGAATTTGTACTGAGAGATCTGAGTTTGATCCCCGTCAAGCTCTCTTTTTGCTGAAGAAAGGAACATTCACACTGCCTCCTTTGCTCTGAAGAATATATGGATTATTGTTATATATATATATTCATATGTATGTATGTATGATATACACTAATAAACATTTCAAGAATAGCCATATTCTTATCATGGAAATCAATTCAAATCATTCATTTTTTCAACTGCCATTTAGAAGAATATTTGATTGAATTATTGCCAAGAAGAAGATCAATTTTGAAGATTTTATCCTATGTTGATTTTGGAGTCTAATAAGCGTCCTTGTTTGGAAGAATTAATCACATACAATCTGATCACCAATCAATTAGCCATATGGAAGATTTGGAAGATATTCACCATGATATGCTCAGATATCTTTTATTTCCAAATAAGCTTTGTCAAGAAAGGCATGATATATGATAATACTTCTTGGGAAAAGAGGCCCATTTAGTCATAGATCTTATTAGGGTTTGGCCTATCTCACCTATGAATATACGTTGTAACCATTGTAAAGGGGTGCCATTTTTTATTTCTGTATTCTCGTTTATGAATAACAAGGTTTTTCGTCATTTTATTTGATTGTCTTTTTTCATAACAATTTGTGTGTCTACTCAATTAATTTTGGCAGAATACATATTGTTATTTTCTTTTATTATTGCATGTTAGCGATTGACCGTTTGATTAGATTCAACGGCAATCCTACTTTTAATTTTCTGTTATTGTTCTAGTTGTTATTTTCTTCTAGTAATTGGTTCCTTTCTTTTCAGTTGTTGAATTTGATATTGATCTAATTAGATTCAGATCTATAGTAAATTCAATAGCATTAATTCAAAAATATCTCCAGATTTTTTCTAAATCACCTAAGAATAGATAAATAATAAGATTTTTATGCAACCTGTGCACTTGCAGTATTTTATTTCAAAATCTGCACTTTTCTAATCCATAGGAAAGCGTCGATCAAGTTTTTGGCACTGTTGTAAGGGAGGCAAGAATTAAATTTTATTATTTATTTAATTTCTGATTCGTGTTAGTGTTTTCTTTATTTTTTACTTTCTTTTATTTTCTTTCATATATAGAAAAAAGAAATCTTAATTGGTTATATTTGTTATTATTCTATGATATCATATTCTTCCAAACAAAAAAAAAATACTTGCCAAATTTCCTTGGTTTTATTTCCTTTTCTTTTCATTTATTTCTTTCCCCTTTTCAAATTTTTTCTCTCTCTTCTATTTTTACAACAATAACTTCTGTTTTTGTCTTCTCTTTTATTGCTTTCCCTATTTCAATCTCCCTTCCAATTTTTAATACAATTGCTCCTTGTTCTTCTTTTACAAATTCAGAAAAGAAAAAAAAAAGATGATTACAAATTCTCTTTGTTAATTTCTTTTTCACTACTTCAGTATCATCTCCTTTGGCAATCCACTCACCATTGACCGTCATCCTCTGCCAAAAATCCCCGACCATCGTTACAATCCATCCTCACCCCCGCAAACGATCATCAACCAAAAACCACAACAACCAAATTTCAGCAACCTCTCCAAACCACATCACTCTCCCCTACCACGTTCTGATCATCAATACCCATCCTCCACTTAACCTTATCCATCAGTCAACAAGCCTGAACCCATATACCACATCAAACACCACAACCCTCATCTATCCAACCTTTTTCATCCACCACTTAACCTGTGTGGAATTCCAATACATCAACTACAATTCAAAAACCCCTTTTACATTCACATTCATCATCCTATACACAACATCCTCTATTCACCCATAATCACTACCTCATCTCTACATCCACGCAAAACCACTAGACCCCATCCGAAGTTACCTCACAAACCCGATCTGAGCCTAATACCCTAATTGTTCTCGTCTCCTGTAAACCTCCAATACAACAAAACTGCATCTCAACTATTCATCCTACCCTATCCAATCATCACGCCTTCTACTCATCATACCACAACTGGAACAACACCCATTACAATCAAACAAACCCTCCTTCCAGCACACACCCAATCCTCACCAACTCCTGACACAGTCTTCACCAACGGCAGACCACTCTTGCCAAAACCCCATAAACTATCAACTCCTACTCTCAATAACATCCCACCAACCAATTTTATCACCAATTCGCAAACACGACCATCGTAGTTCACAACCAAACACCTTTCAGTCCATACCATATTCGCATCCAGCAAAATCCGCACCATCATCTCCTCTGCCGAAAACAAATACCCACGCTCCACCTTCAAACCATACTTTCACCGCGACAGTCATTCTTAAACCCCAAATTTGCATCCAAAAAAACCAAAACACGATCATCCCGTCCAAATACCCAGACACTCCCTCGCTGATTAAACACCAATTTCCGATTCAAAGAACTGCAAAACACCTTGTTTCCCTCAATGCCCTAATCGCACAAACCACAAAACGCCTCATCATCTTCCCACACAAAATCTACAACATCAAATTGTCCCTTCCAGATTTTAAAGCTCCTCAAACCATCCACCCCCTTATCACAAACACAAAACCATTAGCCAACAATCATCACTTTCTTCTTTCGCAATTCCACAATTCGAAAGACGATTCGAGATACCCAGTTCACAATCAATAGAGAACCGATCTGAACCCCAATAACCCGATTCACAAAACCCAGAATCCAATCGAAAAAAGGGGTGAGCTTTGATTTGAGGACGAGCGATTATGGAGCCTTTTATTGTATGAGAGTATATGTATATTTTTTTTCTTTATCTGAAAGGGTGATTTTGGGCGTGGTTCTTTATTTCCTGGAGTATACATAGTTAAGAATTACAAGGAGGTTGTTTTATTTGTATTGAGCAGGATAGGCATTTAGTTTTAGTGTTAGTTAGTCTTTGTTTGTTAGTGCTTTAATCTTTGTTTATAAAAAAATAGAAAAATAAAAAAAAGAAGCCTAGTTTTTTTTCTAGTAGTTTAGGTTAGTTTTGTTTTAGTTTAGTCAGTTGTGTTATTTTAGTTTTTGGTTTTAATTCTGAATCAGTTTTCTTTTAGTCTTTTGTTTTAATTTTGTTTTCTTTTCACAAAAAAAGAGATAGGGAGGGAGAAAAGAATCGAATTAAAGACCAAAGCAATGAGAACAAAGTTCAAGCAACTAACAAAAGAATTCAAAGGTCAACAAAGTTGCAAACAGTGGAGTTTGAAGCGTGAGCACTACTCAACTATTATGTACGGACTGTCATACCCCACTGTAATATTTTCTGAACTCTACAGGTGCTCTGCTTCAAATAAAAAAAATAGACATTGCTTGTAAAAAAATTCTGCAGGGGCAGCGGCTTGCTTGTACAATTTTTTAAATTTATGCAATTATTTGTGTTTGATTGTTGTTTTGGCTGCATTCTAAAATAAATCTAGTTACGAGCAAAGCCGTAACAAACATAAGGTGAGGAAGTCATTACCTTTCCTTAGCTCCAAAACAATTAAACTCTGTCATTTGCATACTTCTTGGACTTAAATAAAAATTGGTTAGACGTTGGCCTTAGGAGCAAAAACTCAAGATCAATAGGACAAGCAAATTTGGTTAAATATCTTAGATTTGGAAATTTATTTTGCTGTGTGGAATTCGTTTTATTCCTCTTGTAAAGGACGGTGATATGTATTACATCAGGAATTTTTCGATAATCTAGCAACTTTTCTAATCTATTTATTTAATTTGATTTGCAAAATATTTAACTGCAAGAGTGTATTTTGTGAAATTGATTCTCTCAAGGGTTTGATCACAGATATTTATTAGTTCAATTTATTGAACTTCTAGCAAAAGAGGTTGCATATTACCCGTAAAACATTGGTTGTATCCCTTAGTATTTATACTATACGTGAACGACCATAAGACCCTCTTCCCCCTTCAAACCGAGATTATCAACTAATAAGATATACTTGAGTTCATTATTTATTTTGATTAGGAGCTTCTTATGTCAACCTTAAGTCAAGGATTTTCCGTGTGTGCATTTAACAACAATGAGTGAAAAAAGTGTTAGCCAACCAAATTCTCCTAGGGGTTCTCGAATAAACCGAAACTTTCCAAATGAGTTTGATCAAAATCAAGTAAACCAAAATTTTCCAAACGAGAGGGATCAAAATAGAGTAAATCAAAAATTTCAAAATCTCAATATCGAAATGGATAGACCCATATCTCTTCGTGATCGATGTTATCCAACCAGGACTATTCAACCCTCTGCCATCGTGTTCCCACCAGCTGAAAGAAACAATTTTGAGCTTAAACATTCTTTTATTCAAGGGGTACCAAAATTTACTGGGTCTGAAAATGCTTATGAATTTCTAAGTGAATTTGAATTGTATGCGTCCACAACAAAAATGCAACAATTATCTAACGAATCGATCAAGCTAAGGCTAATCCCTTTTGCATTACTTGAAATCACTAAAAGATGGCTAAATTCTCTTCCAAAACATTCCATAAAAGTTGGAATGAATTGGTCACTGCATTCTTGAAAAAGTTTTTCCCTTTCCATAAAATTCTAAAAATCCGAATCGAGATAAATCAATTTTGCCAAAATAAGGGGGAAACTTTTTCAAAATACTTTGAAAGATTGAACCAACTATTATATAGTTGTCCTCGTCATGGAATTCTAAAAGATCACTTATGTCAAATTGCATATGAAGGGCTAAGCTATCAATCTAGAACTCAACTAGAATCAATGTGTGGAGGAGACTTTATATCTAAGACGCCGATGAAGCTTGGCAGTTCTTAGAAGATTATTCTGAAAAGGACATGCAATGGGAATCAATTCGTGTTCCTATTCGTACTTCTACTTGAGGAGTGCATGTCGTGGACCCAAGTCAAATTTTCTTAGAAAATCAAGCTCCTCAAGCCGAAGAAGGGCTACCCCACTATTACTCTCAGGACCAAGCTTATGCTATAGCTCAAAATATTCCTTACTCATCCACGTAAAATCCTGGTTGGAGGAACCACCCAAATTTTTCTTGGTCAAACCCCAATAATTCAACTAACCCATCTCACGTGCAACCTTTTATTCCAAAACCGAATTATCAAGCTCAACCTCCCAATTCTTAAACCTCTCAAGCTGCACCTCAATCCAAACAACCTTATAGACACCCCAACTTTCAATCATCAACCCAATCCTCTCAATCTTCTCAACCGTCACAAGAAATTGTGCATTTAGGGAAACAGTTGAACTCTCACGAAGCTAAAATGAACTCACATGACGCTAAACTCAACCAAATGATGAATATGATGAAGGAGCTAATGAAAAATAATAAGAAAGGAAAGTTTCCTAGTCAACCCGAGGTGAATCCAAAATATAACTCTCGTGCTGTAAATTCTTGTGAGGAAGAAAATCATAATCCGGTTAATGCTATTACAACCTTTCGATCTGGAAAGATGATTGATAATAATGTGGACAACCCTGGCGAACCTTTGAACTCGAACCCAATGCCAAATCTTGATGATCACCCATTGGCTATGAATGCCAATTCTTCTAAACCTCCATTTTCCTCAAATGTTGGCAATCCCAACAGTTCTTCTGCTAGTGTCGGCAAACTCGACCCACCTTCAAAAATCAATGTTGGCAATACCAATATTCCATCTTCTGCAACCCTACCACCTTCTTTTTCCATGGATAAACCTTCTTCTTCGAATGATGAGACTGATCATAGAGTCGAAAAACCAGTAGCTCCATTTCCTCGTAGACTCAATAATAAGAAGAAAGCGGCAAACTTCGATAAAATTTTGGAAATTTTCAAGCAAGTTCGTGTGAACATTTTTCTTTTAGACACCATTGAACAAATTCCTCATTATGCTAAATGTCTTAAGGAATTTTGTACACAAAAACGTGCGACTAACGTCCCAAAAACTGCCTTCTAATTGCGAATACAAGCTCTATTCTTTCAAATCTTGCCCCAGTCAAGTACAAAGACCCTGGCTGCCCAACGATTAATTGCAGAATACGAAACACTCACATATCTCGTGCCCTACTTGATCTTGGTGCCAGTATCAATCTTCTTCCTTATACTGTTTATTGTCAACTTGGATTAGGGGAGATTAAACTAACAAACATCACTCTTCAGCTAGTTGACCGATCTGTCAAAAAGCCATTGGGAGTCATCAAAGACATCTTGATACAGATTGAACAGTTTTACTTCCCTGTCGATTTCATAGTTCTAGAAACCGAGCCTGTCTCAAATCCCAATGTTCAAATACCGTTGATATTAGGATTCCCTTTCTTAGCAACCTCAAATGCTGTCATTAAATGTAGGAACGGTCAACTTCGATTTTCCTTCGGGCACCTAACCATTGAGCTAAACATCTTTAATCTCAACAAACAACCTAGGGATTTTGAGATCGATGAAATTGACATGATTCAAACCACAGTTGATGAAATCTTTAATGACATTTCTGAAGCCTTGAAAATGTGTCTTGACCATTTCGACTCCGATTTCGATGAACTCGAATACATTTCTTAACTGAATGAATTTCTTGACTCCAATCCTTCGTCATCTAAATCTAACCAAGGAATGTTGACCAATGTTAACACACAAGAACATCCTAAGTTAGACCTTAAACCCTTGCCACAAGATCTTAAGTACGCATACTTAGACTCCTCAGAAACTTTTCCCGTAATCTTGGCCTCTGATCTTACCGAGGACCAAGAAGACAAACTCTTGGAAATTTTGCGGGAAAATAAAGATGCTTTAGGGTGGGAACTGAGTGATAAAAAAAATTAGCCCATCAATTGTGGAACATCACATACATTTAGTTGATGAGGCAAAACCCACCCGTGAGGCTCAAAGGCGATTAAACGAAAACATGAGAGAAGTGGTCAAGGAGGAGATTATCAAATGTCTAGACAATAACATCATCTGTCCCATCTTTAATAGTACTTGGGTGAGTCCGGTACAAGTTGTACCGAAAAATTCGGGAGTCACAGTGATCAAAAATGAAAGTAATGATCTTGTCCCAACAAAAATCAAAACAAAATGGTGTGTGTGTATTGACTATCAAAAGCTCAACTCAGCCACACGAAAAGAGCATTTTTCCTTGCCTTTTATTGACCAAATGCTCGAATGTTTAGCGGGACATGAGTACTATTGTTTTCTCGGTGGATACTCTGGTTATAACCAAATCCCTGTTGCTTTAGAAGATCAAGATAAGACCACCTTTGCTTGTCCCTTTGGAACTTTTTCTTATTGTCGCATGCCTTTTGGTCTTTGTAATGCCTCCGCGACTTTCCAAAGGTGTATGATGAGTATTTTCTCTGATATGGTGGATGAATTCTTGGAAATATTTATGGATGATTTTTCAATCTACAGATCATCCTTTTCCCAATGTCTCACTCATTTAGAACTCGTTCTAAAACATTGTAAGGAGAAATCACTCATGATTAATTGGGGAAAATGTAACTTCATGGTAAAAAGGGGGATAGTTCTAGGTCACGTCGATTCAAAAGATGGCCTTGAAGTTGATAAATCCAAAATCGATTTGATTGCTAATCTACCTCCTCCTAACTCTGTTAAGGATGTTCGTTCATTTCTTGGCCATGCGGAATTCTATAGAAGATTCATTAAAGATTTCTCGAAAATTTCAAAAACTCTCTCAAACTTACTTGCCAAAGGCATCAAGTTTGAATTTTCAAATGATGCAAAACATCTTTTGAAACTCTTAAGTCAATCTTGACCACAACTCTCATCATTCAACCCCTGATTAGACTCAACCCTTCGAACTTATATGTGATGCTTCTGATTTTGCGATTGGGACCATCTTAAGCCAACGAATCGATAAACTCTCTCGAGTCATCTACTATACTAGAAAAACCTAAAATGAGGCCCAATTGAATTACTCAACTACTGAAAAGGAATTTTTGGCAGTCGTCTTCGCTCTTGAGAAATTCAGACCATATCTCATAGGATCCAAAGTCATAGTTTGTGCTGACCATGCTGCCTTACGATATTTGCTTTCTGAAAAGGATGCTAAGGCCCGCTTGATTCGTTGGATCCTTCTTCTTCAAGAATTCGATATAGAAATACGAGATAGAAAGGTTTCTGAAAATGTTGTAGCGGATCACCTCTCTTGAACTATGCACGAAAATGTTAATGACACCCAAATCGATGACTATTTTCCCAACGAACAAATCCTTTCCATCTCTAACACCCCTTGGTACGCTGACATTGTGAATTATCTTTTCACGCAACAAACCCCCGTTGAATGATCGAAATAAGATAAGCAAAAATTTCTCTCTAAAGTTCAAAACTTCTATTAGGAGGACCTATATCTTTTCAAATATTGCCCAAACCAAATCATTCCAAGGTGTGTACCCGATCATGAACACCAAAGTATTCTCTCTTTCTCACATGACCATGCTTGTGGCGGTCATTTTGGAGCAAGAAAAACTGCTGCAAAAGTATTGCAAAGCGGTTTTTATTGGCCTACACTCTTCCGTGACGCTTTCGAATTTTGCTCTAAATGCGATCAATGTCAAAGAACGGGTTGAATCACTAAGCGAAACATGACGCCTCTCGACCCCATTTTAGTGATTGAATTATTTGATGTTTGGGGCATCGATTTCATGGGACCATTCCCTAACTCATTTGGGAATCTTTACATCTTGCTTGCGATAGACTATGTCTCAAAATGGGTTGAAGCTATCCCGACCAAAACCAACGATAACAAGGTTGTTACCAAATTCCTAAAAGAAAACATCTTTTCACGCTTTGGCACACCTTGAGCTTTCATTAGCGATAATGGCTCTCACTTCTGTAATCATGCTTTTAAATCCCTGCTTAAGGAATACTCAATCACACACAAGTTGTCGACCCCTTACCATCCACAAACTAGTGGGCAAGTAGAAGTTTGCAATAGAAAAATCAAACAAACTCTTGAGAAAACCGTGAATTCCAATAGAAAAGATTGGTCCTTAAAACTGATTGATGCACTTTGGGCTTTTCGCACTGCTAACAAAACCAATCTAGGGATGTCACCATATCGGTTAGTCTTTGGAAAGGCCTGTCACTTACGTCTTGAATTAGAGCACCGTGCTCTTTGGGAAATTAAACTTTTTAATTTTGACTTAGAGAAGGCTAGGTCACATAGGAAGTTACAGATTTCAGATTTAGAGGAATTAAGGAATGAAGCATATGAAAATGCGAAAATCTTTAAAGAAAGAACCAAAGCCCAACACGACAAGAACATACTTTGTAAGGAATTCAAACGTAGGACAAAAAGTTCTTTTGTACGACTCTAGGCTTCACTTGTTTCCAGGAAAACTCAGATCTCGACGGACTGGACCTTATGTTGTGAAAACAGTATATCCTCATGGAGCAGTTGAAATTGAAAGTCCTAAGGATGGAAAAGTCTTCAAAGTAAACAATCAACGACTGAAAACATTTTTGGAATTCGAGCAATACGAAGATGATGACCTTATCGATCTTCATGACCCTGATCATACACCATGAAATCCGGTGGTACACGTTATTTTTCTTTTATTTTTCTTTTTTTTCCCTTCCATTTTGTTCTACATACCTTAGACAGTTGGGACACTGTCTCAATCTAGTGTGGAGGAGTCAAGTTTGCATTACATCATCAAAAAAAAAAACATTTTTACTACATGTGTTTCCCTTTTCTTCATTTTTAAAAAAAAAAACACAAACACGACTCATTTTAGAGTGATATTGCGAAATAAGTTTAAAATTTTTAGTCAGTTGATAGTATTTTTTTTCTCTTAGCTTAGACCGAATAAGAAATATAATGAAAAGTTTAATTTAGAGGGATAATAGTGTAACCGGTACATAGGGAGATTCTTAGGTGATGGCCATGAAATCTATTCTATACTGTAGTCTTTGTTTAAATAAGTGGAGGACTAAAAATACTTATGTTGGCTTTTCGAATCTTTAAAACTAAGTTGTGCTAAGTTGAATTCGCGTAACTCTCTTTTGTGCTATATTTTCAATAATAATAATAGTAATCCAAGGGTATCCAACATTGCTTGTATATCTAGCGTTGGTGTGCAAACCCGCCAAGCTTTATCCTATATGTTGTTGACAAAGTCTATGTTGGAATATCTTGGTCTCATTTTATGAGTTGGACACCTAAGGATAACCGACATGTTATTGACAAAGTCAATGTCGGTCTACACAATCCGCCAAGCTCTGTCCTAACTCTCCGTCAGTCCGCAAGGCAGTGTATAGGTGGGATGCCTTGGTCTTTTAAGTTAGGTGTATGTAATTAATCATAAATTTTAAAATTTTATAGAATAGAGAATAAGCGATGATGCCCAAACACATCTTGACCTTATTGATTTGACTAGCCATACACAAGAAAATAATAATACAACTTTGCAAAACTATGCCATGCAAACTAAGAATCTATTTCATGGCTACACTATGTTATCAACCGAACCAACTGGCCAAACTGGAATTTAACATTTGAAAACTTGAATTATATTGAATTTTTTTTAACACGTTGAGGTGTCTAAAATAAAATCAACTGACTAGAAATTGTTAACTTAATTTGTTGTATCACTTTTCTGAAACAAGTCGTGTTGTCATTTTTGTTTTTTTGTATATATCCATTGCATTCATGTAGTTGCATTAGATCCATACATACTGCATTTGGATTTTGTGGGTAGTATCCGCTGAAAACCCTCACGAGACACCACTCATCCTACTAGGGACACCTAAAGGTTTACGGCTTGTTGCATACGCTTAATGCAATCGTGTTTCCTACGAAACTGTGACCTATCTAGTTTAGCTTTTCATTTTTTTTTACTCGAGGATGAGTAAAAGATAAGTGTGGGGGTATTCGATTAACATAAAATGTGTTTATTTTGTGCTTTTATATTTTATCTTTTATAAATAAATAAATGATATTTTGGGTATTTTTATGTGTTTTTACAAATTGTCAAGTGATGCCTCCTTCATTTCAAATTAAAGGCCAACTACAAAGAAAAAGTTACTTCCCAATATCAAAGCAATCTCAATTGCAAAAGAAGTTGTAGCTCAATGGTAAAGACATAGGAATTTGTATTGAGAGACCTGAGTTCGATCCCCATCAAGCTCTCTTTTTGCTGAAGAAAGGAACATTTACACTGCCTCCTTTGCTCTGAAGAATATATGGATTAGTGTTATATTATATATATATTCATATGTATGTATGTATGATATACACTAATAAACATTTCAGGAACAGCCATATTCTTATCATGGAAATCAATTCAAATCATTCATTTTTTTCAACTGCCATTTAGAAGAATATTTGATTGAATTATTACCAAGAAGAAGATAAATTTTGAAGATTTTATCCTATGTTGCCTTTGGAGTCTAATAAGCATCCTTGCTTGGAAGAATTAATCACATACAATCTGGTCACCAATCAATTAGCCATATGGAAGATTTGGAAGATATTCACCATGATATGCTCAGATATCTTTTATTTCCAAACAAGTTTGGTCAAGAAAGGCATGAGATATGATAATACTTCTTGGGAAAAGAGGCCCATTTAGTCATAGATCTTGTTAGGGTTTGGCCCATCTCACCTATAAATATACGTTGTAACCAATGTAAAGGGGTGCCATTTTTTATTTCTGTATTCTCGTTTATGAATAACAAAGTTTTTCGTCATTTTAGTTGATTGTTTTTTTTCATAACAGTTCGTGTGTCTACTCAATTAGTTTTGGTAGAACACATATTGTTATTTTCTTTTATTATTGCATGTTAGCGATTGACCGTTTAATTAGATTCAACGGCAATACTACTTTTAATTTTCTGTTATTGTTCTAGTTGTTATTTTCTTTTTCTAGTAATTGGTTCCTTTATTTCCAGTTATTGAATTTGATATTGATCTGATTAGATTTAGATCCATAGTAAATTCAATAGCATTAATTCAAAAACATCTCCAGATTTTGTCTAACTCGCCTAAGAATAGATAAATAATAAGATTTGAAACACCTCCCTGTGATTTGACTTCATATTACGTGACCTGTGCGCTTGTAGTATTTTATTTCAAAATCTACGCTTTTCTAATCCATAGGAAAGCATCGATCATAGAGTTCGTAATTACCTTTGATTTTAAGCCCTCTAAGTATTTTACCCCTTGATTACTTACAACATTAGAAATTTAGCCCACCCTTGTTGATCAGATTAGATCGAGGAAGAAAGAGGACATGAAGTTAGTAGACATCATAGATAGGGTTAGCAGAGGAGAAGCCTCATGACATCTCTAACGCAATTTCATAGATTCTAAGGGTTTGTTGGGAAGATATGGGAAGTTATGTGCACCCCGCATGGGTGATTTGGTGAGTGCGGTATTATCTAAGGCACACTACTCGTGGAAGACCGTCCATCCCGGTGGAGATAAAATGTACAAAGATATGAAGCGGTACTTCTTTTGGCCCAACTAGATGAAAGATATGTTAAAAGTTTGTTGCTAGGTTTTCGACCTGTCTAAGAGTCAAAATGGAGCAAAAGAACCCCGAAGGATTGTTCTAGACCTTATATATACCCAATCGAAGTGGGAGAGTATTAATTGACTTTATATACGGCTTGCTCTGATTTGGAAACGGTAATTCTAGCATTTAGGCGAATTTTGATTCATTGACTAAGTGCACTCACTTTTTACTAGTTCTAATCAAGAGATCAACAACTTCATTGGGATCCATTTATTTTAAAGAGGTTGGTCGGCTTTAGGGATCCCCCGAATATAGTGAATGATAGGGATCCAATTTTCATGAGCAAATGTTGTGAGAGACTATAAGAGGCATTAGGGATAAAGTTGAGATTGAGCACTACCTATCACTCTTAGAAAAACGTCCAAATGAAAAAGGTGGATGTGTACACGTTATTTTGGAGGAATTTGACAGAAGCGCTTACCATTGGTAGAGTCCGCCTATAATAACAGTTTTTAAGTAAGCATTGGAATGGCTCATTTAGAGGATTGTGTAGTGTGCCTTCTTACTATTGGGAGACCAAGGTTAGATTCCTACTTAGACCGTACATGATTCGAGAGACATTAGATAGGATTGTTTAATTAAGAACAGGATGAAAGCGACCAAAGATAAAAAGAATCCATACGACATTAAGAGGATGACAGACTTAGAATTTAAGGTTGGGATTTGGTTTTCATTAAGGTTGTTACCATTAAGGAACGTCATGAGATTTGGCTTGATGGGAAGCCCGCTCCTAGTTCTTCACGACATTTCCCACTACTAGAAAAGTGGGCATATTCGACACTAATGTGTGTGCGTTGCATGAAATGTGTGGCAGAAGTTATGCTTATCTTCTGCAACAACACTCAAATGTTGTTGCATTAGATGTGAATGCACTATTGCGGTGGGAATTCTAGTGCTGTGACATGCAAAACCAGTTAAAAGAGTTGCAATACATATATACAGTCTAGCTCATCAATCCGTGTTATCAACATAAACAAAGCGTCAGCCGTAGATGCACAATTAATCCAATGGTTCATACCATTCCTTCCGCTATGTGAAATTTTAGCGTGGTGTTTTCCCCCTTCATGAAATACTTTCCTGCTACGTGAAATTCTCTCCCTTCCTCCTCAGTTCCCAATCTCTTTCCCATTAGCAAAACGAACCAAAACTAAATCTTTAATCACCGTTGTTTCAAATCACACATGGCATAGCTTTTCTTTCTCATCAAAAAATCCTAAATATTCATGCCTTTCCCAAATTCGAGCCTTTTACCCATCGTCGTTGTCAGTCTTTCCTCCTTCCACCATCGCAAGCTTCTTCTACTTTGGGCCTTTAATTTAAGAGATTTTGAAGGAGTTGGAAATGTCTAGTTCGACAATACTAATGCCTTTGCAATGGTAGCTAAGGCAGTTGAATCCCAACCTAATTGTAAAAGGGTCCACATATAGGCACTACCACTATCAATCAAAATGGTGATGGCTGTTAGTCCCTAAACTTGCATGCTTTGTGGTGTGCAAAGACCAACAATAGCTTGTAAAGAGATCTCTGTCGATTCAGGTCCTTCTAGCCCTTCAAGCCTCATTCAAAGGAGAGCCGGTGGTAGGCTGGATGTCGGTGCAGGTCTTTGGTTGACTAGTCCTTTTAATTTGACTAGCAACATGACTATTTTTCTTGATCTAGTTGTTGTTATTCTTGGAATCAAGGTAAGTTGTATACTTTTTTATACCTGGTTAGGCTTTTGACCAGTACCTTCTAAAGCTTTTATGGTCAGTAGTGGATTGTCATTTTTATTATCCAATTTATGTACCGAAAATTTATTAGAATCAAAACTATGCAGTGGATCTTGAGTCTTTGTCATCTGATGTTTAAGAAATCCATGCAAACCTGAACGATAATAGTTGCGTTAAGTTTACTTGTCTGAACTTGAACCTTGTTTCTTTACAATATCACCCTGAATCCCGGTTGAGACTTAAGGCATAATCTTGTGTTCTTTATGCTTGCTTAATCACTCCCTTAATGAATTTGTGCAACAACGACATTAGATAGGTTATTATGCATAATTTTTGTGTTATCGGTAGTAAAACTAATGTTAACAGCTAGCGTTCTTTCACCAGTTCATATCTGAGTATTATTCGGCAATGGCCAAATATGCGCAAATTTGTGTTAGCCAGTAAACTTCTGGTTCTATAGATTATGCGCATATATATACACACATAGAGGTTAGTATGCAGTACTTATGGGACAAATATGAACACTCATGATTACTTTTTTTATTACTCTATTAATATTGATTAACAATGTTAATATTGATTTTTAAAGCTTTGAGCTTAACATGAACACAGAGGTTACTATGCTGTAATGACCCGCATTCGCAGAGGGTATTATAATTAATTTATTTAATTATATAAATAGTGATATAGTGAATTAAATGGTCGTGGAATTAAATAATGGTGAATATTTAATTAAAATAATAAATTAAATAATATATTTAATTCTGAAATAATCAGAATTGGCTGAAATGGCGATATCGTGTGAACTGGATCATCTGTGATATTTAATTCAGTTTAGAATTGAATTAGAATAACGAATATATTGTTTGAACGATAGTTTGAACGTATAATTATATTATAATTAAAAATCGGGCTTGAAATGGCGCTGCAGTTCGTAAATTGGCGATTCGAACTTCAAACGAATATACAGAAGCCATTTTAAATCGGATTTCTGTGAAACAAGAAATGTTAGGAGCTGGTGGAGTATATCTTTCTAATGGAAGAGAAAAATCAGGATCTCGTCGAGTAGATTTTGATTTACGTCCAAATCAAATTTCAGAAAAATCGCTGTGGAATTCCTTTATAATTTGCAACGCTTTATTTACGTTATAAAAGGGTTTTCAAAATATTTGAATATCGGGTTTGAATTTAGATGAGGTTCTTTTGAGACATAATGATAATTTATTTTTTAGAATTTTATGGAAATTTTTAATTAATTAAATAAGCAAATTTTTATTTGGAGTATTTGGCACACTGTATCGACATTTCGGGGTATCACAATATGAGTTAATCTACCGGTATTATTATATCTTTGGGATCGTGGTACGTTGGTCGTCACAACGGTATGTTCAACTCTGTCTATAGCAGTCCGTACAATCGTATAAATTTTTGTGTAACGAAGTTGATGCACCGAGGTATGCTAAACAAAACTTTATAACCGAAACAAAATAAATGAAATATATTAAGTCCTTGGCCTTTACGTGTGCACGTCCTTCCTCCCATCCATATACACGCTCCTCCATTTGTTCCTCATCTCCTTCTGCAATTGAAAAACGTAGAAGCCCCATCTCCTCAAAACAAAACTATATAAATACTCGTTAAGTTCCCTTACAACCTAATTTCATTGTCACTGTAAATCGAAACAGCAGCCTACCTGGTTTCCCATCTCAAATCTCTAAACTGCTTTCCTCATGTAGCTTCAAAACTAAACACTCGAAAATACACATATCGAAGTTGCGTGGCTACTCTGTTTGGTCTGGTTGTCTCGCTAGTTTTGGGTACATGGTCTTCAAAGTCACGGCATGGAGATCTGGAGCCTGCTTTCTCATTTAGGCGGCAAGTGGGGGTGACGGTTTTGACATGGAGGGAGCGTGGGACATGGTGTGGAGCTGGAAGTCGGATTCCACATGAGGAGCACGGTCTGAAACTGAGTAGATGGAAGCTTCAAACTCACGGAGCTTGAAAGGATGGACTTTTACTATGTGAATAATGAAGATGTTTGATGTTTCTTTGTTTGTGAAGTATTGAAGTCGGTGGAACAAAATACAGGAAGGGGGGTTTTGAGTTGAGGTAATACCGTAATAATACATGCGGCCTGGTAGAAATAAACAACAGGAACTCACGTTGTTGAGGAAGTAGACATTGAAGGATATGGAGGAAAAATGGTGGGGTTCATCTGTAAATCGGTTATGGCTCGACATAATTTAAATGGGGTTCAAATGCGTGAAAGTTGGGTTGGTGGCAATAAAGGGATGGAAACAGTAATCGACGGTTTTGAAAACAGATGGGGTGAAGTCGTTTTTTTGGAAAAGATGGTATGGTGTTTTTCTTTGTTCGGTTTATACTGTGGTGAGGAAGTAAATCGATGAACAAATGTTTTGGCATTGGCACTTTGGGTTTTTTGCGGTTTTGAGTGGTACTGGAGTGTTTATTGTGTTTGGAGGAAGAAGATTAGAATGGAGCGGGTAGCAACAGAATGGGCCGACAGATTCAAGGTTAAGGCCCGTTAATAATTAATCCTTGTTTTATTTAAATTAAATATTCATACCAGCTTGTTAATTCAATAACGTGATCACACGATATCAGATTGACGAACCATAATTTGCGTTGGGACCGTAGGGACGAGGACTTCGAAATGAAACTGACTGGAAGCCCATTGGAGCTTGTTTGAATTTATGATGAAATAAATTGTTTGATTCAAATCAAACGAACAGTTTATCGTTCTTTAACGATGAACTGCCAAAGTGAGTAAAACTCACCAACTCTGAACAGTTCTATTTTTACAACGTATTCTTAGAACTGTTAATTATCTGTTGATTGTTGTGTGTTGACTATTTGATTGAACTGCTAGTCAGTTAGGGGAAATTATATATATATGTATATATATAAACTGTTAAATATTTATATGTTGATTCTGCTATCAGAATATTTCATATCAAAGTGAAATCGATGTTAATCGTATTGTCTAACATCTGTGATGCAGGGGAACAGGTTGGAGGAATCCAACTGGATTCCTCAACATTTATTTTACTGTGATTCATATATTGTGATATATGATGTGATATATAATCTGACGTTGATTATATGTGTTTGGACGATATTTATCGTTGTTATATGGTATGTTAAATACCATAAGAAATACTGGATGTGGGAAAAGGGATTTTCAAAGTATATTTTGAAAATAATTTATTTATATAAAATCAATGGATTTTATATTATAAAAAGAAAAAGGATTTTGAATAAAAGAAATATATTTGTAAATCAAATATAAGGGAATTATATTTGTAAATCAAATAGAAGGGAAAGAATTTGTTAAACAGATATAGAGGGAAATATTTGTAAAACAAAGATAAAAGGAAATATTTGTAGAACATTACAAATAGATTAAAAGGGATTATTTATTTATTTAGGGAATAAATAGAATTAGAATAAAGGAATATTTATTTGAGAAAATAAATAGAATAAAGGAAGTATTTATTTAGAAAATAAATATGATATTATAAAAGGAGTTAGAATTAATCAGTTAGAGTTAAAGGAGTTAATCGAATATAATTTATTCAAATAGAGTTAAAGGAGTTAGAATTAATCAGTTAGAGTTAAAGGAGTTAATCGAATATAATTTATTCAAATAGAGTTAAAGGAGTAAGAATTAATCAGTTAGAGTTAACCAGTTAGAGGTAATCAAATAGAGTTAACGAACTAGAGTTAATCGTATAGAGTTAAGCAAAATTTGAAAATGACTAGAGATTAATAAGTTGAATGGTTTCCTGAGTATCGATCTGATGTTGGTTTCGGCCTTCGGGGTTTATACTTAGGAAGTTATTCTCTTGTTAGTTATAGTTAGAGTCTGATAGATGTGGAAGAATAGTGATACATAATTAAGCCATGAAAATGTTTTCCAGTGTTAATAACGTATATTTTCTAAATATAGAAAATAGCAAATGTTGAATATAGGTAAACAGGAGATGTAAAATGAACTAAAGAGATTAATGTCAAATGATGTTTGTTCGATATAATTTCCATCTGGAAATAATATCGTTGTTTGCACACTTGTTTTCTTTGATAGTTAACTCACAGACTATCGAAGTTTTGACCATTTTAACGTTGTTAATATGGAGAGACCGGTTGGATTATTAAATCATTTATACCAAAGATAATTGAAGATGGAGTAAAAGTGCAAGGGTTGTTGTATAAGTCTTAGATAATAGTGACTAAGATGGATATACTGAATAGTGCCTTCGGTTTGTCCAGCCCCAGGACAACTTGTATGGACGAAGGTACGACAGAGTATATCCAATGGATCGCGTAAGTTGATCTGTTCAAACGTATTCACGTTTGGTGGCGGAGGAATTCGTTTCTCTTAGCTGTATACCCGTGTTATTTTTGGGTACGTCAATTTGTGATTTGGCGGGTATGACGATGTGACATTCTAAGTGAACAAAGATATGGCATGTAAACCTGGATGACTTATATGGATGAATGTCCGACAGAGTATTTCCAGAAAGGTCACATACATTGATTTCTTCAACCATACCAAGAGTGGAAGCGGAGAAGGAAACTTCTTTAGCTAACACGTAATGTACTGTTGTAGACGTCAATTAGTGATTTTCGATGGATATGACAATGTGGCATTCGAAGTGAATCTGATGTGATGATAAAGCGTAACCTCAAGCCTCATCAACCGGTAAATGACAAAAATCGGGAAGGCGGCATGGCTATGTAGGTCGCACCTATTAGGGTGTATAATCATCTGATCTAGAGTTTCATTTACTTCTATAAAATCTATTGTTGATGTTGTCCCATTCGGGAAACGGTTGCTGATCCCAACCGTTGGTGATATACATTCGATACACTCAAGCAAAATGAGTGGTCGGTCATGTGTGGCCGGGTTGCAAGATGTTCTTGTTGAACCCAGTTTATTCCTCTCTAGAGGTACACTAGCGAAAGGTGGTTCCATACATTGTCATAGTTGGAAATCCATTACCCAATACGTGTTTGCGGTTTTGATTGTATACCATATATGTAGAATGTGAGATGAAATCGTTTCTGCTAAATGATTATTATATTGTGGTTGATAGACATTATTATAATATCAAAAGGTTTTGATATAAAGATATTTTGGATTCTCATAAGGGAAAACCCCGTTCCATTATACGGTGTGGTCTTATGAGATATCGTTTACTTGTTCAAACTGTTTTAAACTGTTTTACTCACACTAGTCCCATGACTGACCCAGAGTTTACTTTGTTTTGTTTTCCCTAAACTCTTGGGTGCCTAATTTTGTACGGGCAGTCAAGTAGTCGGGATTTACAGATATACATGGAGAGCTTGGAGCAGGACGCTTCAAGATCATATAGATATTGTTTATTTCCGCTATGTTGTAAGTGCTGTACCTTGAAATGATATGTATATTCAAGTACAGATTTTTATTTCAAAGATATGTTATCTATTATATGTTATTCGTTCAGCTGTGAGGTTCGTGTTACTCTGATGTTGTGTTCTTCTTCTTCTTCTATTCTAAGTTTCTATCTTATCTATCCTCACCCTCTAAATTCTTTCTATAAATTTCCTGATTTTCAGTTTAATTTGGGTTTGGACTTGTGTTTTTGGTCAGCTCAAATTGGACCGGATTTTCGAGTCATTACAGTTGGTATCAGAGCTTAAGTTAAGTGAATTACCTTGGCTCTGTGGCGTGACTCAGTAGAGATAGGGTTAGTAATACCCTAGATTGAGTTGAGTGTATATATACGAGTGAACGTATTTGTTATTGATATAAAAATTTGTTTTATATTGTGGAGATTTATTGGTTGAGTGGCTTATGAATTCTAGTCGAACAGTTTGATCCACTGTATCGGTAGGAGTTACTAAACACTCAAATACGATGGGTCGACACGGTATGTTTTGAAAAGAGGATAAATAGAATAGGTTTACCCAAGGTATATCTTGATATGGAGAAGATATATATATCAAAATTATAATATATTGGATATATTGGTTGTTATTATAATCGAGTAAGATTATAAATTAATTGGTTATGTAAATAACCAATCAGAATTCATATAAGTGAAATACGTGAAATCAGATGAGTTAAATCTGAAATTTAAACCAGAAATTGAGTTAAAACTCTGGAGAATTGGATAAGTGTTTGTAAATGGATTTGGATTAAAAATAAGGAAAAATTAAGATCCTGAGAGATTTTAAATTGTTTTACAAGTAGTGTGAATTATATTTTGAAATGGATTTCAAAATGGAAATGTTTAGAAATGGTTTTATATTATTGAACTCACTTCGATCGCTGGAAGATAGATTCTGATGATGACAGCTGCATCATCAGTATTCATTTTCGAGTTGTAAGTGACGAATTACTACCAGGGATACTGTTTTGAATTTGTTTTGGGAAAGACAAGTTGTGTTAAATTTCAAAATGGGATTTACAGTATAAAATTTGAATAGAATTAACTAAGTCGAAGAGGAATTAGTTAATCGAGTTTTGAATTTGAAGTTGAACTTTGAAAGGTGAATCGGATTTGTAAATGGATATTCGAAATCGATATAGAACTAAAATTTGAAATTTTGATTCAAATTAGTTAATAAGCAAGTTAAAATATATTTGAACATGTCATGTTCAAATATAAAAGTGAAATAGACTTAAGAGTTAATTAACGAATTAAGTTAAAACGACCAGGTATAGTTAAAATAGATTGGGCAGGTATAAATATACATGAGATAGGTATGGATAAGGTATGAAGGTATAAATAAAATGTTCGACGAAAAGGTATGTATTTAATTCATATATGAGATTTTATGCGCCGTATCGGCTAGCCGCTTGGATTTTTCTTTTTCTTTTGGATTGGTGAGGGCCATGGGAGGCTATTTGAAATATCCTGATGCTCCTGGTAAAAAGGAGGTTATGGCAAATTTTTCCGGGAATTTAAGGATTTAGAATATTTTTTAAGATAATTTGATAGTTAGAAATCAACGTATCGATATATATATAGAAGTCGATAAGGAAACAAACTTAGAAATAGAATAGTAAAATCAAAAAGGAAGACTAAGAATAAAATCTAGTAAGAATGGAAAGAGGAAGCGTATATGTGTTTAAAAGTGAATAAGTAGTTGTATGGTATTGATTATTCGAGTAAGTAGACATATCTGTTTTGACGCTATAAATGTTATTCAGTCAAGGTCTGAGAGGTAGTTATACCCCAACTTGATTGATTTTCATTATTAACAAATAAATAGTAAGATTTCAGGCTCGAAGATCAATGTTGAATAAGAGTTAGTTGAATATAGTATTTGGGTTGTCGTAACGATGTTTTACACAACATCCGTTTTAACCCAAATAAGTGTAAGCTTGGAAATATAATAAAGAATATTTCCTAAGTATAGAAATAAACGAGATCGGAAAAGAGATAAGTAATTGGAATATTTTCCAATTATAAATAGCATATATTTTCTAAAGTTTAGAAAATAAAGGAAGGCGATATTCAGAAATGTTTTCAAAATACCATAAAAGACCAATATGGTTATTGAAAATATTTGGTTAACAAATATTGATAAAGAAATAGAGAAGTGATTTAACCAATGGAATATTAATTAAGGGCTCAGTGAGATGTTCAAAAGGAAAATTTGATTTTGAAAAGAGTAAACTATTTAAAAACTTCCAGGGAAAGACTGTTTGAATTAAAAACAAATTTAACAGAAATTTGTGAAAGCAAAATTGAATTAAAGTCAAGCCAGTAAAGTGGTAACTGAGATTGAACTAGAATGATATCAAGACAAATTGGATTGTGAGATTCAAATTTGAAGTGTAATGTGATAATTAAGTTAAGAGTTGGGAATCGAGAAGAAACTCGAGTTGAAATGATATTTGGCTCGGATATAAGCGAATGGTTGTGTTGTGGATAAAAGCAGATTGGAATTTGATTGGGATGACCCTTGTATCCGTTGAATTGATAACAGGTGGAAAGGATATAATGATATGCCGACAAAAGGTGCAAGTTTATATTTCTATTGGATATAAGATTTATGAGCCGAATTGGCAAGCCGCTTGGCTGTTTGATTTTCTTTTGGGTTGGAGATGGCCCAGAGAGGCGAGTGGGAGTTTGACCTATTTACCAGTACAAAGGAGGTGTTGGCGATTTTTTTTTTTTGAAAAGTTAAGGTGTTAGAAAATTTTCAGGATTTTTGAAAATTTTCGTTGATAAGAATTAATTAATAATTTAATTGAAATTAAATTGGTTCAGTTGAAACTGAAGTTAAGAAGTGAACAAATAAGTTCTAACCAGTCGATATGGTCGTTCCCTACCTTAGCAATTTCGAGGACAAAATTATTTTAAGTGGGGAAGATCGTAATGACCCGCATTCGCAGAGGGTATTATAATTAATTAATTTAATTATATAAATAGTGATATAGTGAATTAAATGGTCGTGGAATTAAATAATGGTGAATATTTAATTAAAATAATAAATTAAATAATATATTTAATTCTAAAATAATCAGAATTGGCTGAAATGGCGATATAGTGTGAACTGGATCATCTGTGATATTTAATTCAGTTTAGAATTGAATTAGAATAACGAATATATTGTTTAAATGACAGTTTGAACGTATAATTATATTATAATTAAAAATCGAGCCTGAAATGGCGATGTAGTTCGTAAATTGGCGGTTTGAACATCAAACGAATATACAGAAGCCGTTTTAAATCGGATTTCTGTGAAATAAGAAAGGTTAGGAGCTGGTGGAGTATATCTTTCTAATGGAAGAGAAAAATCGGGATCTCGTCGAGTATATTTTGATTTACGTCCAAATCAAATTTCAGAAAAATCGCTGTGGAATTCCATTATAATTTGCAACGCTTTATTTACGTTATAAAAGGGTTTTCAAAATATTTGAATATCGGGTTTGAATTTAGACGAGGTTCTTTTGAGACATAACGATAATTTAATTTTTAGAATTTTATGGAAATTTTTAATTAATTAAATAAGCAACTTTTTATTTGGAGTATTTGGCACACTGTATCGACATTTTGGGGTTTCACAATATGAGTTAATCTACCGGTATTATTATATCTTTGGGATCGTGGTACGTTGGTCGTCACAACAGTATGTTCAACTCTGTCTATAGCAGTCCGTACAATCGTATAATTTTTTGTGTAACGAAGTTGATGCACCGAGGTACGCAAAACATAATTTTATAATCGAAACAAAATAAATGAAATATATTAAGTCCTTGGCCTTTACGTGTGCACGTCCTTCCTCCCATCCATATACACGCTCCTCCATTTGTTCCTCATCTCCTTCTGCAATTGAAAAACGTGGAAGCCCCATCTCCTCAAAACAAAACTCTATAAATACTCGTTAAGTTCCCTTACAACCTAATTTCATTGTCACTGTAAATCAAAACAGCGGCCTACCTCGTTTCCCATCTCAAATCTATAAACCGCTTTCCTCATGTAGCTTCAAAACTAAACACTCGAAAATACACATATCGAAGTTGCGTAGCTACTCTGTTTGGTCTGGTTGTCTCGCTAGTTTTGGGTACATGGTCTTCAAAGTCACGGCATGGAGATCTGGAGCCTGCGTTCTCATTTAGGCGGCAAGTGGGGGTGACGGTTTTGACATGGAGGGAGCGTGGGACATGGTGTGGAGTTGGAAGTCGGATTCCACATGAGGAGCACGGTCTGAAACTGAGTAGATGGAAGCTTCAAACTCACGGAGCTTGAAAGGATGGACTTTTACTATGTGAATAATAAAGATGTTTGATGTTTCTTTGTTTGAGAAGTATTGAAGTCGGTGGAACAAAATACTGGAAGGGGGGTTTTGATTTGAGGTAATACCATAATAATACATGCGGCCCTGGAGAAATAAACAACAAAAACTCACGTTGTTGAGGAAGTAGACATTGAAGGAGATGGAGGAAAAATGGTGGGGTTCATCTATAAATCGGTTATGGCTCGGCATAATTTAAATGGGGTTCAAATGCGTGAAGTTGGGTTGGTGGCAATAAAGGGATGGAAACAGTAATCGACGGTTTTGAAAACAGATGGGGTGAAGTGGTTTTTTTGGAAAAGATGGTATGGTGTTTTTCTTTGTTCGATTTATACTGTGGTGAGGAAGTAAATCGGTGAACAAATGTTTTGGCAATGGCACTTTGGGTTTTTTGTGGTTTTGAGTGGTACTAGAGTCCGTATTGTGTTTGGAGGAAGAAGATTAGAATGGAGTGGGTAGCAACAGGATGTGCCGACAGATTCAAGGTTAAGGCCCGTTAATAATTAATCCTTGTTTTTTTTAAATTAAATATTCATACCAGCTTGGTAATTCAATAACGTGATCATACGATATCAGATTGATGAACCGTAAGTTGCGTTGGGACCGTAGGGACGAGGACTTCAAAATGAAACTGACTGGAAGCCCATTGGAGCTCATTTGATTTTATAATGAAATAAATTGTTTGATTCAAATCAAACAAACTGTTTATCGTTCTTTAACGATGAACTGCCAAAGTGAGTAAAACTCACCAACTCTGAACAATTCTATTTTTACAACGTATTCTTAGAACTGTTAATTATCTATTGATTGTTGTGTGTTGACTGTTTGATTGAACTGCTAATCAGTTAGTGGAAATTATATATATATATATATATATATAAACTATTAAATATTTATATGTTGATTCTGCTATCATAATATTTCATATCAAAGTGAAATCGATGTTAATCGTATTGTCTAACATCTGTGATGCAGGGGAACAGGTTGGAGGAATCCAACTGGATTCCTCAACATTTATTTTACTGTGATTCATATATTGTGATATATGATGTGATATATAATATGACGTTGATTATATGTGTTTGGACGATATTTATCGTTGTTATATGGTATGTTAAATACCATAAGAAATACTGGATGTGGGAAAAGGGATTTTCAAAGTATATTTTGAAAATAATTTATTTATATAAAATCAATGGATTTTATATTATAAAAAGAAAAAGGATTTTGAATAAAAAAATTAATTTGTAAATCAAATATAAGGGAATTATATTTGTAAATCAAATAGAAGGGAAAGAATTTGTTAAACAGATATAGATGGAAATATTTGTAAAACAAAGATAAAAGGAAATATTTGTAGAACATTACAAATAGATTAAAAGGGATTATTTATTTATTTAGGGAATAAATAGAATTAGAATAAAGGAATATTTATTTGAGCAAATAAATAGAATAAAGGAAATATTTATTTAGAAAATAAATACGATATTATAAAAGTAGTTAGAATTAATCAGTTAGAGTTAAAGGAGTTAATCAAATTTAATTAATTCAAATAGAGTTAAAGGAGTTATAATTAATCAGTTAAAGTTAAAGGAGTTAATCGAATATAATTTATTCAAATAGAGTTAAAGGAGTTAGAATTAATCAGTTAGAGTTAACCAATTAGAGATAATCAATTAGAGTTAATCAATTAGAGTTAAAAACGAACTAGAGTTAATCGTATAGAGTTAAGCAAAATTTGAAAATGACTAGAGATTAATAAGTTGAATGGTTTCTTAAGTATCGATCTGATGTTGGTTTCGGCCTTCTGGGTTTATACTTAGGAAGTTATTCTCTTGTTAGTTATAGTTAGATAGATGTGGAAGAATAGTGATACATAATTAAGCCATGAAAATGTTTTCCAGTGTTAATAACGTTTATTTTCTAAATATAGAAAATAGTAAATGTTGAATATAGGGAATCAGGAGATGTAAAATGAACTAAAGAGATTAATGTTAAATGATGTTTGTTCGATATAATTTCCATCTGGAAATAATATCGTTGTTTGCACACTTGTTTTCTTTGATAGTTAACTCAAAGACTATCGAAGTTTTGACCATTTTAACATTGTTAATATGGAGAGACCGGTTGGATTATTATCTAAAGAACCACTCTGTATTGGCATAAGCGTTGCGAATCATTTATGCCAAAGATAATTGAAGACGGAGTAAAGTGCAAGGGTTGTTGTATAAGTCTTAGATAACAGTGACTAAGATGGATATACTGAATAGTGCCTTCGGTTTGTCCAAGCCCAGGACAACTTGTATGGACGAAGGTCTGACAGAGTATATCCAATGGATCGCGTAAGTTGATCTGTTCAAATGTATTCATGTTTGGTGGCGGAGGAATTCGTTTCTCTTAGCTGTATACCCGTGTTATTTTTGGGTAAGTCAATTTGTGATTTGGAAGGTATGACGATGTGACATTCTAAGTGAACAAAGATGTGGCATGTAAACCTGGATGACTTGTATGGATGAATGTCTGACAGAGTATTTCCAGATAGGTCACGTACATTGATTTCTTCAACTGTACCAAGAGTGGAAGCGGAGAAGGAAACTTCTTTAGCTAACACGTAATGTACTGTTGTAGACGTCAATTAGTGATTTTCGATGGATATGACAATGTGGCATTCGAAGTGAATCTGATGTGATGATAAAGCGTAACCTCAAGCCTCATCAACCGGTAAATGACAGAAATCAGGTAGGCAGCATGGCTATGTAGGTCACACCTATTAGAGTGTATAATCACCTTATCTAGAGTTTCATTTACTTCTATAAAATCTATTGTTGATGCTGTCCCATTCGGGAAACGGTTGCTGATCCCAACCGTTGGTGATATACATTCGATACACTGAAGCGAAATGAGTGGTCGGCCATGTGTGGCCGGGTTTCAAGATGTTCTTGTTGAACCCAGTGTATTCCTCTCTAGAGGTACACTAGCGAAAGGTGGTTCCATACCTTGTCATAGTTGGAAATCCATTACCCAATACGTGTTTGCGGTTTTGATTGTATACCATATATGTAGAACGTGAGATGAAAGCGTTTCTGCTAAATGATTATTATATTGTGGTTGATAGACATTATTATAATATCAAAAGGTTTTGATATAAAGATATTTTGGATTCTCGTAAGGGAAAAACCCATTCCGTTATACGGCGTGGTCTTATGAGATATCGTTTACTTGTTCAAACTGTTTTAAACTGTTTTACTCACACCAGTCCCATGACTGACCCGAAGTTTACTTTGTTTTGTTTTCCCTAAACTCTTGGGTGCCTAATTTTGTACGGGCAGTCAAGTAGTCGGGATTTACATATATACATGGAGAGCTTGGAGCAGGAGGCTTCAAGATCATATAGCTATTGTTTATTTCCGCTGTGTTGTAAGTGTTGTACTTTGAAATGATATGTATATTCAAGTACAGATTTATATTTCGAAGATATGTTATCTATTATATATTATTCGTTCCGCTGTGAGGTTCGTGTTACTCTGATGTTGTGTTCTTCTTCTTCTTCTATTCTAAGTTTCTATCTTATCTACCCTCACCCTCTAAATTCTTTCTATAAATTTCCTGATTTTCAGTTTAATTTGGGGTTGGACTTGTGTTTTTGGTCAGCTCAAATTGGACCGGATTTTCGGGTCATTACATATGCAATTGCTCTAAACTAGTTAACAGTAGTGGGTAAAGATCCAATATGAAGCTTGTTCGAGCAACTATGTCGACTTAACAGTAGTGGGTAAAGATCCAATATAAGGCATTTGTAAGGCATGAAGTTTGAGATTTTTTTACAGTTTACAAGGAAAAGACAATAAGTTTCTCAATGCCACCAGCTTCTCTTGATATTTTGTTTTTATTTCCATCTAGCTCTGCAAGCCAATTAATAAAAACAAGTTGCGTAATAATCCAAAAGAAAGCAAAGAACAGTTTTTAGGTTCATGGATAATGAAGTTCAACTTCTCTTCATCCTTTAAATATCAATGTGTTTATTATGTATAGGTCAGTAACAGGAAACAACATCATGGAATATCTCATATATTACAATGTCCCGCTGAAAACAGATAGTTTGGACTCTGGCCACTACAGTTCTCCAGCTACATGATACGCCTCTCGGTCTGTAAGTGGATCATCTGTCCGCTTACTTTCCGTTTGGTACTATCACTATATACTTTGTTCATCATCTGCAACTATTTTCCTTTGATTATCTGAAGGCTATTAGTTTACACGTATGCTGAAACGACAATCTGAATTAACTTCCAAGTCGTATTTACTTCTTATTTTAGTGAGGTATTGTTATTCATTTTTCCAATGAAGGATGGAAAAGTTTGAAAAGTCTTTCTTATGTTAAACTGTTCTACATGTTTGTAACAAATTTACATGATAGGAAAATACAGTTAACATCAGGACTGTGAAATGCGCATTCATGAAACTTTTTAATTAGACTTGGATTTCTCTCTATACAAGGCATGATCTACATTTTATTGTCAAACTTACATTATCCTTTTGAGTCTCCAAAAATAGCTCTGTTGATTGTTCTTTGTGGCTTAACTTCATTACCAGTATATAAAGCTTCATGTTGTACTCTAGCTATATTTGACCTTGATTACTTAGTTACATTTTGTCCAGATTTTTTTCCCCATGTGAAAGATTTAGATAATTAATTCCCCTGTGTCTTAACTGATTAAATAAGGTCACTAAACCTATCAAAAAATAAAGCAATGGGCAAGTAATAATCCAATACCTTTCTTCCGTAAAAATTGATTTTTGAAATAATCTCTTGTATTGTAAAATGGACGATATGGTTCTGGATTTCCTTTATTTCCTCCGGATTATGTTACTATATACTTTGTTACATATTTTGTATGATGATATAATAGTGCCTGACTATTTATAATATGGAACTGGACTTGATTTTTGCTCCAAAAAAAAAAAGATAGTTTGGACTCTTGTAGCATAATAATGAATGATAAGTTCATGCAGTATCACATGTCTCGTTTTGGAAACATTTTTATGTTCACGGATCCAAATTTGCCTTCTTTCTTGCAACTTATGTCAAAGGACAACAGTAGCAATTCTGTTTAATCTTTTGAAATAGGCGTGTTATACACATCATTTGGTTATATCATTGAAAAGAAGAGAAATGAATCTGTATATAATATTCACATTCTTCTCCTGGTTTCATGATGTGTATAATATATGCAAAGGGTAAATGTACTTGCTACCAATTAATTGTTGGATGAGGATACTCCTACTATATGCCAAATTAATGTTTACTAGATGTGTTTGATCACACTTACTAATGTGGCTAAATTTTTGACAACTCTGTCTTTTCGTCTACAATTCAAACATCGGTGTGGCTTGCTTGAGTAGGTAAAGAATGGAGTCGACAACAAATTTTGAACGCATCCAAAATAAAATGCTTAAGTAAATCGTGTCCTAAAATTCTTATAATTTACAATGAAAAATTGCAGGAACCTGAGATATTTATGGGCAGCACCATGAACAATGCAAGCTCAACGAAGTAGCTATCAAAAATGGATTTTAGAAACCCACTAAGCAAGCATTTTTTTAAACGGTAAGAGACATTACGTTCAATGATGAAAACGGTAAGAGAGATTAGTTATCCTATTATGATAACTAAATGTATGACGTTTGTATTTATAGCTCGGCATTTACTAGGTCAACATGGATAGAAAAGATCGTACTTGAAGCAACCTGAAACCAGTGACTTTGAAGCTAGGAGGAAAATCCAATTTGAAGATGTGGTTTAGTATGTAGAATATTTTGTTTGTTTGAATACGGTGATGAAAGTTTTAGGTGGATTTATTCTATGTACAATGTTTTGGATTGGTTATATTGTATATACAAAGTTAATATTGTAGAATTTGTAATTACAGCGTTGTATTTGCCTTCATCCAATGTAGCATTTGCCTTCTTTGCTGTTGCATTTTATTTTTTTCTAATGTTGCATTACAGGATAGTGGTGCTGCATTACATAATGCAGTAGTGTTGAATTAAGTACAATATTATTAATTCCACCATGGTATGACACATCGGGTCCACAACTTACGTTACGTGGTGCCACGTGGATACCTGACGTGGCATCTGATACATTGGCAGCTGACATGTATAGCTGATGTGGCATGTGACACATTGACAGCTGACGTGGAAAGTGCATGTGGGCCCCACTACTACGACCTGCAAGCCTGGCTCTGGTTTCTGTTAAGGCAATGCTGTATATTGTTGCATCATTTGCATATATTGTTGCAATAGGGTTATAATGCAACACTTTCTTTCCGTGGCAGTTAATGGGCAAAAGCATTGCCTTAGAGGACAAAGGCAATGGCCGCGGATGCCACGACCCTATGGTGTTGCCTATTTGAAAAAATGGCCTACGGCACCGCTTTTTTGATTTACAACCACATAAAACTAGTGTCGAATATGCCTAATTTTGTAGTAGTGTCCCTATTAGAGTGGAAAGGTAAGATGGCATATAAGGTGAAGCTACCAAAGTGGTCCACTTGCGTACATGATGTCTTTCTTGTCTCACACTTGAGAAAGTGCTTGCATGATTCAGTGTTAATAGTGGACCAAGTCAGCTTGAGGAGGTTGAGATTGAGAGAGAATCATTAGTATGTCGTGTTCCAACTCCAATTAGAGGGCATTATGTTGATATGCTCCAAAATAAGGAGGTTTTGCTTGTAAAAATCCAATGAGGTAATAATGCAGAGGAAGCGACTTAGGAGGCCGAGTGAAGATGCATGCATCATATCCTTATCTTTTTGATGGCACACCTTTAAATTATCTACATTAAGATTTTTCGTTTGATTAGTATCTTTTTCTGATACCTTTTACGAGGGTAGATCTTTGAATTGATCTTATGGATGGTAGGATTAGGTGTAAACATGTTATTAGAACATGTTATGTATGATGGATACAAGTGGACGCATGTGCTTGCTAGTGGATGCAAACAAGTGCATGTACACATACTAGGCACCATTATCTTTAAGATGATCAACCAACCAAATCAAAAAAGCATATGCATATGAATGTGTGCTTACTTTTTTTAATTTAATGGTTACTATAAATGGATGAATAACATATGAATATTACATATAAACAATGGTAATAGCATGTACATAGAATTATCAGTCATTATTAGGGCTTTTACAAAAATTTGGACGCACGGTGTGAGCATATTTGCATGAACACGGGGTCGATTGAATCAAAAGAACACCAATCTTTTACTTTAACTAGGGATTATACACTATATGATTGAATAACAACATAATTTGCATTAGATATCTTATGGACAATGGACGTAATAGATTATGTTTGAGTACATGGCTGTAGATTTTGGTTATGGTTGTTAATTACATCTTTCTGTCCTTAGAGATTTCGGAGATGAAATCCTTAAAGTAGGAGATAATGTAACAAACCTATATTTTAAAACTAAAATTATTCAATAAATCAATTAAACAAGAAAATAAATATCTTAGTTTGGTTGCATAAGTTTGACCATTGAGTCCATGATAATTTTCTAGACAACTTTCATGTATAGTTTGTTTAAATTTCAAGCTAAAACGAAGAAGTTACGAGAGAACTTAGATATCATAATTTATAAGTAGTATATAAGTTTATAAGTCCAAAGTTTAAAAAAATAAAAAAATAATACGACAAGGGTTGATTTCTTTCCCTGGTCAATTGACTACAGCGGTTGACATCATATGGAAGAGGCTCGACCCATGCGTGGGTAACTAGCCTTAAAAATGGCCAGACATGGGAGAAGGTATTCTAAGAAGTTTAAATAATGAGTGTCCAGATTTGAGATGAATGGACAAATTTTGGTCTATGATATGACATTCCTAGATTAAATCTGGCTGATCTAATGGCCCAATATCCCCTAGTGCACCTATAAGTAGAACATAATGCAACGCTTTCATTCCACACATTCTTCTTCCTCAACATCAAGGTTTCCCTCCCAAATTTTAGAGTTTGAAACCTAAATTAAATATTTTCTTTTGGGAACAAGATAATAACTAAAACATTGGAAGATATATAGAAGGGGATTGAGGTAGGCCATGAACATCAATATATTACCAATAAGTGGAAAGGTACTATTTAGAATCAAGAAAATTAAAGATATAAGTTTAAAAATAGTTTTAATAAGTTAGTAACTTACAGTTAAGTTTACAATTTTATTTATATTTTATTTTACATTTTAGTACAGTTTATTTTGTTCATTATTTAGTGCATATTATTATATGATTTAGTATGGTTTATTTTAAATTTGTAGTTTATTTACAATTCATTTACATTTCTTTTACATGTGTTGAATAGCATAATTCTGTAAACTTTAGATAAAAAAGTAATTCTAAATCCCTTTTATTTTTGTGAAAAATAGTATAAATGAGAGATTTTCATAACAAGGATTGAAATAAAAAGGCAGAACTTACAGAAAAGACCAAACACACATGTAATTTACATAAATTCCTAAATAGAAAAATGAACTATTTGAAAATGTTAATAAAACTAAGGAAACAAGTTTCTAAAGCTTGTAATTGAATTTTAACATCTGTTATGATAGAAGAAAAAGGAAAAAGAGTAGGACTAGTATGATATTAACACATGATAAATAGAAATAGCTTTTTACTAGTATTTATCGTGAAACGGTAAAGAACCTAAAAAGTTTAGAAATATCGTAATAATAGAAATAACATACTAAGGTTCCATACTAATGACGACCTTGATGTTCGTTGGAGTGATAAATAAGTCACTCATGATTTTATAACATAGACATGGAGGACATACCAACGAAAAACTTGGCGCTCGCTGGAGAAATAAATAAGCGAGCCATATTTAGACCTGGCATAGTTGGAGCCCATACTAACGATGAATTGACACGAATGTTGGAGAGTTACCAATAGTTTAAGACCCAATCATAAGGGAGGAGGTGAGAGTGCAACTAGATTATTGTTTGGGGATCCATACTAATGGAAAACAGACATGCACACTGGAGTGGTAAGTAAGTGGCTGGTAGAGAAAAGGACTAAAGGTAGTGCACACCAACGATGACCGAGAATGTAGGCATCAACGCGATAAATATGATGCTATGGGTTCTTAGCGCTATTAGATAGATGTCTATCTAAATGGATACATAGAAAGCTTCAACGTAACAAATAAGAGACCACAATAACTAGAGAGACCCATACAAACTATATACTCCAGGTGGATTCCGATTTGGTGTAAGGGGGCAGTGACTACCATGTTAGGTTCATGGTAAAGTAGTACGTCGATCATGGTAGAATTAGGAATCAATCCTAAATAGTTTTATTTTTATATTAAGAATACAGTGCAAAATATCATCTAAGGAATCACCTTAAGTAAAGAATAGACACTAAATCCTTGTAACACTTGGAACTGCTCTTAAGACTAATATCTCTTGGTTTTTTTCCTTTCTAATAGTCTTTTTCTATTCACCGGACTTTTATGTCTGATCCATTCTCTTTTCAATTTTTGCCAATTATGCTCAAGGGACAACGCTTGATTCAGACAATTGGGAGTTCATCTTTTGAGCCCTATATTTTCTATAGATTTGCATCATTCATGTCATTTGATTCATATCAGATTTAAAAGGGGTTATTTTAAGTATGCACACTGATAGATTGGGACCTGTAGTAATTTGTTAATTTGATGGTTTCTTAATATTGATACTTTAAACATATGAATTTATAAAATTCTTTTATTATTATAAAATGTTATCCCTTTAAATTATTTTTATGACTTGTGATATTATATTTTGTAAGGTTTTATTATGCATAAATGCTCCACATTTCTTGGCATGACTCATTAAGGGTATGTTAACAGGTGTGGGGCGTCACAGGCGACGTTCACATCCATCTAAAGGAATTTCGGGTTAGGTGTCCGATGACCCAAAAAGGATTAGATTTTGGTGACCAAAATGGACTTGCGACAATGTTTACCTCCCCCGAAAGGAATTTCAAGGCTAAACTCCAACAGTATGGTAGACTTGGAGTAATGATACATTGACTCCACATTGTATTTTATGTAAATGTCCGATTGACTCATTGACTTTGAGAAATATAGGTTCGTATCGCAAGAACTCAATTTTATCATCTCTTAGATATCAGAGGGAATATGGTCAATCTATTTGAAAATCTTTCTAAATTGTGCTTTTAAAAGAACATGGATTTTTGGATATAGAAGCTGGTTTTATTCATATTTAAAAGAAACAGCAGTTGTGCCAAGGTACAATTCCTTTGGTATGCTCAAGCGACTTGTTTTACTAAAAATGAATAGATACAAGCTTGAAGGTTCCGTCTGAGAACTTCTTGTCAATCGTGTTGGGTCCTTCTCAGTTTGCCCCAAATATGCAAATGTTCGTTATTACGTGCTTAAGAATGGATTTATGACTTAAAAATTTTGTTTGCGGACTTTGGCATTGAATTATCATACCACTCTCTTTTAATGTGCAGTAATTCTCAATTCTTCTTCCTCCCGTTTCTCATCGATTCAATCGAGTGATTTAAGCAGTAATTTCTTGTTTTCTCCTTGACTGAAGTGTATTCTCCCATGAGCAGACGCTTCCCTCTCCATTTAGATCATAGCTACTGAACCGTAAGCCAGGAGGAAAGGTGTATACCTTGTTGTAGATTTGTGTGCCATTCTATAAGACTACAATGTGCATGGCAACACATTAACCTAGTCTCCTTAGCTTTCACGAGTAACTTATTTATTGTGGACCTAGATGATTTTGTTCATTGCTTCCACTTGTTTATTTTTCTACTATATGCCAACGCGAAGAAGATTTTCTCGATTTAGAATTAACTACGAAAGTTTTGAAACTTTACACTTTTAAGTTGAATCTCATTGTCAGCTATGATTTCTGTGGCACTCTGAACTGTAGATTTTTCACTCTTACTTTCATCATCATAATCACACCAATGAGATTGATGTCCCAGATCTAAGATGACTAAGGACTGATCGTTTGTGATAAATGGGTTGAGGGTGCTCTTGGTATCCAGGAGAACCTTTAGCACTTATTGCACCGTTTGGTCTAGTCAGCTGTATCTCGATTCAAGTCCAGCCAAAAGTAAATATATCATGCTCCCTACATAGCAAGTGTCTTAGCTTTAGAATGATCGCCACACCCACCTTCATTCGCCTTCATAATAATTCGTTCACCCTTGTCTCAGGTCAAACATCGTAGAGGTGGCATTGAGAATCATCTTCTATAGAGTCTCACATCCTGTATGATATATCTCATCACCTTTAAGAGGAGATTCTTTATGCATTTGCATCTTTAGGAAGAAATCCATTGATGAAGTCATCCTTGATTGTCTCATCCCATGATTCTGGCTCTTCAGTAATCTCCAGCTTCTGGTCCACATTAGTGTCATCGACGAACTTTGACCATAACCAAACTTATCGATTGTGCTTCTCTGAAGTTAAATTACTTAGGCAAAGAATCAACTATCATATTTTCTTGTTTAGGGACATGAGTGGTGATGTAGTGCTTCAGATCATTGAGTAGAACCTAAGCCTAAAATAAATAAGCGACAAGATTCATGCCCTTCGCTTGGTACTATATTTGGACCTGACAGACAGCAAGCTACGAGTTTCTAAATTTCTTAGGGCTTTAATTCCCACCTCTTTTGCTATCTTTAACCATGAGATTAACGCTTTATATTTTTCTCTTCGCTAGTGGCGAGAACTCTAATCTAAAAGCATTGCAAACAAATCATCCTTCAAGAATCTTAAATATAACGACCGCTCCTAAGTGATAACCATTTGACGTGCCATAAACAAATAACTTCCACTATGTTAATATGTGTATGGTTTTCCTTCTTCCTCCTCATCCTTGATTGTGAATTCTGCAATGAAGTCAATCGATTCATGTCCCTTCATTGCCTTTCTGGAGTGATAATCCACATAATGCTAGCTTAACTCGATATCCCATTTCAATAACCATCCCGAAGTCTTAGAGAAAAACAACACCTGCTTTAGAGGTTGATCATTCGACACTTTTACTGGATGAGATTTCAATTATGTTCGCAGTTTTCTTAACGCTATCAGGAAGCAGAAGGCAAGTCTTTCCAACATTAGATTGTTCTTCTTTGCACATATAAACAACCTGCTGATATATTACACTGGTTTTTGAATTTTTGTTTCCTCACGCACGAGCGTCGTAGTCAATGTATTGGGAGGCACTACGAAGTAGATAAATAAGTCTTCACCATCCACCTGTTTGGAAAGCGTCAGTTGGGCCTTTATATGTCTTAATAATTTCTCAAATGTCGTTTAACATTTTGGGCTCAATTTAAAGTTTCTTTCCTCCCTTTTTTAGAGCAATGGAAAAAAAGGTATTCATCTGTCAGTGATCTTTGAAATAAAGCGACTTAATACTGCAATCTTCCTATTTAATCTCTGCAATTCCTTCTTACTCTTTAAGGATTCAACATTTCTTTGTGTGGTGATTTGCATCGTATCAACCTTAATGTCCCTTGCGTTTAAACGAAATCTGAGGAATTTTCTTGACAAGACTCCTAGTGAGTACTAGAAAAAATTCAACTTTATTCCGTATTTCCTTAAAACTTCAAACATTTCATCAAAGTTATCCAATGGTTTTAGATACACGGGATTTTACTTTCATATCCTAAACATAAACATCCAATGTTTTCCCTATTTGATCCTTCGATTCATATACCAACCATTGGTAAGTAGTTCCCGAATACTTGAGTTCAAATGGAATTATACGACAGCAGTATAGACCAAGATTAGTAATGAAACTCGTGTTTTCTTGATCTGCTTCATTCATTATAATATGACTGTATTTTGAGTAGGCATCCATAAATGGTACCAATTCGTGTCCCGTTACCCATCAACAAGCTAATTGATTCTAGAAAGTGGAAGTCTATCATTAAGAAAACTTTGTTGGAGTCCGAGTAGTCAAAAAGTACTCGCCATTTTCCATTCAAATTATTTACTAGCTCTTGATTGGATACCCGATCAGGATAAGTTGCATCTCGCATAAATCAATTCACCATTAGCATGTCAATTTCTTCCTTTAGCACTGCAAATTGCTCTGGACCTTGAATGTGTCTGTTCTGCTTAACTAAGGTGAAGTGGAGGTCAACATTTAGTGTGTCACTTGCTATCTTCGATGATATTTCACATGTAATGAAACGGCTCAATGCGAACACATCCATTTTAGTTCGAAGGAAAGCAATTATTTCTTTTTGCATTTTTACGCTGACAATTTGCAATATACAACTTGGATCTTTCATATTTATAGGGAAAGCATCCTAATTTCAGCTGGTCCTACCTAATTATTCCTCGCACTCTCTCGCACTCTTCTTTTTTGGTTACATAGTATCATCAAAGCGAATATTTCCCCTAATGAATGGGCTTTTCTGCCATTTCTATGCACACGGCTCTTGAATGTAGAGAGATCCCTGAAACTTGCCCATATCTTTCTTTCTAGCTTCTCATAGCTCAATGATATAATTTTCTCAAATAGTACTTTGATTGTTTTTCAGAACATAGTTCCATTTTTTATGGAAAACTTTATCATTAAACATAATGTAGTCATTGTGTCAGTTAGAGCTAGTCGCACTAGAAAAGCATGGTATGCAGATATCTCATCAACAGTCATCAATATAAAAACCTAAAACAAATTAAGTAATAATAATTAATTAATAAGTTGTGAAATTGTTAGAATTTAGCTATAGATTTTCAGAGCAATTTACATATATAACTTCAGAATATTAAACAAAAGAAAAAAATGGACTGGCCAAATCGACCTGGCCCTCCTTAGGTCGACCCTTAAAGGGATTAGATCGACCCGCAAAGTACCTTGGACAAGAACTCATTCAAGTACGAGCCAACTGAGTTTAAAATGTTATTCCGTGAATTCATGAGCGTTGATAATCTAATCAGGCTGTCAAATTTGGTTTTCTGACATGTTTGGTGTAACAACCCGTATTTTCAATAACCTGTAATAACATAAATCGAGGCAGAATTTAATTCTAAAATGGGAATCAAGGGAAACGGGCTATGCCATTGTGTTCGTCTCGGAAAAATACGCGAAATAGAGTCCGAGTTTTCGAAAATCGGAGTCCGTATGACCAAGATATGGCCTCGCGAAGTTTCACGAAAATTCCCAAATTAAAGTATACTTAATTAAGTGAAATGGGTTGTGTAGATATATATATATATATATATATATATATTGATATATATATATATATATATAATTGAAAATTTAATAAATAAATATGCAAAAATGCTCAAAACAGCGAATTGGGAGAGGGGAATAACCGAACCGGCCGATTTTTGAAGTCGACCCGAGCCCGCTGGGTCGACTAGGGGTTAATCCAGGGTGTTTGGCTGTCAACCCGTGGGCCGATTCGCTCAAGTGCAGATTTTGCATTTGAATGGTTCTCATGGTCCATCTTTAATCTAAAGGCCCTAGATGGTTCCTACACTTGACTTCTTCCCCAAGACATGCTTTGATGGCTTGGATTGAATCTAGGGTTAATCCTATGGCCTAAAACACTTGCCTAATCTATAAATAAGACCCTAACCTACCCTAATTCATTCATAATTAAACCTAGTGACTAAACTATGGCAAAATGCTAGCTCTCATGGCCTCCACTAATTTTATGAAGAGGGTTGCATACTAATCACTCTCTAATCAACTTCTAATCCCTTCTTAGCATCTTAATCTTCTTCATTTGGTGTTCAAAGTTGCTAGTTGTGAGTTTCTATCACTTTGATGATCTTTTGGTAAACTAATTAGATGAGATGTGATGAGATTTATGGTTTTGTATGTGGGTTAATGAGCTTTGAATCATATGATATGATGTTAGCATTAATCTTATGTTTATGCATGTTGAGTATGTAAGCTTATGCAAGTTTAATATGATGTATGTTATGTTTGCATGATGCTAAATATGCAAGTTGTGGGCTATGTAATCATATGCATGTTATGCAAGTTCATGGTAATATGCTATGCAAGTTACATGTTTGTTAATATGCAAGTTACATGTTTGTTAATATGCAAGTTACATGTATGTAAATATGCAAGTTACATGTTTGTTAATATGCAAGTTACATGTTTGTTAATATGCAAGTTACATGTATGTAAATATGCAAGTTACATGTTTCTTTATATGCAAGTTACATGTTTGTTAATATGCGAGTTACATGTATGTAAATATGCAAGTTACATGTTTATTAATATGCAAGTTCATGATGACACATTATGCAAGTCTATAAGCTAATATGCAAGTTTGTTATGCAAAATGAATATGTAAGTTATGTGACATATTATATGCAAGTTATGTGACATGTTATGCAAGTTCATATGCAAGTTATGTGTTTGTTAATATGCAAGATGGCACCTTTGAAACATGTTCATTCATATGCAAGTTGACACCTTTTATATGTGTTATATCATGAACGAAATTACGTGGGAACGATGGGGTAATTAAATGCATAAGTTAATAAGATTGTGTGAAATTAATATAATTATGCATAACACAAAATAAATAAACATAGTATGGGAATTTGCCTATTTGGTTAGGTGTACCCATACTATGTATTGGGAATTTACCTATTGAGTTAGGTCTACCCCATGGGAATTTACCTATTAAGTTAGGTCTACCCATGTTAAGAAAACTTGATTAATTAGGGATAATTAATATAAAATTATGAGGGTGATTAATTAGGTGTAATTAATTGACTAAGACACGAGGTTGGACTCAGTTGTAGCGTAAAACTGCCCGGACCCAACCGGCTTAACCAGTTGCTACAAATGTTAGCCCAATGTGAGAGGTCTTAGGCACAAACTAAATACGTAATTAATGTAAAGACACGAGGTTAGACTCTGTTATGACATAAGGCTGCCCGGACCCAACCGGCTTAACCAGCGGTCATAAAAGACAGTCTAATGTGAGAGGTCTTTACAAAGGTTACGTTCTTAATTAATTAATTAAGAAACACTTAACCACATTAGCATGTAGAGGGACATGAGGGGTTAAGTGGGTGCCTCGGGTGGCATGAGAAAATCTAGTGGTTGCCTTGGGTGGCAATAGAAAATACGATTAGAATACTTAACCAAAATAGAACATGTAATTAAAACATGATTAAAGGGTTAAGTGGGATATACTAGAAAAAGGGACAAGCTTAGGTGGGTAGCTTGTGGAGGCCCATTTCAACCAGTAACCCATACGTATCTTTGTGGGCTCGACCCATGTCGAGGACGGGACACGCATACTGGGCTTGACTGTAAGAGGCAAACGGGTTAGCGGTGGCAACGCAAGTCCAACGGGCTTCATATGCGTGAGTGGGCCCGGGCTGGTAGGTAAGCCGTTGTTGCATCGAGTAGATATAAGCCGTGCACCTTTAGTTTCATCAGGTTGCCACATTGGGGAATGATACATCCCACGGTGGGGCCAGCACGGGTATCTACGTTAGGGAGCCGATCGAATGGGAAGTAGTGTGTACACCTAGTGGATTGTAGGGCCCCGTGGCGCCTACTTGGTCACCTAGGGGTACGCAGGTACTAATTAGTAAATTTTATAAGTCCTTGGGTGGGATCAACCTTTAAGTTAGGAACGACTGGTGTGGTGCAGTTTAGTAATTTACCTTAGGGAGGGTAGATGCGTCTTTATCCTTTATCTTCGTTTAGTTGACTGCTTAGGGTAGCCATTCATCCCTATATGTTACCGTATATCAGTTTATGTCTTCTCTGGTTACTTTAACGATTGTATTGTTAAAGTTATAGGACTCGCTCAGACTTATGTCTGACCCTGTTGTTTTTATCTTTTTCCCAACCCTCAGGTCCTACGGTGGATCCTAGCAGTAGTGGAGCTTGATCGGATTGCTGTTCCAGTCTTTAGGAGCTTGGATAGATGTAAAGCTCCAGTTATCCAGTTATCTTTTCTTTTGTTTGGCTATTGTATGAGAGTGGGATTATGTACTTCTTTATTTTGATGGATATTGTACTTGACCTTTATTGTGGTTTTATGATGTAACCAGACATGTTTTACTTCCGCTGTTATGAGATGATGTTTTAAAATTTCAAGTACTATTTATATCTGTCTTGTTGTAATTTTTCTGTTCTATATTCACTAAAATACTCCACCGATGCTATGGCATTCCCTTAGTGAGTGATCATAGCGGGAGTGGGGTGTTACACGTGGTATCAGAGCTTAAGGTTACCAGAACAGATAAAATTTTTGAGAAAAACTACTTTCTAAGAGTATTTTGGAAGAAAGTATTTTTAAAAGCATGTCTTCTAAGAGAAAAAGTTTTTGAAAAAGAAAAGCATAATCCCCAATAGCCATATCTTTATCTTTCGGAATCTCCTTTTTGAATCTTTCCTCTTTCGTTTCAGCATGGCTGAAGATCTTAACATCCCGGAGGGTTTAGTTATACCACTATGGTATAGGAGGTTGCAAGAGGCTAGGGCCGCGGCTGCGGGTCCGGCCAATGCTACTACACCAGAGACAACCGCTCCTCCTCCTCAGCCTAGAGTGGATAATTTTGCTAAGGTTTGCAAGGAGTTCAAGGCTATAGGAGGAAAACCTTTTCTTGGTTCAGAGACTTTCGTAGAGGCTAGAGATTGGCTTAAGGAAGTGGAAGAGTTGCTAGATATCTTTGAAGTGGAAGAGGGAAAGAAAGTCAAGTTGGCGGCTTGGTTAATGAAGGGAGAGGCCTCATTCTGGTGGGAGGTCACTAATGGAGAACGCCCTGTTGACTCTTGGGCAGATTTTAAGCAAAGGTTTGGGGCTAAGTTTCTCTCAAGGGCGGAAGAGAATCTGTTTATGGAGAAGTTCTTGAATTTGAAGCAAGGGAATCTCACGGTGAAAGAATATGTCAACAAATTCAATCAATTAGCAAGGTTTGGCATAGAGTTGGTGAATACACCGGAGAAGAAGGCTTTGAGGTTCGTTAGAGGCTTGAACGAACCATTGCAAGGAATAGCTATGACTCACATTCCTATGGGGGCCACTTTTGAGAAGCTTGTCTACATGGCACTTATGCATGAGGATGATAAGAATTCTAAGGCACCAGAGAAAAAGGGGGGATCAGAAGAAACCGCAACAGCAACAACAAGGCAAGGGCGGAAAAGGCAATGGTGACAAAAAGAAGACGAAGAAGAAGTGCTTCAATTGTGGAACACCAGGACACCTCAGTAAGGATTGTCGCAAAAAGAAGAAGACCGGTTGCTTTCATTGTGGTGAAGCAGGGCATCTTGTGAAAAACTGCCCAAAGAAGGGGCAGAAGACGGGGTCTACCTCAGGAGGCCAGGTGCAAGCTCTTATAGCACCACCTCAGTCAGGGGGGCAAGTTCAGGTTCTCTCAGTTCCACCGATTCAGCAGAGAGGTAGAACTATTTCCGTTGAAAGTCTGGTTTTTCTGTTTGATCATCCAGTTCGTACTTTGTTTGACTCTGGCGCATCGCATTCTTTTATCTCATCATCGTTAGTTGAGTCACTGCACTTAGACACCAGTCTAGTTGATGATCCCTTGGTTGTCTCAAACCCAATTGGGGGCTCCATATATCTGTCTATGATATGTTTGGGTTTGAAGATTTCTATACTTAGCGTTGAGTTTAGATGTGATGCTTTTGTATTGGGCTTCACGGGCTATGGGTTGATCTTGGGCATGGACTGGTTATCCAGTAATGGTGCCGTTCTTGATTGCGAAAGGAGAGTTGTCAGGCTCATGACCCGCTTGGGTAACACTCTCGAGATCTCTTGCAATCCCATGGAATCTGTTTTGCTAAGTTATCTTGAATCGCTCGATGCTTCGGTCGAAAGTTTGTGTTCTGTCAGAGTAGTCCGGGAATATCCGGATGTGTTTGAAGAAGTAAAGGGTTTGCCTCCGAAGCGGGAGATAGATTTCCGAATTTATTTGGTGGATAATGCCAAACCAGTGTCTTTGCCAGTACGCCACATGGCTCCTCGTGAGAGAAGAGAACTTCATAAGCAAGTAGGGGAGTTGCTTGAGAAGGGGTTCATAAGGCGAAGTATATCGGAGTGGGGAGCTCCAGTAGTGTTTGCCACGAAGGCGGATGGGTCCCTCAGACTTTGTGTGGATTATAGGGAACTTAATAAGCTCACGAAGAAGAATAGACACCCATTACCGAGGATAGATGATCTCTTTGATCAGTTGGTTGGCGCGTCAGTATTTTCGCAGATGGACTTAGCTACAGGGTTTCATCAGTTAAGAGTGGCGGAGGACAGTATAGAGAAGACTGCTTTCCGGACTCCGGATGGTTTTTATGAGTGGCTAGTGATGCCATTTGGGTTGACAAACGCCCCCGCATACTTTGTTGATCTCATGAGTAGAGTGTTCAGAGAGTATCTGAATAAGTTTGTAGTAGTTTTTGTGGATGACATCTTGGTCTTTTCCAAGAATGAAGAAGAGCATGCCTTACATCTCAAGGAAGTGTTGGAGACTCTTCGAGCGCATAGTCTTAAAGCTAAATTCTCTAAATGCCATTTTTGGAGAAGAGAAGTGCGATTCTTAGGGCATGTGGTCTCTAAGGAAGGGATAGCTGTGGATCCCGCAAAGATAGTATCTATCCAGGATTGGAAAGTTCCTAGAAATGCTACCGAGGTAAGAAGTTTCTTGGGGTTGGCAGGATATTATAGGAAGTTCATCAAAGACTTCGCGAAGATATCAGCCCCATTAACCCGCTTGACGAAGAAGAATCTGGTTTTCTCATGGGATGTAGATTGTGATGATGCTTTCCGACGGTTAAAGAGAGCTTTGACCACCGCTCCAGTTTTAGTGCTTCCAGATGGGAGTAAGCCGTTTGTTGTTTATACCGATGCTTGTGGAACAGGATTAGGCGCAGTCTTGATGCAGGAGGGAAGGGTAATAGCCTATGGAGGGAGACAATTGAGAGTGCATGAGAAGAATTACCCTACCCATGATCTAGAGTTGGCCGCGATTGTTTTCGCACTTAAGTCTTGGCGCCATTATCTTCTTGGTGAGAGATTCGAGTTGTTCACCGACCATAAATCATTGAAGTACTTATTCTCTCAGAAGGATTTAAACTTAAGACAGCAAAGGTGGATGGAGTTCTTAGCATCCTATGATTTCGAGATAGCGTATACCCCTGGTAAGGGTAACGTGGTGGCAGACGCCTTAAGTAGAAAAAGGCTATCTTTGAGTCCATTGTTCGTGGAACGACGAAGCTTGGAGTTTCTTTCTTTGTTTGACTTCAGACCTTCTGTTGATTTTGTACCTGGTTTGTTGGCATCCTTGGAGGTTAGACCTACTCTTTTGAGACGGATTGGCGAGGCTCAGCGAGACGACCCACAGTTGGTTGTGTTGGTAGAGAAGCTTATAAGAGGGGAGTCGTCCAGCCATTTGGGTAGATACACCATAGATGATAAGGGATGGTTGCATAGAGACGGTAGACTTTGTGTACCGCAAGATGAGGGTTTGAAGAAGGCTATTTTGGATGATGCACATCGTTCAAGAATGACTATTCATCCCGGTGGAGACAAAATGTACCAAGACATGAAGAGAGTTTTCTTTTGGGCCGGTATGAAGAAAGATGTGGCCGAGTATGTGGCTAGATGCTTAGTGTGCCAACAAGTTAAAGTGGAGCAAAGGAAACCCGGTGGGTTGCTACACCCATTGGAAGTTCCACAGTGGAAGTGGGATAGTGTCTCGATGGATTTCATCGACGGGTTACCGAGATCGAGGAAGGGCAATACGGGAATTTGGGTTGTGGTAGACAGACTTACAAAGAGTGCCCATTTTATACCCGTAAAGAGTAAGAGGACCGCTCCATGGCTTGCTTCAGTCTATGTTAGAGAGATTGTTAGATTGCATGGCGTACCATCCAGCATTGTGAGTGATCGAGATCCTATTTTCACTAGTGAGTTTTGGAGAAGTTTGCAAGAGGCGGTAGGGACTCAGTTGTGTTTGAGCACCGCATATCATCCTCAGACGGACGGTCAGACCGAGAGGGTGAACCGTATCTTAGAAGATCTTTTGAGGCTTTGTATCTTGGATTTTGGAGGTACATGGGAAGAACATCTTCCTTTGGTGGAGTTCGCATATAATAACAGCTTTCAGTCCAGTATTGGTATGGCTCCTTTCGAAGCTCTTTATGGAAGGCCTTGTCGATCTCCTACATGTTGGTGGGAATCTACGGATAAGATCTTGCTTGGGCCGGATATGGTTAGAGAGACTTCAGAGAAGATTGATTTAATTCGAAAAAGGATGAAAGCAGCGCAAGATAGACAGAAATCTTATGCGGATCGGAGAAGGACGGATCTTGAGTTTGAGGTTGGGGACATGGTTTTTGTCAAAGTATCTCCATTGAGAAATGTTGTTCGCTTTGGGTCCGTAGGGAAGTTAGCACCGAGATTTGTTGGGCCGTTTCCTATTAAGGAAAGGATTGGACGGATGGCATATAGGGTGGAGTTGCCCGACAGACTTAGTGGTGTTCATGATGTATTCCATGTATCACATTTGAGGAAGTGCTTACATGAGACCGCGGAGGTGGTAGAGCCGAGCTTGCTTAGAGATGTAGAGGTAGAGCGTGATGCGACGATTCGACGAGCTCCTACTCGCATCCTTGGGTCAGAAACTAGGAAGTTGAGGAACAGAGAAGTTCAGCTAGTTAAAGTGCAATGGGGAGACGACGAAAGCAATGCTACTTGGGAGACGGAAGCAAAGATGCGTTCTTTGTATCCATTTCTTTTTGAGAGTATGTCTTTTAACTTCTCCTTTATTGCTTGTCTAGTACTTATCTTATCTTTAGTATATCCTCTCGCTAATACCTATGACCTTTAGATAGGGTAAAACCTATGGTTGAAACATGTGTTTGAAACATGTTATGGTTGATGGATGCATATGGATGCAATTGTTTGCTAGTGGTTGCTCGTGGATGCATATACACACACATTAGGCACTAGATCGGCTCAGTCACTTCATGTTGCATATTGCATAAATGGATGTGGTAGTTAGATTGATGGATGTATCATGGCTGTGTTATCATATGGATGATGCATTTTTGTGTATGGTTGTGCACGCATGTAGAAATTTGTATGTGTCAATAGGGTTTCGCATACATATTGGATGCATGGCACTATCATGGTTTGCATTAAGGAGGTTTACTGTATCAGTAACCGCCTGATTTTCGCATTAGGTAAGTACATATACACACACTTTTGCATATATCCATCCAGCATTTAGAATCTTGTAAGGACAATGATTGCTCGTGGATGATGCTTTGAGTAGATGGATGATTGGATGGTAGGATACGTTCTTCCTAACTTGAAGATTTCGGGGACGAAATCCTTTAAGGAGGGGAGAATGTAACAACCCGTATTTTCAATAACCTGTAATAACATAAATCGAGGCAGAATTTAATTCTAAAATGGGAATCAAGGGAAACGGGCTATGCCATTGTGTTCGTCTCGGAAAAATACGCGAAATAGAGTCCGAGTTTTCGAAAATCGGAGTCCGTATGACCAAGATATGGCCTCGCGAAGTTTCACGAAAATTCCCAAATTAAAGTATACTTAATTAAGTGAAATGGGTTGTGTAGATATATATATATATATATATATATATATATATATATTGATATATATATATATATATATATATATAATTGAAAATTTAATAAATAAATATGCAAAAATGCTCAAAACAGCGAATTGGGAGAGGGGAATAACCGAACCGGCCGATTTTTGAAGTCGACCCGAGCCCGCTGGGTCGACTAGGGGTTAATCCAGGGTGTTTGGCTGTCAACCCGTGGGCCGATTCGCTCAAGTGCAGATTTTGCATTTGAATGGTTCTCATGGTCCATCTTTAATCTAAAGGCCCTAGATGGTTCCTACACTTGACTTCTTCCCCAAGACATGCTTTGATGGCTTGGATTGAATCTAGGGTTAATCCTATGGCCTAAAACACTTGCCTAATCTATAAATAAGACCCTAACCTACCCTAATTCATTCATAATTAAACCTAGTGACTAAACTATGGCAAAATGCTAGCTCTCATGGCCTCCACTAATTTTATGAAGAGGGTTGCATACTAATCACTCTCTAATCAACTTCTAATCCCTTCTTAGCATCTTAATCTTCTTCATTTGGTGTTCAAAGTTGCTAGTTGTGAGTTTCTATCACTTTGATGATCTTTTGGTAAACTAATTAGATGAGATGTGATGAGATTTATGGTTTTGTATGTGGGTTAATGAGCTTTGAATCATATGATATGATGTTAGCATTAATCTTATGTTTATGCATGTTGAGTATGTAAGCTTATGCAAGTTTAATATGATGTATGTTATGTTTGCATGATGCTAAATATGCAAGTTGTGGGCTATGTAATCATATGCATGTTATGCAAGTTCATGGTAATATGCTATGCAAGTTACATGTTTGTTAATATGCAAGTTACATGTTTGTTAATATGCAAGTTACATGTATGTAAATATGCAAGTTACATGTTTGTTAATATGCAAGTTACATGTTTGTTAATATGCAAGTTACATGTATGTAAATATGCAAGTTACATGTTTCTTTATATGCAAGTTACATGTTTGTTAATATGCGAGTTACATGTATGTAAATATGCAAGTTACATGTTTATTAATATGCAAGTTCATGATGACACATTATGCAAGTCTATAAGCTAATATGCAAGTTTGTTATGCAAAATGAATATGTAAGTTATGTGACATATTATATGCAAGTTATGTGACATGTTATGCAAGTTCATATGCAAGTTATGTGTTTGTTAATATGCAAGATGGCACCTTTGAAACATGTTCATTCATATGCAAGTTGACACCTTTTATATGTGTTATATCATGAACGAAATTACGTGGGAACGATGGGGTAATTAAATGCATAAGTTAATAAGATTGTGTGAAATTAATATAATTATGCATAACACAAAATAAATAAACATAGTATGGGAATTTGCCTATTTGGTTAGGTGTACCCATACTATGTATTGGGAATTTACCTATTGAGTTAGGTCTACCCCATGGGAATTTACCTATTAAGTTAGGTCTACCCATGTTAAGAAAACTTGATTAATTAGGGATAATTAATATAAAATTATGAGGGTGATTAATTAGGTGTAATTAATTGACTAAGACACGAGGTTGGACTCAGTTGTAGCGTAAAACTGCCCGGACCCAACCGGCTTAACCAGTTGCTACAAATGTTAGCCCAATGTGAGAGGTCTTAGGCACAAACTAAATACGTAATTAATGTAAAGACACGAGGTTAGACTCTGTTATGACATAAGGCTGCCCGGACCCAACCGGCTTAACCAGCGGTCATAAAAGACAGTCTAATGTGAGAGGTCTTTACAAAGGTTACGTTCTTAATTAATTAATTAAGAAACACTTAACCACATTAGCATGTAGAGGGACATGAGGGGTTAAGTGGGTGCCTCGGGTGGCATGAGAAAATCTAGTGGTTGCCTTGGGTGGCAATAGAAAATACGATTAGAATACTTAACCAAAATAGAACATGTAATTAAAACATGATTAAAGGGTTAAGTGGGATATACTAGAAAAAGGGACAAGCTTAGGTGGGTAGCTTGTGGAGGCCCATTTCAACCAGTAACCCATACGTATCTTTGTGGGCTCGACCCATGTCAAGGACGGGACACGCATACTGGGCTTGACTGTAAGAGGCAAACGGGTTAGCGGTGGCAACGCAAGTCCAACGGGCTTCATATGCGTGAGTGGGCCCGGGCTGGTAGGTAAGCCGTTGTTGCATCGAGTAGATATAAGCCGTGCACCTTTAGTTTCATCAGGTTGCCACATTGGGGAATGATACATCCCACGGTGGGGCCAGCACGGGTATCTACGTTAGGGAGCCGATCGAATGGGAAGTAGTGTGTACACCTAGTGGATTGTAGGGCCCCGTGGCGCCTACTTGGTCACCTAGGGGTACGCAGGTACTAATTAGTAAATTTTATAAGTCCTTGGGTGGGATCAACCTTTAAGTTAGGAACGACTGGTGTGGTGCAGTTTAGTAATTTACCTTAGGGAGGGTAGATGCGTCTTTATCCTTTATCTTCGTTTAGTTGACTGCTTAGGGTAGCCATTCATCCCTATATGTTACCGTATATCAGTTTATGTCTTCTCTGGTTACTTTAACGATTGTATTGTTAAAGTTATAGGACTCGCTCAGACTTATGTCTGACCCTGTTGTTTTTATCTTTTTCCCAACCCTCAGGTCCTACGGTGGATCCTAGCAGTAGTGGAGCTTGATCGGATTGCTGTTCCAGTCTTTAGGAGCTTGGATAGATGTAAAGCTCCAGTTATCCAGTTATCTTTTCTTTTGTTTGGCTATTGTATGAGAGTGGGATTATGTACTTCTTTATTTTGATGGATATTGTACTTGACCTTTATTGTGGTTTTATGATGTAACCAGACATGTTTTACTTCCGCTGTTATGAGATGATGTTTTAAAATTTCAAGTACTATTTATATCTGTCTTGTTGTAATTTTTCTGTTCTATATTCACTAAAATACTCCACCGATGCTATGGCATTCCCTTAGTGAGTGATCATAGCGGGAGTGGGGTGTTACATTTGGAACATATTTAATCAGTTGATCCTAGATTCCCAAGCTCCAATATAAATAAGACCCTAGACCTAGCTATTCTCTCATATACAAATACTTTCCCTCTGGGTTCTTTTTGTCTGAGGAAGAGCCCTAAAGATTAAATATTTCCATTAAGAGATTTGTATATATAAAATTATATAGACAACCTAAGGACATGATCTGGGAAGGCCACAAATAAGAGTTTTAAGGATATAGGTGAGTGTTGTAATTATTTAGATTTTTAAGTAATTTAAAGAAATAGGGTTCTTAATAGTTGTAGTTTTCCTTATAGTTTTTAAATTAGTTATCTATAAATATTTTATGTCCCTTTTACAATTTTTAGTTAATTTCCATAAGCTTTTCTTCATCCTTTTCTTTGCGATTATTTCAATTATTTATAGTTTTCTATAGTTATTTACATTATTCTTAAAGTCACATAACTTTGTAAATGTTAGTTTTAAAGATGCAGATTAAATCTTCTTTTTACACATGAAAAATAATGTAAAGATGCAAACTTCACAATACGGTTCAAATAATAGAACACTTAATTTACAAAATTAATTTGTATAACTTGTAGATCTATAACAAAAAGGAATTGGGTTAAAAAGGCAAATTGTATGAATTAGAAGTAAATTATGACAGATGTTATAATTTAAAAAGTAAGAAAGATGTAAAAACTAATTATGATAGAAAAGTTAGAACATCATAATAAAACGAATCAGGAGGAAATGAATAAAACCTTTTATGATAAAAATAGAAAATCATAGGCTTGAGTCAGGGATCGAATCAATAGTGTTATAACCTAAGAGAAGTAAATGGAAGAGAAGATAAACTTTCTCATTACTTAAAAGTCAGATGTACACCTCTATTTAAAGAGGTAGTGAGATGGGTTACAATATTACAACTACGCCATTTACAAATTTTCCTTGATATAGCCTTCTTGGTACCACCTCTTGGTATTGCCTTCACTAATTCTTGTATCGGCTTCGGTATCGACTTCGGCTTCGTCTTCCTGGCATTAGTTTTGGTTTCATCTTCTGCTTCGGTATCACTTTCTTAGTTTCGGTGTTGCTTTCTTGGCATCAGTTTCGGTTTCCTTATTAGCTTCGGTATCGTCTTTATCTTCGGTGTTACTTTCTTGGCATTGGATTCGATGTTGCCTTCGGCTTTGCTTCTTGAATTTGGCCTCAGTTTTGGCTTTGGTGTCGGCACCAGGCAGTTTGTTCCAACAGCTTGATGCCGATAGCATATTTACATTAACCATCACACTATATACATATTTACATATATACCACCTCTACTCACAACACTCCCCCTCAAGTTGGTGCATAGATATTCATCATGCCCAACTTTCTACACAAATATTTGATTCTAGTTCCACTTAATGCTATCGTAAATATATCAGCCACCTGGTCTTCAGTCTTGACATGCTTTTTCAGAATCAGACCCTGTTGAACCTTCTCTTTGATGAAGTGACAATCCACTTCAGTATGTTTCGTTCTCTCATGAAACACTGGATTAGATGTAATATACATGTAACCTGATTGTCACAATATAGAGTTACTGGTTTAACAATATTTGTCCCAAATTCACATATAAGATGATCCTACCACATCACTTCACAAACTGCCTTAGCCATAGCTCTATATTCTAATTCAGTACTCAATCTAGAAGCAACATTTTTTCCTTGCTTTTCTATGAAATCATATTTCCTCCTAAAATATACAAAACCCAGACATGGATTTTCTATCCAGCTTTGCTCCTTCCCAATCAGCATCACGGAAGCATTCAACTCTTGTATGTCCATGATTCTTGTACTCAGTTTCTTGTTCAACAGTTCCCTTAAGATAACTCAAAATATGTTTCAGTATGTTCTAATGATACATAGTAGGAGACGCCATAAACTGGCTTAAACACTAAAAGAGAAAGCAATATCATGTTATGTAACAGTTAAGTAGTTTAATTTCCCTACCAACCTCCTATACTTCTCTGGATCTTTGAACAATACACCATTTTCTACATTGTACAATTCAATGGAAAAGGAATAGTGCTAGGTTTAACACTTAGATTCCCAGTCTCTTCCAGGTTAAGACATAACAATACTACCATTTCTCTTGTAATTTCCACATCTAGGAAATAATTCAAGTCTCTTAAATCTTTAGTGTGAAACTGGTTGTGAATAAAGGTTTTAAGAGATGAAATACCATGTTCATCACTTCCGGTTATCATAATATCATCAGCATAAGCTACAAGCAAAATTATGTTAGATTTAGTATTCATATGGAACACTGAATGATCAAATCTGTTCTTCACCATTTCAACGGTTTCCATTGTGTTACTAAACTATCCAAGCTAAGCTCTTGAACTTTGTTGTAATGCATACAGTCTCTTCTTCAACTTGCAAACTAGACCACTCTTCCCTTGTGCAATGAAACCAGGGGGTTGAACTATGTAAACTTCTTCTTATAAGTCACCATGAAGAAATGCATTCTTTATATCAAGTTGACATAATTTTCAATTATATGTTGTTGCTAATGAAATAAACATTCGAATAGAAGTCAAGGACAAATGTTTATATAAGACAAATGAAGAAATAGGATATGTGCACTGACATTTTCCCTTTCTTAGAGCAATAGGAAGATCAGTAACAGGATTAAAAGTAGAAACAGGTTCATATTCAAGTTGAGGGATTGTATCAGATGTAGATGAAACTATATCACGAGGAGGTGATAAACTTGTTTCTATAGAATCATTGATATTGTTCTCTTCTTATGTGATATTTCATATATAAGAAAATCATAATTCTCCCCCTGACTTTCCTGACTTTGATAAGGTAGGCTTGATGATGACTGAAAGAATGGTGTTTCTTCAATGAAAGTGACATCAATAGATATAAGATATTTATTTAGAGAAGCACAGAAACACCTATATCCTTTTTGCAAATGAGAATAACCAAGGAATATACATTTGAAAGATTTTGGATCAAGTTTAGATATTTATGGTCATACATCTCGAACAAAACACATATACCCAATTTTTGTTGCTTAATGGGATATAATAATTTGTATGAAAAGAGAATTGAGTATGGTATGTCACCATTTAGAATAGTTGGAGGCATGCGATTTATCAAAAAACATGTTGTGGAAACAACATTAGCCCAGAAATTCTTAGGCATATTCATATAGAATAATAATGCCCATGTTGTTTCAAGTAAAAGTCTGTTCTTTCTTCCAGCAAATCCATTTTGCTATGTTATATCAACACAAGATGTTTCAAGTAGCATTCCATTTTGATTTATGTAAGTTTTAAACGAACTCGAAGTATACTCGTTTGCATTATCAATCCTTAGAGTTTTAACAGAAATATTAAATTGAGTTTTGATTTCAGCACAGAACGAACAAAATATTGAATACAATTTAGACCGATTTTTCATAAGAAACAACCAAGTCATACGTGAATAATCAACTAGAAAGGTAAGAAAGTATCTAAACACTGATTTAGAAATCACATATGATGGACCCTAAATATCAGAATGAACAAGTTCAAAAGGACAATTAGCTCTTTTATTCATTCTAGGACTCAAACTTACATGATGTTGTCTAGCATACTGACATGATTCAAAGTTTAAATACTGTAATGATTTAAATTGTGGACACAACTTCTTTAAAAAAAAGGGTAAAGATGGATGCCCTAATTGACAGTTTGTCTTTGATGCTTAAGAAGTACTTGAACAAACAAATATTCGTTGATTTGTGGAAGCAACATCGAGTACATAAAGTCCCTTTAACTTACGCCTTCTACCAATGATTTCTTGAGTCACAAGATCCTGAAATATACAATAAGATGGAAAGAATAAGATAGAACAATTCAATTATTGTGTTGTTTGACTAACATAGAGTAGATTGAACACGAGTTCAGGTATATATAAGGAAGATGTTGATAGAGAAGATGAATAGGTTTGACATATTTTCCAAACCCTTAAATATTTGAAGAGGAACCATCGGCTATAATGACATTATGAGTAGGAGTTTGTAATTGAAAGCTCGAGAAATGAGTACGATTACCTATCATATTATCTGTAGCACCGGAATCAATAATCCATTTATTTCTTTCTAGATTGGCAAAATTGCTATTATTTGTGATGGTTGAAATGGATTGAAATGACTTTGTAACAACCCGGAAAATCAGAACCAATTTAAAAATTTTATTTTAGCTGTTTTAATGATTTTAGAATATTCAAAATGAATTATTTTAAATAATAACGATTTAAAATTTATTTAAATCGAAGTTAGAACATATATATTTATTTTAATTATAAAAATGACGCGGTAGTTTGAAAATTCGATTTCAAATTTCGAATGAATGTACAGAATTCAAAATAAATCGAATTTTAGTAAAATCAGAAATATTTGAATCTGTTTAATCATATCTTTCTAACGAATGAAAAATCCAGATTTTATAGCGAGAATTGAAAGTTACGTCCAGTTTAAAATTTAAAATAGTTGCTATGAAATTTAATACAATATATAGCCCTTAAAAATAGCCATTATACAAACGACCTCCGTTTTCGACGAAACCACTTTTGTTGGATCCGGAATGTCAAATTATTGTTAGGTTTAAATTTTCATAATTTTTAGATTTAATATGTGAGCGTGGTAAATTAAAACATGTTTGGTAATTTCAGTTTGAATTGAATTGACCAGAAAAAGCCCAATTTTCAAACGGTCTCCAAATTCGACGAAATTAATTTTGTTAGGACCATATCGTCAAACCATAGCTAGACTTATTTTTTAGGAATTTTTGGAATCAATATGCAGCCCCGAAAAATTAGAATACACGTTCAAATCTAATATTGAATGTTTCATATTTTAATTTGAAAAATAATTGACTAAAACAGTTGAATGGGCTTACAAAACATATTCTATTGTGTCTAAAACGGGGGTATTTAGCTAGAGGCAACATTTGTTGGGTTTGATTTGGAGTTCGTATGGATTAACGGGCCTTTTCAGAATTAAAGAATTAATTAATTTAAATATAAATAGTGGGCCAATAGGAATTCACCTTCACATTTCTCGTTTGATTAAAAAACCCGTGCCCCCTAAATCTAACGGCGGCTGAAGCCCCCATCGTCTCCCCTCAATCTCTCCTAAACCACTCAATAAAATCCAATGGTTCTTCAGAGATTTTTGTAGAGATTTCCATCCTCTTCGAATCCATATAAATTTCATCCCCTATTGTTGCGTGTTTCTCGAGATCAAAGCCCAGGAACTCGCGCCGTTCGCAGCCACCTACCTCCGCCATGCCGCCATCGAAGTGGGCCTCACCACCAGGCATAGGTGCGCCCCTCCTTGCTCTTCGACGTGGTGCAACCCGATTCCCCCCTCGCGAGATAATTCGTGACCTAGTTTTGAACATTTACTAAAAGGTATCGGCTGATAATATTTAAACTGTTTATAACACTTTAAAGTGTTGTGAAGTTCGATTTATTAATAAATAATCATATCTTTTTCATGTGTTTTCGAAATTCGATGAAATAAGAGACATTGGACTCATTGCATCGTACACGACATTCTAGTAGAGACCGGGAGAATTTTAGAGCCATCTACGAATTTAGGCGACATCAAAACCAATGTGAGATTACTGAATTCAAAAATAAATGAATAAAATTATATTAGGTTGCAGATGGAGTTTAGTAGCTCCTGATACCGTCGTCCACAGGCCATGGACGACTTGATTGTATTGTGGTGTGAAATTGATTGTGATTGTGGTTGCAACAAAATTGATTGTGTTTGTGGTAAATTCATTGTGATGTGAAAATGAATGATATTGTGAAAATCATTGAAAAGGAAACCCTTGTATCGCCGCAAGGCCTAGGATAGCAGAGGAGCCATGCTGGACACGGTGTCGTTATTAATTACCCTACCGTTATAATGCCGAAACTTTCTGAAATATCATGCGCTGTAAAATATTCATGTTTTGAAAATAAAAATTATTTGTACAATAAAAATCACAATTTTATTTTCATATAAAATATGTAAAAATATTCATGTTTGAAATAAAATTTGTTTGAACAATAGAAATACATTTTTATTGTATATATAAAATATGTAAAATATTCATGTTTGAAATAAAAAAAATTGAACAATAAAAATACATTTTTATTGTATTTATAAAATATGTAAAATATTCATTGTTTGAAATAGAAAAGTTAACAATAAAAATTTACATTTTTATTGTATATAAGAAATGATGAAAAATATGCATTGTTTGAAATAGAAAAGGTTAACAAAAAATTACATTTTTATTGTATATAAGAAATGATGAAAAATATGCATTGTTTGAAATAGAAAAGGTTGACAATAAAAATTTACATTTTTATTGTATATAAGAAATGATGAAAAATATGCATTGTTTGAAATAGAAAAAGTTAACAATAAAAATTTACATTTTTTATTGTATATAAGAAAAGATGAAAATATGCATTGTTTGAAATAGAAAAAGTTAACAATAAAAAATTACATTTTTATTGTATATAAGGAAAGATGAAAAATATGCAGTGTTTGAAATAGAAAAGTTAACAATAAAAATTTACATTTTTTATTGTACATAAGAAATGATGAAAAATATGCATTGTTTGAAATAGAAAATGTTAACAATAAAAATTTACATTTTTTATTATATATAAGAAAAGATGAAAAATATGCATTGTTTGAAATAGAAAAGTTAACAATAAAAATTTACATTTTTTTATTGTATATAAGAAATGATAAAAAATATTCATTATTTGGAATTAAATGGTTGGATAATAAAATTTACATTTTTATTGTATGTTTAATTCATAGAAAAGATTCATGTTTTAGATTAAATGATTGGACAATAAAAATTACATTTTTATTGTATGTTTGATTCATTAAAAAGAATCGTATTTTATATAAAAAGATTAGACAAAAAAATTACATTTTTATTGTATTATTGATTCATTAAAATAATGTCACTTACATGTTAGCGATGTTAGTAGAAAATGTTCATTTGTTAAATAATGTCACTTACATGTTAGCGATGTTAGTGGAAAATGTTCATTTGTTAAATAATGACCTTACTTGTTAGCAATGTTAGTAGAAAATGTTCATTTATTAAATAATGACACTTACATGTTAGCGATGTTAATAGTAAAATGTTCATTTGTTAAATAATGACATTAAAATGTTAGCGAAGTAGAAAATGTTCATTTGTTAAATAATGACACTTACATGTTAGCGATGTTAATAGAAAATGTTCATTTGTTAAATAATGACACTAAAATGTTAGCGAAGTCGAAAAATGTTCATTTGTTAAATAACGACATTAACATGTTAGCAAAGTAGAAAAATGATCATTTGTTAAAATAATGATATTTACATGTTAGTGATGTTAGAAAAATAATCATATGTTTTGTTCATTAAAACATTAACATGTTAGCGATGTTAGAAAAAAAAAATATGCGTTGATTCATTAAAATAAAATTTCCATGTGTGAAATATATTTTTGTTCATTAAAATATAATTTTAACATGAAAATGAAGTGTACCAAATTATTTAAAGAATAAATATTTTGAAATTGTCAAACGAATTATATATATATAATTTAAAATAAAACGAATCGCGCACAGTAGTTCGCGATTTGGAATCGCAACTTTAACCGATTATACCGAGAGATCCGACCGTCGGATTTTCCCAAAACTGGAACCGTTGGGTTCGCTTTGGAAAGATCTTTCCAACGATATAAAATTACTAAGATCCAACGGTCAGATTTTGAGAAATGTATAATTCAAATTTTAATAAAAACAGTGCCAAGGCTGCGTAATGACCTGCAGCGTCGTTTGAATTAAATAGGCTATTTTTATATAAATAAAAATAGCGATAAATCGCTATAAAATATTATGAACGATATGGAATGGAAATAAACCAATTTCACCTCGTTTATAAAGTAATATGGACGATTAGATTCTTTGTCATTAACCTATAGGATTAAATTGAATTGTACAAAAGAAAAGAAATGATTTGAATTATATATATTCGAGAATTATTTGAAAAGGCCGCATTAAATATCATTTCAAATAATTATATGATGACTAGAAGTCGAAGATATTGAAGATGGTGGTTGAAGACCAGTGATCTTCACATCGAATGGACGTCTACTGATGCCTTTGATTTGAGTTGCTGCCTTGACAGGGTTACAGTAGTAGTTGTCCGGATGTGCTTGTTGATTGTCCTGATATGCGAGAGTCTCTCTTCTGCATTGGACATATGGAACGAGGAATAAGGTGTCTCCGGTTTCATTCAGACCCAAAATGGACTTGTAAATGGATGCATGTCTGACATTGGATTTTATTCTATGTTGATTGATTTCTATTAAATATATATCTGTTTGGTGGCGAAGAATTGATTCTCTTGCTTAACACCCTTCTCTGAGACGTACGAGCATAGAGGTTATATATCGATAGACATCAGTCGCATGGCGTGAATTGTCAGTGTGGCATGCCAAGATGCAAATGATCAAGGCTTTTGTTGAAAAGAAGAGCCTTGTGGTTGATGATCAAAGCACAGCTTTAATTAGCATAGCTTTGTGTATAGCGTTACGTCGCACGCCTCACACCCCAGTATGAACCAGAAACGGGAGAGGACAGCAGGGAGGACATACGTTTCTTTCTATCTAGGAGTGGTGTCATGGTATGGAGGCCAGACATTTTTACTTATATGGATGATGGAAAGCGAGGTACCTCAGATTTGAGTTCTTAGTAGCTCTTGATTTATGCCCCATAGGGCGGGGAAACATATTGTTCAGGAATAACCAATCCACTAACGTAAGTGTGGACCGGCCTTGCAAGATCCAGGTGCAGTTGCGGCTGTATCCTGAGGCTCGGGCTAAAGAGTCTCGAATTTGGTAAGGACAATCCCTTGCCTCGGTTCATGATGGAAATCTAATCTCCAATACGACATTGTGCGGTTTTGATTGTAAAACTAGTATAGCGACATAGTATATGGTAGCTATGCCACCTAGGATTGATACATTATGATTGAAAATGTTTCTGAAATATATAGACACTAATGATAATATCAAATGACTTTGTTTTATACGTATCAATCATATTTTGGCCATTATAAGGTAAAACTCTGTTCTCCAGTTTGTGTTGCATTGTGTGATGGGACTTGAGTCTTATAATGGCTTCATTTTTCTAAAAAGCATTACGTTGTTTAATGATTTACTTTATTTCATGCACTGACAATCCAATGGAGTAAACCCGTTCCGCGTTAGCGGCGTGGTCCTCTGATTAGTCTTATTATTAAATAGGTTAAGTAAGATTTCTCATATCAGTCCCATGACTGACTCGTAGTTTGTTTCACTTTGCAAACTCGAGTGCCCCTATTTTCCACATGGGAAGCCTTGTATTTAGGTTTTAGCAGACTCATTATGGATAGCTATGGAGCTGAAGATGGATTATATCATTTCTATTATGCTGTTCAAACTTTATTAAGTATATTATGTTTGATTCCGCTGCAGACATTTTATTTTAATTTGAAACTGTATTTTGTACTAAGTATGATCCTATTATGTTGTGTAAGTCTGATGATTATATTATTTCCAGTGTAATTTGATGTCATTATCTGGTGTAATGCTATATTTTTGTTCTGCTGTTAATTTTTTTTGTGCTATATTCCAGTGATTATCCTTGCTTCCGTGGAATGGGGGTTTGGGGTTATCATAGTTGGCATCAGAGATTTGGTTAACCTTAGCTCCGGAATATAACATGTTAATAAACTCATCAGAAATAGAATCAGCAGTGTTCTAAGACGAATAACTAATTATAGATAGGCATAATAATGTCCTAGAATGAGTATAGCAGAATAAAATACACCCCCATAGATGCATTTGTACTTAAATATATGTCTCTATGCTTTACAATATCTTTTCTGTTGGCCTGACTCTTTGTCTGCTATTTGCAGACATAGTAGAAAATGAGTGGCAGAAGCAGAAGAACTAATTCTATGGTTCGACAATCTAATGAGCCAATTGTGCTCCCACAACTAGAATCAGAGCTAGAAGTTCTCGTAAAGAAGTATCGAAATCTACGTGGAGTACCATTCTTGGGCAAAGAGTCTGTTACTGAAAAACAAGCATGGATGCGTTCTTCTGAGAGAATTTTTGAAGGCTTAAAGCTGAGAGATGGTCAAAAAAGACCACTAGCATCTTGGGCACTCAAAGACGAAGCTTTAATCTGGTGGGAAACTGTTAGTAAGGAAAATCCAGACGGTAATATTACCTGGGATAGATTTAAAGAAATTTTCAAAGAAAGATTTATTCCTCCAGAAGCAACTGATCGGTTATATGATGAGTTCTACCATCTGACAAGGAGATATGACCATTCAGGAGTATCAGAATAAATTTAATGAACTTTCCCGCTTTGGCCTAGAATTAATTCGGGATCCTTTGAGGAAGAATCTGAGGTTTATTAATGGACTTCAAAGAAGGTACGAAGGTAGAGCAATTTCTTATGTGAATCTTTCTTTTTCAAAGATGATACAAATGGCTTATCGCTATGAGGATCTTGATAAGCAAGGTGTTTTGGAAGATGAAGAGGAAAGCAGCTCTAGCAGCAAAAGGAAGTTTAATACTAATAGTCCTGAGGCAAGTATGAAGCCTGAGGTCAGTAAGAAGCCTATAGCTGATAAGAAAGGGGTTAAATATAAGAATGAACCGTTAACGATTGCCATATGCAATAACTGCAATAAGAAAGGACATTTGTTGGTAAATTGCAAATCTTCGAAGAAACGAAGTAATGATGGATCTAAATCCAATAAAAGTTTCAAGAGAATAGAAAATGCAATCTTTGCCATCAGACTGGTCATGTAAAGCAAGATTGTCGGCTTTTGAAAGCGACCAAAGTGGCTCAAGTCAATAAAGTGACAGAAGCTCGAGCACCCTTAGCTAGTAGGGAAAGGCCAGATGTTTTGGAAGGCACGCTCACTGTCAACAATATCCCAGTTAAAGTATTGTTTGACACAGGCGCGTCACAAAGTTTTATTTCGAGTAATATGGTTAAGAAATTGAATTTGAAATTGAGAGATCTTAAAGAATCGATTAGGGTTCACAATCCGATATGAGGTTCCCATGTTCTCAGTTTATATCGCAGGTTGCTCATCTCTTATTCTTATTATCGTTTTTCATTCGATTTGATTTTTATGGATCTTATTGAGTTAGATATTACACTTCAGTTTGATTGGTTAACCAAATACAAAGCTGAGGTTAAGTGTGCAAAAAGAATCGTTAAGGCAAAGACCAAGTATAAAGATTATATAACGATACCATGCATAGACCCAAATTCAGATAGAAAAAAAATTTGGTCTGCTCTTGATGTCTCTCCTACTTCTATAGAAAGTATTCCTGTCATTAGGAATTATGCGGATGTGTTCGAAAAAGTTGATAGCTTAACCCCGCGGAGAGAAATTGACTTCGAGATTGATTTAGTTCTGAATGCAAGGCCAGTTGCGCACGCTATTCGAAGAATGACATTGAAAGAGAAAGAAGAATTGAGTAATCAAACTAAATAACTTTTATGGAAAGGTCTGATCAGGCCAAGCATTTCGAATTAGGGTGCAGCAGTTGTGTTTGTTCCAAAGTCAGACGGTACTCTCAGATTATGTGTTGATTACCGAGACCTCAACAAGCGGACGCTAAAGAATAAAAATCCATTACCGCGTATTGATGATTTATTAGATCGCTTGAACGGAGCGCAAGTATTTTCGAGAATGGACCTAGCTACAGGTTTCCATCAACTGCAGATTGCCGAAGAGTGTGTTCCTTTGACAGCTCTCAGAGGTCCAGACATATTTTATGAGTAGTTAGTATTGTCGTTCGGCTTATGTAATGCTCCTGCTTACTTTGTGGATTTAATGAATAGAGTATTCCACGATGTCTTGAATAAATTTGTGCTGGTTTTCATTGACAACATTTTAATCTTCTCTAAGTCAACTGCTGAGCACGCGAAGCATTTGGAAGAAGTTTTGGAAATTATGAGAAAGAATGTTTTAAAAGCCAAATTTTCTAAATGCATATTCTGGCAAGAAGAAGTGAAGTTCCTCGGTCATGTAGTATCGAAGGAAGAATTTCAGTGGATCCAGGAAAAATCACTGCTATTCGAGATTGGAAGTAGCCTAACATGCCTATAAAAGTCATAAGTTTTCTAGGATTGGCTGGCTATTATCGGAAATTTGTTAAAGATTTTTCGAAGCTATCTAATCCATTAATGAAGCTTACCAAGAAACATACAATGTTTAATTGGACGCCAGAATGTGAGGCAGCTTTCCAAGAGTTGAAACTAAGGTTAAGTACTGCTCCAGTGTTGACTATTATTGTTGGCAATAAAGATTTGAGAGTCTATACAGATGCTTCTCTTGAAGGCGTTAGTGCGGTATTAATGCAAAGAGGCAAATTCGTTGGTTATGCTAGCGTCAGTTGAAGCCGCACGAGAAGAGATATGCTACTCATGATCTTGAGTTGTTAGTCGTCATGTTTGCTTTGAAAATTTGGAGGCACTATCTTTTGGGTGAGAAGTTCGAATTATATACAGATCATAAGTCATTGAAGTATCTGTTCACCCAGAATGACTTGAATTTGAGGCAGCAACGTTGGTTAGAATTTCTTGCGGCATACAATCTTGATATTTTGTATACTCCAGGGAAAGCCAATGTTGTAGCAGATGCGCTTAGCAGGAAGAATGCCATTATTGCTAATCTTATTATTACCCATTCATTGATTGACAAAATCTCCGTTCTTTAGAAGGATGATGAATTTATTTAGAGAATTAGTAAAAGAGTTCGGGAAAGCGAACCCTCGAGTTTCCAGATTGATAATGAGGGAGTTCTGAGATTATTAGGCCAAATTTGTGTTCTGAGTATTCCTAAGCTTAGAAGGGAAGTGATAGATGAATGTCACAAATCCAAGCTTAGTATTCATCCAGAGATGAGTAAGATGTATCATGATCTCAAGCGTACGTTCTGGTAGAGATCTATGAAAAGAGACATTTCCATATATGTTAGCAGGTATTCTACTTACCAACAAGTTAAAAGTGATCAGCACAAACTCGTAGGACTGTTGCAACCATTGGAGATTCCAGATTGGAAGTGGGATCAAATTTCCATGGATTTCATTGATTGTTTGCCCCGAACCAAGAAAGGCAATGATAGTATTTGGGTGATCGTAGATCGTTTTATGAAGACCACCCATTTTATTCCTGTGAAGTCGACTAGAACAGCTCAAAGACTGGCGCAAATTTATTTCAGAGAAAACGTTAGACTACATGGAGCTCCTAGTAGTATTGTTAGTGATCGTGATCCAATATTCGCTAGTAAATTCTTGGAAGAATTCCAGATAGAGCCAGGGACAAAGTTAAATCCGAGCACCGCATATCATCCTCAAACATATGGTCAAACTGAGAGGGCGAATTGTATACTAGAAGTCTTGTTGCGGGCATGTATTCTTGATTTTGGTGGATCGTGGGAAGATCACTTGCATCTGGTTGAGTTTTCATATAATAACAGTTATCAAGCAAGCATAAAAATGTCACCATTCGAAGCATTGTATGGTAGACCATGTAGATCTCCCGCATGTTGGGTAGAATCAGGCAATCGACTAGTATTGGGTCCCGACATGATTTGAGAAGCTTCGGATAAAGTTGATTTCATTAAGAAGCGACCGCAAACAGCTCAAAGCCGGCAGAAGAGTTATGCATATTCAAGAAGAAGAGATTTAGCATTTGTTGTTAATGATTATGTACATTTGAGAGTATCTCCGATGAGAGGAGTAGTCTGATTCGGTAAAACAAGGAGGCTAGTTCTTAGATTTATTGGTCCATTTCCTATACTTGAGATGATTGGAACTCTTGCTTATAGGGTTGAGTTGCCTGAATGTTTCCAGGAGTACATGATGTATTTCACATGTCTCAACTTTGAAAGCATATGCATGATCCAGACTTGATTACGGAAGAAGCAGCACAACAAGATTTGGATATTACTCCAAGATTAGCATTGAGAAGAGAGCCAGTGAAGATTATTCGCAAAGAAACAAGCGTTCTAAAGAACAAGAAGATACATTTAGTCAAAGTGCAGTGGAGCGGAGATCCTAGAGACTGTACATAGGAGACGAAGATAGCATTAAGCAGGCTTATCCCAAGTGTAGAGTGGACATCTCTGATTAGCTCTGGTGCAAGGTACATTTACAATATTTTGCATTTCCGTTTTGTTTCCTACTTTACTGTTGTTTCCTTTTCGGGGACGAAAATTTTAAGTGGGGGAGATTGTAACAACCCGAAAAATCAGAACCAATTAAAAATTATTATTTTAGCTATTTTAATGAATTTTGAATATTTAAAATGATTTATTTTAAATAATAATGATTTAAAATTTATTTAAATTGAAGTTAGAATGTATATATTTATTTTAATTATAAAAATGGCGCGGTAGTTTGAAAATTCGATTTCAAATTTCAAATGAATGTACAGAATTCAAGATAAATCGAATTTCAGTAAAATCAGAAATATTTGAATCAGTTTAATTATATCTTTCTAATGAATGTGAAAAATCCATATTTCATAACGATAATTGAAAGTTATGTCCAGTTTAAAATTTACCTCGCTATGAAATTTAATATAATATGGCCCTTAAAAATAGCCATAATACAAATGACCTCCATTTTCGATGAAACCACTTTTGTTATTTCCGGAATGTCAAATTATTGTTAGGTTTAAAATTTCATAATTTTTAGATTTATTATGTGAGCGTGGTAAATTAAAATGCGTTTGGTAATTTCTGTTTGAATTGGATTGACCAGAAAAAGCCCAATTTTCAAACGGTCTCCAAATTCAATAAAATTAATTTTAATAGGACCGTATTATCAAAACATGGCTAGATTTATTTTTCGAGAATTTTTGGAATCAGTATGTGGCCCCGGAAAACTAGAATGACCGTTCAAATCTAATATTGAATGGTTTATATTTTAATTTGAAGAATAACTGACTGAAATGGTTGAATGGGCATACGAAACATATTCCATTATGTCTGGAATGTGGGTATTTAGCTAGGGGCGGTAGTTGTTGGGTTTGATTTGGAGTTCCTATGGATTAACGGGCCTTTTCATAATTAAAGAATTAATTAATTTAAAAATAAATAATGGGCCAATAGGAATTCACCTTCACATTTCTAGTTTGATTAAAAAAACTGGTAACCCCCTAAAGCAAACGACGGCTGAAGCTCCCATCGTCTCCCCTCAATCTCTCCTAAACCACTCAATAAAATCCAATGGTTCTAGACTCCCACTGCTGCTTTCTTTCGCCCCTTCCGGTCTTTGGCCTCTTCCTTTTTTTGGGGAAACAAGGACAATGCCACTCGCCATCACTGGATTTCATGGAACATCATTTGTCGTCCTAAAGATGAGGGAGGCCTTGGCTTGTGCAATCCTAAGGACATCTGTTTGGCCTTTGCTTGTAAGCTTTGGGCGAGGTTTGGAGCAAACAACTCCCTTTGGGCCACGTTTCTCTATGCCAAGTACCGTAGGCTAGCAGCCACGAATTGCACCGGTATCCCGTCCTACGCTAGTGAGGCGTGAAAACATATGCAATCCATGAAGGCTTTAACAGATGCTCATGGGAATGGTACCATTTGAGATGGCAGTCCTTTCGCTCTCAAGTCAGCATGGGAAACTGTGTGGACGCCTGGCCCTCGGCTCCTAGTTTTCAGCTTTATCTGAATGTCCGTATTCCGCCAAAGGTTTCTTTGTTTATGTGGAAAACATTGCATGATGGTTTACCAATAGATGAGAACCTTCAGCGTATCGGCATCCCGCTCGTGTCCAGATGCATGTGTTGCAACACTGGACGCACTGAGTCCTCCTTTCATTTGTTGATTTCTAGTGCTTGTGCTAGAGCAGTCTGGAATTACTTGGGGAATCTGATGGGTTGCCGAGGTAATGCCATCTCGTTGGAAGGTTTGCTGAGTTTCTGGTGGGCTGGGAACTCTGGTAAATCTTTTGGTCTATTCTAGTGTGTTTGATTCCATGTCTTATCTGCTGGCACATCCGTGTTGGATCTAATTAACCCTAGAGGGGGGTGAATAGGGTTTATCATAGCTTTTCACTGAATTTAAAAACTGATAGGATATTAAAATAATAAACAAATCATAGAATGCAGCAAAAATAAAAGTGCAGAAAATTAATCACACACATATATACCCAACTTCGGCAAAACCCTGCCTACTGCTGCATTCCTAAGGTTTCTACTAGGTAAAAGAACAGATCCCGCATGCAAGACCATGTACACTCGTGAACCCTTCGCTCCTATTCTAATCATACGCTCAAAACTCTAGACTAACCGATATCCCCTCGATCAGATTTTCCCTTATTACAACCCCGTAACCAGTAACTCTAGATTTCATAGACTCTAGCAACTGTCAGTTAACCCCTAATTGAATTCCTAGGTTTTTCAGACTCTAGAACTGATCAGATGGTTTCAAAACAAAAAGAAAATACAACACAAAATTAAAACTAAAACATTAAACCCTAGTTTTAATTAAAACTCCCTTAAGCCCATTATATGTTGACCGGCCCATTTGTAATACGTCCACCCTTTTCTTTAGCTCGATCTCTTGTTTCTGGAATAAGAAAATGGCGACTAGATTGCTAGGGTTTCTGCTATCCCAAATCTCGACGTCAAAATTGATTCTTCTTGGTTTATTTGAAGCTCCGATTGATTGCTAGCTTTGGTCGATTGCTTTGGGTTCTGAATCGATAGAAAACCTGAAAAAATGTGAGTAATTCGGATTTAATTCTTTGCTTGAATTTTTGATGCTTGGTTTCGATAGATGATTGCCTGTGATGTATTGGTGTTTACATAGGATTGTATAATCCTTTAATTGCTCTGATTTCAATCATATGACTTGAATTGATTATTTGCTTTCCTCGATTGAAATTGGTCCCTACTGTTTTGTCGGCTTTGATTTAGATGAACCTCGACTTGTTCTTGGCTCAAATTCATGAAAGAAATTGCCCCTTTTTAAAAGGTTTATTTCCTTGAATTAATTTCCTTAAAACACTTGCCAAGTTTGTTCATGCATGATTTGAAACTTCGCTAATTTTAGTATTGTCCAAGAATTATGCAGTGACTCAAAAGTTGATTTCAGCAATGAGTAATCACTTGCCTAAGGCAGATACTCGTGAGATTGATTCCTTTCCTTAAATCCAAAATGTAATTGCTGGAAATTCTTTCTACCCAAAAAATGAGCTTGCCAAGAACCTAGTAATAAACATTTGTTGCCTTTTTATCCTCATGTAATTCATTGCTTATATTTGAAGTTTTGCTTGGTTATCTCTTGGTTTAATCGACCTTGAATGAAAGTTATACTTGGCAATATTTGAGTGATTTGTTTCCCTGATAAATAATCTTGAAACCACATGTTTTCTTGCCAAAATAATACTTTTTTTTAACCTTTGCTTTCTGGAAATGTTGCTAAAAAGATTCGAATTGATTTCTTTCCAAAAGGCTTTCTCTGATTCCATTTGCACATTTGATTATTTTCTGTATTCCTCCTTGTTTTTCTGAACTGAGATGACTTGCACTTGTAAACATATTTGCACAATGAACATCCATGTATATGCTGCTTGTGTACACACCAAAGTCCATGTGTGGTCATTTACATGTGTGGTCATTTACATTGCAATTTCCATGCTGACTCATCATGCATGCATACATATCTGTATACGTTCATATGTGACTGTGGAGCTCAATGTATACTCTTCATTTCTTTTTTAATTCACATTACCAAATGCTGATAACATGCTAGTTGAACTGTTTTGTGCATATCCAAAAGCCATGTAGAGAAATGCAAATACATTTGGTGGGTATAAGGAACAGATTCACCGTTCATACATGAATTCACATATGCACCTGGTTTTTTTTGTGCGTCATCATTATTTCAGTTGCTTGTGTCTTTTAGCTTGAACTGATAGATTAGCAAATGCATGTTTGTATGTAAGTTCTCTTTGTCCATGAACATTGCTGCTATACTCATGTATATTATACTTGTTGCTTCATACTGCTATGTCCACAATGTTCACTTTTGCTCGACCTATGTCACACCATATTCTCTGATCGTATATGTGCTTGCTAAATTTCTTCATGGCTTCTGCATTAACTTGTTTGCTATTTGTACACTTGAATACATGCTTGACATCGAGTTTTCAAGCCATGACACATGAGATGCTAGTTTTACTTGCATGTTGGCTTTGACTAATACTTGTTCCTTGTGTGTTTACAATCTGACCTTGATCATTCTTGTCCCTGAAATGTTGCATGTAATTTTCCTCCTTGCATTTGTGCTGTGTCTAAATTGAGTTGCCTTGGCCTTGCTCGACTTATATTGCTGCACAACTGTGTAGCTGCATTGTATATCAATGTCCATGCTTGTTGTGTACTTTGTGCATCATTCACTTTGATAATTTGCATGAACCATTTGTCTTGTTCACTTATGCTTATTGAAACAGCAATATACATTATTGTTCCATCTTCTATTTACATGGTTGATGTGTTGACTTTGTTGCTCGACCCTTGAACTTGTTGTTGACTTTTCATTGAGTTGTTTTTATGTGTGCACTGAGTCGAGATGGTCCACATGGCTACTCCTCAGTTGCACATTGATAGGCATAGCAGTGCACACGTTTATATCTATACACATGTGTATATGCAGCCATCAGACAAGATTTCTTGTCCCTATACTATGCATATACAAACTGACTAGACATAGATGAATCAGATCAAGTCATGAAAAATAATGAGAAACACACTAGAAATCTGAGGCAAATAAAATTTTAAAAACAAAAATTATATTTTCATGTATTATGTTTCATTTCTATTGCAGTGTACTTTGTGTATATGTGTTTCATGTGACAGGTATGCATGAAGACTGGACTGACAGTGACCGGACAGACTGTGAAGTGTGAAGACAGAAGACCAAAGATGACAGAGAAATGTATTAGAACATCTGTATATGAGTGAATCTATAAATTGAGTGACAGCGTGTATGTAACAGTGTCAATGTATATATGAAATGTATAGAGTGATGAGTGATGTAGTGAGGAGCTAATGTACAGAAAAAGAAAATTGTACTGATATTTGTAATAAACGAATTCGATTGAGATAAAATATAGGTTTATTGTGTTCAAACAAATTTGTCTGTCGTATTTAGTTTAATTACAAGTACAATGAATGTAGAATGATGTAGTGTATATGAGATGTATATCAGTAATGTATTCAAATAGTGGAGTTATAAATAGTTGTACTGTTTGAATGTTTGAAATATAATATTCAATTTAAATAAAATACCGTATGAATATATGAATGTCTATACAGTCGTATTCTATTTAAATATAAATATTATATTCATGTCTGTGATGTATATATATAACAGTACAGTAACAAACACATTTAAAATAATATTTATTTGGTTGTTATCATCAAACAAAAATCATATAATTGTGTATACAACTACGTCATATATAACAATTTGGTTCTCCAGGAATAAGGCAGTTTTTGATGAAGTAGCAATGGATCCTCCTTCCATTATCCGTAAGGTTAGGAACAATATATTTCTTGCATTTCAGTGTCATCCTTTCAGAGGTGTCTTAGGTGCGCGCTCTAGAGACTAGTCGTTATCTTTGATATTTTACCAGTAATGGCCAGTCTGAGGGCGGGAGTAGGTTGATTATGTTTTTTTTGTTTTTTTAACCCCCCCACCCTCCGCCCTTATGCCATTTGTTAGTTGTGCAGATTTGGCATTTTAGGTTACCGGTTTGTTATGCTTGGAGCTTGATGGGTCCTTCTATCTTAAGATGATGGAGCAGGTACTGCTGAAGATTTGGAAGACCAGCCCACTTTGAGATCTTAGGGTTCCACTTTTGTAGGAGCTGCGGAAGCTCGCTGTTCTTCAGTAGTCTATGTCCCGAGGAGGGCTATGAGGTTTGCGCAGCTTTGACCATAGGCTTTGTAACGAAAAGGAATTTCACTCTATCTGAATCAGTCGCTAAACCGATCAAGACCGTTCGAAACGCCTGATTGTTTTGAGAACAACACAAAATAGAACGCAGACGGAAGAACATTTCATTTTTATTACAACAATTCCATCAGAATACAAGAATATACAGAGTACGAATGAATAAAATACATTCTAAAATATCATAGATTACAATACATTACATAGCAGCGGAAAATAATACAAAATACAACTAAAGAAGATACACGGATATAAAGCTTTCCGGATATCATTCCAGCCGAAAACCAGGATCCTGTGAATATAAATATGCAAAACCATAACTATTAGCTGCCCGTCTTAAAATAAGGGCACCCAGAGTTTAGGTTAAAACAATAAACTCCAGGTCAGTCATGGGACTGGTGTGAGAACTAAAACAGTTATTAATCTTTATTTTAAAGTTCGGTAAATCAAGGGACCACGTCGTATAACACGGAACGAGTTTCCTCCCAAGAACACCAGTGCATAAAACAAACAGCGCAACGCTAAGTAAAGAAAAATGAAGCTGTTATAAGACCCAGGTACCATCACACAAAGCAACGCAAGCTAGAGGATAGGGTTTTACCTTATAACAGCTAAAGCATGCTTGATACGTTTAAAACAAATCATTTGATACTATAATAAGTGTGTAGTGTTTAAAACAATTTCAATCATAAGTATCAATCATAGACGGCATGGGTACCATATATCATGTCGCCATACTAGGCTCTACAATCAAAACCGCAAAGTCACGTATTTGGAAATTGGATTTCCGTCTGTGAACTGAGGCAAAAGATAGTCCTTACCGATTCGAGACTCTCTAGCCCGAGTCTCAGGACCCAGACTCAGGTGGGCCCTTGGAGCGACAGGGCCGGTCCACCGATGTGGATTTAAATTCCTGAACACTGTGTTTCCCCGCCCTTTGGGGCGTAAATGAGCCAACGAATGACTCCATCGGACCCGGATCGTCCGATCTAACCGAGGCGCCTCACAACAGCAACAACCACATAAGTCAAACTCGTCAGGGCGTGTAAAACCACTGACGCCACTTCTAACTAGAAAGAAACGCATGTCCTCCCTGAGGTCCTCTCCCGTTTTTGGTTCACCACCGGGGTGTGAGGCTCGCGAATCAACGTTACACAAAGCTGTGCCACACAGGCTGTGCTTTGATCATCAACCACAAGACTTTGTGTAACACCCCACGTCCATTAATGTTACTCACAAAGGGAATGCATTAACTTCCATGGAGGTTTTAAGTGAATATAGAAGAGTAAAATTACAACAAGACAGATATAAAATAGTACTTGGAAATTCAAAAACTTTATTTCATTGTAGCAGAAGTCAAAACATGTTTGATTACATCATAACACCATATTCAATGTCAAGTACAATATCTATCTTGATAAAACAAGTACATAATCCCATTACATGAATAGCCATTAAAAAAGAAAGATAACAAGCTGGACTTTACTTCAGCAGTCCAAGCTTTCCAGAAGATAAGCGATCCAACTAGACTCCACTAGAACTTGGCCCAACCTGCGGACCTGAAGGGAGAAAAAGGATGGAAAAGAGGGGGTCAGACATAAAGTCTGGTGAATATGATAATTCTACAATACTATTACCAAAATAACTGGACTAAGGCATAAGCTGGAAAACAAGAAAATGTCTATGAAGAGCAGATTAAGTACATAGACAATCGCTAAAGGCAACGTTATAGGCGCTCCTAAATACTAAAGGATAAACACTATACTGCACCACACCAGTCACCTTAAAGATTCATCCCACTTAGCTTCACTTAGAAACTTTCCCAATGGCTTTACGTACCCCTAGCTGACTACATAGGTGCCGCCTGCCCCTATCTCCACTAGGTGTGCCCTACTTCCCATTATTCGATCGGCTCCCTAACTCGTAGATACCCGTGCTGGCCCCACAGTGGGGTGTATCACTCCCCTAAAGTGGCAACCTGATACAACGGACATGCACGGCTTATACCTACACGATGCAACAACGTCTTACCTACCAGCCCGGGTCCACACACGCATATGAAACCCGTTGGACTTGTGTTGCCACCGCTCCCTGTTTTGGCCTCTTATAGTCAAACCCAGTATGCGTGCCCCGTCCTCGACTTGGGTCGAGCCCACAAAGATACGTTTTGGGATACTGGTTGAAATGGGCCCCACTATTTACCACAAGCATTCCACCTAAGCTTGTCCCCATTAGTCCATCCCACTTAACCCACTTAGTCATGTTCATTTACATGTGTGTTTGGTTAAGTCTAATCGTATTTCAAATGCCTCTAAAGGCAACCACCAGATTCCTCATGCCACCCAAGGCACCTACTTAACCCCCATGTCCCACCTTACATGATTATCTGGTTAAGTATTTCTTAGTTCATTAAGGCCATAACCTCATAAAGACCTCTCACATTAGACTGGCATTTATGGCAGCTGGATTTGCCGGGCGGGTCCGGGCAGTCTTACACCATAAAAGAGTCTAACCTCGTGTCTTTACAACTGTTATGCTTTAGTTTGGGCCTAGGACCTCTCACATTGGGCCGACATTTGTGACTACTGGATTTGTCGGGCGGGTCCGGGCAGGTTTACATCACAAACGGGTCCAACCTCGTGTCCTAAGCATTGATTATTAATAATAATCCACTTTCCCCCAATTTTAATAATTCCCTACTTGAATTATTAATTACTTCCAATTTTTAACAATGTCCATAATTGACTCAATTATGGACATCCATTCATGGTATGCAAAATCTTACAAAATTGCACCCAATTTATTAATTCCTAATATTACCCCTACCCCACGTTTGAACGTTTATTCGCAAAATATATGTTAGACTCGAATAGCCTAACTCATAGCATAAAAGAGATTATCATAATAACAACATGTATATGTGACCAAATGAATCATAATAAGGGGTGAAACTTGCATATGTCCAACTTGCATAGATTATACATGTCATGGATCTAAAGGTGTCAACTTGTTCAAAATTCACCTAATATGATCTCAATCAATTTTCATAAACTTACATATGAACATGTGTGAATCAACATCATCTAATTTTTTAACAACATGGTTTTATATGGGTACACCTAACTCAATAGGAAAATTCCCATAATCAAGTTTTATTTAATTATAGTTTCAAGTTTATGGGTACACCTAACCTAATAGGCAAATTCCCATAAACAAGATCCATTTAAATTAAGAAAAAAAAACATAACTTTAAGCATGATCCACCAACATCATGATTTTTCAACATAATATAGCATGATTTATAACATGGCATAGTATGATAGTATAACATAGCTTGACATGATTCTCAACATAGCACGACATAGCATAAGAGAATTTACAACATAGCATGACATAGCATATATAATTTACATCATACGACAACATAATAACATAATAAGAGATCCACAATATATAGAATTTACAATTACAAATCACATCACTTTCTTGTGATCCATTCATAACTGAGTCAAATTAGTTTGTAATAGTCTTGTGAGAATCATCATACTCACCAACAAAAGAAAAGAATTAGAGAAAGAGAGATCTTTTGATTTGATTTGTGTAGATTTAGTTGTAGATGATTAGGCTTCCTCTTCTTAGTTTGTGACGGCTATGCTGAACTCCATGGCAGCAGCATGACGGTAGCTTCTCTAATTTTACAAGTGATTTAGGTCTAGGGTCTACCCACTTATTTATAGATTTTAGAATTCATTTAGGCCATTAGATTTAACCTAGAAATAACCGCAGCCGTTCAGACAAGATGGGGTTTATCTTGTTGACTCAGCAATGAGTCAGAAGTGACTCAGCAAACACTCAGCATATTAATAAACTTCTATTCATGTCATAAATATATATATATTTTCTACAATGTACATATTAGATACATCCCCCTTTACTTATTATTGTTTTTATATACATATTAGATACATCCCCTTTCTCACACACTTATTAATATTTTTATATTCATATTAGATACATCCCCTCTCTTACACACTTATTAATATTTTTATATTCATATTAGATACATCCCCTCTCTTACACACTTATTAATATTTTTATATTCATATTAGATACATCCCCTCTCTTACACACTTATTAATATTTTTATATTCATATTAGATACATCCCCTCTCTTACACACTTATTAATATTTTAGCAACTTTAGTGTTAATAGAAAATTCGGGGTGTTACGTTCTCCCCTCCTTTTAGGATTTCGTCCCCGAAATCTTCAAGTCTGGAAGAATGTATATCCTACCATCCAAACGTCCATCTACTCATCCATCATACACAGGCATCCATTGTCCTTACAGACTTCTAATGCTTTCATGTTTAAATGCACAGTGTGTGTATATGTCCGTATCTAATGCAAAATCAGGCGGTCCACTGATTCAGTTGACCTCCTTAATGCAACTATGATCGTGCCATGCATCCATTATGTATGCAAAAGATTCTTAATGCTACATAATACTTCTATATGCGTGCACAACCATCATCTGAATGCAGCATCCACATGATAATACAACCATCGTTCATCCATTTTACTAAATACATCCATATATATATATGCAATATGCAATATGTAGTGACTGAGCCGATCTAGTGCCTAAAGTGTGTGTATATATGCATCCACGAGCAACCACTAGCAAACACTTGCATCCATTTTGCATCCATCATACATAACATGTCTCAAACACATGTTTCAACCATAGGATTATCCTAACTAATGGTCAAAGATACTAATGAGAGGACATACTAAAGATAAGATAAGGTAAGCTAAGCGATAAAGGAGAAATTAAAAGACATACCCTCAAAAAGAAAAGGGTACAACGAATGCATCTTCTCTTCTGTCTCCCAAGTTGCGTTGCTCTCATCATCTCCCCATTGCACTTTAACCAGTCTGACCTCTCGATTCCTCAACTTTTTGATCTCCGACCCAAGAATGCATGTAGGAGCTCGTCTAATTGTTGCATCACGCTCTATTTCCACCTCTTTAAGCAAGCTCGGCTCTACCACCTCCGCGGTCTTGTGCAAACACTTCCTCAAATGTGATACATGGAATACGTCGTGTACTCCACTAAGTTTCTCAGGCAACTCCACCCTGTATGCCATCTTCCCAATCCTGTCTTTTACAGGAAACGGCCCTACAAACCTTGGTGCTAATTTCCCCACGGACCCAAAGCGAACAACATTCTGTAACGGAGATACTTTGATAAAAACCATGTCCCCAATGTCAAACTCAAGATATGTCCTCCTCTTATCAGCATACGATTTCTGCCTATCTTGTGCTGCTTTCATCCTCCTTCGAATCAACTCAATCTTCTCCGAGGTTTCCCTAACCATATTGGGCCCAAGTAGGATTTTATCGGTAGATTCCCACCAACATGTAGGCGAACCGCAAGGCCGTCCATAAAGAGCTTCGAAAGGTGTCATGCCAATACTAGACTGAAAGCTATTATTATATGCGAATTCTACTAACGGAAGGTGCTCTTCCCATGTACCCCCAAAGTCTAGGATACAAAGCCTTAAAAGATCCTCTAGAATGCGATTCACCCTCTCGGTCTGGCCGTCTGTCTGAGGATGATATGCGGTGCTCAAACATAGCTGAGTCCCTACCGCCTCTTGTAAACTCTTCCAAAATTCGCTAGTAAAGATGGGGTCACGGTCGCTTACTATACTAGAAGGAATACCGTGCAAAAGAACTATCTCCTTAATGTATACAGAAGCCAACCACGGAGCAGTCCTCTTACTTTTCACGGGAATAAAATGGGCGCTTTTAGTAAGTCTATCTACTATAACCCAAATCCCCGTGTTACCCTTCCTTGATCTTGGTAATCCATCCACAAAATCCATTGAGATGCTTTCCCATTTCCATAGTGGAACTTCTAATGGGTGAAGCAACCCACCGGGTTTCTTTTGTTCTGCTTTAACTCGTTGGCACACCAAGCATCTAGCGACGTACTCGGCCACATCCTTTTTCATACCGGCCCAAAAGAAAACCCGCTTCATATCTTTGTACATCTTATCCCCGCCGGGATGAATGGTCATTTTTGAGCGATGAGCATCATCAAGAATGGCCTTCCTTAAGTCTTCGTCTTGTGGTACACAAAGTCTATTATCCCTTCGTAACCAACCCTTATCGTCTAGGGTATACCTACGAAGATGGCTTGACGACTCCCCCCCTTTGAGCTTTTCTACTATCTCAACCAACTGTGGGTCGTCTCGCTGTGCCTCACCAACCCGTCCTAGAAGTGTAGGTCTAACCTCCAAGGATGCTAACAGACCGGGTACTAAGACAACGGAGGGTCTAAAGTCAAACATATAGATGAATTCTAAGCTTTGTCGTTCAACAAACAACGGACTCAAGGACAACCTTTTCCTACTTAAGGCGTCTGCCACCACGTTACCCTTACCCGGGGTATATGCTATTTCAAAATCGTAGGAGGCTAAGAATTCCATCCACCGTTGCTGCCTTAAATTCAAATCCTTCTGAGAGAATAAGTATTTTAATGATTTGTGGTCAGTGAACAGTTCTAATTTCTCACCAAGAAGATAGTGACGCCAAGACTTAAGCGCGAAAACAATTGCGGCTAGCTCTAAGTCATGCGTGGGGTAATTCTTTTCATGAACCCTCAACTGCCTTCCACCATAGGCTATTACTCTTCCCTCTTGCATGAGGACCGCGCCAAGTCCCGTCCCACAAGCATCAGTATAGATGGTAAACGGTTTATTCCCGTCTGGCAGCACTAAGACTGGGGCTGAAGTTAAGGCTCTCTTTAAACGTTGGAACGCATCATCGCAATCTTTGTCCCACGTAAAAACCAGGTTCTTCTTCGTTAACTGTGTTAATGGAGCTGATATTTTTGCGAAGTCTTTGATAAACTTCCTATAATAGCCAGCCAACCCCAAGAAACTTCTTACTTCGGTTGCATTTTTAGGGACCTTCCAATCTTGGATGGCCACCACCTTTGCGGGATCCACTGCTATCCCTTCTTTGGAAACCACGTGCCCTAAGAACCGTACTTCCTTCCTCCAGAAGTGACACTTAGAAAATTTTGCCTTAAGGTTATGCGCTCGAAGGGTTTCCAACACTTCCCTAAGATGTAGGGAGTGCTCTTCTTTATTCTTAGAAAAGACTAAGATGTCATCCACAAAGACTACCACGAATTTGTTAAGGTATTCCCTAAACACCCTACTCATCAAATCAACAAAATATGCAGGGGCGTTTGTCAAACCAAAGGGCATCACTAGCCATTCATAGAATCCGTCAGGAGTCCTAAAAGCAGTCTTATCTATACTATCCTCAGCCACTCTCAGTTGATGAAAGCCGGTGGCTAAGTCCAACTGCGAAAACACCGAGGCGCCAACTAACTGATCAAAGAGATCGTCAATCCTCGGCAGTAGGTGTCGGTTCTTTTTAGTAAGCTTGTTTAGTTCTCTATAGTCCATACAAAGTCTAAGAGACCCATCCGCCTTTGTGGCAAAAACTACTGGAGCACCCCACTCCGATATACTACGTCTTATGAACCCCTTCTCAAGCAACTCCTTTACTTGCTTATTGAGTTCCCTCCTTTCACGAGGAGCCATGTGGCGCACTGGCAAAGATACGGGTTTAGCATTATCCACAAGATAAATTCGAAAGTCTATCTCCCGCTTTGGAGGTAAGCCCTTCACCTCCTCAAACACATCCGGATATTCCCGGACCACTTCTACCGATCGCAGGTTCTCTACAGACGCGTCAAGCGATTCAAGATAACTTAGCATAACGGAATTTATGGGATTACAAAAGATGTCGAGAGCATTACCAAGGCGAGTCACAAGCCTAACTACTCTCCTTTCACAATCAAGAATGACCCTATTTCTAGACAACCAATCCATTCCTAAAATTAGCCCATAGCCCGTGAAGCCCAATACATAAGCATCACATCTAAATTCAACGCTAAGTATAGAGATTTTCAAATCCAAACATATCATGGTCAAATGAGCCGAACCCCCAATTGGATTTGAAACGACCAAGGGATCCTCTACTAAACTGGTGTTCAAGTGCAGTGATTCAACTAATGATGCAGAGATAAACGAATGAGATGCGCCAGAATCGAATAAGGTACGGACAGGATGATCAAACAGAAAAACTAAGCTTTCAACAGAAATTGTTCTACCTCTTTCTTGCAGCGGTGGGGCCGCAATAGCCTGAACTTGCCCCCTTGCCTGCCCTGGTGCCATAAGAGCCTGCACCTGTCCTCCCAAAGTAGACCCTGCCCTCTGCCCCTTCTTTGGACAGTCCTTCACTAAATGTCCCGCATCTCCACAATGAAAACAACCAGTCTTCTTTTTCTTTCTACAATCTTTGCTGAGATGGCCAGGCGTCCCACAATTGAAGCATTTCTTCTTCTCTTTGCCATTATTGTTTTTACCACCCTTCTTATTTTGCTGTTGGGGTTTCTTCTGATCCCCTTTCTTTTCAACTGCCTTATCCTCATGCATAAGTGCCATTTCTACTAGCTTTTCAAAGGTGGCTCCCATAGGGATGTGGGTCATAGCCAACCCTTGCAACGGTTCATTCAAGCCTCTAACGAACCTCAAAGCTTTCTTCTCTGGCGTGTTCACCAACTCCAAGCCAAACCTTGCTAACTGATTAAATTTATTGACATATTCCTTTACTGATGAGCTCCCTTGCTTTAGTGCCAGGAATTTTTCCATATTTAAGTTCTCCTCTGCCCATGAAAGAAACTTTGCCTCAAACCTTCGTCTGAAATCCGCCCATGAATCAACTGGACGTTCCCCAATAGTGACCTCCCACCAAAACGAGGCCTCTCCCTTCATTAACCAAGCAGCTAAACGGACTTTCCTCCCATCTTCCACTTCAAAGATATCCAACAATTCCTCAGTCTCCTTAAGCCAATCTCTGGCCTCCACAAACGTCTCAGTCCCTTGAAAAGTTTTTCCTCCCATAGCCTTGAATTCCTTGCACGTCTTTGCAAAGTCAACACGAGGAGGAGGAGGAGGAATGGGTGCAACTAGGGGTGGAGGAGTATCCGCTGGGCCTGCAGTGGTGGCCCTAGCCTCCAAGTATCTCCTAAACCACCCTGGAATCGTCACACCTTCTGGGAGATTAAGATCTTCAGCCATGCTGAAACGAAAAAGGAAAGATTCAAAATGGAGAATTCGAAAGATAAAGATAAGGATGTGGCTATTTGGGATTATGTTTTTCATAAAAACTCTCTTTAAATAACATGTTTTTTTTTTTTGAAAGCACTTCTTCCAAAAATAATTTAGAAAAAAAAATATTTTTCTAAATTTTTTTTTTATCTGTTCTGGTAACCTTATGCTCTGATACCACGTGTAACACCCCACGTCCATTAATGTCACTCACAAAGGGAATGCATTAACTTCCATGGAGGTTTTAAGTGAATATAGAAGAGTAAAATTACAACAAGACAGATATAAAATAGTACTTGGAAATTCAAAAACTTTATTTCATTGTAGCAGAAGTCAAAACATGTTTGATTACATCATAACACCATATTCAATGTCAAGTACAATATCTATCTTGATAAAACAAGTACATAATCCCATTACATGAATAGCCATTAAAAAAGAAAGATAACAAGCTGGACTTTACTTCAGCAGTCCAAGCTTTCCAGAAGATAAGCGATCCAACTAGACTCCACTAGAACTTGGCCCAACCCGCGGACCTGAAGGGAGAAAAAGGATGGAAAAGAGGGGGTCAGACATAAAGTCTGGTGAATATGATAATTCTACAATACTATTACCAAACTAACTGGACTAAGGCATAAGCTGGAAAACAAGAAAATGTCTATGAAGAGCAGATTAAGTACATAGACAATCGCTAAAGGCAACGTTATAGGCGCTCCTAAATACTAAAGGATAAACACTATACTGCACCACACCAGTCACCTTAAAGATTCATCCCACTTAGCTTCACTTAGAAACTTTCCCAATGGCTTTACGTACCCCTAGCTGACTACATAGGTGCCGCCTGCCCCTATCTCCACTAGGTGTACCCTACTTCCCATTATTCGATCGGCTCCCTAACTCGTAGATACCCGTGCTGGCCCCACAGTGGGGTGTATCACTCCCCTAAAGTGGCAACCTGATACAACGGACATGCACGGCTTATACCTACACGATGCAACAACGTCTTACCTACCAGCCCGGGTCCACACACGCATATGAAACCCGTTGGACTTGCGTTGCCACCGCTCCCTGTTTTGGCCTCTTATAGTCAAACCCAGTATGCGTGCCCCGTCCTCGACTTGGGTCGAGCCCACAAAGATACGTTTTGGGATACTGGTTGAAATGGGCCCCCACTATTTACCACAAGCATTCCATTTAAGCTTGTCCCCATTAGTCCATCCCACTTAACCCACTTAGTCATGTTCATTTACATGTGTGTTTGGTTAAGTCTAATCGTATTTCAAATGCCTCTAAAGGCAACCACCAGATTCCTCATGCCACCCAAGGCACCTACTTAACCCCCATGTCCCACCTTACATGATTATCTGGTTAAGTATTTCTTAGTTCATTAAGGCCATAACCTCATAAAGACCTCTCACATTAGACTGGCATTTATGGCAGCTGGATTTGCCGGGCGGGTCCGGGCAGTCTTACACCATAAAAGAGTCTAACCTCGTGTCTTTACAACTGTTATGCTTTAGTTTGGGCCTAGGACCTCTCACATTGGGCCGACATTTGTGACTACTGGATTTGCCGGGCGGGTCCGGGCAGGTTTACATCACAAACGGGTCCAACCTCGTGTCCTAAGCATTGATTATTAATAATAATCCACTTTCCCCCAATTTTAATAATTCCCTACTTGAATTATTAATTACTTCCAATTTTTAACAATGTCCATAATTGACTCAATTATGGACATCCATTCATGGTATGCAAAATCTTACAAAATTGCACCCAATTTATTAATTCCTAATATTAACCCTACCCCACGTTTGAACGTTTATTCGCAAAATATATGTTAGACTCGAATAGCCTAACTCATAGCATAAAAGAGATTATCATAATAACAACATGTATATGTGACCAAATGAATCATAATAAGGGGTGAAACTTGCATATGTCCAACTTGCATAGATTATACATGTCATGGATCTAAAGGTGTCAACTTGTTCAAAATTCACCTAATATGATCTCAATCAATTTTCATAAACTTACATATGAACATGTGTGAATAAACATCATCTAATTTTTTAACAACATGGTTTTATATGGGTACACCTAACTCAATAGGCAAATTCCCATAATCAAGTTTTATTTAATTATAGTTTCAAGTTTATGGGTACACCTAACCTAATAGGCAAATTCCCATAAACAAGATCCATTTAAATTAAGAAAAAAAAACATAACTTTAAGCATGATCCACCAACATCATGATTTTTCAACATAATATAGCATGATTTATAACATGGCATAGTATGATAGTATAACATAGCTTGACATGATTCTCAACATAGCACGACATAGCATAAGAGAATTTACAACATAGCATGACATAGCATATATAATTTACATCATACGACAACATAATAACATAATAAGAGATCCACAATATATAGAATTTACAATTACAAATCACATCACTTTCTTGTGATCCATTCATAACTGAGTCAAATTAGTTTGTAATAGTCTTGTGAGAATCATCATACTCACCAACAAAAGAAAAGAATTAGAGAAAGAGAGATCTTTTGATTTGATTTGTGTAGATTTAGTTGTAGATGATTAGGCTTCCTCTTCTTAGTTTGTGACGGCTATGCTGAACTCCATGGCAGCAGCATGACGGTAGCTTCTCTAATTTTACAAGTGATTTAGGTCTAGGGTCTACCCACTTATTTATAGATTTTAGAATTCATTTAGGCCATTAGATTTAACCTAGAAATAACCGCAGCCGTTCAGACAAGATGGGGTTTATCTTGTTGACTCAGCAATGAGTCAGAAGTGACTCAGCAAACACTCAGCATATTAATAAACTTCTATTCATGTCATAAATATATATATATTTTCTACAATGTACATATTAGATACATCCCCCTTTACTTATTATTGTTTTTATATACATATTAGATACATCCCCTTTCTCACACACTTATTAATATTTTTATATTCATATTAGATACATCCCCTCTCTTACACACTTATTAATATTTTTATATTCATATTAGATACATCCCCTCTCTTACACACTTATTAATATTTTTATATTCATATTAGATACATCCCCTCTCTTACACACTTATTAATATTTTTATATTCATATTAGATACATCCCCTCTCTTACACACTTATTAATATTTTAGCAACTTTAGTGTTAATAGAAAATTCGGGGTGTTACATTTTGCTTTGCAACAGAAGCCTTGATCATTTGCTACTTAGGCATGCCACACAGGCAATTCACTCCATGCATTTGATATCCATCAATATATAACCCTTGAGCTCGTACGTCTCAAAGAAGGGCGTTAAGCAAGAGAATAAATTCTCTGCCGCCAAACAGATATATATTTAATAGAAATCAATCACATAGACTAAAATCCAATGTCAGACACACAGTCCATTTACAAGTTCGTTCTGGGTCTGAACGAAACCGTAGGCACCTAGTAACTCGCATATCCGTCGATCTCCAAGTACGTGTTGACGACCACTAACTGATTCCCTCCTCTTGGGTGTACGGCCCAATCAAGATCATCAGTAATCACCCAAACGACGTGAAAACCTCCGGTCTTCGACCACCGTCTTCATCTTCGACTTATCGTCGTAACAGTTATTCAGAATGGGATAAACCCGGTCTTTCCGAATAACTCGCGTATATAATAAACAAGTGTTACACAAACACAACATACGCCTCATTCCAATTCATCAGTCACTAACTGTGAATTAATCAAGAGAATAATTCCCTAAATATTAACCCCGAAGGCCGAAACCAACATCAGATCAATACCCAGGAAACCGTCCATCTTAGCCAACCTACAGTTAGTTTCTAAATTTCACATTCTTAGGGAAGGGTTCCCATTAATTTTATCAAAGATAAATTCTTTTAAATTTATTCTTTAATCTTCCCTTGAATATCACTTCAAACTAGTCGGGATTAGCGAACCACACCGAAGTAATAATTTATTTTATTTCCCAATCCCAACCTATTTATCCCATGAAGTAAAACTGGTCATACTTCATATCTAACACCACGGTGTTATTGGTATATTCAATTACCATTTCACGTTCAAATCTAATTAAAGATTTAACTATCGCCTGGAGCAAAACTGGTGATACTCCATTCTCGATCTTTTCAATCTAATTAAAGATTCATTAAAACTTCACTTAGTTTTAATCCTTAACTGGGTTAAAGAATCAGTGTCATTTAAAACACGGTTCACGATAAACCCAAAATCACATTCCATTAATTATCGGGTTAAAGAACAAGTGTTATTTAAAACACTGTTCACGATAAACCCAAAAATCAATACCAATTCAATTCCAAATTAACTATTATTTAATTGGTACACTTCATTAGATCTAAATAAAAAGATTTAATCTTTTTCTCAATTGGACTTAATAACAGTGTTAATGAAGACACCATTCACGACAAACCCAAATCACATTTGATATTAAATACAAGGCTCTGAATAGAAAATATATCGGCTTATATTCAATATCAAATTCTACGACCAAGAAATATCGTATGGGAAATAACGATATAAATATATCTTTCAAATTTCCATAACAATATTTGTATAATCACGAAATCCAACATCGAAATATTCCAAAGACAATTTCGATTCAAATCCATTCCAATTCAATTATTGAAAATTATGGTTACTTTTAAAATCCTTTTCAAATTCAATTTATTTATTTAAAAATAAATAGAATTATAATCCTAGTTCACAACTAGTTCATTTCGATAAAAAACTATTTTTATCTTTTAAAATATGGAGTTTTTCATCACAATTCTTCACAAATCATTTCTTATGATTTTACATAAATTATTACTATTTTTAATAATTTTATCAAGGCCCATATAGTCGATTTCCATCAACGACCATCGAACTGCACTTACAGCGACCTTTTCCAAATTTTATTTGGACATAATTCCAAATCCAACCGTTAGATTTCAAATTTCCAATATTCGTTAGAAAGCTCTTTTCGATACGAACCCAACGGTTCCGATTTTAGGAGAATCCGACAGTCGGATCTCCCGTAATATCCATTCGAAGTCAATGGTCGAAATTCACGAACTACCGCAGTGCGGCGCGTTCTATTCAGGCCATTATATATATAATATATATGTTATATATATATATATCATCGATTTCCTTTTAAAACGTATTTTATAAATTGTTTTAAATTCGTTTTCAAAACGATTTCAACTTCATTTCAAATTCAAATCAATTTTTAATTCAATTTCAATTCGAATTCAATTCTATTCAATTTCAATTTGAATTCAATTCTTTTCAATATAATTCGAATTTCGATTATTTTCAATATAATTCAAATTTCGAAATCACTTTCAATATAATTCAAATTTCGAAATCACTTTCAATATAATTCAAATTTCGAAATCACTTTCAATATTTCGAAATCACTTTCAATATAATTCAAATTTCGAAATCACTTTCAATATAATTCAAATTTCGAAATCACTTTCAATATACATCGAAAGTTGAATAAAATCGATATAAATATAGTTCACGTCAAAATGGTATCAATCAAATCAACACGGCTTCATATATTTCTATTATTCAAATATTCTATTTCAAATATTTCTTTTTCAAATATTTCTATTTCAAAACTGGAATGAGGCCCAATCAATTACCATATAATGTTAATTGTACGGATTTTCTACAACACATGTATAAATCAACAATGGAAAATAATCAACCATCATTCAAAGTGCATTCTAAACCGTATAAGTATCAAATATAAATATTTAACGCTTATAACAGTCTGTCAATCAATCGATCGACATACTACTAATTATTGGGATTAGTGTATGTCATATATCATCCCAATACCCGTGTGGGGTTTCAAACAATCAAACACAGATTTTATTTGTGCAGTTGGGCGATGTGTAAAATTTATCGTCCCAATCAATATCAGTCAAATGTGTGTATATAAACAAATCGTCCGATTTGTTTATATTTCATTTTAAATACGCGTTAAAAATTATATTTTTAACTATATAATATTTTTAATTATATAAATATTTTATTTCATTTCACATCACATCACACAATCAACTACACATCAAAATCAAACAAACAAGCATACAAGCCGTCCATGGTCTGTGGACGACGGGTGTCGGGTGCTACTAAACACCGTCTGCATCCTAGTATATATTTTTAACTAGAAATTTAAATTAAAAGTGAGGAGTTCTCACCGAGGTTTCCACTCCGCCGTGCTTTGCTGTTGAACTGCTGAACCGCCTGAATCTGTCTGAAATTCCAATGCAGTTCTTTTCATGTTATTTATAATAAAAATTATATTTTTTTATTACTTCATTCAATAAATAAAAATCATATTTTTATTTCTACTTCATATATTTTTACAATGCTTTCATTCTATATAAAAATTATATTTATACAGCTTTTTCTAATATAAAGATCGAATTTTTATTTCATGGCTATAAGAATCACATTTTTATCTCAACATATATATAATAAAAATCATATCTTTAATCTCTACGTATAATAAAAATTATATTTTTAACCTTCTACAATATAAAAGATTATATTTTTATACTTCTACAATATAAAAAATTATATTTTTATACTTCTACAATATAAAAGATTATATTTTTATACTTTCATAAAAATCAGATTTTGAAAGTGATTAACCTTAACTAAGTATTTAAAATAAAATTAAAATAAAATAGGAAAACTTACAGCGAATCAGAAGAAGGGGGTGGAGATTCGGTTGTCGGACCAGAGGTGGCGGCGGTAGGCGTTCTTTGGTGGTGCGGTTGGTTTTGGCGGGGGCGGCGGTTAGGGTTTGGATGGGTTAGGGCTTGGGATGCTCGCGGTTTACAACTAAGAAGGGGAAGGAGGAGTGAATGGCAGGGGGGTCGAGGTGGAGCGCCGGAGGGGCGATGGCCGGTCAGAGCACGGCGATGGCGGTTGCGTTCCAGGCGGAGGAGGGAGGTCGCGGGTGTGTGAGAGGAGGAGGAGGAAGGAGAAAGAGGAGAAGGGGAGGTGGAGGAAGAGCAAGGACGGAGGGGGGTGGCGATGGCGCGATGCCACCTGGGGCGGCATCGACGAGAGAGGCTTCGGCCATTTTTTTTCTTCTTATTTTCAATTTCGAATTTTGACTGTGAAAGGAGATAAGGGGGGTTAGGGTGATATAGAAAATTATATATATATTAATTTATTATTTCAAAAAGTTGACTTTTTTATTCGACCTCGAAACGGGACCCACCGCCTATCGTCTATACCTAATTACCCCCATTCCGTACACAATGGGATATGCCTCGAGGGTTAATTCGATTGTTTCGATCAGTTTTCGTCAAAATCAACATATAACTCTATACATTGAATTTGAACGTGCATTTCTATTTACCGGGGTCACGTACTAAATCGAAAAATTCCAGAAAAATATTTTCTAGCTTCGTATTGACGATACGATCATAACAAAACTAGTTTCGTCAAATTCTGAGATCGTTTGAAAAATGGCCATTTTCCAGTCGATTAAAATCAACTGAAACTGGTCAAACGCGTTTTCCTTTGCCACGCTCACATATTGATTCAAAAAAATTTGAATTTTGAAACCTAGCAATAACTTGACATCACGGATCCAACAAAAGTGGTTTCGTCGAAATCCGACGTCGTTTGCAAAATTTCCATTTTTAAGGGCCAGAATTCCATTGCGACTATTCTGAATTTTCAACTGGACATATCTTTTGATTCCCGCTATGAAATTTAGATTTTTCGGATTCGTTGGAAAGATACTATCAAATAGATTCTAATATTTTTGGTTTCGCTAAAATCCGGTTTATTTTGCACCCGGTACATTCATTTGAAATCGAATTATCGAACTACCGCGCCATTTTCAATTCCTTTTATATATATAAATAAATATTTATATTCTAACGACGATCTATATAAAATATACGTTTGAATTCCATTCAAAATAAATTTCTCGTCGTTTTTATTTAAAATACTTCATTTTAAATAATCAAAATTCGCTAAAATTGCCAAAATAAAAATTTTAAATTGGCTCAGGTTTCCGGGTTATTACAATCTCCCCCACTTAAAACTTTTCGTCCCTGAAAAGGAATGAAGCCAAAAGTTGTTTCACAAATCAACTCAACTTCCAGTATTTTCACTATGGCTTAAGTTCTTCAACTTTTTAGTTTCTAAGAACTTTTCAAATTTTTCATAAATTTGGCTAACACCCTAAATTTTCGAAAATTTTCGCCATAACCTCCCCTGCACCGGGGACTTCGGGATATTTCATATAGCCTCCCATGGCCTTCTTCAATCAAAAAGAAAAAGCCTAGCGGCTAGCCAATCGGCTCATAAAATCATCATCACCCAAACAAAACAGTAAATTATGGTAAACATGTACCTATTTGTCGGGCAAACAATTTTATTCTTCTGCTCTAGCCTCCTTGCTATGACCTGTTCAATGTAAGTACACGTATATGCATGCAAATGCGACTAATTTTCAATACAATTCACTGTTTGGTTCAATTTGGCTATAGGTTCAAATTTTAATTAATCAAACAACAATCAAACAACACAATCAGCAATCAATTAGTTGATTAGCTTTTCAAATTCATAACTTTGATATATAGTCAAAAATCACATTTTTGATGCCAAATCACAACAATAGGCCCTATCTAATTTTGTTTCTCACACCAGTCAATAGGAAATATATAGAAATCACGCTTTCGACACTCAAATATAAATACTGATGATGCGGCCGCATCATCAGAATTATCCCCGGGCGACTAGAGTGTGACTCTATATCTATCCAGTATATTAAAACTTCGAATACCCGTGGATCAGACGTATATACAAAATCTTTATATACCGGATTGTCCAAATAAATATAAAATAAATAATCAAATACGAACAATTGATTTAAATTTTCAAAACAAAACTTGTTTTCAATTTTTATTTTAAAAACATTACTCTTCACACTCGTTCTAGGATACTACTGATCCCATCTCTAACGAGTCATTCTCATTGGATATTACTAATCCAATATCTGATGAATTCTTTCGTATGGTTCTAATGTGTCTTGTTCTCTGAGCTTTGTAAACCAAAGCACTGATACCAACTGTAATGAAAAGGAATTTCGCTCGATCCGAATCAGTCGCTAAACCGATCAAGACCTTTCGAAACGCCTGATTGTTTTGAGAACAACACAAAATAGAACGCAGACGGAAGAACATTTCATTGTTATTACAACAATTCCATCAGAATACAAGAATATACAGAGTATGAATGAATAAAATACATTCTAAAATATCAGAGATTACAATACATTACATAGCAGTGGAAAATAATACAAAATACAACTGAAGAAGATACACGGATATAAAGCTTTCCGGATATCATCCCAGCCGAAAACCAGGATCCTGTGAATATAAATCTGCAAAACCAAAACTACTAGCTGCCCGTCTCAAAATAAGGGCACCCAGAGTTTAGGTTAAAACAATAAACTCCAGGTCAGTCATGGGACTGGTGTGAGAACTAAAACAGTTATTAATCTTTATTTTAAAGTTCGGTAAATCAAGGGACCACGCCGTATAACACGGAACGGGTTTCCTCCCAAGAACACCAGTGCATAAAACAAACAGCGCAATGCTAAATAAAGAAAAATGAAGCTGTTATAAGACCCAGGTCCCATCACACAAAGCAACGCAAGCCGGAAGATAGGGTTTTACCTTATAACAGCCAAAGCATGCTTGATACGTTTAAAACAAATCATTTGATACTATAATAAGTGTATAGTGTTTAAAACAATTTCAATCATAAGTATCAATCATAAACGGCATGGGTACCATATATCATGTCGCCATACTAGGCTCTACAATCAAAACCGCAAAGTCACGTATTTGGAAATTGGATTTCCGTCTGTGAACCGAGGCAAAAGATAGTCCTCACCGATTCGAGACTCTCTAGCCCGAGCCTCAGGACCCAGACTCAGGTGGGCCCTTGGAGCGACAGGGCCGGTCCACCAATGTGGATTAAAATTCCTGAACACTACGTTTCCCCGCCCTTTGGGGCGTAAATGAGCCAACGAATGACTCCATCGGACCCGGATCGTCCGATCTAACCGAGGAGCCTCGCAACAGCAACAACCACATAAGTCAAACTCGTCAGGGCGTGTAAAACCACTGACGCCTCTTCTAACTAGAAAGAAAAGCATGTCCTCCCTGAGGTCCTCTCCCGTTTTTGGTTCACCACCGGGGTGTGAGGCTCGCGAATCAACGTTACACAAAGCTGTGCCACACAGGCTGTGCTTTGATCATCAACCACAAGACTTTGCTTTGCAACAGAAGCCTTGATCATTTTCCACTTAGGCATGCCGCACAGGCAATTCACTCCATGCGTTTGATATCCATCAATATATAACCCCTGAGCTCGTACGTCTCAGAGAAGGGCGTTAAGCAAGAGAATAAATTCTCCGCCGCCAAACAGATATATATTTAATAGAAATCAATCACACAGACTAAAATCCAATGTCAGACACACAGTCCATTTACAAGTTCGTTCTGGGTCTGAACGAAACCGGAGGCACCTTGTAGCTCGCATATCCATCGATCTCCAAGTACATCTGGACGACCACTAACTGATTCCCTCCTCTTGGGTGCACGGCCTAATAAAGATCATCAGTAATCACCCAAACGACATGAAAACCTCCGGTCTTCGACCACCGTCTTCATCTTCGACTTATCGTCGTAACAGTTATTCAGAATGGGATAAACCGGTCTTTCCGAATAACTCGCGTATATAATAAACAAGTGTTACACAAACACAACATACGCCTCATTCCAATTCATCAGTCACTAACTGTGAATTAATCAAGAGAATAATTCCCCAAATATTAACCCCGAAGGCCGAAACCAACATCAGATCAATACCCAGGAAACCGTCCATCTTAGCCAACCTACAGTTAGTTTCTAAATTTCACATTCTTAGGGAAAGGTTCCCATTAATTTTATCAAAGATAAATTCTTTTAAATTTATTCTTTAATCTTCCCTTGAATATCACTTCAAACTCGTCAGGATTAGCGAACCACACCGAAGTAATTATTTATTTTATTTCCCAATCCCAACCTATTTATTCTATGAAGTAAAACTAGTCATACTTCATATCTAACACTACGGTGTTATTGGTATATTCAATTACCATTTCACGTTCAAATCTAATTAAAGATTTAACTATCGCCTGGAGCAAAACTGGTGATACTCCATTCTCGATCTTTTCAATCTAATTAAAGATTCATTAAAACTTCACTTAGTTTTAATCCTTAACTGGGTTAAAGAATCAGTGTCATTTAAAACACGGTTCATGATAAACCCAAAATCACATTCCATTAATTATCGGGTTAAAGAGCAAGTGTTATTTAAAACACTATTCACGATAAACCCAAAAATCAATACCAATTCAATTCCAATTAACTATTATTTAATTGGTACACTTCATTAGATCTAAATAAAAAGATTTAATCTTTTTCTCAATTGGGCTTAAGAACAGTGTTAATGAAGACACCATTCACGACAAACCCAAATCACATTTGATATTAAATACAAGGCTCTGAAAAGAAAATATATCGGCTTATATTCAATATCAAATTCTACGACCAACAAATATTGTATGGGAAATAACGATATAAATATATCTTTCAAATTTCCATAAAAATATCTGTATAATCACGAAATCCAACATCGAAATATTCCAAAGACAATTTCGATTCAAATCCACTCCAATTCAATTATTGAAAATTATGGTTACTTTTAAAACCCTTTTCAAATTCAATTTATTTATTTAAAAATAAATAGAATTATAATCCTAGTTCACAACTAGTTCATTTCGATAAAATTCTATTTTTATCTTTTCAAATATGAAGTTTTTCATCCCAATACTTCACAAATCATTTCTTATGATTTTACACAAATTATTACTATTTTTAATAATTTTATCAAGGCCCGTACAGTCGATTTCCATCAACGACCATCGAACTGCACTTACAGCGACCTTTTCCAAATTTGATTTGGACATAATTCCAAATCCAACCGTTAGATTTCAAATTTCCAATATTCGTTAGAAAGCACTTTTCGATACGAACACAACGGTTCCGGTTTTAGGAGAATCCAACGATCGGATGTCCCGCAATATCCATTCGAAGTCAATGGTCGAAATTCACGAACTACCGCAGTGCGGCGCGTTCTATTCAGGCCATTATATATAATATATATATTCTATGTATATCGTCGATTTCCTTTTAAAACGTATTTTATAAATCGTTTTAAATTCGTTTTCAAAACGATTTCAACTACATTTCAAATTCAAATCAATTTTTAATTCAATTTCAATTCGAAATCAATTCTATTCATTTTCAATTTGAATTCAATTCTTTTCAATATAATTCGAATTTCGATTATTTTCAATATAATTCAAATTTCGAAATCACTTTCAATATAATTCAAATTTCGAAATCACTTTAAATATATTTCAAATTTCGAAATCACTTTCAATATTTCAAAATCACTTTCAATATAACTCAAATTTCAAAATCACTTTCAATATACATCGAAAGTTGAATAAAATCGATATAAATATCGCTCACGTCAAAATGGCGTCAATCAAATCAACACGGCTTCATATATTTCTATTATTCAAATATTCTATTTCAAATATTTCTTTTTCAAGTATTTCTATTTCAAAACTGGAATGAGGCCGAATCAATTACCATATAATGCTAATTATATGGATTTTCTACAACACATGTATAAATCAACAATGACAAATAATCAACCATCATCCAAAGTGCATTCTACACTATATAAGCATCAAATATAAATATTTAACGCTTATAACAGTCTGTCAATCAATCGATTGACATACAACTAATTATTGGGATTAGTGTATGTCATATATCATCCCAATACCCGTATGGGGTTTCAAACAACCAAACACAGATTTTATTTGTGCAGTTGGGCGATGTGTAGAATTTATCATCCCAATCAATATCAGTCAAATGTGTGTATATAAACAAATCGTCCGATTTGTTTATATTTCATTTTAAATACGCATCAAAAATTCTATTTTTAACTATATAATATTTTTAATTATATAAATATTTTATTTCATTTCACATCACATCACACAATCAACTACACATCAAAATCAAACAAACAAGCATACAAGCCATCCATGGTCTGTGGACGACGGGTGTCGGGTGCTACTAAACACCGTCTGCATCCTAGTATATATTTTTAACTAGAAATTTAAATTAAAAGTGAGGAGTTCTCACCGAGGTTTCCACTCCGCCGTGCTTTGCCGTTGAACTGCTGAACCGCCTGAATCTGTCTGAAATTCCAATGCAGTTCTTTTCACGTTGTTTATAATAAAAATTATATTTTTTTATTACTTCATTCAATAAATAAAAATCATATTTTATTTCTACTTCATATATTTTTACAATGCTTTCATTCTATATAAAAATTATATTTATACAGCTTTTTCTAATATAAAGATCGAATTTTTATTTCATCGCTATAAGAATCACATTTTTATCTCAACATATATATAATAAAAATCATATCTTTAATCTATACATATAATAAAAATTATATTTTTAACCTTCTACAATATAAAATATTATATTTTTATACTTCTACAATATAAAAGATTATATTTTTATACTTCTACAATATAAAAGATTATATTTTTATACTTTCATAAAAATCAGATTTTGAAAGTGATTAACCTAAACTACGTATTTAAAATAAAATTAAAATAAAATAGGAAAACTTACAGCGAATCGGAAGAAGGGGTGGAGATTCGGTTGACGGACCAGAGGTGGCGGCGGTAGGCGTTCTCTGGTGGTGCGGTTGGTTCTGGCGGGGGCGGCGGTTAGGGTTTGGATGGGTTAGGGCTTGGGATGCTCGCAGTTTACAACTGAGAAGGGGGAAGGAGGAGCGAAGGGCGGGGGGGTCGAGGTGGAGCGCCGGAGGGGCGATGGCCGGTCAGAGCTCGGCGATGGCGGTTGCGTTCCAGGCGAAGGAGGGAGGTCGTGGGTGTGTGAGAGGAGGAGGAGGAAGGAGAAAGAGGAGAAGGCGAGGTGGAGGAAGAGCAGGGACAGAGGGGGTGGCGATGGCGCGACGCCACCTGGGGCGGCATCGACGAGAGAGGCTTCGGCCATTTTTTTTTCTTCTTATTTTCAATTTTCAAATTCAAATTTTGACTGTGAAAGGAGATAAGGGGGTTAGGGTGATATAGAAAATTATATATATTAATTAATTATTTCAAAAAGTTGACTTTTTATTCGACCTCGAAACGGGACCCACCGCCTGTCGTCCATAGCTAATTACCCCCATTCCGTACACAATGGGATATGCCTCGAGGGCTAATTCGATCGTTTCGATCAGTTTTCGTCAAAATCAACATATAACTCTATACATTGAATTTGAACGTGCATTTCTATTTACCGGGGTCACGTACTAACTCGAAAAATTCCAAAAAATATTTTCTAGCTTCATATTGACGATACGGTCCTAACAAAACTAGTTTCGTCAAATTCTGAGATCGTTTGAAAAATGGCCATTTTCCAGTCGATTAAAATCAACTGAAACTGGTCAAACGCGTTTTCCTTTGCCACGCTCACATATTGATTCGAAAAATTATGAATTTTGAAACCTAGCAATAACTTTACATCACGGATCCAACAAAAGTGGTTTCGTCGAAATCCGACGTCGTTTGCAAAATTTCCATTTTTAAGGGCCAGAATTCCATAGCGACTATTCTGAATTTTCAACTGGACATATCTTTTGATTCCCGCTATGAAATTTCGATTTTTTGGATTCGTTGTAAAGATATTATCAAATAGATTCTAATATTTTTGTTTTTGCTAAAATCCGGTTTATTTTGCACCCGGTACATTCATTTGAAATCGAATTATCGAACTACCGCGCCATTTTCAATTCCTTTTATATATATAAATAAATATTTATATTCTAACGACGATCTATATAAAATATATGTAACGACCTGGATTTTGCCCGACCCCAATCGATCACAAGATAGATTAAGACCGTTCAAAACCCGCGTACGTTAACTTTGAGCATACAACACATTAGAACAACAACACAAACTTTTATAACATCAATAATAAATGTTACATCAGAGTACAGAATATATCAGAGTACATTGATAAATAATACAGCGGAAGATACATTTACAGTAAATTAAATACATTGCAGCGGAACTAATCTCAGCGGAAGGTCATCCATATTCTGGACCCAGCTTTAGACTTCAATCCAGGATCCTGCTTAACTATATCTGCAAAAAGCTACTCGACTGCCCGTGTGGAAAGAGGGCACCCGAGTTTGCAAAGTGAAACAAACTACAGGTCAGTCGTGGGACTGGTGTGAGAATTCTTAACTTAACCTATCTAATAAGTAGGCTAATCACAGGACCACGCCGCTAATGCGGAACGGGTTTACTCCATTGGATTGCCAGTGCATAAATAAAGTAAATCGTCAAATAACGTAATGCTTTTTAGAAAAATGAAACCATTATAAGACCCAGGTCCCATCACACAATGCAACGCACACCAGAGGATAGGGTTTTACCTTATAATGGTCAAAGGATGCTTGATACGTAAAAACATTATTATTATTATTAGTGTGTATATATATATATTTAAAACATTTCAATATAAATGTATTAATCTTAGACAACATAGTACCCCATCCTACTATGTCGCCATATATAAGTTTACAATCAAAACCATGGTGTCGTATTGGGAATTGGGTTTCCATCATGAGATCGAGGCTAGGGATCGTCCTCTTCCGATTCGAGACACTCTAGCAAATGCCTCAGGATCCCCCGCAATGAACCCTTGGATGCGGTAGGGCCGGTCCCTACCTAACGGTAGTGGATTAGTTATGCCTGAACACACGTTTCCCGGTCCCTTTGGACCTATAATATGACCACTTTCGGCCTATAAAAACCCGAGGTACCTAAATCCAAAATCCACATAAGTAAAATGTCGGGCCGTGTCAAAGCCCAAACACCACTCCTAGCTAGAAAGAAACGTGCGCACTCCCTACGGTCCATATCCGGTTTTTGACTCATACCAGGGTGTGAGGCTCGCGAAGTCACGATATACACAAAGCTATGCCTAAACAGGCTATGCTTTGATCATCAACCACAAGGCCTGCTTTTCAACAAAGCCTTGATCATTTGCATCTTAGCATGCCACATTGTCAGACCCTACCATATTATTGATCATCTACCAATATATATAACCTCTAAGCTCATACGTCTTAGAGAAGGGTGATAAGTAAAGAATAAATTCTTCACCACCAAACAGAAATATATAATCGGTAGCGTTCAACAAATACAGTAGAAAGGAATACAATGTCAGGCACGCAATCCATTTACAAGTCCGCTCTGGGTCTGAGCGAAACAACGTGTCCGTCGATCTCCAAATACTTTTGGATGATCATTACCAAATACCTTGCCTTGGGATGTACAGTCCCAATTCAAGATACCAGTCATCACCATCCCAACGATGTGAAAACCTTCGGTCTTCAACCACCGTCTTCATCTTCGACTCTTAATCGTCGTGAGGATTATTCAGAATGGGTTAAACCCGGTCTTTCTGAATAACTCGCGTATTTTGTGATTAAAAATCAAATATTGGAAAATCACACATTACGCCACATTTCAACTCCGAATATTCTTTTAATAAGAATATTCATATTAAAGGATTCTCATTAATTTTATCAAAGATAATCTTTGAAAATAAAATCTTAAATCTTCCTTAAAAGAATTATTAAAACTCTAATTTTGATTTAATATCAAAAATCATTATTACAAGATCATTTATTTTATGGAATAAATCTTGTCTTAAAACGGGTTAAAGAACTAGTGTTCTTTAAAACACAGTTCACGATAAACCCACAAATCGATTTCTAAAGGAATTTCACAGAAATCAAATCAATACATAATCGATATAGATTTCTGTATCGGACTAATAATATAAATGGAATAACGGAAAAGCCTCTTAAATTCCACATATAATATCGGTCGTCTTTTACAGAAGCCCATTTCGATTATTACCAATCGAATTTCCACTTAATTCCTATTTAATATATTACATTTAAAACTTGATTTTTAGAAAATGCCCTTTTTAAATCTATAAAATAGATTCATAAGTTCCAAATAATAATTTCAATGTAAATTGGATTAAAGGAAAAATGTCGTTTAAAACATCGTCCACGATAAATCCACTTCACTTCTCAATTTATTTCATATCACAAAATAAAATTGCAAATGCTAGTAATCTTTTAAAAACATATTTTAAAACAATCATAAAAAATTCTTTATATAAAGACTCTAAATGAGAAGTATTCTTTATATTACAAATCTTTATCTTTTACAAATATTCTTTGTTTTAACATATACTTGATTAAAAATATATTTTTATATTAAAATATATTCTTTATATAAAAAGAATTTCTAATGTAAGAATATTATTATTTAAAAGAACACCAGAATCGAAAAGCGACTCAATCATTTACCATATAATTTTGGATTATATGGATTTCACACACATCATACATATGACAATAAAATAGATAATAATCAATTCATCCATTTTCATCCAAAGTGTAATTTCTACTGTGTAAGCGTTAAAATTAAATAATAACGCTCATCGCAGCCTGTCGATCTAACGATCAACATACAACTAAATATTGGGATTAGTGTATGTTCATTTTCATCCCAACACCCGTGTGGGGTTTCAGCCAACAAACAAATAATAAATTCATTTGTGCACTTGGGCGATGTGTGAAAATGATCGACCCAAACACATAAACAAGTCAGGTAACTTGTCTATGGCAGTGTAATACACAATATATAACACACGATAAAAAATGTCTCTTTTATTTCTATTATTTTTACCGCATGTAAAATGTCAATAAAAATGAACTCTTTATTTCTATTTATTGAAATATAAATTACATAAAAAAATGTAAATTTTAAATGTACAATCTTTTTATTTGAAAAAAATGAACAAATGAAATCTTTATGTTACATCCATTTATGGAAATAAAAGCGACGATAAAATAAAATCTTTTATTTCAATTCATTTCATAATTTATTTGCATTAAGGATTGCAAATGAAACTGTATCTTTTATTCCCTATTTATTTGCGTTGAGTAATGCAAATAAAAATGTAATATTTAATTTCTAGTTTTATTTACACCAAGAAATGTAAATTGTAACGACATGCATTTCGCCCGACCTTAATCGATCGCAAAATCGACCAAGACCGTTCAAAATCCGCATACGTTAACTTTGGAAATACAATACATCAGAACAACAACAGAAGACTTTTATAACACCAATAATAAATGTTACATCAGAGTACAGAATATCAGAGTACATCGAAATTAAAATACAGCGGAAGAAAATTTTACAATAAATTTAATACAGTGCAGCGGAAATAAAATAGATACAGCGGAAGACAACTATGCTCTGGACACAGCTTTAAGCTTCAATCCAGGATCCTACTAAAGAGATAAACCTGTAGACAAACTACTCGACTGCCCGTGTGGAGAAGAGGGCACCCGAGTTTGCAAAAAGGTGAAACAAACAACGGGTCAGTCGTGGGACTGGTGTGAGAATTATTAACTAATTAATCACTATTAATAGGACAAATCCAAAGACCACGCCACTAACGCGGAACGGGTTTGCTCTAATGGATTGTCGTGCATAACTTAAAGTAAATCGTAAAACAACGCAATGCTTTTTAGAAAAATGAAATCACCATAAGACTCAGGTCCCATCACACAATGCAACGCACACCAGAGGATAGAGTTTTACCTTATGGTGATTAAACATGCTTGATACGTTAAAAACGAATTTGATATTATTATTAGTGTGTATATGTTTTAAAAACAATTTCAATCATAATGTATCAATCCTAGGAAGCATAGGTACCATATGCTATGCCTCCATACTAGTAATACAATCAAAACCGCATGGGGCGTATTGGATTTTGGTTTCCATCATGAGTCAAGGCTAGGGAGGAGCTCCTTACCGATACGAGACACTCTAGCTAATGTCTCAGGATCCCCCGCAGTGAACCCTTGGATAGCTGCAGGGCCGGTCCGCAAATACAGCTTAGCGGATTGGCAATTCCTGAACACACGTTTCCCGGTCCTATAGGACCTATCCGAGGCGCCTCATTCCATCGTCAACATAAGTAAAATGTCAGGGCTAGTAGGTCACTGACACCACTCTAGCTAGAAAGAAACGTGCTGCTCTCCCTGCGTTCCCTTCTCCCGTTTTAGACTCCGCCGGAGTGTGAGGCTCGTGAGTCACGCTATACACAAAGCAATGCCTAAACAGACTATGCTTTGATCGTCCCACAAGGCCTACTTTTCAACAAAACCTTGATCATATGCTTCTTAGCATGCCACATCATCACTCCATATCACACTACCAATCCTTTGCCGAAATATATGAACGGGTGTTAAGCAAAAGAATAAATTCTCCGCCACCAAACATCCATACATTCGACAGAAGATTAATAACATGATATATAATGGAGTACGATGTCAGACACACAATCCATTTATAAGCTTATGCTCTGGGTCTGAGCGAAAGCCAAATCCGTACAAATCAACACTACGTCCGGGCAACTCCTACTATTACCTTATCATGGTAGCGAGCCATTCTAAGGCAATAGTCATCATCGTCCATTCGATGTGGAGATTTGACGGTCTTCAATCGCCGTCTTCCAATCTTGGATTTTTAAACGTCGTTTAATTATTTGGAATGAGATAAACTCGGACTTTCCAAATAATCCTCGTATATATATATATATATATATATATATATATATATATTTAAAATCCTTTTTACACATTAACAATTATTTTTATTAACGATTCCTTCCTATTTTAATTATTTAAAATAATTAAATTTTTATATAACGACGCCTTAAGTCCATGGGGGACTATGGCGCTGCATTCAACCAATTTTGATTTTTACATTTCTCAGAATCTAACCGTTGGATCTTAACGTAATATATATCATTGGAAAGATTTTTCCAAGATGGTCCTAGCGATTCCAGTTTCAAGAAAATCCGACGGTCGGATCTTCTTGTATAGTCATTTAAAAGTACGATTTCAAAACGCGAACTACCACGCCCTATTCGTTTAATTTTGATTATATATATATAATCATTGAATCGTAATAACGTCGTTTGATTAAAATAACGCTCTACACAATTACCGACACTTACTAGATTTTAATTCATTTGAAACTGAAGATAATATTACCGCATCCTAAATTCATTCTATCCTTACATTGAAAATGTAAATTCCATCTTTTTCTATTTACATAAAAATGTAAGTTTAATTCCTATGCCAATTCCTATATTCTTTATTTACATGTAAAACAAATGTAAAATTTGATACATTCAAAATCCTACTTTTAAATTACATATAAAAACGTAGATTTCAGCTTCAATGTACATTCTCATCTTAGTTACAGTGAATCCTATTTTAAATTTACATATCAAAATGTAAGTTTTATTTACAATGCAAACTCTACTTCTAATTTACATTATAAAAATATAATTTTTAATTATAATGCAAACTCTACATCTAATTTACATATGAAATAAATCAATTTTATTCCTAATGTTCATTCTCATTTCATATTACATATATACATAAGGAAAATGCAATTTCGATCATACAATGAAATTGCATCCTTTAATTGCATAAAAAAATGTAGTTTGTCATACGGTATACTTTCCTATAGACATTACATATAAAAATGTAATATTTAACACACAATGTAAATTCATGTTTTAATTACATATAAAAATGTAAATTTTATCCTATGGTGTAATTCCCTATATAATGTACATATAAAAATGTATATTTTAACATATGACGAAATTTCCATGTTAATTACAAATAAAAATGTAATTTTTAACATACAACATTAATTCACTTTACAATTTACATGTAAAAATGTAATTTTCGTCATGCAATGTAAATTCATTCATAAATATCAAAATAAAATGTTATACAGTTCATGCAATGTAAATTCATTTATAAATATCAAAATAAAATGTTATATAGTTCATGCAATGTAAATTCATTTATAAATATCGAATTTCATTCTTTTTCTTACAATGTAAAAGCATCAACTTTTATTCACAATGCAAAAGTATCTACCTTTATATTTTCAATGTAAAAATATCAACTTTTATGTTTTACAATGTAAAGACATCAACTTTAATATTTTGCAATGTAAAAATATTAACTTCTCTATTTTACAACATAAAAATATAATCTTTCCTATTTATAATGTAAAATTAATGTCTTTTTATTTTGAACATAAAAAGATTGTCTTTGTTCCTTTGTTTTTTCAACATAAAAAGATTGTCTTTTTATTTACATCCGCCAAATTCTCAATATAAAATCCATTCTTTCTTTACAATGTAAAATTTACTCTTTAATTATAATATAAAGTCCATTCTTTTTATTACATAAAAAAACAATGTAAATCTTCCTACGGTGAAATTCATATATATTAATATTAAAAATAATGTCAACTAATCCTACGGTTAAATTTCTTTTTAAAATTGACATTAAAAATGTTAATGACATCCTACGGTTAAATTTACTATTTAATTTACATTAAAAATAATGTAAATTTATACATGCGGTGAAAATACTTTATTTACATAGTAACATGTAAATTTCATGTCATCACAAATTCTGATTTTAATTTACATCATAAAATGTACATCTTTATGACATTGCAAATTCTAATTTTAAATTTACAAAACAAAATGTAATTTTAATGTCATCGCAAAGTCTAACTTTAAATTTTCAAAATAAAATGTAAACTTTATGACATCACCAAGTTCTAACTTTAATTTACATAATAAAATGTAAATTTTATATCAACACCAAATTCTAACTTTAATTTACATAATAAAATGTAATTTTTGTGACATCGCCAAATTCTAATATAAATCTACATAATAAAATGTAAATTTTATGACAATGACAAATTTTAACTTTAGTTTACAAAATAAATGGTAAATCTCATATCAACGACAATTTCTAATTTTTAATTTACAAAATAAATTGTAAATTTCATATCATCAAATCCACAACATTCATATAATCCAAGAGATCTAGATCTAACAGTTCAAATCAAAACAACATACAGGGTGATGTATATTTTGGCATATGACAAATCGGCGAGGCATAATTCAATAATATTAACAAATAATCTATTTTAATTAACCAATAATTTCAGATCTAACGTTTAGATTCGCGGATTTAACATCATACAGTCATAAACAACTTAGATCCGTATTTCAATATTGCTACATAGCAGATCAGTCAATATTCTTTAATAACAAAGAATTAATAAATAATTAAATAAATTAAATTTAATTAAAAATAAATTCTCACCGCTGTTGGTTCTGAGATGAATCGAGTTTGGTCAGATTTGGTGTTCGAATTCAAGACAGTTGCGGATCTAAAACAATTAGCATTCAAGTTCAAATGAAAAATTAGAAATCAGCCTTTAACAACTGACTCTGCGACGCTTATAAGCGTGACTAAATCTGAAGCTTTTACCTTCAAGAGAGGTTCAAATCTTTGTTTTCAGATTGCGGGAGCTACGGTTGATGAAACGACGAACCGTTTGTTGGAGGTGGACCGTCTTGGAGAGAGCTACGATCGGCCAGAAGAGGGGAGGGTGCGGCGGCAGCGGTGGGGCCCAGGGGGGGTGCGAACGACACGGGTTTGTGGGGCTCTGGCGGCTTCGTCGAGGCACGGGGACGGATGCTCCTTATCTAGAATCGAAGAGCTCGCGAAGAGCTTCGAAATGAGTACTCACACGCTAAATTTCGTTGAGAAACGGAGGAGAAATCGAAGTTTGAAGTTTCGAATGGCTATGGGTTTGGAGGCTTCAGCAAATGACGGCTTTAGAAGGCGGTGAACAGTGTTTTGGGTATTTATAATATTGTATTAGGGTTATCTAATTATTTAATTAACCCGTTAAAACCTGTTTTGGTCCGAACTCCGATTCAGGCCTGCTTACTGTCGTTCTTAAGGTTTTGACACCTTCTGAACGCAATGAGCTATGCCCCGGGGTCCAATTCCGAGGTCTGTTATGAGTTTTGGATTAATTACATTATTTTATTAATATTTTAATGTATACCGTACATGTAAATTCACCGAGGTCACAAATTAACTTCAAAAATTCTCAAAAAATATATTTAGCTATGTTTTGATGCTGTGGACCTATGAAAATTATTTTTTCTCAATTCTGAGCTCATATGAATTTTTAATGAATTTTTAAAGTCAAAAATTGTCCATTTACACAAAAAAATCAAGTTTAATTATATATTAATTCTAAAAATTACCAAAAAATCATTTTTAGCTTTGTTTTGATGATATGAATCCAACAAAATTTATTTCATCGAATTCTGAGACTTTTTGAAAAATGACTATTTTTAAGGCCAATATATTTAATATTAAAAATATATTTTTAAATAAATAATTTCCGAAACTCGAAATATATAAGTGTTTACTGTTTTTCAATGCAGAAACATTATTTCGAACTCAATGGAAGTGGTTTCGAGTCGAAATTCCTTTATATGCAAAAAGTAGCATTTTTGACCTAAGCAAATTACCCAACGACCTTTCTAAAAATGGAATTGTCCATAACTTTTGATTCCCGCTATGAAATTTCGATTTTTCGGATTCGTTGGAAAGATATTTTTAAATAGATTCTAATATTTTTGGTTTCACTAAAATCCGTTATATTTTGCGTCCTGTACGGTCAGTCAAAGTTCAAGTTTGACTTTTCAAACTACCGCGCTATTTCTAACTCTTTTTATAATTAAAATTAAATTATTCATTCTAACTTCGATTTGAATCAAATTTGTGATCATTATTATTTAAAATAGATTATTTTAAATATCAAAACTTATTAAAATTACCTAAAATAAATTTTAAATTGGCCCCAAAATTCAGGGTTGTTACAGTCTCCCCCACTTAAAAACTTTTCGTCCTCGAAAAGGGACGAAGCTAAAAGTTGATTAATTAACTAACTAATTTATATATATATTTTCTCCATTGGTTTAATTAATTTCGTTAGTTGATTAACTTTCAAATATATAACTATATATATATTCAAAATCATATTTTCCAAAATAGAGTATAATTAATCACAAATACGTATATTATAGGCTTGCTACTCTCAACTCATTCTAGAGCATTACTAACCCTATCTCTAATGAGTTTTCTCATTCTAGGATACTGTTGATCCTATCTCTAATGAGTATTCTTATTGGATATTACTAATCCAATCTCTGATGAGTCTTTTGTTCAGTTCTAATGAGTTGTACCCCAAAGATTTGAGCTAACCAAAGCTCTTATACCAACTGTAACGACACGCATTTCGCCCGACCTTAATCGATCGCAAAATCGACCAAGACCGTTCAAAATCCGCATACGTTAACTTTGGAAATACACTACATCAGAACAACAACAGCAGACTTTTATAACATCAATAATAAATGTTACATCAGAGTACAGAATATCAGAGTACATCGAAATTAAAATACAGCGGAAGAAAATTTTACAATAAATTTAATACAGTGCAGCGGAAATAAAATAGATACAGCGGAAGACAACTATGCTCTGGACACAGCTTTAAGCTTCAATCCAGGATCCTGCTAAAGAGATAAACCTGTAGACAAACTACTCGACTGCCCGTGTGGAGAAGAGGGCACCCGAGTTTGCAAAAAGGTGAAACAAACAACGGGTCAGTCGTGGGACTGGTGTGAGAATTATTAACTAATTAATCACTATTAATAGGACAAATCCAAAGACCACGCCGCTAACGCGGAACGGGTTTGCTCTAATGGATTGCCGTGCATAACTTAAAGTAAATCGTAAAACAACGCAATGCTTTTTAGAAAAATGAAATCACCATAAGAGTCAGGTCCCATCACACAATGCAATGCACACCAAAGGATAGAGTTTTACCTTATGGTGATTAAACATGCTTGATACGTTAAAAACGAATTTGATATTATTATTAGTGTGTATATGTTTTAAAAACAATTTCAATCATAATGTATCAATCCTAGGAAGCATAGGTACCATATGCTATGCCTCCATACTAGTAATACAATCAAAACCGCATGGGGCGTATTGGATTTTGGTTTCCATCATGAGTCAAGGCTAGGGAGGAGCTCCTTACCGATACGAGACACTCTAGCTAATGTCTCAGGATCCCCCGCAGTGAACCCTTGGATAGCTGCAGGGCCGGTCCGCAAATACAGCTTAGCGGATTGGCAATTCCTGAACACACGTTTCCCGGTCCTATAGGACCTATCCGAGGCGCCTCATTCCATCATCCACATAAGTAAAATGTCAAGGCTGGTAGGTCACTGACACCACTCTAGCTAGAAAGAAACGTGTTGCTCTCCCTGCGTTCCCTTCTCCCGTTTTAGACTCCGCCGGAGTGTGAGGCTCGCGAAGTCACGCTAAACACAAAGCTATGCCTAAACAGACTATGCTTTGATCGTCCCACAAGGCATACTTTTCAACAAAACCTTGATCATATGCATCTTAGCATGCCACATCATCACTCCTATCACACTACCAATCCTTTGCCGAAATATATGAACGGTTGTTAAGCAAAAGAATAAATTCTCCGCCACCAAACATCCATACATTCGACAGAAGATTAATAACATGATATATAATGGAGTACGATGTCAGACACACAATCCATTTATAAGCTTATGCTCTGGGTCTGAGCGAAAGCCAAATCCGTACAAATCAACACTACGTCCGGGCAACTCCTACTATTTCCTTATCATGGTAGCGAGCCATTCTAAGGCAATAGTCATCATCATCCATTCGATGTGGAGATTTGACGGTCTTCAATCGCCGTCTTCCAATCTTGGATTTTTAAACGTCGTTTAATTATTTGGAATGAGATAAACTCGGACGTTCCAAATAATCCTCGTATATATATATATATATATATATATATATTTAAAATCCCTTTTACACATTAACAATTATTTTTATTAACGATTCCTTCCTATTTTAATTATTTAAAATAATTAAATTTTTATATAACGACGCCTTAAGTCCATGGGGGACTATGGCGCTGCATTCAACCAATTTTGATTTTTACATTTCTCAGAATCTAACCGTTGGATCTTAACGTAATATATATCATTGGAAAGATTTTTCCAAGATGGTCCTAGCGATTCCAGTTTCAAGAAAATCCGACGGTCGGATCTTCTTGTATAGTCATTTAAAAGTACGATTTCAAAACGCGAACTACCACGCCCTATTCGTTTAATTTTGATTATATATATATAATCATTGAATCGTAATAACGTCGTTTGATTAAAATAACGCTCTACACAATTACCGACACTTACTAGATTTTAATTCATTTGAAACTGAAGATAATATTACCGCATCCTAAATTCATTCTATCCTTACATTGAAAATGTAAATTCCATCTTTTTCTATTTACATAAAAATGTAAGTTTAATTCCTATGCCAATTCCTATATTCTTTATTTACATGTAAAACAAATGTAAAATTTGATACATTCAAAATCCTACTTTTAAATTACATATAAAAACGTAGATTTCAGCTTCAATGTACATTCTCATCTTAGTTACAGTGAATCCTATTTTAAATTTACATATCAAAATGTAAGTTTTATTTACAATGCAAACTCTACTTCTAATTTACATTATAAAAATATAATTTTTAATTATAATGCAAACTCTACATCTAATTTACATATGAAATAAATCAATTTTATTCCTAATGTTCATTCTCATTTCATATTACATATATACATAAGGAAAATGCAATTTCGATCATACAATGAAATTGCATCCTTTAATTGCATAAAAAAATGTAGTTTGTCATACGGTATACTTTCCTATAGACATTACATATAAAAATGTAATATTTAACACACAATGTAAATTCATGTTTTAATTACATATAAAAATGTAAATTTTATCCTATGGTGTAATTCCCTATATAATGTACATATAAAAATGTATATTTTAACATATGACGAAATTTCCATGTTAATTACAAAGAAAAATGTAATTTTTAACATACAACATTAATTCACTTTATGATTTACATGTAAAAATGTAATTTTCGTCATGCAATGTAAATTCATTCATAAATATCAAAATAAAATGTTATACAGTTCATGCAATGTAAATTCATTTATAAATATCAAAATAAAATGTTATATAGTTCATGCAATGTAAATTCATTTATAAATATCGAATTTCATTCTTTTTCTTACAATGTAAAAGCATCAACTTTTATTCACAATGCAAAAGTATCTACCTTTATATTTTCAATGTAAAAATATCAACTTTTATGTTTTACAATGTAAAGACATCAACTTTAATATTTTGCAATGTAAAAATATTAACTTCTCTATTTTACAACGTAAAAATATAATCTTTCCTATTTATAATGTAAAATTAATGTCTTTTTATTTTGAACATAAAAAGATTGTCTTTTTTCCTTTGTTTTTTCAACATAAAAAGATTGTCTTTTTATTTACATCTTCCAAATTCTCAATATAAAATCCATTCTTTCTTTACAATGTAAAATTTACTCTTTAATTATAATGTAAAGTCCATTCTTTTTATTACATAAAAAAACAATGTAAATCTTCCTACGGTGAAATTCATATATATTAATATTAAAAATAATGTCAACTAATCCTACGGTTAAATTTCTTTTTAAAATTGACATTAAAAATGTTAATGACATCCTACGGTTAAATTTACTATTTAATTTACATTAAAAATAATGTAAATTTATACATGCGGTGAAAATACTTTATTTACATAGTAACATGTAAATTTCATGTCATCACAAATTCTGATTTTAATTTACATCATAAAATGTACATCTTTATGACATTGCAAATTCTAATTTTAAATTTACAAAACAAAATGTAATTTTAATGTCATCGCAAAGTCTAACTTTAAATTTTCAAAATAAAATGTAAACTTTATGACATCACCAAGTTCTAACTTTAATTTACATAATAAAATGTAAATTTTATATCAACACCAAATTCTAACTTTAATTTACATAATAAAATGTAATTTTTGTGACATCGCCAAATTCTAATATAAATCTACATAATAAAATGTAAATTTTATGACAATGACAAATTTTAACTTTAGTTTACAAAATAAATGGTAAATCTCATATCAACGACAATTTCTAATTTTTAATTTACAAAATAAATTGTAAATTTCATATCATCAAATCCACAACATTCATATAATCCAAGAGATCTAGATCTAACAGTTCAAATCAAAACAACATACAGGGTGATGTATATTTTGGCATATGACAAATCGGCGAGGCATAATTCAATAATATTAACAAATAATCTATTTTAATTAACCAATAATTTCAGATCTAACGTTTAGATTCGCGGATTTAACATCATACAGTCATAAACAACTTAGATCCGTATTTCAATATTGCTACATAGCAGATCAGTCAATATTCTTTAATAACAAAGAATTAATAAATAATTAAATAAATTAAATTTAATTAAAAATAAATTCTCACTGCTGTTGGTTCTGAGATGAATCGAGTTTGGTCAGATTTGTTGTTCGAATTCAAGACAGTTGCGGATCTGAAACAATTAGCATTCAAGTTCATATGAAAAATTAGAAATCAGCCTTTAACAACTGACTCTGCGACGCTTATAAGCGTGACTAAATCTGAAGCTTTTACCTTCAAGAGAGGTTCAAATCTTTGTTTTCAGATTGCGGGAGCTACGGTTGATGAAACGACGAACCGTTTGTTGGAGGTGGACCGTCTTGGAGAGAGCTACGATCGGCCAGAAAAGGGGAGGGTGCGGCGGCGGCGGTGGGGCCCAGGGGGGTGCGAACGGCGCGGGTTTGTGGGGCTCTAGCGGCTTCGTCGAGGCACGGGGACGGATTCTCCTTATCTAGAATCGAAGAGCTCACGAAGAGCTTCGAAATGAGTACTCACACGCTAAATTTCGTTGAGAAACGGAGGAGAAATCAAAGTTTGAAGTTTCGAATGGCTATGGGTTTGGAGGCTTCAGCAAATGACGGCTTTAGAAGACGGTGAACAGTGTTTTGGGGTATTTATAATATTATATTAGGGTTATCTAATTATTTAATTAACCCGTTAAAGCCCGTTTTGGTCCGAACTCCGATTCAGGCCTGCTTACTGTCGTTCTTAAGATTTTGACACCTTCTGAACGTAATGAGCTATGCCCCGGGGTCCAATTCCGAGGTCTGTTATGAGTTTTGGAATAATTACATTATTTTATTAATATTTTAATGTATACCGTACATGAAAATTCATCGAGGTCACAAATTAACTTCAAAAATTCTCAAAAAATATATTTAGCTATGTTTTGATGCTGTGGACCTATGAAAATTAATTTTGCTCAATTCTGAGCTCGTATGAATTTTTAAAGTAAAAAATTGTCCGTTTACACTAAAAAAATCAAGTATAATTATATATCAATTCTAAAATTTACCAAAAAATCATTTTTAGCTTTGTTTTGATGATACGAATCCAACAAAATTTATTTCGTCGAATTCTGAGACTTTTTGAAAAATGACTATTTTTAAGGCCAATATATTTAATATTAAAAATATATTTTTAAACAAATAATTTCCGAAACTCGAATTATATAAGTGTTTACTGTTTTTCAATGCAGAAACATCATTTCGAACTCAATGGAAGTGGTTTCGAGTCGAAATTCCTTTATATGCAAAAGTAGCATTTTTGACCTATGCAAATTACCCAGCGACCTTTCTAAAAATTGAATTGGCCATAACTTTTGAATCCCGCAATGAAATTTCGATTTTTCGGATTCGTTGGAAAGATATTTTTAAATAGATTCTAATATTTTTGGTTTCACTAAAATCCGTTAAATTTTGCGTCTTGTACGGTCAGTCAAATTCAAGTTTGACTTTTCAAACTACCGCGCTATTTCTAACTCTTTTTATAATTAAAATTAAATTATTCATTCTAACTTCGATTTGAATCAAATTTGTGATCATTATTATTTAAAATAGATTATTTTAAATATCAAAACTTATTAAAATTCCCTAAAATAAATTTTAAATTGGCCCCAAAATTCAGGGTTGTTACATAAATAAAAGAACAACTCCTTATTTTATGTTTACTTACATCAAGTGAAGTAAATAAATAAATAAAAATGTAACATTGATTTTAATGCTTTGTTCGCATTTAAAACATGCAACAAAGATGTAACCTTGGTCTTTAAATAAATTTGTTTGCATTTAAATTTGCAAACCAAAAATGTAATTCTCATTTTCTTGTTTGTTTGCAACTAAAGTTGCAAACAAAAAAAGTGTAATTTTTATCTTCTTGTTTTATTTGCATGATAGAATGCAAATAAAAAATATATTTCTATTTTCTACGTTTCGTTTGCATTGTAGCATGCAAACAAAAATATATATATATATATTTCTTTCATGTATTGTTTGCATTGTGGAATGTAAACAAAATGTGAACTTTTGTTTTCATGTTATAGTTGCATTGAAAAATGCAAATAAAAATGCGCCATTTAAAAATCATATTATATTTGCGTTGGGGAACACAAATTAAAATGTACTTTTATTTTTTATGTTTTATTTGTGTTTAAGAACACAAATAAAAGACCGTTTTATTATAAACAATGTTACAATAAAATGTAATCCTACTCAATGCCCAAAAATATATATTTTGATGTAACTCTTTTTAATGACCAAAAATGTTTATTTTGTTTAACTCTTTTGAATAACCAAAAATGTATGTTTTTGGTTTAATCGTTTTTAATTAACAAAAATGTATATTTTTAATTTACCATGTAAATTCATATTTTATTTACATAGACAAATGTAAATTCAATCATACGATGTAAATTCACCTCTAAATTACATATAAAAATGTAATTTTTATCATACAGTGTAAATTCACATTTTAATTACATTAAAAATGTAATTTTTATTCTAATATTTAAATTACATGTAAAAAAATATAATTTTTATCCTACAATGCACATTCATGCTTTAATTTCATATAAAAATGTCATTTCTATTATGCGATGTAAATTCCTATATAAATTACATAGAAATATGTAATTTCTATTATGCGATGTAAATCCATGTCTTAATTACAAAGAAAAATGCAATTTTAATCATACGGTACAAATTCCCATTTTAATTACATAGAAAAATGTAATTTTGATCATACGGTAACAATTCACCCTTTCATTACATAGAAAAATGTAATTTTAATTATGAAACAATTTCTTATTAAAATATATGCTTTTTAATCCACTCTTTTTAATGTAAACAGTGCACGTTAAAAATATAATCTTCTTAATCCATTCTTTTTAATGTAAACAAATAAAAATATATTTTATTCGTTGTTCAAATTCTATTGTAAATAGACAAATAAAAATAATATTTTATTTGTCGTCCAAATTCTGTTGAAAGGTAAACAAATAAAAATAAGATTTTATTTGTTAACCCATTTCGGTTGTAATATAAACAAATAAAAATAATGTTTTATTTGTCGTTCAATTTCTATTGCAAAGCAAATAAATAAAGATAAAGTTTTATTCGTTGTTTACATTCTAATGTAAAGTAAACAAAATAAAAATATGTTTTATTCGTTGACCAAATTCTGTTGTTATGTAAACAAATAAAATTAAGATTTTATTTATTAAACAATCTATGTTGTAATATAAACAAATAAAAAATGAGATTTTATTCGTCGTCCAATTTGCATTGTAATGTCAACAAATAAAAAAAAAGAGTTTTTATTTGTCGTGTAATTTTTATTGTAAAATCAACAAATAAAAATAAGTTTTTATTTGTTGTTCAAACCTTATAGTAATATTAACAAATAAAAATGAGTTTTTATTTGTCGATCAAATTCTATTGTATTATCAACAAATAAAATAAGCTTTTATTCGTCGTTCAAATTCTTATGGTAATATCAACAAATAAAAATGAGTTTTTATTTATCGTTTCAATTTCTATTGTTCATTCCAGAAAAAATAGAAATTATGTTTTAATAACATAAAATAAATTTTTACAACTGGATCTAAAATAAATATGATTTAAAACTGAATTTAGATTAGATTTTCTAAATGCAAATAAAATTCAATAAAATATGAAATTTTAATGCGAATCTAGTACAACATGAACAACAAACATATTACAAGCCACAATCAACGATTCATACAATACATAACAATCCAGCTCTGAATTAACATCATCACACAATTATTTTTTAAAGCAAGAAAATAAATTAATAATTAATTAAATAATAAAAATTTGAATTATCACATTGATTTTTGCTGAAAATTTGACTGTCTCGGATTCAGCTCTGATCTACGCCATCGCGAAGATCTTAATTTTGTGATTCCAACGCAATTTACGGTTTGTCAAACAGACCTCGTATGAGAGAGATACGAATTTTTAAAGTTTGAATAGATTAAATAATTAATTTAAATTAATAAAATATGTTTTTACCCATCATTCACGAGGCCGCTCCTTTCATCTTCTCCTTCGTGCGTTGAAACCCATCATCCACCATCTAGGGCATCTCATTGCACCTCCATCCGACCACCTGCAGCCGATCCGAAGTCACCACTAGCTCCGCCTGCTCGCCCTCCTCCAGCGCCGTCCATGGGGCCCAGCTCGCGCCCCCCTAGGACCCGCCAACCACCCATAAATGCAGCCCGCTTCAGGCTGAGAATTCGCGAAATCCGTGCACTGAAACCCAATCTTAACCGTATGGATTGAAAGGTCTTGAAATTCTCTTCGATTCGGTATATAGTTTGTAGATTTTCGTTGAACGGATTGAGAGAAATTGATGTTTGAAAATCGGATGTTTCTGGCCATTGTTTTAAGGGCGGCGGCTGAAATTAGGGTTAGGGTTTCGGTCTGAATATTTTAATAATATTTTAATATTAAATCTCGAAAATTGTGCTTAAAAGTTGGATTTTCGGACTTTCTCTGATTTGGGCCTGCTTACTGTCGTTCTTAAGGTTTTGACACCTTCTGAACGCAATGGGATAGGTCCCGTGGCCCAATTCCGAAATCTGTACGATTTTTATTTAAAATTGCATTAAAAATTAATTAATTAAATATTGACCGTACATTAAAATATGCCGGGGCCACATATGTCCTCAGAAAATTCTAAAAAAAAATATTTTTAGCTTTCTTATGACGATACGAATCCAACAAAATTATTTTCGTCGAATTCTGAGACTGTTTGAAAAATGGCTATTTTTAAGGCGTTTAAATTTAACTAAAATAGTCAAAATACATTTTCTTTTGCCATGCTCACATATTAATTCGAAAAATTCTGAAAATTGAAACCTAGCAATAATTTGACATTCTGGTTCCAACAAAAGTTGTTTTGTCGAAAACGGAGGTCGTTTGAAAAATGACTATTTTTAAGGCTAATATATTTAATATTAAAAATACATTTTTAAACAAATAAATTCCGAAACTCAAAATATATAAGTGTTTACTGTTTTTCAATGCAGAAACGTCATTCTGAACTCAATGGAAGTGGTTTCGAGTCGAAATTCCTTCATATGTGAAAAGTAGCCTTTTGGGCCATATATAATATATATAAAAATTCTACAACGACCTTTCTAAAAATTGAATTGGCCATAACTTTTGATTTCCGCTATGAAATTTCAATTTTTCAGATTCGATAGAAAGATATGATTAAACAGATTTAAATATTTCTGGTTTCGCTCAATTCTGATTTATTTTGAATCCTGTACATTCAGTTAAAGTTCAAAATCAAATTTTCAAAGTACCGCGCCATTTCTAACTCCTTTTATATACAAATTAAATTTATTCGTTTTAACTTCAAAAAAAAAATTTCTAGCCATTATTATTAATAAAAAATCACTTAATATTTTCAAAATTCATTAAAATTTTCTAAAATAAAATTTTTAAATTGGTTCAGAATTAGTGGGTTGTTACAATATACGTTCGAATTCCATTCAAAATAAATTTCTCATCGTTTTTTATTTAAAATACTTCATTTTAAATAATCAAAATTCGCTAAAATTGCCAAAATAAAAATTTTAAATTGGCTCAGATTTCCGGGTTATTACAGGCTTTCTTGGTCGCATGCACGATTCCCTTGCACTTGGGTTCTCCTTCGGATAATTTGGAGATGTTGATGTTGTGATCTCTTCGCCTTTCACATGCTATTGATTTCACCTGCTGTGCCCGAGGATTGGCTTGGAGCCATTTTTCTCTTGTTTTTTAGCTCTTGTTGTAGTTTGGTTTTTCTTTCGTTTGTGTGTGCACGATTTCTATTATTCGGAAATCATTTTTGTGAGCCATTGGAGAATGGCTTGATTCTCCCTTTTGGTATGTCATTTTGTTTTGAAAAAAAAAATCCAATGGTTCTTCAGAGTTTTTTGTAGAGATTTCCATCCTCTTCTAATCCATATAAATTTCATCCCCTGTTGTTGCGTGTTTCTCGAGATCCAAGCCCAGGAAATCGCGCCATTCGCAACCCCTACCTCTGTCGTGTCGCCATCGAAGTGGGCCCCACCACCAAGCACAGGTGCGCCCCTCCTTGCTCTCCGACGTGGTGCAACCCGATTCCCCCCTCGCGCAACGGTTTGGAAGATAATTCGTGACCTAGTTTTGAACATTTACTGAAAGGTATCGGCTGATAATATTTAAACTGCTTATAACACTTTAAAGCGTTGCGAAGTTCGATTTATTAATAAAAATCATATCTTTTTCATGTGTTATCGAAATTCGATGAAACAGGAGACACTAGACTCGTGGCATCGCACACGACATTCTAGAAGAGATCGGGAGAATTTTAGATCCATCTACGAATTTAGGCGATGTCAAAACCAATGTGAGATTTATGAATTCAAAAATAAATGAATAAAATTATATTAGGTTGCAGACGGAGTTTAGTAGCTCTTGACACCGTCGTCCACAGACCATGAATGACTTGATTGTATTATGGTGTGAAATTGATTGTGACTGTGGTTGCAACAAAATTGATTGTGTTTGTGGTAAATTCATTGTGTTGTGAAAATGAATGATATTGTGAAAATCATTGAAAAGGAAACCCTTGTGTCGCCGCGAGGCCTAGGATAGTAGAGGAGCCGTGCTGGACACGGTGCCGGTATTAATTACCCTACCGTTATAATGCCAAAATTTTCTGAAATATTCATGTGTTGTAAAATATTCATGTTTTAAAAATAAAAATTATTTGTACAATAAAAAACATATTTTTATTGTATATATATAAAATATGTAAAATATTCATGTTTGAAATAAAATTTGTTTGAACAATAAAAATACATTTTTATTGTATATATAAAATATGTAAAATATTCATGTTTGGAATAAAAAAAATTGAACAATAAAAATACATTTTTATTCTATATATAAAATATGTAAAATATTCGTTGATTGAAATAGAAAAAGTTAACAATAAAAATTTACATTTTTATTGTATATAAGAAATGATGAAAAATATGCATTGCTTGAAATAGAAAAAGTTAACAATAAAAATTTACATTTTTATTGTGTATAAGAAATGATGAAAAATATGCATTGTTTGAGATAAAAAAGTTAACAATAAAAATTTACATTTTTATTGTATATAAAAAATGATGAAAAATATGCATTGTTTGAAATAGAAAAGGTTAACAATAAAAATTTACATTTTAATTATATATAAGAAATGATGAAAAATATTTTTTTTTTGAAATAGAAAAGTTAACAATAAAAATTTACATTTTTTATTGTATATAAGAAAAGATGAAAATATGAATTGTTTGAAATAGAAAAAGTTAACAATAAAAATTTGCATTTTTATTGATAATAAGAAAAGATGAAAAATATGCATTGTTTGAAATAGAAAAGTTAACAATAAAAATTTGCATTTTTTATTGCGTATAATAAATGATGAAAAATATGCATTGTTTGAAATAGAAAAAGTTAACAATAAAAATTTACATTTTTATTGTATATAAGAAAAGATGATAAATATGCATTGTTTGAAATAGAAAAGTTAACAATAAAAATTTACGGTTTTTTATTGTATATAAGAAATGTTGAAAAATATTCATTGTTTGGAATTAAATGGTTGGACAATAAAAATTACATTTTTATTGTATGTTTAATTCATAAAAAAGATTCATGTTTTAAATTAAATGATTGGATAATAAAAATTACATTTTTATTGTACGTTTAATTCATTAAAAAGAATCATATTTTAAATAAAAAGATTAGGCAATAAAAATTACATTTTTATTGTATTATTGATTCATTAAAATAATGTCGCTTACATGTTAGCGATGTTAGTAGAAAATGTTCATTTGTTAAATAATGTCACTTACATGTTAGCGATGTTAGTAGAAAATGTTCATTTGTTAAATAATGACACTTACATGTTAGCGATTTTAGTAGAAAATGTTCATTTGTTAAATAATGACACTTACAAGTTTGCGATGTTAATAGAAAATTGTTCATTTGTTAAATAATAACATTAAAATGCTAGCGACGTAGAAAATGTTCATTTGTTAAGTAATGACACTTACATGTTAGCGATGTTAATAGAAAATGTTCATTTGTTAAATAATGACATCAAAATGTTGGCGAAGTAGAAAAATGTTCATTTGTTAAATAATGACATTAACATGTTAACAAAGTAGAAAAATGATCATTTGTTAAAATAATGATATTTACATGTTAGGTATGTTAGAAAAATAATCACGTGTTTTGTCCATTAAACATTAACAAGTTAGCGACGTTAGAAAAAACAATAATATGTGTTGATTCATTAAAATAAAATTTCCATGTGTGAAATATACTTTTGTTCATTAAAATATAATTTTAACATGAAAATGAAGTGTACAAAAATATTTAAAGAATAAATAGTTTGAGATCGTCGAACGAATTATATATATATACATATATATATTAAAATAAAACGAATCGCACGTGGTATTTCGCGATTTGGAATCGTAACTTTAAACGATTATACCGAGAGATCCGACCATCGGATTTTCCCAAAACTGGAACCGTTGGGTTCGCTTTGGAAAGATCTTTCCAAGGATATAAAAGTTGCTAAGATCCAACGGTTAGATTTTGAGAAATATGTAATTCAAATTTTAATAAAAACAGCGCCAAGGCCGCGTAATGACCTGAAACGTCGTTCAATTTAAATGGGCTATTTTTATATAGATAAAAATAGCGATAAATCGTTATAAAATATTATGAATGATATGGAATGAAAATAAACCGATTTCACCTGGTTTATAAAGTAATATGGACGATTAGATTCTTTGACATTGACCTATAGGATTGAATTGAATTTAACCAAAGAAATGAAATGAATTGAATTATATATATTCGAGAATTATTTGAAAAGGCCGAGTTAGATCTCATTTCAAATAATTATAGACTACTAGAAGTCGAAGATATTGAAGACGATGGCTGAAGACCGGCGCTCTTCACATCGAATGGACGACTACTGATGCCTTTGATTGGAGTTGCTGCCTTGATAGGGTTACAGTGGTAGTTTTCCGTACGTACTTGTTGATTGTCCGGATATGTGAGAGTCTCTCTTCCGTATTGGATATATGGAACGAGGAATAAGGTGTCTCCGGTTTCGTTCAGACCCAGAACGGACTTGTAAATGGATGCATGTCTGACATTGGATTTTATTTTGTGTTGATTGATTTCTATTAAATATATGTCTGTTTGGTGATGAAGAATTTATTCTCTTGCTTCACACCATTCTCTGAGACGTACGAGCTTAGAGGTTATATATCGATAGACATCAGTCGCATGGCATGAATTGTCAGCGTGGTATGCCAAGATGAAAATGATCAAGGCTTTTGTTGAAAAGCAGAGCCTTGTGGTTGAAGATCAAAGCACAGCTTTAATTAGCATAGCTTTGTGTGTAGCGTTACTTCGCGAGCCTCACATCCCGGTATGAACCATAAACGGGAGAGGACAGCAGGGAGGACATACGTTTCTTTCTAGCTAGGAGTGGTGTCATGGTATGGAGCCTATGGATTTTTTGCTTATATGGATGATGGAAAGCGAGGTGCCTCGGATTTGAGTCCCTAGTGGCTCTTGATTTACGCCCCATAGGGCCAGGAAACATATTGTACATGAATAACCAATCCACCAACGTATGTGTGGACCGGCCCTGCAAGATCCAGGAGAAGTTGCGGCTGTATCCGGAGGCTCGAGCTAGAGGGTCTCGAATTCGGTAAGGACGATCCATTGCCTTGGTTCATAATGGAAATTCAATCTCCAATATGACATTGTGCGGTTTTGATTGTTAAACTAGTATGGCGACATAATATATGGTAGCTATGCCGCCTTGGATTGATACATTATGATTGAAATTTTTTTTGAAACATATTGACACTAATGATAATATCAAATGACTTTGTTTTATACGTATCAAGCATACTTTGGCCATTATAAGGTAAAACTCTATCCTCCGGTTTGCATTGCAATGTGTGATGGGACTTGAGTCTTATAATGGCTTCATTTTTCTAAAAAGCGTTGTGTTATTTACTGATTTACTTTATTTCATGCACTGACAATCCAATGGAGTAAACTCGTTCCGCATTAGCGGCATGGTCATGTGATTAGCCTTATTATTGAATAGGTTAAGTAAGATTTCTCATACCAGTCCGATGACTGACTCGTAGTTTGTTTCACTTTGCAAACTCTGGTGCCCCTATTTCTGTGATGGCCCGCCCCGCACCAGCCGACATTTCCAATGAAAGTGTGTTGTGCCGATGTCCAACCAGCACGGGACGCTCGCCAAAGGAAGGAAAGAAGGGAATTTGAACTAGCAAGGAACCTGTAGAATGTCTCACAGTGCATGGAATAAAATATAATAATAACATACTTGACATAAAACAGGCGAGACAGTGCATAAGATGAAAACTAAACCATGATAGCAGCGGAGAATTCAAAATACAGCTTATGTTCCACATCATCATTATTACAACTTTTCAAACTGTCTCTAAAACAAAAATAAGAAAGGTACACTACTAATGCCCAAAGTAGTGACCAGCAGCGACACAGGCAGAATATTCATATATGTCATACGTGGGAGCCTCCTGCTCGTCTCCGGTACATCTACTCGTGCATACCGCCTAACCTGCATCTAGTCTGCCCGTTTAAGAGCACCCAGAGTAATAAGAAGAGACATAAAACTCTGGGTCAGACAAGAGTCTGGTATGAGCGATAATCAGCAAAACAGAATAACAATAGGTATACTATACCATACATGAACCTGGACCTGCAACCAAAGAGTTAGCACAACATACCGCTCAATACTCTAAGGTGCCACTAAACATAAGGTATAAAGATACGGGGGAGGGGTGTGCATGTCATAGTGATAGAGAACAATCAAGCATAGCAACCATCCTCACATCTCTCACTCAGTGCGTAAAGCATGCGATATCCACCACTTTGATCACTGGACCCATCGAGATAGTGACGGAGTCCGACTTGTATAACTATTGCTACCACCAAGCATCATTGGTCCATAGGCAAATAGTCCTCCCTAGTCATGACTAAATCCTTTCAAATGACCCCACTTCATTGGTCCATAGGCAATAGTCCTCCTCCCTAGTCCACTGTGGCCCTAAATTCATAGTGATCCAAAGTTATAGATATCGATAACCCCTTAGCACACGTCCCGCAGCAAAGGCCAACTCATGAAGTTAACTCATTGGTTCCCATTTGGATCCTGAATAATAACCTCCCATCTGGACTTCCTTTGCATCTCGGGTTTTGGTCGAATTGTAGTTGGTCTTCAGAAAAGTCGTCGCGTAGTAGTAATAGCACACGTCCGGTTCGGTTCGAATATGCATAGTACTCCAGTCATCATCGGTTCGGTTCGGTCCAATGCTTCCTAGTATGCTCTTGGGTGCGGTTCGGTTTGGTGCTCCCCTTCTGACTCGGTTCGGTTCGGATGTCTTCTGCCTGGGTTCGGTTCGTATCTCTTGGTTCGGCTCTTGTACTTCACCTCATTCCAGTCCAACATCCCCTGTTCGGTTCGGTGCTCATGGATCTCGGTTCGGTTCGAATCTTCACTCCAACTCCAAGCTAGAGGCCTTCCTTTGTTGCCATACTCTTCTTCTGCCTGGACCCCGATTCGGTTCGGATTCCATGTATCTGGTGTTGGTTCGGTTCGACCAATCCTATCCGATCTGAACCCCTTTCCCACATCCGATCTGATCCGGATCCCAGCAGTTTTCCCAACGAGCTTATATCGTCCATTCTGGCCATACGACGGCATTTTCAACCATTCTAACTTTACTAATCAATCATACAACCATTCAAACAGTGGTAGTAACATATAGGATAAATCAACAAGGTCAAAACACCAAGCATATAGGTCATTTTAGATCAAACATACCCCCAAAACCCATGTTTCCCCTTAATCCCCTTAAGCATGTTTTAACAATAGGATTAGCAAATTTAGTCGAAATCAACTCAAATTTTTATCAGAGCCATAAAATAATATTTTAGAATTTTACAAATTTTTCCAGAATTTTCTGAGCCATAATTTTGCTAGTTATCACTAATCACCCCTAATTAGCCGTAATTAGTGGAAAACAATGCAAATCACTCACCTTGGCCACAAACAAACTATAGATCTGAAATATTATCTGATTTGGGTTGAATCTCTATGCAACACAGCAGCTCTATTCCTAATCTGATGCTAATTTTCCTTGATTTGATGTAGCTTGCCTTAATCTTCAATTAGGAAGCGGTTAGGAGCGATTTGGAATGAAATTAGAAGGTGGAGGCCATGGCTAAGGTTAGAGAAATGTTTTAGACGGCTGAAAAATGAAATAAAATTCGTTTTCCTACTGTTCTCAGCCTCCTCATAACCCTAATCCCAAAATGGGTTATGGGCCCTTTTGCTAATCACCCTAATTAGGCCCTGTTAAGCTGTTTTTCACCTTCTAAACCTTGTTTCAGCCATATCTCCCAAACGGCGAGTCCGTTTGGCTAATGTGACCACTCTACGGAAAGGTAAACCATCACTAGTATCTAATGGAAGTGGTTTCAGGTCAAAACTCCTTACCAATCAAAAGTAATGGCCGAAACAAAATCAGCTAGGGGCAAAACGGTCATTTAAAAATTGGCAAAAATCATGAACATGGGAAATGACCCCAACAGTCATCTCCCAAAGTTACATGACCATACGACTTTGTATGAGAAAGAAATAAATAAATATTCTATGATCCTCTGATGCATAGAATGCGGGTCGTTACATTCTCCCCCCTTAAGAAATTTCGTCCCCTAAATTCCTTAACCCAAAACATACAAAGGATCCCGCATGCCTACCAATCATTAACAAAACAATAAAGCATACAAAACAACACAACAAGCCTATCCTAGCATGCGGTTTACTAATAAGGGAGTATTATACCGATATAAAAATCTTACCAGGCAAAGAGTTCTGGATACTTCCTCCTCATGTTCTCCTCTGTTTCCCAAGTACAGTCTTCCTCATCACCATCCCACTAAACTTTGACTAATTTCACCGCCTTCCTTCGAAGCTGCTTCGTATCGTTCCCAACAATACGCATAGGCCTGCGGTTCCCAACCGCCTCGGGTTCAACCTCGATAACATCTAATTGATCAGGTGAAATTGCCACACTAGGGTCGTGCATAAACTTCCTTAACTGGGAAACATGAAATACATTATAAACTCCCGCCATCTTCTCTGGTAATTCAACTTTATATGCCAAATTCCCAATTTGCTCGAGAACTGGGAATGGACCAACAAATCTTGGTGCTAACTTGCCTCTCCTGCCAAATTGAATCACGCTCTTTAACGGAGAAATCTTGACAAACACCAAGTCGCCAATGGAGAATTTTAAATCTCTTCTCCTCTTATCAGCATAACTCTTCTGCCTATCTGGGCCAGCCTTCATTCGCTGTTGAATAATCTTGATCTTGTTTGAAGTTTCTCTTATCACATCTGGTCCAAGCACAAACTTCTCACCAGTTTCTAACCAACATGATGGTGAGTAAAATGGTCTTCCATACAAAGCTTCAAATGGAGCCATACCAATACTGGATTGATAACTGTTATTATAAGCAAACTCTACTAGATGTAAATGTTCATCCCATGATCCGCCAAAATCCAATACACAAGCTCGCAAAAGATCTTCTAACACTCGAGTCACCCTCTCTGTCCGTCGGTTTGAGGATGATACACGGTACTGAGATGTAATTCTGATCCTAACCCCTCTTGTAAGCTCTTCCAAAACCCACTAGTAAACAACGGATCTCGGTCACTCACAATGCTTTTAGGTACTCTATGAAATCTCACTACCCATTTCATATATAGCTCAGCTAACTTAGCTGTTGTTCTATTCGACTTGACGGGTATAAATCTTGCACTCTTGGTCAATCGGTCCACAATCACCCAAATGCTATCATAGCCCGACCTAGTCCTTGGTAACCCATCAATGAAATCCATTGAGACTTGTTCCCATTCCCATTCTGCAATTTCTAATGGTTGCAATAAACCACTAGGCTTCTTTTGCTCAGCTTTAACTAGCTGGCAATTCATGCATTTGGATATAAACTTCCCAACGTCTCTTTTCATCCCTTCCCAGTAGTAGGTCTGCTTCATGTCTCGATACATCTTATTACCACCGGGATGTATAGTCAGTTTTGAGTGATGACATTCTCTAAGTACTTCATCTCTCAATCCATTGACATTGGGTACAACCAGTCTTCCATTCTTTCTAAGCCATCTATCTCGATCAAGCCCATACTTGTTCATCTCCTCGTCGATACCCATCTCTAACTTGGAGATGATTTCCATTAGGTTAGGATCGTCTCTCTGACTGGAACCAGTCCGCTCAATCAAAGTGGGTCTGATCGTCAAACTTGCTAATACTTCTGGATCCAATTCGCACTTTGGTCTGAAATCATACCCAGTGATGTACTCTAGTTGCTTCCACTCAAGAAACATAGCCCCTAAACTGGGATGTTTTATACTTAATGCATCAGCTACCGCATTGCCCTTTCCTGGTGCATATGCGATATCGAAATCGTAGGAAGCCAAGAATTCTAACCATCTTTGCTGTCGGAGATTTAGATCCTTCTGAGAGAAAAGATACTTTAACGATTTATGATCGGTAAACAACTCGAATCTTTCTCCCAAGAGATGATGTCTCCACATCTTCAATGTGAACACAATCGCTGCCAATTCCAAATCAGGGGTAGGATATCTTTTCTCATGCGGTTTCGATTGCCGACTAGCATAAGCTACAACCTTACCTCCTTGCATCAATACAGCACCTAGTCCGGTACCACATGCATCTGTGTATACCGTCATCTCTTCATTCCCTTTAGGAATGACTAACACTGGTGCACATGTCAACTTTTCCTTTAGACTCTTAAATGCATTCTCGCACTTTTCGTCCCAGACGAAAGCTTGATTTTTCTTGGTCAACTGAGTCAACGGTGTCGCTATCTTGGAGAAGTCTTGGATAAACTTACGATAATATCCAGCCAACCCCAAGAAACTTCTTACGTCTGTTACATTCTTAGGCGTAGACCAATCTTGTACCGTAGCCACCTTTGAAGGGTCCACGGCAATACCATTCTCTGAAACAACATGGCCCAAGAATCTCACTTCGAAGTTATTACCATTTTTGAACCAAAGAGAACATCAACGTAAGGTCCTAAACAATCCATAGCATTCATCGAATAAGTCCTGTCTATCATCCGCTAAAACCATGAATACGTCAATACCCGAATGACTGGTCCAACCAGTATCAAGGGCTAATGGAAGCCCCGGCTCCAAACGGACTACCGCACGTCCAACGCACGTTTATCCTCCAAGGATAACTAGATCACGTCCAACAGATCCAAGGTAAGTGGGCGTCCCCAGATACCCCTGCTTCGAGTCCGCCTAGAACACTCCAAACTATCGACGACTCCTTGGCACTCCATCAGAAGAGCTACCCTTATCTCCATCTTTAACTCGAGTCCACACATAAGCAAAGGGACCCATTGGCCTTAATGGAAAATATAACTGGTGCTCCCCACTCGAAGATGCTTCTCCGGATATATCCCTTCTTCAAAAGATCGCTTACTTGCACCCCCGAGCTCTCGTTGCTCCCTTGTCGCCATATGACGAAGTGGTATCACTATAGGTCTGTCATCTTTCACTAAACCAATACGAAAATCAATCTCTCGATGTGGTGGAAGTCCGGTCACTTCCTCGAAGATGTCCGGATACTGGCCAGCCACGGGCACATCTGACAACTCATCATGCGGGATGTCAAGAGAATTTAGAAAACTACCCATTACCCCATCACTAGTTAGACCACCAAACACTACCCTCCGCCCATCATCCGCACTAACTGTCACCAAAAAGCCCTCACAGTCTACCACCCCGTACCTTTGGAGCCAATCAACTCCCAAAATAATGCCGAACCCAGTAAAGCCCAAACAAAGCAATCACAAGCAAACATACATCCATGACTCGATAGGACTGCATTATGATAAGTCATACTAAGGCCAATCGAACCACCGATCGGGTTCGTCACAATTAAAGGTCTATCAACAATCTCAGGTTCCAATCCCAACCTATCTACCAGGTCACTAGATACGAAGGAATGGGAAACCCCGATATCAAACAAAACTAGAACTGGAACCTCATAAATGGGAAGCATACCTTGAATAACAACACCCTTTGCCTTCTCCGCCGCAGTTGGGGCATTCGACGAAGAAGGAACAACGTTGATAGCATACAGTTCCACACTCTGCTTCTTCTTAGGGGGTTGCGGACATTCTTTCTTGAGATGTCCCACTTGGCCGCAATTGAAGCACTTCCTTTCCCCTGGCTTCGCTCGACATTCTATGGCATAGTGGCCCTTCTTGCCATAGCTAAAGCACTCTACATCTTTCTTGTTCTTCTTTTTCTGGCCATCCTTAGCTTGGTTCTGTTTCCTCTTTTTCTGGGACTCCTCGTTAACTTTGGCGAGACCGACTCTAGGCGCCTGCACTACTACACTACCACCATTAGTAGCATTAGGAACTGCTCCCAGAGCATCCCTAACCATCTCTCGTATGAAGGCAGTAAACATCTCCCTTATGTCAGGGACATTCCCGTTGTTGGCCCCTGAACCCGCTTCTTCTTCAACTCCTAATGCGGAATTCCTCACCGCCTTTCCCGTATTTCGATTCATCGTTCAATCTGTAAAGAGAAAACGATTAACCATCCTCTTTGTGGTCTCAGTGCAATACGACTTCATCCTTAGCTATACTAATAGTGTGTGTATATATATATAGCTTTTGAAAACAAAAATAATCACAAATACGCGCTCTCATATACGTATTATCTCTCCCTGGTGTCTTTCCCTAGGTTAACTACGCAACCTAGAGCTCTGATACCAAATGTGACAACCCACCCCGATCCAGCCGACATTTCCAATGGAAGTGCGTTGTGCCGATGTCCAACCAGCACGGACGGTCGCCAAAGGAAGGAAAGAAGGGAATTTGAACTAGCAAGGAACCTGTAGAATGTCTCACAGCACATGGAATAAAATATTATAATAACATACTTTACATAAAACAGGCGAGACAGTGCATAAGCTGAAAACTAAACCATGATAGCAGCGGAGAATTCAAAATACAACTTATGTTCCACATCAACATTATTACAACTTTTCAAACTGTCTCTAAAACAAAAATAAGAAAGGTACACTATTAATGCCCAAAGTAGTGACCAGCAGTGACATAGGGAGAATATCTATTTATGTCATACGTGGGAGCCTCCTGCTCGTTTCCGGTACATCTACTCGTGCATACCGCCTAACATGTCTCTAGTCTGCCCGTTTAAGAGCACCAAGAGTAATAAGAAGAGACATAAAAATCTGGGTTAGAAAAAAGTCTGGTATGAGCGATAAGCAGCAAAACAGAATAATAATAGGTATACTAAACCATACCTGAACATGGACCTGCAACCAAAGAGTTAGCACAACATACCGCTCAATACTCTAAGGTGCCACTAAACATAAGGTATAAAGATACGGGGGGGGGGGGTGTGCATGTCATAGTGATAGCAAACAATCAAGCATAGCAACCATCCTCACATCTCTCACTCAGTGCGTAAAACGTACGATATCCACCATTTTGATCACTAGACCCATCGAGGTAGTGACGGAGTCTGACTTGTATAACTATTGCTACCACCAAGCTTGCCCCATGGAGTCGTGACTAAATCCTTACAAATGACCCCACTTCATTGGTCCGTAGACAATAGTCCTACCTAGGCTACTGTGGCCCTAAATCCATAGTGATCCAAAGTTATAGACATCGATAACCCCTTAGCACACGTCCCGCAGCAAAGCCCAACTCATGAAGTTAACTCATTGGTTCCCATTTGGATCCTGGGTAATAACCTCCCATCTGGACTTCCTTTGCATCTCGGGTTTTGGTTGAATTGGAGTTGGTCTTCAGAAAAGTCGTCACGTAGTAGTAATAGCACACGTCCGGTTCGGTTCAAATATGCATAGTGCTCCAGTCGTCATCGGTTTGGTTCAGTCCAATGCTTCCTAGTATGCTCCTGCGTGCGGTTCGGTTCGGTGCTCTACTTCTGGCTCGGTTCAGTTCAGATGTCTTCTGCCTGGGTTCGGTTTGTATCTTTAGGTTCGGCTCTTGTACTTCACCTCATTCCAGTCCAACGTCCCCTGTTCGGTTCGGTGCTCATGGATCTCGGTTCGGTTCGGATCTTCACTCCAACTCCAAGCTAGCAGCCTTCCTTTGTTGCCATACTCTTCTTCTGCCAGGACCCCGATTCGGTTCGGATTCCATGTCTCTGGTGTCGGTTCGGTTCGACCAATCCTATCCGATCCGAACCCCTTTCCCACGTCCTATCCGATCCGGATCCCTGCAGTTTTCCCAACGAGCTTATATCGTCCATTCTCGCCATACAACGACTTTTTCAACCATTCTAACTTTACTAATCAATCATACAACCATCCAAATAGTGGTAGTAACATATAGGATAAATCAAAAAGGTCAAAACACCAAGCATATAGGTCATTTAAGATCAAACATACCCCAAAAACCCATGTTTCCCCTTAATCCCCTTAAGCATGTTTTAACAATAGGATTAGCAAATTTCGTCGAAATTAACTAAAAATTTTATCAGAGCCATAAAATAATATTTTAGAATTTTACAAAATTTTCCAGAATTTTCTGAGCCATAATTTCATTAATCACTCCTAATTAGCCGTAATTAGTGGAAAACAATGCAAATCACTCACCTTGGCCACAAACAAACTATAAATCTGAAATATTATCTGATTTGGGTTGAATCTCTATGCAACACAACAGCTCTATTCCCAATTTGATGCTAATTTTCTTTGATTTGATGTAGCTTGGCTTAATCTTCAATTAGGAAGCGATAAGGAGCGATTTGGGATGAAATTAGAAGGTGAAGGCCATGGCTAGGGTTAGAGGAATGTTTTAGGCGGATGAAAAATGAAATAAATTTCGTTTTCCTATTGTTCTCAGCCCCCCATAACCCTAATCCTGAAATGGGTTATGGGCCCTCTTGCTAATCACCTTAATTAGGCCCGGTTAAGCTGTTTTTCACCTTCTAAACATTGTTTCAGCCATATCTCCCAAACAATGAGTCCGTTTGGCTAATATGACCACTCTACGGAAAGGTAAACCATCATCCAAATCTAATGGAAGTGGTTTTAGGTCAAAACTCCTTACCAATCAAAAGTTATGGCCAAAACAAGATCGGCTAGGGGCAAAACGGTAAAATCGGCAAAAATCATGAACATGGGAAATGACCCCAATAGTCGTCTCCCAAAGTTACATGACCATACGACTTCGTATGAGAAATAAATAAATAAATAAATATTCTACGATCCTCTGATGCGTAGAATGCGGGTCGTTACAATTTCCCACACGGGCAATCTTGTATTCAGGTTTTAGCAGACTCATTCTGGATAACTATTTAGCTGAAGATGGATTCTATCATTTCTATTATGTCGTTCAAACTTTATTAATTATATTATATTTGATTCCGCTGCAGACATTTTGTATTAAGCTGAAACTATATTCTGTACTAAGTATGATCCTATTATGTTGTGTAACTCTGATGATTATATTATTTCCAGTGTAATTTGTTGTCATTATCTGGTGTAATGCTATATTTCTGTTCTGCTGTTAATTGTTTTGTGTTATATTCCAATGATTATCCTTACTTTCGTGGAACAGGGGTTTGGGGTTATCACAGACTTGCTGAGGCCATTTTGATATTCAGTAAATTTAGCAAATTCTTTAGCTGAAACCATAACATTCTGGCTATCATCATCTCGAGTCTTCACAATATTAGTTGCTTGTTGATTTCCAGCCAGTTTTTGCTTATTTTGTAGCTTTCAACATTCAAATTTGATGTTCTCTTATTTCTTAAAATATGCACATGATTTCACCGTCTGATTCTCATATCCAGGCGTACTAACCTCCCTTTTGTATGAGTTTTAATTAGATTTCCATGGTTGATGTTTATTAGTTGTACCAATCAAAGCACTGTTGTGTTGAACTGATGGAGTTGAATTTGAACTTGAGACTTCAGTTCTAAGAATCCTCCTAAACACATCATGCAATGGTGTCACATCTGATCCAGATAAAACTTGAGATTTGGCATATTCATACTCAGATTGGAGACCAGCCAAAAAACTCACAATAACCATTTGTTCCCTCTTCTTCTGTTGTGCTTTAACATTAGCACTGGTAGGAAGTAACAAATTAAACTCTTCATAAGTCTTCTTGAATGTCATAAAATAATTCTTCAATGATTGATTTTGTTTCTCCACTCGATAAAATGACTTGCAAATCTCATACGTGCGGTTTATATTTTCTTTTACAGAAAATAAAAGCTCTGGATAATCCATAAGTTCTTTCATGAACTCTCAATGATTCACCAAGCTGATGATATCACTCTCAATTGTATTTTGGATTTGAATTGAAGAAACAAATGAGCATCATCCCAGAGCCACATCACTGCGTCCTTGTCAGATGGATCGACTTTAGGTGGATCTTCAACTAGATGATCATCTCGATCAATACTCTGTAAATACAATTGAATTGTTTTACTGCAATTAAAATAATTCGATTCACTCAACTTATGCTCATTTATCTCAGAAATCATCAGCATGACCTCCATCATTGATTTGGTCTCTCCCATGATTCTCGAATAAGATTGAGAAATATATTTAAAATCTGGAAATTATTTCAAGGATCGTTGCTCTGATACCATGTTATAAACTAAGAAGAAATAAATGGAAGAGAAGATAAACTTTCTCATTACTTAAAATGTCAGCTGTAACCTCTTTTTATAGAGAAAATGAGATGAGTTACAATATTACAACTATGCCATTTACAATTTTTTCTTTGATATAGCCTTCTCGGTACCGCCTCTTAGTATTGCCTTCACTAATTCTTGTATTGGCTTTGGTATCGACTTCGACTTTTTCTTCTTGGCATTAGTTTCGATTTCGTCTTCGACTTTGGTATCACTTTCTTGGTTTCGGTGTTGCCTTCTTGCCGTTGATTTCAGTTTCCTTATTGGCTTCGGTATCATCTTTAACTTCGGCGTTGCCTTCTTAGTTTGGGTATTTCCTTCTTGGAATTGACTTTGGCTTTGATGTTGCCTTCGGCTTTGGCTTCTTGGCTTTGGCTTCAAGATTTGGCATTGGTGTCGGCGCCAAGCTATTTGTTCCAACAGCTTGATGCCGTTAGCGTATTTACATCAACCATTTCACTATATACATATTTACATATATACAACCTCTACTCATAACAAATAGGTTGGGCTCTGTTCTGGGATTGGGCTAAGAAAAGAAACTTAGGTTACTAGATAGGATCTATTCCTATCAGCATTCTCATTCATGTCAAGGACGAATGATCTTAAATCTAGGATTGAGATCAAACACACTACGCTGAAACATGAAAAGAAGTGGTCAAAGTAATAGTTTTACAAAAATGGGGAAATGGGTGCAATTAAAATACTGGTTCTTACAAATTTATACCATCAACATTCTATTTTCGGGAAAGGACTGATGATCTCATATCTGGAATTAAGATCGTGTATGCTTATGTTGAATCGTGGTACATAACTGGTCTAAGAGGTGGGGCAACATGATAGTGGGTCTGGGCAATTAGCGTGCATGCATCGTCAAAGTCAGAAATAATCCGTTACTGAGAGCCAATTACTTTCTTCTGTTGGTGGATCAACAGATGGCGATTCATGTTGATACGGTTCCATGACGGGCAGGTTCACATTGGCACAGTACCTTGCTAAGAGGTGGTAGGAAGGAAAAGCCGATCGATGGGTAGAATTAGGAAAACTGACACTAAACAGACTTTTTATAGTGGTAGAAATAGTGCAAACTATCAAAAAATCATTCATCTTGAACTAGACAGATAATCTAATTATCTCAGAAACTATTCTAATTTATACAGGAACACATTACCTTATGACACTAGACCTATTATTAAGTCTATTATCTTTATCCTGCTTGTAATTACTTTGTTCATTAGACTTTATGTCTAACCCACTCCTCTTTCTTTTTTTTTTCTCCCATTACAATGTAGGGTTGGGACTTGTTGATCTAGACTCTTGGAGGTTCATTCATGGAGTTTCATCTCATTTCTGATGCATTCTTCTATTTTGCATCCTTTTCATTTTGGGATGGTCGTATTGGCATTTGTGAGAGTGATTATTATTAGGGGCATTTTACCATAAGCGCCTCCTTTCATCTGCTAATTAGTTTCTAGGACACGCCGTTACAATAATTATTTTCCAGGACAAAAATCAATTCGGCTATTTGTTCCTTCTATTCTTCATTTCCGTAAGCATTATTGAAGCTCAAAAAAAACCCAAATCGATTTCAAATCCACTTTCTTCTTTGTCTTTATACTTTAGAAATCAAATCTGCTACTAATCTACTTTCAAAACAAAATTGACTCAGCTGATTGCTGATTGGCTGAAGAAATAAAACCACATAACTTTTCTCAATTGAACAAGTAAGTAATTGTTTATTTCTGATGTTTTTATATATCGATTGCTGATGTTAATTGCCTCACCTTTATTCAGCTGAAAAAACTAAGATGCAATTTCTATTTACTATTTACAAGACGTGATTTCTATTCAGTAGTTGTTGAACAAGTAAGTACTTGTTTATCTTTGTTGTTTGTTGTTCCTCGATTTTTGTTTTTATTTTCTATATATCGATTGTTTTTGTTAGCTGAAGTAGTCATTCACTGATTGATTTTATTTATTATATAAAATTGTTCATATGTATATATATATTCACTGGAAGAATTTATTTTGTTTGACAACTTAAAAAGATAAACGTGTTTATCTTTTCATTTGAATCATTTAATTACGTATTGAAATTTAGCAATATTTGAAAATTATTGATACATGTAAAACATATTTGTTGTTTTGTTAATCACATATGTATATATATATATATATATATATATATATATTCAATGGGTTAATAACACGTAATATGAATCAATTTATAGTGATGATGAAATTGTTCATTCGTATATATTCAGTGGTACACGTTAGTCTGTTTGACAGCTTAAAAAGATAAAGTTTTTTATCTTTTGATTTAACATATATCTTTTCAAAACTGAATTTTAGATTTAATAATTTACAAATGTTTAGTAGAATATCTTATTTTATTTCAGATTTAAAAAAGATAATTTCATCTATCTTTTCAAAAAAAACTGTTTTATGTTTGATATATCTACTGAATTTCATAAGTTGATATTGTCTTTGTTTTTATGTTACTATTTGTTAAATTATATACATAAATTTAGTCTAAAATTGTTTTATTTTATTTCAGATTTAGAAAAGATAATTGTATCTATGTTTTCAAAACTGAACTTCAGATTTTAAAAAGATAACTGAATATACATGTCATGTGTTAATTGTTAATTGCAAATATGCAATGTTAATGATAAAACTGAACTTTTAATTGCAAAATTTCATTTTTATATTTAACAATTTTAAAATGTTTAGTAGAATATCTTATTTTATTTCAGATTTAAAAAAGATAGTTGCATCTGTCTTTTCAAAACTGAACCTCAGTTTTAAAAAAGATAGTTGAATATATATATCATTTGTTAATTGTTAGTTGCAAATATGCAATGTTAATGATAAAAATGAACTTTTGATTTGCATTTTTCTAATTATCAATTTTTAAATGCTTAGTAGAATATTTTATTTTATTTCTGATTTTAAAAATATAATTGCATTTATCTTTTACTAAAAGATAAATGATAAGTTACATTGAATATATTATTTTATTTCATATTTAAAAAAGATAATTGCATCTATTTTTTAGATTTAAAAATGATTACAATTATTCCATCAATTTATGATTTTTAATGTGTGTACAACATAAACAAGAAATATGCAACTAAATATTCTGATTGCAGGACAATTTAACAAACCATATATCTTTTATCTGGAAAAGATGATTGCAGAAGATATATGATTACAGTTTATGATTGCAAAAGATATATGGTTTTATCTTTTTTTAATAGTGAGATAAAAAGTATCTTTATTGTAGTCTGTTTTTGCAATTTTTTGGTAATTAAGGTCCCATATAGAGGTAATAATGTTTTAAACATTTTTAATTATACGCTGCTCATGGTTTCTGTAAAAGACAAATGTATTTCACAAAGGATAAATGTAACAACCCGGAAAATCAGAACCAATTTAAAATTTTTATTTTAGCAATTTTAATGTGTTTTGAATATTTAAAATGATTTATTTTAGATAATAACGGCTAAAAATTTATTATAATTGAAGTTAGAACGAATAAATTTATTTTAATTATATAACGAGCCTGAAATGGCGCAATAGTTTGAAAATTCGATTTCAAATTTCAAATGAATGTACATAATTCAAAATAAATTAGATTTCAGTGAAACCAAAAATATATGAATCTGTTTAAAAATATCTTTCCAACGAATGAGAAAAATCCAGATTTCATAACGAGAATAAAAAGTTATGTCCAGTTGAAAATTCAAAATAGTTGCTATAGAATATATATATAGCCCTTAAAAATAGTCATTTTGCAAACGACCTCCGTTTTCGACAAAACTACATTTGTTGGATCCGGAAAGTTAAATTATTGCTAGATTCCAATTTTCATAATTTTTCAAATTAATATGTGAGCGTGGTAAATTTAAACATGTTTGGTAATTTCAATTTGAATTTAATCAACTGGAAAATGACCGTCTTTGAAACGGTCTCCAAATTCAACAAAATTAGTTTCGTTAGGAACGTATCGTCAAAACATAGCCAGATTTATTTTTCTGGAATTTTTGGAGTCAGTATGTGGCCCCAGTAAATTAAAATGTACGTCGAAATCAATTTTGAACGTTAAATTAATTTATATTTTAATTTTGATGAAAACTGATCGAAACAGAGGAATTGGCTAACGAAACATATCCCAATGTGTTCGGAATGGAGGTAATTAGCTGGAGGCAACAGTCGTTGGCTTCGATTTGGGGTCCGAACGAAAAAGCAACTTTTTGGAAATTAAAATAAAATAATTATATATTATATATATTCCCGCAACATTCCTCTCTCCACTCAGATTGAAAATAAACAAAATAAAGGAAAAAAATCCAAAACCGCTCCCTCATTGCCTTCAGCCCTCGTCGCCTCCGCCGTACCCCACCTCGCGCCACCACCGCCGTGCCCTAGCCGACAGCCTCCTCCTCCTCCCCGTAACCTCTCTCTCTCCGCCTTCCCCATCTCCTAAAACCAAAACACTAGCCTGCTTATCACCCAAACCGCCGCCACCCCTGGCGCCACCACACCCGGCCGCCGCCTCCCTACCTCCTGCAACCCTCTGCGATGCACTCCGACCCCCTCTCTCCACGGTGTACACAAAACAACCCCCTTTCTCCAGACATGCGCAGCACACCTACCTCTCCTCCAATCGAAGGCGCGCAACACCTAACACGACGACGACGAAAGCAAGCTCCTCCTCCTGCCCCCGCGATCAAAGAAAGGTGGTTTTTTTTAACTTATAAAACATAGATTATAAAATTCAGTTTTATTTTTATATAATAACATAGTTTAAATCAGTTTTTATTTATAGAAAACATAGTATAAAAATTTGATTTTTAATATATAAAACATTATCTAAAAATCTGATTTTTATCATATGAATATCAAGTTAAAAATATGATTTTTAATTATGAAAAGATGAGATATTTATTTATAATGAAGATGAGATTTTTAATTATGAAATGATATGATTTTCAATAATATAAAAATTCGATTTTTAGTTATATAAAGATTCGATTTTTAGTTATATAAAAATTCGATTTTTGGTTATATAAAGATTCGATTTTTAGTTATATAAAGATTCGATTTTTAGTTATATAAAAATTCGATTTTTAGTTATATAAAGATTTGATTTCTAGTTATATAAAGATTCAATTTTTGTTATATAAAAATTCGATTTTTAATTAAATGAAAATTCGATTTTTAGTTATTTAAAGATTCGATTTTTAGTTATATAAAGATTCGATTTTTAGTTATATAAAGATTCGATTTTTATTTATATAAAAATTCGATTTTTAGTTATATAAAAATTCAATTTTTAGTTATATAAAAATTCAATCTTTAGTTATATAAAAATTCAAATTTTAGCTTTATAAAAATATGTTTTTTTATATACATATACCATGGAATAAAAATGTGATTTCTAAATATATGAAGCATTATTAAAAATGCAATTTTTAATATGAACTACGTAAAATAGATTGCGTTGGAATCAGAGCAGTGAATCTGAGCGACAGTAAAGAATAACGGAGTGGATCCCAAAGGTGTGAACATTTTCTCACTCAACTTTTAATTAAGTTATCATATTATAGGATGTAGACGGTGCTTAGTGGCACCCGACACCTTTGATTGAAACCATGGATGTTTGGTGGTTTGTTTGGATTGATTTATTTGTTTGAATTTGGTTTGGGATGTAAATTTAATTGATTAGAATTTGGTTTGTATATGGTGCAAGCCATTATTAGGTCAGGGATAATACTAGACCTTATTCTGATCCTAGTATCGCGCTGTTATGCTGCCAAAATTTTCTAAAATATGTTGGAACAGTAAAAATATCATTTTTATTGTATAAATGAACTAAATAAAATATTCATGTGTTGGATAAAGTATGTTATCGAAAAAAATATAATTTTTAACGGGTATATGAATAAACAAATATTCATTTCGAATCGGACGATTAATTTATGTACACACATTTAACTGATATTGATTGGGGCGATAAATTTTACACATCGCCCAACAGCACAAACAACATTCGGTATTTGTTGGTTGAAACCCCACACAGATATTGGGATGATATTTGAGATACACTAATCCCAATTATTTAGTTGTATGTCAATCGATCAGTTGACAGACTGTTGTAAGCGTTAATTATTTATATTTAATGCTTACGCAGTTGTGTAATGCACTATGGATGATGGTTGACTGTGTTTGATTATTGTTGTGTACACGTGTATATGAAATCCATACAAATAAAATTATATGGTAATTGACTGTGTCTGCTTCCAATTCGAAAAGGACAAATATTTTGAATTAACGAATATTTTAAATTAACGAATATTTTAAAATGACGAATAATGAATATTTTAAAATAACTAATATTTTAAAATAATATCCAGTAATGGATGAAAATATGATTTTAATGTCCGATTTGGGATGGACACGAAAATATTTAAATATATAAAGCCGTGTTGATTTGATTAACGCCATTTTGACGTGAAAAATATTTATATCGATTTTATTCATTTTTATAATGAATATAAAAAAGGAAATGATTTCAAAATCTGATATTTTGAAAATATTATCATTTAAATAATATATTGATAAGGAGTATTCAATTTTGATTTAGAATTGAACATTAAGTTAGAATCGTTTTAAAACGAATTTATAAAATACATTTTAAATGCAAATCGATGAAATATATATATTATATATATTTAATGGCCTGAACAGAACGTGTCGCGCCGCGGCCGTTCGCGAATTTCGACCATTGACTTCGAATTGATATTACGGGAGATACGACCATCGGATTCTCCTAAAACCTGAACCATTGGGTTCATATCGAAAAGACCTTTCCAACGAATGCAAGAGATTTGAAATCTAACGGTTGGATTTGGAATTATGTCCAAATCAAAATTGGAAAAGGTCGTTGTAAGTGCAGTTCGATGACTGTTTATGGAAATTGACTGTACGGGCCTTGATAAAATTATTAAAAATATTAATAATTCATGTAAAATCATAATAAATGATTTGGATAGAATTTGGATGAAAAGTTCCACGTTTGTAAAGATATCAAAATGAACTAGTTATTAACTAGATTTGAAAACCAATTATTTTTAAATAAAATAAACTAGATTGTGAATGGGTTTTAATATGACCAGAATTTCCAATTTATGAATTGGGGTGGATTTGAATGGAAATCATCTTCGGAATATTTCGATAATGGATTTCGTGATTATATGGATATTGTTATGGAAATTTGGAAGATATATTTATATCGTTATTTCCAATACGATATTTGTTGGTTTTAGAATTTGATATTGAATATAAGCCAATATAATTTCTATTCGGAGCCTTGTATTTAATATCAAATGGGATTTTGGATTTGTCATGAATGGTGTCTTTATTAACACTGTTCTTAAACCCAGTTGAGAAAAAGAATAAATCTTTTAATTAAGATTTAGTGAAGTTTCCAATTAATTAATTTAATTGGAATTGAATAAAAGAATTGGATTTTGGGTTTGTCGTGAATGACATTTTCAGTAACACTGTTCTTGAACCCCATCTGAAAAGAATGAATATTTTAATTAAGATTACAAGAGTTTCCAATTATATTTAATAATTGGAATAAAATGGAATGTGAATTGGGTTTATTGTGAACTGTGTTTTTAACGACATTTGTTCTTTAGCCCGATTTACAGTGAAATGTGATTTGGAATTTATAATTCTTTTTATTAAGGTTTAAAGGAAATTTTCCAAAGAAAGGTTTTCCAATTTAATATATTAGATCGGAATTGAATGGAATTCGATTTGATAATAATCGAAGTGAACTTCTATGGAGGGAGACTGGTAATACATACGGAATTTAAAAGGCTTGGTCGTTATTCCATTTATATCATTAGTCGGATACGGAAATTGATATCGATTATATATATCGATCTGTTTTCTGTCAAGATTCCATAATTAATGGAATGTGATTTTGGGTTTATCATGAACTGCGTTTTAAATGAAATTAGTTCTTAACCAAGTTAAAGACAGGATTACATGTCTAACATTGTATTTCGAACTGTATGGTTGATCTCTGCTAAATATATATCTGTTTGGTGGAGGAGAATTTATTCTCTTTCTTAACACCCTTCTCTAAGACGTACGAGCTTAGAGGTTATATATTGGCAGAATCCAATAGTACGGTGTAGATTGTCGATGCGGCATGTTTGTGTTTCCAAAGTTAAATAATCATTAATATTTATTTTTGGGAAGATTAAAACTAAGTGGAGTTTTAATGAATCTTTAATTAGATTGAAAAAAGAATGTGATAATTTAAATTATCAAATTCGGGAAATGATCGAGAATGGAGTGGCACCAGTTTTACTCCAAGTGATAGTCAAATCTTTGATTAGATTTGAACGTGAAATGGTAATTAAATTTACAAATAACACTGTGTTGTTAGATATGGAGTATTTCCGGTTTTGTTCCATGGGATGAATAGGTTGGGATTGGAAAATTAAACAAATTATTTGTAAAAGCCCGAAAATCTGGGCCAGTTTAAAATTTTTATTTTGGCAATTTTAGCAAATTTCGAACATTTAAAATGAATTATTTTAAATAATATCGACAAAAATTTATTTTGAATATATTTAGAACATATATATTATATACGTTGTCGTTAGAATATAAATAATTATATATAATTATAAATAGAATTGAAAATGGCTCGGTAGTTCGATAATTCGATCTCAAACTTCAATTGAATGTATCGGGTGCAAAACAATCCGGATTTTAGTGAAACCAAAAATAATGGAATCTATTTGTGAATATCTTTCAAACGAATCCGAAAAATTGAAATTTCATAGCGGGAATCAAAAGATATGTGCAGTTGAAAATTCTGAATAGTCGCTATGGAATTCAGGCCCTTAAAATGGAAATTTTGCAAACGACCTCGGATTTCGACGAAACCACTTTTGTTGGATCCGGAATGTAAAGTTATTGCTAGATTACAAATTTCATAATTTTTTGAATCAATATGTGAGCGTGGCAAAGGAAAACGCGTTTGACCAGTTTCAGTTGATTTTAATCGACTGGAAAATGGCCATTTTTCCAACGTTCTCAAAATTTGACGAAACTAGTTTTGTTAGGACCGTATCGTTAATACTAGGCTAGAAAATATTTTTGTCGAATTTTTGGAGTTAGTATGTGACCCTAGTAAATTGAAATGCGCGTTCAAATTCAATATATAGAGTTATATGTTGATTTTGACGAAAACAGATCGAAACGATAAAATTGGCTAATGAAAAATATCCCATTGTGTTCGGAATGGGGGTAATTAGCTAGGGGCGACAGTCGTTGGGCCTCGTTTAGATCTCAAACGGAAAGTCAATTCTTTGGAGGATTAAATATAATATAATATAATATAATATAACTTTTCTTATAAGCCCTTACACCCTCCCCTTTTTCTTTTATCCTCCCCGTGAAATCAAGCCCCCACGTCGACGAAAATGGCGGCCTCCTGCCACTGCCGTCCTTCGCGCCTCCAAGGCCGACGTTGTCCTTCCCCCCCCACCCCATGCCTCCTCTTCCCATTACTCCACCTCCCCTGCTTCAGCTCGACCACGAGCGTGACCTCCACCGAAGACGCGAGCTCCTCCGTGTCGCAGAACCCATCGCGCCACTCACCTGACCGACGCCGCCAACTACCGGACCCCCACGACCCCCCTCTGACTGCCGCAAGCCTCCACGTCAGCCACCCCCCTTCGATTTTGACCTAGCCACCATCCTCGCGCGAACCCCCTCCCTCTCCAATCCGATCTGACGCACCCAAAATCCCCCATCTGAAGCCCGAGCCGCCAAGAGCTGTCTGCCTAGACCGCTGCTCGACCATTGCCCCCTCCAGTTCGGGATCGACATCAACGGTGAGTTTTCTTCGTCGAACATTGTTTAATTTCTTTTTTGTTTTAATAAATAAAATAGATTTGAATTAATGGTCTGATTTTTATATACTTTAAAAAGCTGGTTTTTGTATAATTTATAAACTGGAAAGAGATTATTTTTAAAACTGCAAAGACTTGATTTTTATCGCTCAAAAGATATGATTTTTATCGGTATGAAGTTGTGATTTTTATTTATATGAAAATATGGTTTTTATCACGTGAATGACAACATAAAGCTTGGATTTTTAACATCATAAAGATTTGATTTTTTTTGAAGCAAAAAGATCGGATTTTTATATATGTGAATGAAGCAAAAAGATCGGATTTTTATATATGTGAATGTAGCAAAATAAAGATGTGATTTTTATAATGATGAAATTGAAAAGGAGAAATCTTTATAAATGAAAAGGAAAAATATTTATAATTGAAAAGGCAAAATCTTTATATTTGAAAAGGCAAAATCTTTATAATTGAAAAGGCAAAATCTTTATATTTGAAAAGGCGAAATCTTTATATTTAAAAAGGCGAAATCTTTATGTAGAGGATAGCGTGTAAAAATGGAATTTTTATCTATATAGTAGCGATGTAAAAATGGAATTTTATCTATATAGTAGCGATGTAAAAATGGAATTTTTATCTATATAGTAGCGATGTAAAAATAGAATTTTTATATATTGAATAGCGAAGTAAAAATTCGATTTTTCTATATTGAATAGCAATATAAAAATGTGATTTTTATATATGTAGTGAATACGGGCAACGAAAGTGACAAAGGGAGAGAATGACGAAGATTTCTATAAAAGAAGAGTCGTGGTATTGGATTAGCTATAAGTGAGAACTTCTCACTTTAAATTTCCTTTTCTAGTTATAAATATATACTAGGATGCAGACGGTGTTTAGTAGCACCCGACACCATTGTCCACAGACCATGGACTTGTTTGTTTGGTTGTGTAGTTGGTTAGGTTATTTGATCTAAATTTGGTTGTTCGGTGAATTGATATTGGTTTGATTGATATGTGTATGGCGTGGGCCATTATTAGACCGGGGATAAGGCTAGGCCTTGTCCCGTTTCTAGTATCGTGCTGTTATGCCGCCGAAATTTTCTAAAATAATTTAGAAAAAAAATAAAAATATCATTTTATTGTGTAAATGTACTGAATAGAATATTCATTGGTTGAATAAAATATTTTATCGTTAAAAATATAATTTTTAACGTGAACATGAATAAATAAATATTCATTTACAAACCAGATGGTTTGTTTAGGTACACCTATTTGAAGGACATTGATTGGGACGATAAATTTTACACATCGCCCAACTGCACAAATAAAAACTATGTTTAATTGTTTGAACCCCACACGGTTATTGGGATAAAATACGGCATACACTAATCCCAATAATTAGTTGTATGTCGATCGATAGATTGACAGGCTGTTATAAGCGTTAGATATCTATATTTGATGCTTATACAGTGTAGTGCACTTTGGATGATGGTTGATTATTTATCGTGCTATTATATACATGTGTTGTATGGAATCCATATAGTTAACGCTATATGGTGATTGATTGGGCCTCATTCCAATTTAGAAAATAAAGAACATTATAAAATAAAGGTTCATGTGTTGACGGTACTCATCCGTTGAGATTAGTCATGTGTTGAACGAAATATTTTAACAATAAAATTTACATCTTTATCATTATCAAATAAAGGTTCATGTGTTGACGGTACTCATCCGTTGAGATTAGTCATGTGTTGAACGAAATATTTTAACAATAAAATTTACATCTTTATCATATATAAAATTAGAAACTAACTGGAAAATAGATAAGATGAGTGGTCCCCTGGATATTGATCTGATGTTGGTTTCGGCCTTCGGGGTTAATATTTAGGGAATCGTTCTCTTACTAATTTACGGTTAGAGTCTGATTTAAATCAAACGATAAGTACCATAATTTTTATAAAATATATTAAATAACAAAAATAGTCACACGTGGACAGTACTCATTCGTTGAGATTAGTCGTGTGTTGACAAAAATATAGAGTCATGTATTGAAAGAAATATAATATTCATTTGTTGAATAGAATAACGGAATTATTGAAATATATAAAGCCGTGTTGATTAGAGATGCGCTATTTTGACGCGAACGTTATTTATATCGATTATATTCGTTTTTGAATTGAATCTAATAGAAAACAAATTTGAATTGAATCGAATAGAAAACAAATTTGAATTGAATCGAATAGAAAACAAATTTGAATGGAATCGAGTAGAAAACGAATTCGAATTGAATTGAATATATGACGAATTCGAATTGAATATATAACGAATTCGAATTGAATTGAATATATAACGAATTCGAATTGAATTGAATATATAACAAATTCGAATTGAATTGAATATAAAACGAATCTGAATTGAATTGAATATAAAACGAATTTGAGTTGAATTGAAAATGAATTGAAATAGAATAAAAATCGATTTGAAATGGATTCAAATTGAATCGAAATTTGAATTAAATTGAAATGAATTTAAAACGAATTTATAAGGAAAAATTCAATTTTGATTTGAATTGAAATGGATGTTGAAATTGTTTATGAAACGAATTTAAAACTATTTATAAAATTCGTTTTAAATAGAAATCGACGAAATATATATTATATATATAATATATATAATATAATGGCCTGAATAGAACGCGTCGCACCGCGGCAGTTCGCGAATTTCGACCATTGACTTCGAACGGACATTACGGGAGATCCGACCGTCGAATTCTCCTAAAACCGGAACCGTTGGGTTCGTATCGAAAATAGATTTCTAACGAATATTAGAAATTGAAAATCTAACGGTTGGATTTGGAGATACGTCCAAATAAAATTTGTAAAAGGTCGTTGTAAGTGCAGTTCGATGGCCGTTGATGGAAATCGACTGTACGTGCCTTGATAAAATTATTAAAAATATCAATAATTTGTGTAAAATCATAAGAAATGATTTGGGAAAAATTGTGATGAAAAACTCCATATTTGAAAAGATAAAAATAGATTTTTATCGAAATGAACTAGCTTTGAACTGAAATTAAAACCCATTTATTTTTGAATAAATAAATTGGATTTGAAATGGGTTTTAAATAGAATTGATCTGTGGGTTTATCGTAAATAGTGTTTTAAATAACATTTGTTCTTTAACCCGATAGTAATTAGAATGTGATTTGGGTTTGTCGTGAACAGTGTTTTAAATGACATTAGTTCTTTAACCCAGTAAAAGAAGATTTAATGAATCTGTAATTAGATTGAAATGTGAATTGATAATTTAAATTATCAAATTTAGAAAGTGAGCGAGGATGGAGTATTACCAGTTTTGCTCCAAAGCGATAGTTAAATCTTCAATTAGATTTGAACGTGAAATGGTAATTAATTTTACGGATAACACCGTGGTGTTAGATATGGAGTATTACCAGTTTTGCTTCATGGGATGAATAGGTTGGGATTGGGAAATAAAATAAATAATTACTTCGATGTGGTTCGCTAATCCCGACTAGTTTGGAAAACCATAATTTGGTTTGAAATGACATCCAAAGGAAGATTAAAGGATAAATTTAAAGAATTTATCTTTGATAAAATTAATGGGAACCTTTCCCTAAGAATATGAAATTTAGAAACTAGCTGTAGGTTAGCTAAGAAGAATGGTTTCCGGGTATTGATATGATGTTGGTTTCGGCCTTCGGGGTTAATATTTGGGAAATTGTTCTCTTGTTGATTTACGGTTAGTGGCTGCTGAATTGGAATGAGGCATATGTTGTGTTTGTATAACATTTGTTTACTATATACGCGGGTTGTTCGGAAAGGCCGGGTTTATACCCATTCTGAATAAACGATTCGACGATAAGTCGAAGATGAAGACGGTGGTGGAAGACCGGAAGTCTTCACATCGTTTGGATAATTACTGACGATCCTGATTGGGCTGTACACCCAAGAGGATGGAAATAGTTGGTGGTCGTCCAGACGTACTTGGAGATCGATGGATATGCGAGGAAAGTGCCTCCGGTTTCGTTCAAACCCAGAATGAACTTGTAAATGGATGGTGTGTCTGACATTGGATTTTATTCTATGTTGATTGATTTCTGTTAAATATATATCTGTTTGGCGGCGGAGAATTTATTCTCTTGCTTAACGCCCTTCTCTGAGACGTACGAGCTTAGAGGTTATATATCGATAGATATCAATCGCATGGCATGAATTTCCTGTGTGGCACGCGGAGTTGCATGGATCATGGCTTCTGTTGAAAAGCAAAGTCTTTTGGTTGATGATCAAAGCACGACCTACGTGGCAGCTTTGTGTATAGCGTGGATTCGCGAGCCTCACACCTCGGTATGAGTTAAAAACGGGATCCGGACCGTTGGGAGAACACGACGTTTCTTTCTAGCTTTGGTGGTGTCAGTGACTTACCAGCCCTGACATTTATATACTTTTCACCTATGTGGTTGTTGGAATGAGGCACCTCGATTATAGGTCTGTAAGGACCGGGAAACGTGTGTCCAGGAATAATTAATCCTCAAACGTAAGAGAGGACCGGCCCAACCGATCCAAGTGGCTGCCCAGAGTGCGTAGTCCTGAGCATTTGCTAGAGTGTCTCGAAGTGGAGAGGAGCTTGCCCATTGCCTCGACTCATGACAGAAATCCAATTTCCAATACGAGATACTTCGGTTTTATTTGTAGAGCCTAGTATGGCGACATGATAGATGGTACCCATGTCGCCTATGATTGAAATTGTTTTGACACTATACACTTATAATAGTATCAAATGATTTGTTTTAAACGTACCAAGCATGTTTGGCTATTATAAGGGAAAACCTTATCCTCCAGCTTGCGTTGCATTGTGTGATGGGACCTGGGTCTTATAATAGCTTCATTTTTCGAAAAAGCATTGCGTTGTTTATCCTATGCACCGGTATTCTTGGGAGAAAACCCATTCCGTGTTATACGGCATGGTCCCTTGAATTACTCTCTTTTAAAGTAAAGTTTAAATAACTGTTTTAGTTCTCACACCAGTCACATGACTGACTTGGAGTTTATTGTTTTAACCTAAACTCTGGGTGCCCCTATTTTCGACACGGGCAGCTAGTAGTTTTGGTTTTGCAGTTTTATATTCACAAGATCCTGATTTACAGCTGGAATGATGCTCGGAAAGCTCTGTATCCGTGTATTACTTTCAGTTGTGTTTTGTATTATTTTTCCGCTGCAGTACTGTATTTAAATCTCTGATATTTGTCGAATGTTATTTATTCATTTATACTCTGTATATTCTTGTATCTGATGGAATTGTTGCAATAGCAATGAAATGTTCTTCTGTTTGTGTTCTAACTTGTCCTGTTCTCAAAACGATCAGGGGTTTCGAACGGTCTTTGTCGGTTTAACGACTGATTCGGATCGAGCGAAATTCCTTGCCACCACATTTGGTATCAAAGCTTTGGTTTACAGAGCTCGAGAACAAGACACATTAGAACCATACGAAAGAATTCATCAGATATTGGATTAGTAATATCCAATTAGAATGATTCGTTAGAGATAGGATCGGTAGTATCCTAGAACGAGTGTGAAGAGTATATTTTTCAAATGGAAACAAATTTGTTTGAAAATTTAAATCGTTTTATACGTATTTGAATATTTATTTATTTTGTATTTGGATAATTGAGTATATAAAGATTTCGCGTATACACGTCATGAACGTATATTCGAAGTTTTAATATACTGGATAGATATAGAATTACACTCTAGTCACCCGGAGATGATGTTGATAATGACCATGGCATCATCAATATTTATGTCCGTGTTTCGAAGGTGTGATTTCTATATATTTCCATTAGACTGGTGTGAGAACCAAAACTTATATAGATAGATTTATGGTTGTGTATTGGCATCAAAAACATGATTTTCTGCATATATATCAAATTATGAATTTGAAACGATAATTCACTAATTGATTGATGTTTGTGTGGTTTGTTTATTTGTTTGATAATTTTGAAACATTTGGCCTAATTGAATCAAATATTGAATTGTACTGAAAATTGTTTGGAAATGCATGCATATACATGTACTTACATTCAACAGGTCATAGCAAGGAGGCTAAAGCAGAGAATAAAATTTGTTTGCCCGACAAATAGGTACATGTTTAACATAATTTACTGTTTTGTTTGGGTGATGATGATTTTATGAGCCGATTGGCTAGCCGCTTGGCTTTTTCTTTTTCTTTTTGAGATCAGAAGGCCTATATGGCGATTTTGGGATTTTCCCGGTGCTCCCGGTGCAGGGGAGGTTATGGCGAAATTTTCCGAAAATTTAGGGTGTTAGCCAAATATTTGAAAATTTTAAAAATTCTTAGAAACTGAAAAGTTGAAGAACTTAAGCCGTAATCAAAATAGAGAAAGTTAAGTTGATTAATCAAACCACTTTCGACTTTGTTCCTTTTCGGGGACGAAAAGTTTTAAGTGGGGGAGATTGTAACAACCCGAAAATCTGGGCCAGTTTAAAATTTTTATTTTGGCAATTTTAGCGAATTTCGAACATTTAAAATGAATTATTTTAAATAATATCGACGAAAATTTATTTTGAATATATTTAGAACGTATATATTATATACGTCATCGTTAGAATATAAATAATTATATATAATTATAAATAGAATTGAAAATGGCGCGGTAGTTCGATAATTCGATCTCAAACTTCAATTGAATGTACCGGGTGCAAAACAATCCGGATTTTAGTGAAACCAAAAATAATGGAATCTATTTGTGAATATCTTTCCAACGAATCCGAAAAATTGAAATTTCATAGTGGGAATCAAAAGATATGTCCAGTTGAAAATTCGGAATAGTCGCTATGGAATTCAGGCCCTTAAAAATGGAAATTTTGCAAACGACCTCGGATTTCCACGAAACCACTTTTGTTGGATCCGGGATGTAAAGTTATTGCTAGATTCCAAATTTCATAATTTTTCGAATCAATATGTGAGCGTGGCAAAGGAAAACGCGTTTGACCAGTTTCAGTTGATTTTAATCGACTGGAAAATGGCCATTTTTCCAACGGTCTCAGAATTTGACGAAACTAGTTTTGTTAGGACCGTATCGTCAATACTAGACTAGTAAATATTTTTGTGGAATTTTTTGAGTTAGTATGTGACCCCAGTAAATTGAAATGCACGTTCAAATTCAATATATAGAGTTATATGTTGATTTTGACGAAAACAGATCGAAACGATAAAATTGGCTGATGAAACATATCCCATTGTGTTCGGAATGGAGGTAATTAGCTAGGGGCGACAGTCGTTGGGCCTCGTTTAGAGCTCAAACGGAAAGTCAATTCTTTGGAGGATTAAATATAATATAATATAATATAATTTTTCTTATAAGCCCTTACACCCTCCCCTTTTTCTTTTATCCTCCCCATGAAATCGAGCCCCCACGTCGACGAAAATGGCGGCCTCCTGCCACTGCCGTCCTTTGCGCCTCCAAGGCCGACGTTGTCCTTCCCCCCCGCCTCCTCTTCCCATTACTCCGCCTCCCCTCCTTCAGCTCGACCACGAGCATGACCTCCACCGAAGACGCGAGCTCCTCCGCGTCGCAGAACCCATCGCGCCACTCACCTGGCCGACGCCGCCCACTACCGGACCCCCACGACCCCCCTCTGACCGCCGCAAGCCTCCACGTCAGCCACCCCCCTTCGATTTTGACCTAGCCACCATCCTCGCGCGAACCCTTTCCCTCTCTAATCCGATCTGACGCACCCAAAACCCCCCATCTGAAGCCCGAGCCGCCACCAGCTGTCTGCCTAGACCGCTGCTCGGCCATTGCCCCCTCCAGTTCAGGATCGACATTAACGGTGAGTTTTCTTCGTCGAATATTGTTTAATTTCTGTTTTGTTTTAATAAATAAAATAGATTTGAATTAATGGTCTAATTTTTATATACTTTAAAAAGCTGATTTTTGTATAATTTATAAACTGGAAAGAGACTGATTTTTAAAACTGCAAAGACTTGATTTTTATCGCTCAAAAGATATGATTTTTATCGGTATGAAGTTGTGATTTTTATTTATATGAAAATATGGTTTTTATCACGTGAATGACAACATAAAGCTTGGATTTTTAACATCATAAAGATTTGATTTTTTTTGAAGCAAAAAGATCGGATTTTTATATATGTGAATGAAGCAAAAAGATCGGATTTTTATATATGTGAATGTAGCAAAATAAAGATGTGATTTTTATAATGATGAAATTGAAAAGGCGAAATCTTTATAAATGAAAAGGCAAAATATTTATAATTGAAAAGGCAAAATCTTTATATTTGAAAAGGCAAAATCTTTATAATTGAAAAGGCAAAATCTTTATATTTGAAAAGGCGAAATCTTTATATTTAAAAAGGCGAAATCTTTATGTAGAGGATAGCGTGTAAAAATGGAATTTTTATCTATATAGTAGCGATGTAAAAATGGATTTTTTATCTATATAGTAGCGATGTAAAAATGGAATTTTTATCTATATAGTAGCGATGTAAAAATAGAATTTTTATATATTGAATAGCGAAGTAAAAATTCGATTTTTCTATATTGAATAGCAATATAAAAATGTGATTTTTATATATGTAGTGAATACGGGCAACGAAAGTGACAAAGGGAGAGAACGACAAAGATTTCTATAAAAGAAGAGTCGTGGTATTGGATTAGCTATCAGTGAGAACTTCTCACTTTAAATTTCCTTTTCTAGTTATAAATATATACTAGGATGCAGACGGTGTTTAGTAGCACCCGACACCATTGTCCACAGACCATGGACTTGTTTGTTTGGTTGTGTAGTTGGTTAGGTTATTTGATCTAAATTTGGTTGTTTGGTGAATTGATATTGGTTTGATTGATATGTGTATGGCGTGGGCCATTATTAGACCGGGGATAAGGCTAAGCCTTGTCCTGTTTCTAGTATCGTGCCGTTATGCCGCCGAAATTTTCTAAAATAAGTTAGAAAAAAAATAAAAATATCATTTTATTGTGTAAATGAACTGAATAGAATATTCATTGGTTGAATAAAATATTTTATCGTTAAAAATATAATTTTTAACGTGAACATGAATAAATAAATATTCATTTACAAACCAGATGGTTTATTTATGTACACCTATTTGAAGGACATTGATTGGGACGATAAATTTTACACATCGCCCAACTGCACAAATAAAATCTATGTTTGATTGTTTGAAACCCCACACGGGTATTGGGATAAAATACGGCATACACTAATCCCAATAATTAGTTGTATGTCGATCGATAGATTGACAGGCTGTTATAAGCGTTAGATATCTATATTTGATGCTTATACAGTGTAGTGCACTTTGGATGATGGTTGATTATTTATCGTTGCTATTATATACATGTGTTGTACGGAATCCATATAGTTAACGCTATATGGTGATTGATTGGGCCTCATTCCAATTTAGAAAATAAAGAACATTATAAAATAAAGGTTCATGTGTTGACGGTACTCATCCGTTGAGAATAGTCATGTGTTGAACAAAATATTTTAACAATAAAATTTACATCTTTATCATTATCAAATAAAGGTTCATGTGTTGACGGTACTCATCCGTTGAGATTAGTCATGTGTTGAACGAAATATTTTAACAATAAAATTTACATCTTTATCATATATAAAATTAGAAACTAACTGGAAAATAGATAAGATGAGTGGTCCCCTGGATATTGATCTGATGTTGGTTTCGGCCTTCGGGGTTAATATTTAGGGAATCGTTCTCTTACTAATTTACGGTTGGAGTCTGATTTAAATCAAACGATAAGTACCATAATTTTTATAAAATATATTAAATAACAAAAATAGTCACACGTGGACAGTACTCATTCGTTGAGATTAGTCGTGTGTTGACAAAAATATAGAGTCATGTATTGAAAGAAATATAATATTCATTTGTTGAATAGAATAACGGAATTATTGAAATATATAAAGCCGTGTTGATTAGAGATGCGCTATTTTGACACGAACGATATTTATATCGATTATATTCGTTTTTGAATTGAATTGAATAGAAAACAAATTTGAATTGAATCAAATAGAAAACAAATTTGAATTGAATCGAATAGAAAACAAATTTGAATGGAATCGAATAGAAAACGAATTCGAATTGAATTGAATATATGACGAATTCGAATTGAATTGAATATATAACGAATTCGAATTGAATTGAATATATAACGAATTCGAATTGAATTGAATATATAACGAATTCGAATTGAATTGAATATATAACGAATTCGAATTGAATTGAATATAAAACGAATTCTAATTGAATTGAATATAAAACGAATTCGAATTGAATTGAAAATGAATTGAAATAGAATAAAAATCGATTTGAAATGGATTCAAATTGAATCGAAATTTGAATTAAATTGAAATGAATTTAAAACGAATTTATAAGGAAAAATTCAATTTTGATTTGAATTGAAATGGATGTTGAAATTGTTTTTGAAACGAATTTAAAACTATTTATAAAATTCGTTTTAAATAGAAATCGACGAAATATTATATATATATATATATTATATATATATATATATAATATAATGGCCTGAATAGAACGCACCGCGCCGCGGCAGTTCGCGAATTTCGACCATTGACTTCGAACGGACATTACGGGAGATCCGACCGTCGGATTCTCCTAAAACTGGAACCGTTGGGTTTGTATTGAAAAGAGCTTTCTAACGAATATTAGAAATTCAAAATCTAATGGTTGGATTTGTAGATACGTCCAAATCAGATATGGAAAAGGTCGCTGTAAGTGCAGTTCGATGGCCGTTGATGGAAATCGACTGTACGTGCCTTGATAAAATTATTAAAAATATCAATAATTTGTGTAAAATCATAAGAAATGATTTGGGAAAAATTGTGATGAAAAACTCCATATTTGAAAAGATAAAAATAGATTTTTATCGAAATGAACTAGTTTTGAACTGAAATTAAAACCCATTTATTTTTAAATAAATAAATTGGATTTGAAATGGGCTTTAAATAGAATTGATCTGTGGGTTTATCGGAACAGTGCTTTAAATAACATTTATTCTTTAACCCGATAGTAATTAGAATGTGATTTGGGTTTGTTGTGAACCGTGTTTTAAATGACATTAGTTCTTTAACCCAGTAAAAGGAGATTTAATGAATCTGCAATTAGATTGAAATGTGAATTGATAATTTAAATTATCAAATTTAGAAAGTGAGCGAGGATGGAGTATTACCAGTTTTTCTCCAAAGCGATAATTAAATCTTTAATTAGATTTGAACGTGAAATGGTAATTAATTTTACCGATAACACCGTGGTGTTAGATATGGAGTATTATCAGTTTTGCTTCGTGGGATGAATAGGTTGGGATTGGGAAATAAAATAAATAATTACTTCGATGTGGTTCGCTAATCCCGACTAGTTTGGAAAACCATAATTTGGTTTGAAATGACATCCAAAGGAAGATTAAAGGATAAATTTAAAGAATTTATCTTTGATAAAATTAATGGGAACCTTTCCCTAAGAATATGAAATTTAGAAACTAGCTGTAGGTTAGCTAAGAAGAATGGTTTCCTGGGTATTGATCTGATGTTGGTTTCGGCCTTCGGGGTTAATATTGGGGAAATTGTTCTCTTGTTGGTTTACGGTTAGTGACTGCTGAATTGGAATGAGGCGTATGTTGTGTTTGTGTAACATTTGTTTACTATATACGCGGGTTGTTCGGAAAGGCTGGGTTTATACCCATTCTGAATAACCGATTCGACGATAAGTCGAAGATGAAGACGGTGGTGGAAGACCGGAAGTCTTCACATCGTTTGGATAATTACTAACGATCCTGATTGGGCTGTACACCCAAGAGGATGGAAATAGTTGGTGGTCGTCCAGACGTACTTGTAGATCGATGGATATGCGAGGAAAGTGCCTCCGGTTTCGTTCAGACCCAGAACGAACTTGTAAATGGATGGTGTGTCTGACATTGGATTTTATTCTATGTTGATTGATTTCTGTTAAATATATATCTGTTTGGCGGCGGAGAATTTATTCTCTTGCTTAACGCCCTTCTCTGAGACGTACGGGCTTAGAGGTTATATATCGATAGATATCAATCGCATGGCATGAATTGCCTGTGTGGCACGCGGAGTTGCATGGATCAAGGCTTCTGTTGAAAAGCAAAGTCTTGTGGTTGATGATCAAAGCACGGCCTACGTGGCAGCTTTGTGTATAGCGTGGATTCGCGAGCCTCACACTTCAGTATGAGTTAAAAACGGGATATGGACCGTTGGGAGAACACGACGTTTCTTTCTAGCTTTGGTGGTGTCAGTGACTTACCAGCCCTGACATTTATATACTTTTCACCTATGTGGTTGTTGGAATGAGGCGCCTCGATTATAGGTCTGTAAGGACCGGGAAACGTGTGTCCAGGAATAATTAATCCTCAAACGTAAGAGAGGACCGGCCCAACCGATCCAAGTGGCTGCCCAGAGTGCGTAGTCCTGAGCATTTGCTAGAGTGTCTCGAAGCGGAGAGGAGCTTGCCCCTTTCCTCGACTCATGACAGAAATCCAATTTCCAATATAAGATACTTCGGTTTTATTTGTAGAGCCTAGTATGGCGACATGATAGATGGTACCCATGCCGCCTATGATTGATATTTATGATTGAAATTGTTTTGACACTATACACTTATAATAGTATCAAATGATTTGTTTTAAACGTACCAAGCATGTTTGGCTATTATAAGGGAAAACCCTATCCTCCGGCTTGCGTTGCATTGTGTGATGGGACCTGGGTCTTATAATAGCTTCATTTTTCGAAAAAGCATTGCGTTGTTTATCCTATGCACTGGTATTCATGGGAGAAAACCCGTTCCGTGTTATACGGCGTGGTCCCTTGAATTACTCTCTTTTAAAGTAAAGTTTAAATAACTGTTTTAGTTCTCACACCAGTCACATGACTGACCTGGAGTTTATTGTTTAACCTAAACTCTGGGTGCCCCTATTTTCGACACGGGCAGCTAGTAGTTTTGGTTTTGCAGATTTATATTCACAGGATCCTGATTTGCAGCTGGAATGATGCTCGGAAAGCTCTGTATCAGTGTATTACTTTCAGTTGTGTTTTGTATTATTTTTCCGCTGCAGTACTGTATTTAAATCTTTGATATTTATCGAATGTAATTTATTCATTTATACTCTGTATATTCTTGTATCTGATGGAATTGTTGTAATAGCAATGAAATGTTCTTCTGTTTGTGTTCTGATTTGTCCTGTTCTCAAAACGATCAGGGGTTTCGAACGGTCTTTGTCGGTTTAACGATTGATTCGGATCGAGCGAAATTCCTTGCCACCACATGATTACTTCGGTAAGGTGCGTTATTCCCGACTAGTTTGGATAAACCTTAATTTGGTTTGAATTGATATCCAAAAGAAGATTAAAGAATAAATTTAAAGAATTTATCTTTGACAAAATTAATAGGAACCTTTCCCAAAGTATAAGACTATTGAATAAAAGAATATTCTGGATTGGAATGAGGCGTATGTTGTGTTTTTGTAGCACTTGTTTATAATGTACGCAAGTTATTCGGAAAGGTCGGGTTTATACCCATTCTGAATAACTGATTCGACGATAAGTCGACGATGAAAATGGTGGTTGAAGACCGGAGGCCTTCACATCGTTTGGATGATTATTGATGTCTTGATTGGGCTATACACCCAAGATAAGGTAATAAGTGGTGATCATCTAGACGTACTTGGAGATCGACCGGATAAGCGAGAAACTCTCTCCTGTATTGGACACGGGACGAGGAATAAGGTGCCTCCGGTTTCCTTCAGACCCAGAACGAACTATTAAATGGATGCGTGTTTGACATTGGATTTTGTTCTGTGTTGAATGATCTCTATTAAATATATATCTGTTTGGTGGCGGAGAATTTATTCTCTTGCTTAACACCCTTCTCTGAGACGTACGAGCTCAAAAGTTATATAACAATAGACATCAGTTGTATGGCGTGAATTGTCAGTGTGGCATACTGAGATACAAATGATCAAGGCTTCTGTTGAAAAGAAGAGTCTTGTGGTTGATGATCAAAGCACGGCCTTAAAGGGCATCGCTTTGTGTATAGCGTTAATTCGCGAGCCTCACACCTCGTTATGAGTCAAAAACAGGATAAGGGACCCAATGAGAACATGACATTTCTTTCTAGCTACGGGTGGTGCCATGGTTTTTGGGCCCAGACATTTATTATATTTTTACCTATGTGGATGATGGATTGCGAGGCACCTCAGATATATCGGTTACTACAGAGACGATTGATATAGGTCCTATAGGACCAGGAAACGTGTGTTCAGAAATTGCCAATTCTCAAACGTAAGGGAGGACTGGCCTTGGAGGATCCAAGGGTCTTCTGCGGGAGATCCTATGGCATTTGCTAGAGTGTCTTAAAGCCAGCGAGGAGTATATCCCTTGCCTCGACTCATGACGAAAATCCAATTTCCAATACATGACATTTCGATTTTAGTTGTAAACTATATGGCAATATAGTAGCGTGGGATACTATGCCGTCTATGATTGATACATTTATATTTGAAGTTGTATGATACATTATGCACTTATAGTAATATCAAAATGATTTGTTTTAAAACGTACCAAGCTTGTTTGGCTATAAGCTAAAACTCTATCCTCCGGCTTGTGTTGCATTGTGTGATGGGACCTGAGTCATATAATAGCTTCATTTTTCCAGAAAACATTGCGATGTTTATATACTGTTTTATGCACTAGTATCCTTGGGAGGAAACCCATTTCGTGTTACACGACATGGTCCCTTGATTTATTCTATTTTAAAGTAAAGTTTTAAACAATTGTTTCGGTTCTCACACCAATCACATGATTGACCCGGAGTTTATTGTTTTAACCTAAACTTTGGGTGCCCCTATATTCCACACGGGCAGCTAGTAGTTTTGGTTTTGCAGATATTATATTCACAGGATCCTGGTTTTACAGCTGGAGCTATATTCGGAGCGCTCTGTATCTGTGTATTTCTTTCAGTTGTGTTTTTTATTATTTTCCGCTGTATTGTAAGGTGTAAATCTCTGATATTTATCAAATGTATATTATTTCTTCATACTCTGTATATACTTGTACTCTGATGTAAATTGTTGTAGTAGCAATGAAATGTTCTTCTGTTTGTGTTCTGATTTGTCATGTTCTCAACCCAATCCGGCCTTTCCCTTAAGGGCGAGTTTGGGTCGGGTCAGTTGGTATCGGAGCTTTGGTTTACACAGCTCGAGAACAAGACACATTAGATCCGAATGAAAGAATTCATCAGAGATTGGATTAGCAATATCCAATAAGATGTCTCATTAGAGATAGGATTAGTATTATCCTAGAATGAGTTAGAAGAGTATTATTTATGAAAACAAATTTTTTTTTGAAAATTTAAACCATTTTATAGGTATTTTAGTATTTATTTTATATTGAATTTGGACAATCGAGTATATAAAGATTTTGCATATATGCCTTGCAAACGTATATTCGAAGTTTTAATATACTGGATAGATATAGAATCACAATCTAGTCGCCCGGGCATGATTCTAATGATGAAGTATACCATCACCAGTATACCATCACCAGTATTTATGTTCGAGTTTTAAATGTGGGAAATCTATATATTTCCAATTGACTGGTGTGAGAACCAAAACTAGATAGGGTTATTGTTGTGAATTGGCATCAAAAACGTGATTTTGAGTATATATATTAAAGATATATGATTGAAAAAACTAATCAACTAATTGATTGTTGATTGTGTTGTTTGATTATTAGTTGAACTAATCAACATATTGGAACAATAAACCAATAAGAAAAGTTAAGCCAATTTGAATCAAATGTTGAACTGAATTGAAAATTGTTTGGAAATTGCACACATGTACATGCATATATATTGGACAGGTGATAGCAAGGAGCCTAGAGAAGAGGAATAAAATTGTATGCCCGACAAATAGGTACATGTTTACTATTTTCTTGGGTTTTGATGATTTTATAAGCCGACTGGCTTTTTCTTTTTCTTTTTGGATGATGAGGGCCCTGCGTGGCAAGTTGCGGTTTTAAATTTCTCCCTGTACAATGGAGGTAATGGCGAAATTTTTCGAAAATTTAGGGTGCTAGCCAATTTTCTGAAAAATTAGAAAATTCTTAGAAGCTAAAAAGTTGAAGAATAAAAGCCAGAATGATAGGTGAGTTGATTAGTTAAACAACTTTCAGCTCCATTCCTTTTCGAGGATGAAAAGATTTTAAGTGTGGGAGATTGTAACAACCCGGAAAATCAAAACCAATTTAAAAATTTTATTTTAGCAATTTTAATGTATTTTGAATATTTAAAATGGTTTATTTTAAATTATAAAGGCTAAAAAAATATTTTAATCAAAGTTAGAACAAATAAATTAATTTTAATTATATAACAAGCCTGAAATGGCGCAACAGTTCGAAAATATGATTTAAAATTTCAAATGAATGTACATGATTCAAAATAAATCGAATTTCAGTTAAACCAGAAAAATATGAATCTGTTTAAAAATATTTTTCCAACAAATGTGAAAAATTTAGATTTCATAACGGGAATAAAAAGTTATGTCAAGATGAAAATTCAGAATAGTTGCTATGGAATATATATATATAGCCCTTAAAAATAGACATTTTGCAAATGACCTCCGTTTTCGACGAAACCACTTTTATTGGATCCGGAATGTCAAATTATTGCTAGATTCTAATTTTCATAATTTTTGGAATTAACATGTGAGCGTGATAAATTTAAACGTGTTTACTAATTTTAGTTTGAATTTAATCGACTAGAAAATAACCGTTTTTCAAATGGTCTCCAAATTCGACAAAATTAGTTTTGTTAGGATCATATCGTCAAAACATAGCCAGATTTATTTTTCTGGAATATTTAGAGTCAGTATGCGGCCCCGGTAAATTAAAATGTTCATTGAAATCAATTTTGAACGTTAAATTAATTTATATTTAAATTTTGATGAAAACTGATCGAAACAGTTGAATTGGCTTACGAAACATATCCCATTGTGTTCGGAATGTTGGTAATTAGCTGGGGGCGATAGTCGTTGGGTTTGATTTGGGGTCCGAACGAAAAAGCAACTTTTTGGAAATTAAAATAAAATAATTATATATATTATATATATTCCCTCCCCATTCCTCTCTCCATTCAGATCGAAAATAAATAAAAACAAGGAAAAAAAACTGTAACCTACTCCCCCGTTTCCTTCAGCACTCGTCGCCCCCGTCGTACCCTACCTCGCGCCACCACCGCCGTGGCCTAGCCGACCGCCTCCTCCTGCCTGTCACCTCTCTCTCTCCGCCTTCCCCATCTCCTAAAACCAAAACCCAAGCCTGCTTATCACCCAAACAACCACCACCCCTAGCCCCACCGCGCCTGGCTGCCGCCTCCCTACCACCTGCAACCCTCTTTGATGCCCTCCGACCCCCTCTCTCCACGGTGAACACAAAACAACCCCCTTTCTCTAGACACGCGCAGCACACCAGCCCCTCCTCCAATCGAAGGTGCGCAGCACCCAACACGACGACGACGACAGCGAGCTCCTCCTTCTGCCCCCGCGATGGAAGAAAGGTGACTTATTTTAACTTATAAAACATATATTATAAAATTCAGTTTTATTTTTATATAATAACATAGTTTAAATCAGTTTTTATTTATAGAAAACATTGTATAAAAATTTGATTTTTAATATATAAAACATTATCTAAAAATATAATTTTTATCATATGAATAGCAAGTTAAAAATATGATTTTTAATTATGAAAAGATGAGATTTTTATTTATAATAAAATATTTATAATAAAGATGAGATTTTTAATTATGAAATGATATGATTTTTAATAATATAAAAATTCGATTTTTAGTTATATAAAAAATTTGATTTTTATTTATATAAAGATTCGATTTTTAGTTATATAAAAAATCGATTTTTAGTTATACAAAAATTTGACTTTTAGTTATATAAAGATTCGATATTTAGTTATATAAAGATTTGATTTTTTGTTATATAAAAATTCGATATATAGTTATATAAAAATTCGATTTTTAGTTATATAAAGATTCGATTTTTAGTTATACAAAGATTCGATTTTTGTTATATAAAAATTCGATTTTTAGTTATATAAAAATTCAATTTTTAGTTATTTAAAGATTCGATTTTTAGTTATATAAAGATTCGATTTTTAGTTATATAAAGAATCGATTTTTGTTTATATAAAAATTCGATTTTTAGTTATATAAAAATTCAATTTTTAGTTATATAAAAATTCGATTTTTAGCTGTATAAAAATATGTTTTTTTATATACATATTCCATGGAATAAAAATGTGATTTCTAAATATATGAAGCGTTATTAAAAATGCAATTTTTAATATGAACTGTGTAAAACAGATTGCGTTGGAACCAAAGCAGTGAATCTGAGCAACAGTAAAGAATAACGGAGTGGATCCCAAAGGTGAGAACATTTTCTCACTCAACTTTTAATTAAGTTATCATATTATAGGATATAGACGGTGCTTAGTGGCACCCGATACCTTTGATTGAAACCATGGATGTTTGGTTGTTTGTTTGGATTGATTTATTTGTTTGAATTTGGTTTGGGATGTAAATTGAATTGATTAGAATTTGGTTTGTGCATGGCGCGAGCCATTATTAGGCGAGGGATAAGGCTAGACCTTATTCCGGTCCTTGTATCGAGCTGTTATGCTGCCAAAATTTTCTAAAATACGTTAGAACCATAAAATATCTTTTTTATTGTATAAATGAACTAAATAAAATATTCATGTGTTGGATAAAGTATGTTATCGTAAAAAAAATTATAATTTTTAACGGGTATATGAATAAACAAATATTCATTTACAAATCGGACGATTAGTTTATGTACACACATTTAACTGATATTGATTGGGGCGATAAATTTTACACATCGCCCAACAGCACAAACAACATTCGGTATTTGTTGGTTGAAACCCCACACGGGTATTGGGATGATTTTTGACACTAATCCCAATTATTTAGTTGTATGTCAATCGTTTGGTTGACAGACTGTTGTAAGCGTTAGTTATTTATATTTAATGCTTACGCAGTTGTGTAATGCACTATGGATTATGGTTGACTGTGTTTGATTTTTGTTGTGTAAACGTGTGTATGAAATCCATATAAATAAAATTATATGGTAATTAACTGTGTCTGATTCCAATTCTGAAAGGACGAATATTTTAAATTAACGAATATTTTAAATTAATGAATATTTTAAAATGATGAATAATGAATATTTTAAAATAACTAATATTTTAAAATAATATTCAGTAATGGATGAAAATATGAGATGGACATGAAAATATTTAAATATATAAAGCCGTATTGATTAGATTAACGCCATTTTGACGTGAAAGATATTTATATTGATTTTATTCACTTTTTTAATGAATATCGAAAAGGAAATGATTTCAAAATCTGATATTTTGAACATATTATCATTTAAATAATATAATGATAAGGAGTATTCAATTTTGATTTAAAATTGAACATTAAGTTAGAATCGTTTTAAAACGAATTTATAAACAATTTATAAAATACATTTTAATGCAAATCGATGAAATATATATTATATATATTTAAGAACACGCCGCGCCGCGGCTGTTCGCGAATTTCGACCGCTGACTTCGAATTGATATTACGGGAGATCTGACCGTCGGGTTCTCCTAAAATCTGAACTGTTGGGTTCGTATTGAAAAGACCTTTCCAACGAATACAAGAGATTTGAAATCAAATGGTTGGTATTGGAATTATGTCCAAATCAAATTTGGAAAAGGTCGTTGTAAGTGTAGTTCGATGACCGTTTATGGAAATTGACTGTACGGACCTTGATAAAATTATTAAAAATATTAATAATTCGTGTAAAATCATAATAAAAGATTTGGAAAGAATTTGGCTGAAAAATTCCATGATTGTAAAGATAAAAATATATTTTTATCAAAATGAACTAGTTATTAACTAGATTTGAAAACCAATTATTTTTAAATAAAATAAATTGGATTGAGAATGGGTTTTAATATGACCAGAATTTCCAATATATGAATTGGAGTGGATTTGAATGGAAATCATCTTCGGAATATTTCGCTATTGGATTTCATGATTATACGGATATTGTTATGGAAATTTGGAAGATATATTTACATCGTTATTTCCAATGCGATATTTGTTGGTTTTAGAATTTGATATTGAATATAAGCCAATATAATTTCTATTCAGAGCCTTGTATTTAATAGCAAATGGGATTTTGGGTTTGTCGTGAATGGTGTTTTTATTAACACTGTTCTTAAAACCAGTTGAGAAAAAGAATAAATCTTTTAATTAAGATTTAGTGAAGTTTCCAATTAATTAATTTAATTGGAACTGAATAAAAGAATCGGATCTTGGGTTTGTCGTGAATGGCATTTTCAGTAACACTATTCTTGAACCCCATGTGAAAAGAATGAATATTTTAATTAAGATTACTAGAGATTCCAATTATATTTAATAATTGGAATAAAATGGAATGTGAATTGGGTTTATTGTGAACTGTGTTTTTAACGACATTCGTTCTTTAGCCCGATTTACAGTGAAATGTGATTTGGAATTTATAAATCTTTTTATTAAGGTTTAAAGTAAATTTTCCAAAGAAAAGGTTTTCCAATTTAATATATTAGATCGGAATTGAATGGAATTCGATTTGATAATAATCGAAGTGAACTTCTGTGGAGCAAGACTGGTAACATATATGGAATTTAAAAGGCTTGGTCGTTATTCCATTTATATCATTAGTCGGATATGGAAATTGATATCAATTATATTTATCGATCTGTTTTCCGTCAAGATTCCATAATTAATGGAATGTGATTTTGGGTATATCATGAACTGCGTTTTAAATGAAATTATTCCTTTAACCTAGTTAAAGACAGGATTACATGTCTAACATTGTATTCCGAACTGTATGGTTGATCTCTGCTAAATATATATCTGTTTGGTGGCGGAGAATTTATTCTCTTGCTTAACACCCTTCTCTAAGACGTACGAGCTTAGAGGTTATATATCGGCAGAAATCAATAGTACGGTGTAGATTGTCGATGCAGCATGTTTGTTTTTCCAAAGTTAAATAATCACTAATATTGATTTTTGGGAAGATTAAAACTAAGTGGAGTTTTAATGAATCTTTAATTAGATTGAAAAGAGAATGTGATAATTTAAATTATCAAATTTGGGAAATGATCGAGAATGGAGTAGCACCAGTTTTACTCCAAGTGAGAGTTAAATCTTTACTTAGATTTGAACGTGAAATGGTAATTAAATTTACCGATAACACCGTGGTGTTAGATATGAAGTATTACCAGTTTTGTTCCATGGGATGAATAGGTTGGGATTGGAAAATTAAACAAATGATTACTTCGGTAAGGTGCGCTATCCCCGACTAGTTTGGATAAACCTTAATTTGGTTTGAATTGATATCCAAAGGAAGATTAAAGAATTTATCTTTGACATAATTAATGGGAACCTTTCCCAAAGTATAAGATTATTGAATAAAATAATATTCTGGATTGGAATGAGGCGTATGTTGTATTTTTGTAGCATTTGTTTATAATACACGCGAGTTATTCGAAAGGCCGGGTTTATACCCATTATGAATAACTGATTCGACGATAAGTCGACGATGGAGATGGTGGTTGAAGAATGGAGGTCTTCACATCGTTTGGATGATCACTGATGTCTTGATTGGGTTGTACACCCAAGACAAGGTAATAAGTGGTGATCGTCCAGACGTACTTGGAGATCGACCGGATATGCGAGGACCTCTCTCCTGTATTGGACACAGGACGAGGAATAAGGTGCCTTCGGTTTCCTTCAGACCCAGAACGAAGTATTAAATGGGTGCGTGTCTGACATTAGATTTTATTCTGTGCTGATTGATCTCTATTAAATATATATCTTTTTGGTGGCGGAGAATTTATTCTCTTGCTTAACACCCTTCTTTGAGACGTACGAGCTCAGAAGTTACATATCGATAGACATCAGTTGCACGGCGTGAATTGTCAGTGTGGCATACTGAGATGCAAATGATTAAGGCTTCTGTTGAAAAGCAGGGTCTTGTGGTTGATGATCAAAGCACGGCCTTAAAGGGCATAGCTTTGTGTATAGCGTTAATTCGCGAGCCTCACACCTCGTTATGAGTCAAAAACAGGATAAGGGACCCAAGGAGAACATGACATTTCTTTCTAGCTACGGGTGGTGTCATGGTATGGAGCCCAGACATTTATTATATTTTTACCTATGTGGATGATGGATTGCGAGGCGCCTCGGATATTTTGGTTACTGATGAGCCGATTGATATAGGTCCTATAGGACCAGGAAACGTGTATTCAGAAATTGCCAATCCTCAAACGTAAGGGAGAACCGGCCTTGGAGGATCCAAGGGTCTTCTATGGGAGACCTGAGGCATTTGGTAGAGTGTCTCAAAGCCGGCGAGGAGTACATTCCTTGCCTCGACTCATAACGGAACTCCAATTTCCAAACATGACATTTCGGTTTTAGTTGTAAACCTATATGGTGACATAGTAGCATGGGATACTATGCCGTCTATGATTGATACATTTATATTTGAAGTTGTTTGATACACTAAGCACTTATAGTAATATCAAAATGATTTGTTTTAAAACGTACCAAGCATGTTTGGCTATTATAAGCTAAAACTCTATCCTCCGGCTTGCGTTGCATTGTGTGATGGGACCTGAGTCTTATAATAGCTTCATTTTTCCAGAAAACATTGCGTTGTTTATAAACAGTTTTATGCACTGGTATTCTTGGGAGGAAACCCGTTCCATGTTATATGGCATGGTACCTTGATTTACTCTATTTTAAAGTAAAGTTTTGAATAACTGTTTCGGTTCTCACAACAATCACATGACTGGCCTGGAGTTTATTGTTTTAACCTAAACTCTGAGTGCCCATATATTCCACACGGGCAGCTAGTCATTTTGGTTTTGCAGATATTATATTCACAGGATCCTGGTTTTACAGCTGGAGGTATGTTCGGAGCACTTTGTATCCGTGTTTTTCTTTCAGTTGTGTTTTGTATTATTTTCCGCTGCATTGTAATGTGTAAATCTCTTATATTTATCAAATGTATATTATTTGTTCATACTCTGTATATACTTGTACTATAATGTAAATTGTTGTAGTAGCAATGAAATGTTCTTATGTTTGTGTTCTGATTTTTCATGTTCTCAACCCAATTCGGGCTTTCCCTTAAGGGCGAGTTTGGGTCGTGTCAGTTGGTATAGGAGCTTTGGTTTATAGAGCTCGAGAACAAGACACATTAGACCCGAATGAAAGAATTCATCAGAGATTGGATTAGAAATATCCAATAAGAATGTCTCATTAGAGATAGGATCGGTATTATCCTAGAATGAGTCAGAAAAGTATTATTTATGAAAACAAATTTTGTTTTGAAAATTTAAACCATTTTATAGGTATTTGAATATTTATTTTATATTGAATTTGGATAATCGAGTATATAAAGATTTTGCATATATGCCTTGCAAACGTATATTCGAAGTTTTAATATACTGGATAGATATAGAATCACACTCTAGTCGCCCGGGCATGATTCTAATAATGAAGTATACCATCACCAGTATTTATTTTCGAGTTTCAAATGTGGGATATCTATATATTTCCAATTGACTGGTGTGAGAACCAAAACTAGATAGGGTTATTGTTGTGAATTGGCATCAAAAACATGATTTTGAGTATATATATTAAAGATATATGATTGTAAAAACTAATCAACTAATTGATTGTTGATTGTGTTGTTTGATTATTAGTTGAACTAATTAACATATTGGAACAATAAAACCAATAAGAAAAATTAAGCCAATTTGAATCAAATGTTGAACTGAATTGAAATTTTTTTGGAAATTGCACACATGTACATGCACATATATTGGACTGGTCATAGCAAGGAGGCTAGAGAAGAGGAATAAAATTGTATGCCAGACAAATAGGTACATGTTTATTATTTTCTTGGATTTTGATCGAAACAGTTGAATTGGCTTACAAAACATATCTCATTGTGTTCGGAATGGGGGTAATTAGCTGGGGGCGATAGTCGTTGGGTTCGATTTGGGGTCCGAACGAAAAAACAACTTTTTGGAAATTAAAATAAAACAATTATATACATTATATATTCCCTCCCCATTCCTCTCTCCACTCAGATCGAAAATAAATAAAAATAAGGAAAAAAAATCATAACTTGCTCCCTCGTTGCCTTCAGCCCTCATCGCCCCCGTCGTACCCTACCTCGCGCGACCACCGACGTGGCCTAACCGACCGCCTCCTCCTCCCTGTCACCTCTCTCTCTCTCTTCGCCCTCCCCATCTCCTAAAACCAAAACCTTAGCCTGCTTATCACCCAAACAGCCGCCACTCCTGAACCCACCGTGCTTGGCCGCCGCCTCCCTACCGCCTGCAACCCTCTCCGATGCCCTCCGATCCCCTCTCTCCACGGTGAACACAGAACAGCCCCCTTTCTCTAGACATGCGCAGCACACCAGCCCCTCCTCCAATCATAGGCGCGCAGCACCCAACACGACGACGACGACGACAGCGAGCTCCTCCTCCTGCCCCCACGAGCGAAGAAAGTGATTTTTTTTAACTTATAAAACATAGATTATAAAATTCAGTTTTATTTTTATATAACATAGTTTAAATCAGTTTTTACTTATAGAAAACATAGTATAAAAATTTGATTTTTAATATATAAAACATTGTCTAAAAAACTGACTTTTATCATATGAATAGCAAATTAAAAATATGATTTTTAATTATGAAAAGATGAGATTTTTATTTATAATAAAATGAGATTTTTATTTATAATAAAGATGATATTTTTAATTATGAACTGATATGATGTTTAATAATATAAAATTTTGATTTTTAGTTATATAAAAATTTGATTTTTATTTATATAAAGATTCGATTTTTAGTTATATAAAAATTCGATTTTTTGTTATATAAAGATTCGATTTTTAGTTATATAAAGATTTGATTTTTAGTTATATAAGGATTCGATTTTTTGTTATATAAAATCAATTTATAGTTATATAAAAATTTGATTTTTAGTTATATAAAGATTCGATTTTTAGTTATGTAAAGACTCGATTTTTAGTATATAAAAATTCGATTTTTAGTTATATAAAGATTTGATTTTTAGTTATATGAAGATTCGATTTTTAGTTATATAAAGATTCGATTTTTTTATATAAAGATTTGATTTTTAGTTATATAAAAAATCGATTTTCAGTTATATAAAAATTCGATTTTTAGTAATATAAAAATTCAATTTTTAGTTGTATAAAAATATGTTTTTTTATATACTATACCATGGAATAAAAATGTGATTTCTAAATATATGAAGCGTATTTAAAATGCAATTTTTAATATGAACTGCGTAAAACAGATTGCGTTGGAATCAGAGCTGTGAATCTGAGCGATAGTAAAGAATGACGGAGTGGATCCCAAAGGTGAGAACATTTTCTCACTCAACTTTTAATTAAGTTATCATATTTAAGGATGTAAACAATGCTTAGTAGCACCCGACACCTTTGATTGAAACCATGGATGTTTGGTTGTTTGTTTGGATTGATTTATTTGTTTGGATTTGTTTTGGGATGTAAATTGAATTGATTAGAATTTGGTTTGTGTATGGTGCGAGCCATTATTAGGCGAGGGATATGGCTAGACCTTATTTCGGTTCTAGTATCGCATCGTTATGCTGTCATTTTTTTTTATAATATGTTGGAACAATAAAAATATCATTTTTATCGTATAAATGAACTAAATAAAATATTCATGTGTTGGATAAAGTATGTTGTCGTAAAAAAAATATAATTTTTAACAGGTATATGATAAACAAATATTCATTTACAAATCGGACGATTTGTTTATGTACACACATTTAACTGATATTGATTGGGGCGATAAATTTTACACATCGCCCAACTACACAAACAACATTCGGCATTTGTTGGTTGAAACCCCACACGAGTATTGGGATGATATTTGACGTACACTAATCTCAATTATTTAGTTGTATGTCAATCGATTGGTTGACAGACTGTTGTAAGCATTAATTACTTTATTTCATGCTTACGTAGTTGTGTAATGCACTCTGGATGATGGTTGACTGTGTTTGATTATTGTTGTGTACATATGAAATTCATATAAATAAAATTATATGGTAATTAACTGTGTCTGATTCCAATTCGGAAAGGACGAATATTTTAAATTAATGAATATTTTAAAATGGAGAATAATGAATATTTTAAAATAACTAATATTTTAAAATAGTATTCAGTAATGGATCAAAATATGATTTTGATGTCTGATTTGGATTGACACAAAAATATTTAAATAAATAAAGCCGTGTTGGTTAAATTAATGCCATTTTGACGTGAATGATATTTATATCGATTTTATTCATTTTTATAATGAATATCGAAAAGGAAATGATTTCAAAATTTGATATTTTGAAAATATTATCATTTAAATAATATAATGATAAGGAGTATTCAATTTTGATTTAAAGTTAAACATGAAGTTAGAATCGTTTTAAAACGAATTTATAAACGATTTATAAAATATGTTTTAAATGGAAATCGACGAAGTATATATAATATATATATTTAATGGCCTGAATAGAACGTATGCGCCATGGCCGTTCGCGAATTTCGACCATTGACTTCGAATTGATAGTGCGGTAGATCCGACCATCGGATTCTCCTAAAGCCAGAACCGTTGTGTTCGTCGAAAAGAGCTTTCCAACGAATACAAGAGATTTGAAATCTAACGGTTATGTTTGGAATTATGTCCAAATCAAATTTTGAAAAGGTCGTTGTAAGTGCAGTTCAACGACCGTTTATGGAAATCGACTGTACGAGCCTTGGTAAAATTATTAAAAATATTAATAGTAAAATCATAATAAATAATTTGGAAAGAATTTGGATGAAAAATTCCATGTTTGTAAGGATAAAAAAATATTTTTATCAAAATGAACTAGTTATTAACTAGATTTGAGAACCAATTATTTTTAAATAAAATTGGATTGAGAATGAGTTTTAATATAAATAGAATTTCCAGTATATGAATTGGAGTGGATTTAAATGGAAATCATCTTCGGAATATTTCGACATTGGATTTCGTGATTGTACGGATATTGTTACGGAAATTTGGAAGATATATTTATATCGTTATTTCCAATACGATATTTGTTGGTTTCAGAATTTGATATTGAATATAAGCCGATATAATTTCTATTCAGAGCCTTGTATTTAATATTAAATGGGATTTTGGGGTTGTCGTGAATGGTGTCTTTATTAACACTATTCTTAAACCCAGTTGAGAAAAAGAATAAATCTTTTAATTAAGATTTAGTGAAGTTTCCAATTAATTAACATTTAATTGGAATTAAATAAAAGAATTGGATTTTGGGTTTGTCGTGAATGGCGTTTTCAGTAACACTGAACCCCATGTAAAAAGAATAAATCTTTTAAATTCGTTCTTTAGCCCAATTTATAGTGAAATGTGATTTGGAATTTTTAAATCTTTTTATTAAGGTTTAAAGGAAATTTTCCAAAGAAAGGTTTTCCAATTTAATATATTAGATTGGAATTAAATGGAATTCAATTTGATAATATTCGAAGTGAACTTTTGTGGAGGAAGACTGGTAATATATATGGAATTTAAAAGGCTTGGTCGTTATTCCATTTATATTATTAGTCGGATACGGAAATTGATATCGATTTATATATCGATCTGTTTTCCATAAAGATTCCATAATTAATAAAATGTGATTTTTGGTTTATCGTGAACTGTGTTTTAAATTACATTAGTTCTTTAACCCAGTTAAAGGCAGGAATACATGTCTAACATTGTATTTCGAACTGTATGGTTGATCTCTGCTAAATATATATCTGTTTGGTGGCGGAGAATTTATTTTCTTGCTTAGCACCCTTCTCTGAGACGTACGAGCTTAGAGGTTATATATCGGTAGAAATCAATAGTACGGTGTAGATCGTCGATGCGACATGTTTGTGTTTCCAAAGTTAAATAATCATTAATATTGATTTTGGGAAGATTAAAACTAAGTGGATTTTTTAATGAGTCTTTAATTAGATTGAAAAGAGAATGTGATAATTTAAATTATCAAATTCGGGAAATGATCGAGAATGGAGTAGCACCAGTTTTACTTCAAGCGATAGTTAAATCTTTAATTAGATTTGAACGTGAAATGGTAATTAAATTTACCGATAACACCGTGGTGTTAGATATGGAGTATTACCAGTTTTGCTCCATGGGATGAATAGGTTGGGATTGAGAAATTAAACAAATGATTACTTCGGTAAGGTGCGCTAATCCCGACTAGCTTGGATAAACCTTAATTTGGTTTAAATTGATATCCAAAGGAAGATTAAAGACTAAATTTAAAGAATTTATCTTTGATAAAATTAATGTGAACCTTTCCCAAAGTATAAGAATATTTGAATAAAAGAATATTCTGGATTAGAATGAGGCGTATGTTATGTTTTTGTAGCGCTTGTTTATAATATACGCGAGTTATTTGACGATGAAGACAGTGGCTGAAGACCGGAGGTCTTCACATCGTTTGGATAATTACTGATGTTTTGATTGGGCTGTACACCCAAGACAAGGTAATAAGTGGTGATCGTCTAGACGTACTTGGAGATCGACTGGATACGCGAGGACCTCTCTCCTGTATTAGACACGGGACGAGGAATAAGGTGCCTCCGGTTTCGTTCAAACCCAGAACGAACTATTAAATGATTGTGTGTCTGACATTGGATTTTATTTTGTGTTGATTGATATCTATTAAATATATATCTCTTTGGTGGCGGAGAATTTATTCTCTTTCTTAACACCCTTCTCTGAGACGCACGAGGTCAGAGGTTATATATCGATAGACATCAGTTGCATGGCGTGAATTGTCAGTGTGGCACACTGAGATGCAAATGATCAAGGCTTCTGTTGAAAAGCAGAGTCTTGTGGTTGATGATCAAAGCACAACCTTAAAGGGCATAGCTTTGTGTATAACGTTAATTCGCGAGCCTCACACCTCGGTATGAGTCAAAAACGGGATAAGGGACCCAAGGAGAACATGACGTTTCTTTCTAGCTATGGGTGGTGTCATGGTATGGAGCCCAGACATTTATTATATTTTTACCTATGTGGATGATGGATTGCGAGGCGCCTCAGATATATCGATTACTACCGAGCCGATTGATATACGTCCTATAGGACTAGGAAACGTATGTTCAGGAATTGTCAATCCTCAAATGTAAGGGAGGACCGGCCTTGGAGGATCCAAGGGTCTTCTGCGGGAGATTCTGAGGCATTTGCTAGAGTATCTCGAAGCCGGCGAGGTGTACATCCCTTGCCTCACCTCATGACGGAAATTCAACTTCCAATACGTGACATTTCGGTTTTAGTTGTAAACCTATATGGCAACATAGTAGATTGGGATACTATGCCGTCTATGATTGATACATTTATATTTGAAGTTGTTTGATACACTACGCACTTATAGCAATATCAAAATGATTTGTTTTAAAGCGTACCAAGCATGTTTGGCTATTATAAGGTAAAATTCTATCCTCCGGCTTGCATTGCATTGTGTGATGGGACCTGAGTCTTATAATAGCTTCATTTTTCCAGAAAGCATTATGATGTTTATAAACTGTTTTATGCACTTGTATTCTTGGGAGGGAACTCCTTCCGTGTTATACGGTGTGGTCCCTTGATTTACTCTATTTTCAAGTAAAGTTTTAAATAATTGTTTCAGTTCTCGCACCAGTCACATGACTGACCTTGGGTTTATTGTTCTAATTTAAACTCTGGATGCCCCTATTTTCCACACGGGCAGCTAGTAGTTTTGGTTTTGCAAATATTATATTCATAGGATCCTGGTTTTACAGTTGGAGCTATATTCGGAACGCTTTGTATCCGTGTATTTCTTTCAGTTGTGTTTTGTATTATTTTCCGCTGAATTGAAATGTATAAATCTCTGATATTTATCAAATGTATATTATTTGTTCGTACTCTGATGTAAATTGTTGTAATAGCAATGAAATGTTCTTCTGTTTGGGTTCTGATTTGTCGTGTTCTCAACTCAATCCGGGCTTATCCTTAAGGGCGAGTTTGGGTCGTGTCAATAAATGTGTGTATTGCCTTATTTCCCTTAATAAATTTGTTATACAATAAGGACCAAGTGTTATTGAATAATTGAATAGAGTGTTTAAATCCAAAGTATTTTATTGGTTGTTTGTTGAATATTTTAGTTGAATTGTCGAATAATTGTGTATTTTGTATTGTTGCTCAGATGTTTCTTATTAATTTTTGTTGTACGCATTTTTTTAAGTTTAAATGTTATTTGGTATACACAGCTTTTAATTTTGTGAAAATTATAAATTCATATTTTTTCTACCTTATAACATTTTTTTCTACCTTATAACATTTTTTTCTGCTTCCATTTTTTTGGTTTGTGAGATTAATTGCCAAATTTTGTTGGCGTATGGATTAATTGGAAATTTATATGATATTTGTGCTTAAAAAACTAAAAAGATAAAAGCATTTATCTTTTTCTTTATATTAGATAACAGTTTTAAACATCAGTTCAATTACAAGCACCATTGTAGTGAGATGATTTCAATTACAGCTCAGTTCAAGCATTCAGTGTCTCTATGCTATTTTTGTTACTGATACATTATTATGAACCATCCAGTTTTCTGCATGATCATTATAGAAAACCAATGCAAAAAAGGAATATAAATGTAGCATGTTCACTTCAAATGTACTGCTTATACTAATGCAAAAAAGTCCATATGTACTGAGAGGACTTGAACAATGTGCTGCTTATACCGATTTGCATCACACCGAGAGGATTTGAACAATGTGTTGCTTATACCGATTTGCATGACTCATGATGCATGCAAGGAAAATTCCAAGGGCTATCTCATGACCGTACTTTCCTTTGATAGGATATGAGGCATACTTGGTGTAGCAAACTTCTCCACTGTCTCCACATAACACTGCCCCTTCAACAACAGATTGCACGGCGGAGTATAAATATACAGAAGGGTTTCCATAAAAAATTGTATCTTTTCACTATAAGTGTAGACTCATACATACTAATTTGTATATATTGGCACTTTTATAGTGTATTTTGCTTTCGAAGTTGTTTGGAAGCTGTTTAGAAGCTTTAGGCTTGCTAATGAGAAAAAAAAGTGGGATATTGATGAAAAGATAAATGTATTTATCTTTCTCAAATTTATTTCTTATGAATGCTTGATTACATTTTGTTTGTCAGCATAAATGATATGTCAGCAAATTATTGTTTGTATAAATCTCATACTATTTGTAGAAGTGTAATATATTATTAGATTCCAATATATATTGGTGTTTCTTTTGTGAATATAATATAACAGTATATATTGCTATTTGTTTTGTGAAAAAGATAAATGCATATATCTTTTTTTCAGTCCGGACAAAATGATACTACAAGTAGGAGGTATAAATTGTTGATGTGAATCAAAACCATATAGATAACTAAAGCACTTGCCAAGTACAAGAATAAAAAGGAACTTCAAATAAACACAATGCTTCATAACAACATTATTTCAATACACACAGATTCAAACGTGCGTAGCAATAACTAATTACAACATTCAAATTATGTTGCTTCTTTCCTATAAAACAACAAGACCACCACAATCTCAGCCTATAAAACAATTAACACAATAGACAAGAACCAGATACATCAGACAAAACAAATAAAATAGCATCATGGCTGCCAAATAGAAAATTATAGAATAATTCAAAGCATTCCAGTCATTTTGGGGATAGAGCTGCAGCTTAGTTATTGTGTTGCAACTTCATGCTAATGCTAGTTTGCATGCAACGCAATTTTGTAATTTTTTTTTATTCAGACGGTTCAGCATGTATACGGCAGGCCGATCCAATAGATGTAATATCAAAATGAAAATTTAATTATAACACCGGTCAGAAGTATACTAAATCATATCAATCAATGCAGTACCTAAATTGTTAGAGTGTGTGTGTGTGTGTTATCGTGTAACATACATTTTTGTATAAAAATATTTTAAAAAAAGATAAACTTGTTTATCTTTTTAAAGTGCTTAAATTCTAGCTTGAAATAATTATTTTAAAAACATGTATACCATTTATATCTTAACACTAATTTTGAGTTAAAAACTAATAGATAAATATATTTTTGATTAGAAATATAATATTTTGTATTTTCTTTATAAGATCATCGCATTTGATAAAAAAGAAAAACATATTTATCTTTTTAGTACCAAAACTTTTTATATGAACAAACTACATTCAGACTAGAAATTATCTATTAGATGCAAAAAAAAAAAAAATTGAAATATAAAACAAATGCATAACAAATTATCTATTAGAGACAATATACTGTTAATAACAAATTATGTCACGACCTTAAAATAATTATCAGTAAAAGATAAAATGATTTATCTTTCTACAAAAAGTAGTGAAACCATATTACAGATTGCAACTCATGCTCAGTCATCTGAATAACATCAACAGCCATTAGAAATTCAGTATCAAATTCATCGTTATAGTTCCAACATCAGCCATTACAAAATCATCAATAAATTCACATAAATTAAAAATATTATCAGTCAAAGATAAAATGATTTATCTTTCTTCAAAAAGCAGTAGAACCCATATGTTCGAACTTCTAAAACATATATGTTCGAACTTTTAAAACATATATGTTCGAACTTCTAAGACAAAAAAAGACTTATGTTCATAATTCATGCATAAAAATATTAACATAAAACATATATGCTTTTATCTTATGTAAGAACTTCTAAAAGATAAAAAAATTAACATAAAAAGCAGTAGAAATATAATTCATACATACAATACAAAGACTTATATTCGAACTTCTAAAACATGTATTCTTTTATCTTTTTCTATATGTTGTTTATATCATTTGTATACCTTATGTAAGAATTTATAAATCATATATGCAGTATATTTGAGCAGTACTATGTAACAGTAGACCAATGTTTTATAATGTTATATTACAATTTAAAAAGGATAAAAGAAATTATCTTTTTTTTTTATTCCTACAACATCTGTTATGTTATTTAAATAAACATTACAATACTTTTCCATAATACATTTCCATTTATCACACAGTTTAAAATAGATAAAACCAATATCTTTTTTAGTATAACATCTGTTATGTTATTGTAGTAAACAAATCACCTACTAACAAAACAGTAAACCCATTTATCTTTTCCATCATAATTCTTTTCATTCATCCATGTTGAATTCAAAAATCCAATGTCATCCAAATATGAATTACCAATGCATTCTATAAATTAACAAAAGAACAATATATTTAATAAGAAAAACATTGTACCTTTCAGCAACCCAATACTGAAATGACTACTTGAACTTTGAATTTCATCTCGCCTTGATAAAACTGCACAATACAAAAAAATCAAGAACAAAAAATGAGATAATGATGTATTGTATGACAATTTAGGTTTCAACTAAAAGCTAAAAATCACTTGATAGAATTATAATCGAAGATTCAAATCAAAATGATGAAAACCGCCTGATAAAATTGGAAAAATAAAAAAACAAAGAAACTCGCCTCTTTATTCATGTGAAGGTATTAGACTGATTTCGAATTTCAGAACAGAAATAAAAATGAAAAACATAAACCTCACTTGATAAAATTAACAATGGTAGCACGAAATTGAAAATCGCCTAAACATTTTGACAAATTTGAGAGATCGAATTTAGAAATCGCGGCACGATAAAATTGGGCAAAACGAATGCTTTAAGCAATTTTTCAATTTGAGAAATCTTCTGTTTAACTGTTTAATGAAGATCGATATTTCAATTTGAGAAAGGGGTAAACGGGTTTGTGAAATAAGCAGCGCCTTAATTTTTGTCCTTAAAAACAAATTCCGATGAAGTCGTGTCCTTAAAACAAATTAGATCGGACTTGTAAGCCCTTCACGCAAATTTCCACTTATTATTATTGTACTCTGAGTTTAGGTGAGACTGAGATTTTTATGAGACATGTGGCTATTATGACTTTATGCTTTATTTTAAAGTAAAAGTAGGGCTTTTGAAATAATAAGTTATGCTTTTAATGTTTCCACTATAATTATTTTCATGTGAATCTTAGTCTTAGTGATTTATTTTTTTATACCTAAAATACTCCACATTTCTTAGACTGACTCGACATTGAGGAAGGGGTGCGGGGTGTTACATTTGATATCAGATTCTAAGGCTACAGGATTCTTAAAATTTTGTTTTAAAAGATAAAATATTTTTTGAAAGAAAAAATATTTCCTAAACAGAAGTATATTGAAAATAAAGTTTTACAAAATCCTCTAAAGTCCAGTAAAACCTTCCTTTAATTCCTTCAAATTTTAATATATGCTTTTTCTCTTACATAGAATAGCGGATGAAGGGATGGCAATGGGGTAGGTTTAGAGTTCAAAGCTAGTTGATCCGCCCCTATTTTGGCCCATTTAGACTCGCCCTATCAGATCTTCGAGGTGGGTAGACCTACGACCCGCTTTTAAGAGGTTCAGATCTGCGGTCGGGGATCGGCTAACCCACCCCAGCACGACTCACATTACTATAATATCATTAAATCATTTTATTACTATAATGAATATATGTTAATCTTTTTTGCTATATGTGGTTGTGACATGAATATTATATACCTCCAATAAATAAGCTATAAGTTTTTAATAGTATTAAGTTGCATTTAGTGAAAAATATACAATAACTAATGCATACCTTTTGAACTATTATCGTATAACACATTTACATTGTAAGCACATTATTATTTGCATCCAATTTATCATTTAGTGGTAAAAAGTATATATAAATAATTTTGGTACATTAATTCACAACTTTACCGCGTCTTGGGGGGGTCGGGTCTACCTTGACCTGTACGGAGCAACATTTCATACCTGCACTGGCTTTACGGGGTGGATCTTGGGCAGTATATAAAAATGCAAGAGTCGGGCTAGAGCAAAAGTATCCCACCTCAGCCTACCCCATTACCTTTCCTAAGTGGATGCCCCTAATCTTCCTAAAGGCGTCACAAGTCATGGTTGATTATGTCGATACCTCTAGGCCATGGCACAAGCAAATTCGCCACAAAAAATGTGTAAGATCCAGCACCTAATGGTGGAATTCTCATTTGTACGCCAGTAGCGACTGTCTTTTCTAGATTTTTCAAGGGCTTTTCTAATCTTGGCGGTAAGCCATTCTTGGGGATTGAGATGTTTGTAGAGAAACAAACTTGGCTATGAAGTACAGAGGGGATATTCTATCTCATGTGACTTGTAGATAAAGACAAAGTTCAACTTGTTTCTTAGTAGATGAAAGAGGAGGCTTCCTATTAGTGGAAGTGGTGGAGGTTAAGGCGGGAGAGATGTGTTAAATAGATTTCACGATAGATTCTAGAAAATGTTTTTATCTTGGGTTAAGGAGAAATTACAGTTAGAGAGATTCATTAAGTTGAAGCAGAGAGATCTGTCGGTTAAGGAGCACAGCAACTAGTTTAATGAATTGTCAAGCTTCTGATTGGATTTGGTAAGTACACCACATAAGAAAGCTCTTGAGTTTGCTAAGGGATTAAACTAGCCCCTATAAGGGTTGGCTCTAACACATATGCCTATAAGAGCAACATTTGAGTCCCTTGTCGGGATAGCTCTTATGTCCGAGGCTATCAAGGATAAGGTTAAAGAGGTTCCTAAAGCAGCTGATCCAAAGAAACCATGATGGAAGAATAAGAACGAGAAAAATAACAAGAAGGTTAGGGGTCCTTAAAAGGATTAGACCCAAAAATATTTGAGGTATCATAAATGTGGAATACCCAGTCATTACGCTTAGGACTAAAACAGGGAAGCAATGAAAGAGAAGTGTTATAATTTTTGGTAGGATGACTTCTTAGCAAATCTTGTCCTCGGAGAGTTGGAGTACATAGGTTTAGTGCACATGGGGCTCAGGATCAAGTCTTAGTGAAGCTCCATCTAGTAGTGGACCAGATAGAGGTTGGAAATTCACGATAGAAGGTTCGATTTACATTTCTAATTTTTCAATCTGCACTCTTTTTGAGTCGATAACATCACACTTCCTTGTTGCTAGTTCACTTATCAATTGTTTGCACATGAATATCTCTTTAATTTTAGACGTTATAGTTTTTCTGACCCTAAAGGAGGATCAACACATTTATCGATGATTTGTAGGGGTTTGAAAATTTCAATACTAGGTATAGACTTTGATTGCGATACTTACGTATTGGGATTTTCGGGATATGGGATGATCTTAAGGATGGTTTGGTTAGCCACGTATAGGCTATTTTGGACTATGAGAGGGAGGTTAATAGGCTAGGGACATGCGGTAGACGAACCTTAGATATTCATTGAGACCCGAAGGGGTCAACCATGTTCACATTCCTATATTCCCTTAATGTATCTTTAGGTGATGTCGATTCAGTTTGTATTGTTAACGGCTTTCTAGATGTGTCGAAGGAGGTGCGAGGGCTACCTCCCAAGCAAGAGATTGATTTTCATATTTATCTGACTGCGATGCCAAACCGATGGCATTAACTGTGAGGTATATGACCCCGACTCAGAGAAAGGGGTTAAAATAACAATATAACTGAGCTATTGGAGAAGGGCTTCATTTGGCGTAGCATCTCTGAGGTGGGAGAGACATACGTCTTTGATATAAAGGTGATGGTTCTCTTTGACTTTTTGTGGATTACCGAGAGTTAAATAAACTCTCTAAGAAGAACCGCTACCCACTTCCTCGGATGGACGATCTCCTTAACCAATTAGTTAGTGCTTCAGTATTTTCACAGTTAGATTTAGCCGCAGGTATTCATCAACTTTGAACAGCAGAGGATAACATCGACAAGGCAACATTCCGGACGAAGGGCGAATTCTTCGAGTGGTTGGTTATGCCATTTGAGCTGACTAATACCCAACATAATTTGTGGACCTTATGAGTAAGGTTTTTTGTGATAATCTAAACAAGTTTGTCATGGTGTTTGTACATGACCTTCTTATATTCTCTAAGAGCAAAGAGGAGAATGTACAAACTTTGAGGAGCGACTTCACACTCTTTGAATGCATGTGTTAAAAGAAAAATTTTAAAGTGTCATTTTCGGCATAAGGAGGTGCATTTCTTAGGACATATGGTCTCAAGAGAGGGCTTGGTAGTAGATCCCGGCGAGGTGGCATTGGGGAAAATTGGAAAGCCTCCACGAATGCTAGTGAAGTGAGAAGCTTTCTCGGTTTGGCGGGGTATTAAAGGATATTCATTAAGGAATTTAGGAGGATATAGCCCCGTTTATCTGTATTACCAAGAATTTTAGCACTCGCGTGGGACCTTGATTGCGAGATTTCCTTTATGAGACTTAAGAGAGTACTTACAAGTGTACCAATGTTGGTACTTCCATATGGTTTCTAAGGCATTTACAGTTTACACGGATGCATGTAGTACTGGCTTAGGAGCTATATTGATGCAAGATAGGAGGGTAGTAATCTATGGAAGTAGACCATTGAAGATCCACGAGAAGAACTACCCTATCCATGACTTAGAGGTGGCTATTATTGTATTCGCACTCAAATCTTGGAGACATTACCTTTTTGGAGAGAGGACCAAGCTTTATACAGATCATAAGTCATTGAAATACCAGTTCTCGTAGAAAGATTTAAATTAAGGCAACGACATTTAATGGAGTTCCTAGCATCTTATGATTTTGGGATATCCTATGACCTAGTAAGGGAAATATGCTTACGGATGCATTGAGTAAGCATATAGCATCCTTAAGTCCTTTGTTCGTAGAGTGGAAGAGCTTGGAGTTTGTTTCTACTCCCAGATTATTAGAATCATTAAAGGTTTAGCCTACTCTCATGGATCAGATTCACTAAAGGCAGTGAGAGGATTCAGAGCTTGTGGATATTTTAATTGGATTAGCAGAGAAGAGACCTCTGAGCATCTCCAATGGTGGAAAGCAATGTGTCCCCGCATTGATGACTTAGTGAGTGTAGTGCTTACAAAGGCACACCATTCGAGGATGACCATTCATCCCGGTGGTGATAAAATGTATCGGGACATGAAGAGAATGTTTAATTAGAGTGTAATAAAAAAAGATGTCACTAAATATATGGCCTAATGCTTAATTTGTCATAGGGTTAAAGCAGAGCAATGTAATCTTGGTGAATAGCTTCAACCATTGAAAATGCCAAAGCGGAAGTGAGAGAGCATGTATATGGATTTCATAAATGGTTTTCCCCAATCAAGAAAGGGCAATACCAGTATTTGGGTGATTGTAGATATGCAGACGAAGAGCACCCAATTCATTCCCATCAAGAGCAAGAGGTTTGCAGCTTGGTTGACGTCTTTATACATTAGGGAGATTGTTTGGCTTCATGGTATCCCCTCTAATATTATGAAAAACAATGACCAGACCAATACTAGTGACTTTTGGAAAAGCTTGTGGGAGGCGTTAGGGAACCAATTAAGGTTGGGTATGGCGTACCACCCTCAGACTAATGAATAAATGGAAATGGTGAATAAGTTCTAGAGGATCGATTAAGATTGTGAATCCTTGACTTCGGAAGGACTTAGGAGGAGCACCTACCCTTAGTAGAGTTTTCTTACAATAATAACTTTCAAGTGGGTATAGGAATGTAACCTTTTGAGGGTCTCTACAGAAGACCATATAAATCACCTTAATGTTGGTGGAAGACCATAGTTCGACTGCTACTTGGACCCTATATAGTTATGAAAACTTCAAAAATGATTGATCTGATTAGAAAAAGGATGAAGGCGGCCCAAGATAAGTAGAAATCCTATGCCGATAGGAGAATGACATGCATAAAGTTTGAGATTGGAGATTTGGTTTTCATTAAGGCATCACCACCTAGAAATGTGGCGAGATTTAGTTCTATTGGAAAGTTTGCCCGAAGATTTATTTGGTCATGTCCCATTGTAGGAAGAGTAGGAAAGATGACGTACAAGGTGAGATACCGAAGAGGCTTGCAGGAGTTCACAATGTACTTCATCTCTCACACTTGAGGAAGTGCTTGCAAGATTCGACAGAGGTACTTGAGCCTTACCAGCTCGAGGAGGTAGAGATCAAGTGAGAACACGAGGTGAAGCAACTTAAGAACAAGGAGATTAGGCTTTTGAAAGCGCAATGAGGAGATAGCATAGAAGAACAATGTGGGAGGCTGAGGAGAAGATGCATAGTTTCTATCCTTTTATTTTTGATGGTATGCTTTGAATTTTTCCATCTTTAGCATTTTTTTGATTAAATTCTTAACTTTCGTATCCTTTGAGAGGGTAGTTCCTATAATAAAGCCGACAAATGGCAGGATTGATTGCAAACATGTTATAAGAACATGTTATGTGTGATTGACGCAAATGGTTGGAAGTGTTTGGTAGTGGATGCAAATGGATGCATACATACTAGACACTACTAAAGATTGAGAAAATGAGACACCAAGCATAGGCACATGGATGTGTGTGCAATTTATTTTCATGGTTTCTCTAAATGGATGATTATCATATGGTTGTTGCATATGGATGATGAGTGTAGCACACATGTAGAACTATAAGTTATCATTAGGATATTTTCATACACATGGATGCAGGACACGAGCATGTTTGCATAAAAAGGAGGTTGATTTAATCAGTAGACCTCCTGATCTTTTGTATTAGTTAGGAACATATACACTACACTATTGCGTAATAACATAAATTGCAGAAAACTTAAGGATAATGGATGCAATGGATGATGTTTAAGTAGATGATTGTAGGCATTAGTTATGTTTACTTAAATCATTCTTTTGTCCTTGGAGATTTCGGGGACGAAATTGTTAACGATATCTTTCATCAATACCAGAGACAGTCTAATGAAGCGTACCTAGGGGAAAACATGATTATTCAGTTCCTACAAGTTTGAGTTAGTTCACTGTTTCCTAGATATCAATGTCTTAAGCCCGAAGATTATTTACTCTTCCCTTAAGGGGTGAGTACCCGCTTACGAGACTTAACAACCAACATTTACCTTGGGATAAGGGTTTCCTAAGTACAACACAAGATATAAAGCTAAACGGTTTGTAAAAGGGGTTTTTCAATAATCTTAAGGAAGGGTATGAATCGGGAGAGAGACCTTTGTCGTGTACAAAACATAAGGTAGTATGTAAAGGATGTAGTAAAGTAACTCATAGGAATTAAGCTAAGTGTTGATCTACTCTTTATTGCTCATTGACTTGAGTACATAAGTTTTTATAAGGAGAGTCCCCAAATTGATTTAGAAATTAGGATTTTCTATATAAGAAAAGAACATAAGATTAAGAAATGAGAATTCGGCCCTTAAAATGTGACCTCTGTGGTCTTATTTATAGACAAATCAGGACATCTTTTGCCTTTGGGTCAGTAAAAACATCTTTCAGGTACAGAAGCTGCGCGTCGGCTGCCCTTTATCTTTCGGTTCTGATTATCCTGGCTCCCGGCCTCTCTTTGGCATTCTTAATGGACACAATAGAGCTTTCGACGTATCTATTTTGACTCTTGGGCAATAGGTTTCGGAATTTGGAGCTTTTCTTTGATGTTGTTCTTCCTTTCGTATTAATACCAAACTCGTTGGAATGGATAGCTTTGAGAAAGGCTTTCAGCTTCTGGTCATAAGCTCCCGGTCTTGTCTTCATAGTATTAGCGTTCATGCTTCAACTTCCTACGTTCTGGGAAACGTCACCGCTTTCGGTATCGGCACTAAGCAAGTTAGTGTGGATAGATTTTCTTTTCTGAGGCTTTGGTTTTCTTTTAATGAACCTATGGAAAGGATTTCGGTCTTTTGGAAGGATGCTTTCGGTGCATTATTTGATGATTCCTGAAGTTGCTTCGGTGCTTAACAAGCTTTGATCTTGATAGCTAGATTTTGGAAGGTTCCTCTTATGTTTCAGCTTCTTGTGCCTTTGACGCCTCATTTCTTTTCGAATCGGCATTAAGTTAATGCCGATAGCCCTATCGTCTTCTCTTTGGTTTCGGTTATAAGATTTAATCCTTTCTTTCCATTTGCTTCTAGCGTTAGGTGATTTGCCTTCGGAACTGAAACTGCATTATCTATCTTTCGAATCGGGATTACCCTACCAATATTCTTCCTTCGTATCAGATCCAAGCTTCCTTGTTTAATGATGGTGCCAGGTCTTATACTTTTGGATTGTTCTTTTATGTTGGCGGCGGTCCGATACCCCTTCACCGATAATCTGTTTTGGTATTGAATTTTGGTAGTAACATTTTCCCTCCTTGTGAAGGGGTATTTTCGACTTTTCAAGTCAAAACTCTGACTTTTTCTGTACTTTGACTTCTCGCCTCTTGGTATCCTTCATTCTTGTTTGCTGATTTACTTTGGCCTGTACGACTGAGATTTCAGGATCACTTTAACATAAATACCATTTTCTTCTTCTTCTTCAATTTGTTACCTACAAACAACCGTTTCCTACATGGTCACCGTTCTTCATATGTTTTCAGGATTGTAAGTTCAACCCGTGATTCTGTAAGTATTCTAATAGATTTCACTTTAGTCATCTAGGAAAGCATCTTCTCTTTCTAACCTGTGAATTCTGACTAGGATCCACAAGGTCTTAATTTTATTATTATAGTTCGATTTATAGAGAGCATCCAGTGATAAATAAGGGTGAACTATTTGTAATTAACGCATACCGCCTTAATATGTTTTCTTAGGGTTCAAAATGAAAAATTATGTATAAAATTTTATTAGTTTGGAGATGAAAATGAAATTTTCTTTCGATCTCGGCTTCCTAATTACTGATACCAATGCCTGCTCTTGATCCAAAATTAGGTGTTATCAAACAGGATATGACCAATAAAAGCTTAATATATGGGCGTATTAGCGTAACCTTGCCAGTATGCCACTTTTAGCTTTTGTGGCATCAACTACAATTATGGACAATGAGACAATTGCTATGACAAAAAATTGAATAATACTTTAGACATCATATATGTTACATAAATAGATGTTATCCACGACCGGTCCATAACTCATGGCATGCTTTTAACTCCCTTAAGGGAATACCGGGAACTTGTGTGAAAGAGTTTATACTAGTTTCTGCAAAATTTATGTTAACATATTTGTTGTGGAATAATTCACTTGGAAATGTTGAATCTGGGTAATTTCCTTTAAGATCTCCAGATGGGAAGCTTTTTGTTGTATTCTTATATTCGGACTCAGGATGAGATAAGGGCCAACTTGATAGCTATGTTATGACTGGAGTTGATACTATTCCCGCTTCTTAGAGAGATACTATTCAAAGTTATCCAGAGGGATTCTTTGCTTATTCAGCTGTTCGCATTTGGCATGGCGGCCTTTTTCCTTTTCTAGGCTTCATCGCAAAATTCCTGCAACATCTGAAGTTCGCCCCCGTTCAACTGACTTCGAACACGTATACTTGCCTATTATGCCTCGAGCTTTGGCATTGGAGTCAGGAAAACCCTCACTTATCCCTCGCCTCCTGCATTATTTGCTATAACAGTCTATGGTTGAGTGGGCCAATATTCCCCTCTTTCGTGCTAACCTTTCCAAAAAGCTGATTAGTGATAATCTTACCCAACTTGCAGACTGGGATACACAATTCGTCTTTATCAGATGTCCCCCGGGTATTGTCAGCACCTTTACCACTCCAAGTAAATTGTACTTCTCAATACTTTTTATTTTTTGTATTAGGCTTTTCATTAACCTCCTGTTTTATCTCAGCCCCTATGACTACGAGAAAAGACAAGAGTAGTGAGGAGATTCAAACTATCAGCAATATTTTAAAGGTTTCCGAGAAATTGGGCAAACAATCCATTCCGTTGACTTTGTGCAACCTGCAGAAGTATGATTTTCTTCCTTCAGGACAAAAGATCTTGGGAAGGCCTCCTTTACACTTTCCTGGGTCTACGCTTCTTTCTTCGGATTCTGATGTGTTTACTGGTTTTTCCCCTTTATCACTTGGTCTTCAGGTAACTACAACTCTTGACTATGATTTTAAAATCCGACCCATATTCGGCATGTATTTACTTCATGATTGCTTTAATCGACTTCTCAAGCTTTTGATGGGGAGTTTGCTTTAAATACCCTATTTTAATCTGATGTTGCGGCTAAGAGAAAGCTTGTTTCTACTGCAGAGGAGCCAGTTTCTAAGAGATACAAAAATGAGACCTCAACCCCTCTTATTTTTTGTGAAACTGATTTTGCTGATCCGGATGAGTTCCATACCCCAGTTTCTTCTATTCCTTCTGTCGGTGTGACTCCTAACACTGTTCCTTTTTTGATAGACACGTCGAGTAGCGATTTCCTTCACCGTATCTGTGTCCCAGATACCCCTAGGTCTTTGAATTTGACAGAGCATGAGTTAACACTGGGTTCTCTGCCCGGGCATGCCAGTTCCTCAACTTCAAGTTTTGATGAAATTATAAGGCTTGCACTTTCTTATGATCAAGTGGCCAATTTTTCACATTCATCTATGCCCTCTGATTTAATGGGCCTTTCCCTATCGCTTGTTGACCAACAACAACTAGTATGACCTTGTTTTGCTTTATTTTCACTATTACCGAGTTTTGATCCTTATTTTCTTTTCAAATTTCCAAAAAATGGTTTTCTCTCCTAGAGAGGCTTAGTCCATGTTAACTGGAAGCCTTGTCCCTTAAGGAGGAGAAAGATGCTCTAACTCATAAAATTGAATCCTTAATATAGGGGCACAAGAAAGACTGTGCAGAATTGAAGTTTTCTCTAGAAAAGGTTAGATCAAAATTGGAGAATGAGAGGAAAGCTAGATTCTTACTGGATGATCAGGTGTTGGCACTTCAATTGTTTAAGCAGGAGCTTAAGGATGAGAAGGCTATGATGGTAGCTAGTAATAATAAAAGGTTAGAAGAGAAGGACTCTCAACTTTTCCAAGTCCAAAATGCATTATCTATTTCTAAGCGCATAATCCATGAAGCCATGGACAAAATCTTTGAATTTCTGAAAGAGCATTTCCCAAAAATGGTATTGGAATATAATGAGGATGCCCTTTCCCTAGCATTTTATGATAACTTCAAAAAGTTTCCTGAGATAAATTTCCTTTTGTTCATCCTTCTGTCTAAGGCTGAGTTAAGGAAAGGATTGAGTTAGTTAGAAGGAGAATCACTGTTCCACAAAAGGGTAAGTCTAAGCCTGAAGATTTTTTGTTCATTGAAGACCTTCTAGTCAACCTTGATTCAGGCATGGAATGGTCTGAATCTACATAATCTGGTTATGACTGGGATGATGACGATGACCATATCCCTAAAGGTAAGGAGCTTCTCAAGGACGTAGATGAGAGAGAATCACCCCCCCCCCCTTCCGCATGGGATGTTTATATTTTTACGGAGACAGTTTCAGGACCTTCGGATGCTTCTCGTGATCCGGACTTGGTAGAAATCCCTTATATGGATGGCGATTCTTTAGGATTAGGGCAAGAAAAAATGGTTCACACTGTACACCCTGAAGTTTCAACAGCTCAGGTATGGTCCCTACCTCTTTCTGGATTGTGAGCCTCCTGATATATGACATTTTCCCTTGCTAAGGATGCCCTTTTTCCATAGTCCTATTGCATTGACCTGCACAGACTTAACACTTTGTCTTGCGTTAGCCTCAGAAGACACATATAATAACGCATCTGCTTTTGTTGAAATTGTCAATATATTGTACTAATAAATGTATGATAGGATAATAAGTTCATTTGTTTCTTTTTTTTGCATAAGTAAAAGCTTCTTTGTTTAATGGGTACTCCCAAGAAATTTCTCTTTGTGGGATCTTTAAGAAAAAAGGTAACCTTTGTTTCAAGATTTTATCGGGGAAACCTAAGTTGTTGTCTCGGGTTTTTCCTTGAGCTGACATACTTTTTTTAATACGATTACTTATAACACCTATTTAGTTGGAATATTGAGTAAGAACTTGATATGTAAATGAGTTAAGAAAATCTCCCTAAGTAAGATGGAAGATCACCATCTTCATCTGAAGGCTTTTAGGCAATGTAATCAAGCAATCACTTCGAGTGTTGATAATCGACCTCTTCTTTAGGGATAAAAATTAGAACCTTGAGACCAAGATTAGGGTATTATAAGAAAGGAACCGGGGATTTTCCCTTGGTAATAAGTGGAAATTCTGAATCATCACCTAGACTCGGGTACTCAATAGGAATTCAAAGACTGCTTCTAATAACGACGAAAGTTGCGAATCAACCCAGATTTAGGTACTTAGAATACAAGGCCAGAAATCCACTTTTGGTAGTTGATAGAAGCTCCGAACTTACCCAAATTCGGGTATAGGGAATAGAAGACTGGAAATCCATTTCTGGTGATTAGTTTTGCTACCCTTTTTGGGTTTGATTTATGAAGCAGAGGGTGTACGTGCTTCATGAGCTACCTTATGGGATTTTGATTGTCAAAGCAGAGGATGTATGTGCTTTGTGAGCCACTCTCTAGGCCTGTGTGTCCGGTGCGCTTGGCTAGATCATTCTCAAGCAGGGCCCAAGGACTTACCCGACCTCCCTTCAGGAGGCGCCTTACCCCAGCCATCGTAGGTGACGATTAAGGGCTTAGATGCTTAAACCAGGCCATCGTAGAAGTTGATATAAGTCTCACTCTTTTGATTCTCTACCCCGGACATCGTTGGAGGTGATAGAGATTTACACTCCACTCGCCTCCGAGGGGTGCCTTATGCTAGCATCGTAGGTGATGATAAGGGTTTTCATTCCCTTCTATGGGTAACGAGGGACATAAGCAGAGGTAGGACGTGCTCTTCTACGAGCAGAGGTAGGTTGTGCTTAGTTCATAGCAGAGGCATGGCGTACTCTTCTACGAGTAGAGGCATGGCGTGCTAATTAGATTCTTCATCCCGACCATTTCTGGCGTGGATCAAAGGCTTATACTTTCGATGCTTTAACCCGGTCCTTTTTGATTTGGACGATGTTAAAGGCTTACACACCACCCCCTCCGAGGGATGGCTTAGCCCAACAAATTTAGGGATGACAAGGGTTTTTATCCATTCGTAATTTGACCTTTTTCAGGCTTTTCCAAAGTTTGAGAGGGCGTTCGTGCCCTTAGCTAAGTAAACAGTCCTTTTCCCATTGATCTTGGCTGAATTTAGTTTGATCCTTTTACAAAATCTTGTAATTGGCCTTGATTAAGGAACTTGATGATCATCCCTTTGAGAACTTTGCAATGATTAGTTTCATATCCGTTCACCATGTGATAGTGGCAGTAAGGCCCTCCTAACTTTCTTTTGTACTTGGTCTTCTTCTTCTTACATAGCCAGATATTGAGCTTATGTTTAGTAAGGAAATAGACGTTTTCAATTGAAGTGGTAAACTGGTATCCATTAGGTAGTCTTGATGTAAAGTTCCTTTCCTGCTGTGGGAGCTTAGTCCTTTTGCTGTTGGGCCTTATTGCTTCATCTGTATCCTTGTTTCTCCTTTTTAAGGTGTATCCAGATTAAAGTACTATTCTTTTAGTCCATTTAGAGGCAAAACAGTTGAAATCCCTCATTATTCCTTCTTTAAATATCATTCCTTTGGCTTGTTCATGGATAACTTCTCTTATATGAGAGAACGGGTCATACTCCTTTAATGCGGAACCACTCAGGGTTAAGGTTGAGGTTCGTTCTAAGTAGGAAGTGTTGTTGCTCCAATAATCAGGATTGTATCGTTCTATTTCTTTTTGCCAATTGACCATTCGCAAGGCTTCCATTCTTAACCTTTGCTCCTCCGTCACTCTTGAGTCAGTTGTACCTGACATAGCCATTTGAGATCCAGAAGATTCTTGTTGGGACCCTTTTCCCATATTCCGGCTTCTTCAAAGCTTAGCCCAATCCAGGACGGAACAACACAGTTAGATATATGGTTGTTAACTACAAGGTCGGAGGTTCAGGCCTTCCTTCTAACGCCAAAATGTTAATGATATTTTTTGTCAACACTAAGGGAAAAAAGGATTATTTGGTTCCTATAAGTTTGAGTTAGTTCACCGTTTCCTAGATATCAATGTCTTAATACCGAAGATTAGTTACTCTTCCCTCAAGGGGTGAGTATCATGCTTACGAGACTTAACAACCAACAGTTACCTTGGGATAAGGGTTCCCTAAGCACAACACAAGATAGAAAGCTAAGCAGTTTGTAAAAGGGGGTTTTCAATAATCTTGAGGAAGGGTAGGACTCGCAAAGTAACTGATAGGAATTAAGCTAAGTGTTGATCCAGTCTTTATTGCTCATTGACTTGAGTACATAAGGGTTTACAAAGGAAATCCCCAAATTAATTTAGAAATTAGGGTTTTCTCTATAAGAAAAGAATACAAGATTGGGAAATAGAATTTGATCCCCGAAATGTGACTCCCGGGGTCTTATTTATAGATAAATCGGGACCCCTTTTGCTCTCGGGTCAGCAGAAACCTCTTTCAGGAACAAAAGTTGTGTGTCGTCTGCCCCTTATCTTTCTGTTCCGATTGTCCTGGCTCCTGGCCGCTCTTTGGCATTGTTAGTGGACACAATAAAGCTTTCATAGTATTTGTTTTGGCTCTCAGGAAATAAGTTTTATCACCCCACCTCCGCTAGGGTCACTCACAAAGGGAATGCACTAGTTTTGGTAGAGTATTATCTAGGTAAACATACACAGAGATATCACAAGGCAGAACATAAATAAAGCAGCGGTAGAAATTAAAAACCAAATTTCATTACTTTCAAGAAAAGAGTCAAAACCTCATATATCCAAGGTACAAATTATTCCATTACATCAAGTTCTAAATAAAGAAGCATAAACCTAAGATAACAAAAGTAAATTATTCCCCAAACATAGCAGAAATGCAGCCATAGCATAGCTCAAGACCAAACCGTACATGAGCTGACAGAAAGCAAGCTAAATCCAAGCTAAGAGCTAGTGTTTCCTCCCTGAGAACCTTGGGGGGGGGGGGGACGAAAGAAAAAGAGGCGAAAGAAAAAGGGTCAGTCATAAAGACTGGTAAGTTCTAGTGACTTTCAGTATAAAAACTAGTAAAGGTAACAAGACAGGTATAAACTGAAAATAAACATAAGGATGATGATAAGTCTGGCATGATAAACTAAGTTAACTAGATAACTCAAGTATAGCATCACATGTTCAAGGTTCGCTGCACCAACTGCACCAGTGTTCTAACCCATGTCAAGTATTAATCATGAAATGATCCCTTGGCCCAATATCATGAAGTGACCCATTACGGGGTCCTACAGTACAATCTACTAATCGATCGGCTCCCTACAAGTCCTAGCTCGTCAAGTATCTGTGTCATACGGCCCAATCACGAAATGTAGTCACATGTGCTAGGTCCACCCTAGGGTGTATCAAGCCCTAGGGTGCCAACCACTGACACGAATCAAGCATGCACAGTGTAAACCTATGGGTGCCCATTGCCTGCTTTTTCAACTCCGGACTACGTGCACGACCATAATCTGCCTGAACCAACAATGACGCACCTACTCAGCCGTCGTTCTGGTCGCTTACAATTAGCCCAGTAATCGTGCCCTACCCTGCCTAGTCACAGGGTATCGTGATACATCTAAGTGGGTTACTGCTGAAAAGGACCGCGTAACTAGGGTTTCTAATGGGTTAAGTGTTGTCATTCAAATTCGTGACTTAACCCCATTCAAATCATGTATCAAGGTGGTTAAGTGTGTTCAAGCGGTTCATGACTTAACCCTAACAAATCATCGTGTCAAATTGGTTAAGTATATTCAAGTGGTTCATGACTTAACCCTATCATGTGGCATTAATTCATTAATGCAGCCCAACCTCTCACATTAGACTAATTGTTGTGGTCACTGGATTTGTCGGGCGGTTCCGGGCAGATTTACACCACAACATAGTCTAACCTCGGGTTCTAGGTGCAATATGACCAACAACCCACATTGGATCCTATTGTTTGCAGTTACTGGATTCGCCGGGCGGTTCCGGGAAGATTTACACTGCAAACTCAACCCAACCTCGAGTTGGTCATTTTCAAGTTTATCTAAGTGTCATGTCCATGTTCAAGTTCTTCATGTCAAAATTCATGTCGAGTTTCATGTCAGGTTTCATGTAAATTTCATGTCAAGTTCTTGTCCATATACAGGTTCAAGTTATAATAACGTTCATGTTCAAGTTCAAAGCCAATTTATGTTTTACCTAATCTACCCAAATCGTATTCCCATCGCACGTAAACTCGAATCGATACAAATAAATCTAATTAGGGAATAACATAAAAACGGACGGGTATAAGGTGGCAAAAGTGACTACTAGCATAGCATGAAATAACTTGAGATAAATGATTACAACTTTAATGGCATATGGAATTTCGGCCTCAAACATTAAGATTCCAAACCTAGCAAAATAAGGTACTAGTCAAGATAACAGTTGACATAAGTGATAGTCATGGTAACGGTTGACATAAGGTGATAGTCATAAACTTGTGACTAATAGCAGATTCAACATTGCAGGCATGATAATATGAGGGGTTTTTCTTTTTGATTTACAACATGAATAGGCCCCAAATCAATGTAATAGTAATATACCCAAAAGTCAAGATCCAAGATGAACAAGAATGGATGTAAAACAGTCATCATACACAGGTCTGATTTCAATTTACACATATTCATATTACGTTTACAGTTTAAATCTTAAAGTACCTGGGGCTTACAGATCGTGGTTCGAGAATTAGAAAAAGAAAGTCGATGTTGAATCTTTATATGCTTAGTCGAGTCCTAACAGAAATCCCCAAATCAGCAATTCTCTTAACGTAGTTTCGATGTAGAAGAAGTAGTCCCTTTCTCTAACTTTTCAACCATAATTAGAGCAGCATAAGGTCAGAGAGAATTATGTGTAGAGAGACTAGTGTTAGGGGCTATTTATATAGGCTCAGGCCAACGAATGTAGACAGAAATGAGGCCAGAAACATCAAAACGAACTCAGACTCAAAAATGGGTTCTGTCACCAGGTCGATCCCCAGGTCGACTCTAAGGTCGACCTGGTCGTGGGCAGGTCGACTACATAGTCGACCCCCAGGTCGACCTGGTCCTAGGCGGGAAATTTCCTGCCCAGTCCATTCTGGGGTTTGAATTCAAAATTTGAATTCGAATTCTAAGCTGCTTTGAACTTGAAAATTTCTGAAAACTTCGAAGGGTCATAACTTGGTCATACGGACTCCGATTTTCGAAAACTCGGACTCATTTCCAAGCAGAATTTCGAGACGAACGCAATGGTGTAACCCGTTACGCTTGATTCTTACTTTAAAAATTAATTCTGCACTGATTTATGGTTATTACTTGTTATTAAAATACGGGTTGTTACATTCACCCCTCCTTAAAGGATTTCGTCCCCGAAATCTCTAAGTCAGGGAGGATGTGTCCTACCATCCAATCATCTATCTACTCAAAACATCATCCACATGCAACCATTGTCCTTAAAAGATTTCTAGTGCTGTATGAACATATGCAGAAAGTGTGTGTATATGAACTTATCTAATGCAAAAGATCAGGCGGTTACTGATTCAGTAAACCTCCTTAATGCAAAATATGTTAGTGTAACGAGTCCAACATGTATGCAAATTCCTAACATAATTTATAATCTCTACATGAGTGCACAAACATTCATTCATTCATATGCAACATCCAAGTGATAGCATAACAAGTTCCATCCAAGTACAAGTATAAGCACTCATGCATATGCAACATGAAAATGTGACTGAGCCGATCTAGTGCCTAATGTGTGTCATGCATCCACTAGCAATCACTTGCAAACACTTGCAACCATTTGCAAACATCAACCATAACATGTTTCAATCACATGTTTACATCCATATGGTTCTACCTAAGGTTCTCAAGATAAGATTGAGAAGATAACAAGACAAACGTAGGTAGTAAAAGAATGATACGAAAAGGTTTTCAAGTTTATAGGAAAAAGAGATCGAGAATGTACCCTAAAAAAGAAATGGGTAAAGCGCGCGTATCTTCTCTTTGGTTTCCCAAGTTGCGTCTTCTTGGGCTTCACTCCACTGAACTTTAACTAGCTTGACTTCTCGATTCCTTCGCTTCTTGATCTCCGTTCCTAAGATACGAATCGGAACTCGCCTCAAAGTTGCTTCTTTTTCCACTTCTACGCCTTCAAGGATGCTTGGCTCAACCACTTCAGCTGATTCATGTAAGCACTTTCGGAGATGCGAGACATGAAAGACATTGTGTACTCCGTCCAGCCTATCGGGTAATTCTACCTTATAGGCCATTTGCCCAATCCTCTCAGTGATAGGGAACGGTCCTACGAACCTTGGTGCTAGCTTTCCAAATGCTCCAAAACAAACCACATTGCGTAAAGGAGAAACTTTTATAAAGACCATATCTCCGACTTTGAATTCTAGGTCTGTCCTTCTCTTGTCCGCATAAGATTTGTCTATCTTGGGCCGTTTTCATCCGCCTTCGTATCAACTCAATCTTCTCACAAGTGTCTCTTATCATGTCGGGCCCAAGTATAAGCCTATCTGTCGTCTCCCACCAGCAAGTTGGTGACCTGCACGGTCTTCCATACAAGGCTTTGAACGGTGCCATTCCGATGCTATCTTGGTAACTATTATTATATGCAAACTCCACGAGAGGAAGATGGTCTTCCCAAGTACCACCAAAGTCAAGAATGCATAGTCTCAAAAGATCCTCTAGTACCCTATTTACCCTTTCGGTTTGTCCATCCGTCTGCGGGTGATAGGCCGTGCTTAAGCTCAGTCGTGTACCCATTGCTTCTTGCAGACTATTCCAAAACTGGACAGTGAAAATCGGGTCACGATCACTAACTATACTAGAAGGAACCTCGTGCAACCGTACTATCTCTCGAAGGTAAATAGATGCTAGCCATGATGCGGTCCTCTTGCTTTTCACCGGAATGATGTGAGCACTTTTCGTGAGTCTATCAACTATGACCCATATGCTAGTATTTCCCTTCCTTGACCTAGGCAGTCCATCCACGAAATCCATCGAGATACTCTCCCATTTTCATTGCGGAACCTCCAAAGGATGTAATAGCCCACCGGGCTTCTTCGACTCGGCCTTTACTTGTTGGCACACCATGCACTTTGAAACGAACTCTGACACGTCCTTTTTCATTCCAGTCCAAAAGAATATGCGTTTCATATCTCTATACATCTTATCCCCTCCGGGATGTATAGTCATCTTCGAGTGGTGCGCCTCTTCGAGAACTTTCCTTACTAAGTCTCCCACTTGTGGGACACATAGCCTTCCATCATGCCTTAGCCATCCCTTGTCATCTATGGCATACCTACCGAGGTGACTTGACGTCTCACCACTAATCAGCTTGTCCATGATTTCAACTATCTGTGGGTCTTCCTTCTATGAAGTCCCTACTTGATCTAGAAGTGTAGGTCTTAACTCAAGAGATGCTAATGTAACAGTCAATGACTCAACAGCAGGTGTAAAATCAAAGGTTGCTATAAACTCTAGACTTTTCCTTTCAACAAACAAGGGGTTCAAGGTCAACCTTTTCGTACTTAGCGCATCTGCCACCACATTACCCTTGCCAGGGGTATAAGCTATATCGAAGTCATATGATGCCAAGAATTCCATCCACCGCTGTTGTCTCAGATTCAAATCTTTCTGTGAGAAGAGGTACTTAAGCAATTTGTGGTCGGTATACAGCTCGAACCTCTCCCCTAGAAGATAATAGCGCCAAGATTTAAGTGCAAAAACAATCGTCGCCAACTCCAAGTCATGTGTGGGATAGTTCTTCTCATTAACTTTAAGTTGTCTACCCCCATAGAATATTACTTTCCCTTCTTGCATTAGGACTGCGCCTGATCCCGTGCCACATGCATCCGTGTACACGGAAAACATCTTACCTCCATTGGGTAACGCCAAAACTGGAGCTGTGGTGAGGGCTCTCTTGAGTCTCTGAAAAGTAATCTCACAATCTATGTCCTATGCAAACGCTAGGTTTTTCTTCGTTAACCTAGTAAGAGGGGCTGAAATCTTAGCAAAGTCCTTAATGAACTTCCTATAGTAGCCTGCCAAACCGAGAAAGCTTCTCACTTCAGTCGCGTTCTTAGGAACTTTCCAGTCTTGCACCGCAACTACCTTTGCGGGGTCCACAGCTATGCCTTGCTTAGAAACTACATGTCCAAGAAACCGAACTTCCTTCCTCCAAAAATGGCATTTGGAGAACTTAGCCTTTAACAGGTGTGCTCTAAGCGTATCCATGACTTCCTTGAGATGTCTAGCATGCTCTTCTTCATCCCTTGAGAAGATCAAAATATCATCCACGAATACCACCACAAACTTGTTGAGGAACTCCCGAAACACCCTACTCATCAAATCCACAAAGTACGCAGGTGCATTCGTTAACCCAAACGGCATGACGAGCCATTCGAAGAACCCATCTGGAGTCCTAAACGCAGTTTTTTCAATGCTATCCTCAGCCACTCTAAGCTGATGGAACCCTGTAGCTAGATCGAGTTGAGAGAAAACAGATGCTCCTACAAGCTGGTTAAACAGATCGTCGATTCTTAGTAGTGGGTGTCTATTTTTCTTTGTTAGCTTGTTTAACTCACGATAATCTACGCATAGACGAAGCAAACCATCCGCCTTAGTAGCGAATACCACCGGAGCACCCAATTCAGAAATGCTTCGCCTTATGAAATTTTTCTCAAGCAACTCCTTAACTTGTTTACTGAGCTCTCTTCTTTCACGCGGGGCCATGTGCCTAACGCGAAATGAAACTGGCTTGGCATTATCAACAAGATAAATTCAGAAGTCTATCTCGCGTTTAGGGGGTATGTAACACCCCACACCCGCTATGGTCACTCTCTAAGGGAATGCCATAACATCGGTGGAGTATTTTAAGTGAATATAGAACAGAAAAATTACAGCAAGACAGATATAAGTAATACTTGAAAATTTCAAAACGTCATTTCATTACAGCAGAAAGTAAAACATGTTTGGTTACATCACAAAACCATAATAAGAGTCAAGTACAAAATATCCATCCTGATAAATAAAAGTACATAATCCCAATACATGAACTGATAGCCATAAAAGAAAGGGTAAGCTGAGCTCTACACCTATGGTCCAAGCTCCAAAAGAGAATAAAGCAGCCTGATCAAAGCCCACTCGTACTGGGCCCACTCTGATAACCTGAGGGTTGGGAAAAAAAGATAAAAACAATGGGGTTAGACATAAGTCTGAGCGAGTCCTATAAATTTAACAATACAATCATTAAAGTAACCAGAGAAGACATAAGCTTGATATACGGTAACGTCTGGGGATGAATGGCTACACTAAGCAGCTTGGCAGACTTAGGACAAACTAAGATAACCGTAAAGACGCATTTTCCCACTCAAGGATAATTCCTAGATTTCACCACCCCAGATTTACCCTCCCAAGGGTAATTCCTACACTGCACCACACCAGTTCTACCCACCCAAGGGTAATTCCTACTTAAAGGTTGATCCCACTAAGTGTACTTAGAAATTTCACCCAGTAGATTCGTGTACCCCTACATAGGTGCCGTCTGCCCCTATCTTTACTAGGTGTACCCACTACTCCCAAGCGATCGGCTCCCTAGCGTAGATACCCGTGCTGGTCCCACAATGGGGTGTATCATTCCCCAAAGTGGCCACCTGATAATATCAACGGTGCACGGCTTTATATCTACACGATGCAACAACGACTTACCAACCAGCCCGGGTCCACACACGCATATGAAACCTGTTGATCCTGCGTTGCCACCGCTAACCCGTTTGGCCTCTTATAGTTAAGCCCAATATGCGTGTCCCGTCACTCGACTAGAGTCGAGCCTACTAAGATACGTTTGGGATATTGGTTGAAATGGGCCCCCATAAGCTACCACCTAAGCTTGTTATTTCTAGTGAATCCCACTTAACCCTTTAACCATGTCCACTTACATGTTATAAATTTTGGTTAAGTCATTAATCATATTTTAATTGCCATTCAAGGCACCCACTAGATCTCTACATGCCACCCAAAGGCACTTACTTAACCCTTTAACCATGTTTTAATTACATGTTCCACTTTGGTTAAGTATTCTAATCGTATTTTCTATTGCCACCTAAGGCAACCACTAGATTTCCTCATGCCACCCAAGGCACCCACTTAACCCCTCATGTCCCACTACATGCTAATAAGGTTAAGTTTCTTAATTAATTAAGACCGTGATCTCCCATAAAGACCTCCCACATTAGACTGGCTTTTATGACAACTGGTTAAGCCGGTAGGGTCCGGGCAGTTTTACGTCATAACAGAGTCTAACCTCGTGTCTTTACTTTAATCACGTATTTAATTTGTGCCTAAGACCTCCCACATTGGGCTAACATTTGTAGCAACTGGTTAAGCCGGTAGGGTCCGGGCAGTTTTACACTACAAATGAGTCCAACCTCGTGTCTTAGTCGATTATTTACACCTAATTAATCACCCCCATATTAATTATCCCTAATTAATATCAAGTTTTTCATAACATGGGTAGACCTAACTCAATAGGTAAATTCCCATGGGGTAGACCTAACTCAATAGGTAAATTCCCACTTATGTTAATTTATTTTTATGGTATGCTTAATCATAACCATTTCACACCATTTCATTAACATGTCTATTAACCCCATCGTTTCCCACGTACTTATGCTAACACGACATATTTCCAAGAGAAGATTCTCTCACAATTAACATGGGTTTCACTTAGCATACATTAGCATTAACATGGGTTAAAAGGTGTCCACTTACATCATGATATTAACCCAACTAGCATTACTAAATAACCCAACTTGCATGAACATACATATGTCATGTATAAAGGCAACTTGCATAAGTGTTCATAGGTTATACAAAGGTGAACTTGCATGTGTCTTAAAGGTGTGAACTTGCACAACATGTTACATGTTAACTTGCATAACATCATACACATAACTTGCATAATATCATAAACATAACTTGCATATCAACATACACATAACTTGCATAACATCATGCACATAACTTGCATAACATCATACACATAACTTGCATATGAACTTGCATAACAACATGCACATAACTTACATAACATCATACACATAACTTGCATAACATGTTGAACTTGCATATAAGCATACACATAACTTGCATAACATGTTGAACTTGCATATAAGCATACACATAACTTGCATAACATGTTGAACTTGCATCTTAAAGGAGGGTAGACATGCATATATATATATATATATATATATATATATATACATAGCATATAAAGGTGTCGTCTTGCATATGTATGCATCACATAAAAAGGGTAAACTTGCATGTCATGATTTATGCATAATACCAAACACTTAGCATGCATAAAACCACATACTTAGCATGCATAGAATCAATTACTTATTATGCATAAACCCACCACTTAACTTGCATAAACCCACATACTTAACTTGCATAAACTCACATATCCAACTTGCATAAACTCACATATTCAACATGCATAAACTCACATATTCAGCATGCATAAACATAGGATTAATATTAAACATAGATTAGCATATTCACATCATATCATATGACTTGAAAACCCATTAATCCTCATGCAAAACCATAGATCTCATCATATCTCATCTACTTAATTTAACAATTGATCATCAAAGTGATAGAAACTCACAACTAGCAAATTTGCACTCCAAATGAAGAAGATTTAGATGCTTAGAATGGATTAGAGGTTGATTAAAGAGTGATTAGCTTGCAACCCTCTTCATAAATTAGTGGAGGCCATGATCAAGTTTCATTTTGCCATAGTTTAGTTACAAGATCTAATTATGAATATTTTAGGGTAGGGTTAGGGTCTTATTTATAGGATTAGGTAGTGTTTTAGGCCCTTAGATTAACCCTAGATTAGATTAGGACCCTTAGATTTCGGAAATCTCTAGAACCCAGCCCAAGACTCAACCAAAAACCAGATCTGGTGCACCCAGATCAACAGGGCCGACACCCTGTGTCGACACCCCTGTCGACATGCCTGTCGACACCCCTGTCGACATGCCTGTCGACACGGGGCTAGGCGGGAACTTTCCCACCCTTTCCGCTTTTGGCTCCAAACTTGTTTTAGAACTGAATTTTAAATCTGTTTTTAACTTTGAATTTTCTGAAAACTTCTTTGGGCCTTAACTGGGCCATACGGACTCCGATTTACAAAATTTCGGACTCTATTCTGCGTATTTTTCCAAGACGAACGCAATGACGCAGCCCGTTTCCCCTGATTCAAATTATTAAATTTAATTCTGCCCTGATTTCTATTATAACAAGGTATTCAACATACGGGGTGTTACATTCTCCCCTCCTTAAAGGATTTCGTCCCCGAAATCCCTAAGTTAAGGAGAATGCATATCCTACCATCCAAACAACCATCTACTCAATCCATCAACCACGGGCATCCATTGTCCTTAAAACAATAATTCTAATGATGTATGAACATATGCAAAAAGTGTGTGTATATGTTCCCTATCTAATGTAAAATTAGGCGGTCCACCAATTCAGCTGACCTCCCTAATGCAAACCATGATAGTGCCATGCATCCAATATGTATGCGAAAGAACCCTATTGACACATACTATTTCTACATGTGTGCACAACCATACACCAAAATGCATCATCCATATGATAACGCAACCATTATACATCCATTAATATAGCTACCTACACACATAAATATGCAGTATGCAATATGAAGTGACTGAGCCGATCTAGTGCCTAAAGTGTGTGTATATGCATCCACGAGCAACCACTAGCAAACACTTGCATCCACTTGCATCCATCATACATAACATGTCTCAAACACATGTTTCAACCATAGGACTATCCTATCTGAAGGTCAAAGGTACTAACGAGAGGACATACTAAGGATAAGATAAGCACAAGATATGTGATGAAGGAGAAGCAAAAGGACATACCCTCCGAAAGAAAAGGGTACCTCTAACGCATCTTCGCTTCCGTCTCTCAGGTAGCGTCGCTCTCTTCATCTCCCCATTGTACTTTGACTAGCTGAACCTCTCTGTTTCTCAACTTCCAAATCTCTGACCCAAGGATGCAAGTAGGAGCTCGTCGAATCGTCGCATCACGCTTTACTTCCACTTCTCTAAGCAAGCTCGGCTCTACCACCTCTGCGGTCTCATGTAGGCACTTCCTCCCATGGAATACATCATGTACACCACTAAGTCTGTCGGGCAACTCCACCAATGGAAGATGCTCCTCCCATGTACCTCCAAAATCTAAGATACAAAGCCTCAAAAGGTCTTCTAGGACACGATTCACCCTCTCAGTTTGGCCGTCCGTCTGAGGATGATATGCGGTGCTCAGACACAACTGAGTCCCTACCGCCTCTTGCAAACTTCTCCAAAACTCACTAGTGAAGATAGGATCTCGATCACTCACAATACTGGAAGGTACACCATGCAATCTAATAATCTCTCGAATGTAAACTGAAGCTAGCCATGGAGCAGTTCTCTTACCCTTCACGGGTATATGATGGGCACTCTTAGTAAGTCTATCTACCACAACCCAAATTCCCGTATTACCCTTTCTTGATCTGGGTAACCTGTCAATAAAGTCCTTCGAGATGCTATCCCACTTCCATTGCGGAACTTCCAATGGGTGAAGCAACCCACCAGGTTTCTTTTGCTCCGCCTTCACTTGTTGGCACACCAAGCATCGAGCGACATGCTCGGCCACATCTTTCTTCATACCGGCCCAGAAGAAAACTCTCTTCATGTCTTGCTACATCTTGTCCCTACCAGGATGAATGGTCATCTTCGACCGATGTGCATCATCAAGCATAGCCTTCCTCAGACCCTCGTCTTGCGGTACACAAAGTCTACCGTCTCTATGCAACCACCCCTTACCATCTAGGGTGTACCTACTCAAATGGCCGGACGACTCCCCCCCTTATGAGCTTCTCTACTAACTCAACTAACTGTGGGTCGTCTCGCTGTGCCTCGCCAATCCACCCCAAAAGAGTAGGCCTAACCTCCAAGGAGGCTAGCAAACCGGGTACAAAGTCAACGGAAGGTCTAAAGTCAATCATAGAATTAAACTCCAAGCTACGTTATCCCACGAACAATGGACTCACAGACAGCCTTCTTCTGCTTAAGGCGTCTGCCACCACGTTACCCTTGCCAGGGGTATACGCTATCTCAAACTCATAGGATGCTAAGAATTCCATCCACCTTTGTTGTCTTAAGACAATGCGCTCAAAGAGTCTCCAACACTTCCCTAAGATGTTGAGCATGCTTTTCTTCACTTCTAGAGAAAATCAGGATATTCTCCCATGCAAAATCGTCACAACTAACCATCTCTCACGCAGACCACCCTAGTCGAGCTCGATATCCCCCAAATGCAAGCCCCAAAGGCCTAAACCAATATCAGACAAACACCCAAGGGATACCTCCTTCGAATTCAGACGACCTACGTGAGATGATACTAGTAAAAACGGCTAAATAATTAAGCCAGTCTCGCTCCAAAATCACCGTTTATCCCATAACGGGCTTTGCTCAACCTATTGAGCACACACGAAGACTTATTTCGCTCCTAGAAAAGACCAAGATGTCATCCACCAAGATCATCACGAACTTATTTAGGTACTCCTTGAACACCCTTCTCATCAAATCAACAAAGTATGCGGAGGCGTTCGTCTAACCAAATGGCATCACCAGCTACTCATAAAACCATCCGGAGTCCTAAAGGCAATCTTCTCTATACTATCCTCAGCCACCTTCAACTGACGAAACCCCGTGGCTAAGTCCAATTGAGAAAATACTGAAGCGCCAACCAACTGATCGAAATGATCATCAATTGTCGGCAATGGGTGTCTATTCTTCTTTGTGAGCTTATTTAGTTCTCTTTGGCCTACACAAAGTCTGAGGGACCCATCCGCCTTCGTGGCAAAAACTACCGGAGCACCCCACTCTGATATACTTCGTCTTATGAACCCCTTCTCAAGCAAATCGCCTACTTGCTTATGGAGTTCCCTCCTCTCACGAGGAGCCATGTGGCACACTGGCCAAGATACTGGTTTGGCATTGTCAACCAGATATATTCGGAAGTCAATCTCCCGCTCCGGAGGTAAGCCCTTCATGTGATAACCCCAAACTTCCACAAGTGAAAGCAAGGAGAAATCAGATGGAATACAACATAAATACAATAAAACAGGACACAGATACAATATAGCAAAGGAGATTCATAGAGTAATAACATTATAGCAGCGGAAAAATATAATGTCATCAATCACAGAAATTCCACAGTCACAGAAAACTAAGATTATTACAACAAGTTTGCAGAAAAGAAATAAGTTTGATGTCTAAAAAGAAAAGAAAAGATGCCAATAGAAACAAAAAGTCTTCAAGCTCCAAGTCATCACCTCTTCTCCCAAGCAGAATCCAAGAGAGAGAAAATAAGCAGCTTCAAAGAAAACTCCAAGCAAAGAATGAACCTGTCTACTTGGCTGCCCGTGTAGAAGAGAGGGCACCCAAGTTTGCAAAAAGGTGAAACAAACTATGGGTCAGTCGTGGGACTGGTGTGAGAATTCTTAAATAACTTATACTAATAAAAATAAGGCAAATCCAAAAGACCACGCCGCTAACGCGGAACGGGTTTACTCTAAGGGACTGCCGTGCATAATTTAAAGTGTCATAATAAATGATTAAATAAGTCGTCAACACGCAATGTCTTTTGAAAAATGGAACCACCATAAGACTCAGGTCCCATCACACAATGCAACGCACACCAAGAGGATAGAGTTTTACCTTATGGTGGTTAAACATGCTAAATACGCCAAATACGTAACTAATACTATTATTAGTGTATATGGTTTCAAACAATTCAAATTATAAGTATCAATCCTAGGAAGCATAGGTACCATTATATTATGCCTCCGTACTAGTAATACAATCAAATCCGTCGGGGTCGTATTGGAAATTTGGGTTTCCATCATGAGTCCAGGCTAGGGAGGACTCCTTACCGATTCGAGACACTCTAGTTAATGCCTCAGGATTACCCGCAGTTAACCCTTGGAAATGGCAGGGCCGGTCCTCACATACAGCTTAGAGGATTAGTTATTCCTAAGTACACGTTCCCCGGTCCTATAGGACCTATCCGAGGCGCCTCATTTCATCATCCTCCAAAAGTAAAATGACTACTAACTAGAAAGAAACGTGCTACTTTCCCTGCGTTCCCTTCCCCCTTTTTAGACTCTACCGGTTTGTGAGGCTCGTGAAGTCATGTTCTTCATACCACAAGGTTCTGCTTTTCAACAAGTAACCCTGATCATTGCATCTTAGTATGCCACACCGCCACTCCATACCGTACTATTGATCGTCCGTCACTATATAAACGGGTGTTAGGTAGAGAATAAATTCTCTACCACCAATCGTTTATATATTAACTGAATATCAACAACATAATATTTTGTGGGGTACGATGTCAGACACACTATCCATTTATACCCATGCTCTAGGTCTGAACTAGGGTCAAACCCGTGAAATCAACACGTACGTTTGGGCAATTACCCCGACCCTTGAATTGGGATCAAACCAATTCAGAGTCTTGATCGTTGTCCATTCGAGGGGAGATTTACGGTCTTCATACGCCGTCTTCATACTTGAATTCTTGAAATCGTACGATCATTTGGAATGGGATTAACCCGGACTTCCCAAATAATCTCGCATTCATATATTTTGAGAAAAACATATTTCATATCGTTATTTTATTTTATAACGATTAATTCTTGCCTTAATTATTTTAATATAATTAATTTCCTTATTTAACGACGCTTCAGGTCAAGGGCGACCTTGGCGTTGTTTTCAATCAATTTTGTTTTTCACTTTCCTCAAAATCTAACCGTTGGATTTTAGCGTAGCTTATATCGTCGGAAAGATTTTTCCAAGACGGTCCTAACGGTTTCAGTTTTGGGAAAATCCGACAGTCGGATCTTCCGGTATAATCATTTAAAAGTTCGATTTCAAAACGCGAACTACTGCGCTCGATTCGTTATATTTTAATTATATATATAAATATATATAAATAATTCGTTTAGTTTATCGTCCCTACGTGCAGCTTACATTTCTCTTAACTTTCACCTTTCTACTTACATGATAATGTAGTTTAGGATTAGACGATAATTCTTCCCTTTTTAATTCATTATTATTTATTTTCTACTTTATAATTTTCATTTAAGAATGTAAATTATAATGTGCCATCCCATTCATTTCTTTATATGTTTCTTTTCCAATTTCATTATGAATAATGAACACTTTCCTATGGTGTAAGTTCCCTTTTACCTACATTATAAATAATGTTAATGTTTCAATACAGTTCCTTACCTTTCATTTAACATTATAAATAATGTTATTCTTACATACGTTTCATTCCTTTTATTTACCATTATAAATAATGTTATACCTTACATACAGTTTCATTTCTTTTATATAACATTATAAATAATGTTAATTCTTCCTACGGAGTGAATTCTCTTTTTATATACATTATAAAATAATGTTAATACCATACGGTATAAATTCTTATGTGTTAACATTAAAATTAAATGTTAACTTGACATACGATGAAATTTTCTCTTATATTAACATTAAAAATAATGTTAACTACATACAGTGTTATTTTCTTTTTAACATTAACATTAAAATGTCAATATCATACAATGGTGTTATTCTTATAATATAATGCATAAATAAAATGTAATCTCTTTCCTACAGTTAATCCTCTTTAAATTACCATTATAACTAATGTCGATTTCCCATGCATTGTAAATTACTTATTTTTAACATTAAGAATAATGTACTCTTCCTACGATAGAAATACTCTTTTTATTAACTTTTGAAATAATGTTACATTTACATACAATAAATGTTAATGAACCATATAGTGAGTTTTTCTCTTTTATTTTCCCTTCCATTAACATTAGAAATAAATGTTAATGAATCATACAATGCATTTTCTATATTTTTAATATAGACAAAAATGTTAAATTATCATATGGCGAAATTTTCTATATAACATTAACAAAAAATTTCCATTCAATATACGGTGAAAATTTTCTATAATTCCAATATTAACACTAATAAATGTTAATCTCATACGGTTCATTTTCTTAGTACATAACATTAAAAATAATGTTAATGAATCATACGGTGACATTTTCATATTTAACAAAATAAGTATCAATCAATCATACGGTAAATATTTTCATTTTTTACAAAATGCTATTTTATCATACGATGCAAATTTATATTTTTATAACATGCCCAAAAATGTTATTTAACATACAATGCAAACTTATATTTTTTATAACATGACCAAAAATGTTATTTAACATACACTGCAAACTTATATTTTTATAACATTAAATAAAAATGACAAAAATACCATTCACATACAATGCATTCTTATATGTTAAACATTAAATAAAAATGACAAAAATACTATTCACATACAATGCATTCTTATATGTTAAACATTAAATAAAAATGACAAAAAATACTATTCACATACAATGCATTCTTATATGTTAAACATTAAATAAAAATGACAAAAATACTATTCACATACAATGCATTCTTATATGTTAAACATTAAATAAAAATGACAAAAATACTATTCACATACAATGCATTCTTATATGTTAAACATTAAATAAAAATGACAAAAATACTATTCACATACAATGCATTCTTATATGTTAAACATTAAATAAAAATGACAAAAATACTATTCACATACAATGCATTCTTATATGTTAAACATTAAATAAAAATGACAAAAATACTATTCACATACAATGCATTCTTATATGTTAAACATTAAATAAAAATGACAAAAATACTATTATCTTAACATTAAAAATAATGCTAAATCATCCTTTCTTTTTATATAACAAAAATGAATGTTAATTTAATATGCATTCATTTCATTTTTAATTAACATAAAAAAAAAATGTTAGTTTAACCTACAATACATTTTTCTTTTTATTAACATTAACAATAAATGTTAATTTTACATGCCTTACATTTCATATTTATTAACATTAAAAATAAATGTTAATTTTTCATGAAATGAAAATTCTTTTATTTCTTAACACTTAAACAAAAATGTTATTTTACTTACAATGCATTTTCTATTTTTTTAACATAACCAAAATGCTAGTTTACATAAAATGCAAATTTATATATTTTTAACATGACAAAACGCTGGTTTAACATACAGTGCATTTTTATATTAATAACATGCCAAAAATGCTGATTTAACATACAGTGTATTTTCTATGTAACATTAACAAAAATGTTATTGAATCATACGGTGTATATTTTCATATTTTTATCATAACAAAAATGTCATTTATTTCATACGATGTATATTTTCATATTTTAACATAACAAAAAGTTATATTATCATACGAAGTCATTTTCTATATTAATATGTACAAAATGTCACTCTAACATACAATGAACAAATTCAACATTTTCTATTTTAGTATATTAAAATGTTAATTATCATACAATGAACATTTTCAACATTTTCCACAAATGTCATTATCATAAGGTGACCGTTCTTTATATTAACATTAAATAAAAATGTTAATTTCATACGGTGAACATTATATTAACAAAAATTGCTCATTAACATACGGTGAATAATTTATATTTTAATATTGACAAAATTTATCAATTAACATACTATGGCAATTTCTATTTTATTAATGAACAAAAATAGTGCCCATCAACATACGGTGTATAATCCCATTTTATAATGACACAAATTTGTCCAAAAACATATAGTGACATATTCAATTTTATACATACCAAATGTCATTGAACATACAATGAATAATTTTCTATTTTTAAACATTGACAAAAATGCCAATGAACATACCATGAATAATTTTCTATTTTAAACATTGGCAAAAATGCCAATGAACATACCATGAATAATTTTCTATTTTAAACATTGGCAAAAATGCCAATGAACATACCATGAATAATTTTCTATTTTAAACATTGGCAAAAATGCCAATGAACATACTATGAATAATTTTCTATTAAATATTGAACAAATTTGTTCATTAACATAGTCAATTCTATTTACCTATGAACATGAAATCAAGGGATCTAATATTAGTCATTCAATCATATAACAAGGCATCACCAAATCATAACCAACAACAGATCAGAATCATATTATAATCGCATCATATACTGAATAGTTTATTTTAATGTAAAATTTTTAAATAAAGGATTCTCACCTTGCTTGGATAATAAATATAATAAATCCAAATTAATTTTCAGAAGGCTCCAATCGGTCTCAGCAAATACTACTCGTCCTCACGGTCATGTCGGATCTGAAATTTTCAGAATCGGTGTTCAAACGAATAAGTTATCAATGTTTTTAATTAACCAGACTTTTAACAACTGCTTCTGTCACGCTTAAAAGCGTTACAAAATCTGAAATAATTCATACCCTTATGTTCAAAACTTCAAATCTGGATTTCTCTTGATTTACTGAACGGTTTTGGGTGCCGTTTGTTGGAGCTTGGAGTGCTACGAGAGGTCGATCTTCGCCGGGAGTTGGGGGCGGTGCGGTTGGACGTGGTGGGGCCCAGGGGGCTGCGTTCGGCGCGAGTTTGCGGGCTCGGTGGCGGAGCTACAGGGCACGAGGGAGGCTGAGATTTGTCGGAGAACGTAGAGCTCGGAGAGAGCTTCGAAATGAGTACAAGTTTGTTGAAAACCGTTGAGAAACGAGAGAGATAAGTGAGTTCAAAGATTCGGTCTACAATGGGTTTCACGGCGGCTGATAACGAGAGGAAGAAGAAGAAGTATACGTACTGTATACGGGTATATATACTAGTATTTAGGGTTTTATTTTAATTAATTAATTAATTAATTAATTAATTAATTCTAGAAAATACGGTTTTCACATACGATCTCTGATTCGCGCTCAACGACTGTCGAACTTAATGTTTTCACGCCTTCTGAACGCGATGGCGCTATCCCCATGGTCCAATTCTGAAGTTATAGTATGGTTTACTTTTATTTTCAAATAAATCCTTTATTTTAAATTCGAACGTAAATATAATTTTGCCGGGGCCACATACGAAGTCAGAAAAATCCGGAAAAATTATTTTTGGCTTTCTTATGCCGATACGATCACAACAAAATTCGTTTCGTTCAATTTTGAGACTTTTTGAAAAATGGCTATTTTCAGGGCGAATATATTTTATATCAAAAATACAATTTGAAAACAGTAATTTCTATAACTCAAAATATATAAGTGTTTACTGTTTTTCAATGCAGAAACGTCATTCTGAGCTCAATGGAAGTGGTTTCGAGTTCAAATTCCTACATATGTGAAAAGTAGCATTTTTGTCCTATGCAAATTTCCCACCGACCTTTCTAAAAATTGAATTAGCCATAACTTTTGATTTCCGCTATGAAATTTCGATTTTTCGGATTCGTTGGAAAGATATTTTTAAATAGATTCTAATATTTTTGGTTTTACTAAAATCCGTTAAATTTTGCATCCTGTATGGTTAGTCAAAGTTCAAGTTTGACTTTTCAAACTACCGCGCCATTTCTAGCTCTTTTTATATTTAAAATTAATTTATTCATTCTAACTTCGATTTGAACCAAATTTGTGATCCTTATTATTTAAAATAGATTATTTTAAATATCAAAACTCATTTAAAATCACTTAAAATAAATTTTAACTTGGCCCCAAAATTCAGGGTCGTTACAGTCTCCCCCACTTAAGAACTTTTCGTCCCCGAAAAGGAAAAAGAAAAATAGAAGAGGAAAAGAGGAAGAATAAACACAGAGAATGTTTTTAACAGAGATGGTACCGTCTATAACATCAGGCTTTCCACCGAAGAAGTTGGTCCTTTCGCTCCTTCGTACACATGTGCCAATTGAGCATCGCCACTTCTCTTAGTCTTCTTCGAACGTATGATCAAGGAAAGAGTCAAAACAACAGAAAAGGTGATTCTAAAAGATCGAAGGATGAATGAAAAGATGACGATAAAATGACTGGCTATTATGTATCTCATGAACTGTTCGCCATAGAATATAGTGATTCTATGTAAACGAATTATTATAGATATGTTGTACTCCGCTTTGTAAACCAAAGCTCTGATACCAACTGTGATAACCCCAAACTTCCACAAGTGAAAGCAAGGAGAAATCATATGGAATACAACATAAATACAATAAAACAGGACACAGATACAATATAGCAAAGGAGATTCATAGAGTAATAACATTATAGCAGCGGAAAAATATAATGTCATCAATCACAGAAATTCCACAGTCACAGAAAACTAAGATTATTACAACAAGTTTGCAGAAAAGAAATAAGTTTGATGTCTAAAAAGAAAAGAAAAGATGCCAATAGAAACAAAAAGTCTTCAAGCTCCAAGTCATCACCTCTTCTCCCAAGCAGAATCCAAGAGAGAGAAAATAAGCAGCTTCAAAGAAAACTCCAAGCAAAGAATGAACCTGTCTACTTGGCTGCCCGTGTAGAAGAGAGGGCACCCAAGTTTGCAAAAAGGTGAAACAAACTATGGGTCAGTCGTGGGACTGGTGTGAGAATTCTTAAATAACTTATACTAATAAAAATAAGGCAAATCCAAAAGACCACGCCGCTAACGCGGAACGGGTTTACTCTAAGGGACTGCCGTGCATAATTTAAAGTGTCATAATAAATGATTAAATAAGTCGTCAACACGCAATGTCTTTTGAAAAATGGAACCACCATAAGACTCAGGTCCCATCACACAATGCAACGCACACCAAGAGGATAGAGTTTTACCTTATGGTGGTTAAACATGCTAAATACGCCAAATACGTAACTAATACTATTATTAGTGTATATGGTTTCAAACAATTCAAATTATAAGTATCAATCCTAGGAAGCATAGGTACCATTATATTATGCCTCCGTACTAGTAATACAATCAAATCCGTCGGGGTCGTATTGGAAATTTGGGTTTCCATCATGAGTCCAGGCTAGAGAGGACTCCTTACCGATTCGAGACACTCTAGTTAATGCCTCAGGATTACCCGCAGTTAACCCTTGGAAATGGCAGGGCCGGTCCTCACATACAGCTTAGAGGATTAGTTATTCCTAAGTACACGTTCCCCGGTCCTATAGGACCTATCCGAGGCGCCTCATTTCATCATCCTCCAAAAGTAAAATGACTACTAACTAGAAAGAAACGTGCTACTTTCCCTGTGTTCCCTTCCCCCTTTTTAGACTCTACCGGTTTGTGAGGCTCGTGAAGTCATGTTCTTCATACCACAAGGTTCTGCTTTTCAACAAGTAACCCTGATCATTGCATCTTAGTATGCCACACCGCCACTCCATACCATACTATTGATCGTCCGTCACTATATAAACGGGTGTTAAGTAGAGAATAAATTCTCTACCACCAATCGTTTATATATTAACTGAATATCAACAACATAATATTTTGTGGGGTACGATGTCAGACATACTATCCATTTATACCCATGCTCTAGGTCTGAACTAGGGTCAAACCCGTGAAATCAACACGTACGTTTGGGCAATTACCCCGACCCTTGAATTGGGATCAAACCAATTCAGAGTCTTGATCGTTGTCCATTCGAGGGGAGATTTACGGTCTTCATACGCCGTCTTCATACTTGAATTCTTGAAATCGTACGATCATTTGGAATGGGATTAACCCGGACTTCCCAAATAATCTCGCATTCATATATTTTGAGAAAAACATATTTCATATCGTTATTTTATTTTATAACGATTAATTCTTGCCTTAATTATTTTAATATAATTAATTTCCTTATTTAACGACGCTTCAGGTCAAGGGCGACCTTGGCGTTGTTTTCAATCAATTTTGTTTTTCACTTTCCTCAAAATCTAACCGTTGGATTTTAGCGTAGCTTATATCGTCGGAAAGATTTTTCCAAGACGGTCCTAACGGTTTCAGTTTTGGGAAAATCCGACGGTCGGATCTTCCGGTATAATCATTTAAAAGTTCGATTTCAAAACGCGAACTACTGCGCTCGATTCGTTATATTTTAATTATATATATAAATATATATAAATAATTCGTTTAGTTTATCGTCCCTACGTGCAGCTTACATTTCTCTTAACTTTCACCTTTCTACTTACATGATAATGTAGTTTAGGATTAGACGATAATTCTTCCCTTTTTAATTCATTATTATTTATTTTCTACTTTATAATTTTCATTTAAGAATGTAAATTATAATGTGTCATCCCATTCATTTCTTTATATGTTTCTTTTCCAATTTCATTATGAATAATGAACACTTTCCTATGGTGTAAGTTCCCTTTTACCTACATTATAAATAATGTTAATGTTTCAATACAGTTCCTTACCTTTCATTTAACATTATAAATAATGTTATTCTTACATACGTTTCATTCCTTTTATTTACCATTATAAATAATGTTATACCTTACATACAGTTTCATTTCTTTTATATAACATTATAAATAATGTTAATTCTTCCTACGGAGTGAATTCTCTTTTTATATACATTATAAAATAATGTTAATACCATACGGTATAAATTCTTATGTGTTAACATTAAAATTAAATGTTAACTTGACATACGATGAAATTTTCTCTTATATTAACATTAAAAATAATGTTAACTACATACAGTGTTATTTTCTTTTTAACATTAACATTAAAATGTCAATATCATACAATGGTGTTATTCTTATAATATAATGCATAAATAAAATGTAATCTCTTTCCTACAGTTAATCCTCTTTAAATTACCATTATAACTAATGTCGATTTCCCATGCATTGTAAATTACTTATTTTTAACATTAAGAATAATGTACTCTTCCTACGATAGAAATACTCTTTTTATTAACTTTTGAAATAATGTTACATTTACATACAATAAATGTTAATGAACCATATAGTGAGTTTTTCTCTTTTATTTTCCCTTCCATTAACATTAGAAATAAATGTTAATGAATCATACAATGCATTTTATATATTTTTAATATAGACAAAAATGTTAAATTATCATATGGTGAAATTTTCTATATAACATTAACAAAAATTTTCGATTCAACATACGGTGAAAATTTTCTATAATTCTAATATTAACACTAATGAATGTTAATCTCATACGGTTCATTTTCTTAGTACATAACATTAAAAATAATGTTAATGAATCATACGGTGACATTTTCATATTTAACAAAATAAGTATCAATCAATCATACGGTAAATATTTTCATTTTTTACAAAATGCTATTTTATCATACGATGCAAATTTATATTTTTATAACATGCCCAAAAATGTTATTTAACATACAATGCAAACTTATATTTTTATAACATGACCAAAAATGTTATTTAACATACACTGCAAACTTATATTTTTATAACATTAAATAAAAATGACAAAAATACCATTCACATACAATGCATTCTTATATGTTAAACATTAAATAAAAATGACAAAAATACTATTCACATACAATGCATTCTTATATGTTAAACATTAAATAAAAATGACAAAAAATACTATTCACATACAATGCATTCTTATATGTTAAACATTAAATAAAAATGACAAAAATACTATTCACATACAATGCATTCTTATATGTTAAACATTAAATAAAAATGACAAGAATACTATTCACATACAATGCATTCTTATATGTTAAACATTAAATAAAAATGACAAAAATACTATTCACATACAATGCATTCTTATATGTTAAACATTAAATAAAAATGACAAAAATACTATTCACATACAATGCATTCTTATATGTTAAACATTAAATAAAAATGACAAAAATACTATTCACATACAATGCATTCTTATATGTTAAACATTAAATAAAAATGACAAAAATACTATTCACATACAATGCATTCTTATATGTTAAACATTAAATAAAAATGACAAAAATATTATTATCTTAACATTAAAAATAATGCTAAATCATCCTTTCTTTTTATATAACAAAAATGAATGTTAATTTAATATGCATTCATTTCATTTTTAATTAACATAAAAAAAAAATGTTAGTTTAACCTACAATACATTTTTCTTTTTATTAACATTAACAATAAATGTTAATTTTACATGTCTTACATTTCATATTTATTAACATTAAAAATAAATGTTAATTTTTCATGAAATGAAAATTCTTTTATTTCTTAACACTTAAACAAAAATGTTATTTTACTTACAATGCATTTTCTATTTTTTTAACATAACCAAAATGCTAGTTTACATAAAATGCAAATTTATATATTTTTAACATGACAAAACGCTGGTTTAACATACAGTGCATTTTTATATTAATAACATGCCAAAAATGCTGATTTAACATACAGTGTATTTTCTATGTAACATTAACAAAAATGTTATTGAATCATACGGTGTATATTTTCATATTTTTATCATAACAAAAATGTCATTTATTTCATACGATGTATATTTTCATATTTTAACACAACAAAAAGTTACATTATCATACGAAGTCATTTTCTATATTAATATGTACAAAATGTCACTCTAACATACAATGAACAAATTCAACATTTTCTATTTTAGTACATTAAAATGTTAATTATCATACAATGAACATTTTCAACATTTTCCACAAATGTCATTATCATAAGGTGACCGTTCTTTATATTAACATTAAATAAAAATGTTAATTTCATACGGTGAACGTTATATTAACAAAAATTGCTCATTAACATACGGTGAATAATTTCTATTTTAATATTGACAAAATTTATCAATTAACATACTATGGCAATTTCTATTTTATTAATGAACAAAAATAGTGCCCATCAACATACGGTGTATAATCCCATTTTATAATGACACAAATTTGTCCATAAACATATAGTGACATATTCAATTTTATACATACCAAATGTCATTGAACATACAATGAATAATTTTCTATTTTTAAACATTGACAAAAATGCCAATGAACATACCATGAATAATTTTCTATTTTAAACATTGGCAAAAATGCCAATGAACATACCATGAATAATTTTCTATTTTAAACATTGGCAAAAATGCCAATGAACATACCATGAATAATTTTCTATTTTAAACATTGGCAAAAATGCCAATGAACATACCATGAATAATTTTCTATTAAATATTGAACAAATTTGTTCATTAACATAGTCAATTCTATTTACCTATGAACATGAAATCAAGGGATCTAATATTAGTCATTCAATCATATAACAAGGCATCACCAAATCATAACCAACAACAGATCAGAATCATATTATAATCGCATCATATACTGAATAGTTTTTTTAATGTAAAATTTTTAAATAAAGGATTCTCACCTTGCTTGGATAATAAATATAATAAATCCAAATTAATTTTCAGAAGGCTCCAATCGGTCTCAGCAAATACTACTCGTCCTCACGGTCATGTCGGATCTGAAATTTTCAGAATCGGTGTTCAAACGAATAAGTTATCAATGTTTTTAATTAACCAGACTTTTAACAACTGCTTCTGTCACGCTTAAACGCGTTACAAAATCTGAAATAATTCATACCCTTATGTTCAAAACTTCAAATCCGGATTTCTCTTGATTTACTGAACGGTTTTGGGTGCCGTTTGTTGGAGCTTGGAGTGCTACGAGAGGCCGATCTTCGCCGGGAGTTGGGGGCGGTGCGGTTGGACGTGGTGGGGCCCAGGGGGCTGCGTTCGGCGCGAGTTTGCGAGCTCGGTGGCGGAGCTACAAGGCACGAGGGAGGCTGAGATTTGTCGGAGAACGTAGAGCTCGGAGAGAGCTTCGAAATGAGTACAAGTTTGTTGAAAACCGTTGAGAAACGAGAGAGATAAGTGAGTTCAAAGATTCGGTCTACAATGGGTTTCACGGCGGCTGATAACGAGAGGAAGAAGAAGAAGTATACGTACTGTATACGGGTATATATACTAGTATTTAGGGTTTTATTTTAATTAATTAATTAATTAATTAATTCTAGAAAATACGGTTTTCACATACGATCTCTGATTCGCGCTCAACGACTGTCGAACTTAATGTTTTCACGCCTTTTGAACGCGATGGTGCTATCCCCATGGTCCAATTCTGAAGTTACAGTATGGTTTACTTTTATTTTCAAATAAATCCTTTATTTTAAATTCGAACGTAAATATAATTTTGCCGGGGCCACATACGAAGTCAGAAAAATCCGGAAAAATTATTTTTGGCTTTCTTATGCCGATACGATCACAACAAAATTCGTTTCGTTCAATTTTGAGACTTTTTGAAAAATGGCTATTTTCAGGGCGAATATATTTTATATCAAAAATACAATTTGAAAACAGTAATTTCTGTAACTCAAAATATATAAGTGTTTACTGTTTTTCAATGCAGAAACGTCATTCTGAGCTCAATGGAAGTGGTTTCGAGTTCAAATTCCTACATATGTGAAAAGTTGCATTTTTGTCCTATGCAAATTTCCCACCGACCTTTCTAAAAATTGAATTAGCCATAACTTTTGATTTCCGCTATGAAATTTCGATTTTTCGGATTCGTTGGAAAGATATTTTTAAATAGATTCTAATATTTTTGGTTTTACTAAAATCCGTTAAATTTTGCATCCTGTATGGTTAGTCAAAGTTCAAGTTTGACTTTTCAAACTACCGCGCCATTTCTAGCTCTTTTTATATTTAAAATTAATTTATTCATTCTAACTTCGATTTGAACCAAATTTGTGATCCTTATTATTTAAAATAGATTATTTTAAATATCAAAACTCATTTAAAATCACTTAAAATAAATTTTAACTTGGCCCCAAAATTCAGGGTCGTTACACTTCACCTCCTCAAAACACATCCGAGTATTCCCGGACCACTCTACAGATTGCAAACTCTCGACCGACATGTCAAGCGATTCTAGATAACTTAGCATAACCAATTCCATGGGATTACAAGAGATTTCGAGAGTGTTACCCAAGCGGGTCATAAGCCTAACAACTCTCCCTCCACAATAAGAACGGCACTATTACTGGATAACCAGTCCATGCCCAAAACTAACCCATAGCCCGTGAAGCCCAAAAAGCATCACATCTAAACCCAGCGCCAAGTATAGCAACTTTCCAACCCAAACACATCATGGAGCCCCAATTGGGTTTGAAACAACTAAGGGATCACCTACTAAACTGGTGTCTAAGTGCAGTGACTCAACTAACAATGATGAGATAAACGAATTCAATGCGTCAAAATCAAATAAAGTACGGACAGGATGTTCGATCAGAAAAACTAGACTTTCAATAGAAATAGTTCTACCTCTTTCCCGAATCGCGAGAGCCTGTACTTGCCCCCTAGCCTGACCTGGTGCCACAAGAGCTTGCACCTGTCCTCCTAAGATAGACCCCGTCCTTTGCTCCTTCTTTGGACAGTCTTTCATCAGATGCCCTGCTTCGCCACAGTGGAAGCAGCCAGTCTTAGTCTTCTTACGACAATCTTTGTTTAGGTGGCCTAGTGTCCCACAATTGAAGCACCTCTTCTTTCCCTTGCCACCCTTACCTTTCGCACTCTTATTTTGTTGTTGAGGTTTCTTCTGATCTCCCTTCTTCTCGGGTGCCATAATAGCATTGGGGCCCCTCTCTTCCTTATACATGAATTCCATGTCTACTAACTTCTCGAAGGTGGCCCCCATAGAGATGTGGGTCATAGCCAACCCATGCATCGGTTCGTTCAAGCCTTTAACGAACCTCAAAGCCTTCTCTTCCGGTGTGTTTACCAAGTCTATATTGAACTTCGCTAACTGATTAAACTTGTTAACATATTCTTTCACTGACAAGTTCCCTTGCTTTAAGTTCAAAAACCTTTCCACGTGCATATTTTCTTCCGCTTTTGAGAGAAACTTTGCCTCAATCCTTTGCCTGAAATCCACCCAAGAGTCAATAGGGCGTTCTCCATTGGTGACCTCCCACCAGAACGAGGCCTCTCCTTCCATTAACCAAGCGGCTAACCTGACTTTCTTTCCCTCTTCCACTTCCAAAATTTCCATCAATTCTTCCGTCTCATTAAGCCAATCCCTAGCTCCCACAAAAGGTTTTCCTCCCATAGCCTTAAACTTCCTACAAGTCATAGCAAAAGTATCCGCGCGAGGAGGAACGAGTGCAATGGGTGGAGGAGGAACATTTGCTGGACCCGCAGCGGCGGCCCTAGCCTCTAACAACCTCCTATACCATACTGGTACCGCTATACCATCCGGAAGATAAAGATCTTCAGCCATGCTGAGACGAAAAAGGAAAGATTCAAACGGAGAATTCAAAAGATAAAGATATGTCTATCGGGGATTATGCTTTTCTTTCAAAAACTTTTCTCTTAAAAGACATGTTTTTGAAAATACTCCTTTCAAAATATTCTTAGAAAATAGTTTTTCTTGAAATTTTATCTGTTCCGGTAACCTTAAGCTCTGATACCACGTGTAACACCCCACACCCGCTATGGTCACTCTCTAAGGGAATGCCATAACATCGGTGGAGTATTTTAAGTGAATATAGAACAGAAAAATTACAGCAAGACAGATATAAGTAATACTTGAAAATTTCAAAACGTCATTTCATTACAGCAGAAAGTAAAACATGTTTGGTTACATCACAAAACCATAATAAGAGTCAAGTACAAAATATCCATCCTGATAAATAAAAGTACATAATCCCAATACATGAACTGATAGCCATAAAAGAAAGGGTAAGCTGAGCTCTACACCTATGGTCCAAGCTCCAAAAGAGAATAAAGCAGCCTGATCAAAGCCCACTCGTACTGGGCCCACTCTGATAACCTGAGGGTTGGGAAAAAAAGATAAAAACAACGGGGTCAGACATAAGTCTGAGCGAGTCCTATAACTTTAACAATACAATCATTAAAGTAACCAGAGAAGACATAAGCTTGATATACGGTAACGTCTGGGGATGAATGGCTACACTAAGCAGCTTGGCAGACTTAGGACAAACTAAGATAACCGTAAAGACGCATTTTCCCACTCAAGGATAATTCCTAGATTTCACCACCCCAGATTTACCCTCCCAAGGGTAATTCCTACACTGCACCACACCAGTTCTACCCACCCAAGGGTAATTCCTACTTAAAGGTTGATCCCACTAAGTGTACTTAGAAATTTCACCCAGTAGATTCGTGTACCCCTACATAGGTGCCGTCTGCCCCTATCTTTACTAGGTGTACCCACTACTCCCAAGCGATCGGCTCCCTAGCGTAGATACCCGTGCTGGTCCCACAATGGGGTGTATCATTCCCCAAAGTGGCCACCTGATAATATCAACGGTGCACGGCTTTATATCTACATGATGCAACAATGACTTACCAACCAGCCCGGGTCCACACACGCATATGAAACCCGTTGATCCTGTGTTGCCACCGCTAACCCGTTTGGCCTCTTATAGTCAAGCCCAATATGCGTGTCCCGTCACTCGACTAGAGTCGAGCCTACTAAGATACGTTTGGGATATTGGTTGAAATGGGCCCCCACAAGCTACCACCTAAGCTTGTTATTTCTAGTGAATCCCACTTAACCCTTTAACCATGTCCACTTACATGTTATAAATTTTGGTTAAGTCATTAATCATATTTTAATTGCCATTCAAGGCACCCACTAGATCTCTACATGCCACCCAAAAGCACTTACTTAACCCTTTAACCATGTTTTAATTACATGTTCCACTTTGGTTAAGTATTCTAATCGTATTTTCTATTGCCACCTAAGGCAACTACTAGATTTCCTCATGCCACCCAAGGCACCCACTTAACCCCTCATGTCCCACTACATGCTAATAAGGTTAAGTGTTTCTTAATTAATTAAGACCGTGATCTCCCATAAAGACCTCCCACATTAGACTGGCTTTTATGACAACTGGTTAAGCCGGTAGGGTCCGGGCAGTTTTACGTCATAACAGAGTCTAACCTCGTGTCTTTACTTTAATTACGTATTTAATTTGTGCCTAAGACCTCCCACATTGGGCTAACATTTGTAGCAACTGGTTAAGCCGGTAGGGTCCGGGCAGTTTTACACTACAAATGAGTCCAACCTCGTGTCTTAGTCGATTAATTACACCTAATTAATCACCCCCATATTAATTATCCCTAATTAATATCAAGTTTTTCATAACATGGGTAGACCTAACTCAATAGGTAAATTCCCATGGGGTAGACCTAACTCAATAGGTAAATTCCCACTTATGTTAATTTATTTTTATGGTATGCTTAATCATAACCATTTCACACCATTTCATTAACATGTCTATTATCCCCATCGTTTCCCACGTACTTATGCTAACACGACATATTTCCAAGAGAAGATTCTCTCACAATTAACATGGGTTTCACTTAGCATACATTAGCATTAACATGGGTTAAAAGGTGTCCACTTACATCATGATATTAACCCAACTAGCATTACTAAATAACCCAACTTGCATGAACATACATATGTCATGTATAAAGGCAACTTGCATAAGTGTTCATAGGTTATACAAAGGTGAACTTGCATGTGTCTTAAAGGTGTGAACTTGCACAACATGTTACATGTTAACTTGCATAACATCATACACATAACTTGCATAATATCATAAACATAACTTGCATATCAACATACACATAACTTGCATAACATCATGCACATAACTTGCATAACATCATACACATAACTTGCATATGAACTTGCATAACAACATGCACATAACTTACATAACATCATACACATAACTTGCATAACATGTTGAACTTGCATATAAGCATACACATAACTTGCATAACATGTTGAACTTGCATATAAGCATACACATAACTTGCATAACATGTTGAACTTGCATCTTAAAGGAGGGTAGACATGCATATATATATATATATATATATATATATATATATATATATATATATATATATATATATATATATATATACATAGCATATAAAGGTGTCATCTTGCATATGTATGCATCACATAAAAAGGGTAAACTTGCATGTCATGATTTATGCATAATACCAAACACTTAGCATGCATAAAACCACATACTTAGCATGCATAGAATCAATTACTTATTATGCATAAACCCACCACTTAACTTGCATAAACCCACATACTTAACTTGCATAAACTCACATATCCAACTTGCATAAACTCACATATTCAACATGCATAAACTCACATATTCAACATGCATAAACATAGGATTAATATTAAACATAGATTAGCATATTCACATCATATCATATGACTTGAAAACCCATTAATCCTCATGCAAAACCATAGATCTCATCATATCTCATCTACTTAATTTAACAATTGATCATCAAAGTGATAGAAACTCACAACTAGCAAATTTGCACTCCAAATGAAGAAGATTTAGATGCTTAGAATGGATTAGAGGTTGATTAAAGAGTGATTAGCTTGCAACCCTCTTCATAAATTAGTGGAGGCCATGATCAAGTTTCATTTTGTCATAGTTTAGTTACAAGATCTAATTATGAATATTTTAGGGTAGGGTTAGGGTCTTATTTATAGGATTAGGTAGTGTTTTAGGCCCTTAGATTAACCCTAGATTAGATTAGGACCCCTAGATTTCGGAAATCTCTAGAACCCAGCCCAAGACTCAACCAAAAACCAGATCTGGTGCACCCAGATCAACAGGGCCGACACCCTGTGTCGACACCCCTGTCGACAGGGCTGTCGACACCCCTGTCGACAGGGCTGTCGACACCCCTGTCGACATGCCTGTCGACACCCCTGTCGACATGCCTGTCGACACGGGGCTAGGCGGGAACTTTCCCACCGTTTCCTCTTTTGGCTCCAAACTTGTTTTAGAACTGAATTTTAAATCTGTTTTTAACTTTGAATTTTCTGAAAACTTCTTTGGGCCTCAACTGGGCCATACGGACTCCGATTTACAAAATTTCGGACTCTATTCTGCGTATTTTTCCAAGACGAACGCAATGACGCAGCCCGTTTCCCCTGATTCAAATTATTAAATTTAATTCTGCCTGATTTCTATTATAACAAGGTATTCAACATACGGGGTGTTACAGGGTAACCCCTTCACCTCAACAAAGACATCTGGATATTCTCGGACCACTCTTACAGATTGCAAATTGTCGATGGAAGAGTCAAGAGATTCAAGATAACACAACATGACCGGACCCTTAGGGTTACAAGAAATTTCAAGGGTATTACCAAGGCGAGTCATGAGCCTCACTACCCTTCGTTCACAATCAAGAATGGCTCCATAATTGGACATCCAATCCATACCTAGAATCAATCTGTATCCCATAAATCCGAGAACATAAGCATTACACGTGAATTCTACGCTTAAGATAGAAATTCTCAAATCCACACAAATCATAGATAAATGAGCGGAGCCCCCAATTGGATTTGAAACTATAACGGGATCCTCAACTAGACTAGTACTTAAGTGCAGATTTTCAACAATATCAGAAGAAATAAAAGTATGCGATGCGCCAGAGTCAAATAAGGTTCGAACAGGAAAGTAGAAATGTAAACCAGGCTTTCTACAGAAATATTACTACCTCGATCAAGAGCTGGAGTGGTGTTGAGAGCATGCAACTTCCCTTCAGAAGGTCCTGCTCACTGGGTCTGCCCCTGCCCCTATCCTTGCTTCTTAGGGCAATCCTTGCTGATGTGTCCAGTATCTCCACAATGAAAGCATTCACCCAACTTTCTCTTCTTCTTTCTACAGTCTTTAGCTAGATGTCCCGTAATACCACAAAAGTTACACTTCCTTATCTCGCGTGCCTTGTTATTATTGTTGTTGTTGCCCTTGTTATTCTTGTTATTTTTGTTGCCTCCGTTCTTGAAATCAACTTTCTTATTCTGAGTCTCATTAGGCTTAACCTCCTTCTTGCTATTCTTATCTTCCTCATGAAGTAGAGCCATATCAACCAAGCTTTCAAAGGTCGCCCCCATGGGTATGTGAGTTATGGCCAAACTGTGTAATGGCTCGCTCAATCCTCGAGCAAAGCGTACAGCCTTTTTCTGGGCCGTATTGACCATGTCCAAACCGAACCGAGCAAGCTGATTAAACTTATTCATGTACTACCTAACAGACATGTCCCCTTGCTTGAGTGCTAGGAACATCTCGATCTGAAGGATCTCTTCTGCTGACGATAAGAATTTAAGCCAAAACCTCTCTCTAAAGTCTGCCCAAGTCTCAACTGGCCTGGTAGCGTTGGTGACTTCCCACCAAAATGCAGCTTCCTCTTTCAACAACCATGCTACCAACTGAACTTTCCTATGGTCCGCCACATCAAAGATAATAAACAAGTCTTCAGTCTCCTTTAGCCAGTTTCGTGCCTCAACGAAGGTTTCAGTTCCAACGAAGTTCTTGCCGCCCATTGCTTTAAAGTCTTTGCATATTTTGGCAAAGGCGGTACCAGGAGGAGGAGGAACCGCGACCACTGGGGGAGGAGGAGGAGGGATGTCTGTCGGGCCTGCGCCGTTGACCCTAGCTTCTAAGTACCTTCAGAACCATCCAGGTACGGGTACTCTCTCAGGAAGGATAAGATCAGACATGCTGAAAAACGAAAAGAAAAAGATTCAAACGAGGAAACAAAGGAAAGTGCTAATGGCTTTTAGGGAATATCCTTTTCAAACATAAAACTTTTATTGAAAAGTGCTTCTTTATAAACGGTTTTGGAAAATAGTTTCAAAAGGTTTTTTTTTTTAAAAAAAAACTTTTGTCCCGTCTGGTAACCTTCTGCTCTGATACCAAGTGTATCACCCTACCTCCGCTAGGGTCACTCACAAAGGGAATGTACTAGTTTTGGTGGAGTATTATCTAGGTAAACATACACAGAGATATCACAAGGCAGAACATAAATAAAGCAGAGGTAGAAATTAAAAACCATATTTCATTACTTTCAAGAAAAGAGTCAAAACCTCATATATCCAAGGTACAAATTATTCCATTACATCAAGTTCTAAATAAAGAAGCATAAAATTAAGATAACAAAAGTAAATTATTCCCCAAACATAGCAGAAGTGCAGCCATAGCATAGCTCAAGACCAAACCGTACATGAGCTGACAGAAAGCAAGCTAAATCCAAGCTAAGAGCTAGTGTTTCCTCCCTGAGAACCTGGGGGGAAACGAAAGAAAAAGGGTCAGTCATAAAGACTGGTAAGTCCTAGTGACTTTCAATATAAAAACTAGTAAAGGTAACAAGACAGGTATAAACTGGAAATAAGCATAAGGATGATGATAAGTCTGGCATGATAAACTAAGATAACTAGATAACTCAAGTATAGCATCGCATGTTCAAGGTTCGCTGCACCAACTGTACTAGTGTTCTAACCCATGTCAAGTATTAATCATGAAATGATCCCTTGGCCCAATATCATGAAGTGACCCATTACGGGGTCCTACGGTACGATCAACTAATCAATCGGCTCCCTACAAGTCCTAGCTCATCAAGTGACTGTGTCATACGGCCCAATCACGAAATGTAGTCACCTGTGCTAGATCCACCCTAGGGTGTATCAAGCCCTCGGGTGCCAACCATCGACACGAATCAAGCATGCACAGTGAAAACCTACGAGTGCCCAATGCCTGCTTTTTCAACTCCGGACTACGTGCACGATCATAATCCGCCTGAACCTACAATGGCGCACCTACTCAGCCGTCGTTCTGGTCGCTTACAATCAGCCCAGTAATCGTGCCCCACCCTGCCTAGTCCCAGGGTATCATGATACATCTAAGTGGGTTACTGATGAAAAGGACCGCGTAACTAGGGTTTCTAATGGGTTAAGTGTTGTCATTCAAATTCGTGACTTAACCCCATTCAAATCATGTATCAAGTTGGTTAAGTGTGTTCAAGTGGTTCATGACTTAACCCTATCAAATCATCGTGTCAAATTGGTTAAGTATATTCAAGTGGTTCATGACTTAACCCTATCATGTGGCATTAATTCATTAATGCAACCCAACCTCTCACATTAGACTAATTGTTGTGGTCACTGGATTTGTCGGGCGGTTCCGGGCAGATTTACACCACAACATAGTCTAACCTCGGGTTCTTGGTGCGATATGACCAACCACCCACATTGGATCCTATTGTTTGCAGTTACTGAATTCGCCGGGCGGTTCCGGGCAGATTTACACTGCAAACTCAACCCAACCTTGAGTTGGCCATTTTCAAGTTTATCTAAGTGTCATGTCCATGTTCAAGTTTTTATTGTCAAAATTCATGTCGAGTTTCATGTCAGGTTTCATGTAAATTTCATGTCAAGTTCTTGTCCATATACAGGTTCAAGTTATAATAACGTTCATGTTCAAGTTCAAAGCCAATTCATGTTTTACCTAATCTACCCAAATCGTATTCCCATCGCACGTAAACTCGAATCGATACAAATAAATCTAATTAGGGAATAACATAAAAAGGGACGGGTATAAGGTGGCAAAAGTGACTACTAGCATATCATGAAATAACTTGAGATAAATGATTACAACTTTACTGGCATATGGAATTTCGGCCTCAAACATTAAGATTCCAAACCTAGCAAAATAAGGTACTAGTCAAGATAACAGTTGACATAAGGTGATAGTCATGGTAACGGTTGACATAAGGTGATAGTCATAAAAATGTGACTAATAGCATATTCAACATTGCAGGCATGATAATATGAGGGGTTTTTCTTTTTGATTTACAACATGAATAGGCCCCAAATCAATGTCATAGTAATATACCCAAAAGTCAAGATCCAAGATGAACAAGAATGGATGTAAAACAGTCATCATACACAGGTCTAATTTCAATTTACACATATTACGTTTACAGTTTAAATCTAAAAGTAACTGGGGCTTATAGATCGTGGTTCGAGAATTAGAAAAAGAAAGTCGATGTTGAATCTTTATATGCTTAGTCGAGTCCTAACAGAAATCCCCAAATCAGCAATTCTCTTAACGTAGTTTCGACGTAGAATGTAACACCCCGTATTTCAGTTAATGCTAAAATTCACTAATTGCAGAATAAATAATCTCGGATGTGAGAATTGGGGGGAAACGGGCTGCGTCATTGCGTTCGTCTGGGAAAAATACGCAGAATAGAGTCCGAGTTTTCGAGAATCGGAGTCCGTATGGCCCGGTTATGGCCCAAACAAGTTTTCAGAAAATTCAAAGTTAAAAACAGATTTAAAAATTAAACATCAGATTTCGAAATTGGAGCCAGCAGGGGGCCAGGCGGGAAAGTTCCCGCCCTACCCATGTCGACAGGGCTGTCGACAGGACTGTCGACTGGGGGGGTCAACTGCCCTGTCGACAGGGGAGTCGACACAGGGTGTCGGCCCTGTTGATCTGGGTGCACCAGATCTGGTTTTTGGTTGAGTCTTGGGCTGGGTTCTAGAGATTTCCTAAATCTAACGGACCTAATCTAACCTAGGGTTAATCTAAGGGCCTAAAACACTCACCTAATCTATAAATACACCCTAAACCTACCCTAATCCATACTAAAAATAGTAATGATGGCCTCATGCCGCCAAAATCAAACTTGAGAGAGCCTCCACTAATTTATGAAGAGGGTTGCAAGCTAATCACTCTCTAATCAATCTCTAATCATCACCATCTTCATATTTAGCAACTAATTCCACTTCATAAGTTTGCTAATCTTGGGTTTGGTGAGTTTCTATCACTTTAACATCAATTGCTAAAGTAAGTAGATTGGGTGTAATGAGACTTATGGTCTTAAATGCGGATTAGTGAGTTTGAATCATTTGTAATGATATGCTACTCTATGTTTTCCTATATTTATGCACATTTAATAAGTGAGTTTATGCATGCTTAATAAGTTGGTTTATGCATGTTTAACAAGTGGGTTTATGCATGTTTAATAAGTGGGTTTATGCATGTTTAACAAGTGAGTTATGCAAGTTCATATGCAAGTTATGTGTATGCTTAAATGCAAGTTTAACATGATATGCAAGTTATACACGCTTATGCAAGTATGTGGATGCTTATGCAAGTTATGTGTATGCTTAAATGCAAGTTTAACATGATATGCAAGTTATGCATGCTTATGCAAGTATGTGGATGCTTATGCAAGTATGTGAATGCTTATGCAAGTTATGTGTATGCTCAAATGCAAGTTTAACGTGATATGCAAGTTATGCATGCTTATGCAAGTATGTGGATGCTTATGCAAGTTATGTGTATGCTTAAATGCATGTTATGCAAGTTATGAGAATGCTTATATGCAAGTTCAACATGTTATGCAAGATATGTGTATGATAATATGCAAACTCACATGCAACATGTTATGCGAGTCATGTGTATGATAATATGCAAGTTTGGGTTAAATGTAGTTGGGTTAATATATGCTCATATATGCAAGTTGACATCCACTTAACCCATGATAAAGTTATATGCTAAGATGTGGTTAAACCCATGATATTTCTGATGGATCTCCCCTTTATTATGTCATGAAATGAGAACGATTTACGTGGGGAACGATGGGGTTAATAAATATGTTAATAAAAGTATGATTGGGTATGATTAAGCATACCATAAAAACAAATTAACATAAGTGGGAATTTACCTATTGAGTTAGGTCTACCCCATGGGAATTTACCTATTGAGTTAGGTCTACCCATGTTATGAAAAATGTGTAATTAATTAGGGATAATTAATTATGGGGGTGATTAATTAGGTGTAATTAATCAACTAAGACACGAGGTTGGACCCTTTTGTAGCGGAAGTCTGCCCGGAACCGACCGGCCATCCAGCGGCTACAAATGATTGGCCCAATGTGGGAGGTCTTAGTCATAAAATAAATACGTGATTAAAGTAAAGACACGAGGTTAGACCCTTTTGATGACAGAAGTCTGCCCGGAACCAACCGGCATATCCAGCAGTCATAAAAGACGGTCTAATGTGAGAGGTCTTTATGAGGTCATGATCTTAATTAATTAATTAAGAAACACTTAACCATATTAGCATGTAGAGGGACATGAGGGGTTAAGTGGGTGCCTTGGGTGGCATGTGGAAATCTAGTGGGTTGCCTTGGGTGGCAATAGAAAATACGATTAGAATACTTAACCAAGTGGAAACATGTAATTAAACATGATTAAAGGGTTAAGTGGGATACACTAGATAAGTGACAAGCTTAGGTGGGTAGCTTGTGGGGGCCCATTTCAACCAGTAACCCATTTGTATCTTTGTGGGCTCGACCCATGTCGAGGACGGGACACGCGTACTGGGCTTGATTATAAGAGGCCAAAACGGGTTAGCGGTGGCAACGCAAGTCCAACGGGTTTCATATGCGTGTGTGGGCCCGGGCTGGTAGATAAGCCGTTGTTGCATCGTGTAGGTATAAGCTGTGCACCGTTGATAGTATTGGGTTGCCACTTTAGGGGAGTGATACACCCCACTGTGGGACCAGCACGGGTATCTACGGTAGGGAGCCGATCGCTTGGGGAGTAGTGGGGTACACCTAGTGGAGATAGGGGCAGACGGCACCTATGTGGTCAGCTAGGGGTACATGAAACTACTAGTTATATCTTTCTTTTAAGTCCTTGGGTGGGATCAATCTTTGAGTAGGAATGACTGGTGTGGTGCAGTTAGTAATTATCCTTGGGTGGGTAGATACGTCTTTACAGTTATCTTAGTTTATCCTAAGGCTACCAAGCTGCTCAGTGTAGCCATTCATCCCCAGACATTACCGTAGGTCAAGTTTATATCTTCTCTGGTTACTTTAATGATTGTATTGTTAAAGTTATAGGACTCGCTCAGACTTATGTCTGACCCCGTTGTTTTTATCTTTTTCCCAACCCTCAGGTCCTACGGTGGATCCTAGCAGTAGTGGAGCTTGATCGGATTGCTGTTCCAGTCTTTAGGAGCTTGGATAGATGTAAAGCTCCAGTTACCCAGTTATCTTTTCTTTTGTCTTGGCTATTGTATGAGAGAGTGGGTTTATGTACTTCTTTATTTTGATGGATATTGTACTTGACTTTTATTGTGGTTTTATGATGTAACCAGACATGTTTACTTCCGTTGTTATGAGATGATGTTTTAAATTTCAAGTACTATTTATATCTGTCTTGTTGTAATTTTTCTGTTCTATATTCACTAAAATACTCCACCGATGCTATGGCATTCCCTTAGTGAGTGACCATAGCGGGCGTGGGGTGTTACACGTGGTATCAGAGCAAAGGTTACCGGAACAGATAAAATTTTTAGAAAACTATTTTTCTAAAAACATTTTTGGAAGAGATATTTTCAAAAAAACATGTCTTTAAAGAGAAAAGTCATAATCCCCAATAGCCATATCTTTATCTTTCGAATTCTCCGTTTTGAATCTTTCCTTTTTCGTTTCAGCATGCCTGAGAATCTTAACTTTCCGGAGGGTGTGACGATACCAGTATGGCATAGGAGATTGATGGAGGCTAGGGCCACCACTGCGGGTCCAGCAAATGTTCCTCCACCAACCATAGCACCCGATCTTCCTCCTCCCCCTCCTCCTCGCACGGATACTTTTGCTAAGACTTGCAAGGAATTTAAAGCTATGGGAGGGAAACCTTTTCAAGGATCTGAAACTTTTGTGGAGGCTAGAGATTGGCTTAAAGAGGTGGAAGAATTGATAGATATCTTTGAGATGGAAGAAGGAAAGAAAGTCAAGTTACCTGCTTGGTTAATGAAAGGAGAGGCCTCATTCTGGTGGGAGGTTACTAATGGAGAACGCCCCGTTGACTCTTGGGCGGATTTTAGGCAAAGATTTGTGGCAAAGTTTCTCTCAAGGGCGGAGGAGAACCTGTATATGGAAAGATTTTTGACACTAAAGCAAGGAAATCTCTCGGTGAAGGAATATGTCAACAAGTTTAATCAATTGGCAAGGTTTGGCCTAGACATGGTGAATACACCGGAGAAGAAGGCTTTGAGGTTCGTGAAAGGCTTGAATGAACCAATGCATGGGTTGGCTATGACTCATATCCCTATGGGGGCCACCTTTGAGAAGCTAGTTGACATGGCACTCATGCATGAAGAAGAGAAGGGTCCCAATGCTAATAAGGCACCCGAGAAGAAGGGAGATCAAAAGAGACCTCAGCAACAACAACAAAACAAAGGTGGGAAAGGCAACGGTGGCAAGGGCAAGAAGAAGAAGTGTTTCAATTGTGGGACACCTGGCCACCTAAGCAAGGATTGTCGCAAGAAGAAGAAGACTGGCTGCTTCCACTGTGGCGAAGCAGGGCATCTAGTGAAAGACTGTCCTAAGAAAGGGCAAAGGACGGGGTCTACCTCAGGAGGACATGTGCAAGCTCTTATGGCACCAGGTCAGGCTAGGGGGCAAGTACAGGCTCTCGCGGTCCCACCGATTCAGGAAAGAGGTAGAACTATCTCCGTTGAAAGTCTGGTTTTTCTATTTGATCATCCTGTCCGTACATTGTTTGATTCAGGTGCATCACATTCGTTTATCTCATCATCATTAGTTGAGTCACTGCACTTAGACACCAGTCTGGTAGATGATCCCTTGGTTGTTTCAAACCCAATTGGGGGCTCCACTTATTTGTCCATGATATGTTTGGGTTTGAAGATTTCTATACTTAGCATTGAGTTCAGATGTGATGCTTTTGTTTTGGGCTTCACGGGCTATGGGTTGATTTTGGGCATGGACTGGTTATCCAGTAATGGTGCCGTTCTTGATTGCGAAAGGAGAGTTGTTAGGCTCATGACCCGCTTGGGTAACACTCTCGAGATTTCTTGTAATCCCATGGACTCTGTTATGCTATGTTATCTTGAATCGCTTGACGCTTCAGGCGAGAGTTTGCAATCTGTTAAAGTGGTCCGGGAATATCCGGATGTGTTTGAGGAGGTGAAGGGCTTACCTCCGAAGCGGGAGATTGACTTCCGAATATATCTGGTGGATAATGCTAAACCTGTATCTTTACCAGTGCGCCACATGGCTCCTCGTGAGAGGAGGGAACTCCGTAAGCAAGTAGGGGAGTTGCTTGAGAAGGGGTTCATAAGACGGAGTATATCGGAGTGGGGTGCTCCAGTAGTATTTGCTACAAAGGCGGATGGGTCCCTCAGACTTTGTGTAGACTATAGAGAACTCAACAAGCTCACAAAGAAGAATAGACACCCATTGCCGAGGATTGATGATCTTTTCGATCAGTTGGTTGGCGCTTCAGTATTTTCTCAGTTGGACTTAGCCACGGGGTTTCATCAGTTGAGGGTGGCTGAGGATAGCATAGACAAGACTGCCTTTAGAACTCCGGATGGTTTCTATGAGTGGCTGGTGATGCCATTTGGGTTGACGAACGCCCCTGCATACTTTGTTGATTTGATGAGTAGGGTGTTCAGGGAGTTCCTTAATAAATTCGTGGTGGTCTTTGTGGATGATATCTTAGTATTTTCTAAGAGTGAAGAAGAGCATGCCCTACATCATGGGGAGGTATTGAAGACTCTTCGAGCACATAGCCTTAAGGCTAAATTCTCTAAATGTCACTTCTGGCGGAAGGAGGTGCGGTTCTTGGGGCACGTGGTCTCCAAGGAAGGGATAGCTGTGGATCCCGCGAAGGTAGTATCAATTCAGGATTGGAAGGTTCCGAAGAATGCTACCGAAGTAAGAAGTTTCTTGGGGTTAGCAGGTTATTATAGGAAGTTTATTAAAGACTTCGCGAAGATATCAGCCCCATTAACCCGCTTAACGAAGAAGAATCTTGTTTTCACATGGGACGTAGATTGTGATGATGCGTTCCGACGGTTAAAGAGAGCTTTAACCACTGCTCCAGTTTTAGTGTTGCCAGATGGGAGCAAGCCATTTGTTGTCTATACCGATGCTTGTGGGACAGGACTTGGCGCAGTCTTAATGCAAGAGGGAAGGGTAATAGCCTATGGTGGAAGGCAGTTGAGAGTGCATGAGAAAAATTACCCTACCCATGATTTAGAGTTGGCCGCTATTGTTTTTGCGCTTAAGATTTGGCGCCATTATCTTCTTGGTGAGAGATTCGAATTGTTCACTGACCATAAATCATTGAAGTACTTGTTTTCTCAGAAGGATTTGAATCTGAGACAGCAAAGGTGGATGGAATTCTTAGCATCCTATGATTTCGAGACAGCGTATACCCCTGGCAAGGGTAACGTGGTGGCGGACGCCTTGAGCAGAAAGAGGTTGTCCTTGAGTCCATTGTTCGTGGAACAACGAAGCTTGGAATTTATCTCGATGTTTGATTTCAGACCTTCCATTGATTATGTACCCGATTTGCTAGCTTCCTTGGAGGTTAGACCTACTCTTTTGGGGCGGATTGGAGAAGCACAGAGGGACGACCCACAGTTGGTAGAGTTGGTGGAGAAGCTCATAAGGGGGGAGTCGTCCAGCCATTTGAGTAGGTACACCCTAGACGATAGGGGGTGCTTGCGTAGAGACGGTAGACTTTGTGTACCGCAAGACGAGGGTTTGAGGAAGGTTATTCTTGATGATGCACACCGTTCTAGGATGACCATTCATCCCGGTGGGGACAAGATGTACCAAGACATGAAGAGGGTTTTCTTCTGGGCCGGTATGAAGAAAGATGTGGCCGAGTATGTCGCTCGATGCTTGGTGTGCCAACAAGTGAAGGCGGAGCAAAAGAAACCTGGTGGGTTGCTTCACCCATTGGAAGTTCCGCAATGGAAGTGGGATAGCGTCTCGATGGATTTTATTGACGGGTTACCCAGATCAAGAAAGGGTAATACGGGAATTTGGGTGGTGGTAGACAGACTTACTAAGAGCGCCCATTTCATACCTGTGAAGAGCAAGAGGACTGCTCCATGGCTAGCTTCAGTATATCTTCAAGAGATAGTTCGATTACATGGGGTACCCTCTAGCATAGTGAGTGATCGAGATCCTATCTTCACTAGTGAGTTCTGGAGAAGTTTGCACGAAGCAGTGGGGACTCAATTGTGTCTGAGCACCGCATATCATCCTCAGACAGACGGCCAGACTGAGAGGGTGAATCGTGTTCTAGAAGACCTTTTGAGGCTTTGTATCTTGGATTTTGGAGGTACATGGGAAGTGCATCTTCCATTGGTGGAGTTCGCATATAATAACAGCTTTCAGTCCAGTATTGGTATGGCTCCTTTCGAAGCTCTCTATGGAAGGCCTTGTCGATCACCTACATGTTGGTGGGAATCTACGGATAAGATCTTGCTTGGGCCTGATATGATTAGGGAGACTTCTGAGAAGATTGACTTGATTCGAAGAAGGATGAAAGCAGCGCAGGATAGGCAAAAGTCTTATGCGGACAAGAGAAGGACGGATCTTGAGTTTGAAGTTGAGGACATGGTCTTTTTCAAAGTGTATCCGTTACGAAATGTGGTTCGCTTTGGATCTGTTGGGAAGTTAGCACCAAGGTTCGTAGGGCCATTTCCCATTAAGGAAAGAATTGGACGGATGGCATATAGAGTGGAGTTGCCCGACAGACTTAGTGGTGTACATGATGTATTCCATGTGTCCCATTTGAGGAAGTGCTTACATGAGACCGCAGAGGTGGTAGAGCCGAGCTTGCTTAAAGAAGTGGAAGTAGAGCGTGATGCGACTATTCGACGAGCTCCTACCCGCATCCTTGGGTCAAAGACTAGGAGGTTGAGAAACAGAGAGGTTCAACTAGTCAAAGTGCAATGGGGAGAAGAGGAGAGCAACGCAACTTGGGAGACGGAAGCGAAGATGCGTTCATTGTACCCATTTCCTTTTGAGGGTATGTCTTTACTTTCTCCTCTATCGTTGTCTAGTACTTATCTTATCTTTAGTATATCCTCTCGTTAGTACTGATTGACCTTTAGATAGGGTAAACCTATGGTTGAAACATTTGTTTGAGACATGTTATAATTGATGGATGCAAGTGGATGCAAGTGGTTGCTGGTGGTTGCTCGTGGATGCATATATACACACTCTAGGCACTAGATCGGCTCAATCACTTCATATTGCATATTGCATAAAATTGTGTGTAGGAAGCTATATTTATGGATGTATAATGATTGTGTTATCATATGGATGATGCATTTTGGTGAATGATTGTGCACTCATGTAGATATTGTATGTGTCGATAGGGTTCTCTCGCATACATAATGGGTGCATGGCACTATCATGGTTTGCATATGTTCATACATTAGATAGGGAACATATACACACACTTTTTGCATATGCTCATACATCATTAGAAACTGTTTAAGGACAATCGATGCCCGTGGTTGATGGTTTGAGTAGATGGTTGTTTGGATGGTAGGATATGCATTCTCCTTAGCTTAGAGATTTCGGGGACGAAATCCTTTAAGGAGGGGAGAATGTAACACCCCGTATTTCAGTTAATGCTAAAATTCACTAATTACAGAATAAATAATCTCGGATGTGAGAATTGGGGGGAAACGGGCTGCGTCATTGCGTCCGTCTGGGAAAAATACGCAGAATAGAGTCCGAGTTTTCGAGAATCGGTGTCCGTATGGCCCGGTTACGGCCCAAAGAAGTTTTCAGAAAATTCAAAGTTAAAAACAGATTTAAAAATTAAACATCAGATTTCGAAATTGGAGCCAGCAGGGGGCCAGGCGGGAAAGTTCCCGCCCTACCCATGTCGACAGGGCTGTCGACAGGCCTGTCGACTGGGGTGGTCGACTGCCCTGTCGACAGGGGAGTCGACACAGGGTGTCGGCCCTGTTGATCTGGGTGCACCAGATCTGGTTTTTGGTTGAGTCTTGGGCTGGGTTCTAGAGATTTCCTAAATCTAACGGACCTAATCTAACCTAGGGTTAATCTAAGGGCCTAAAACACTCACCTAATCTATAAATACACCCTAAACCTACCCTAATCCATACTAAAAATAGTAATGATGGCCTCATGCCGCCAAAATCAAACTTGAGAGAGCCTCCACTAATTTATGAAGAGGGTTGCAAGCTAATCACTCTCTAATCAATCTCTAATCATCACCATCTTCATATTTAGCAACTAATTCCACTTCATAAGTTTGCTAATCTTGGGTTTGGTGAGTTTCTATCACTTTAACATCAATTGCTAAAGTAAGTAGATTGGGTGTAATGAGACTTATGGTCTTAAATGCGGATTAGTGAGTTTGAATCATTTGTAATGATATGCTACTCTATGTTTTCCTATGTTTATGCACATTTAATAAGTGGGTTTATGCATGCTTAATAAGTTGGTTTATGCATGTTTAACAAGTGGGTTTATGCATGTTTAATAAGTGGGTTTATGCATGTTTAACAAGTGAGTTATGCAAGTTCATATGCAAGTTATGTGTATGCTTAAATGCAAGTTTAACATGATATGCAAGTTATACATGCTTATGCAAGTATGTGGATGCTTATGCAAGTTATGTGTATGCTTAAATGCAAGTTTAACATGATATGCAAGTTATGCATGCTTATGCAAGTATGTGGATGCTTATGCAAGTATGTGAATGCTTATGCAAGTTATGTGTATGCTCAAATGCAAGTTTAACGTGATATGCAAGTTATGCATGCTTATGCAAGTATGTGGATGCTTATGCAAGTTATGTGTATGCTTAAATGCATGTTATGCAAGTTATGAGAATGCTTATATGCAAGTTCAACATGTTATGCAAGATATGTGTATGATAATATGCAAACTCACATGCAACATGTTATGCGAGTCATGTGTATGATAATATGCAAGTTTGGGTTAAATGTAGTTGGGTTAATATATGCTCATATATGCAAGTTGACATCCTCTTAACCCATGATAAAGTTATATGCTAAGATGTGGTTAAACCCATGATATTTGTGATAGATCTCCCCTTTATTATGTCATGAAATGAGAACGATTTACGTGGGGAACGATGGGGTTAATAAATATGTTAATAAAAGTATGATTGGGTATGATTAAGCATACCATAAAAACAAATTAACATAAGTGGGAATTTACCTATTGAGTTAGGTCTACCCCATGGTAATTTACCTATTGAGTTAGGTCTACCCATGTTATGAAAAATGTGTAATTAATTAGGGATAATTAATTATGGGGGTGATTAATTAGGTGTAATTAATCAACTAAGACACGAGGTTGGACCCTTTTGTAGCGGAAGTCTGCCCGGAACCGACCGGCCATCCAGTGGCTACAAATGATTGGCCCAATGTGGGAGGTCTTAGTCATAAAATAAATACGTGATTAAAGTAAAGACACGAGGTTAGACCCTTTTGATGACAGAAGTCTGCCCGGAACCAACCGGCATATCCAGCAGTCATAAAAGACGGTCTAATGTGAGAGGTCTTTATGAGGTCATGATTTTAATTAATTAATTAAGAAACACTTAACCATATTAGCATGTAGAGGGACATGAGGGGTTAAGTGGGTGCCTTGGGTGGCATGCGGAAATCTAGTGGGTTGCCTTGGGTGGCAATAGAAAATACGATTAGAATACTTAACCAAGTGGAAACATGTAATTAAACATGATTAAAGGGTTAAGTGGGATACACTAGATAAGTGACAAGCTTAGGTGGGTAGCTTGTGGGGGCCCATTTCAACCAGTAACCCATTTGTATCTTTGTGGGCTCGACCTATGTCGAGGACGGGACACGCGTACTGGGCTTGATTATAAGAGGCCAAACGGGTTAGCGGTGGTAACGCAAGTCCAACGGGTTTCATATGCGTGTGTGGGCCCGGGCTGGTAGATAAGCCATTGTTACATCGTGTAGGTATAAGCCGTGCACCGTTGATAGTATTGGGTTGCCACTTTAGGGGAGTGATACACCCCACTGTGGGACCAGCACGGGTATCTACGGTAGGGAGCCGATCGCTTGGGGAGTAGTGGGGTACACCTAGTGGAGATAGGGGAAGACGGCACCTATGTGGTCAGCTAGGGGTACATGAAACTACTAGTTATATCTTTCTTTTAAGTCCTTGGGTGGGATCAATCTTTGAGTAGGAATGACTGGTGTGGTGCAGTTAGTAATTATCCTTGGGTGGGTAGATACGTCTTTACAGTTATCTTAGTTTATCCTAAGGCTACCAAGCTGCTCAGTGTAGCCATTCATCCCCAGACATTACCGTAGGTCAAGTTTATATCTTCTCTGGTTACTTTAATGATTGTATTGTTAAAGTTATAGGACTCGCTCAGACTTATGTCTGACCCCGTTGTTTTTATCTTTTTCCCAACCCTCAGGTCCTACGGTGGATCCTAGCAGTAGTGGAGCTTGATCGGATTGCTGTTCCAGTCTTTAGGAGCTTGGATAGATGTAAAGCTCCAGTTACCCAGTTATCTTTTCGTTTGTCTTGGCTATTGTATGAGAGAGTGGGATTATGTACTTCTTTATTTTGATGGATATTGTACTTGACTTTTATTGTGGTTTTATGATGTAACCAGACATGTTTACTTCCGCTGTTATGAGATGATGTTTTAAATTTCAAGTACTATTTATATCTGTCTTGTTGTAATTTTTCTGTTCTATATTCACTAAAATACTCCACCGATGCTATGGCATTCCCTTAGTGAGTGACCATAGAGGGCGTGGGGTGTTACATAGAAGTAGTCCCTTTCTCTAACTTTTCAACCAGAATTAGAGAAGCATAAGGTCAGAGAGAATTTTGTGTAGAGAGACTAGTGTTAGGGGCAGTTTATATAGGGTCAGGCCAACGAATGTAGACAGAAATGAGGCCAGAGACATCAAAACGAACTCAGACTCAAAAATGGGTTCTGTCACCAGGTCGACCCCCAGGTCGACTCTATGGTCGACCTGGTCCTGGGCAGGTCGACTACATAGTCGACCCCCAGGTCAACCTGGTCCTGGGCAGGAAATTTCCCGCCCAGTCCATTCTGGGGTTTGAATTCGAAATTTGAATTTGAATTTGAATTCTGAGCTGTTTTGAACTTGAAAATTTCTGAAAACTTCGAAGGGTCATAACTTGGTCATACGGACTCCGATTTTCGAACACTCGGACTCGTTTCCAAGCAGAATTTCAAGACGAACGCAATGGCGTAACCCGTTACCCTTGATTCTTATTTCAAAAATTAATTCTGCCCTAATTTAAGGTTATTACTCGTTATTAAAATACGGGTTGTTACATAAGTTTTGGACTTTGGAGTGTTTCTTTGATGTTGTTCTTCCCCTTGTATCTATATTAAGCTTATTGGTATGGATAGCTTTGAGAAAGTCTTTCAGCTTTCGATCATAAGCTTCCGGTCTTGTCTTCAAGTCTTCATAGTATTAGCGTTTGTGCTTCGATTTCCCATGTTCTAGGAACCGTCACCCCTTTCGGTATCGAGATTAAGCAAGTTAGTGTGGATACCTTTTCTTTTCTGAGGCTTTGGTTTGCTTTCAGTGAACCTATGGAAAGGATTTCGATCTTCTAGAAGGATGCTTTCGGTGCATTATTTGTTGATTCCTGAAGTTGCAACTCGGTGATTACCGAGCTTTAATCTCGATAGCTGGCTTTCGGAAGGTTCTTCTTATGTTTCAGCTTCTTCTGCCTTTGGCACCTCCATTTCCTTTTGTATCGGCATTAAGCAAGTTAATGCCGATAGCCCTTTCGTCATCTCTTTGGTTTCGGGTTATGAACTTTAGTCCTTTCTTTCCATTTGCTTCCGTCTTTAGATGATTTGCCTTCGGAATTGAAACTGCGTTAGCTACCTTTCGAATCGGGACTACCCTGCTGGTATTCTTCCTTCGTATCAGATCCAAGATTCCTTCTTAAATGATGGTGCCGGGTCTCATACTATTAGATTGTTCTTTTATGCTGACGGCGGTCTAATGCCCCTTCACCGATAAACTATTTCGGTGTTGAATTTTGGTAGTAATAGAAATCCTTTAAGGAGGGGCGAATTTAACAACCCAAGAAAGTTAAGTAACAATAATTAATTTAAGAATTTATTAAATAATTAATAAGTGATGAAATTTTTAGAATTTAGCCATAAGAGTTGCTCCGTTGAGTCTATGATAACTTTCTAAGTAATTTAGCCAAGAAAGTTAAGTAACAATAATTAATTTAAGAATTTATTAAATAATTAATAAGTGATGAAATTTTTAGAATTTAGCCATAAGAGTTGCTCCGTTGAGTCTATGATAATTTTCTAAGTAATTTACATGTTAACTGTTGAAACATAAGTTCATAGCAAAAAGTTACTATGTATATACATATATATAATTTAAAATAAAAGGAAAAATGGATTGGCCATGGTCGACTCGACCCTCCCTAGGTCGAACCATCAATGTGGCTAGGTCGACACGCTAAGTACTCTTGATGAGAGCTTGTCCAGATACGAGTCGATTGAGCTTAAAATTTAATTTTGTGAATTCTCGAGTGTTGGTCTTCTAATAGGATGGTTAAATTGGGTTCTACGACATGCCTGGATCAGATTTAATCAACTGATCCTATGGCTTGAGATCCCCAAGCTCCACTATAAATAAGACCCTAAGCCTAGTTAATCTCTCACCCACAAATCTTTTCCCTTTGGGTTCCTTTTGCCTGAGGCAGAGCCCTAAAAAATAAACTATGGAAAGATATTTGTAAATACAAAAATATACAAATATCCTAAGAACCGGATCTAAGAAGGTTGCATATAAGATCTAAGGACTACAGGTGAGTGTTGTAATTATCTAGATTTGTAACTAATTTAAAGAAATAGGGTTCTTAATAGTTGTAGTTTTTCTTACAGTTTTTAAGTTAATTTTCTATAAAAAATTTCTATCTTTTCTTACAGCTTTTAGTTAATTTTTGTAATTTTGTTTTTCAGTCTTTGTTCTTTATAGTTATTTTTTTCCTCGGTTATTTACAATTTTCTATAATAATTTACATTTGTTCTTAAAGACAGATAAATCTACAAATGTTAGTTTTGAAGACACAAATTTAATCCTCTTTCTACGCATGAAAATAATGTAAATAGTGCAAACTTCATGAATACAAATTAAATAATATAGTACTAAATTAAAAAAAATCATTTATACAACTTGTAGTATTGTAATAAAAAGAAAATGAGTTGAAATGGGCAAATTATAGAAATTTGTAATAAATTATGACAAATGTTATTATTTAAAAAATAAGAAAGATGTAAAATCTTATTATGATATAGAAAAGCTTGAACATCATAATAAAACGAATCAAAAAGTAAAGAGTAAACCTAATATGATAAAAGCAGAATGTCATAGGCTCAGGATAGGGACCGAGTCAATAGGTTGGGTTCAGATCTAGGATTGGACCAGGAAAAAAAACTTAGATTATTAGATAGGATCCATTCTGAGCAACATTCCTATCTAGGTCAAAGACTGTTGATCTTGTATCTACGGTTGAGATCGAGTACGCTATGCTGAAACAAAAAAAATAAGTGGTCAAAAGAATAAGTTAACAAAAATGGGGAAAGGAGCACAACTAGAATATTGGGCATTGTTAGTGGTCTGTACCAGTAACATTCCCTTTCAGATCAAGGACTGATGATCTCAGATCTATGATTGAGATTAGACACGCTTATGCTGAACCGTGGTATATATCTGTTCTAAGTGGCACTACTACAAAATAGGTCTGTTCAGGTTTTTACCCCTGTTGCTTCAGTTCTACAACCGAAGCAAATGCAGAAGACGCAACAGGCCAAAATCTGTTGCTTCTGTTGCTCAACTAACGCCAATACAATTTTCTTGCTCCGACAGTGCCAACAACCGAAGCAAAAAAAAAATACACTATTAACTAAAAAATGACCATGCTTGTTGCTTCTGTTATGATTACAATAGAAGCAAAAAAAACTCTTTAACAAAAAATAATCCTCAACCATGCAGTAATATATATATATATATATATATATATCAAAATTGATAATTATCACTTACAATTATATAATCATATTAGACAACGAATATAAACTGGAAAATACACATAATACACTGGTAGCACTAAAACCACGTATATCAACATAATAGAAAACAATAATTCATTGATAATGTTAATAATCCTATCTTAGTACAGCAGAATGGACCACTTAGCATGAAAGTACAAAATAAGACATATCATCAATTTACAAGAAAGAACAAAATGCAAAGTAAGAATTCTAACTTACTAACAGAATCATAGCTACAAGAAGGCAGACAATGCAACATTTGTGAAATTCTCATTAAAGGCAAACTTTCAGAAACAAGCCAAGATCTCACTAAAGATGGTGCCGAGACTCCATTATGCTTTAGAATGTCTCTGAAATCATATTTGTATCTATCAGAATGTTGAGTCATAAATTACAGTACAGGGTAAAACAAAACAAAACCACTTGTGCATACAATGAATGGTTCAAAAAGTGTTCAGATGAAAAGAAAAAAATTGTTGCAAGCCTTTTAACTCTCTGGTGGGCTTTCTATCTTACACAGTCCAAAAAAAGACAATGCACAGGGGTATTCACAAAAACTTGGACAATGCAACACAAATCAAGACCAAGCAACAATGAAAACAAGTTCAAAATGAAAAACTGAAGTATATACCACAACTGGAAGGTGCAGTTTGTTGTTTAGTTCGTTTTCCAATCACAAATGGTAAGTGACGGTGTATGATGCTAAAAATGTTGATGTGCAGTACTCAATTAAGACATCCTCAGTGCACAAAATCAGAAGACATACAATTGTGTGGCTGGTCAGATTGAGTAGCCATAGCTAGATATGATGTTTAATCATGTATAGTAAACACGATCATATAAATGAGAAATTGTTCTAGTAGGTGCAGAGCTAGCAGTAGACTACAAATTATAATGAAAGGGTTTAATTTGAGAATATTGTTCAGTGCATATCATTATATACAACAATTAACCACAAATTAGCAAGTGTTGAATCATATCTAACTAGTTTTAACATTGATTTGAAATATAGCAATATGGCATTTAAATATACAAAAGCATAAACGTAAGTGCAAAACCAATATTCTACTGTTATCGTAGTTCTATATCTATATCAGTTTTCATTGCAAACTAAGAATGTTGATGTCTATAGAAAATTTCTCATGTTCGTCCAGCTTTTCAAATTGATATATTCAAACTACCAAAGTTGTTCTATCAAGTTTATTAATCGGAATCCACATAGTTAATTGTTCATAGTATCCATTTAATGTTGTCATATGGTATAAGCAGTAGAGATTTTTTTATTGAATATTACTCTAGGAGGAACAGGTGGACAGGTCAACTCACTATAGCGATAAAATTATGAACATTATAATTATTGTGAACAGGATACATAAAGCAGCCAAAAAGAAACATGAATGGTAGCTATTTCCAACAAGCAAATAAGAAATCAGTTGAATGCAAAGAAATGGAATGAACTTAAGTTGATTATTGCAGGTAACATAAAATTTGTGCAAAAATTATTTTTTGACATACCTTGATAACATGAGAGAAGAATCTTGCCTTTATTCAGAAACGTTATAATGTGACAAAATAGAACCAGTCTAAGTCTTCTCTCTTCACTGAGTTGACATGTTGGAACATTATTATCGGCTCATTGTATCTTTTCCAAAAATTTATGTTTCCTACCTTTATACTATAAGACAATTTGTATGGGATATGCTAGGTTTTCATGATCCTAAAATGTGAAAGAAAAGTTACAGTTGAATATATAACTGTGTGTTACTGGCAAGTTGAATATATTTGACCTTATTTTAGTTCACTTACTGACTTACAAACAGTTGATGTACCCAATGATGAAACCTAGTAAAACATGGTCATCAAGAGCAGATCGTCTGTTTAATGAGTTGATATGAAATTGAGCGAATAAGAGTGATGTATTGGTAATACAAATGTAGAAAAATAGGGAAAACAAATTGAAGAGTATTACGAATACTCTGTGCTGCAGCAGTAGAGTGCAAAACAAATGTAGCTGCAAAGAATAATTTTTAACCATTTAAAACCTGAAACTTAGGAGATAAAAATAAAGGAATTTAATAACATTCCAAATTCGATGGACAACTTATCATTGAAATTTGTGCAATAGCATCACAAACAGGTAATTTAATTCAATTTTATAACACATAAATAATATATAACTGATGTATCTTATACACATCAGCTTATAGGATGTGTTTGAATTTGTAAAAATCTTAGGTCGGGAAATGCAGAAAATCAAAAAGGGAAAGGCAGTAAAAGTTGGATGAATCGAAACTTGGTTGTCATTATAAAACCTTATTTATACCCATAATACCTATTAAGGCACGGTTCTTTTTCCTATGGAAAAAGCTATATATCTGTTTCCACCATGTAATTTGCACAAGTTTAAAACATTGTAAAAAAATAAATCAAACAAACTCAAAATAATACATTAAAGAAAAACAAAAAAGTAAACTTGCCTTCAGAATATCCCACAATCCATCGCTATGTAAGACCAAAATGTTCTGACTGGCTTCTACCTAAAAATTCAGATAGAAAACAATATAAGCAAAACCATGCCCAAAAAATATAATAATGAATCAATAAGTAACTATGACAGCAACATGAATTTGACAATATCCCACAAACTACTAAAATGAATGTATTTAAATGGGCAATTACATACACATGATGCTAAAAACAAGCAAAACACACTTACATCCATAAAGTAGTTAGATACGCCTTATTTCAGGACTATGCCAGGAACAAGGAAAACAGAGACCGGTACAAAATTCTAAGTTTAAAAAACTATGGTGTTTGAAACAAATATAATCATAACATCTTTATAACCAACTAATGAACCAAACATTACAAAGAAAAAAAAATCGGTAAATCTACAGATTAGAAACGGAAGAAAAATAAGCAGCATAAAGACAGTCTCACGAAAATTCAACTTTGCAAAAATACCATACTGTCTATTCATCTTCAGCGGTGCCTTTGGAAGATACAGTCTTCATTGGGAGCAGAAGATTGTGAATATTAGTCATTTCTCTCCATTGGCGATTGTAACTATACCAAAAAGCTTTGGTAACTCTTCATCATATCTAACTGCCAATTGAAAGTGCCGTGGAACAATTCTAGTCTATTTGTTATTTCCTGCTGCATTTCCAGCGAGTTCCAAAACTCGATTTAATCAAAATAATACGAAATCGACACTTTCGATAAAATTTCTAATTCCCATAGACAAAAAAACTATCGGTACCTAGGGAGAGGAAGGTAGCCGATTCTAGAGAGCATTTAGGGCAACTTCAGCTGCAGAGATGACCAATCTGGGTTGACGTTCGAATCCCATGAACTTTGTTATGGATCACATCTGAACTTTTAGTCCGGAGCCAAGAGAGCGGAGGATTTCGCGTTTTCCTTACTTAGGTTCGAGCCACCGTTATCTCATGGTCTTGTAGTTCTTTGATTAGGGTTGTAACAATCTAAACCAGTCCTGGTGTACTTGTTTTGCTCCGATACTTTTGTTTATCTAGTTGTTGGGCCGGGTTTTTATGCGACGAGCTTCATATGAGATGCTTAGTTATGTTTCAAGGTGCTTGGCATTTTCTATTTTCGGCTGTCTTCAACATGCATGGCAGGTCTAACTGTGTTAAACCAGCATTACAAATCATTATGTATGAAATGTTAATTATAATTTGGTAATTTTAACCTATTTTTTGAACAACCAAGGTAGAGGGTATCTAAGTAACAGCAAGTTCAAAGATCCCATAACGACTCCATTTGTTGCCACTACAATACCAATTTTAAACATTAATTTTTATTAATTTTATATTGTTTCATACTTTAAATGCAAGTCACATTTTAGGAGGTTTCCATTTTTTCCTATATATGTTTCTTCAATTTGAATGAACATTAATTAGTTTAATTAATTCCAAAAAAGTTATTTTTTTTATTTTTTTCAAATATTAAATATGATAATGAATTATAATTATAAAATGTTACATTTCTGTTATAATTTATTAATTATGATTTATCAAGTAAATATTGTAATTATCAATTATTTATTAATTTTGAATAACAAATGTTAATTAATACTTAATTAAAATTAATCACTAAATAATAATTATCACCTAAAAATAATTAAATTTTATTACTAATAATTAAATATTAGTTTTAAATACCATATAATTATTAATAACTAATCATTTATTTATAATTATTAAATATTACTAATTCATTAAAAATTAAATATTAAATATTAAATATTAAACATTAAATACTAATTACAAATTATTTATTGTTAGTTATTGAAATTAATTAATATATAAAAACTATAATTTACTAATTATTAATTATAGCAATAATAAATTAAAATGAAATAATTATTGAGTATTTATAATATTTAATAATTATAGATTATGTATTCATAATCATTCATTATAATAAATGATTAAAATGACATGTGTAAGTAGTTATTTATGATTATTAGTATATACATTATTTGCTTTTGCTCCTAACGAATCAATGTAAATAGCATTATTTGCTTCAGCACATTTGCTTCAATTCCTTATGAACAGATGCAAATAACATTATTTGCTTCAGTTGTAAGGACAACGGGAGCAAACTGCTTTATTTGCCTCGGTGCATTTGCTTCGGTTGTTGACACAACTAAAGTAAATTATATTATTTGCTTCAGTTGTCAGCACAATCGAAGCAAATACTACTACTTTCTTCGGTACATTTACTTCAGTTGTTAAAAAACAGGAGCAAATGATACTAGTTGCTTCGGTTATGAGCACAAAGAAGCAAATGAGGCGAAGCAAAAAGCATATTTTGTACTAGTGAAGACTAATTGGGTGTGAACTTGATAATCTTCGCGTATAGTCCGCTTCCTCGGGTCTTAAGTGGCTTGGGTCGAGGAGTCCACCTGGGAGTAGGTCTTCCAATATAGGGGTCTTAAATGGTGTGTGTGAGGCCTACCCAAACCTGAAAACTTAAAATATCTGGTATGGTCATTCCATAGGACCACCTATCCTACGGGAAGTATTAAGAAACTAAGGAGATTATCCAATAAGGTCGGCTAGATGGTAAAGCGAAACACCATCTCTTAACTTACACGGGGTATGAGTTTATATGCGTGAATGACGAAAGCTTTAACTTGTAGGTCCCCGTTGCTAGTGCCCTCTAGTTTATAATAACATCGAATAAATCATCGAGACGTATTGAGTGACTGACAGGTCCGCCTAGGGTCTTAAGTGATTGAGAGAATCCACCATATCTATCGATAATGAGGCATTAAGTTGTTAAGGATGTGCGTGTGAATAAGTAAACTCCGCAATTAGGAGTTCACTCTCGATTTAATAATCATCTATGTTCTGGTTTAAAAGCTTCAAAAATATATGCGTATCTATCTTGGTATTGATATATGGAAATATTATCTTAGGAAGAGTAGTTAGAGTCATGCGTAAATGTTCATGAGGTTAGACTAGAATTACTAACCTTGAAAGGCATTTATCCTAGGTCGAACCAAACAGGGTACATCTGTGCATTATAATTTGTGTTGTACGTTTCCTATCCACCAGAATCTTATTGTTCTGACCCCCTCCTCACTACAATCTCCTAGGTTTTCTATAAAAGGCCGGGTTCTCATAGGTGTTTAAGTTTAGATTTTGGTTCTCGTTCTCTCTCATGCTCGGTATTGGAAAAGTGACTTACTTTAATAAGGTAGTTACTTAAGTTAATACTAGTTTATCCTACTTTGTTTCTAATGTGAGTTATTTTGTCGTACTCTAATGATGCTCATGCTCATTTATTTACAGGTACCAAATATACATGCTACATTCTTGGATGTATTCGAGTTTCGATTTTTGTTGAAATTTAGGTTCAAAAAAGTGTGGGGTGTTACATTATGGTTCTCTCGAAGACAAGAGGACCTAAATCTCATGTAGATAACCGAGAATTATTACGAAATTAAATGCTTAGTACTCCTAATGATCTCCTAATGGAAAACCATGCAAGTAAAGAACACTTTTCTAGCATGATCAAAACGTTTATAGAAGAAAATACGGATAAGAAGGATGCGAATGATGATTGGCATCTCTTCTTAAGTCAAACTTCCTTTATTCAATAAGTTTTAGTTGATGAATATCCAAAGAAGTTCAATCTTCCTATAACTCCTTCCTAGAGTGGAATTACAAATCCAAAGTTGTTCTTATACAAGTAGGAACGACACATGGATGGTGTTAGAGTAACAAATGATGTGCAATGCAGATGTTTTCCTGCATGCTTGGGAGGAGCGATCTCCTTATAGTTCACCAAGCTTCTGCTCAAGTTTATCTCTTGATTCAAAGAGCGGGTTAGGAAGTAAATGTAAAAGTTTTAATGAGAAAGTACCCTATATAAAGACATCATTTGCTATCTGAGTTATTCTTAAGTCTGCATGAGTCTATGAAAGCTTTCTTAAATTGATTTAACACTGCGGTAATAAAAGATGGTAATACGGGTAAAAAAATGATTATCGTGATGTTAATGTGTTCTGTCAATAAGGAAATAACTTCCGAAGGTAAATCAAAATGAAGGAACCCACAACTTTAAAAAAGTATTGCAAGAAAGAAGAAGTAATCTTTAGGTCGGAAGTGGCGAAGGCTATCGAAGGCAAGTCAAGAGTTGAAAGAATGAAACAGATCAATCAAAGCAACATTGTCGTATAATCGAAAGAAAGTAGTAAAGGTGGTGCAACAAGTATGAAAACCAAAAGGGAGAAAATCAAAATAAAGAAAAGGGTTAAAGTGATAAGAAGCGCTTTAAAGGTTAGAGGCTGAAAGAGTACATGCCATTGAACAATGGCTTGGAAAATATCTTCATGACTACGAAAGGAACTAGACACTACTTGAAACTACCCACTCAAGAAGAAATGGAAGGATTGAAATGTTCAGGAAAAAAATTTAGCGTTCACAAAACATACGGGTACAACACAAATGAATGATGTCACTTGAAAACCTGACCGAAGATTTAATCAAGAAGAGAAGACTCAATAATATGTGTAGAAATCGTAATAGGCAAATCACCATCCATTGTGCAAGGAAAAATGATTTTGTCAAACCAACCCGATCCTAGCAATGAAGCGCGCCTAGGCTCAGTGATGGGAGATTAGTGAATAATATGATTTATAAAGGACCACACCTAACCTAAAAGAGTCGGAGTGAGTTGCAAAGATATAAGAGCACCCCTCACCCTTGGGCATTCCCTAAAATCGAGTCAGGCTAAGAAATATGGAGCATTTTAGGTACAAAGTAACAAATCACAAAAAGTAAGATTCACAAGACATGAAACTAATTGCTTTCATTTATGGGAGGTGGGGTACACAATCACTTAATACCTTTTTGTAGGTGTTCCCGACCACTTAAGACCTTAATCCCAAAGTAGGCTATGTTGTGGAGTTATCCCGTTTAGTTTCTCTTAACAGAAATACAATTAGTATATAAACTAATTACCGTCACGTGCTATTATTGTAAACTAGTGCGAACCCGTGCTACGCACACGAAATTTGCATCAAATTGTGTTGAGTGATTTTAGTAAGTTTGTACAATAAACTATTGCTGAAAGCATTTATTGTGGAATAAAGGTTCTTTTTTCTCTGCATGACGTCACTAATGATAACCTAAACAACATAACTACATAATCTTTGAAACACTTGTATGCTTAGTTAATGACCAAAATAAAGCATAATATGGTTTCATTAACTATATAAGGAGAAGGAGAAAGGACTCTTAACAAACATTAGAAATACAAATTTAAGTTATGTTTATGACTTACATAATATGAAACAAAGGTCGAATTTCAATCTTTATTCAACGAATTTTAGTATTTATTTCATCAAATAATTCCAACCTTCGTCAAAATGCTAGCATAAATATTAGTGAAAATAATAGGTTACATACACCAGTGATGGCCACATGGATATCATAGTATTTATTTCAATATAACATAAAATAATATCAATTATATTCACTTCCAAGTCAGTGAACTCTAAAAATGTAGTCTCAATAGGAAATTTGTGACAAAACATACAGAAAAAAACATCCGCTTATGTCTACACAATTTATATCATCTACAATATCAAGAGAAAATTCTTCATTTAACAATAGGACCAAGTGTATTTTTTCAATTATGATTTCAACATAACAGACATAAACAGTCACTTGTCAACAGCCTTATGTACAAACTAATAAATCCTACAAATATCTTACATGTACCAGCAACATACCATCCTAGTTACTACTCAAATAATATAATTTAACACTCAATGACCTACTGAGAATCAACCTGGAGAAGGGAATAATAAATAATGAACAATTACTTTTGGGTATAAAATTATAATTATGATATCAAGTAACACAACACTGACCAAAATTTTATGGCACTATGAAAATCCAAAAGTGGCACAACAAAAAGAAAATTCTAGATAGATGAGAAAATAATTTCTTCACTTAAATTCTAATGACAATTTGAAAAAAGGCAAAATTTAATATAGGCATGCCTACAAATTGGCGTATAAATAGATAAGCAAACAACAACAATATGAAATAAGATTGATGTTGTTTACTGAATTTGATAACCCCTCCCACAACATAAAATCAAAGAGCATGATAAAAAAAAAGGAAAACAAATGAACACAGTGGGCATTTTAAAAGCTTGACATATAAAGGATTCTTTTGCCCTGGTATCAATTGATTAGTTAAATACATTTAGTAAGCACCGTACTAATTTTGATAAAGAAACAATGCATTACAATAATAGCATGCCAAAATTACGTATCGTTGAATTACTAAACAATTTTAAACGTCCACTCGATGAAATTATTTACATTTGCCAATGAAATAACAGAAACAAAATAAACCTAGTTTGGAAAACATTGACAAAGCTCGTTAGTCCACTTGCAAGCACACCTTTGATGAAAGAAAATGACAACCAAGAAAATGAACTATCTACAGGAAGCCAACCATGTCCTCTGCTTCAAGCTCAAAATACATCAACAATCATGAATACAAAGAAAAGCAAATTATAATTTATCAGCCATGTCACATTAAAAACTATATTTATCACATCATGTCTCATAATTTCAATGCAAGAAGATAACTAATAATTTATATAATGACAAAAAAACATCTTCCAGCAAAATTATACTTTAAAGGCCTCAATTCATTTGCCATTATTTTTTTCTTATTTTTCAAAAATTGCAATTTTCGAATCCATGGTTTATCTACAAAAAGAAATAGTGAACATGACACAAAATAAAAGAACATTTTTTGGCTAAAAGAATGTAAAAAAATACATGTATGATGAATTGTTCAAGTACCAATTTAGAAATGTCGATAAACTGTCAAATTAATTTTGTAAAATTTCCAGTTCAACATGGTCACAGTAGAAGTTATGTATTTAATAATGTTTAATTAATTCCAGAAACATCTCAAAATGATTTTCTATTCATAAAATCTTACCTTAAAAAGATAAAAGAACAAAAGAGGGTTCTCATAGAATTCAACTTAGATTATGCCAGCTTTTCTGTCAAACATAATGGCCAACAACAATACATGAATGTTGAAAACAGGCATAGAAATAAGTATAATGTGTAAGCAAGCCATAGATTATAATGAACTCGGTATTCGCCTAAAGGATGAATTAGTCATTATACCTGAGTGAAGTGAGTAGAAATTTCTCACTTATAGATATTGCCATTAACAAAAAAAAAAACACTTAAGTTACCTACAAACAAAGCAATAAACAAAATTCTTAAATTTAACTTATTAAATTAAAAATAAAATTGAAAAGAAAAAAACTATTATATTGATTATACAGCCTATTTAATGTGTAAAACGAACCCACAATAAAAAATAGTCATTTGAAGATTACTTCATATGTCAACATCTATGGCAAATAGGTGCATGGATTACTGAAATGCAGTTCCCAAGATGCCTCTGTGTTGGCATAAAACTTTATTTACATTTTCACCTGTCAGTAACATAAAATAATGCATCGATCACCTCGGTGTCCTTGTGTGCTAGCTAGCGGCTTCTTCAAATAAATGGGTTCTCTATAGTAACTGAACTATTTTCATCCAACACTTGGAATCCTAGGGTTGTAAGCCCCCCCCCCCCCCCACCCAAAAAAAATAAACCAAGAGACGATATAGCTTTTAACAAAATTAAAATACGGAAAGACTTGCAATATAAAGCGATACATACTTTTTTTGATAATAATAGTATCCAAGCAGCTCAAACAATTGGAAGACCAAACTAAATTGTGGCACGAACCTTCAGCCCCGGTTCATTACAAATTAATGATTGCAGATTTTCATTTTCGCATAGTTCGTAACAGTTTGTAGAATAACTCATATTTAAATACTAAAGTTTAACTTATCCATGGATGGAACAAATTTGGTAACTTTAGCAAAAAGTAATCTTAGATTCAAAATGAGCAAGAAGTAAAAAAATCAATAAAACTACTAAACAAATTCAAAACATCATAAATTGCATAAACCACAATTGCGTATTGGAGGATATTATATTGCAATATGGTAAAATAATTGGGTAGAGACCCATTAATATGCAAAAGAGGACTAGAAATTGAATGTTTGGAAGGGATAAAGTTTTAGAGTAATTATGAGTCATATGAGAAGAAAGGGAAACAAAACTGTTTTACAGTGATGATAAAGAGGTATCAATATCAGAATGAAATTTACTCGTTGACAAAGGGAATTTAATATTTAAATGAATATAAGGTCAGCATTTGGACCCGATAGCTAAAGATGCAAGGTTAAAAGGTGGAACAAAAAATGGTAAATGTTTTGCCACCATTAATGGACAATGTGAGTAGTTTCTTAAAATGGTATAGGGACATTAATTTAAAATTTTAGATAGAAATCATAGGAATTGAGTACTTGGAAGAGGAAGGGTTAATTAATTCTTAGCAAATAAACTTTCTTTCAAGTTTAATGCAAAACTAATGACCGATAATAAAACAATTTTTTGAAATTTGACAAATATAATAAATTGATGTCCCTTTTTAACTTTTGAATTTAGAAAATAAAACGGTTTATGAATGCTTCTACATGTGGATGATTATTTGGTTGTTTCGATCAAGGTGGGGAGAGAAATTTTAATCCTAACCAATAGAAAAAACTTTCTGAAATAAGTTTTGTTGACTTAGTTTTTTTTTTAAGTTTAAGCAAACCAAAAAACATTTCACATCTTATGTCAAAGAGTCCATTGTACTCAGGAATATAAACATAAATATATAAATGAGGTATCTTCAATTCATTTTATTATGCTTCTTATTAACAACATTGACATATTCATAATGTAAAAAGTACTTTGCCAAACAAAATTATTTTACAGACCAAATATAAATTAGTTTATTTTAAAACTAAAGTAAACCCACATAATAATTTGATTGGTTTTCTAGTTTCAATTTAAGGTTCCTTTGAATTTTATGACCTAAGTAAACCTAAAGAATAGTATGAAAGAAATAGCCAATTCCTTTGGAGAAACAATACTTCAATTTAAATATAACAACTTTAAGTTTTTATCAAAAGCGAAGCATAACCATGGATTAATATTATTAACATGAAACAACATAGAAAACATTTAAATATAAAAAATATTCCAAATTTATTATATTTTTAGCTTGCACATGAGCTAACATCAACTCAATTTCGGAGCAAAAACTATCATAACAGATTAATTTAAGCTTCAGCTTCGATAGTATTTCGTTCAAATATAATAATTCGTTTAAAACTTTACTACATGTATAACATAATATATATTTTAGATCAATAGTTGGTCAAACCATCTTATTTTCACTTGGTAGTTTACATCATGCTTAGGAACTCCCAGGTTGAATATATTCAGCATATAATAACAGTCTAGTGTTAAGACATCTAGACTAATAAAATACGCATATCCTCGATTAAAAAAAATGCTTCCAAAGAAAATTGCTTAGTGTGATCGCAAATTATTTGGAAACAAAATTCTATGAAAAAAAGTTCGGGGTATTGCCCAAATAGAACATAAATGACATATTGTGGAAGGTTAAAAATCATAGTTAAAATCATTTATCATATTTTTACATTACAGAAACAGTTTCCCTTTTTGTAGTAGGAACTTCATAATTTCTGTTACCATCTAAAAATCTACAGTTTGACACTGACATTATAAATAATACTTCAATGCCAGTGCAAATGCAACCCGAAATAGTTGTTAGTTGTTCTGAGTTATACTATTTAAAATAAATAAAGATATTAATCAAAACTTGCCCCAGTTAAAAATATATCAAATCCACCCAATGATTATTACGGAGCTAAGAAGTATGATGCGTAGTTATAATTAACTGCCTTGCCATGTCTGGGAGTATTATTCACAAACAAAAAATTTATTCTTTTGTTGTGTTCAATAGTAAGGAAGTGGATAGTAAATTATAATAGAAAAGTCTAAAAGTAAAGATTTTCCACATCCAGTAGGGATGTCATTAACTTCATTCTTATTTTTAATAATAATAGAAAAGTCAAAATAAAGATCTGCCTCAGCTAGCAGGGATGTCATTAATTTTGTTCTTTTTTCGTAGTTAATGACTTTCCAAATTACTATTACCAAATCAATCAATAGAGAATAACCAATCTTCTGTTCATATGTATACTGAACCTGTTACTGTTACAAAACACATGAAATATAAGAGAAATTATTTCAAATCGTTTCTGCAAAAGAAGGTAAGGGGTAGATAAATAGTTTTAACAGGAAACCATGTAGTAAAAGTTTGAAATCCATAAAATTTTCATTTTTAGCAAAAGTCAACATGGTAATTCGACAAAATAAGGTCAATGCAACGAAAATAGTCATATAGTATAAATCTACTAGCCGAACAAAACACCTAAATCATTAATGGAATTATGGAATCGGTGAAGGGAGGCAAAAAGCAAGAACGTACCAGATTTTAGGCCCATTCAAATGGCGGCGCAGAAACCCATTTTTGAAAATTTACTTGCGTTGAAACTCTAGTGACAGCGGTCAGATGATCGTCGGTAGGTCGGAGAAGCTTGGAATCGAAACCCTAATCGACCGATGGGTATGTCGATGGGCCGTGACATTAACCATCAACCGTGGTTGGAACGTAGGAAGGTTGTATTCCAGATGGCAAAGCGGATGTGGAGGAAAAGAATAGAGATACGAAGGTTGGAGGAAAAGGAAGCGATGTAAGCTGAAGGAAACTTGATTTCTCACAACATTTAAGAATAAGAAAGGGCATTGATGGGGGTCACGCAAGTCGTCCGATCTTGGGACTGGACAGATGGCAGAAGTATGATTTTTGTTTAAAATTGGAACCAAAAAGGCTTTGCTAGGGTATAAACGGTCACTGCAAATTTAAGGATGGGGATTCTACTCGATGGTGAGGATTGAAACGGTGTACACGTGTCGGCTTGTGAATTTTTAAAAAATATGGATTTGAAAAGTCTTCGGAGGAGGGATTGTGCTTTCATATAATATAATAGATAATTACTAACATTATTTACCTACTAAGCCCATTCTTTATTTTTCTATGTTAAGTTGAATAAATAAGGAAAATTATATTCTCCTTATCCTAGGATATTTAGTTATCTTCCATATTGGACTTAGTATTTAAAATGTCAATTAATACCGATTAATTCCTTTATTTTATTATTTCTATTCAGTAGGGTTATTGCCATTTATGACCATAACGGTAGGATTTTCCAAAGGCAACAATTTATCTTTTAATTGTTAATTACTGTCATTGATTATAATTAATGTCACTTATGAACTTAACAGCCATAATTCCCTAAGACATTAATTATCCTTAATTTATCATTTATTTCCATTGATTGGAATTAATGTCATTTATGAGCCTAAACGATCATAATTTTCTTAAGACATTAATTAACAATGAAATATCCTTATTATATTAGTCTCGAACTATCTACTTGTTGTACTTCAACAGACGTTTCTATTTAGTTGATTAATTTATTTATTGCATGTTGTATGTATATATACATACGTACATACATATATATATAATTTTCAAACATATATATATACACACACACATATGTTTATGCACCAGACCTCTCACGTTAAGCTGACCACTTATGGATGCTGGATTTTCTAAGCAGTTCCGGGCAGGCTTCTACCACAAGTTGAACTTAATCTTGTATCTTAGTGTATTATATTTATGCAGTAGACCCCTCACATTAAACTGACCACTTGTGGATGCTAGATTTGCCGGACGGTTTCAGACAAACTTCTACCACAAGTTGAGCTTAACCTCATGCCTTAGTACAGTTATATTTTAATTTCCTAAATGGGTGTACAACATTTATTCTAACAAATTTAGAAATTATAACCATTAGACTTAATTTCCTAATTAAATTTGCTTTCTCCCAAATCAGCATTGATTATAATAGGTGTTTATTTATTTATGGCCCTATTTATAGCAATCAATTATATTAATTTCTACAATGGTCACCACAAATATATTCATTTAATATGGATTCCATTTACATGTATATTTTCATAAAATGAATACCGTTCAAACATTCAAACGTCCAATATAATGTATATTTCGTTGTTTTTGTAGATTCAAACGGATAGCGTGTGTGTGTATGTGTATATATATGTTTATATTTTTGCTCGGTTAACGTAGTTATTTTCTTTTATTATTATTATCGTTGAGTTTAATAATTTGGTTCAACTAATAACCGAACATTCCTTTTTGTATTCATTCTTGCAATAAGGTTCTAAATCTTACAAAAAGATTATCAATTGTAGTTATTGTAAATTATGCCTGAATGTTGCAATAAACATAATTTCAAACCACAAGAAATATATTTTATGTAGTTTTGGAATAGTTGATCTAAACTACGCACAAACATGTATATTTATATTTATACGTAAATTTACGCAACTTAATTCCCTTTTTCAATAATTGACATATTTCTTGGTGGTTTCAAATAATGTGTTTTTATTTAAAAAGAACAAAAAGGCACAAATTACAATAATTAAGTTAAACCCCAATAAAATTGAGTACAAACAGGTTTACTTCTTTTTAATCAGAATTACATAATTTATCAATTAAAACTAAAACTAAAGAACTGGAATAAACTACATCTAAACAGTGTTTAATAGGACCGATTTCTAGATCTACATTGTTTTACTATAACCACAATATATTTTCAAATAAAATTGTAGGCAATATGTATAAACAATTAAGTAAGCCTATAAATAATATTATTCATAACCACAATTCTATACTTTCAGACTTCTATCAACATTCATAAGCAGATCTGATAGGTGTCATTTCAAATTTAACAATATAAATAACATATCTGATAATATTAGGTGTATATTTTGAGATCTAATTCAAACGGGATAAATATGCTATTATAACTTTATATGTAAATTTCCCACTCACTTGATGTAATGTCCCAGATTTTTAGCGATCCTATAATTAATTAATTTAATTATCTAAATGGTGATTTAGAGATTTAAGCAATTGGTATTCAATTATTTTGAATAATTAATTAATAAATAGTGGAGTACTTATATTTTTATTTTTCTAACTTAAATGTGTACTAATAAGTGACTCGTGCTTCGCACACGAGCAACGATTGGATTTGTAGTCGCATCATTTGGTTGAACCGTTCCGAAATGGAGTGCAGATGTTGAAGAGGACGTATATTAACAGTATAAATTACAGTTATATGTCGAAACTATTTATATATTTTTAGCAATATATTCGTATTCAACCGAAACCTCTTTTTATATAGTTACATGTTAGTATAGGAATTGGGATAATCAAAATCAAAGTTTATATTAATGGCAGCTGAGACATTATAAATATCGGAAGGAGAAGTAAACGGTCAGGTGGTTGACATAACGATAATTTTACATTTTTGTCCATGGAGGTGGGTAAACAAAAAGGAAACTTTTTTTGCATTGTCAAAAGAAGAAAAAATTGGTGGATTAGGAATATAAGTTTAGAACAAAAACATACAGCTCGGCTTCCAAACAAGGCGACATGACCAAAGAAATGCATGATCTAGCAAGTACACATAATTCATAGCATTTAAAAGTTTATCGCAACCTTTTCTGATAAGGTGCAAAGTAAATAATTCCTGTGCTAAAAAAATGCATTCGATAGCGTATGCTCCAAAATTTTATATCTGTGCTCTCCACGCCTTACATAGTGTGCTCTCCAAGTTTCAGTTCCTTGTTTCCCAAACCAATACAAGCCATGCCTTCTACGCTATTCTATTTCGTGCCTGCCAAGAAAATTCTCCCTATAAAATACTATACATCGTTCTCTCGTTATCCTTCACAAAACAAAAGGAGAAATCACCCCTCTTCATAAATTAGTATAAAATCATAATCTCAGAGAAAAAAATTATATAAATTCCGAAATAGAAATATTCGGATTCGAAACGAGATCCGCTACCATCTGATATCCAATTTCTGGGAGATCGAGTACTTTTTCGCTGTTGCGGGTGGCTCGTGAGTTAGGGTTCACGGTTGACTAGTTATCAACGTCGATCTGGTCGATGGTGGTGGAAGCGGATGAGATTTTCTGGTCGAGGATGGAAGGGGCGTGACTGTGTTAAGAAGGAAGAGGTTATTATGGGATTTTGGGTTTGTTTTGTTGCAAAAGAATTCGCTTTTAAGTATGGCATAGAGGAGATCGATGTCAGATTTTGGTTGAAGTGGAGGAGTAGGTGCGTGGAAGGGAATGAGTTAGTTGGGGAGGGAAGTGGAAGTCGGCCGTGGCAAAATTGGGTTACAAGTTCGAATGTCTAGTAATAAGGAAGGATGGTATTGTTGAACTAGTAGTTAATGAAGGGGAGTCGTTGATGATTTTTGGGTTTGGTAGTAAAGGAGTTAGGTGGAAAATGGGAGTGGAAATGATAGTTGTTTTTCAGGAGAGCATGGAGAAAGTTGTGAAGACAGTCCCTATGTAATGGAGTACAAATGGCTGTGCATGAGTGAGGAGAAGTTTTGGGTAGTTTAGTTTTAAATAAGATGGATGTATTAGTGGAGGAAATTTACTTCACACTACTTTAAGTGTATGCGTGGTCAACTACTGGAGTGGCGCTCAACTCAGCACTGACCGGTCAAACTCCGGTGGCCACCGTGACGACAGTGGTGGTTTAAAGAGATGGAGCAGGTTTCGTATTAGTTGTAAACGATAGAGAAGATGAGCTCGTGATTTACATGAAAAATAAGAGTTGATTAGTGGTTTGGTTAGTTAATGAATGAAGGCGTTGGGTTTCATCAGTGGAAGAAAACGAAAAGGGGGATCACAGCCCAAGTCTTAACGGTGTGATTTAATTTTTAATTAAAACATTGATTAAGTTCTATTCTAAATTTTGGACTGATCATATAATGTATGAAACCGATTTACAGGTTTGGGTGGCCTCTGAAGTTTTGAAGACCACCTGTAGATGTTTGATAGGGTAGTAAACAGTTGGCATGTAGAGGTCAACTGAAAGTAATTACCTTATAAATTTTATAAATAGGGTTTAGTTAATTATAATTAAAATCACTATACTTAAAATACTAATAACCCATTCATTCGTGAACAGAATTGAACGCGACAGATCGCATTGGAATCATAACAACAAGAACTCCATTATGGAATTAATTTCGCTGAGAGTAGAGCCTACTGAAATTTCATGAAAAATCAAATGTCTGTTTGACTTCAAATTGAACAAAGGCAGAACCGTCAACTGCAACCAATGTGAGTAAACTCACTAACTCTATCTCATTTATATTTTTATATAAACGAGTTTTAAATTTATTTATAGTAATTTTATACTATGTGATGGTTGTTTGGATGAATGGTTGATAAAATTTGTTATATCATTGATTGTTTAATAATTCTGTTCACCATGATATTTCATGTTGATGTGAAAATAATATTATTGATGTTGATTAACATCTGTGGATGCAGGGAAACAGGTTGGAGGAATCCAACTGGATTCCTCAACATTTATATTATTGTGTTTGCTTTGATTGTGACATATGTTGTGATATATTAACTGTGATTGATCTTATTGTGTTTAAATATCACTGGCCCTAGAGTTTTGGTATAAATACCGTAAATATTTTCGAATATAGAAAATGAAATTTGAGATTTAAAAAGGAAATATATTTTTCCAAAAATTGAAGTGTAATTTCAAATGGAGTTAAAAAGTAGAAACTTGTTTTATTAAAACAAGAAGTTGATTTTAAACAAGTCTATAAAATAAGTGAATTATTTATCGTTGTATAAATTGAAATATAAATTCAAATTGGAATTTATATGAAAAAGTGGAAATCAGTTTTGAAACCAATATTTGAAATGAGATCTGAACTTAGCAAATGATAAAAGGAAATTATAAACGATATTTTAAAGGATTGCAATACAAGTGAGATTGGTATGGAAAAATCCGAATAGAGGTTATAAATAGAATTTGGGATTAAGTTATTATTTTTAAGTATGAAATCAAACTGTATATAATAGGAATATATTCACGATTAAAGTGAATAATAGTTTAAAGTAAATATTTTGCAAATGAAATATTTCTAAAGAAAAATTAGATTGGAAATATGAATCCAAATTGGAAATAGAATAAAAAGGGAAATGGATAATCATTTTAAAAGAAAATGTGGAGTTTTATTTCAAAATTTGGAATATAAAATAAAGTGTGGACTGTAATGGTTATAAAGGAATTTGATAACGATTTGGAAATGATAAATTCAAAAGTGAATTTGGAATTTGAATTAACCTGAAATAGTAGATAAATTCTGAAATTAGGAATATAATTGAATATAGATTATCTGAGAGAGTTGTTTATTGGAATTCGATTATATCTAATGTAGGGAAGTAGTTATTTTTACTTTTCGTTTTGAATCAAATTTAATTATTTAATTATTTATTTACTTATTTATTTATTTGTTGAAATTAATAAGTACAAGTTATATTTTTATAAACCAAATATTTGGGAACAGCGATTATAACGCTGTCGTTATAACAAATGCTTTTATATATCTAAACAGCGATTATAACGTTGTCGTTATAACAAATGTTTTATAAATATAAACAGCGATTTTAATGTTACCGTTATAATAAATGTTTTGTAAAATCTAAACAACGATTTTAACGCTACCATTATAATTAATGTTTTATAAAATCAAATATTTGGAAACAACGATTATAATGCTACCATTATAATCAATGTTTTTCCGTAAAAGAAGTAGATTCTTAGATTGAATCTGAGAGTCACGTAAGCGATGTTTTGTTTGAAGTTGTGAGCTTTGACTATTTCAAAATTGAGAAAGTTGTTCAATTAAGGTCCGAGAGGTAATTATACCCCAACTTGATTGGCTTCATGATTGATGAAGGAATGGTTAAGGTTTGATAGTGAAGATTGGTTAGCAATATGGTTGGTCAATAAATGTTAAATGGTTTGTGTTATAATAACGATGTTTTATAACATCGCGTTGATTTAAAATATTTTGAAATGTTTCCCAAATAAGATGAGGGATATTTTCTACATGTAGAAAATGAAATGAATTGGTCAATGCGGAATTAAGAAATGGAAGATGGAATATTTTCCGATATTAATAAGGTATATTTTCTGAATATAGAAAATAAGGATTCGTGGATATTTAGAAATGTTTTCTAACTGGAATAAGAGATATTTTCTTGAATAAAGAAATTAGGATATTGGAAATGTTTTTCCAAGAATCAAGAGAGAAAATAGAGCTTTGAAAGGACACGAAAGATGGGAATTGGAAATGATAATATAATAAGAAATTAATTTAAAAAGGGACCCGTGTTGTTTGATGGTTGGTCGTTAGAATTTCCATTTGGAAATAGGATTGTTGGTTGTATGGATGTTTTCTTTGATAGTTAAATCACCGGCTATCAAAGTTTGATTTATTTTATACCTTCGTTGTCAATACGGGGAGAACGGGATCAGATTTAATTTTCTGAAAACCACTCCGTATAGGCATAAACATTGTGAATTGAAATATCTCGAAGATAATTGAAGACGGAGTGAAGTGCAAGGGTTGTTCTATTAATCCTAGGTAGAAATTGCCCAAGACGGATTGATAAAATGGTGCCTTCGGATTGTCGAGTCCTAGGACAACATATATGGATAGATCTAACAAGGGGCATTAAAAGTAAATGGTGACAAGATGTTATGAAAGGAAATCGTGACCTCAAGCCTAATCAACCGGGAAATGACAAAAATCGGGCAGGCATCATGACTATGTGGGTCATTCCCATTAGGGGTATTATCACCTGATCTAGAGAAATTTCATTTTTTGCTTCTTATTCTATTCGCTGCTGTATGCTTTCGGTAAAGGTTGCTGATCACAACCGTTGGTGATAATATGCTCGATGCACTCAAGTTAAATAAGTGGTCAGCTATGTGTGGGCCAGGTTGCAAGACGTTGTTGTTGAACCCAGTGTATTCCCCTCTAGAGATACACTATCGGAAGGTGGTTCCATACCTTGTCATGTTGGAAATCCAATCTCCAATAAGCGCCCTGCGGTTTTTGATTTTTTATTATATATGGAGCGTGAGATGCAAGCGTTCCGCTAGATTTCTATTTATTTGATTTAGACACTATTATAATATCACGAGATTTTGATATCAAAAATAATTTGGGTTATCGTTAGGTAAAAACCATCCGTATTTATGTGTGGATCGGTCTTACGATTATCATTTCTTTTGAAAGGATTTTTGAAAGTTAAACAAATGGTTGGAGTTTACTCACACTAGTCCTATGACTGACCCAGAGTTTATTTGTTTTATTTTTCCCTAAACTCTTGGGTGCCCAAATTTGTATGGGTAGTCAAGCAGTTAGGATTTACAGATTCATTTGGAGGAGCTCGAAGTAGGAGGCTTCATCAGCTAGCTATAGACTATCATATTTTCCGCTGTGTATTTTATTGTATTTGGAAACAGGCGTTTTTAACTGTTCCAGGAATAACTGTTGTGCTCTGATGACGGTATGTATGAACAGTTACTAATTTGTATTTCAAAAGTAAGGCTATATAATATATTTTGTTCGTTCTGCTGTGAGATTTATGTTCTTCGTTTTCTTCTATTCTAATTTCTCTTTCTTTCTATTTCTCATCCTCTAACTTCTTTCTAATAATGATTCGTATTTCTGTGCAATTTGGGTTGGATGTGTGGTGTTATTAGTCGACTCAAAGGGTATGGAAATTCGGGCCGTTACACTTGAAAACATCAAATCTGAAATCTGAATAATTTTTTAGGCCTACAATTCCCAAATTATTACAGATCTGCAGTTATTCTGAAAAGGGGTTACTTTCAGATTTGTAGATTCCCAAGAAAAAAGGGAGAATCAGATGAAGAATTATTTAGACGTCAATTCACACCCTTTTCCATTTGAATCTAATAATACTTTTCAAATCTGAATGATTTAGGTTTGATTGATTGTATATGGATATATTATTAATTAAGAAATTGATTTGAAGAGAAAGAGAAATAGTAGAGCTTCACTGCTGCCTACAGTTTTGTGTGGAAAAGAATGAGGCCTTACCCCTTTATTTATAGGAGTGGAATTGGCGATGAATCGTTAGATTTGATTAAATAAACATCTGTCCATTTATATTATAATATATAATGAAAATACCCCTCAAAACCTAGCCGCCACTGGGCACTACACGCCCGAAGTGGTCGATCGCTCCCTCATGGGTGTCGACCGCCCTTCGGCTGTTTTGCCCAGTGAGGGCTGATTTTAAATGGTACGATATATTATATTTATTATGTTTATTTATTTTCGTTCGTTTTTCGTATTTCATCCGTAACTTTTTCATACGCACTCTGTTAGCGGAACTCCAAACATGAAAGTTGACCAGAATTCCCAAGACGAACGCAACGGTTAAAATTTCATGGTCAAATCACATCATTTGCAGAAATTCCTATTTTTGAGATCTAATTAAATAACCAATTTATTTTCTAAATTATGGGTTGTTACAACCATTCCTACAGAATTTAGCAACCTGACTGGAGGTTGCATAACAGGTTGTACAGTTGTAGCCCGATTCCTAACTCCAACGTCAAGGTTTCTCAAGTTTTGGTCTATATTGTAATCAAATATGGACATTCTATCTCGACCTTAGGCAGCATCCGTCTGAAGATTTAGATTTCTCTCAAAATTAAAATTTCTAATAGGATGCATGATCTTATTTCCTTCAAATAAGTTTTGATTCTACTCTTCGGCATGCATCCTCAGGCCTTGAGTTTATTTCTTTTAGGTTTATCCAAGGAAGATGAATTAATGTGCTCCTCCAAAACCATACTTTCCACTCTCGTACTGAATTTGTTTCGAGGTGAAGCCATAAGCAACGCATCTATTTTGTCTGTAACACCCCACCTTCGTTAATGTCACTCACAAAGGGAATGCCTTAACTTTGATGGAGCGTTTTAGTAGACAGAACAGAATATTACAAGACAGATAAGCAGTACTTGAAAAATTATAACTTTATTACAGCAGAAATAAGTTTGGTTACATCTTTCTAAATCACAATACCAAAACTCAAGTACACAATTATCAGTCTTATACAAAATCCTTCAAAATGTAATGTTTCAAAGCCATAATCCCCAACATAAACTGCTATGAAAAGATAGAGTCAAAGGCAAGCAATACTCCAAGCACTTCAAGCAGAGAGAATCAGAATCAAGCTCCTATGTTTCCACCCTGAGCATCTTGGGGGGGGGGGGAACGGAAAGAAAAGAGGCGAAACAAACTAGGTCAGACATACGTCTAGTGAGTCCAGTGACTTTCATCATATGAACAGGTAACAGTATCATGACATGTAAATAAAATTGGATGAGAGATAGCCATAACAGGAGTAGCAGGTTAACAGAAGAAACATAATGATATAGACCAAGTTATGCTTCTTACTATATCTTACTTCTCTGCACTAATACCAGTAAACAGGGTTAGGTGTTACCCTAATGTCTAAACTGAAATAGAATCGAAACAGAATAATCTATACAGAAATAGAATGCTAGTAATGGGCCTTCACCACCCCAACAAACAGAAGGCACAGAAGCAGAATACTAATAATGGGCCTTTACCACCCCAATAGATAGAAGGTACGGAAACAGAATACTAATAATGGGCCTTTACCACCCAACTAATGGGCCTTTACCACCCAACTAATGGGCCTTTACCACCCCCAACAGACAGAAGGTATGGAAATAGAATCGGAAACGGAATTGGAGACGAAAACAGAATAATCCCTACGGAAACAGAATGTTAGAATTAGGTGTACACTAGTAATGGGCCTTTACCACCCCAACAGATGGTACCACGCAGAAACAGACAGGTGTTACCACCCAACAGAAACAGACGATACCAACAGAAACAAACAGAACTAAGTGTACCCTACGTCCTACCCCAAGCGATCGGCTCACTAATACATAAATACCCTGTGTCGGCCCCACAGTAAGGTGTATCACTCCCTAAAGTGGCAACCTATTGGCACAGACCTATTTACAGATGTCACGGTGTCTTACATCCTCAGAGCAGACCGAATCCATGCATGCACATGACCCGGTTAGAACGCACCATCAACACTCCTCGCCGTTATCAGAATGAACCGCTTATAATTAGTTCAGTAAGCGTGCCCGAACCCCTACATAGCGTGGGGTCAAAGTTTTTGATACCAGAAAGGGTTACTGACTAATATGGGTCCCAAACAACATATGACACAAGTATTTCCCCTCCTAACCTTGTGTCCCCAGACTAACAGATTTCAGATTAACTTGTTTACAAGTTTCAGACATACAGAGTTCAGATTTACTAGTTCACATATCAGACAATCAAGTTAACAAGTTTTCAGACTAACGGATCAGATGTACAGTTTTAACAGACTTACAGATTGTCTAACTTTGTATTGGGCCTACAGATTCACGAAACGGGTTTGTTAAATTCATCAGTCCAGTTGGTTTAACCCTATCCACCCAACACGTTTTAGACGTCATATTTATCTCAGATTTGCATTAATTAAATATCAATGCACAGAGCTCTCACATTAGGTCGGTAGTTTGTGGCCGCTGTATATGTCGGGCGGTTCCGGGCAGACTTCTGCCACAAGCTAGACATAACTTCATGTCTAAGCATATTTTAGTTATGCCTACGACCTCTCACATTAGACTGACAGTTTGCGGTCGCCGATTAAGCCGGTTGGTTCCGGGCAGGCTTCTACAACAAACGGAGTCTAACCTCATGTCATAGCCACTTTATTCCATTACAGAAAATATCAGACTAATTATGTCCATTTAATAGATTAATCTTCTTTACAGGTTACAACAGATTAATCAAATTTCCATGTTTTACTAAATCTTATATCGAGCCTACGGATTTTCATACCCAAATTACAATTATTCAGCTTTCAACAGATTAGGCAATTCAATAGATAACAGATCTAGCAGATTAGGCAATTCAATAGATTTAGCAGATAATAGATTTAGCAGATTAGGCAATTCAACAGATTTAGCAGATAACAGATTTAGCAGATTAGGCAATTCAATGGATTTAGCAGATAACAGATTTAGCAGATTAGGCAATTCAACAGATTAAACATTTCTAAAATTCTATTTACATATCTTGCCTAATCATAAATTAAGCCTAAACTTACATGCCTAAATCATGGTCATAATTCATAATACAACATATGCCCAAATTTTTAGTTAAACTTTGCACAATACAGAATATTCTCTAAAATCCCCCAAATCATGATATACCATATGAATTATGCCAAATTATAGCCTTTAATGCCAAATATCCAGAAATCCACTTTTAGGCGTATTCACATTGATAGTTATCCTATTATAATATAGGTCTCTATGCCTAAGTCACATATTCCTTTTTCAAGTCATGAATCATTACATAAAATTTACCCAAAATTCTAGATCTTTAAATTATAACATTTCAAAATCAGATCTTAATTTTAATATGCATTATGTCCCCAAGTTTCAAGTCACATGTTATCATACAATGATTCCTCTTCTTCCAAATCACAGAGTATGCACAGATCTAGATCTAATTTACAACATATGTCCCTTTTCTCAAATTAGTCACAGACCAGTCATGTCCAATTGTGCATCATCCATTATTTTTCCCAAAATTTAGCGTTCGTGTGTTAATATCTTATGAGATTTGGCTCAGGCTCGTGGTAGCCTGGCTATAGAGCAGAAAGAAGAAAGAGATACAGAATAGTCACAGAAAAACAGATCAGACAGGTAAGAATATGCATAACCTCAGATTTAGATTTATAACCATGTCAAGATCATAATAAAAGTTTATATCTGAAAATAACTGTACTCACAAAAAGGGAACGATTCTTGTATTCTGGAATCTGTATTCTGACACCGAATAGCTCTCCTTTGGCGTAGAGTATCGGTTAGATCAGAAAATAGTTGTTCTCTTTTAATTCTATTCAGATTGGAAGAAGATGCACTAGTTTTAGCTTAGATTTCAGCAGAGTAGCGACGCCATTATTTTATTTTAATTAGAATAGAGGTAGAGTATAGGCAGAATGAAATTGTGTAGAGAGAAAGTGAGGTTTAGAGGGTGGTTAAATAGGATAGAGCTCACAAATCCGGTCAGAAAGGCGTCCAGGTGCAGAAAAATGGATCTGTCTCCGGATCTGGAAAAGGGGGGAGGTCGACCCTAAGGTCGGCCCTAGTGTCGATCTGTGTACCCAGGTCGACCCTATTGTCGACCTGGGTCCTGGGCGGGAATTTTTCCCGCCCAGCCCGGGTGTCTGTTTTGAATTTCGAATCTGAATTTTTTTTTTGAATTTCGGGCTGGTTTTTATTGAAACTTCAGAAGGCCATATCTTCTTCATACAAAGTCCGATTTACGCAAACTTGGACTCTATTCCAAGCAGAATTTCGAGACGAACGCAATGGCATAACCTGTTTCCCTCAATTATTCGTTACAATTTAATTATTCTCTGATTTGTTACTCTTATTTTCATAGAAAATACAGGGTGTTACATTGTCCATCAGAGCTTTATTAGCTATCTCCATCCTCTGATTCAAGTTTTCAACAACTACAACCAACTCCCTTCTAGTAATTATATCCAAACAAGAGGAAGTTCAAGAATGATCAACAATGTTCATATTATGACAGTTCAAATTTCCGCATTCCCCCATAACAGTAGAGGATATTCCAACGAATTTAAATGAATATTTATTCTGAGGCGTCTTTTCCTTTAATTAAATACAACAAATACACCCTATTACAATTTTAATTTTACAAAGGTGGTAAAAACACCGTTGTAATAAATGTTTTTTTACAACTTTTTTCCAGAAAATTTGTAATAAACTTAATTTTAACAACTGTGTTATTTTGATAATTGTAATAAAAGCCTATCACAACTTTTATTTTTTGACTGTTGTAATATATGACTATATTTTAATATAATTAACAACTAATAATTAATATTTAATACATTTATATTGATTATTTATAATTAATAACTAATAATTACTATTAATAATCAATTAAGAAGTAATAATTAATAATCAATCTGTAATATTTAATACTTAGCATCTTATATTTCTAGACCCTTCTGTGGTCGAACCATCCAAAGTAATTCCAAATTAATTCGCGTCTTCTTCTTTAAAAATAATAATTTATATATTTTTGACCCATTCCTTAAATTTTAAGTTTAGTTATTTGCACCTGTCATCTTATGATAGTTGCAACAATCAATCTTCAATCTCTAATGTTTTCCAACTAGTAAGTTATTTTTACTAGTACCTCCATAATTTTCATTAAAAATTACTAATTATTGTTAAATAATTAATAATTAATATTTATTAAGTAATGATTAAAATAATAATTAATTTATTTAATAGTTCATAATTACTTTTAATAATTATTTTGTAATTTCCTTGAAATAAAAATATAAAAATTTCAGATATTCAATTTTCCTAAAATTAGAAAATATAAAAAAATTGGTAATTGTTTTTTTCATTTTTTGTTACTTAATCTTCATAATAAGCTTTTCTCGAAATCAAACCTTTTAAATTAAATTACAATTTCAGATCTTAGATTATTTATCACTATGTATAAATTTATAAATATTATTTAATAAATATAAATCTTTCAATGTACGTTTTACAATCAAAGTGAATGATCAAACTTAAATAAAACCATCAGGCCTGCGTTTTACGGTTTTACAAACAAACAAAAAAGCGTGTCCTCCAAAAATTTCAATGCCCGCTCTAATTTCAATTTCACCGCCAAAACCAATTTTCATTTCGACCTAAATCCCGAAGCGGATCCACATTTTCCTTCTCCGCCGTTTAATGTCTTACAGCTACCCCGCTTTCTTCACTTATCAATCATAATTCCTAAATCGAAAATCGCTAGCCAGGTATTCCTTCTCTAACTTTATCAATCCTAAATCTCAAATCCAATTTATCGCTTCTCTACCTTCTTCATGCTTCTCAGCAGCATCTCAACGTGGATGTCATGTTAAATCTCAGTTGTACCCGGTTGATTTATAGTGGCGAAAGTTGTTGATTGAGGTAGTCTTACAGTACCCCGCTTCCTTTTGCATGATTATTTTGCTCATACAAATGGTTTTTATGCCCCACCCTTTCAGTTTTTTTTTCCTTCCTTCGCATACGCTTGGTCCAAATCTAGTGCTGTCTGTGTGAATCATTTTTCGTTGTCTCTTACAAATTAGGCATGGGAATTGGTTCGTTTTTCCCTGAATTCGGTAGTTTGGCTGTTAGCACGAGATAACTGTTGCGGTGATAACTTTCATAATATGGTCCATTTCTTGTCTTGGGCTTGATAAGGTGAGGCGCTTTGAGGCTTCAAGTTATGTTTGCAAACTCCATAACATGTCATTTCGTAGTTTGCATTGTTACTACCTAATGTTTTAAACATGCTGGTCATTTTCATTGTTTGCCAAGTCCCTGTGTATGGTTTTTAAGTAATTGTGTCTGTGCAACTTTGAGAAACAATCCAGTTTGTTCTCTGATGCTGTAAGGTTGGACAGTGGGTTGGAAGTGGTTTTTCTACTCAACCCTTTCTTTGAAAGATTATATAGCTCATGAAAATATCCTTACCTTCTTTGTTTGGGCAACAAAAACATATGTGGTTTTGTACAGGTTCAGTTTTTGGCAATGCAAGATTTGGTACTCTGTTTTCCTAACCTCGCCTAGGACATCCCAAACAACAGATCCGGCCCTGCCTGTTCCCTTCTAAGTACATATGCAACCTAAGCAGTGGGAATGTATATGGTGTGGTGCCAATGTTGAATAAGTAATCAGAACATTGGATGCTTCTCAAGAGCAAAAATAGAGCATCTATAGTTAATCATGTATTTTTCAGTTATTTTTTTATGCCAGTCAGGTCTTACTTGATTTAATGTTTCCTAATGATAAATGATTGGCAAAAACATGATGCTGTATAATCTATATTGAACTGGTCATAAGAAATTCACTTGTTAAAGATTATATAGATGGTAGTATTTCAGTATATTTTTTTCCTTTCCAAAACAATCATTTTCTTAAGTTTGCAACAATATATCGTTTCAAATGCTCACTTAGTATTAAATTTATAATATCATGTTAATTTCAGGCATACATTCATATTTGTAGAGTCCGAGAAATCACAGAAATGGAAGTGGGTAGAAAAGCTGCTCGTAGATGGTCAGATTGAGGTAATAGTTAACAAAGTTTACCTTTTTCATTCAAAGTCTAAATCACTGCATTAAAAAATTACCAAAAATGCCAATTGTGCACAATCTTGAATGAGTTGCCATGTTAATACCTGTCGTTACCTAACATTACTCTATTTCACTAATGTCTTTAAAAATATAGATATCGTGATTTGATTTGCTAAGCATTTTTCCTTGTTGATCTATATTCTCACCATTAAATATAAAGCAGTAAAATTTTCGCCGCATCTCATTGTTTTATATAATTTAACATATTTCTGCGCCGTAACTATAGCTTAATTGGCTTGTGCATCAGATACTCAACTTTTAGACCTGGAGAAGCGATGAAAATGCATACTGTAAATCATTTATCAAGATAATAGGTTTAATAGTTCTTGGATAAATTTGTTATTGATTGTTTATGTTAGAAATAGAACTAGTCATATTCTTCTTCCTTAGCGATTCACAGCATGATTTGTTTGTTGGTGTATACTTTTGTTCATAATTATCAGGTTATGCAGCTATCACCATCAATTTTGAAATCTGAAGGAGTTCCTTGTTTATCGGGCAATACAAGAAGTAGGAGAATTTGTCACTCTGCGAAATGCCAGCTTGGAGCGTGTGCAAGAAAACCAGAATTTGATGATTGGAATAGAGAGCTGTTGGCAGTCAAAAATCATCATTGATTGATGCCATTGATCTTGTGTACCCTGTTGAAGCGTTGGACTGTATGTATTGTGTTTTGTAAGCGTATTATGTAAAAAAAATGATGAGAGTTTGAAAATATTAATAAATTGTTTTTGTTCATGTTTTAAGTTTGTTTGATATCTTAAGTTTTGAAGATAATATGTTCTGAAATGAATTCCTTTGTCATTAATATGTATATAATTTGTGGATATATTACAATTGTAAAATAATAATTATAATATATGACAACGGTTATAAAAAGTTGTAAAAATTATAACAACAACGGTGCATAACAGTTGTAATAAACGTTATTACAACAGTGGAAAAAAGTTGTAAAATATGCATTTCACAACGGTACCGCAACTGTGCAAAAAAGTTGTAAAAGATTTCAGTCTATTACAACTTCTTAGTAGACGACGGTGGCTCCACCGTTGTAAAATTTTTTTACAACGTTTTTGCACCGTTGTAATATGGTATATTTGTTGTAGTGAAATCTTCTCTTCAACTTGCGAGTAATTAACGATTCTTTCAAGGCTCAACTGTAGATCCAACTTTTAGATCTTATAGATCTACAATTGATATCTTATATTTGCGCCTTTTGTTTGATTCTTAGTGAAAACACAAACTGCTAGCTTCAAAACCGAAATGAATACCTAGTAGGGATGAAATCACATGTCTTTGTAGATAATTCAAATATCAAATATGCAGATTTAACGTCAGTAAGACAAAATATGTTAAAAAAAAGAAAGTAAAAGAGAAAAGACAAGGTTTTAGACAAGTTCAGCTGTTAATAAGACCTACGTCTACTTTAAAAATTCTTTAATCATTGGTTGTCTATTACCAATTGTTCGAGCACAATTGATTGAATCAGAATGAGTTACAAGTACAAAGTCTGATTAAAGAGTCAAAGTAACATCTTTGGTGACTGCTGTGTGTAAGGTGACGTTTGAGGAATGATTTAAGTAGCATGTAGGCAGATAGTTTCCAGATCTTGTTTATGCTGCAAGTGATTCAGTATTTATAGGAGTTTGTAAATGATTCGGATCAACTTGTCAACATTAGAGATCTTGTGATTGAAGCCCAAAGCCACACCAGAAAGGTGATGATCATTCGGTTCTTAATTATGACTCGGTACCGAGTCATGGTCCGTGACTTGATGCCGAGTCTAATCCATTGAGTTTTGGGTGTTGAGTCTTCTTCTTTTTGTTGGGATGCCACCTGTGAAATTTCATAGCTTGTTTACTTAATTTGGTGGCACTTCGTACTTGAGTTAGTTTTAAGTACAATTTGAATCGGATGAGCCATCATGTACATGAGCTATGTACATCAGATTGCTACCTAACTTGTGAGTAGACGAAATAGAACATGATAAAGGTGGTGTGGATGGCTCACACCTAGCATATATGACTCGGTATCAAGTCATAGGCTATGACTTAGTGTCGACTTATAAACATGGGATATTTTTAAGTCAATTTTCATCTTCTTTTGAGTACTTAGTCTGGTTTCAAGTCATTCTGGTTTGGTCCCTAGGTTTAGACTCTTTAGGCTTCTTTTCAGGTAAAAACCAAGTTAACATATATGAGACAATCTTTCTCCATTTCCTCCTAAAGATATCAATGCAATTGTATATTTTTGAAATTTTCATAGCCTAATCACATTTTCCACGTAAGCAAAAAATTGCAAAACAAATATCTATCTAACATATAAAAATATAGTTTGATCAATGCAATTATCACATTCAATAGTTAACTTTGTTATCAAGAAAAACATGAGTTATTTATTTATACAATATTAAAAATTTTATTCGTAATTTTGTTGAGTAAAGAATTGAACTTCATTTAAAGATAGTAGTTCGCTAGAGCTGGACTATCAACTTTACGTTGGAACACCGCATGTTATTTTAATCAAATTTGCCACACCAACCGGTGCAGAATCCGGTGAAAACATGCAGCAGTAATCTGGTGCATTAAATGGCAAAACACCCACCTGATATCCACCCACCACGCGGGTTTCATATATTTTCCTCCTCATACTCATGTGCCACGTGCAGTTCCTTTATTTTCACTGCTTTCTTTCTAGTTGTTGTAGCATGCTCCTATTTTAATATATGATTGATATAGTACGATAAATTAATTTTGTATTGCATAATAAAATGTGAACACTAATTAATCATAAATACCACTGTTAACAACATCGGCGTGTCTTACACCCTAGTTAAATTATTTAACTCAAACACGATGGGAATTCTCGATAGTTAAATCATGTGTTACACGCTAGTAAAGATCCAATAGGGCAAACCCCCGTTTCGGGCAACCAATTTCTGTTTTCTCAGTGCAAAAAGGAAAAGCTGAAAACACATCCCAAATAACAACTCCAAAAGCCCTGCCATCAACGTAACAGTATTGCTGCAGCAAATTACTGCGCTGCACAACCTCGAGCCACTCGCCGCCACTAATTCGGCGCATACTCGCTCTACGCCTCAGCCTCTCGCTGCCCTGCTTGGCTGCTCGAAGATTGTTGCCCCTTGCCTATCGCAGACTGAGTTAATTTGTTGAAGGTATCGTCATAAACCTTTTGTTATTGCTTGATTTGGATTATTATCCCACTGTTTGCGCCGTTGATTCTATTGGTTGCTTAATGTGGATGCTGCTGCTTCTTTTGTCAAGAAGGATTTCAATTTGGAGATTTGAATAGTTGGAGAAATAGGGACAAAGATACCTAAATTCAACTGTTTGCCTATAATTATTTGAAATGTTTTAAAATATCAGGTTTCTTTTTGTGTGTGTCTGTGTGTGTGTGTGGGGGGGGGGGGGGGGGTTACGATTAGATGTATCAAAATTAATATGTTTAAACTGGTATAGTGAAAGCTTTTTTTTTTCATTAAATTGAAAATGTATGGGAAATATAATGAAGAATGAAAATGATAAAAATCGGAGTTAGATTTCAAAAACAAAACTCCAGATTTTACAGTAGAAATGTTAATAAAAAAGTGAAGATGAATTAGCACAATCACTTTTGCCTCAATCCCTAACATGTTTCAAAGAAAAATTCAAAGACCCCAATCTTCATGTCCAACGAGAAGAAGATTTTGAAGTTGATAAAAAATTTATATTCCAATAACTATGTCGCAAGAAAGATTAAATGGTTGGCGATGGTTTCAACTGAAAAACAAATATTTGGAAGCTTTATAATATGAAGATATAATTGAAGAGTTGCCTTCTAAAAACCCAAGAAGTTGTTTTTATTAGATAGATTGAAGATCTTCTTTCGTATATGAAGCTAATGAAAAAAAATATTCATAGTATTATATTATTGTTTTTTCTGTGTGAAAAGACAACAAACTTTGTACCAGTGTAGTCAAGGCGCTCGCCTAGGCGCCAAAAAGCCCTAGACGCCAGCCTAGGGCTTTTTCCCTAGGCGAGGCGCCAGCCATGCTCGAGGCGCCAGAAAAGCGCTCGAGGCGCCAAAGCCCCAGAAAAGCGCTGGTTCAAAAAAGCGCGCCTCAGTGAGGAAGTGCAGTTATTTTGTTTTAAATTCAGTTTTTTTCCCCAGTATGCAGCTTATAAAATTAAAACTGCGGTCCTTTGTTTGGTTTATGATGATGTTATGATGTTTTAATCTGAATATTGCATTTATATGCACTTTTTAAAAGCCAAAATTTGAGTTTTATACGATTTTTTAAATGCAGTTTTTTTTGCTGTAAAACAGCAAAACTGATGCTCAAGGCGCCCAAAAAAGCCCTAGGCGCCAGCCTGGGGCTTTTTCGCCTTGACTACCTTGCTTCGTACTGGCCTGGAGCAACCCGGAGAGTAGAATCGGCCTTGAATACTATAATCTTTTTCATGACCGAGCCCCTCTTCACTTATGAATAGTCTTGGAAGGGATTCAATCCATGTTTCTATTTGCTCTAATTTGAGTGCTTAATTTCTGTAATTTGAAGCTGTAAATTAAATCATGTTTTTTTGGCGTTATTAGTTTTCCATTGTCATTGATTTTTTTCCCCCTCTCGCGTTGGTTCATCACAAAGTGTAATTTTAAACAAATTATCAGTATTTTGAGTTTGATGTAAATTATTGGAACCATTCTCATAACTTGTTCTTAAATTGTGGGAACCATTCTTTGAGGTCAGCTTTTAAGATTCTACAAAGTGTGTTTTATCAATGTTTTATTTAGATGAACATTCTGGGAAAAAACGTGAAGTCACTATTTAGCAACTTAGAAATGTTCCAAAAGAGGAGGTTCAGCTCTGAAATATTCATAAGCAGTAAGTGTATTTCATTTTGCCTAAGAATTATTGTTTGGAACATATAAATAATGGTCATTGCAGAAAAGTTGTTAGCAAACCCTTCTTTTCATGTAGGGTTGTCATTTTACACTACTGATGATGAGCTGCGAGAGGTGTTTTCAAAATTTGGCAATGTTCAACAAGGTACAGCTTTAGAAATATGATGTTGTATGAATACGGTAGTGTAATATAGTAATACTTCAACGATTGAACAATAGAAGTATAAAACTCCTGTGCACCTTTAAATTTTGTTTGGATAGTGAAATGAACTCTTTGGCATACATCTCGAACGGTGTAGACGAAATCAAGAGAAAATAAATTTCGTGATTACGTTGGTTTACTCATTAACTTTTTTTTTGGTAATAAAATTATATGTTGATAGTTAGGCTAATCAGAGATGGAAACACCCAGAAGCTAAAAGGATTTGGTTTTATTGATTATTCATCGGAGGAGGAAGCTCGGAAGGCAGTGGAAGCTATGGATGGAAGGGTATACATTTTTTTAGATATATTTCCTACTTTGCCTAATAATGAAATCTTATAGTAACCAATAAACTAAGGTATGGTTTGTTTAAAATGCTGAAAGCTACATGCTGATTTGCTGAATGATGATGGCTGAATACTTGAAAACGTTGTTTGTTTAGAATTTTATTTTGTGAACATAACCTACTACTTTGGCAATATTACCCCTCAAATTGAGAATTGATTATTCTACCTTATAACTAGCATACATAACACACTAGGTCGTCTTATTTCATACCTTATATTTATGCGCAAACAGAAACAGACAAATGATATGAAATTTTATGATGTATGTATATTTTATAAAAGTTTGATCGAGAAAGCTTATGTTGTGTTTGGATTATTAATTAATATTTTCATAGATTATATGTGTGTTCAACATAAATTATTATAAAAATATCAGATGATTTTGTCCAACTTTTCATAGTTGTTTAAAATGTTAAATTTTCATGTATGTATTTGCATATTTTATTTAAGTTTTCATTTATCTTAAGATTCATCGATATCGTTCAGCTTGTCAAAATTATTTGTATATAAATTTTCAAGCCTGCATTGCATGTTTCAATTTTTTTCTTTTCGTTTTCATTCTCTTTAACAATTTATAAATTACCATATTTTAACTTCAAATTGCATGCAAACATTGCTTGGTTGTTTTTTAGTTTTTTCCTCAATCGTTTTCATTATATTTCTATGATTGAAAACTACAACTTAAAATTAAAAGCAAAACAAAATGAGAAATGATCACCTTACCATAGAAGCAGATAAAAGCCGAAACAAAATTGATGTTGTGTAAACTTTTCTAACTGTTTGGTATAATTAGGAAAAACATTATAAAATAATTACGTGTTATTGTGTATATGGCTGTAATTGGAAAATGTAACCTTATAAGTGATAAACACTTCCAATAAGCATTAAAATTGTGCTTATTCAATTAAATGAATACAAGGGCTTAATGAAAGCACTTGTTTAAAATCAAACAACCTAATAACCTCTGGTCAGTTAATTAGTTATGCACACATATACATATGCAAACATTTACGTATTTACACACGATATAAAACTCATCGGGTCAGTGATAACATTGCATCTCACATAGGAGCTTAACAAACTTCTAGTGGAGTCGACATGCAGTCATGTTCACGTTCATGTGTGACGCTTGACTCATCAGACCATTGGTAACATCGCGTCTTGTATAGGAACTTGTTAATCAAATTTTTATTGAGCCAACTTGCAGTCACGTTCATGTTAATGTGTGACAGTTAACAAATTAGCCATCGGCAATGGATTGTGTTGTAGAATGAATTCTACTTCCTATGGAACTGTGAAGTTTGGAAAAACAGGCTATAGTATAGTTTGTAATGAATATCATTGTCAATTGCTGGTTATAATATTTGAAAAACCAAGTTGTGTATGGTTTTTGAGAATACCCTCTACACAATTTACACGGCCATAGTTGTTTGTATAAGAGTTAAGCTTCAGAAGTAAACCCTTTCACCTCACTATCGAATTTGTGAGCTAAATTAAAGTTTAATAAATGATATTCTCTTAAAAAAAGGCCACTTTCCTCGTTGTTATTTATATATTATTAAAATAACAAGTATAATCTTTGTTGTGGTGATCGAATGATCTAAACAGTCATCTCTTATTTTTGTGCTTTCTAAGCTCTAACAAATAAGTATCACAGGATTTTTGGATAAAGCTAAAAAGTAGTTCGGGGCCTCGGACTACATTGAAGAAAATGGAAAACTGAAATTGTCCACTTTTAGCTAAGAAGAATAAATGATAAAAGTTATTTGGTCAAAAATCCAATCGAATTTAGCTAAAAGATAAAGGTAGTTCTTGACGTTCCAAAAAAAAAAAAAAAAAAAAAAAAAAAATTGCGTGCCTTCAGTCAATCACTTGTCTGTAATTTGTTTATTTTTGTTCGTTCATCTATCCTTTTTGCCTTTTACTTCGTCTAGTAATAGTTGATAGCATAACGTTTGTGCTCTTGGCACCAAATCCTGCCTTCATTAATGGAAACCAAGCCTACACATGATTCTGTTTTCGTCGGCATATAATTTCAGCTCATGTTCTTCGATCCCAGCTTTAGCGCATACAATTTTCGATAAAGCCAGTGCGATTTTTTGAGTAAAAATACTATTCTTTGAAAATGGTTAAAGAAACAATAACATGATCTATAGCTGCCAAAATAACCTGACCACAACGACCATTTGCTAAAGGTGGACAAGTATGAACAGAGTAACACATTTAGTCAGCTAGGCTTTAATCGTTTGTGGCGAGAACTCCTTTAGGTTTTTTCCATACAGTCTTTAAAAAAAAAAAAAAAAATCAAAATTATCTAGACCTTCATTTTTCCAAAGAAGTCCATTTTGTTGTTGGGATGTGGGGCTTGGTTTGTGGTAAGGGTGACCATTGGTATCTTAATAACACAATCAGAGTGTAACATATCTAACAAATAGTTACAATATATCTTAAACATGTAAACATTTTTGACAAAATGAAACCGACATATGCAATACCATACATGCTTAACGAATTGGAAATGAAACTAAAGTACCAATGCAGTTACAACCCCTCTAAAGCCCCGCAATATCCCTGTTATAACTCATAGCTTTTTTCAACCACTACACTATTTAGCGCCGATGAACAGTAGATTCACTTATAGTCCGCTATTTTCTGCTGCATCCGCTAAATCAGGTTTTTTACTGTTCGCTTTAGCAGTATTAATATACAGAGTTTGGTTTGAGTAGTTCTCTTTTAAACAAATCTGTAAATTTAGCTTAAAGTGCTAAATTTAAGGCATAAGTGCCTAATATATGGTAACAATCAATTACACTCATCAAATTTAGCATGCATAACTATGATATTCCTTGATTTTGTTATATATGATTAATTAATATTAGTTTCTTGTACACATATAATTGTTAAGAATAATATAAGTAAAAATAGAAGCTCAAAAGATTACGTTATTTAGCAACCGAAGCCATACATTTATAGGCTGTACATGAGCCCAAAACAAATTCCAAGAAACCATAAAACTAGGACAAAGTTATACCATAGCAACCTAAAACATAGCAGATCCTATAAATGCTCTATTATTGATGTAGACTAAAACAACTAAAAGGTGATATTTTTGACTTATTCTAACCCTCCTTTAAACTGAATGTGCTAATATTCAGTTTCAACTTACAAACGCAAACTGCGGTCACACCTTTCATTCCTACCTGGTTGGACATGCTCAACTGTTTCCCGTTGATTGTTTTTTTCACTCTTTAACCAATCAACATATATTCTTGGTTTCCTCTTAGGGATTCACAGACCTCTCCATTCTGGTCATCCCTTGATACTACTGTATCAATCGGCCATCTCCCCAACAAGCCAGAACTGCGGTTCTTCTTCCTTTTGCTTGTTGGATGACACGAAACTAAAATTGCTTCATTTGCAGTCTTGCCTACTTCACTTGTAGGGATGCATATCTTCTTATATACATATCGTCAAACAGTTTATGAACACTCAACAAATGTTCCTCGCTTCATATTCACATCACTTTCGCAAAAGCATTTCAGTGCAAGCTCTTACGTCAACGGCTACAACCAATGTTCTGTAGAATGCCTTAACTTAACATCAACATTAACTATTAACATCAATTTGTCTGCCAAATTGGCACCAAACATTACTTATCTCAACATTCAAACATCACTTATCCAACAAGCATCTTCATTTCGGTTCTCAAAGCTTCTCATTACAAAGCACTGCACCACTGAGCCACTTGATTGCACATATCCATATGCTTACGTAGCAACAAACGCAACAAATACTCAAGCACCTCCTTGCAATCACAGATTGAGCCTCAACTTCATACTGCAGCAGCCACTGCCAGCAAATCCATCCGCCTCAACCACTACTTCGTTGGCCAAAGGTAAATTAATATTAACTCCTCCATTGCCAACTCCAACAACAGATTCTCTTTCAATTCTGAATATACTGCCTGAATGTCTGGGTTCATAGAGAAGGACAACTATTCCATTAGCTTCGGCTGTTCCAGTACGTCCAGAATGATGAATATAAGCTTCCACATCACGTGCGGGTTCACATTGGATAAGTAGTTGGACATCATGAATGTCCAAACCACGTGCTGCTACATTAGTTGTCACTAAACATTAAGAAACCACCATTTCTGAATGAAGAGAGTATAACTTCACGTTGAGACTGTGATACATCTCCATGAAGGGCACAAGCCCCAGGTAACAATCCTGCTAATTCAGATGCAAATTCTTTGGTCTCGGTGAAAATTATAGTACGACCTCCATGACTATAACAACGAATTATATCAAGGATAAGCTGTGGACGTGCAGCTCTGGAACATGGAACACAAAGATGTCTTACGCTGGCATTGGCTTTCATTTTCTTGTTACCAACAAGATCAACTGTTTTCTTGTCAGCTTTTAAAAGCTTCATGGAAAGCTTTTTGACCCAATTAGGCATTGTTGCGCTAAATAGGAGTATCTGGACTTTACTAACGTCTTCAACTTTTCCAAGAATGAACTCGATGTCGTCAACAAAACCCATGTTAAGCATTTCATCAGCTTCATTAAGGATATGGAATTTCAGTGCTTTCAGATCAAGACAATTCCTATTTAAGAGATCTTTAATTCGAACAGGAGTTCCAACTACTATATCGACTCCTCGTCTTAGAGCATTCTCTTGAGCACTCATAGAAGCACCCCCATAAAAACTGCAGGCAGATAATCCTACAAATGCGTCATAGAATTCGAAGTCAGCATGGGCCTGTTTGCAAGTTCTCGAGTAGGCAGAAGCACCACAACACTACGAGTCCTATCAAAGCCAGTCCTCGAATCTTTCAAGGGTCCATTAGTCAACGACTCTAAAATTGGCAACGCAAAGCTGGTGTTTTACCCTGACCAGTTCGAGCATGCCCAACCCATAGTTATTAATGGCGCACGACGCAAAAAGGCGCAACATCAGTCTGGAGCCTTGACGCATGACGCGGCAAATGGCACGCGCCTTTCTGATTTACTGTGCATTTTTTTTTATAAATTTAACATATAACAACAAATTTAAAAGTTCGGTATTTTTTTGCTAAAACATATGCAATCAAAGTTTTTACTATTTTGCAAAAAGAAACATCATCATATTTGACATCATTACCATAGAATTTCAAGTATAATAGTTTTCAAAATCCAAAATAATAATACATATTACTAATAAACTAGAATTCCGAATCCGATTCAACAATCATATTTTCCAAATCAACATCTGCATCATCGGATTAATAAAGACAATTAGATTATATCAAATCTTTCAATTGTTATGATGTGGTTATATTTAGCAATACAAAGGACAATTAGTGAGGAAGAACAACATATCGATTGGTAATATTGTTTCCATGATGCAATTGATAACTTTATGCAAAAAATAAAAAAATAAAGTGATAAATATTTATTGATAATCTATATGATGCATCTACAAACTGTTTGAAATAAAATACACAATCAATTGAAATACATGTTTTTTGTACAAGCAATATTACATTTGATATAAGAGTATTACATAAAATAAATTATATTTTCAATATCGATATATTTATTTCTCTTCAAGGAAAAAGAACTGTAAAAAAGTCATCCATCAGAACCCACAGAATAAATAAAAACTAAATACAAAACGTAAACGCAATTTTATGATCAACAATACTGTAGAAAAATCATCCATCAGAATCTACAAAATAAATAAAAATCAAATACAAAACGTTAGCAAACGCAATAATATGATCAACAATATTTTTATGTGAAATGCAAAAAATGAAAAAAAAAAAAAAAAAAAAAAAACAACAAAACTAAAGGCGCGCCATTTTGTACCGGGCACCTTTTTTGTGTCGCGTGCCTTTTACCGCGCCTTCTCATATACGCCACGCCGCAAGAAGAAATTGCGCAGATGCCGCGCCGTGCGCCATGGCGCGCGCCGTAGCGCGCCATTCATAACTATGGCCCAACCAAATCAGATCCACAAAAAATAATATCAAAAAGTCAAACCCTGAATTGGAAACTAGCTCTTGATCCCTTTGATAATCAGCTTTTGCTTTAAAACCTCCATTAAACAAGAGCATGAATCATCAATATTTCAATTTCTATTTCTTTTGCAAAATTTCCCATTTCAGTCAAAACTGTCACTGAATCCATTTACAAATATGGATCGTTTGCTTCATGCGCAAGCTTTGACATATCAGTGTGTTCAAGAAGCATTTGTTTAAACCCATTTCACCTCTTTTAGTTTGCTAATTAATCCATCATCCTCATGCCTAATCCTCCCAGCTAAGACAGGATCATCCCAAAGGTCTGGTTCATTCAGTACACATGAAAATTCTTCTAACAGGTGCTCTAACATGCACAGGTTCAGCTGTTGTTGGATTGCAGCTGACCTGTTATTGTGTTACTTCACTTTCCTGTTGCTATCGTTTAGCTATGCTTCTCTTACTACTCGGCTGCTTTCTTTGATCCGAGCTTCTTTCCACGGCATCGATGACTGGTTCTAACAGATGGTAGATCTCGGCTGGCTTCGGCAGCAACATCAAACTTTATTCATGATCTAGTGAGCACGATATGGACGAACCTAACCCGGCGGACGATAGCCTTAAATGGTGGCTACTGCCGCCGGACAAAATGGAACACCAAGATTAGCTCCAGTGTTAAGCTTATGGCTTTGATACCAATTGTTAAGAATAACAGAAATAAAAATAGAAGCTCAAAAGATTACTTTATTAACCAACTGAAGCCATACATTTGTAGGTTGTACATGAGCTGGAAGCAAATTCCAAGAAACCGTGAAACTAGGATAAAGTTATACCAAAACAACCTAAAACATAGTAGATCCTATAAATGCTCTATTATTGATGTAGACTAGAACAACTAAAAAGGTGATAGTTTGACTTATTCTAATAATAATGTGGGAAAGATGATTAATTAATTTTCAAATATTTGGTTTTACATCTAATGAACCTTTTCGCGCCTCCGCTATATCCCCGCTACTTCCCCCCTTTATCCCCGCTACACTTTTTGCATCTTCGCCGCTATAGAACCGCTAAGCGCGTTAACTGTGTAGAACTAAACTATAGATTGAAAAGCGCCCAGTAGTATTCAAAAGCACCTGTAAACCATACATATTTAAGTTTTCGTATTAAGAGCGCCTTTGTAAATATTAACTACAAGGGTGATGCCTTTGATGAGTAGATCTACAGTCTTAGTGAAGTTTATTTTAAGTCTTATTTATTTATTACCACATGGCCAAAATTGCCCATATATCAATAGTTCTCAGCTCTTTCCCTGAGTTTTCCTTGCCATTTATGTTACGATAGGTCATTAATTGCCATAGACTCTTCAAATGGTCAATGCGGCAAGTTTCTTTTTGCATATGGGGTGCACAAACCAATCAAAAGCTTTCCTTGCGTGTTTCCCTTGACCATATCATGAATCAAAATGAATTTGTTGCCTTAAAACCGGTTAACCCATCTATTACCCTACGAGGTCAGGTTGTTTGGCCCAAACATAATTGTTACCCAGTGAGGCAGTAACTCATGCCTCACTATGTTTTTATTATTTTCAGTTATTATTTATACCTAATATATTAGTTAAAGAGTAGACGTACTATAAAAGAAAATGAAGGAATTGATGAAACAATTAAAAGAACTGGTAAAAATAGAACAGTGGGTCTAAGATAATATACCTATAGAGGCGTGAATACCATTAGAAGGTAAATGAATTAAATGACTTGCTACTTAATTTGATAAAACGCTAATAGAAATGAAAATGTCAAACAAGTGAAGGAAAATCACGACAACACCAACATTCACAAATATGGACACACAAAATTGTGTCAACTATATGTGAATTAAACTAACAAGTCACAAAATGAATTGAGGGGAGAATGATAGAATAATGATTAAGAACTGACTCATCGGTATCAGATAACCAATTTGGTTTTTCTCATGTCGATTTACGGTAGAAGTTATATATAGATATAGTACCATGATAAATTATTTTGTGGATGCTAAGTAAAAAACAATTTTCTACACATGAGGTAAAGCTAATTCAAAAAAAAAAAAAAAAAAAAAAAAAAAAAGGGAAAAAGAAAAAGAAAAAAGAAAGAGTCCTAGGTTAAGTTAATTTAATATGTATGAAAACTGGGGGAAGAAAGCACTATCTACATGTGAAGACTGAAGATGGTAGCAAGTTCTGGATAAAGACAGGTTACATCAAGGGTCAGTTCTATATTTATTTGTGTTAACTGTGTTTGCATTAGTATTGGACAAAACAATAAAGAAAATTCAGGATGATATACATGGTGTAAGATGATTGCCAATGAGATTGCATTCTCTGATATGTCAAAAGAAAAAGTTGAACATAAACTAGAAATGTAAAAAAAAATGCACTGATTTCAAAAGGGATTAATCAAACAGTATCTCTCATGCAATTTTAGTAAGGAAAGCAGGGAAATTAATAATACTGGTAAAAATACAAACGATTAACAAAAGAATACGTTTAAAGATGTAGGTTCGATAATACAGGATGGTGTGGAGATATAAAGAGATGCAACAAATCGAATGAACACAAAATGGATACATTTCATGCGATGAAAGCACATGAGAAATCAAAATAATTTGTTGTATTGTATGGAGAATGTTGGCCTTTGAAAAACAAAACAGAAAATAAGTTAGATGCAAGGGAAATGAGAATGCTAAGAAAAATGATCGGAATCACAAGAAATAATAGAGCTAGAAAGGAGAATGTGAAAGAAAATAGAAGTGACAACTGTAGTGAGAAAATTAAAGAAAGTAAGCTTATATTTTATGAAAATATACATAAAATATAAGATGATGCATGGTAATGAGATGAGATTATTTACATTGAAGGAAAAATTCAGAAAAACGAAGGTCTAAATTCAGAGTTCTCATGGAAGGTCTAAATAAGCTAAAACGAAGTTATTTGGGAAGAAGGCAAGGTAAGGATGATAGTGTTTATAATGATACTTAAAACTAACAAGAGACTTAGTACCCATTATCTATGACATATCTCCTACTATTTACTAGCAAAGGTTGATAGCTTTCAGTGATCAAACATAAGATCTACTTGAAGTCACAACTTTCCATATTTTTACATCCGACTTCTTTCTTACCTTCTTCATATATAGAGACCAGACCAGCTGATATGTATCAGTATTTTCTACATATTCTTAGTATATTTCTTCATGCTGGAAAGTAAGATATGGACTGGGGTTTTCCCTAGTGAATTTTTTTGTATAATAAACAGCATTTTCCATGAGCTAATTGTGTTGTTTTGTAAGATGTAAGTATGATGCAAATTGTCTTAGTGTTGAAATTGTGAATGCAAAAATATGAAGTAAATTATGATATTGTTCCAACCGTTGATGCTGTCTAAATGTGGCAGATTTTGAATGGAAGATTGATTTTTGTGGAGATGGCAGACTCCAAGTCTAGGTCAGATGTGCGGTAATTGCAGCAATGCATTTCTTCATCTTTGTGGTCCTTTTGGGCAGGGATGCTATTTAGTTGGACAACTCTGGAGTTTTTACTTCTGTATCATGTAATTTTATTCTTTTGTTCACTATGAAGTAGTCAGTTGGTAAATTATACAAGGGGAGGAATATTTATCAAATGCTTGATCTCATAATTAAAATATTGTTTATTTTTTCAGAAAATTCTCCTTCTACTTTATTTCTTTACATTTTTATGACTACATCTTTTAGATTTTCTATTATAATTACATATGATGATTAGATGCTTTATGTACAGCTTATATACGCTTCACTAAACAATATAACGATGCTTGATATAATATTAACGCTAATAATATTTAGTAATATTAACATACGTTAGAATCACATTCAGTCGTCATAACATCCATTGACAACAGATTGATTGATAGGTGGAACATTGTCAACATTCATACCATGTTGGATTGTGGAAAGTTTGATGGATATTGAGAATTCCAGATATGTCATCCTCAATGATCTTAATTTTTTAGGAGTACAATTTTATTCTAGGTTAGGGAATTAAACGGTAAAGCGAGTGGAAGGATGATTCAAACGAGATACGTATAAAATGATGTACATATTGGAAATACTAGAATGAATGGTTTTATATTTTTCTTAACAAAATTATATAGTTAGCAAGTTAGGACTAGCAATATGCAGTTTGAACCAAATTAATAGGCCAAGCCAGTTTATTTTGCTCGATTCAGTTTGATTATGAAATTATATCAATTTGATTTTGGTTTGTAAAATGATTTTATTTTGATAATTGATTTAACCAAATGAACCAAATCTTTATTATATTCTCCACTTTCATGGTATTTTAATACTCAACAACTTGATTTAGTAATAAAAATGGACATTATCCATTAAAAACGAACGTAACGACACGCCTTTCGTGTGTGATAATGGCACGCGCTTCGCACGTGAATTATTATTTTAAATATTATGTATTTTATATATGTTCGCATATGAATTGTATAAATATTGCATAATTTATGAACTACCACTCGAGAAAAAAAATAAAAATACCGAATAATAAATTGATGTATGAATGACATGCATGAAAGCAAAGTTTTAAATATAAAACAATCAGTAGGATTAAGATTTATTTCATTGCTGGTGATTGTTATTTTATAAACTTGCATTAAAAGAAAGGAACTGAAAATAAATATTGTTTAAACTATGTATCAAACATCACAGAAAGAAACAATTAATCGAAAAAAAAATCAAATTCCTCCTTTTTGAATATAGTAACACAACCTTATATACAACTTTCTAGTATAAGTTCCAGTTTGTCATTTTTTATTAGAACTTTGATGTTTTTGATTGAAACTCCTTTGGACAATGCCGCATAAAATTGACCTTGACTGAATACTTTTTGAGGTAAGTAAATTCCCACATTTGGAATTGTTTGCGCTTGAGCTTTATTAATAGTTAAAGCATAGTCTTAAAGAAAACTATTTACATAACACAGTAAACGGTAAACAAATATCTTCAAAGGACTTCATAGGTATTCGTGATAAGAATACTCGAATTTCAGCAAAGTGACTAACAACGATCTCTGCATCCATGATGTTTTTGTGAAGTTCACGATATATAAATTGTGCACCGTTGCATAATCCATTTTTTAGATCAAGGTTTCTTTGCAGTATTATTGATGCATCTTTCTTCAATACTAATTTGTGTGAGGGTAAACCACTCAAATGAAGTGAATTCAAATATTCAAGCTAGTACAAATTTCTTACATCATCTTCCATAGAATCGAAAGAGTAGTGGACATATTAATAACTTGGCCATTGAACACGTTCACGGTTTGATTAAGTGGGGTTATTACAGCTCTGGCCATCATATAATTTGTATCGAACGCATTCACGTTTAAGTTTGGAAAGGTTGAACTTATTAGAGTTGTTATTAATTTTTCATCTTTCCATGGTATTATCAGTTCGTTTGAGATTTTTATTTTGTTCTCAAATACATGTGGCTCATTTCCATCACCAATCCGTAGAGGGAAACCTGCATAAAAAGAATCTTTTTTTGCTCTCATATTTTGAGTGAGATGAATTACTTCTACGTGTCTCCATAATGATGATCTAACTATGCGTGGATCAATTATTTTCGATATTGTACCCTTTTGTACAACTGGTAAAACTTGCCGGAAATCCCCGCCAATAATTAAATTTTACCTCCAAGTGGCATGTCATTTCCTAATATGTCTTTTAAAGTTTTGCCCAATGCTTCAAAAGCATATCTATGGGTCACTGTTTCTTCATCTCAAATAAGAACAACGACTAATCGCATAAGTTCATCTAACTGAGACTGTTTGGATATTGCACACATTGAGTTGGAAGCTGGATTAAGTGGAATTTTAAATCGTGAATGTGTTGTTCGATCGCGGGGTAAAATTGTTGCAACTATCGCCGGCGTAGCTGTTACAAGTGCAATTAAACCATCTTGTCTGAGTTTTGCAAGTATTGCTTGATAAAGAAATGTCTTTATCGTCTCACCAGGACCATCTATGGAGTAGGTTTTTCTTTCCTTATTATAAACTGCATTGGTAATGATATTGTATGCATATTTTTTATATTCATTTTAACTTTTCGATAGATGTAATGCCCTCCGTACGAGTTACAATTAAATATTGCTCCTCTATTAATTTTGAAGTGAGATAATCAACATCTACATCATTCCTGATTTTCGGAAGATCAAAATCAGATATTTTTTTATAATGGTTAATCAATAGATCATTAAGATCAAGTATACGTCGATTTACAAATAAAGGTCGAGTCATTGTGCTTGAACTTGGATAATCTTCAACCATATGATTAAAAATTCTTCCCACAATTTTTTAACCCTGTTGGTGCACACTAAATTAAGATTATTGCGAATAATCTTCTTAAAGATGATGATATTTGCGTGGTTGACACTTCAATCAAACATTCTCTTATACTTTGGTCTACTTCAAGCAATCCCATCTTTTTCGCTGCTTGCCAAAACGTTGGATAGTTGACACCGTCGATGATTAGAAGATAGTCAAATGATGTTGGTCCTTTTAAATGGTTTAAAATAATCCGCAAAAAGTAACGTTCTCCTTTTGATGGGGAACATTGTAAATTTGTCCTATGATCTTTTTATGTGATGCTCTTTGTCGTCGCTTTTTAATTGTTGATACCCATATATAGTTTTTCTGGAAATTCGCGATATAAAAAATTCTTTGCTTCTAAATCTAGAGAGTTTGTATTGAAGAATTCAATTAACATTGATATAGAGAAATTTTCATCCAATAATACATCAAACACTGTTTGGTTAATGTTGATCCGCTTTTTGGTCAAGCAGTCACACGTCAAGTTTATGGCTAGCGACATACTCAAGCTCGAGCACGTCCTCTCAGAAACACAAAGCGTTTTGATCGAAGTCGCAACACGTTCGGAATCGAGTTAAAACATACTTCATTCTTGGAATCAGCATCGACTCAACACGTCTGGCAAACGCGTGTCAATCACTCAAAAAAGCTTGAGCACTTCAGCCGATCACCAAAAATAAATTGGCCAAACTTTGCTTAGCTCGGTTTGGATCATCTTTGGAATGCGTGTCAAGTACGCGTCGATCAAGCAAAAACATCAGCGCAACACGGCGCGACCACCACAACTCAAAATCTGGCACTTTGCCAAAGTTGAGATTTGGCACTTCCAAAAAGTGTGATCGACACAGTGCGATCAATCATTCTCGCGTGTGCACACTAGCCCAGGCACAACCTTGGTTTGGCAAAATGCATGGGCTACGTAGGTTTTTCGTATCCCATAGGATACGAAAATACATATTTCATGTCGACACAAGGATACGTCTCGTTCAAAATTTGGCAAGCCCAGAAGGGCGGATCACATCGATACGATCACACATTTTTCTAAGTTCGCATTGCATCCTAGAATGCGTGATTTTGGCACAGAGGCAGATGTGATTTCTAGCATCTCAATTTTCTTGGAAAGGCACGCACAAATCCGACTTTTTTGCCTGATTGCATCGTATCATAGGGATGTGAATTCGTACTAGGGCTAGGATGCGAAAATTCGGAGTTTACCACGGCAAGGTTGGCCTCGTGCGGATCATTCATGCAGCGATCACCTATTTTCAACATACCACTTCAGGATGCGAAATTTTGCAGAGCAACTTGGTTTTTTGGCTAAGTTTTTGGGATGTGAATTTTGCATCATCTCAGGATATGAAATTCGGGCTAATGCCTCCAAACCTATGCAGTTAAAGCCCCACTAAAGTGCCACAATATCCCTGCTATTGCCCATAGCACTCTCCGACCGCTATGCAATTTCAATTTAACGGTGATGAACAATAGACCCGCATTAAGCCCCTCTATTTTCCGCTGCACCCGCTAAACGAGGGCTATTTAGCATCCGCTTTAGCAATATTAGTATACAAATGATGATTTGACCAGTTCTCTGTTAAAACAAATCAAAAAAGCTAGTAGAAATAGCTAATTTTAAGCAGTAAGTGGCGAATATAAGATAGAAATATACAATAATCATCGAATCTAGTGTGCATAACCATGATGTTATTTGATCTTGTCATATAATATTAATTTATATTAGTTTAATCTGCATAAACAATGTTAGAATGATGATTAATTATTTAATATTTTATTTTACATCTAATGAACTTTTTTGCACCTTTGCTATATCCACGCTATTTCCCCGCTTTATCCCCGATACACATTTTTGCAGCTCCACCGCTATAGAACTGCTAAGCGCTTTAATTGCATAGCTCTGAACCTCACCTATAAATACCCCTTTGCTTGACATTCAAAGGGGTTGACATTTTTGGACTTTGCAAACACTTTGGCGTACGTGGTTGGAGCTCCAAGACACCATTAATGGCTTCCATGGTGATTCTCTTGGTTTTGAACTTCTTCATGGACTTGTAAACTTAGTTTGCTTACACTTTTTGGCATTCACTTGGACTTTTGGACATCGCTTGGACATTCATGCATACTCTTGGACATTATTGTTTATACCAGCACGCTTTGTCTCAAAGAAGAAGAAGAATGACATTTTAGTCAAAATTAGGAATTTAGAAGTTATTGTACAACTTCGTACATTCAAATCGTCTGAACTAAGATAAACATTTAGTCGACAATACTATGATGAATGATCACTATAAAGTGGACGCATACGTTAGTGTCGAACCATTATAAAAGTTGTGCGTCCTTTTACATTTATCGTACTTTGGATATTTAGATTGTGATTTTACTACATAACTTATACTTGGGAGTTGATGTGTGAGAGTTGCCACTTTTCCACATCAATGAAAATGCGTGTACGTGCTAATATAATACACACGGATCGTATAATATGGTGTATAATACACAAGTATGAAATAATAGCTAATCACAAATATATATATATATATATATATATATATATATATATATATATATATATATATAAGTGTAGATGTAGTAAACTAGAAAAATCACACCAAGGATTTTTATACTGGTTCGTAGCATCGTCCTACGTCCAGTCCCAGACTTGTATCTGGATTTTCACTAACAACCACCTCACTTCACCCGGAGGATATCGTATTGAAGATTTGGAAGTGGATATCGTATTGAATCAAAAGAATGTTAAATAGATTCTAGGATTCAAACGATATATGATAGAATATGAGCAATTTGAGTGCTTGAGAGTTCAAGAATGAAATCAAGAGAATAGAGATTAAATTGATAGAATTCGTTATTTGAAATGATGATTACATGATGTTTATATAAGGAATAAACAGTTGTAACCATTCATGAAGAGTAACAATCAACGGTCATGTTTATTGGAGAGGAGAAAGAGAAGCAACCGTTGAAGAAATGGAAGTGTCTATACGAAAGGTTGCTTTCTGGAATAAAACGGTCGACAGGTCAAAAAGGACCAGTAGACAGGAATTTGAATATATATATATATACACATTATGTATCCTTGTGCACGTTATCTGTGCATCCTGGGCAGAAACGACCGACCGCCTGGTTTTCAACCGGTAGACCGGTTTAGCCCAGATTGCACAGTTAATGTAGACTCATATATTCTAATATGTATATTCAAAGATTGGAGGTGTGAGATTATTTGAGGATATATTTTAACATAAATAACACTACTAACATACCAAATAATCAACCTCTAATGTATAATACCAATGAATATCTTCATTTTCTTCTTTTTGTCGATCACGGCGTATTTCAATGTCAGAAATCAAAACTGTATGAAAATCTTGACTCAACAATCAACACTTTGGCGTGCCAGGAAGGGGGCACAACAACTTTGACTTTGGCTTTAGTCTTGGTTCTCAGATTTGATTTCGAATTTCAACTTCGACATTGACTTCGACTTCGGTTATCAGATTCATTCTTAGATTTACTTGGAATTCTCTCAGATTCCACCATGGTTAAAAGGAAACACTTAGCTCGCTTGAAAGGAGAAGGCATCGGGGAAAGTCAGGAAATTTCCTCAACCAGACATCCATCAAACTACATTACTTACGATGACATCGACGGAGTTGCCAAGGATCTAACTAAGGATCTTACTTCTCTCTTAGAACAACATGAAAAAAATTTCCGTCTGCATGAATTTGCATGAACACTCTTCTCGCTCGACTCGAAGGATTCTCGAAGCCTTCAGGCCAAGAAAACATAATTGGAACAGGTGCTAGTGTTCCGCAAGTATTAGCTCGAGACTTGGGGGGTAATACTCAAAGAACAACCCCATCTCGACACCAATCCATAGACAACAACCGGATTGGCTAGGCTCGAAGGCACTACCCCAGATCCTATTCAAGGTTCAACTCAGCTTGTGGTTAATCAGATTTCAAGTTTAGGTGTTGGTAATTTCACCCGAGAGCTGGTGCGCATAACTTTGGATGCAGGGACTCCCGTAGTTCTGAACGTTGGATTTGAGCTAGTCGAGGCACCTCAGATTAGAATCGATCCAAATATTTTGGTTGGCGCTCGATAATTCGCTAATGTTGATTTGAGCTAGGGGAACCAGGGTCGATTTAAATAATTGTAATCAGCTCCTTGGTACAAGGAATGAATGTCAAGTCGCCGATGTTATTCGACGCTATACTCGGGGCGGGGCACCCCATGCAAGGTTGGATTGTATTACTCGCTGCCCTTTCTCTCAAGACATCAGGAATTCTCAAAACAATCGAACTTCAGGTTGATGGTGTTAGAAGCTTTCGTTGGTAGGGAGATCCTACCGTTCATCTTATGCTCTACATACGCCATATGCAAGTACTTTCGACTTCGGACAACGTTATGGCAAAGCGCTTCCCAATCTATCTTACAAACATTGTCGTTTTGTGATTCAGGCAGTTGTAATCCGAATCTATTAACAGTTGGAACCTCTTGGTTGGAAAGTTTGTCGAGCAATTCAGAGTTCATATCGCCCAACCGAAGAATGTTATGACTCTGACAATAGTTAAGGAGAGGACAAGCGAGACTTTGCACAAGTTCTTGGAAAGATTCAACGCGGTGGTGGCCTCTATCAATAGGCCAGATTGGCCCATGGTTCTAATAGCCGCTGTCTCTGGCATTCTTGACAAAAATGACTTCAAGATCTTATTGCGATGGGACCCACCAAGATATCTCGTCGAATTCTACTTCGAGGTTGAAAAATTTCTGAGGAAGCAAGACTCTTGAGATGAAAAACTAGTGCATCAAGTCAACTCAACAACAGGCGGAGGACCATCTTCCCCTGAAAAAGGAAAGAGTAAATCTTAGGACAATTGGAATACGCGGCCTCGCTTCGAGCCAAAGTTCCCAGCATGCACTGAACTCACTCATAGCTTGGAAAGAATTTATCTCGACATCCATGAAACTACGCCTTTCCAAAAGCATGCCAAGAGGGATCCGACTCCAAAACAAACAAGCTTTGATAAGGACAGTTTATTCTGTGAATTGCTAGGTCATGACACTGACCATTGCAGGCAGTTTTGCAATTTGACTGTGGCACGTGTCAGGCGTGGCATACTACCCCAGTACGTCAGGAATCCTACAACAATAACACTAAATGCTCAGCCTCCTTCTACATCCCAGGATAGAGGAAGGTCAGAACGCGACCACCGTCGCATGATAATCAACTGATCCAGCCCTACGAACATTTTTGGCTTTTCGGACTTTGATCTGTCGTTTATGTTTGTTCTTGTTGTTGGCGACTTTTCGCCTTTTTGATTTTCCCTACTTATAATCAAAGCGGCAACACCATCCCATACGTGTACGGAACCGACCTGTGGTCTCCAGTCATGCTCTGCATTGGACTATTGACCGTTGTACCTGTATGATATTAATAAAAAACTACTTTTGGTCTCCGATCCACACTTGGTCCGCCAAGTATAAAATTAGGGCTCTGGCTCCGTACTTGATCAGTCAAGTATAAAATTCGGGCTTCGGCTCCATACTTGTTCCTCCAAGTATAAAATTAGTGCTCCGGCTCCATACTTGATCAGTCAAGTATAAAACTCAGGCTTCGACTCCACACTTGGTTTGCCAAGTATAAGATTAGGGCTCTGGCTCCACACTTGACTAGTCAAGTATAAAATTAGGACTTCGGTCCCACAATTGGTCTACTAAGTATATAATTAGGGCTTCGGTCCCACTCTTGGTCCGTTAAGTATAAAATTAGGGCTCTAGTCCCACGCTTGGTACGCCAAGTATAAAATTAGGACTCCGGTCCCGCACATGGTCAGCCAAGTATAAAATTCAAACTCCGGTTCACGACTTCGAACTCAGGTCCATGAACTCTGAATCACAACTATGGATTCAAATCCATGGACTCCGGTCCTCGAACCGAGGTTCGCAAAACTCTATGGACTCTGGTCCACGGCTCTTCAGAACTTGGGCTATTAGGTGTTAAGATTCTCCAATCGGGTTAACCAAGCATAAGAACTTCATGACTTGTTTCACCAAGTACGTAGGTTCCTTATCTTAACCCTCTTAGCATAGTAATCTTAACAACCTGGCCCATGAAGTACACTATATTACACAACTTAGCCTGCCAAGTACAAGGCTACTTTATATAGTTACATACTTGCTTGGCATGACCTAACTAGCCAACGGCTTCCGATTCTTCGGATCCCAATCATCCCGGACTCAACAGCATGCCAAAATACAATCATAGTAGTTGTCGGATTTCTATTTCATTACGATCTCAGTGGTCATTGGATTTCTATTTCATTACGATCTCAGTGGTCATTGGAATTCTATTTCATTATGGTCTCAGCTCCTTGGATTCCTATTTCATTGCGATGTCAGCAATCGTTCCATGTCTATTTTACTACGATCTCTGCTATCACTTCTCTCAAATCTCCGCTCATAGATTTACAAATTCCCAGACTATTCGCAAAATACATTTTCCTTCGATTAAGAAAGATATGTTTTGGGGGACAAAGTGTTGACATGCTTTTTGATCAAATAGTCACACATCAAGTTTATGGCTAGCGACGCGCTCAGGCTCGAGCACGTCCTCTTAGAAACATAGAACGATTTGGTCGAAATTGCGACGCGCTCAGAATCAAGTTAAAACATACTTCATTCTTGGAATCAACATCGACCCAACCATGTGTGGCAAACGACTATCGATCACTCAAAAAGCTAGAGCACCTCACGCCGATCACCAAAAATAAATTGGCCAAACTTCGCTTGGCTTGGTTTGGATCATCTCAGAAATGCGTGCCAAGTACGTGTCGATGAAGCAAAAACATCAGCACAATACGACACGATCACCACAGCTCAAAATCTGTCACTTTGACAAAGTCGAGATTTGGCTTTTCCAAAAACTGTAATCGACACAGTGCGATCACTCACTCTCGCATGTGCACACTAGCCTCGACACAACCTTGGTTTGGCAAAAAAGCATGGGCTACGCAGGATTTTCGTATCTTTGGGATATGAAAATACATATTTAGTGTCCCCATAGGAATGCGAAATCATATCCCTCCAGGGGATACGTCTTGTTCAATATTTAGCAATCCCAATAGGACGGATCGCATCGATGCAATCATGCATTTTTCTGAGTTCACATCGCATCTTGGAATGTGAGATTTGTGGCATAGAGGCAGATGTGATTTGTGGCGTCTCGATTTTCTTTGAACGACACACATAGATCCGGCTATTTTGCCTGATTGCATCGCATCACGGGAATGTGAATTCGTACCAGGGTTTGGAATACAAAAATTCATAGTTTGTTATGGCAAGGTTGACCTCTTGCGGATCACTTGCTTGATCGACACGTAGCAATCACCTATTTTCAACATACCCCTTTAGGATGCCAAATTTTGCAGAGCAGCTTGGTTTTTTTGGCTAAGTTTTTGGAATGTGAATTTCGCATGCCCTTAGGATACGAAATTTGGGCTGATGCCTCCAAACCTCACTTATAAATATCCTCTTGCTTGACATTGAAAGGGGTTGACATTTTGGACTTTGCCTACACTTTGGCATATGGGATTGGAGCTCCAAGGCACTATTAGTGGCTTCCATGGTGATTCTCTTGGTTTTGGACTTCTTCATGGACTTGTGAACTTCACATATACAAGTTTGCCTACAACCTTTTGGCATTCACTTGGACTTTTGGACATCTTTTGGACATTCATGCGTACTCTTGGACATTGAAGTTTCTCTTTGGGCATTGTTGTTCATACCAACACACTTTGGCTTAACGAAGAAGAAGGGCATTTTAGTCAAAATTATGAATTAATAAGCTATTGTACAATTTTGTACATTCAAATCATCCGAACTTGGATAAACGTTGCAATCGACAATACTATGATGAATGATTACTATGAAGTGGACGTAGACGTTAGTGATGAACCACTATAAAAATTGTGTGACCCTTTACGTTTCTAATACTTTGGATATTTGAATTGTAATTTTACTAGATAACTTATACTTGGTGGTTGGTGGGCTAGAGTTGCCACTTTTCCATGATAATAATTTGGTGTGCCAGGAAGGGGGAGCAACAACTTCGACTTCGGTTTTGGTCTTAGTTCTCTGTTTTTGTTTCGAATTTCAACTTCAACATCGACTTCTGCTTTGGTTATTGGATTCATTCTAAGATTTTTATGGAATTCTCTTGGATTCCACCATGGTTAAAAGGAAACATTTTTTTCGCTTGGAAGGAGCAGGTATCGAGGAAAGTTAGGAAATTCTATCAACTGGACATCTAGCATATTATGTTACTCACGACGACATCGAGGGAGTCGTCAAGGATCTAACTAAGGATCTTACTTCTCGCTTGCAACAACAGGAAGAACATTTTCGTCGGTAGGAAGCAACCATGAACACTCTTCTTGCTCGACTCGAAGTATTCTTGAGGCTATTAGGCCAAGGAAACATGATTGTAACAAGTACTAGTGTTTCGGAAGGATTAGCTCAGGACTTGGGTCAATTCCCGAAGAACAACCCATCTCGACACCAACCCGCAGACAACTAGCAGATCCCCTAAGCTCGAGGGGAAGTACTCCTGATCCTATTCAAGGTTCAGCTCAGGTTGTGGTTAATCAAGTTTTAGGTTTAGGTGTTGGTAATATCACTCGGGCCTAGGTGCACACAACTTTGGAGGCAGGTACTCCCGTAGTTCCAAATGTTGTATTTGTGCCAGTCGAGACACCTGAGATTTTAATCGATCTAGATATTTTGGTTGATGCTTGACAATTCGCTAATGTTGGACTTGACGCTGAGGGCACAAGATCGGCTTAAATATTTTGAATCAGTTCCTTGGTACAGGGAATGAAAGTCAAGTACCTGATGTTATTTGACGCTATAACCGGGGCGGAGCATCCCACACGAGTTTCGATTGTATTACTTGCAGCCCTTTCTCTCAAGACGTCAGGAATTAACAAAACCCACCTGACTTCAAGTTTTTGGTGTTAGAAGCTTTCGATTGTCGAAAGGATCTTGCAGTTCATATAATGCGTTACGTGTGCCATATGGAAGTACTTTTGGCTTCAGACAACGTTACGACAAAGTTATTACCACTCAATCTTACAGACGTTGCTGCTTTGTGGTTCAGACAATTAAAAACTGATTCTATCAACAGTTGGAACATCTTGGTTGGAAAGTTTGTTGAGCAATTCAGAGTTCATATCGCCCAGCCTAAGAATGTTATGACTCTGACAACAGTTATGTAGAGGACATGTGAGACTTTGCGCAAGTTCTTAGAAAGATTCAACGAGGCGTTGGACTTTGTCAATAGGGCGGATCCGTCCATGGTTCTAATGACCTCCGTCTTCGACAATCTTGACAAAACTAATTTTAAGATCTCATTGCGACGGGATCCGCCAAGGGATCTTACCGAATTTTACTTCAAGGCAGATAGATTTCTGAGGGAGGAAGGCTCCCAAGATGGAAAACTAGTGTATTAAGCCAAATCAACAACATGAAGGGGGCCATCTGCCCATGAAAAGGGGAAGGGTAAATCCTGGGACAATCGGAATATGTGGCCTCGCTTTGACCAAAGTTCCCGGCATACACTGAACTCACACATGGATTAGGAAGGATTTATCTTGACATCCATGAAACTGCGCCTTTACAAAAGCCTCCCAAGAGGGACCGACTCCAAAACAGACAAGCTCTGATAAATACCGTTTATTCCATGAACTGCTAGGTCAGGACACTGACCATTGCATGCAGTTTCACGATCTGACCGAGGCACATGTTAGGCGTGGCGTACTACCTCCGTACATCAAGAATCCTACAACAGCACCACCAAATGCTCAGCCTCCTTCTACATCTCAGGACAGAGGTAGGTCAGAATGCGACCACCATGGCATGATAATCAACTGATCCAATGAACCTTTTTGGCTTTTTGGACTATGATCTATCATTTATGTTTGTTTTAGTTGTTGGCGACTTCTCGCCTTTTTTATTTTCCCTACTTGTAATCAAAGCGGCAACTTCAGCCTATACGTGCACGGAACCGACTTGTGGTCTCCAGCTATGCTCTGAGTTGGACTATTGACCGTGACATATCTGTGGTATTAATAAAAGATTACTTTAGGACGTTGGTCCACACTCTGTCCACCAAGTATAAAATTAGGGTTCCGGCTCCGCAATTGATCAGTCAAGTATAAAATTCGGGCTCTGGATCCAAACTTGGTCTGTCAATATAAAATTAGGGCTCCTGCTCCATACTTGATCAATAAAGTATAAATTTCGGGCTTCAGCTCCACACTTGGTCAACGAAATATAAAATTAGGGCTTCGGCTCCACATTGATCAGTCAAGTATAAAATTAGGACCTCCGGTCCCATACCTGGTCCGTCAAGTATAAAATTAGGGCTCCAGTGCTGCACTTGGTCAGCCAAGTATAAAATTCAAACTTTGATTCATGACTTTGGACTCAGGTCCATGAACTCCGGTTCACAACTTTGGATTCAGATCTACGGACTCCGGTCCATGAATTTAGGTTCGCAATATGGACTCCGGTCCACGGCTCTTTAGAACTTGGACTATCAGGTGTTAAGATTCTCAAACCGGGTTAACCAAGCATAAGAACTTCGTAACTTGGTCCAGGAAGTACGTAGATTCCTTATCTTAACCCTTTTAGCGTAGAAATCTTAACAACCTGGCCTGTCAAGTACACGATATTATACAACTTAGTCCGCCAAGTACAAGATCACTTTTTACAAGTACATACTTGCTCTGACATGACCTAACAAGCCCATAGCTTCCAAATCTCAAGATCCCATGCATTTTGAACTCAACAGTCGGCCAAAATACGATCTCAGTGGTCCTCGGATTTCTATTTCATTACAATCTTAGTTGTTGTTGGATTTCTATTTCATTACGATCTCAGTGGTCGTTGGAGTTCAATTTCATTACGATCTCAGTGGTCATTGGATTCCCATTTCATTGCGATCTCAGCAATCATTGGATTTCTATTCTATTATGGTCTCAATGATCATCGGAATTCTCTCAAATCTCTGCTCGTAGATTTACAGATTTCAAGACTACTCACATAACACATCTACCTTCGATCAAGAAAGATATGTTTTAAAGGGAAAAGTGTTGACCCGTTTTTTGGTCAAGCAGTCACACGTCAAGTTTATGGCTAGTGATGCGCTCATGCTTGAGCACATCCTCTCAGAAACACAAAGCGATTTGGTAGAAATTACAACGCGCTCAAAATTGAGTTAAAACATACTTCATTCTTGGAATCCGCATCGACTCAACCACGTGTGGCAAATGCATGTCGATCATTCAAAAAGGCTTGAGTACCTCAAGCCGATCACCAAAAATCAATTGGCTAAATTTCATTTAGCTTGATTTGGATCATCTCAGAAACACGTGCTAAGTACACGTCGATCAAGCAAAAACATCAGCGCAACATGGCGCGATCACCACAACTCAAAATCTTGAACTTTGCTAAAGTCGAGATTTGGCACTTCGAAAAACTGTGATCGACACAGTGCGATCCTCATTCTTGCATGAGCACACTAGCCTCATCACAACCTTGGTTTGGCAAAAAAGCATTAGCTATGTAGGATTTTCGTATCCCTTAGGATACAAAAATGCATATTTCGTATCCTTACAGGGATACATCTCATTCAAAATTTGGTAAGCCCGGAAGGGCGAATCGTATCGATGCAACTTTCCATTTAACCCATTATATATGAATTGATTCAAGATTAAAGATTTTAACATTGTACATCTATCAATTTTCCATTTAACCCATTATATATGAGGAAAGAAAATTTTGTGATCGTAACAGGTGCATTTAGCATTCACAGACCATGTAGATGAAATACGGGTCCTGTTTTTAATGGGAGATTTGTCGCCAGGCTGGGTTAGGTTTGAAAAAGATATAAAGAAGTTGAATGTTCATGTGAAGATGAAATACGGGTCCTATGTGGTCCTTTCACATTGCTTATGTATTTTGCATTCAGATAATCTCATTTTTATTCCAATGCAGCAGCTTGCTCATTATTTTCTTTAGATTTCTTTCTAATACCTTTGGTTCTCATGGGGGGGAGGCAGTAGGAGTTTATCAACATGTGTTATGTAGGTAACATATTTTATTTTATACAGTACACATTCAGCTTGCTGTTGCATGTTTTGTTCCGACACGGTTGGTATAAAATTGCAGTTCATTTCTAAGGCATTTGAGCAAGAGAGCAAATATCTGAGTTTTGGTTATCAGTTTAGTATGTTCAACGTGAACATTTTTCTCCACTGTAGTGCTACTCTATCAGTTAGCTGAGAACTGAATCAAGGGGAATGCTCTGAGTTACAAACTAGTTGATTTTTCCATCATGTTGTTATTAGTTGTGTTTTGTTTGATCATTTGCTAATCTACAGATTGGAGTCAAAGACTTTCTCGTCGTTGTTCATCTTCTGCTTCAGATTATTTGGGTAATGTTGTATTATATTCGTAAATTATATCTGATTTCTTTTATCCATATATACAGTGTACATATATCCATTGACATATCATTATGCATGTATTTATGCAAACACAGGAAGGCTTCATGTATCATCATGCCGAGCCATCATACGTAATGCTTACTTACTGGATTCTTGATGAACCATGCATTTTACCTGCTAACGCTCCCCATTCAGTCGGGGTTGGTGGTTTTGTTATTCATGTATCATCATCCTTTCAATCCTCAAATAGCTATGACAGCTGGATATGATGGGAAGACTATAATATGGGATGTGAGTATCTGAATTGCACTCTTGTGTCAGTGCTTTTGCATTCAAATTATGTGGTCCGCATAGAGGTATAGTACAATATTAAGTTACATATCATGTATGTACCAGCATTAGTAACATTACACTTGATGAACATTGCAGAAGGATGATATGTGTCAGGATGAAACTTTTTGTTCTCCTTTTCAAACAAGGAAGCAGTTTCAACTCCCCTCTCTTCCAGAAAATCAAGTGTGATGTTCTGTTCTATGCCTCAACAAGTACCGCTACCATTTTCAGGTTTGCACATGCTTGTAATTTCAATATGTGCATCAGACATGAGAACCCATTGACTAATATATGCAACTCATAAATAATCCACTGTTATATTTGAATAATTTTAAGAAGTGCCGTCATACTAGATGAATAAAGCATGTATTGAGTACATTTTTAGGTTGCTATTGGTGATAGGTATTTATATTGCAAATATATTAACTAGAAACTTGATATTTGTTCATATATGCGTATGCTTGTGATGTTATTTGAAGTGTCAGCACCTAATTTATTAATTTTATATTAGCTTAAGAAATCAAACATAAATTAAATATGCTTATGAATACATCTATATATTATTATAAGTTCGCCAACAATTTTATAGCAAACATGTATACATTTATAATTGTGGTTATCTTGTGGGTCTTGTTAGTTCACCAAATATATTTATTTTATTTATCACTTTAGTCACCACTACATGCCTTCCGTACAATTGGATCTATCTTTCCTTCATACTTTTTGCTAAGTCTAAAAGTTGAATATGTTGAATACTTTTTTTTATATCATGAAATACCATATAAAACTGTAATATGGAATTTTAATATGTACTATGGATGAGATGATAAGAATCCAATTGTGGTTCAGCATAGAAATAACAATATGTACATTTTCACTATTCCGAGTGTACTGAACTACATGGTGAACCGATCCAATCTAAGTTAGCTATATTGGCAGTAATGTAAACTATGAATATTACTTGATTATGAAAAGTTCAATGTATGGTGGCTAAGGTCATGGAAATGATAGTTGAACCCACATGGAACTAGAAAAAAAAAATTAGTCAATGGGTTCTCAAGTCTGGTGTACCATAAAATAAGTTACATATCTCGTATGTACCAGTATTAGTAACATCATACTTGATGAACATTGCAGAAGTATGATCTATGTCAGGATGAAACTGTTTGTTCTCCTTTTCAAACAAGGAAGCAGTTTCAATTCCCCTCTCTTCCGAAAAATCAAGTGTGATGTTCTGTTTTGTGCCTCAACAAGTATCGCAACCATTTTCAGGTTTGCTTGTAATTTCAATATGTGTATCAGACTTGTAATTTCAATATGAATACACTTATATACAGTTGTGTTGAACCATTTTCTCCTATGTTTTCATTATTCATTTCATTTAACCAGTTAACCACAAAAGGATTACATAAAATTATTAAATAAGTTTATATTTTCGTATAGGCTTAGATTTGTTGGTGTTGAAAAATTCACATCATCTCCAACTGGTAACTTATTATTATCTCATCTCTACAAATGCTTTAGAATCAGTTAACTATCAAAATTTTCAGATTATGAGATAAAATTCAAAAGTGGAAGATGATAAGACCTGACAGCAGTAAACAGAAAAATGCAAAGACCTGACTTGCTAAAGAGCTGGTAACAAATACATTAGCTAAGTTAACACTATCCGTACACAAGTGTTTAACCCATATTATTTTCTAATGTACATTCTAGTCAGGTACTAAACATATGTAGTTGACGTCTAATATCTGATAGTTTAGTGTTGTTGCTACAAGTAATCTTAGATGATGCAAAAAATTTGCTGTAACTTCATTTTCTGGCCACCCTCGTCTTCATCAACCATGCATTAGGTAATTATTACTCACTGTCAGTTTGGTCAATTACCAAACTTTCACATTTTTCTAACATATAACCAGTAACATCTTATTTGGTAGTTACCCTTTTTGCATCTCTTTTCTTATAACCTGAAGCAGCTTGGATTCACTTGAAAGGCCATGCTAATATAAGTTTGTAGGCGCTGACACAGGTATGCTGCTTTTATATGAAAGAGTTACGAGGTGATTTTGAATTCATTTATAAAGATGTGTGTGTACAAAGTTGGAGTGTTTGTTTGCATCTGTACGCACATGCATGCATGCATATATGTATATGCATGTGCGTGTGTGTATGTTCGTGTATGTTAATGCCTGTATATAGCAGTTTTATGAAAAAGAAATCCAAATTCAAATTAATATGTATTAGCAACTAAATGTTTGTGTTTAACCCGATTTATATATCAAAGCCCACTGGATAACAATATCAGAGCAGGTCAGACGTCTGAAATAAATTTCAAACATCTGAACTAGGCTTAGAAATTGCCCGAGAACATTTTCAGATGTCTGAAATGGTCTTAGGGTGTTGGCCAAAATCCATTTCAGACGTCTGAAACTTATTTTCAGATGTATGAACTAGGTCAGACGTCTGAAAATAGGTTCAGACGTCTGAAAATAAGTCCAGATGTCCGTAATTTGCTGATGTTCTAGTTTTTCTTCTATCGACTGGTGGAGACTATAGTCGATAATTTAGGTTGTTTCAGGATAGAACTGACACTTGAAATGCACACTTTATAATTATTACTATTGTCTATTTCCAGGGATAGTTGACTCTCCGATGAAGGAGTACACAGCTGAAAAAAGTGGAATGCATATTGCCACCAAATCCTTTTGTAAGTTCCTTATTTATAGTACTGTAATACTAATACTGTCTCATATAAAGAATGTCATCATAGTAGGATTAACAGAATACATAAAAATACAAAACATAACTAAACTTCTATAATAATAATAACAATAAAATTAACTAAGTATTATAAAAATTAACTACTATTATAAAAAGTTAACTAATTTTATAAACTTAAGAAGTTTAGTTTATAAAAGTTAACTAAGTATATAAAAATATAAAATATTACCAAGTATTCTATAATAATAATAGCAATAATTAAAAATTAACTAAGTATTATAAAAATTAACTAACTATTTTAAAAAATTAACTAAGTTTACTAGTTTTTTAAAAATTTAGATGTTTAGTTTATAAAAGTTATATAATATTACCATGTATTTTATAATAATATTAACAATAAATAAAAATTAACTAAGTATTATAAAAATTAACTAAGTTTACTAATTTTATAAAAATTAAGAAGTTTAGTTTATAAAAGTTAACTAAGTATATAAAAATATAAAATATTACCAAGTATTCTATAATAATAATAGCAATAATTAAAAATTAACTAACTATTATAAAAAATTAACTAAGTTTACTAATTTTATAAAAATTAAGAAGTTTAGTTTATAAAAGTTAACTAAGTATATAAAAATATAAAATATTACCAAGTATTCTATAATAATAATAATAATAATAATAATTAAAAATTAACTAACTATTATAAAAAATTAACTAAGTTTACTAATTTTACAAAAAAAGAAGTTTAGTTTATAAAAGTTAACTAAGTATATAAAAATATAAAATATTACCAAGTATTCAATAAAAATAATCGCAATAATTAAAAATCAACTAACTATTATAAAAAATTAACTAAGTTTACTAATTTTTATAAAAATAAGAAGTTTAGTTTATAAAAGTTAACTAAGTATATAAAAATATAAAATATTACCAAGTATTCTATAATAATAATAGCAGTAATAAAAAATAAACTAACTATTATAAAAAAATAACTAAGTTTACTAATTTTATAAAAAAATAGAAGTTAGTTTGTAAAAGTTAATTAAGTATATAAAAATATAAAATATTACTAAGCATTCTGTAATAATAATAGCATTAATTAAAAATTAATTAAGTATTATAAAAATTAACTAACCATTATAAAAAATTAACTAAGTTTAGTAATTTTAAAAAAAATTAGAAGTTTAGTTTGTAAAATTTAATTAAGTATATATAAATGTAAAATATTACTAAATATTCTATAATAATAGTAGCAATAATAAAAATTAACTAAGTATTATAAAAATTAACCAAGTATTAAAAAATTTAACTAACTATTATAAAAATTAACTAAGTTTACTAATTTTATAAAAGCTAAGAAGTTTAACTTATAAAAGTTAACTAAGCATATAAAAATATAAAATATTACCAAGTATTTTATATTAATAATAACAATAATTAAAAATTAACTAAGCATTATAAAAATTAACTGACTATTATAAAATATTACCAAGTATGCTATGTTGTTATCTTCAACTTTCTCCTTGTATTCTTTTTTCTTGTCGTCGAGCATTGTTTACTTGTTAATGTTTAAGCATAACAAAATGCTAACGCTAACACGTGTATAAGTATTGGAGATGAGCATTGTTGTGCATTCGGCTATAATCAGAATATCGTTAGGTGCTTCTGAAGACCCCTCAACAATAAGACCGCTCGTGGCAACTGATTACGGAGAAAGCTGTAACTTTTAGATGTCATTTTGTTGGTATTCGACGCCAACTTGTTTTATGCACATTTTGTTTTATTTACAGATATCGTGACTTTGTACGACGAATTTTATGTAAATTAGTTTGTGGTGTTATTTTTTAATGGAAATTATGTAAAATTGGTTTAGTGATGATGTCTTTGTGTATGAGTATTGTGTTATATAATTAGTTGGTTGATATATATATATATATATATATATACATGCTGCTGATACGTATATACATCAATAGTTTGATTGAAACACCCCAACTCCGTTAAGGTCACTAACAAAGGGAATGCCTTAACTTAGTGGAGGGTTATAGGTACAAGACATAGAAAAATTTACAAGATAGATAAACTTAAGCAGCGGAATTCAAACATTTATTGCATACGTAGTTCAATACAAAAGCATTACATCAAATTGTCTCAAAATAACTTCAAAACATTACACCAAAATTTCTGTCTTGATTATTCAATAAAGAAGCATAAACCAAAAGTAAAAATGCATAAATCCCCAAGGATAATGTCCAAGAGCCATAGCCAAGGTAGGAAAGAGTCCAAATCATACATCTACTTTCTTGAAGATTGCAAAGAGTCTGACTAAGCTGCAGTATTCCCTCCCTATGGACCGGGGGGGAGGGGGGGGGGGGACGGAAGTAAAGAAGACGAGAGAAAACGGGTCAGACAAAAAGTCTGGTAAGTTCAGTGATTACTAGTATTTAAACAAGGAAGGGGACCATGACAGTGATAACAGAACATAGGACAATACCCTAATAAAAGATAAGAGGAACATGTGATCGCAACCATTACTATAGTCTCTGCACCTACTTAACCATTGGTTCAACCAGCCCCACGTGTTTATAACAAATGATCCCCTTAATGATCGGCTCCTACTCGCATGCATTCATATCCTATGTCATTCGGCTCCGCTTGACTGTAGCTACCTGTGCTGGTCCCACCATGGGGTGTATCACTCCCTCTGGTGGCAACCCGGCACGATTCAAGATGCACAGTGTACACTACTGATGCCCAATACCAGATTTTTCCACTTTGGAGTACGTGCATGACCACACTCCGTCGGAACCTACACTGGCCCACCAACCGCCGACGTTTTGACCGCTTATAATTTAGCCCAGTAATCGTGCCCCACCCTGCCTAGTTTCAGGGTACCATGATACATCTCTGTGGGTTACTGCTGAAATGGGTCTCCGTTACTAGGGTTTTCTAATCAACATGTTTATTTGGTTAAGTGTCCAAGTTTACCTAACCCCGCCCATTCGTTTAGTTAGCATGTTGAATCGGTTAAGTGTTTTCCTAATTTACTTAACCCTACCAATCTTGACTTAGCTTTAACTTATTAAAGCACCAACCACTCACATTAGAACGATCTTGTTGTGGTCACTAGATGTGCCGGTCGGTTCCGGGCAGATTTACACCACAACTCAGTCTAACCTCGGGTTCCTTTTGGGCTTGATGCACTAACCACCCACATTAGACAGGTCTTGTTGTGGTCACTAGATATGCCGGTCGGTTCCGGGCAGATTTACACCACAACTCAGTCTAACCTCGGGTTAGGCATATTTGTCTTTTCTAAATTCATATTTTTCTATATATGTCAAATTTCTTTATGTGTATTAAATTTAATTTAATCACGCCATAATTATCCTTTGATTATGCTCAACATAAATGGTATATCAAATATACCATTTAATGAACAATCTATGCCATGAATTTTCGTATGTCCCATCGCTACCCCCGTGGAACGTACGCATGAATCACATAAAATGTTGGGCTAGTAAGTTAACCCAACCCATAAACAAGAAATGGGGTAATAAACAAGAGACATGAAATAAATATAAAATAACATACATTTCAACTTTTCATGTGTTGGCATAGAGGTATCATTAACTTTAATTAAATGGGTAAAGGTGAACTTGTGACTAAGTTGGGTCTAATGGTCATGTAAACATGACAAAGGTCTAGCATGGAAGTTTAACATATAATCACAGTTTCAACCCATAACTTAGCATATAATCTTATGTATGCCAAAACATAAGAAAGCTATTATAATCATTTTTAATCACAATTTAGCATGATGTTAAAAACATAAGAGGACTACAATTCCACTTTTACAACATAATTAGATTCAGCCTAACATGAATATACATGAGTGTTGATCTAACATATAAGCATGTGTTTTAGATCATAAACTTGCAAATAACCACCAATTTATAACATGATATGTTTTACCATTTAATTAGCAAAATAAATCCATTACCCAAATCATAATAGATTTCAATAACATACAATATGTTCATCACCACAAGCATATAGACATGATTAATATACAACATGTTCATCGCCACAAGCATATAGACATGAAATATACAACATGTTCATCGCCATAAGCATATAGAGACGATTAATTACAAAGATACTTTAAGATAAACGAGAATCAAATCTTATACATAAGCATTATTCTATATCCCAATTACAACATGTCATGATTCAATCAAAAGAATGTTTAAATCTACGTAATAACCAACTTACAAACTAAAAGGAATTCTTGATCTCTGAAATCTGAATTCTGAAATTGGAGATGTGTGCCTTTGATGAAGATCGTTGAATTAGACTAGTTTTAGTTTGATTTTAGATGTAAGCCTTTAACTCGTCTTTGAATTGAAAATGGTGACGGCTACTCCAAGTTCTCTACTGACGGCATTTCAGTTCTAGGATTATTTTTCTGTGTGTTTTTAGGTTGAGCATTGACTTGTTTATATAGAATTCCAGTTTAATTATAGGCGTCGGATGAACCTAGGGTTAATCACAACCACTCAGACCAGATCAGGACCATCCAGAAACCCTAGTGACTCAGTAGCAAGTCATCAGTCGTTCAAAATTCAGATCTGGCCGGGGGCCAGGTCGACCCCCATGTCGACCTCCAAGGGGGAGGTCGACACTAGGGTCGACCTCCTGGTCGACCTGCCTAGGCGGGAATTTTCCCGCCCAGTCCGCTCCTGAGTTCTGTTTGAATTTGAATTCGTTTTTCGAGCTGTTTGAATTTATTTGAATTTTCTGGAAACTTCTAACAGCCATAACTTCTTCATACGAAGTCCAATTTACGCAAACTCGGACTCTATCTCAACCAGAATTCCGAGACGAACACAATGGCGTAACCTGTTTCCCTTAATTCTCACATTTTAAATTAAGTATTCTAGGATTCGTTATTATAACGTTAATAGAAAGTACGGGGTGTTACATTCTCCCCTCCTTTTAGGATTTCGTCCCCGAAATCTTCAAGTCGAGAAGAACTTATATCCTACCATCCAATCACCTATCTACTCAACCATCAAACACAGGCGTCCATTGTCCTTAAAATATTTCTAATGCTTCATGATCACATGCATTGTGTGTGCACATGTCCTTATCTAATGCAATATCAGGCAGTCTACTAATTCAGTTGACCTCCTTAATGCAAATTATGTCGGTGCCCTGAGTCCATTATGAATGCAATTTTTCCTACTCAAAATTTCTTACATGAGTGCACAATCATTTATACAAATGCAACATCCATATGATAACACATCAAGTTTTAATCCATAAACCAATACATATATGAATATGCAATATGGAAGTGACTGAGCCGATCTAATACCTAATGTGTGTGTATATGCATTCACCAGCAACCACTAGCAACCACTTGCAGCCACTTACAACCATCAATCATAACATGTTTCAATTACATGTTTACATCCAAACGGGTTCCTACCTAAGGATCAAGGATAGGATCGAGGAGATATTCCTAAAAAGATAGATACGAGCATAAACTTGAGGAAAAAGAGATTAAAGACGTACCCTCAAAAAGAAAAGGGTAGGTTGCGCGTATTCTGTCCTCGGTTTCCCAATTCGTGTCTTCCTCGGTGTCGCTCCATTGAACTTTGACGAGCTTAACTTCACGGTTGCGTAGCTTTTTGACCTCTGTTCCCAAGATACGGGTTGGAACTCTCCTCATAGTTGCTTCTTGTTCAACTTCAACTTCTTCTAGCATACTTGGTTCTACCACTTCCACAGACTCGTGTAAGCACTTCCGCAGGTGAGAGACATGAAAGACATTATGAACCCCGACCAATCTTTCGGGTAGCTGTACCCTATAAGCCATCTTCCCAATCTTCTCGATGATAGGGAACGGCCCTACAAATCTTGGTGCTAACTTTCCTGCGGATCCAAAGTAAACGACGTTCCTCAAAGGAGATACTTTAAGGAACACCTTTTCCCCAACTTCGAACTCAAGGCCAGTTCTTCTTTTGTATGCGTAGGACTTCTGTCTATCTTGGGCAGTCTTCATTCTTCTTCGTATCAAGTCTAGTTTCTTTGAAGTCTCCCTAATCATGTCTGGTCCAAGTATTAGCTTGTCTGTGGACTCCCACCAGCAAGTTGGTGACCTGCACGGTCTTCCATATAAAGCTTCGAAAGGTGCCGTGCCTATGGTGGATTGGTAGCTATTGTTGTAAGCGAATTCCACCAAAGGTAGATGATCATCCCATGTTCCTCCGAAGTCAATAATGCATAACCTCAAAAGGTCTTCTAATTCTCAATTGACTCTTTCCGTTTGGCCATCGGTTTGAGGGTGATAGGTCGTGCTTAAGCATAACTGTGTGCCTACAGCCTCTTGTAAACTCTTCCAAAACTCGCTCATGAAGATAGGGTCTCGATCACTCACTATGATGGAGGGTATCCCATGGAGTCGAACTATCTCCTTAAGATATATGGATGCTAGATATGAGGCAGTCCTTCTACTCTTGACGGGTATAAAGTGGGCGCTTTTTGTGAGCCTGTCCACTATTACCCAAATGCTGGTATTTCCCCTTCTTGACCTAGGCAACCCATCTATAAAGTCCATCGAGATGCTATCCCATTTCCACTGTGGGACCTCTAGAGGATGGAGCAGACTACCAGGCTTCTTCTGCTCCGCCTTGACTTGTTGGCATATTAAACACTTAGAAACAAATTCAACTACATCTCGCTTCATGCCATTCCAAAAGAAAACTCTTTTGATGTCTTTATACATTTTTACTCCACCTGGGTGTATGGTCAGTTTGGAATGATGTGCCTCTTCTAGAACCGCCTTTACCAAGCCCCTTGTTTGTGGGACACATAGTCTTCCATCTTGTCTCAACCATCCCTTGGCATCATTGGAGTATCTGTTGAGGTGACTAGAAGTCTCACCCCTAATTAACTTGTCCATCACTTTAGCTAGCTGAGGGTCTTCTCTTTGCGCGTATCCGATTGAGTCTAATAGAGCTGGCCGCACTTCTAACGTTGCTAGCAAGCCAGGTACAAAGTCAGTGGAGGGTCTGAAGTTAAAGCTTGCTATGAACTCCAAGCTTTGCCTTTCCACAAAGAGAGGGCTTAAGGTCAGTTTCTTTCTACTTAAGGCGTCTGCTACTACATTACCCTTGCAAGGAGTGTAGGAAATCTCAAAATCGAACGAGGCAAGAAATTCCATCCATCTTTGCTACCTCAAATTGAGATCTTTCTGCGAGAAAAGGTATTTAAACAATTTATGGTCAGTATACAGTTCAAATTTCTCACCTAGGAGATAATGGCGCCAAGACTTAAGCGCAAAAATGATGGCTGCCAACTCTAGGTCGTGGGTTGGGTAGTTTTTCTCGTGTACTTTCAACTGCCTTCCACCATAAGCTACTAACTTCCCTTCTTGCATCAGAACATCGCCTAGTCTCATTCCGCATGCATCTGTGTATACTGTAAAAATCTTGCTTCCATCAGGCAATGTCAGAACTGGGGCTGTTGTTAGAGCCCTTTTCAAACGTTGGAAAGCAATATCGCAATCCGAATCCCAATTGAAAGCTAGGTTCTTCTTTGTCAGTCTTGTTAGTGGAGCTGAGATTTTTGCAAAATCTTTGATGAACTTTCGATAAAAGCCTGCTATCCCGAGAAAGCTTCGGACTTCGGTTACGTCTCGAGGAACCTTCCAATCTTGCACAACAACCACTTTTGCGGGATCCACAGCTATCCCCTCTGTTGACACCACATGTCCAAGGAGCCTAACATCTTCTCTCCAGAAATGGCATTTGGAGAATTTAGCTTTCAACTGATGTGCACGGAGAGTATCCATGACTTCCTTTAGATGTTGAGCATGCTCTTCCTCATTCTTTGAGAAGATCAAAATATCGTCTACGATGACCACCACAAACTTATCGAGGAACTCTCGGAATACCCTGCTCATTAAATCCACGAAGTAAGCAGGTGCGTTTGTCAAGCCGAAGGGTATGACAAGCCACTCGAAGAAACCATCGGGAGTTCTGAACGCGGTCTTATCAATGCTGTCTTCATCCACTCTTAACTGATGAAACTCGGTAGCTAAATCTAATTGGGAGAAAACCGACGCACCTACAAGCTGATCGAACAAATCATCTATTCTTGGGAGTGGGTACCTATTCTTCTTGGTCATCTTGTTTAGCTCCCTATAATCAACGCACAGGCGAAGCGAACCATCTGCTTTGGTCGTGAATACTACCGGAGCACCCCATTCAGAAATACTCCGTCTTATGAACCCCTTTTCAAGCAGCTCTTTGATTTGCTTGCTGGGCTCCTTTCTCTCCCTTGGGGCCATGTGCCTAACGGGTAAAGCAATGGGCTTTGCATTATCAATGAGGTATATGCAGAAGTCTATCTCCCGCTTCGGAGGTAAGCCCTTTACCTCTTCAAACACATCCGAGTATTCACGGACTATCCTTACAGACTTCAAGTTCTCAACAGACGCATCAAGAGATTCTAGATAAGTAAGCATAACAAAGTTCATGGGATTAGAAGAAATTTCGAGAGTGTTACCGAGGCGAGTCATGAGTCTAACCACTCTACTTTCACAATTGAGGACGGCCCCATTACTGGATAGCCAGTCCATGCCTAGAATCAAACCACAGCCTGCGAAGCCCAAAACAAAGGCATTACATCTAAACCCAACACTTATTATAGATATTTTCAAATCCAAACAAACCATTGACAAATAGGCTGAGCCCCCAATTGGATTTGAAACAACGAAGGGATCCTCTACTATACTGGTGTCTAGCTGCAGAGATTCCACTAAAGCAGTAGATATAAAAGAGTACGATGCGCCAGAATCAAATAGTGTACGAACAGGATGATCAAAAATATAAACTAAACTTTCGACAGAAATATTTCTACCTTGTTCTGGCGGAGGTGCCGTGAGAGCGTGAACTTGTCCTCCAGAAGAAGGTCCAGCTCCTTGCCCTTGCTTCCTTGGGCATGCCCTAGCCATGTGTCCTGTCTCACCACAGTGGAAACATCCACCCATCTTCCTTTTCTTCTTCTTGCAGTCTTTGATCAGTTGCCCGGGAATGCCACAGAAATTACACTTTCTCTTTTCACAGGGTTTGTTGTTCTTCCCGCCTTTCTTTGAATCAGCCTTCTTGTTCTGCGACCCTTCCCCCTTTTTATCTTAAGGCACTTTTGCTTTTGCCTCATTCTTGCTCTTGTCTTCCTCATGTAAGAGTGCCATGTCAACTAACCTCTCGTAAGTAGCCCCCATAGGTATATGGGTCATAGCCAAGCTGTGAAGTGGTTCATTCAATCCCTTGACAAAACGGAGAGCCTTCTTATGAGGAGTATTCACTAAGTCCAGTCCAAATCGGGCCAGCTGATTGAATTGATTGACGTACTCCTTACCCGTCATACTTCCTTGCTTAAGAGATAAGAACTTTTCTAGCTGTAAACTTCGTTCAGCTTGTGAAAGGAATTTCATCTCAAACCTTATTCTGAAATCCATCCATGTTTCAACTGGTCTTTCAGCGTTAGTGACTTCCCACCAATAGGAAGCTTCATCTTTGAGCAACCATACTGCTAACTGTATCTTCTGTCTATCATCCACCTCAAAGATAACGAACAGATCCTCAGTTTCTTTGAGCCAGATCCTTGCTTCTACGAATGATTCAGTTCCCTTGAAATCCTTTCCATCCATGGGCCTAAAGTCTCTACAAATCTTTGAGAAAGCATTTGCACGAGGAGGAGGAGGAGGGGGAGGAGGAACTGCTGCAGCTGGAGGAGGAATATTTGCTGGGCCTGCGTCATTGGCCCTAGCCTCTAAGTACCTCCTGAACCAGCCAGGTATCGATACACCCTCTGGAAGGTTAAGATTCCTAGACATGCTGAAACGAAAAAGGAAAGATTATAAACGAAGGATAGAAAGATAGTGTATATGGCTTTGGGGATTATGCCTTTTTAAATTTGAAACAACACTTTTCCTTATAAAATGCTTCTTTATATTTCTTTTGAAAATAGTTTTTAAAAATTCTTATCTGATCTGGTAAACCTTTGCTCTGATACCAAGTGAAACACACCACCTCCGTTAAGGTCACTCACAAAGGGAATGCCATAACTTTGGTGGAGGGTTATAGGTACAAGACATAGAAAAATTTACAAGACAGATAAATTTAAGCAGCGGAATTCGAACATTTATTGCATATGTAGTTCAATACAAAAGCATTACACCAAATTGTCTCAAAATAACTTCAAAACATTACACCAATATTTCTGTCTTGATTATTCAATAAAGAAGCATAAACCAAAAGTAAAAATGCATAAATCCCCAAGGATAATGTCCAAGAGCCATAGCCAAAGTAGGAGAGAGTCCAAATCATACATCTACTTTCTTGAAGCTTGTAAAGAGTCTGACTAAGCTGCAGTGTTCCCTCCCTGTGGACCCGGGGGAGGGGGGGGGGGGGGGGGGACGGAAGAAAAGAAGACGAGAGAAAATGGGTCAGACAATAAGTCTGGTAAGTTCAGTGATTACTAGTATTTAAACAAGGAAGGGGATCATGACAGTGATAACAGAACATAGGACAATACCCTAATATAAGATAAGAGGAACATGTGATCGCACCCATTACTATAGTCTCTGCACCTACTTAACCATTGGTTCAACCAGCCCCACGTGTTTATAACAAACGACCCCCTTAATGATCGGCTACTACTCGCATGCATTCATATCCTGTGTCATTCGGCCCCGCTTTACTGTAGCTACATGTGCTGGTCCCACCATGGGGTGTATCAGTCCCTCTAGTGGCAACCCGACACGATTCAAGATGCACAATGTACACTACTGATGCCCAGTACCTGATTTTTCCACTCCGGAGCACGTGCACGACCACATTCCGTCGGAACCTACACTGGCCCACCAACCGTCGACGTTTTGACCGCTTATAATTCAGCCCAGTAATCATGCCCCACCCTGCCTAGTTACAGGGTACCATGATACATCTCTGTGGATTACTGCTGAAATGGGTCCCCGTTACTAGGTTTTTCTAATCAACATGTTTATTTGGTTAAGTGTCCAAGTTTACCTAACCCCGCCCATTCGTTTAGTTAACATGTTGAATTAGTTAAGTGTTTTCCTAATTTACTTAACCCTACCAATCTTGACTTAGCTTTAACTTATTAAAGCACCAACCACTCACATTAGACAGGTCTTGTTGTGGTCACTGGATGTGCCGATCGGTTCCGGGCAGATTTGCACCATAACTCAGTCTAACCTCGGGTTCCTTTTGGGATTGATGCACTAACCACCCACATTAGACAGGTCTTGTTGTGGTCACTAGATATGCCTGTCGGTTCCGGGCAGATTTACACCACAACTCAGTCTAACCTCGGGTTAGGCATATTTGTCTTTTATAAATTCATATTTTTTTATATATGTCAAATTTCTTTATGTGGATTAAATTTAATTTAATCACGCCATAATTATCCTTTGATTATGCTCAACATAAATGGTATATCAAATATACCATTTAATGAACAATCTATGCCATGAATTTTCGTATGTCCTATCGCTACCCCCGTGGAACGTACGCATGAATCACATAAAATGTTGGGCTAGTAAGTTAACCCAACCCATAAACAAGAAATGGGGTAATAAACAATAGACATGAAATAAATATAAAATAACATACATTTCAACTTGTCATGTGTAACTTGGCATAGAGGTATCATTAACTTTAATTAAATGGGTAAAGGTGAACTTGTGACTAAGTTGGGTCTAATGGTCATGTAAACTTGACAAAGGTCTAACATGGAAGTTTAACATATAATCACAGTTTCAACCCACAACTTAGCATATAATCTTATGTATGCCAAAATATAAGAAAGCTATTATAATCATTTTTAATAACAATTTAGCATGATGTTAAAAACATAAGAGGACTACAATTCCACTTTTACAACATAATTAGATTCAGCCTAACATGAATATACATGAGTGTTGTTCTAACATATAAGCATCTGTTTTAGATCATAAACTTGCAAATAACCACCAATTTATAACATGACATGTTTTACCATTTAATTGGCAAAATAAATCCATTACCCAAATCATAATAGATTTCAATATACAATATGTTCATCACCACAAGCATATAGACATGATTAATATACAACATGTTCATCGCCACAAGCATATAGACATGAAATATACAACATGTTCATCACCATAAGCATATAGACATGATTAATTACAACGATACTTTAAGATAAACGAGAATCAAATCTTATACATAAGCATTATTCTATATCCCAATTACAACATGTCATGATTCAATCGAAAGAATGTTTAAATCTACGTAATAACCAACTTACAAACTAAAAGGAATTCTTGATTTCTGAAATCTGAATTCTGAAATTGGAGATGCGCGCCTTTGACGAAGATCGTTGAATTAGATTAGTTTTAATTTGATTTTAGATGTAAGCTTTTAACTCGTCTTTGAATTGAAAACGGTGACGGCTACTCCAAGTTCTCCACTGATGACATTTCAGTTCTAGGATTTTTTTTTTTTGTGTTTTTAGGTTCAGCATTGAGTTGTTTATATAGAATTCCAGTTTAATTATAGCCGTCGGATGAACCTAGGGTTAATCACATCCACTCAGACCAGATCAGGACCATCCAGAAACCCTAGTGACTCAGCAGCAAGTCATCAGTCGTTCAAAATTCAAATCTGGCCGGGCGCCAGGTCGACCTCTAGGGGGGGAGGTCGACACTAGGGTCGACCCCCTGGTCGACCAGCCTGGGCGGGAATTTTCCCGCCCAGCCTGCTCCTGACTTCTATTTGAATTTGAATTCGTTTTTCGAGCTGTTTGAATTTATTTGAATTTTTTGGAAACTTCTGACAGTCATAACTTCTTCATACGAAGTCCAATTTACGCAAACTCGGACTCTATCTCAACCAAAATCCCGAGACGAACACAATGACGTAATCCGTTTCCCTTAATTCTCACATTTTAAATTAAGTATTCTAGGATTCGTTATTATAATGTTAATAGAAAGTACTGGGTGTTACATTGATACTACAGTGTATAAATGCTGTGATAGATTTAAAAAAACGCCGTGATATGTGGAAAAACGCTGTCACAGTAATGAGCATGTAAACTTCCAGAAACGCTGTGATAGTAAAAACGCTATATAAACATAAGAACAACACCATTTGAATCGCTGTAGTATATCAATTTTCTATAGCGTTTTGGCATGTTTTGTGATATTTCCATGGCTTATAACAACTCGATGGTAGACAACGTTCATCAAAGTGCTGTAATATGTCATTTTTCTACAGTGTTTTGGAATGTATTGTGATATTTCCATGATCTATAACAACGTGTTGGTAGACAGTGTTCGTTAAAACGCTATAAAAGGATATAACAACATTTTTTCAACGCTGTCAATAGGCATATTTGTTGTAGTGACATAGAAGTTTGCCTACAACTTTTTGGCATTCATTTGGACTTTTGGACAACTCTTGGACCTTAATGCATACTCTTGGGGATTTAAGCTTCTCTTTGGACATTGTTGTTTCTACCAACACACTTTGGCTCAACAAAGAAGAAGTGCATTTTAGTCAAAATTATGAATAAACAAGCAATTTTACAACTTTGTACATTTAAATCGTCTGAACTTAGATAAACGTTGTAATCGACAATACTATGATGAATGATTACTATAAAGTGGACGTAGGTGTTAGTGTCGAACCACTATAAAAGTTGTGTGTCTCTTTACATTTCTCGTACTTTGGATATTTGAATTGTGATTTTACTACATAACTTACGCTTGGGGTTTAGCTTGCGAGGGTTGCCAATTTTGCACGCTAACACTTATCATGAAAAGTCACTTGTTGCTTGTTTGGAAGATGTATTTATAGACATTGAACTGAAGGATAAATTATATGCAGTGAGAATTCAAAATTTCTCCAAAAGGCATCTTGGGGACATATCCATCTTGCATCAACTTTTTTTGAATCTCATCGTTTTCAGACGTTTAATGAATTTCAACTGCCACACGATCCAAACCTTTGTATACATACTTATATAAGTACTTAACAAATTTAATACTACTACAAACTTCAACGTTTATGTGACAATCATATTTTTTTAGCAGCTACGAGTTATATGGAATAACCCATCGATTATCCATTATAATACCATATTATCTAATGCGATGTTTGCACCATTATCTCACCTTCTATAAATATGGTATAAATCGTTACCTTGAACAGTACATAGTGAGAATTGTTTTCTTTTTTTTTTTTTTTTTTTTTTTGCAATTTACATCTTTCATACATTGAGCATTTGGTCCTTGTCTTCCGTATGGTCCATGAAGCATCCATTTAACAACAGCACTGTAAGCTTTGGTTCTTCACCATGAATTGGGATTTCTGCTCTTACAACGACATCATAATCATCTAAGCTATGCAATTTAACTTTTTTTTCTAGAATAATAAGCGTATGTGCATGTGGTAGTCCTCTTTTTTTGAAATTCAGTGACATGAACATTTGCTGCAACTAATCCAAGAACTTGTTTCTCGTATATATCATGCTTTAGTTCTCCATATTGGCATGTAAAATTCTAGTTGTAAGGTCAGGGCTATCTTGTGTAGTTTGTCCATATGACATTTCATACGTAGTTTCATCCTATGTTGGATTGCATGTCATTGTAACGAACAAATCATGTTTTCTAAACCTTCGTACTAAAGTCATTGCATCTTGATAATGTTGGTATATATTACGGGGACTTCCATTGAACGAATAGGGTAATTTTAGTCTTTTGCCTATGTTACCTATATTTTAAAAATTAACATTAGCATGTGTATATTTATCGGTATTTATATGTATATATTATATAAATGTATTATAAAGAAGATAAAAGTGACATAATCACATTATTTTCTCCAACATTTAATGCATCTTTAAGTCCCACATACAGTTCTGATCAAATATGATGTTGTTGAAAAAACCATCTCATTCTACCACTTTTTATTTTCACATAATTACCCACGACGTATTATTGTAATAAACGTCCTCCATGTAAGAAAAGAGAAGTGTCTTCAGGTTGAATTTGAAATTTAAGTTGATTAGAAATAAAAATCGAACTTTTTAGTTAATAGCTTTTTATTATATAATGATGCTAAATATGAACTTGTAAATATTTGTACGGAGACAAATCTATTTGATACCTGCAAAATATAAGCATAATACTCACGGCATGTAACATGAGTTTCGTTAACATTATGGCTGTCCAGATCCAAACAATAATTTCCACAAGGTAGTAGGAGAGGATACTGTAGAAGGTCATAAATACCATGTGTTTCTAGAATTCTCATAAGCTGACCTAACGTTGTATGTAGAACAATATCGCTACCATTTATATGTCTTGTTTCATCCCAACTAACTATCATTGCAGAAACTTGTGAAGATGTAGGTACTTCATATTGTCGCTGCAGGGGTTTTCATTAATGATAAATTTGTAATTATTAATCTTGTGAAGTTGTGAAACTTGACGAAAATATTAGGAACAATCATTATTGTTGTCTAATATACGTCGTATCCTTTCTAGTATTCCTCTATTCAAGTCTTTATTTTCAGTCATTCGGTTTTTAATTTCATGATCTATATCATATATATAGCTATAGAAATCTTGGTCTATCTCCTTCTTCCGGAAGTAGGTTTCCAGTATTGTGATATATACAACCTTGAGCACGGAATGTGTAAATACCAGATCTTCCACTTGCTAGGTTATCATCGACATGCACTCTTATTGAAGGGAAGGAAACACATGGTTACGCGATCAATATTTCTTTTGAACTATGCACCGTTGGCGCTTATATCGTTGAAAAGCTCCAAGAGTTCATTAGGTGAATGCATTGGAGGAAGTTTAGTTCTTCCATTTAAACAATATAATGATCCACTTTCATGTTGAAATAACTTTGCCGAATAATGCTGACAAAATGTTGGTTGGTTTAATAAATATTTCTCAAATCAAATGCAGTCTATGATTTTTTTTGGCAACATTATGAGTTCTAATATTTCTTCGTGTAGTTTGACGCCCCTGTAGTTGATTATTAATTTGTGATGATTGTATAAGTTTTTAAGCAGACTACGAGCTATCATTTAAAATATGTTGTCTTTCCTTAACAGTTGTAGTTTCAGTTTGTTCATTCTCTATTCTTGGGTTCCTTTCTTGTTGCACCTCACATTGCCATATGTGATCAATTATGCTAAATGAGTTGATCGTAAGAACCAAGCACGGTAATGAGATGTCGATTAGAAAGACGAAGAGGCTACGATACCAAGATGAGGCAGTCGTACCATCAAAAGTTATTCGTATGGTGTAATCTTCTTTTTTTCCTTTTTAACAATGAAATAAAATAAGTGTTTTGTATGGTACCTACAGTTTCCTCTACCATCTTGGTAATTATTGAAATTGTTGCTCAAAAATAAGTCAAAGAATATAAATTGACATTTTAATTTCAATTAAAATGACAAAAATTTATTTACATGGAAAAAAAATATTTGAGAGATGTATTTAATTGATCACTTAATCAAACGACTTTATTGACAAAGTCGAGCATATTAAAGGAAACTGGATGTTGTAATATATATATATATGTATATATATATATGCATATATATATATATATATATATATATATATATATATATATTCATATGAACAGGTGAACTGATGTGACATTGATTTAGCTACATAAATAATCAATTTGTTTGACCTAAGTATTGATCTTTTTATAAATCAAAACATTCATTAGAGATCAATCATCCTTTCACTTTCTAGTTCTCATCTACCATCAAAATAGATATATTTACCTCTTATATTTCTTCTTGAAATTATTAATAGATTCATCTCCTTCAAAGTGGATGTACGCTACACCTCAACACTAGAATCACAATAAACATCAGTCTTATTCACTTTTTGTTAATTTCAGCTTTGCCTGATTTGTTTATGGATTGTTGTTTTGTTTAATTATACAACTTGTTTGTTTTATCTCACATATAGCTGATCAAACCTAAGCTTCCATTGAGATTTAGAATAAATTGATATCATTTGTAAAAAAATCAGAATAGCTAGTGTCAGAGTTATCAGATTGTTTTGTATAAAAGTGCATATGTCTGAAATATGAGAATAATTGCAATTTACTTCGACATTAGTAGTTGCATCCTATGACAGGAGTAAACCATAGTCCGCCTTCACAATTCCTTAAAGTCTGCAGTGCTTGCTATGATTTAGGCATCACTGACCACCTCATAATCCGATAAGACCAACTAAAAACTCTGCTTCACCATGGCACACTAATGTTGGAGAATGGAGGTTTGATGACAACAACCTTATTTCAATATATTAATTGATTGTAAAATATATACTAACACTTCTATCAAGAATATATATACACACATATGCAGGATTTATATATAGGAAATATCACTGAAGACTGTATAGTTTAAAGATGTTAGAGATTCAGAATTCAGAGATGTTTCAAGACTCATGAGTATTCAAGAGTTCAAGAGTTTAAGATAAATATAGTTATATAGTCTAGATTATGTAAGACTCTGAATAGCACTCCAGGTTCAAATTCAAATTTATTTCAAATTCTAATTTTCAAATTCTATTTTCAAATTCTATCTTCAGTCTCTTTTCTTTCTATTTTCTATTTGATTTTAAACTTAAGTTTTATAAGTTTATACTTTATAAGTTTTATATATTTATATTTTATATACTTTATATTTATATAGTTTTAAACTTTATAATTTTATAAATATATTTATATAGTTTATATTTACGTTTCTATATGATTTTCTACTTTATAATATTTATTTATAACACTATATTTTAGTACAAGAATTTCCTGAATTATATTTATATCAACACTTGAAAAATGTTCAAATTTCAATTTTATACGTATATATGTCGTCATACATATATACACACATGTCGATATATATCTGTCATTTTTCAAATTTGAAAGGAAGTGTCTTTTCACTATTAATGACAGTTTTGAGACGTTGCAACCTTTCACACATTATAAAAAGGGTCTGATTTCGAATTTTAATCACTTCTTCTTCTCCACTTTCATTCCCTTTCATTCCCTTTCATTACACCATTATTCTTGATATTTTTTATAATTTCTACACCTATACTCTACCGAATTCAATTCTATTTTCACTAATCTTCTTCTCTCTACACTCTCTACTGATTACTCTCGAAATCAAGTGTTATTGAAGAGTTACAGGGCTGTTTGTAATTGTTTGAGTTGAGAAAATGGAATCGGTGGTATCCTTTGTAGCTGTGAAATCAAGGACGGGTAATCGATGGTATCCCTTATAGCCGTGAAATCAAGGAAGGTATACTTGATCAAGCATGTGGGTGGAATCGGTGATATCCCTTGTAGTCGTGAAATCAAGAAGAGTTGTATTTGGATATTGATATAGTAATAAAACTCTGTGCAATTTAACATTGCGTGGGACTGGACGTAGGAGCAATTTCGAACCAGTATAAAATCCGGTGTGTTCTTTCCTTTTCTGCTCTTTACTTTTGTCTATATTTGTGTTTGTGTTTGATTCCATGTCTATGATTGTCTCTGTGGTGTTTTATTCATATAAACTTTTGATTTTGTTTAAATTCTCAAAAACACTATTCACCCACCTCTAGTGTTTGGTTTGCCTTAACGATCCATTCCCAATCCATAACAACTAATACCACCAAAAACTCTAACATTACAACTTCACCATCACACACAACCATTCCATAAATAGATCTTGAGGTGCGATTTTGATTACTCTCACTACCAGTTAATGATATGATTTCTAATTCTGTTCACCAATACTGCAGTTTTACCACATGAAAACTGTTGTAAGTTAAGTTTATTGCTCAAAAGTAGTAGATATGAATGTTCATAATCATTTCTTTTCTACCGTACTACAATTATATGTTCATTTGCTACATTTGATTGGAATTGTTATATGTTCTTCGATTTCAAACATTTAGAAGTCATGCAATTACAATTATAAAAATGCATATATTATCAAATGTAGACACATACCTGGAATCAAATATTCATTTATAATGGTTCATTAATAGATCATTAAGGGCACGTAGAAGTCGATTTTCAAGTAAAGGTAGAGTCATTATGCTTGAACTTTGATAATCTTCAACCATATGATTAAAAAAAATTCCCATAATTTTCTGACCCCTTTGGTGCACAATAAACTAAGATCATTGTGAATAATCTTCCTAATGATGATGACATTCGCGTGGTTGACGCATTAATCAAACATTCTCTTACACTTCGGTCGTTTTCAAGTAATCCCACCTTTTTTGCTTCTTGCCGAGACGCTGGATATTTGACTCCATCGATGGTTAGAAGATAGTCAAATGATGTTGGTCCTTTTAATAGTTTAAAATAATCCATAAAAAGTAAAGTTCTCCTTCTGATGGGGAACACTGTATATTTGTCCTATTACCTTTTTATGTGATGCTCTTCGTCGCCACTTTTAAATTTTTGATACCTATGCAAGGATTTTTGGAAATTCACGATATAAAAAATTCTTTGCTTCTGAAATTAGAGAGTTTGTGTTGAAGAATCCAATTAACATTGACGTAGAGAGGTTTTCATCCAATAATACATTAGACATTGTTTGGATAACATGATAAGTCATATGTTGCTTGTTTGGAAGATGTATTTGTGGACGTTGAACTGAAGGATAAATTGTATGCAATGAGAATTCAAAATTTCTCTAAAAATCTTATTGAGGATATATCCATCTTGCATCTATAAACTTTTGAATCTCATCGTTTTCAGACGTTGGATGATTTTTAACTACCACACTATTCTGACCTTCGTATACATACATATATATGTATTTAATAGATTTAATACAAATACGAACTTCAGCGTTTATGTGACAATCATATTTTTTTCAGTAGCCATTGGTTATATGGAACAACCCATCGATTATCCATTATAATATCACCATCTTTGTCTAATGCGATGTTTACACCATTATCTCACCTTTGATAAATAGGGTATAAATCAATACCTTGAAGATTTCTTAGTGAGAATTGCTTTGGTTTTTTTTTTTTTAACAATTTCCATCTTTCATACACTGAGCATTTGGTCGTTCTCTTCCACATGGTTCATGAAGCATCCATTTAACAACAACATTGTACAACTCTGGTTCTTCATCACGATTCGGGATTTCTGCTATTACAACGACATCATAATCATCTAAGCTATGCAATTTATCTTCGTTGTCTAGAATAACAAGCGTATGTGCATGTGGTAGTCCTCTTTTTTGAAATTTGATGACATGAACATGTGTTGCAACCAATCCAAGAAGTTGTTTTTCATATATATCATGCTTTAGTTCTTCATATTTGGTAAGGAAAATTCTAATTGTAAGATCGGGGCGATCTTTTGAAGTTGTTCATGTGACTATTCAGATGTAATTTCGTCCTATATTGGGTTGTATTTCATTTTAATGAACAAATCAGGTTTTCCAAACTTTTGTACTAAAGTCAATGCATCTTGATAACGTTGGTACATATTATGGGGACTTCCGCTGAACAAAGAGGGTAATATTACTCTTTTGCCCATGTTACCTATATTAGAAAAAATTAACATATGCATGTGTTTATGTATTGATATGTATATGTATATATTATATAAATATACGAAAAAGAAGATAAAGTATCATACGTGCATTATTTTCTCCAGCATTTAATGCATCTTGAAATTCCACATACAATTCTGATCTAGTTTCATGTCGTTGTTGACAAAACCATTCGTTCTACCACTTTCGATGTTCACATAATTATTCAGGACGTATTACTGTAATAAACGTCCTCCATGTAAGAAAAGAGAAGCATCTTCGGTTAGAATTTGAAATTTAAGTTGATTAGACATATAAAATTGAATTGTTTAGTTAATTACTTTTTATTATATGGTGATACTAAATATGAACTTATAAATATTTGTATGAAGATAAATCTATTTGGTACTTGCAAAATATAAGCATAATAGTCTCGGCATGTAATAGGAGTTCTGTTAACATTATAGCTGTCAAGATCCTAATAATAATTGCCTTAAGGTAGTAGGTGAGGATATTGTAGAGATTCATAACACCCAAGTGTTTATGGAATTCTCATAAGCCGACCCAACATTGTATGTAGAACAATATCCCTACTATTTATATGACTTGTCTCATCCTAGCCAACTATCATTGCTGAAACTTGTGAAGATGTAGGCGGCTCATATTTTCATTGCAGGGGTTTCTCTTTAATGATGATTTGTAATTATTAATCTCGTGAACTTGTGAAACTCGATGAAAATATCAGCGAAATCATTATTCTCATCAAATATACGCTGTATCCTTTCTAGTATTCCTCTATTCATGTCTTCATTTTCAGTCATTTGATTTTTAATTTCATGATTTGTATCATATATATATATATATGTGTGTGTGTGTGTGTGTGTGTGTATATAATTGTACAAATCTTGGTCTATTTCCTTCTTTAGAAAGTAAGCTTCTAATATTGTGATATACACTACCTTGTGCACGGAATATGTAAATACCATATCTTCCACTTGCTAGGTTATCATCAACATGCACTCCCATTGAAGGGAAGGAAATACATGGTTATACGATTAAATATTTCTTTTGAACTATAAACCGTCGACGACTGTATCATTGAAAAGCTCCAAGAGTTCATTAAGTGAATGCACTGGAGGAAGTTTAGTTCTTCCATTTAAACAACACAATGATCCTCTTTCATGTTGAAATAATTTTGCTGAACAATGCTTACAAAATGTTGGTTGTTTTAATAAATATTTCTAAAATCCAATGTAGTTTATGATTTTTTTTCAACATTATGAGTTCTAATATTTCTTTGTGTAATTTGACGCCCTGAAGTTGATTATTAATTTGTGATGATTGTATAAGTTCTTGAGAAGACTGTGAACTATCATGTAAAATATGTTGTCATTCCTCAATATATGTAGTTTCAGTTTGTTTAATCTCTATTCCTGGGTTCCTTTCTTGTTCGTAAGTATGAGATTCATCGGCTATAGTATTTGTGCTTCTAAAGATGCACTTTTGGATCTTTCTCTTCTTTATCGAGACATTTCATGAAGCCGAGCTAGATAATTTTCTCATTATTCTTGACTCATAGCTCTTCTTTGTTCTTTATCCCTCGTATGAGGGATTTCTCTTTGTTTATTAGTTAAAATGCTAGAAACTCTATTTTGTCTCCTTCAATTATTCATCTCTTGTGTATTACCGTCTAAAAAATAAATATCGTTAGGTTATTAAATTTTCAACATTTAATATTCTTATTGCACATAGCAATTAATAGTAGTTGTTAAATTAGCGATGATTATAACTGTAAAATAGAATGAAACTATGTAGCAATAAAACATAAATTATAGTGTAGTAATACAATCTGCAAACATTAATATAAGTTAAATTTATTTCGAATAACAACAAAGAATATATAATGATGACTCCCTTATTAGCAGTGAAGACATAAATGTGAAAAAATACCACTAATTAACGTTAACTAATCTTTTAATTACAAATAACAAATCGTTATGTTTTATTTATATATACATAGCCATTTTTTGGTAATATTCTTCACTATCCATTTTTCTCCATAAATCCACCTACAAAAATAGGAGGAGAAAACTCATAAGATAAGAAAATATAAAATTTTAGTCAAATTTTTACTAGATGTATCACTTACCACTGCTGAAGTAATTAACAGTAAATTTAGGATGAGGAAAATAGGACTTCTGCGCTATCCTTCATTATCGATGATTTTTGAGATATATCGTCTTGTTAAGACCTTTGCTTATCGCAGGGTTCACTATCCATTGTTGCTTGATACTTTATGTTGTTTTCTCTACTCGATGGAATGACAATAATTATGCTATTATTATTAGGGAATATCTAAAAAATAATTTAATTATGTGCTAAAATATATTTAAAAGGGAAAATAACTATGAAGGGCCTAAAATTCTATTTCAACCCACCATTCTAGGTAGTAGCCCCCCAAATCATGAAATAATTAGTAAACCCACAAATTTAGTTAGTAACCCCCCGTTTTAAAAAAAAAAAACCAAAAATACCCTTCCACGTAGGGGGGCTACGTGGTTTTTCACTGTACCTAGTTCATCAAAGTACCACGTAGATGATCTCCGTGGTTCATTCATGGACCACACAGACATACTACGAGGTACACCAAAAAACCACGTAATGCAACTACGAGGTGTTCAAAAAACTGAAAAAAAAAATATAACAATAAAAGGGCAGTTTGGTCATTGTATTTTTTTGATAAAATGGGGGCTACTAACTAATTACGTGGGTTAAAATAGAAATTGCCATAATACTTATACTATTATTATTAGGGAACCAATTGGGAAAAAACAGCATAGGAACTACCTAAACCATTTAATTATAATGATGTAAAGAGATCCAAAAATTTGGTTCAAAATGAGTGATAAATATGAAGAATGAATCCACTACATATTTGAGTACATAACTTATGTTTTAAAAAAGGCAAGTTCGGAAATTTATTGATTGTAGTCTGCATGACAATCATATATATGGTTGGATTCGTCGTCCAGGTTTTAGAATATCCACTGAATTCAAAATAGTGGTTCATAAAATCATTACATGTGCCAATGTTCAAAACATCATAAAATTAATTACGATGTTGTCAGCATATCTATCACAATTATAGCTGTCTAGAATATTCCATTGAAACCGTTAAATATCTTTCACTCTTCCAGATTAGCATCACATTTCATTTAACTATTGTATTATTTTCGCCTTTTCTACTGTTCATTTAAGCTGCAGGTTAGCTTTCCTATTTTGATTTATAGATAGCACTGCATGATGTCAGCCTATCTTTTATATTCGTATATGTTAGGACCTTTTATTTAGAGGATTGTTATTGATAGTCCAAATATTGTTATTGATACTCTTATGTTCGTTAATCTATTTTTTAATGGTTAATCAACACCATTAGCAATGGAGAAATCAACCCCCTTGACCGAACTAAAATTATTATTACGATATTCTCTATTGAAATAAAAAAGAATTACGTCCAGTAATTTCCTAAAATTTTCAAAATTCGATGAGTCGATTTGATTAATTACACCAAAATTGAGACTTTTAGAATGAAGAAATTTTACTACAACCATCAAAATAAAGAAGAATGAAGATCAATATCACGTACCTTTCGATCAGCTTCTTCGCTATCCCATGATCTGGTAGAGAGTATAGTGATATTTTCTTCGTTCTCACCATTTTTTTTTCGACTTTGCCCTAACGTTACTTGCAATTGAATGATTTAGGGTTTTTTTGATTTAGGGGACTGATGATTTCACGAGTAATTTTTAAAATTAAGGGTAAAAACGGAAGAAATAAAAAAAATAGTTACCTAGATTGACCTCCGTTAAAAATTAAAAAAAAAGTAGAGTGTCCTTAAAATTTGGCCTCCTCTTAGCAGAAAATGGAGTGTCAATAACAATACCTTTTATTTTTATTTTTTTCATATACTACATATAGGGAACCTTTTTACATACATGTTATCACCTCTTATTTACTTATGTTTTTTATATAATACACATAAGCACTTTTTTACTGATCAATGGAATATATTGATTACTAAATGTCAATAAGGCTTTCAAGTCTTCATAACTCCCTATTTTGGTTTATAAATTATGTTGCATGACTTTGAAACTGCAGGTTAGCTTTCCTATTTTACTTATGTTTTTTATATAATACAAACATGTTACTCTTATTATTGTATAACTTGGATACATTGGAACTCAATACCTAAAAATATTTTCTAAGACACAATGTTTTGAAATGCACAGTTGAATAGAACATGCACGTTCTTAACAGTGAAAGAAATGCATAGTTAAACATTTATTTTATTAAAAAGGTATATCTTTCAAATTGTGAAATATCCAAACATGAAAAGGAAACTCTAAATACTGCCATCTATACATCGACTAACGATATATGACAAAAAGGTGCAGCCGTGTAAACTAATATAATTAAGCTTAAATTTAATAAGTTACCCACTCACTTGTACTCTAACATGCACAAGCAATGCACAACCAAATGTAGAAAATAGGTCCGAAATCAGTTCAAAAAATGGGTCCAAACTTTGTTGAAACAAATAAATATTGTACTTGGTTGAAAATAGACTTTAAACAAAGTAAATAAATTTTCATTTAGCTTACTATAGATTTGTAGTTTCTTTACCTTAAATTTTGAAATATTACATTTCAGGAACAATTGATAGAGTTGTAAGTAAAATGTTTAAATTTAATTATAAATTAATAATACGTTGAGCAAGCTTTGACAGGATGTTTTTTTTTTACTAACAATAGCAGTTCAAAAATTGCATAACTTAACAATTTCCATTTGTCCAAAGTTGAACATGTTTTCTTCTATCTCCAAGTAAATAAACAACGATCCTTGTTTTTTAAATACAACATAAAAACGTAACCAGTATCAATAGGTGCCGATAAAAAACATAGGGTCACATGCACTATTGGATCTCAATAAATTAATGTATTATCAGTTAAACGACGACATCTTAAATTGGTCAAAGCAAATTATATAGCATGTTGTTAAACCACAACAATTTAAATGGCAACATGGACCTATTCTTTTATTTCATGTGATACATGCCATGTTTGTGTATAAATAAAATATAAATATATAAAGGCTCTTCAAATCTCAATGACATGTTGAACAGAATTAAGGCATAGAACATGTCGGTTTGTGCACATGTTAAAATATAAACTAATATATATATATATATATATATATATATATATATAATATATATGCTAACATATCATATCAGTTTGCATCCATTTTTTAAAAAGCATAGAATTTGACATAGTTTAAAAAATTATGACACGTCAGGATTAGAAAGTTACCTTAAATAATCACCCTCTTTTGAACAAAGTACAACAACATCCAAATTAGCTGCAATAACAAAGCCATATTACAATCAATAGATTCGAGAACCACGCGGACATGCAGTTAGTAACTGTATATATCAATAGGTTGGAAAAAAGAACAATAAAAAAAAAAAACTGCATATGCCTATGTTGTTACGTAAATTACTAAACACCTTTTTGCAGAAGTCCTCTATTTATATGAATTAATTTCAACATCTTCTATAACCTACACAGATTCTGCAAATGGCAAAGCATAATGTAAATCTTGAAAAAAATTTACCAAGAACATACATCTGAATCAGAAGCAGTTGAAAGTGTATGTACTTGTTTTATATAATTTCAATTACCTGAAAATGCTGGGAAGGAAATAACGATGGAGAAAGATATAAATGTATAAGATAATATGGGAAAGAAGTAGGAAAGAATTTGTAGGGGAGATATATGAATAGTAGTGGTATAACAAACAATATTTATAGGGTAGTGGTGTGGTTTCCAGAAGCTTAGTTATGTGGTATGAAGGATTGAAAATGTCCAAGTCGATTTAGATATTTATTTATGTAATAGTTCACTTTAGATATTTGTTATGCTATCACATGTTGCATGGACAAAAAGGTAGCATTCTGCGGACTATTTACCTTTGAACAATTGATTTCTAACAATACATATATCTATATATTTTTTATAATATATATGTATGGATGAGCAAATTAAAATCTGAATATATGTGTGACTAACATTACTATAAAGGGCCAACATTTACTTTTGTTTAGGAATTGTAGCCCTATCCTTTGTGACATTTATTTGTGTTACAAAAAAATAAGTTGAATAAATAAAATAAAATATAACCAAAGATCTATTTTTGTAGCCTAGTCTTTTGCTAAAACCAAAAATATTCAAACCACGAAAAGTGGTATGTGTACTATGAAGTTACTATTTTTTAGGATAACCTAAAGGGGACTTATTTAGAGAAATGAGTATAGGGACAATTTTGGTATTTCACAATCGGACCTAAGGTTTTGTGCCTCAAAGAGAATTATTTTTAAAGATTTATAATATATGTACGATTAAGCAAATAAAATTGTGAATATATGTGTAACTAACGTTACTATGAAGGGCCTACATTTACTTTTGTTTAGAAGTTGCAGCTCTGTCCTTTGTGACAACTATTTGTGTTACAAAAAGATAAGTTAAATAAATCAAATAAAGTATAACTAAAGATCTATTTTCGTAGCCTAGTCTTTTGCTAAACCCAGAAATATTCAAACCACAAAAAGTGGTATGTGTACTATGAAGTTGTTGTTTTTTAGGATATCCTAAAGGGGGTTTAGTTAGAGAATTAAGTATAGGGGCAATTTTTGTATTTCACGGTCAAACCAAAGATTTGTGCCTCCAAGAGGATCATTAACACACGCGCGCACACACACACACACATAATATATGTACTGGTGAGCAAATAGAAATGTGAATATATATGTGACTAACATTACTATAATGGGCCTACCATAAACATACTATCAAGTGAATTTGATTTTTAATCATTATTGTATTTTTGTTTAAGATTTTGACCATACTCTTAGTTACAAAAAATACATAAATCATACCTGTAGGCATTGATTGAAAAGAAGATAATGAGATGTAGATCTGTATGTTGTAGATATGGAAATTGCCTTCGCTCTCTTATCCGTACTATTATTTGTAATGTCTTTTCGATAACCCTAACGATGAATATTGGATCATATTTATAGGCAGAGAGAGGGGACAAATTCCGTTATGGATATAATCTCAACCGTTCATCAACGTTGACCATTAATAGAGAATATCCATATTTAAAGAAATGTACCTTCTATTTCAATCTTATCCTATCAAACCAACGGACTCTATAAATGACCAGGTAATGACATTTAGTACTAAATTAATAATCCTATATTCGTTATATGGACCACACAATGAGATGTATAAAAATTCTTACACCTACATTTACTTCTGTTTAGAAGTTGCAACTCTGTCCTTTGTGACATTTATTTGTGTTACAAAAATATAAGTTGAACAAATCAAATAAAGTACAACAACAAATATATTTTTCCACTCTAGTCTTTTGCTAAAATCAGAAATATTCAAACCACGAAAAGTGGTATGTGTACTATGAAGTTGTTATTTTTAAGGATAACCTAAAAGGGACTTATTTAGAGAGTATAGGGGAAATTTAGGTATTAAGATATCAACAACATATAAAACAAGAAATGCAAACTTACTCCCGCTGATCTTTAGGTATATGCACTGATCAACCATGTTTTCAATGAACCCAAACGTGGTAATTGTAACAGCCCGCACCTCCATTCACGCAAGATATTTTCCCCAACTTAGCCACCGTATAGGTGTGGGGTTTTGTTCCTCAAAAGGCCTCAGTGTTAGTAAGAGATGGACTCTACTATATAAGTACCCACTTCACACAGGTTTACATTCTTCCCTCCTACAGAGCCCAACGTCCCCGTTGGCTCACAAACACCTCACCCAAGCGTCGTGGTCCACACAGGAGCCACAATTCCGGCTGGGTATTGGCTCTGATACCACTATAACAGCCCGCACCTCCATTCACGTAAGATATTGTCCCCAACTTAGCCACCGTATAGGTGTGGGGTTTTATTCCTCAAAAGGCCTCGGTATCAGTAAGAGATGGGCTCTACTATATAAGTACCCACTTCACACAGGTTTCCACGATGTGGGACTTAGGGGTGTTACAGTAATGGTATCATGAAACTTAAGGTACCATTGCCGAGAAGCTTGCTTTAGTCCATATATTGATCTTTTTATCAAACAGACCATGTTTTCCTTTCCATCTATAATGAAGCCTTCTGGCTAAACCATATTGACTTCTTCTTCTAAACTCCCATTCAAAAAATCTGTTTTCACATCCATTCGAAGTAATTCTAAGTCAAAATGAGCTACTAAATCCATGATGATTCTCAATGAATCCTTCTTCAAAACTGGAAAATAAGTCTCATTATAATTAGTGCCCTCTTTTTGATGGAACCCTTTAGCTACAAGTCTAGCTTTGTGTCATTCGATTTTACCAAGAGAGTCGCATTTAGTCTTAAACCATTTACAACCGACTTTCTTATGTCATTCTGATAAATTAACCAACTCCCAAACTTTATTTGCAGCCATAGATCTCATCTCTTCATACATGGCATCAATCCGTTTCTCATGATCTTCACTTTTCGTGGCTTGTGAATACGTAGTAAGATCTTTTTCCAATCCCATGTTAAATTTGCATTCTTGCAGGTACAACATATAATCATATGAAATAGTCGGTCTTCGTCGTCTAGTGGACCCCCATAATGCTACCTCAGGTGCTGTATTCACTTTGGGTTCAATGGCGGCAGGCTCATGATGAAGTGCATGATCATTGGCAATTCGTTTTACGTTATTGGTTGGGTCAATGACATTAGGTAGAATAATGTCAGTCTAAATTCTAGGAAAAGGAATTGGCATAGGTTGCCCGAATCTCTCTGATAACAACTTCTCTTACTAGATCACTCCCACTAACTTCACCATTCTCAAGGAATTTAGCATTACTGGTTTCTACAATTCTGGTGCTATGATTAAGATAGTAAAATTTATACCCATTTGATCTTTCTGGATATCCAATAAAAAACCAACTGATGGTTTTTACGTCCAGTTTCTTCTCATGTGGACTATAAATGTGTGCCTCTGCAAGACATCCCCAAACATGTAAATGTCTTAAACTAGGTTTTTATCCTTTCCACATCTCAAAAGGTGTTTTAGGGACAACTTTACTAGGAACACGGTTCAAGATATATACAGCAGTCATAAGGGCATGCAACCATAACGATATGAGTAAGTTTGAATTACTTGTCATACTCCTAAGAATCTCAAAAAGTGTACAATTACGTCTCTCAATAGCATCATTCATCCATGGTGAACCAGACATTTTGTACTAAAGAACAATTCCTTTCAGAAGTTGTGACGATCCCAAAACCCCGTGACACGGTGTTAAGGATAATCATTGGAATATAACACATTAATCATCATTAGCAGATCACAGATAATAGCATAAACGGAAAATAGAATAATTTACACACATATGACAGCGGAATCATATAGATATCATCACATCAGAGAAGCACAGTACAAGATACAACTTAGTGCATAATGATACATAATCAGTCACCATCGCCAGAGGCGAAATCATACATAAAGAGTACACAAAATAAATATCAGTCTACATCTCCAATGGCGGAATCATAATATAGATACAATAATGGCGGAGAAAATCCAAGTCAGCACGGTGTAGTCAAGCCTCGCCATGAGCCAAAAGTGCGTCAAAAACCTGTAATTAGGTTGCCCGTGTGAAAATGAGGGCACCCGAGTTTGCAAGGTAAAACAAACTAGAGTCAGTCATGGGACTGGTATGAGAAATCTATTTAACTTATTAACAACAATAATAAGGCAAATCAAATGACCACGCCACTTTCGCGGAACGGGTTTACTCCAATGAGTGCTAGTGCATGAAATAAAGTAAATGATTAAATCATCGCAATGCTTTTTGAAAAATGAAGCCATTATAAGACTCAGGTCCCATCACACAATGCAACGCAAGCCGGAGGATAGAGTTTTACCTTATAACAGCCAAAAATGCTTCATACGTATAAAACAAAAGTGTTTGATATTATTACTAGTGCATATATGTTTCAAAAGCAAATTCAATCATAAATATCAATCCTAGGCGGCATAGCTACCATCTACTATGTCGCCATACTAGTAATACAATCACGTCCGCATATTTCGTATTGGAAATTGGGTTCCTTCATGAGTCGAGGCAAGGGGCAAGCTCCTCTCCGTTCGAGACACTCTAGCAAATGTCCCAGGACCCCACTATGATCCTTGGAATCAGCTGGGCCGGTCCTCTCTTACTTTTGAGGATTGGCAATTCCTGAACACACGTTTCCCGGTCCTTACAGACCTATAATCGAGGCGCCTCGCATTCCAACAACTACACAGGTGAAAAGTATATATAATGTCAGGGCTGATAGGTCACTGACACCACCTTAGCTAGAAAGAAACGTCGTGCTCTCCCAGCGGTCCGTCTCCCGTTTTTGACTCATACCGGGGTGTGAGGCTCGCGAATTCACGTTATACACAAAGCTACGTCACACAGACCATGCTTTGATCATCAACCACAAGACTTTGCTTTGCAACAGAAGCCTTGATCATATGCCACTCAGGCGTGCCACACATGCAATCCACTCCATGCGACTGATTTCTATCAATACATAACCTCTGAGCTCGTACGTCTCAGAGAAGGGCGTTAAGCAAGAGAATAAATTCTCCGCCGCCAAACAGATATATATTTAATAGAGATCAATCAGCACAGAACAAAATCCAATGTCAGACACACAGTCCATTTACAAGTCCGTTCTGGGTCTGAACGAAACCGGAGGCACCAATTCCTCGCATATTCGTACAATCAACAGTATGTTTGGATGGCTACTACTTCAGTTCCTTCATGGTAGCTACTCCAATCACGAGCATTAGTAGCACCCATCCATCCAATGTGAAGATCGTCGGTCTTCAACCATCTTTGACTCTTCGATTTCTCAACGTCGATCGATTATTTGAAATGAGATGAACTCGGCCTTTTCAAATAATCTACGTATATTTAGATTTTCAAATCAATTTATCACATGGTTGGACTATTCAACATTCACATTTCAGTTCTTTAGTTATAATTCTCATGTTAAATACATTCAACCATCACATATCAAGCAAACACAACGAAATTGGTTTATTTCCACTCTGTATCGTCTATAGTATTTTATAACGATATATCGCCATTTTTATTTAATTTAAAACAGCCATATTTAATTAAACGACGTTTCAGGTCGTGCCGATGCACTAACGCTGTTTTTCACTAATTTTGTTTTACACTTATCTGAAAATCTAACCATTGGATCTTCACAAATTTTATATCATTAGGAAGGTCATTTCAAAACGAATCCAACGGTTTCAGTTTTGGGTAAATCCGACGGTCGAATCTTCCACACTAGCCATTTGAAGTTACGATTTCAATTTACGAACTGCAGCGTCGTTATTCGATTTAATTTAATTATATATATATATAAATATAATTGTTTCTGGCACTGTTTTTCTTCATATTTGAATTAAACATTCCAGACAATCCAACCGTCGGATCTTCACAAAGTTGGTGCCGTTGGAAAGATATTTCCAAGGCGAACCCAACGGTTGCGGTTTCGGGAAAATCCAATGGTCGGATTTCCCGCACTAGTCGTTCGAAATCACGGTTTCAAAACACGAACTACACGGCCACGTTTCGATTAAATTTTATTTATATTTATATAAATATAGTTCATTCAAAAATTCTTATATCATTTTCACTTCAATTATTTCACTAACGCCTTTAAATTTTGGAAAATTTCGCCATAACCTCCTTTGTACGGGAGGGGCTGGGAAAATTCCCAAATAGCCACATGGGCGTCACATGTCAAAAAAAAAAAAAAAAAGCCAAGCGGCTAGCCAACAGGCTCATAAAATCATCACCCAAACAAAACAGTAAATGTGTACCTATTTGTCGGGCACAAAATTTTATTCCTCTTCTCTAGCCCCTTTGCTATAACCTGTTCAATGAATATGCATGTACATATATACAATTCTTATCACTTTCCATTCAACTTCATATTTGATTTACTTTGGTTTAAAAACACCATTCATTCTAATGTTGCATGCATAGGCTAAAATCATATCATTAGCTAATTAATGTATATTTCAACTCATGCATGTTTATTTGAACAAGTGGCTATTTTTAACACTTCTCATTTCAAAGATGATAATTTTGGCGAACTAAAATAGATTTCAACACATGACTATTTTATCTAGTTCCTATGCATGTTAAAAATAACATTTCATTCACAAATATTTATTTCAACGTCCGCATAACTTTAGCGTATCACATATATGATAAAAAAAATGATATTTTTATCATTTAAAATATTTATTCGACAAATGGATGTTTTCAACACTTCATAGTTTCAATAAAAATGTAATTTTTATTGCTCGATCTTTTTATTCAACACATGAACTTTTACACTACACACATTTCTCAACACATGAGCATTTCCACACATGGATATTTTATTTATGTTGTTCATATAAGAAAGATGGAATTTTTATTGTTGAAACTATTTATATATAAGGCGAATATTTTTCATACTTCATATATATTATAAAAATGTGATTTTTATTGTTTAAACACTTCATTCATTCACAAATGAATTTAATTTTCACACATCACTTTTCAACACATGAACATTCCCACACATGGATATAGTTCCAACACATGACTTTAATTTCAACGCATGAAGATAATTTCAACATATGAAAATAATTCTAACACATAAAGATTATTCAAAATTTCGGCAGCATAACGGCAGGGTAGTTAAAACCGACACCGTCCCTAGTATGACTCCTCGCTCTACCTTAAAACCTCGTGGTTATTGACAATGGGGATTCATGCAACTAATTCGCACGCAGGCGGCATGTTTTATTTTTATTTCCACAAATATTTCCAATTCATTTCAATCACCAATGGGTATTTTTCAACCACAACCAAAAAATATCAACCACAAACAATTATTCAATCATTGGCATTTTTCATCCAATATTTCACACCAATTCACAACAGTAAATATTGTCCATGGTTTGTGGACGAGGGGAGTATATATATATATATATATATATATATATATATATATATATATATATATATATTATAATTGCTATATTTCACTTGCATTTCAACACATATATCAATTATTCTATGCATGTATAATTCATACTTCGCTTATATAGCTTACACCACGCATGTACATGAGGTATACAACACGTGTGTAATTTATATTTCGCTAATATAATTTATACACGACATTTTCCATTCAAATTCATTTAATTTAGATTTCTCACATTGGTTTGCGGAGTGCTAAAAATCGTAGATGTCTCAGAAAAATCCGCGGCTTCTTCTATATGGTAGATAACTTCCTTGCGGTCCCGATGTTTCCTGTTTCATCGAATTTCGTCAACAAACAAAAAAGATATGATTTTTCAAAGTGCAGACATCAAAAAGGACTCACCTTTCACGATGGTTCGAAACTAGGGTTGCGGTTTTCGCGAAATCTGTGGCACATGGGGACGATCGGGGGTGCTGATGTGGAAGAGGGAGGATCGGTGGTCTTGTCGGTGGTGGTTTGGGGTGGCTCGGTGGCTCCTATGGCGATCGGCGGCGCTGGGAAGTCGGCGACTTCCTGGGCCCGATTCAGGCGGAGGCGGCGACGAGGGGTGGAGAGTGTTGGTCGGATTTGAAGAGGGGGAGGAGGCGGTTCGATTCTGGGTGGTGGCGGCGGCGATGGGAGGATGAGGCGGTCGAAATCTCGTCGGGAAGAATCGAACGGGTTTCGCCGTTCGTTTCAGAGGAACGAGGTTTTTTTTTTTAATTTTATTTATGAAAGAAAAATTCTGATTGGCCGATATATATATTATATTTTTAAATAGTGTTTTCTCCAACGAACTCCTTTTCAAGTCCAACGACTGTCATCCCTAGCTAAATACCCCCATCCCGGACACAATGGGATATGTTTCGTTGCCCAATTCGACTGTTACAGTCAGTTATTTTTCAAATTAAAGTATAAAACATTTAATTTTTAACTTTGAACGTACATTTCAATTTGCCAAGGCCACAAACTGATTCGAAAAATTACAGAAAAATAAATCTAGCTACGTTTTGATGCTACGGTCCCAACAAAACTAGTTTCGTCGAATTCTGAGATCGTTTGAAAAATGGCCATTTTCTGGTCGATCCAATTTAACAGAAATTGACCAAACGCATTTTCTTTTGCCATGCTCGCATACTAGGTTCAAAAATTATGAAATTTGAAACCTAGCAATAATTTGACATCCCGGACCCAACAAAAGTGGTTTCGTCGAATTCCGAGGTCGTTTGCAAAATATCAATTTTCCAGGGCTATATATTCTATATAGCGACCTTTCTGAAAATTCAATCGGCCATAACTTTTGATTCCCGTTATGAAATTTCGATTTTTCAGATTCGTTAGAAAGGTATTGATAAACAGATTTAAATATTTTTGGTTTTGCTAAAATCCGTTATATTTTCCACCCTGCATAGTCAGTCAAAGTTTGAATTCAAATTTTCAAACTGACTCACTATTTCTAATTCACTATTTTATTGAAATATTCTATTTCAATTGTTCAAATTCCTTTGAAATCACCAATTTAATTTTTTTAAATTGGACCGTATTTTCCGGGTTAATACAATCTCCCCCACTTAAAACTTTTCGTCTCGAAAAGGAAACAATAGTGAAGTAGGAAACAAAATGTATATGCAAAGTATTGTAAAGGTACCTTGCACCAGAGTTAGTCAGAGATGTCCACTCTGCATTTGGGGGTAAGCTTGCTTAATGCTTTCATCAGTCTCCCAAGTACAGTCTCTAGGATCACTGCTCCACTGCACTTTAACTAAATGAACCTTTTTGCTTCTTAGTTCTCTAGTTTCTTTGCCAACAATCTTTAATGGCTCTCTTCTGACTGCTAATTCTGGAGTTATGTCTTTATCCTGTTGCGCTGCTTCTTCTACAACAAGATCCAGGTCATGCACATGTCTTCTAAGTTGAGATACGTGGAACACATCGTGCACTCCAGGCAACCAATCTGGTAATTGAACCCTATAAGAAAGAGTTCCAATTCGTTCGAGTATAGGAAAGGGACCAATAAATCTCGGTGCCAACTTCCTAGTTTTGCCAAATCTGATTACTCCTCTCATCGGAGAAACTTTCAAATAAACATGATCACCAACAGAAAATGTCAAATCTCTTCTTCTAGAATCTGCATAACTTTTCTGTCGGCTTTGTGCGGTTCTCAAACGCTTTTTGATGAAGTCGACTTTATCAGATGCTTCTCTAATCATATCGGGTCCTAACACAAGTCTATTGCCAGGTTCTACCTAACATGCTGGAGATCTGCACGGTCTACCATATAATGCTTCAAATGGCGACATTCCCAAACTTGCTTGATAGCTATAGTTATATGAGAATTCTGCCAAATGCAAGTGATCTTCCCATGACCCACCAAAATCAATTATACAAGCCCGCAATAAATCTTCTAGAATTCTGTTCACCCGCTCAGTTTGGCCATCTGTTTGAGGGTGATAAGCGGTGCTCATATTCAGTTTTGTTCCCAATTCTATCTGGAAAGCCTCCCAGAATTTGCTAGCAAATATCGAGTCTCTATCACTGACTATGCTGATGGGAATTCCATGCAGCTTAACGATTTCTTTGAAATATATCTGTGCTAGACTTTGAGCGGTTCTATTGGATCTGACAGGTATGAAATGGGCAGTCTTCGTGAAGCGATCTACGATTACCCAAATGCTGTCATTACCTTCCTGGTTCGCGGCAAGCCATCTATGAAATCCATGGAAATCTGTTCCCATTTCCAACCTGGGACTTCTAACGGTTGCAACAGTCCAGCTAGCTTCTGCTGGTCACTCTTGACCAATTGACAAGTAGGGCATCTGCTAACATACAAAGAAATATCCCTTTTCATTGCCCTCCACCAGAAAGTGCGTTTGATATCGTGGTACATTTTACTCACACCAGGATGGATGCAAAATTTGGATTTATGGCATTCGTCTAGCACTTCTCTTCGAAGGCCTGGAATATTTGGAATGCAAATCCTTTATTCAACTTGAGAACCCCCTTATTGCCAATACGGAAACTTGTGGTTTCACCTTCCTTGACCCTCTGACTGATTCTCTGAATGAATTCATCATCTTTTTGAAGGGCTGAAATCTTATCAATCAATCCAGGCGTAATTATAAGATTGGCCATGATTGCGGTTTTCCTACTAAGCGCATCCGCTACAACGTTAGCCTTCCCCGGCGTATACAGGATATCAAGATCATACGCTGCAAGAAATTCTAGCCAACGTTGCTGTCTCAAATTCATATCTTTCTGGGTGTATAAATACTTCAATGATTGATGATCTGTGTACAACACAAATTTCTCGCCCAATAAATAATGCCTCTAGATTTTCAATGCAAAAACGATGGCTAGCAACTCAAGATCATGAGTCACATAATTCTTCTCATACGGTTTCAGTTGGCGGCTTGCATAAGCGACTACTTGGCCTCTTTGCATTAACACTGCACCAAGACATCTAATAGAAGCATCTGTCCAAACCGTTAAATCCTGATTGCCATCAATAATGGTTAACACTGGAGCAGTTGTCAGTTTCGATTTCAATTCCCGGAAAGCTTCTTCACAGTCGGAAGTCCACTTAAATTTCTCATGCTTCTTCGTGAGCTTCGTTAACGGACCGGATATCTTCGAAAAATCCTTAATGAACTTTCGATAATAACTAGCCAACCCCATAAAACTTCTAACCTCTATGGGAGTAGTGGGTTGTTTCCAGTCTTGAATCGCTGTTATTTTGCTTGGGTCTACAGAAATCCCTTTCTCTGACACGACATGGCCAAGAAACTTCACTTCTTCTTGCCAGAAGACACATTTAGAGAATTTGGATTTGAAGACGTTCTTTCCTAGAATCTCCAATACTTTTTCTAAGTGCTTTTCATGCTCGGGTTTTGACTTGGAGTAGATTAAAATATCATCGATGAAGACGAGGACAAATTTATTCAGAACTCGCCTGAACACTCTATTCATTAGATCGACAAAGCATGCTGGAGCGTTGCACAGGCCGAACGACATTACTAACCATTCATAAAATATATCTGGACTTCTGAAAGCTGTCAAAGGAACACACTCTTCTGCTATTCTCAATTGGTGAAAACCTGTAGCTAGGTCCATTCGGGAAAATACTTTCGCCCCATTCAATTGGTCTAGCAAATCATCGATGCGGGGTAATGGATACTTGTTTTTGAGCGTCTGTTTGTTGAGGTCTCGGTAATCAACGCATAATCGAAGAGTACCGTCAGACTTTGGGACAAACACAACAGCTGCACCCCAATTAGAAAAGCTAGGTCTGATTAGACCCTTCCACAACAGTTGACGAGTTTGATCGCCTAATTCTTCTTTTTCCTTTGGAGTCATTCTGCGAATTGGATGTACCACTGGTCTGGCATTGGGAATTAGATCGATTCGGAATTCTATTTCTCTTTGCGGAGGTAAGTTTTCAACTTCTTCAAACACATCCGCATAGTTTCTAACAATCAGAATCTTTTCCAATGAAGTGGGGATAAGTTCTAATGCCGACCAAAATTCTTCTCTATTTGGATTCGAACCATGACATGGTACCGTAATATATCCAAGCTTCGTTCGAATTTTAACGATTCTTTCTGCACAATTCACTTCGGCTTCGTATTTCGTTAACCAATCCGGCCCGAGAATGATATCGATTTCGGGAAAATCCATGATGATTAAATCAAAGGGAAACTTGTATCGAGAAAAAGAAGCAGGTACTTTACAATATGAACTGAGAATGAGAGATCCTCCTATCGGATTATGTACTTCAACAGATTCTTTGAGCTTTCGTTGTTTTAACTTTAATTTGTGCATTTTGTTACTAGCAATAAAACTACGCGACGCACCCGTGACAAACAATACAGAAACAGGAATATTTTTAATTGTAAGGGTACCTCCCAAAACATCGGGTTTACCTGCTCCAGCGGAAGCAGCTGGCGGGCTCGACCCGTCATACACGTGAGCTACTGTGGCCTTCTTCAGCAGAGGACAGTCTTTGACTAGATGATCTGTCTTGCGGCAATTAAAGCAGGAGCGAGGGTTCTGAGAACCCTGGCTTGAACCTTATGAATTTGTCTTCTGCCTCTTCGGGGCTGTGCACACATTAGAGAAGTGCCCCACTTTGCCACAGTTATAGCAACTTCCTCTCAGCGGCTTGCCAGTCTGAGGTTTCGAGGATGCTGCTTGGCTTGACTCGGCTTGATTCCCGACAGGCTTGCATTTGTTCCCGGCTTGGCTTCTAGCGCGATCCTTCTCCAGATGCCTTTGGTCAAGGTCTTCGTAGTTGCATGTCATTTCCACCAATTCATTAAATTCTAGCTTGACATGGGCCATGGCTCTATCATGATACTGTCGCTTTAGCCCAAGGATAAACCTCTTATTTTTGGACTTCGCAGTGGCGACGAGCTCCGGAGCATAGGGCGACAATAGTGTAAATTTATTCAGATTATCATGCATGGAAAGATCCCCCTGCTGGAGGTTGGCGAAGTCATCGTGCATTCGTTCTAGTGCTTGTTCTGGGACATATTTCTCCTTGAAGAGTTCTTTGAATCCATCCCATGTTCTTCCAGCTTCTCTATTCCCTGCGGTGAGAGATTCCCACCATAGTTCAGCTTGTTCCTGCATAAGCCAGGCGCCCATAATAGCTTTATCTTGGTCTCCAAGCCTTAGGCCTTCAAGAATTTTCTCGCATGTTTTGAGCCATGCAAGGGCCTCTATTATTGTGCCAGTTCCCGAGAAGGTCTTGCCTCCTAGGTTTTTGTATCTCTTAGCTACACGGCCTAGCTCGAAGTATTGAGCGGCCGGAGGTTGTATCAAAGGTCCTTCTTCAACTGGGGCTTCTCCCCGTCCTCTGCCACGGCCGGCACGGCCTCTTCTAGCGGCGGCCGCTCTGGTTGCCATTTTTCAAATTCTGTATAAGCAAGAAAAGAGCCAGCTAACAGAAATTATAGTTTATTGCATAATTAAGCAGAAAATTTACGGAAAGATAACGATGGACTGATGAAATTGTTTTTGCTATTCTGCTCGGCTCATTCTAGGACTTTAGTAGTCCTATCTCTAATGAGCGACTCGCCTTAGAATACTACTGATTCTATTTTGATGAAGTGTTTAATGTGTTAGACTCCAGAACTAAGGTTAACCAAAGCTCTAATACCAGCTGTGATGATCCCAAAACCCCGTCACACGGTGTTAAGGATAATCATTGGAATATAACACATTAATCATCATTAGCAGATCACAGATAATAGCATAAACGAAAAATAGAATAATTTACACACATATGATAGCGGAATCATATAGATATCATCACATCAGAGAAGCACAGTACATGATACAACTTAGTGCATAATGATACATAATCAGTCACCATCGCTAGAGGCGGAATCATACATAAAGAGTACACAAAATAAATATCAGTCTACATCGCCAATGGCGGAATCATAATATAGATACAATAATGGCGGAGAAAATCCACGTCAGCACGGTGTAGTCAAGCCTCGCCATGAGCCAAAAGTGCGTCAGAAACCGGTAACTAGGCTGCCCGTGTGAAAATGAGGGCACCTGAGTTTGCAAGGTGAAACAAACTACGAGTCAGTCATGGGACTGGTATGAGAAATCTATTTAACTTATTAACAACAACAATAAGGCAAATCAAAGGACCACACCACTTTCGTGGAACGGGTTTACTCCAATGAGTGCTAGTGCATGAAATAAAGTAAATGATTAAATCATCGCAATGCTTTTTGAAAAATGAAGCCATTATAAGACTCAAGTCCCATCACACAATGCAACGCAAGCCGGAGGATAGAGTTTTCCTTATAATGGCCAAAAATGCTTCATACGTATAAAACAAAAGTGTTTGATATTATTACTAGTGCATATATGTTTCAAAAGCAAATTCAATCAAAAATAACAATCCTAGGCGGCATAGCTACCATCTACTATGTCGCCATACTAGTAATACAATCACGTCCGCATATTTCGTATTGGAAATTGGGTTCCTTCATGAGTCGAGGCAAGGGGCAAGCTCCTCTCCGTTCGAGACACTCTAGCAAATGTCCCAGGACCCCACTATGATCCTTGGAATCGGCTGGGCCGGTCCTCTCTTACTTTTGAGGATTGGCAATTCCTGAACACACGTTTCCCGGTCCTTACAGACCTATAATCGAGGCGCCTCGCATTCCAACAACCACACAGGTGAAAAGTATATATAATGTCAGGGCTGGTAGGTCACTGACACTACCTTAGCTAGAAAGAAACTTCGTGCTCTCTCAGCGGTCCGTCTCCCGTTTTTGCCTCATACCGGGGTGTGAGGCTCGCGAATTCACGTTATACACAAACCTACGTCACACAGACCATGCTTTGATCATCAACCACAAGACTTTGCTTTGCAACAGAAGCCTTGATCATATGCCACTCAGGCAATCCACTCCATGCGACTGATTTCTATCAATACATAACCTCTGAGCTCGTACGTCTCAGAGAAGGGCGTTAAGCAAGAGAATAATTTCTCCGCCGCCAAACAGATATATATTTAATAGAGATCAATCAGCACAGAACAAAATCTAATGTCAGACACACAGTCCATTTACAAGTCCGTTCTGGGTCTGAACGAAACCAGAGGCACCAATTCCTCGCATATCTGTACAATCAACAGTATGTTTGGACGGCTACTACTTCAGTTCCTTCATGGTAGCTACTCCAATCACGAGCATCAGTAGCGCCCATCCATCCAATGTGAAGATCGTCGGTCTTCAACCGTCTTCGACTCTTCGACTTCTCAACGTCGATCGATTATTTGAAATGAGATGAACTCGGGCTTTTCAAATAATCCACGTATATTTAGATTTTCAAATCAATTTATCACATGGTTGGACTATTCAACATTCACATTTCAGTTCATTAGTTATAATTCTCATGTTAAATACATCCAACCATCACATATCAAGCAAACACAATGAAATTGGTTTATTTCCACTCTATATCGTCTATAGTATTTTATAACGATATATCTCCATTTTTATTTAATTTAAAACGACCATAATTAATTAAACGGCGTTTCAGGTCGTGCCGATGCACTGGCGCTGTTTTTCACTAATTTTATTTTACACTTATCTGAAAATCTAACCGTTGGATCTTCACAAATTTTATATCATTTGGAAGGTCATTTAAAAACGAATCCAACGGTTTCAGTTTTGGGTAAATCCGACGGTCGGATCTTCCACACTAGCCATTTGAAGTTACGATTTCAATTTACGAACTGCAGCTTCGTTATTCGATTTAATTTAATTATATTTTTATATATATAAATATAATCGTTTTTAGCTCTGTTTTTCTTCAGATTTGAATTAAACATTCCAAAAAATCCAACCGTCACATCTTCACAAAGTTGGTGCCGTTGGAAAGATATTTCCAAGGCGAACCCAACGGTTGCGGTTTGTGGAAAATCCAATGGTCGGATTTCCCGCACTAGTCGTTTGAAATCACGGTTTCAAAACACGAACTGCGCGGCCACGTTTCGTTTAAATTTTATTTATATTTATATATTTATATAAATATAGTTCATTACAAAATTCTTATATCATTTTCACTTCAATTATTTCACTAACGCCTTTAAATTTTGGAAAATTTCGCCATAACCTCCTTTGTACGGGAGGGGCTGGGAAAATTCCCAAATAGCCACACGGGCGTCTCATGTCAAAAAGAAAAAGCCAAGAGGCTAGCCAATAGGCTCATAAAATCATCACCCAAACAAAACAGTAAATGTGTACCTATTTGTCGGGCACAAAATTTTATTCCTCTTCTCTAGCCCCTTTGCTATAACATGTTCAAAGAATATGCATGTACATATATACAATTTTTATCACTTTCCATTCAACTTCATATTTGATTCACTTTGGTTTAAAAACACTATTCATTCTAATGTTGCATGCATAGGCTAAAATTATATCATTAACTAATTAATGTATATTTCAACTCATGCATATTTATTTGAACAAGTGGCTATTTTTAACACTTCACATTTCAAAGATGATAATTTTGGCGAACTAAAATAGATTTCAACACATGACTATTTTATTTAGTTCCTATGCATGTTAAAAATAATATTTCATTCACAAATATTTATTTCAGCGTCCACATAACTTTAGCATATCACATATATGATAAAAATGATATTTTTATCATTTAAAATATTTATTCGACAAATGGATGTTTTCAACACTTCATAGTTTCAATAAAAATGTAATTTTTATTGCTCGATCTTTTTATTCAACACATGAACTTTTACACTACACACATTTCTCAACACATGAGCATTTCCACACATGGATATTTTATTTATGTTGTTCATATAAGAAAGATGGAATTTTTATTGTTGAAACTATTTACATATAAGGCGAATAATTTTCATACTTTATATATATTATAAAAATGTGATTTTTATTGTTTAAACACTTCATTCGTTCACAAATGAATTTAATTTTCACACATCACTTTTCAACACATGAACATTTCCAAACATGGATATAGTTTCAACACATGACTTTAATTTCAATGCATGAAGATAATTTCAACATATGAAAATAATTCTAACACATAAAGATTATTCAAAATTTCGGCAGCATAACGGCAGGGTAGTTAAAACCGGCACCGTCCCTAGTACGGCTCCTTGCTCTACCTTAAAACCTCGCGGTTTTTGACAATGGGGATTCATGCATCTAATTCGCACGCAAGAGGCATGTTTTATTTTTATTTCCACAAATATTTCCATTTCATTTCAATCACCAATGGGTATGTTTCAACCACAACCAAACAATATCAACCACAAACAATTATTCAACCATTTGCATTTTTCATCCAATATTTCACACCAATTCACAACAATAAATATCGTCCATGGTTTGTGGACGAGGGGAGTGTGTGTATATATATATATATATATATATATATATATATATATATATATATATATTATAATTGCTATATTTCACTTGCATTTCAACACATATATCAATTATTCTATGCATGTATAATTCATACTTCGCTTATATAGCTTACACCACGCATGTACATGAGGCATACAACACGTGTGTAATTTATATTTCGCTAATATAATTTATACATGACATTTTCCATTCAAATTCATTTAATTTAGATTTCTCACATTGGTTTGCGGGGTGCTAAAAGTTGTAGATGGCTCAGAAAAATCCGCGGCTTCTTCTATGTGGTAGAGAGCTTCCTTGCGGTCCCAATGTTTCCTGTTTCATCGAATTTCGTCAACACACCAAAAAGATATGATTTTTCAAAGTGCAAACATCAAAAATGACTCACCTTTCACGATGGTTCGAAACTAGGGTTGCGGTTTTCGCGAAATCCGTGGCACTGGGGACGATCGGGGGTGCTGACATGGAAGAGGGAGGAGAGGCGGTCATGTCGGTGGTGGTTTGGGGTGGCTCGGTGGCTCCTATGGCGATCGACGACGCTTGGAAGTCGGCGACTTCCTGGGCCCGATTCAGGCGGAGGCGGCGACGAGGGGTGGAGAGGGTTGGTCGGATTTGAAGAGGAGGAGGAGGCGGTTCGATTCTGGGTGGTGGCGGCGGCGATGGGAGGCTGAGGCGGTCGGAATCTCGTCGGGAAGAATCGAACGGGTTTCGCCGTTCGTTTCAGAGGAACGAGGTTTTTTTTAATTTTATTAATGAAAGAAAAATTCTGATTGGCCGATATATATATTATATTTTTAAATAGTGTTTTCTCCAACGAACTCCTTTTCAAGTCCAACGACTATCTTCCCTAGCTAAATACCCCCATCCCGGACACAATGGGATATGTTTCGTTGGCCAATTCGACTGTTACAGTCAGTTAATTTTCAAATTAAAGTATAAAACATTTAATTTTTAACTTTGAACGTACATTTCAATTTGCCAGGGCCGCAAACTGATTCGAAAAATTACAGAAAAATAAATCTAGCTATGTTTTGACGCTACGGTCCCAACAAAACTAGTTTCGTCGAATTCTGAGATCGTTTGAAAAATGGCCATTTTCTGGTCGATCCAATTTTACAGAAATTGACCAAATGCATTTTCTTTTGCCACGCTCACATACTAGCTTCAAAAATTATGAAATTTGAAACCTAGCAATAATTTGACATCCCGGAACCAACAAAAGTGGTTTCGTCGAATTCCGAGATCGGTTGCAAAATATTAATTTTCCAGGGCTTTATATTCTATATGGCGACCTTTCTGAAAATTCAATCGGCCATAACTTTTGATTCCCGTAATGAAATTTCGATTTTTCAGATTCGTTAGAAAGGTATTGATAAATAGATTTAAATACTTTTGGTTTCGCTAAAATCCGTTATATTTTCCTCCCTGCACAGTCAGTCAAAGTTTGAATTCAAATTTTCAAACTGACTCACTATTTCTAATTAACTATTTTATTGAAATATTCTATTTCAATTGTTCAAATTCCTTTGAAATCACCAATTTAAAATTTTTAAATTGGCCCGTATTTTCCGGGTTATTACAGAAGTTTAGCAAAAGGACCAGGGTATTGTCCCGACTCATCATACTTCCATAATATTCAACACCTCTATCAGACCTAATGATTTTTATCTTTTTACCTAATTGTCTCTCAATCTCGGTTATGTAGGATTCTACAACATTCAAAGATTGAGATTTATCATGCAAAGGGTAAAGATAACAATAGCGTGAGTAATCATCGATGAAGGTAATGAAATGTTTTTCTCTACAAAAAGAAAGATAATCGAAAGGTCCGCTTATGTCTGTATGTATAATTTCAAGTAGTTCAATACTTCTTGTGGCTCCTTTCTTGGTATGTTTAGTTTGCTTACCCATAATGCAATCTTTACGAACCTCAAAATCAGTTAAATTAAGAATTGGAAGAATTCCTTCTTTCACTAATTAGTTAACTCTTTCTCTGGATGTATGATAGAGCCTTTTATGCCACAAGAATGAAGAACTCTCACTTGGCCTCCTGCGTTTCAAACCCATTTTAGGATGCAAGGTTACATTGAGTGATTCAGAAAATGAATTATCAAGAGTAATTTGATATAAACCATTAACTAGAATTCCAGAACCCACTAATTCATCGTTTTTAAACAACTTAAACATCCATCATCAGTACATGAAGAAAAACCATCAAGATCAAGTTAAGACAAGGAAATCAAATTAAGAGAAACTGTAGGAACATAAAGAGTGCCCTCTAAATATAAATGAAAACCAATACTTAATGTTAAACGAATGTTTCCAATGGCTTCTATTGGTGCTTTCATCCTATTTTCCATGTAAAGGCAGGCTTCATTTGGGCATATGTTCCAGGTTATAAGGTATCCCCTTCTTTTCGGACAATTCTCTGCGCTTTATGCAATCCTTCTGAATGTGACCACTCTTTTTGCAAAAGTGGCATTTATCATTCTTCTTAACCTTTTTTTGATGTAGGTTAACTAGAGTAGCTAGAAGAAATATTCTGATTGGAGGAACGCTTCTTACTGTCCTTCCAAATTTTCTTTCTGAGTTTGTTCTTCCCATTCCCATGCATGTAATTTAAATTAGCAACATGGTTGTTTTGCTGCTTAATTCTAGCCTCTTCTTGAACCAACTTATTGGTCAATTGATCCATATTCCACGTTTTCGAATTGTGTTATAATGAATTTGGAAATGTCCATACCGTGGAGGCAAGAAATTGAAAATAAATTGGAGTAGGAATGAATTCTCTACTTTCATGCCCAATTTACCTAACTTTGCATCCAAGTTAGTCATGTCAAGTACATGTTGCTGCATGGTCTTGGTACCATCATAGCAGGTAGTAGTTAGTTCAGCCACGAGTTTCCTAGCAACAACTTTGTCGCCAGGCTTAAAGGTTAAGCGTTCTGTGATTATTTTTAAGTATTCCTTAGCAGTTAAGATTTCATTTTCAGGAGCAAAAGACTTAATGTTGGATGTAGTGGTTAGACATAGGAACTTCAGACATAGTTTATTGGCTTTAGTCCACAAATTATGGGCAAGTTTCTCATCCTTTGTGGACGCAGTCGTAAGATCAACGGGTTTATCCATAGTCAAACCCAAGTCTATCTCTACTTCATCCAACTATAACTCAACATGTTCTTTCCACTCATTATAATTATTTCCATTTAGTTCAGGAACTGAGTTGACAAAGGAATTAAGTTGGGTAGTTTGAGGAACTGCAATACTGGAATGATCTCACAATTGTTAAGTTTTGGATATATATATATAAACATTCATGACTAAGATCTAAACATAAATAAGTGACTTACAGATTATAATTAAACAAGTATAGTATCTGCAGATATCCTATACATGCTCAATCACATAACTAAGTCATCTACTTAATGGCTATTTTTACTTATTAAGCATAGTATACCTATGGGTAAAACATTATGCTAAGAATTTAACCAACAATAAGATTACTTAGTCTAACATTCAAGAAATATTCTGAATCTGCTGCGGCAGATTACAAACAATAATATGAATGTCATAAGATAATGAATAACAATATACATGTATTGAATTTTTATCACTGTGGTGATAATCAAAACAATATAATATGAATATTTTATTGTTGAATGTATTGATCTTGAGAAAATACAATATACATGTATTGAATTGTTATCACTATGGTGATAATCAAAACAATATAATATGAATACTGTATTGCTGAATGTATTGATCCTGAGAAAATACAATATTCAAGTATTGAATCATTGTCACTATGATGACAATAAAAACAATATAATATGTATATTGTACTGCAGAAAGTATTAATATTGATGAATTACAATATTCATGTACTGAATCGTTATCATCGTAGTGATAATCAAAGCAATATAATATAAATATTGACTTCATTAGGTTATACATGCCACCAAACAAAAAATCATGAAATTTCAAAGTGACAAAATTATAATTATAGCCCCATATATTTTAATCATAACTACTACAAATTTTGCTTTAAATATGTGGTGATATTCATGACAATCCCTAAATAATTACAATAACTAACTTCATAAATAATTAAATAAATAAAGTCACATTTAAATGCTAAAATTAAGTGCCATGTAAACTTATATCTGAATGATATAACAAATATCATACCAAATAACACAAATCAACTTTTGTTTCTATTTAGTTTATGCTAACCTATGCATAAAAAGAAACATATTTTCAATGAGTAAAGCCACAAATATTTATATGATAATAAAGTGCATTAAATATATGCCTTTCCATTTACTGAATGCCAACTTGCTCCACCGTTAATTTAGTATAACCAAAACAATTAATGTGTTTATGACAATTAATTAATTGATTTATTATCGTAACAACCACAATTAACGCAATTGTTATAGAAATAAATGCAATTAGCTATTATGTGGATCAAATAATAATGTAAATTAGTGTCATCAACATTTATTTCAATGATAAGAAGATACACAAATACTTTAAAGGAGCAATTTTAATTCTATTCAACCAAAATTTTGCAAAAACATCATACGAAATTTCAATTATCATGAATCATCATTACGGTTTTTGTTGGAAAAGCAGTAAAATAGAATGCAATCTTGAGGGTCTAAATGATTAAAGAAAAAAAAGAAATGTAAAAATTCACAGTAGAGCGATGATTGCTCAGAGATCTTGTTGTTTTCAATCAATTATGAAAATTTCATTCAATTCCGACACAAAAGGCATATTTTGGCCTATTAGTGATACAAAATAATAATGAAAAATAGACCCAAAATAATTATTGCATCACAATCAATCGCTAAACCAGTTAAGAAATAATAATAATAATAATATTAAAATGTAATTTGAATAAACATAATCAATACATGACATTGTACAAGAATCATGGTGACTAATTGCAGAAAAACATAATACCACCATGATTCCACTATGAATTTGAACTAATAATATGATCTTCAACCTTGCTTTAATACCACATGTAAACATAATATCAAGTGAATTTGATCTTTAATCATTATTGTATTTTTGTTTAAGACCTTGACCATACTCTTAGTTACAAGCAATACAAAAATCAGACCTGTAGACATTGATTGAAAAGAAGATAATGAGATGTAGATCAGTAAGTTTAAATCTGGAAATTTCCTTCTCTCTCTTAGCAGTACTATTATTTGTGATGCTTTTCGATAACCCTAATGATGAATATTGGGTTATATTTATAGAAAGAGAGATGGGCCAAATTCCGTTATGGATATTATTGACGGGCAAAATTGTCGCACGCCAATACCCAATGTGTATATCTGAACAATTATCCAAATAAGCAGTAAATAATATAAATGTTGGGAGACACAACTTTTATAATGGTTCGGTACTAACGCCTACGTCCACTTTATAATCATCATTCATCGTATCTTTTGTCGATTACAAAGTTGTACAAGTTCTGACAACAGCTAAGTTCAAAGTGTTACAATAGAATAACAAAATATATGTTTTTTTTCTAAACTTTGACCAAATTGCCCTTCTTCTAACTTGTTGAGAAGCGTTGACTTGGCCAACAACATCCAAGTTTAGTGTTCATGTCCATGAAGTTCAAAAGTAGCATGACAACCCTTGCTAATGTTCAAGTGTTGAGGGAACACATGCATGTCAAGTTTTAATTATCCTTCTTCCTCTTCCTTGAGATGAGTTGACTTGGTCAACTGTAACACCCCGTGAATTCTATAATGTTAAGCTTCACCAATTAAAGTATAATTAATTATAAATTATGAAATCAAGGGAAATGGGTTACGCCATTGCGTTCGTCTCGAAATTCTGCTTGAGATAGAGTTCAAATTTGCATAAAACGGATATCGTACGAAGAAGATATGGACGAACGAAGTTGGGCAGAAAAACCGGAAAACGGTTCAGAATGCACTGGCGCACTTGTGAAGTGCGCCAGAACAAAGTTGAACTGGCGCACTTGGGAAGTGCACCAGTACAATTTTGGCCTGGCGCACCTGCCAAGTGCGCCCAGGTCATAAAGACCTGCTGGTCAGGCCCTGGCTGGCCTGGTCAGGGTCTGGTCGAATTCTGATGCTTGGCTGAGTCACTAGGGCTTACATGTCTCTTTCTTATTGGCCTCTCTTGAGATGGATGGTCTGGATTCACCCTAGCTTCATCAACGGCTCAAAACAATTTAAAATTCTATAAATACAACTCAAGTCTAACCCTAAATTCACACAAATAATAGAATACAAAAGCCGTCATGCTGCTGGAGAGGAACTAGGAATGGCCGCCAATTAGAAAGCCTAGAGACAAGCCAACAAGCCTAAGAGACGAATCAAATTAAAAGAAGATCAAAGCTTAATCAAATCATTCAACGCAACTTTGCTACACAAAGGAGAGCATCTCCAAATCAGAATAACAGAAATCTGAAAACAAGAATTCACCACACGTTGTAAGTATAGTGACCTTTCAACATATGAATAAAAACTGTGATGTGATTCGATGTAAATGAAAATAGAATCGTGTTGTTATAATCTTTGTGTATTGTGATGGTTCTATCATGACTTGTGTATTGATGTTTGTGGCATGAATTAATTGATGCAAGCCTATTGAACAATTGTATATGAAAAACAATGGCACTTGCAAGCTTGTGGGAAAAACTAGAAATTTATCCCTTTTTGTATATGTCGATGGCATGGACTATGTATATTCCCTTAGTCTAAATTAGAATTTGTGTAAACATGTTATAGACCTTTTATGCCTACATGACCCAAAACCTATGATATCATCCTTATGTTTATTGGCAAGTATAATTAGATCTATGTTTGCAAGTGTAATTGGATCTATGTTTCATAAACTATTTAAGTTCATATTTATTTGCAAAATATAATTGGTTCTATGTCAAACATCGTTTGGGTTTCATAAACTATGCAAGTTCATGTTGAAATAGGCTAGATGATTAGATGTAAAAATTGTACATTTTGATGAATATATAACATGCTAGTTTTGTGGTCGATATTATGCCAAGTTAACATGTTTAAACACAAGTTTGTATTTGCCTAAACTATGCCATTTCATATGTCACCAACTTAGTCATACTTTGATTCGAATGCAAGTTCACATGACCCATGTTATATGTTAGTTGAATCGCCAAATTGCAAGTTCATGCGCCACACACCTTTATGTATTACATGTTCTTGATTTCCCCTTTTCCTCACGTTTATAAAGTTGGGCTGAATTGTGACAAGCCCAACACATGTTATAACGTTGCGAACAAACGGGGGTAATAACGTTGGGTGTAAAATATGAAAATATACGTTGGCATGTTTGGCACATGCCAATGATTATGACACATAAGTGGTATGAATTGAATTACCCAAAAATAAAAGATTTGACATTTACATGTAGTTGAAAAGTAATAAAATATGTAAATTTAGAAAACACAATATGCTTAACCCGAGGTTGGATTGAGTTGTGATGTAAACCTGCCTGGACCCGCCCGGCTGTCCAGTAGTCACAACAATGCCTATCCAATGTGGGTGGTCAAGCATTGAGCCCAATAGGGACCCGAGGTTAGACTGAGCTACGGTGTAAACCTGTCCGGAACCGACCGGGACATCCAGTAACCGTAGAAATACCTGTCTAATATGAGTGGTTTGGTGATCCTAAGAAGCTAAGGACAGATGGTAGGGTTAAGTCAACTATAACACTTAACCAAATTTAACATGTTATCAAGAATTGATGGGTGGGGTTAGATAAATACAGACACTTAACCACTTAACAAGGTTGACTAGAAAATCTTGGTAACGAGGGACCCGTTTCAGCAGTAACCCAAAGTTAGGTATCAACGGTACCCTGAAACTAGGCAGGGTGGGGCACGATTACTGGGCTGATTGTAAGCGGTCAAACGACGGCGGTGGGTGCATAGTGCAGGTTTAACGGGGTGCGGGCGTGCACACACTCCGGAGCAGACAACCAGGGCACTGGGGACACCAGTAGTATAACCTATGTCTTCTAGTTTTGAGTCGAGGCCGCCACCATGGGTCTTGATACACCCCATGGTGGGACCAGCATAGGTATCTACAATTCTTGGGGGCCGTATGACACATGTTAACACGAGTAGGAGCCGATCTTTAGTAAGAATAGGGATCACTCCACCCTCACCATGGGGTGCCAGTTAGAATAAATTCAAGTAGGTGCAGAGATATATTATGGGTGTGATAGTGCAATCGACACTTCCTTAGCTTGTGACACTTTCCTATTCTTAGTTTACATCCATCATACCCTTTTTTTTATTCACATATTGAAGAGTTACTAGATTTACTCAGGCTTTATGTCTGACCCTATTTCTTTTTGTCTTCTTTTCTTTCGTTTCCCCCCAGGTCCATAGGGAGGAAACAGCTCAACTCAGTCAGGTTCTTTACAAGAACATAGATGTATGATTTGGATCTTTCTTGCTCGGAGAATGGCTTTGGATATCACTATGGGGATTTTTGCCACTTTATTTATGTTTTCATGCTTCTTTAATAATCAAGGCAGTTATGAGGTTGTAATGTTGAAAGTGTTTTGAGACAATTATGGAAATCTTTGTTTGATACACGTATTGATGAAATAAAAGTTTGTTTGGTTTCTGCTGTTTAAAACATGTGTATTTATATCTGTCTTGAGTTCATATGTGGCTTTTACTCATAAACCTCCACCAAAGTTAAGGCATTCCCTTTGTGAGTGACCTATATGGAGGTGGGGTGTTTCACTTGGTATCAGAGCATAGGTTTACCAGACAAGATAAAAGTTTTTGAAAATTGTTTTCAAAAAGAAAGTTTAAAGAAGCATTTTTTTTAGGAAAAAAAAGTGTTATACTTATAAAAAGACAAAATCCCGCAAAGCCGTGTGCCCTATCTACCCTTCTCTATCCTTCATTTTGAATCTTCATTTTCTGTTTCAGCATGTCTGGAGACCTTAACCTTCCGGAAGGAGTGTCGATTCCTGGCTGGTTTAAGAGGTACTTAGAAGCAAGGGCCAATGACGCGGGCCCAGCAGACATCCCTCCTCCAGTGGCCGCGGTTCCTCCTCCTCCTCCTCCTCCGCCTCCTCTTGGAAACGCCTTCGTAAAAACATGTAGCGACTTCAAGGCTATGGGTGGAAAAGACTTTTATGGGACAGAATCTTTTGTTGGAGAAGAAATTGGTTAAAGGAGACTGAGGATTTGTTTGTCATCTTTGGAGTGGATGGCAGGCAAAAGATACAACTTGCGGTGTGGCTGCTTAAGGATGAAGCTTCCTATTGGTGGGAAGTTACTAATGCTCAGAGGGCGGTGGAAACATGGGAAGACTTCAGGACAAGGTTTGAGATGAAATTCCTCTCCCAAGCCAAAAGAAGCCTACAAATGGAAAAGTTTCTAACTTTGAAACAGGGAAGCATGACGATCAGGGAATATGTTAATCAGTTTAATCAGCTGGCTAGATTTGGGCTAGACTTAGTAAACACCCAACACAAGAAGGCACTTCGCTTCGTCAAGGGTTTGAATGAGCCTCTACACAGCCTTGCCATGACCCATGTATCCACGGGTGCGACTTATGAAAGCCTGGTGGACATGGCGTTGCTACACGAGGAAGACCATGGTAAGAAAGAAACTAAGGGGGAAAAGAAGAAAGAAGGTCTACAAGCAAAGAAAACAGACTTCAAGAAAGGAGGGAAGAATAACAAGCCCCGTGAGAAGAGAAGGTGCAATTTCTGTGGCATTGTGGGCCATATATCAAAAGACTACCGGAAAAGGAAGGCGAAGATGGGTGGCTGCTTCCATTGTGGAGAAACTGGATACCAAGCTAAGGACTGCCCAAAGAAGAAAGGGCAGGGACAGAAAGCCGGATCCACTTTAGGTGGTCAGGTTCATGCGCTAGTGGCACCTCAGCAGGAACGAGGTAGTAATATTTCTGTAGAAAGTGTAGTCTATCTTTATGATCATCCAGTTCGTACACTTTTTGACTCTGGCGCATCACACTCTTTTATTTCATCTGCCTTAGTAGAATCTCTGCATCTAGACATTAGTATGGTAGAAGATCCCTTAGTAGTTTCAAATCCAATTGGGGGCTCCGCTTACTTGTCAATGGTTTGTTTAGGTTTGAAAATATCTATTCTCAGCATTGAGTTTAGTTGTAATGCCTTTGTTTTGGGCTTCTCGGTATATGGTTTGATCTGAGGCATGGACTGGTTATCCAGTAATAGTGCCATTCTTGACTGTGAGAAAAGAGTAGTTAGGCTCTTGACTCGGCTTGGTAACACTCTAGAAATTTCTTGTAATCCCTTGAATGCTGTTATGCTTAGTTATCTAGAGTCACTTGATGCTTCTGATGAGAATTTGCAATCAGTTAGAGTAGTCCGGGAATATCCGGATGTCTTTGAGGAAGTGAAAGGCTTACCTCCGAGGCAGGAAATAGACTTCCGCATATATCTTGTGGATAACGCAAAGCCTGTAGCTTTACCTGTCAGACACATGGCTCCAAGGGAGAGAAAGGAGCTCAGTAAGCAGGTTAAAGAACTTCTCGAAAAGGGGTTCATTAGACGGAGCATTTCAGAATGGGGTGCTCCAGTGGTGTTCGCAACCAAAGCAGACGGTTCGCTTTGCCTTTGCGTCGACTATAGGGAGTTAAACAAATTGACCAAGAAAAATAGGCACCCTCTTCCCCGAATCGACGATTTGTTTGATCAACTTGTAGGTGCGACGGTCTTCTCCCAACTTGATCTGGCAACTGGGTTTCATCAGCTAAGAGTAGCTGAAGACATCATTGATAAGACAGCGTTCAGAACCCCAGACGGTTTCTTCGAGTGGCTTGTCATGCCCTTCGGCTTGATAAACGCACATGCTTATTTCGTAGACCTAATGAGCAGGGTGTTCAGAGAATTCCTCAACAAATTTGTGGTTGTCTTCGTAGATGATATCTTAATTTTCTCAAAGAATGAGGAAGAACATGCTCAGCATCTGAAAGAAATCATGGATACTCTCCGTGCACATCAACTAAAAGCCAAATTCTCCAAGTGTCACTTCTGGAGAAAAGAAGTAAGGTTTCTTGGGCATATAGTGTCCAAAGAAGGGTTGGCTGTGGATCCCGCGAAAGTGGTGGCAGTGCAAGATTGGAAGACACCGAGAAATGCAACCTAGGTTCGAAGCTTTCTTGGGCTAGCCGGTTTTTATCGAAAGTTTATTAGGATTTTGCGAAAATCTCAGCCCCACTCACAAGGCTAACAAAGAAGAATCTGGCGTTCACTTGGGATTTGGACTGCGAGTTTGCTTTCCAACGATTAAAAAGGGCTCTCACAATAGCCCCGGTTCTAACTCTGCCTGACGGAAGCAAAATGTTCACAGTATACACGGATGCATGTGGAACAGGACTAGGCGCTGTTCTAATGCAAGAAGGAAGGGTATTAGCTTATGGCGGAAGACAATTGAAGGTTCATGAAAAGAACTACCCAACCCACGATCTTGAGTTAGCCGCCATCGTCTTTGCACTTAAGTCTTGGCGCCATTATCTCCTAGGTGAGAAGTTTGAATTATACGCTGACCATAAATCATTGAAATATCTCTTCTCCCAGAAGGATCTTAACTTGAGGCAGCAAAGATGGATGGAGTTTCTTGCCTCATATGATTTTGAATTTTCCTATACTCCCGGAAAAGGCAACGTGGTAGCAGACGCGTTGAGCCGAAAGAAACTGACCCTAAGCCCTCTCTTTGTAGAAAGGCAAAACTTGGAGTATATAGCCAGTTTTAACTTTAGGCCCTCCTCGTATTTTGTACCGGGTTTGTTAGCATCTCTCGAAGTACGCCCTACTCTCTTAGACTCAATAGGGGCTACCCAACGTGAAGACCCTCAACTTGTGGATGTGATTGATAAACTTATTAGGGGTGAGACTTCTAGTCACCTTAGTAGATACACCATCAATGATAAGGGTTGGCTGAGAAGAGATGGAAGATTATGCGTCTCACAAGCAAGGGAGTTGACAAAGAAGGTTCTCGAGGAAGCGCATCATTCCAAGATGACTATACACCCTGGTGGTGATAAGATATACAAGGATATAAAAAGGACTTTCTTTTGGAGCGGCATGAAGCAAGACGTAGCAGATTTCGTTTCTAAGTACATGACCTGCCAACGGGTCAAGGCGGAACAAAAGAAGCCTGGAGGACTACTTCACCCTCTAGAGGTCCCACAGTGGAAGTGGGATAGCATTTCAATGGACTTCATTGATAGACTGCCTAGGTCGAGAAGAGGCAACACTAGCATTTAGGTAATAGTGGATAGGCTTACTAAAAGCGCCCACTTTATACCTATCAAGAGTAAAAGGACTGCCTCATCTCTAGCATCTCTTTATCTCAAGGAAATAGTTCGACTCCATAGGATACCCTCCAGCATTGTTTGTGACCGAGACCCTATTTTCACAAGTGAGTTTTGGCGGAGTCTGCAAGAAGCTGTAGGCACACAGCTATGTTTGAGCACGGCCTATCACCCCCAAACAGATGGCCAGACGGAAAGGGTGAATAGAGTTTTAGAGGATCTTTTAAGACTTTGCGTTCTTGACTTTGGAGGGACGTGGGAGTATCACCTTCCTTTAGTGGAATTCGCCTACAACAACAGTTACCAAGCTACCATCGGCATGGCACCCTTCGAAGCCTTGTATGGAAGACCGTGCAAATCAACAACTTGTTGGTGGGAGTCTACAAATAAGCTTATACTTGGGTCATACATGATTCGAGAAACTTCAGAGAAAGTGGACTTGATACATAGGAGAATGAAGACAGCCCAAGATAGACAAAAATCCTATGCCGACAAAAGAAGGACCGACCTTGAGTTTGAGGTTGGGGACAAGGTTTTCCTTAAGGTATCCCCTTTTGGATCCGCAGGAAAGCTAGCACCAAGATTTGTAGGACCGTTCCCTATCATCGAGAAGATTGGGAAAATGGCTTATAGAGTAGATCTGCCTGAAAGATTGGCTAGAATTCACAACGTCTTTCACGTTTCTCATCTCCGAAAATGTCTACATGAATTAGCGGAAGTGGTGGAGCCAAGCATTCTAGAATAAGCCGAAGTGGAATGCGAAGCAACTGTGAGGAGAGTTCCAACTCGAATCTTAGGAACTGAAGTGAAAAAGCTACGCAATCGTGAAGTCAAACTCGTTAAAGTTCAGTGGAGCGACGCCGAGGAGGACGCGACTTGGGAAACTGAGGATAGAATACGAGCTGCCTACCCTCTTCTTTTTAAGGGTACATCTTTGACCTCTCTTTCTCTAAAGTTATGCTTGTATCTATCTTTTTAGGTATATCTCCTCGATATTATCCTTTATCCTTAGGTAGAAACCCCTTTGGATGTAAACATGTATTTGAAACATGTTATGGTTGATGGTTGCAAGTGGTTGCAAGTGGTTGCTGGTGGTTGCTCGTGGATGCATATACACACACAACCTAGGTCTTAGATCGACTCAATCACTTCATACTGCATATGCATATATGTATTCTTATTTGTATATGGTTGTAAACTTGATATGCTGTCATATGGTTGTCGCATTTGTATGAATAGTTGTGCACTCATGTAGAATTATGAGTAGGAAAGATTTGCATACATAATGGATTCATGACACTTACATGATTCGTATTAAGGAGGTCAACTGAATCAGTAGACCGCCTGATTTCTGCATTAGATAAGGACATGTACACACACTATGCATATGATCATGAAGCATTAGAAGTCTTTTAAGGACAGTGGATGCCTATGTTTGTTGGTTGAGTAGATGGACTGTTGGATGGTAGGATATACATTTTTCCTAACTTGAAGATTTCGGGGACGAAATCCTTTTAGGGGGGGGGGGAGAGAATGTAACACCCCGTGAATTCTATAACGTTAAGCTTCACGAATTAAAGTATAATTAATTATAAATAATGAAATCAAGGGAAATGAGTTACGCCATTGCGTTCATCTCGAAATTCTGCTTGAGATAGAGTTCAAGTTTGCGTAAAACGGATATCGTACGAAGAAGATATGGACGAACGAAGTTGGGCAGAATAACCGGAAAACGGGTCAGAATGCACTGGCGCACTTGTGAAGTGCGCCAGAACAAAGTTGAACTGGCGCACTTGGGAAGTGCGCCAGTACAATTTTGGCCTGGCGCACCTGCCAAGTGCGCCCAGGTCATAAAGACCTGCTGGTCAGGCCCTGGCTGGCCTGGTCAGGGTTTGGTCGAATTTTGATGCTTGGCTGAGTCACTAGGGCTTACATGTCTCTTTCTTATTGGCCTCTCTTGAGATGGATGGTCTGGATTCACCCTAGCTTCATCGACGACTCAAAACAATTTAAAATTCTATAAATATAACTCAAGTCTAACCCTAAATTCACACAAATAATAGAATACAAAAGCCGTCATGCTGCTGGAGAGGAACTAGGAATGGCTGCCAATTAGAAAGCCTAGAGACAAGCCAACAAGCCTAAGAGACGAATCAAATTAAAAGAAGATCAAAGCTTAATCAAATCATTCAATGCAACTTTGCTACCCAAAGGAGAGCATCTCCAAATCAGAATAACAGAAATCAGAAAACAAGAATTCATCACACGTTGTAAGTATAGTGACCTTTCAAAATATGAATAAAAACTGTGATGTGATTCGATGTAAATGAAAATAGAATAGTGTTGTTATAATCTTTGTGTATTGTGGTGGTTCTATCATGACTTGTGTATTGATGTTTGTGGCATAAATTAATTGATGCAAGCCTATTGAACAATTGTATATGAAAAACAATGGCACTTGCAAGCTTGTGGCAAAAACTAGAAATTTATCCCTTTTTGTATATGTCGATGGCATGGACTATGTATATTCCCTTAGTCTAAATTAGAATATGTGTAAACATATTATAGACCTTTTATGCCTACATGACCCAAAACCTGTGATATCATCATGTTTATTGGCAAGTATAATTAGATCTATGTTTGCAAGTATAATTGGATCTATGTTTCATAAACTATGTAAGTTCATGTTTACTTGCAAAGTATAATTGGTTCTATGTCAAACATCGTTTGGGTTTCATAAACTATGCAAGTTCATGTTGAAATATGCTAGATGATTAGATGTAAAAATTGTACATTTTGATGAATATATAACATGCTAGTTTTGTGGTCGATATTATGCCAAGTTAACATGTTTAAACACAAGTTTGTATTTTCCTAAACTGTGCCATTTCATATGTCACCTACTTAGTCATACTTTGATTTGAATGCAAGTTCACATGACCCATGTTATATGTTAGTTGAATCACCAAATTGCAAGTTCATGCGCCACACACATTTATGTATTACATGTTCTTGATTTCCCCTTTTCCTCACGTTTATAAAGTTAGGCTGAATTGTGACAAGCCCAACACATGTTATAACGTTGCGAACAAACGGGGGTAATAACGTTGGGTGTAAAATATGAAAATATACGTTGGCATATTTGGCACATGCAAATGATTATGACACATAAGAGGTATGAATTAAATTACCCAAAAATAAAATATATGACGTTTACATGTAGTTGAAAAGTAATAAAATATGTAAATTTAGAAAACACGATATGCTTAACCCAAGGTTGGATTGAGTTGTGATGTAAACCCGCCCGGACCCGCCCGGCTGTCCAGTAGTCACAACAATACCTATCCAATGTGGGTGGTTAAGCATTGAGCCCAATAAGGACCCAAGGTTAGACTGTGCTACGGTGTAAACCTGCCCGGAACCGACCGGCACATCTAGTAACCGTATCAATACCTGTCTAATGTGAGTGGTCTGGTGCTCCTAAGAAGCTAAGGATAGATGGTAGGGTTAAGTGAACTATAACACTTAACCAAATTCAACATGTTAACAAGAATTGATGGGTGGGGTTAGATAAATACAGACACTTAACCAGGTTGACTAGAAAATCTTGGTAACGAGGGACGCGTTTCAGCAATAACCCAAAGTTAGGTATCAACGGTACCCTGAAACTAGGTAGGGTGGGGCACGATTACTGGGCTGATTGTAAGCGGTCAAAAGAAGGCGGTAGGTGCACAGTGCATGTCTAACGGGGTGCGGGCGTGCACACAGTCTGGAGCAGACAACCAGGGCACTGGGGACACCAGTAGTATAACCTTTATCTTCTAGTTTTGTGTCGGGGCCGCCACCATGGGTCTTGATACACCCCATGGTGGGACCAGCATAGGTATCTACAATTCTTTGGGGCCGTATGACACATGTTAATGCGAGTAGGAGCCGATCTTTAGTAAGAATGGGGATCACTCCACCCTCACCATGGGGTGTCACTTAGAATAAATTCAAGTAGGTGCAGAGATATAGTATGGGTGTGATAGTGCATTCGACACTTCCTTAGCTTGTGACTCTTTCCTATTTTTAGTTTACATCCATCATACCCTTTTTTTATTCACATATTGAAGAGTTACTAGATTTACTCAGGCTTTATGTCTGACCCTATTTTCTTTTCGTCTTCTTTTCTTTCGTTTCCCCCCCAGGTCCACAGGGAGGAAACAGCTCAACTCAGTCAGGTTACAAGCACCAAGAACGTAGATATATGATTTGGATCTTTCTTGCTCGTAGAATGGCTTTGGATATCACTATGGGGATTTTTGCCACTTTATTTATTTTTTCATGCTTCTTTAATAATCAAGGCAGTTATGAGGTTGTAATGTTGAAAGTATTTTGAGACAATTATGGAAATCTTTGTTTGATACACGTATTGATGAAATAAAAGTTTTTTTGGTTTCCGCTGTTTAAAATATGTGTATTTATATCTGTCTTGAGTTCATATGTGGCTTTTACTTATAAACCTCCACCAAAGTTAAGGCATTCCCTTTGTGAGTGACCTTAATGGAGGTGGGGTGTTTCATCAACTATGAGCAAACCAAGGTTTAATGTCCAAGAGGTCTAGATACGGTGTAAATATGCTTGCTAGTGTCCAACAAGCTATGGAATATGTATGCACCTCCTTTCAACTATCCATGCCATGTCCAATGGCTATGGAGGAGGTGTTGAAAGCCATTAATGAGTGTTTGGAGCTCTCAAGGTCCAAAAATTTCAAGGGAGAAGGCTCTAAATGAAGGCCAAGGCTTGGGGTATTTACAGAAGGAAGGTTATGTGGGAGTAGGTGAGAAATGGGACCCATAAGAAGCAATTGTCGTACCCCAAAAGCAGCCTTGTAACAGGAATTTGGAACCTAGAATTTCGAACCCAGAATTTCGCACCCAGAATTTCGAACCCAGAATTTCGAACCGTGAATTTTGTACCCAGAATTTCAAACCCAGAATTTCGAACCCATAATTTCGTACCCATAATTTTGCACCTAAAATTTCAAACCCAGAATTTCGAACCTAGAATTTCGAACCTAGAATTTCGAATCGGAATTTCGAACCTAGAATTTCAAACCTAGAATTTCGAACCAGTTGCTTTGTGTTTTTTGATGCTTGAGCACATTGCTACCAAATACTTGACATGTGACCGCTTCGACAAAAAAGCGTGTCAACATTTAACCCCCAAAACATATCTTGCTTGGTCCAAGGTAGGTGTGTTTTGTGAAGAGAGGAGAAATCCAGAAACCAAAGCCATTAGAAGTCCGGAGCGAGGTACTATATTCATAAAACTGAAGAGCCACGACCACGCCAGATCGTATTATCCAAGAAACTAAAGTCAATAAGCCAGAAATATGTGATCGCTTCGGATCATATTAGTGGAAGACCATGATTGCTTGGGATCGTATTAAGGAGAGAAATCCGACGATCGCTTGGGATCGTATTAAGGAGAGAAATCCGACGATCGCTTGGGATCGTATTAGGGAGAGAAATCCGACGATCGCTTGGGGTCTTATTAAGGAGAGAAATCCGACAATCGCTTGGGATCGTATTAAGGAGAGAAATTCGATGATCACCTTAGATCATTTTGAGAGATAACCAAGATAACCATATAGCTAGAAAATCATATGAACCGTCATGTGAAGACGATCCAATAACCAAACGGGATGGATCTGTCGTCCTAACTTCTAGGACCCATGACTCGCCACGAGTTGCAGCAACCTTATCGAGGTAAGGCAAGAGGCCAAGTTAGTCACGAGTGGATATTCATGTCGTGTCATTGGCAAGTCCACCCTATGTAATCCAAGGTCGTTGACAAGGCGACCCACTAATCCAATCAAGAAGGATCATACGAGATCCGAAACTCACTACAAATCCATGAGTGGATATTCTTGTCGTGTCACGGACAAGTCCACCTGACGTAATCCAAGGTCGTTAACAAGGCGACCCACTAATCCAAATGAGAAGGATCATACGAGATCGGAATCTCATCACAAATCTGCAAGTGGATATTCTTGTCATGCCACTTGACAAGTCCACCCGTTGTAATCCAAGGTCGTGGACAGGGTGACCCACTAATCCAAACGAGCAGGATTGTGCACTACCCGATACTCTCCACCAATCCATGAGTGTCTTGTCATGTCATGGACAAGTCCACCTGATAATCCAAGATCGTTGACAAGACGACCAACTAATCCAAACAAGCAGGATTGTGCACGATCCGATGCTTGCCATGAGTCAAGGCGATCTCGTCGAAGTAGGAGGAGAAGCCAAGATAGCTAGACGATTATTAGAGTTTGCAATCCCGTTATCAGTTTCATACTTCGCAAGTAAGCGTCCTTACTTTACGAAGTAATTTTATTAAAGTTATAAAAGTTAAGATTTTTTTAGTAAAGCCAAAGGAAAAACCCAACGGTTTATCGTCCGTAAAGAGCATGCATAGGGAGCTGGCCTGCCTCCGTGCATGGGTAAGAGGACTTGGCGGTTTCCAATTCTAAATTTATTTATGCAGGAAGGTGAACGATTTATCATTTACAAAGAGCATACCTGAGAACTTATTTGTTCCCGTCGCACGGGTAAGCAAACTTAGTCGTTTAAAATCCAAAGCCGAGAAAGGTAAACCTTTCTTTAATAACCAGGAGGATACATCCAAAGGATCAAAAGTCCTTAAATCCAAAACCAAAGAAGGCCAAAAACCAAAGCCCAAGCACCGAAGGCCTTAAACCAAAATCCAAGAAGCCGAAGAATCCAAGAGATCGAAAGACCAAAAACCAAGCCGGAGGTTCCGAGACCAGATGACCGGAAAACCAAGTCCAATATCCGAAAGATCATTAAGAACCAAGATCACATAACCAAAACATCCACCATGTCGGAAGACCAGACCCGCAAGCCGAAAGATACAGGTGCCAGAGAGACTTGCATCCAAGACACCAGAGCCAATAAGGGGTTTAGTTTGAATCGAGGCCCCGAGCGTGGTGCTCGGGCCTATCTTGAATAGCAATTGGGGGTTGTACCTGTTTAGGCATTCCAGCCTGAGTTCGAATGAATCGTGCCAGTTCTCCATTTCTAACACGCTCTTCAATAGCATTCTTAAGATGCTGACACTCATTTGTATCGTGACCAGCGATGTCATGAAATATGCAGCGTCGGCTAGAATATCTTTCTTGTTGAGAGGGCTCCCGAGCGGGAGGCTTTTTGAAGGGAACAATAGGGTGAACCTCTCGGTAGATCTCCTCGAGAGTGTTAGTAAGCTCTGAGTATGTCAGGAACCTACGTTGCCTATTCGCCTTGTTACAGGGCTTTCCTTTACTTGAGACCATAGCTTGAGTATCCAAAACTTATAGGACTGCGCTTATATCAGAAATGGGGGTGCCCCCGAGTGTCGAGGGAGCGGCGCTGATCCGAGGAATGGCCTCGTCCTGCTGTGGGGTGTGCGAGGTTGCCCGTTGTCTCGAGTTACAAAATGCAGAACATAGGCACTTGTTCCAATGACGTCTGTTTGGTCAGTCGATCTTCCAAAACCATGTAATCTACCCTCAATCCGAGCGAGGAACGTGTTCATAAATTCTGCTTGTCTATCCAGACAAGCGATCAATCATCTAGCCAATTACGCTAAGTCCTCTCGAGTAACAATTCTGAGAGTTCCTCATTGGTAAAATGTTCTTGATTTTCCTTGCTACTAGCAGTCTAAGCCTCGGAGGTAGCGTCGAACCATTTTCGTTTTACCATGTTGAGAGGCGAGTAGCGAAGTCGAAGTCAAAATATGAAACCGAAGTCGAGATCCGAAGATAAATCCAAGTACTTAATCCGATGCAGAGGTCGAAGTTGTGCGTCCCCCCTACCTGGCACACCAAAATGTTGACGGGAAAAATTGTCACACACCAACACCCAATGTGTATATGTGAACAATTATCCAAATAAACAGTAAATAATATAAATGCGGGGAGAAACAGCTTTTATAGTGGTTCGACACTAACGCCTACATCCACTTTATAATCATCATTCATCATATCTTTTGTCGGTTACAAAGTTTTACAGGTTCGGACAATTGCTAAGTTCAAAGTGTTACAATAAAATAACAAAATATATGTTTTTTCTACACTTTGACCAAATTTCCCTTCTTTTTCCTTGTTGAGAAGCATTGACTTTGTCAACAATATCCAAGTTTAGTGTTCATGTCCATGAAGTTCAAAAGTAGCATGTCAACCCTTGCTAATGTTCAGGTGTTGAGGGAACACATGCGTGTCATGTTTTAATTATCCTTCTTCCTCTTCCTTGAGATGAGTTCACTTGGTTAACTATGAGAAAACCAAGCGTTAATGTCCAAGAGGTTTAGATACGGTGTAAGTATGCTTGCTCGTGTCCAATTAGCTATATGTGTGCACCTCCTTTCAACTATCCATCCATGTCCAACGGCTATGGAGGAGGTGTTGGAAGCCATTAATGAGTGTTTGGAGCTCTCAAGGTCCAAATATTCCAAGGGAGAAGGATCTAAATGAAGGCCAAGGCTTGGGGTATTTATAGGAGGAAGGTTACGTGGGAGTAGGTGAGAAATGGGACCCATAAGAAGCAATTTTCATACCCCAAAACCAGCCTCGTAACAGGAATTTCGAACCTAGAATTTCGCAACTAGAATTTCGAACCAGTTGCTTTGTGTTTTTTTACGCTTGAGCACGTCGCTCACCAAATACTTGACATGTGATAGCTTCCAAAAAAAAGCATGTCAACAGATATAACCTCAACTGTTCATCAAGGTTGACCGTTAATAGAGAATATCCATATTTAAAGGAATATAGCTTCTATTTCAATCTTATCGTATCGAATCAACAGACTCCATAAATGAGCACATAATGACATTTAATACTAAATTAATAATTCCATATTCGTTATATGGATTACATAATGAGATGTATAAAAAATCTTACACCTACATTTACCTTTGTTTAGAAGTTGCAACCCTATCCTTTATGACATTTATTTGTGTTATAAAAATATAAGTTGAATAAATCAAATAAAGTACAACAACAAATATATTTTCCTAGCCTAGTCTTTTGCTAAAACTAGAAATATTCAAACCAGAAATATTCAAACCACGAAATGTGGTATGTATATGATGTTGCTATTTCTTGGGATAACCTAAAAGGGACTTATTTAGAGAATTGAGTATAAGGGGAAATTTTGGTATTTCACGGTTTGACCAAAGGTTTGCTCCTCTAAGAGAACTATTAATGTATATATATAATAGGTACGGCTGAGCAAACAAAAATGTGAATATATATGTGACTAACATTACTATGAAGGGCCTACATTTACTTTTTTTAGAAGTTGCAGCCCTATCCTTTATGACATTTATTTGTGTTATAAAAAGAAAGTATAACTAAAGATTTGTTTTCAAAACCTAGTCTTTTGCTAAAATAAAAAATAGTCAAACCACGAAAAGCGGTATATGTACTATGAAGTTGCTATTTTTGAGGATAACCTAAAGTGGACTTATTTAAAGAATTGAGTACAGGGGGAAATTTTTGTATTTCATGGTCGGACCAAAGGTTTGTGCCTTTAAGTGAACGATTAATATACATAACTTAATTTTTATGGGAATTAGGCTGAAGAAAAAACCTAGGAGAAATTTTATTTTTGAATGACATAAGCTTTAAAATTTAGTCTAAAAGACAATAAAATGATTTATTCATATAGCATTGCGAAAATATAATGTTATATTCATATAACATTTCACATGTACAATGTTGTGAAATAAATTACCCAAATTAACAACTTTAAGTATCCTTTTCTTTTTCAAAAAATTGGAAACTTAAGTTTATACATTACTAATTATATAGGTTTCATAATATTGTAATGGGTTTTTGGTTATGGCTTTTATCATATTAGAAGTGAGCTAAAATTCATAGGTTACAAAAGGTTGTATATTTCTGATTTATTAAAAGTCATATGAAAATTAACATGTTAGAGCTTATAGGTATAAAGATTAAGATATACGAATTTTCAATTCCAATAACTTTGGGTTTTCCCAATATTTGGTCTATCAATACGTATATTGTATCTTTTCAATCCTCCGTCCTCCCCTTCATTTTTGTGTGTGTGTGTCAGTTATCACAGAAGATGCATTGTTTCTTATGCTGTGAAAACCCGAACAACATTATATATTATCATGTTTATTAAATAATTAATTATTTTTTAATTTCATTATTATAGAACCCCATAAAATTTATTTTAAGTAGACGCAGAAAACTTAAAGAATTAAATATTTATAATAGATCAAACTATGAAAATTTAATGTTTTAAGAATTTAACCTCGAAAATTATACCATTGCATTTGTGGTGCGATTTTGATTTGTTTTCATATAAAGAATGTTTAAAATGGAGTTTGTATGTGAAAGTTTCAAACAAATGAAGTTTTCATACTTAAGATAAATAAGGGTTGAAATTTAAATTGAATAAATGGAAAAATTCACCAGATTTGAAATTCGAACTTGAACATATGTACATATATATATATACATATATATACAAATATATATATATATATATATATATATATATATATATATATTGGGGACTAGTGATTAACATTGAGTCATTAAGCAATAGTAAGTTAACACTAGTGGAGTAATTAATTAAAACGTGTGCAACTGTTAAAACTTACCTAGGGACTAAGTCAGTCGACCGCCTCTATTTATAGAGGTCGACCGTAGGGAGGTCGACCACGATGTGTTTTTTTATGGGTGGCGGCTAGGGTTTTCTAAAAAGAATTTTAGGATAAGGATGCTACTTGCAGTTTAGATTTTGTTTCAAGGATTTGATGATCCATATTTGTTCTAGAATCTATAAATAAGATCCTAGACCCCCACTCCAAATCATAAATTCCTATGACTATGCTCTCCATCTCTATTTTTTCTCTTTTCAGATCCAATTTAGTGTAAAATTAATATTCTTCTTCCTTCATCCTTCTACTTTGTTTATTTAAATTTTAGATCTGACATTTGTTATGTATACATTCTTTCTTTTGTATGCATATATAAATTTAAAAGGGAGGGATCTTGGACACTATTCTCGAGTTAACCAAATCTAAAAGGGATTCCATATTGGATTGGATATAGCTTTCAATCTCTAAGGCTGTGAGTGGAATCTTTTGAGTTTCTCTTTTATTTATAGCTATTTAGTGTAATTCTGGGTTTCTGTATATCTAATGGTTTTGAGATTATACGAAAACAAAACAAAGACCTTCCTTAAAACCTTGTTAAATTCAAAGGTGCCAATCCTTCATGTTTGTGCAGATTTTGTTATGGATGTAAATTGAAAGAATTTTTATATTCTTCTCCTTAAATCCTTGGTAAATCGATATATTTCACTTTCTTTTCCCCATTTCATTTGAAACTCTAGATTAGCATACAATAGTGATTTGGGAATATATAATATATGCAATTCAAATCCTCTGTTTTATCCGATCACAAAATAAAGGATTTGAGGGCTACAAAATGCTTCTGGTTTAAATTCTTTATTTTTGTCTAAAGTTTATATAAAACCAAGGGAAAGTGAAATATAAATAGTAGGAAATTATATAAGTTATTTGCATCTAAACCCCTTTCTATTTTTCTAAAATATTCAAAAACCCAAAGTTACAAGTCTTATTTTGATACATGTTGTGTTGGAGTCAAAATTTGACCACAACACCAAAGGTATCTCTAGGATACTTCACCAAACGGTATGGCTTGAAACTACAGTGCCACAAACATAATAAAAGGTGGAAAGTAGAGATCACAAAGTTTTAGAGTGGTTTGGCTTTGAAATAGCATACATTCACTATAGGAATAATTTTCATTATCACTTTTAGATTCACAAAGTACAAATTCTCTCTCTCGCACAAGTATTTCTCTTTGATCTACTCAAATTAGCCAAAGAATTTGCTGGAATTCTCTAAGTGTGGTGAATGGTGGTGTAAATCTAGAACTTCTCGGCTTGAGTGATTTTTGATGATTTCATGGCGGATTTGATGATAGATCTTTGCTTAGAGATGATTAATGAAGGTAGAATCACTTAGAATAGTGGAGAAAATAGTCGAGCAGCACTTCATGGTATGTGGAATCAATCCCAAAAAATGTGGAAGCCATGACCTATTTATAGGTGGAGTTTGAAAGAAGTGGTGAGCTGAAACTCTTATATGCACGCTACGGGTCGTTCACGAAGTAATTACGAAAATGCCACTGCCAGATGTTGCCAGCTGTCGCCATCTGTTGCCAGTTTTCTTGATCAAAGGTGTGCAATCGACCTTATGATGTGTGAGCAAGCCAAGTGATGTGCGAGCAACCAGTGATGTGAGCGACCCCTTTTTGTAATGCATGAATAGACATGCATGAGTGGCTAGACTTGCGTGTGAGCGAGCATAGTACTGCACGACCCCCTATAGTGCCTGAACCATCATGATGCACGACCAGGAATTTGCATGCCCAAGCGACCCAGGGTTCTATTACATGAGCGAGCCATGCCTTGTTCTAGTTTTAATCCATCAACATGTGCGTGATTTTTAATGGATAAACATTTGCCCCTCGAAGCTTGTAATTTTTTATATGTAAAAATTACAGACTTCGAAATGATATATAGCACAGTTGAATAGATTAAATTTGGCTTCTCATATGGATGATTGTACATTGTATGAGACACAATCAGGTCATTTCATGTCCCCACGGCTCGGTCGCACCCATTTATCCATGGGTTGGTCGCACTCAGGTATGTGCGAACGGGTCCATACGCGCTTTTACAGATCGAGCAGGCCTATTGGTTCGAGTGAGCCCGTTCAACTTTGTTGCTTTATATGCTTTTCAGCCCTTGTTTCTGCGTTATACTCATTTTACTGAAGGAAGACGTTTTAATGGCGGTGGCTTTGTTCCAGAGAATTTCTACACCACAAATCGCAATTGATTCCTTTCAAACTTCAACCAAATCAACCTTACAAACTCCAAGTCTTCTACCATGCTCGATCCTTCAAAGCTCGTACGACCTCGAATCAAATTGGAGCAATTATTTTTAGATTTGCAGTGTTTTGCTCATTATAGGCTATTTCTCCTTTTTACTTCGTATTGGTTTCACTAATTTGGTTTGGAAATAATTGGGGTTTCGAACCGACATGGCATTTGGGTACGGTTCGAATTTAGGTGGAATTTTGGATTTTTTAGATTGTAATGACTCTAAACTAAAACGGATTATGTTTAGAATTGTGTATGTGAGTGTTTGAGGAGCTTGATCTATACGAAATCTTCAAAATTTTGATTTGAGTTGTACGCAGAAATCGTGTTTGATGAAATGCCTGAAATGCGAAATTTTAGAATTTTATATGTTTTAACCCTTTTGCAATGCATAAGATCTTTGGTTGGAATGGATTCAAACTCGACTTGCATCTATATGCTTTAGTTATCTGATAATTCGTGCTTGCCATTTATGAACTCACGACCGTGAATGGTTTGGGATTTAAAACATTGCATGTGTTGATTCAATATTTGAACTCATAGTTGTTGTGTTTGGTGTAGTACCATGCTATTTTCTTTTTGGTTGCAATTGCTCGCAAACAATTTTCAGCCTTTTCTTGAATTCCAGTCATTGCCATGATAACTTTTGCTTTGAACAATGTCTGAGTTGCCCTTTGCGTGCAAGCCTCAATTTGAATTTTGAGTCACATTGCATAATCACATGAACTTGATCATTTGATAAGCTTTTAACATAGTCTTGGATCTCATAACATGTCTTCTCGAACCACTTTGGTTGAACACGCTCGACCCGTATCGGTGTAGGTCATGCTCGACCCAGTCTGGGTTCGAGCATGTTCGACCCTCATGAGGTCAGTCATGGTCGACCCAGTCTGAATTCGAGCATGCTCGACCATACGAGTTCGATCATGCGCGACATGATCTAGGTTCGAGCATGCTCGACCAGTATGGGGTCTATTATACTTGAACAGATATGGGTTCGAGCATGCTCGACCTGTATGGGTCGATCATGCTCAACCCAGCCTGGGTTTGAGCGTGTTCAACCCAGCTTGGGTTTGAGCGTGCTCGACCCTCATTGATTCGATATAACCACACTACTTGAAGTTTTTTCATGTTTAGGGCCTTTATTTGTCACTGTATTCTCTAGCAATGCTTAGTCCTGCAATAACTAAAACACCTGCACGTTTGCGAGCTTACTATTTTACTATTGATCGCTCACATCAACAATAGATTAGCTTAAACGTCAAAAGTAGGCATATAATGTAACTTATTATTCGAGTTGAATGACATATTTGCACAGGACTGTTTTTGTTTGACGGTTTGTAGTTAAATTGAATATTTCCTGCATAAGTATGATCATTCTAAGATCGACTTTTAATGAGACTTGGAATCACCTGGTTAGTACATGCTGATCTTTAAATCCCGAGCCTCGTTTTATAATAACATGCATAATACCCCCCTTTGAGTTAGGAAGCGCGTACCTGTGATTCATTTTCAAATATAACTATTTGTGTAGAAATGGTTACTAGACAACAATCATGTCAAAACCCTGAGGAAGCAACTATGTCTAGTGAGGTTAGAAGTTCTGTTCATGATACTTAAACTACATCCGCTATTGTCCCCGGAGTGAACGTTAGTCAGGATTTTCCTCAAACCCAACCTCTTGTCAATGTACCTCTTGAAAGACATGAAACAACTCTTTTAGTTCATTTCAACAAATGTGAAAACAATTTGGAATCTTAGAAAATGAAGAGGCCAAATTTCCGAGGAAAGAGGACTTTGCTGACCTTCCACCTGCTGGGTATGTTGCGGTTAATCGTCATATGTTATTAAGAGGACTAATTCCTCCTATCAATCCTTACTTAGAATCAATCCTTGCTATTGCCTCGTACCAACTACACCCGAATGGAGCGCGCCTACATTTCAAGATATTTGTTCTTTGTACTCTTTTAAAAGGAGGAAGAAGGATCGTCCATCAATTATTTTTGTTGAAAGTCGGGGATCCAAGATTATTACTGATCTGGCAGAGAGTCTTCGAGGATTTCCAAATCAATATTTCTTCCTTCGGTGCCCCAAAAACTTTTACGACCAATGGATGGAAGGATGTGAATATATTTACTTAGAGTCTTTTATTTATTTCTCCTTCTTAATTTCAATCCTCAAATCTTTAGTTACTTTACAGAAGTTCCTTCTGATCAAGATACTGCTCTCAATCAAGATCTTCTCAATTCTTTAAAGGTTGTTAGTGAGAATGAACGGAGTAGAAAATTCTTGGTTATAGAAGAATTCCTTCACTGATGTCATATGATCCATCCTTCACGATCTCTTGCTATAGATTCAGCAGATAAGAAAGATACCGCTAATAAATCCCCAGCTAAGAAAGCTCATCTAAAGAAGTGCTCCGACCCTGCGGGAAGGAGTAACACACCACCCTAGTCTAAATTGACCCCCATCGAGGAAGAAGCATTCAAACAACGCGAAGGTAAGAGTCTCATGACTTTATTTGAACAGATCGAGAAGGAAGGTACTATTCTGGATCCTACGGAGGAAACCGAACAGGTTGAGTAGAATGGCACTACTTCAAAAACCGTTTTGGACCCAATGAAGGAGAGTAAGCAGTCTGGGGAGGCTGGAGTAACTTTTAAGGATAATTTAGGTACTGGGAAAGTCGACGAAAATCACATTATTCAAGATATTCAAGGAGAAGTTATCTCAGACACGTTTAGCAATCTTGATGACCTTAGCTCGGCTAAAGATCTTATCAAAATGATATTTTTGTCCAAACACTTAAACCCCATGCCACGAATACAGGAATTAGTACACTCGGAGCTCCCCTCTCTTTGCTAGGAAAAATGCTTGCGGATCTTGGGATTGACTTAGAACCGACTATAAAAATTGGTTCGTTATTAGATACATACTAGTAAATGTTTTACTTATGCCATAAGTTTCCAATGCTTTGCATAAGCCTTTTCAATTCGCTTCAGTACTTTCCAATTTAAGTATTGAGATTTTGCTCTCCCCTTTCTCCAGGTTCATAAACGAGTCACTCATTTGCGAAGAATTTTGAACATAGCACCAAGTATTACAATCCAAAGCATCTCCTAAGACCTCGATCATCACAGTACCCAAAACAATCTTACCAATCTCACCATTCTCAGAATCCGCAACCTCCCCATCAACCTTAGCAAATTCTTAAGCTTTCGGAGACTAGCGAGCAAAGGAGGAGAAGGCATCTCCAAGAAAAAGAGGATAAGGACGAAAGGAAACGATGTGCTTGGCTTGGTGGTGAATATGAGCACCCTGATATGCTAGAGGAAAAGAGGAAGAAAAAAGAATAAAAGCAAAAAAAAAGCAAAAAAGATAAGCAGAAAAGAAGAGAAACATGGGTGATAAAGGTAAGGGTGACTCTCGGAAGCGTCACAAGTTGGAAAAACTTCCAATGCCGGATTTTCCAATGCCGAATATTCAGACTACCTGTGATCAACAGTCTTGGCTTCTCCATATGTTACTCCAACTCTGGCTGATATTCAGGCAATTATAAATAGGCCTCATTATATTCCTGGACCAACTGACTTTAGTCTCGCTGACTGATTCCTGGGTTGGTGTTTAAGAGGGATGTACCTCAATTTAGACATATGCCCTTCAGACAAGCGGGATATTTTTGAATCATTCGATATCTTGAAGAGTCGCATGTTTACATAGTTTGACACAGCCAAGAGTCAACTTGAAGTTCAGTTAGATACAATTAGAGGCCATGCTGAGAAGCAACTGGGCCAATGGTATGTTTTTGCACACGAACTTCAAAGGCTGAATGGAATCAATATTGATCGAATTGCCATACTAGAGAATGACAAAGCTGAACTTGTCAAGGTTATTGAATCTCGGGACAAAACTAAAGCATATTTCACTTAGAGGGATACAGAGCTAGCGGTCCTTGAGGTTGAGAATAAGAGGCTCAAGGAAGAGCTTGTCACTGTGAAACAAAAGGAAAGCATGCTAGCACACAAGTTCAAGAGATCAATGTGCTCAACAACTTGCTGAATCTCAACTAGCTATAGGAAGGAGTGCTTCTGCTACTTATCAGCAAGAGAATGTGACCCTCCAAAACAAGATTACTTCTCAAAGTATGGCTATTGAAGTGCTAACTACCAATGTTGAATTTCTTGAAGAGGATAAAGCCAAAGCTGTGGCCGCTTATAAGAAAGCCAAAGCAAGTACTGACACTACTTATATTCAAATTCTATGTCTACAGCATCATGAGTCGTGGGAGCCTATGCTACCTAGGAGAGAATTTCGCCGTAAATTTAGCTCTTGTCTGGGAAGAGGTACTTAAGACTGATGGAGGCGATCATAATGAAGATGATCTTATTGAAGATCTTTTAGATGAAGAGTCCCGCGAAGCTTTAGCCGAGGGAAAGATTTAGTTGAAAAAAGTGTGAGGATTACTAAGTGACGGGGCCGGACCTTCTGGGAAGTAAGCCCAGGATACGACCAATATTGGTACCCCTACCATTCCTTTTCATGCTAAGGCTGCTATCTCACAAACTCCTATTGATCCTCCTACCGCTTTCAAAGCGAAAGACACAGTCACTGAAGAACAGAATATTGAAGGAGGCACTACAGAGGAACAGAACGGGGATGATGAGGGAGATGATAGTGATGCAGATAGATTTAAGGTTGAATATAGAAATATCCAAGCGAATCTTGAAGCCATAGGTAAAACTAAAATTGCCCAAGCTATGTTATTCTTAGACTTCATGTACCCTTCACCTGGGACAACTACATTTTATACTTATTGTTCATCTATTTTGGTTTTAATCTCACCACAGCCTTTCCCTATTGTAGGCAAGACAACGACAACTGAGGCCATTGTTATCGATTCAACTTTGATGTTGATTCCTTCTACCCCAGTTACTACTCCTCCTCAGGGTGATGCATCTTTGCTTGGTGCTAAGACCCCAGGATCACAAGATAATTAGATTGGTGCGATTTCCAACTAGGATGATGATCTTAACTATATCTTCAGCGATGAATATTCTGACAACACTGAAGAAATTCTAGAAAAAGATGTTAAGGATCCAGAGAAGTAGAAAAACAAGCTTTTGTCAACTTCGGGACGCAGGAGAAGAAAGTGCACCGTTAAGATGAGAGGAGGAGTCATCAACTATCCTCCCAAGAGAGTCCCAATGGCCCGATGATCAAAGATAGGAGCCAGCCAGCTAGTACTCCTCCTCCTACTTGTACCAAGTTATCTTTAAGGTCTAGTGACTCCAAGAATGGGAAGAAGAAGAAATAGCGCTTATGACCAGCTTTCTCTACCTTCTTTTATCTCCTTTTATGCATTTCTTTTAGACCAGTTGTATATGCGAGTGTCGGTCCTTGCTCATCATTTTATGCTTATTACTTTATGCACATTTGTGTCTGAAACTTTTGTACTTGACTTTGCGTCTGACTTGTGCAGTTGTTGATGCGATGAAACTGTGTTCTATTTGTTGTACTTAAGATTTTTGCTTTAGCTTTATCGTACTTTCTTGTTTTGCATTCCACACCTATTTCTTTACATATTTATAGTTCAAGCTATTTTTGTTTAGTAAGTTGTAGCGATCTTATGGTTGCTTTGAGAGCATTATTGATTTGTTTTAATGCGGTAATGATGCTCTCATACCAAAAGGTCGTTACAAGCTTTATAAACTAGATGTAATCAACTATACTAGAGTTCTTTGGTTATGGCTAAGTCTATTTCCTTCGCCATTGTGCTTGGAACTTTTATCTGCTTATTAACCAAGGATTTTGGCTTAGTTGACCGGGTTCATGCCTTTTTAGTTTGAGGAATTCCCCTGTTTTTGTTCCCCTGCTTGAGAGGTCTTATATTTTTGGCCCAATGCTTATCTTCTTCCGACTAGTTAATTCAGACATAGGAGATGCTCACAAGGCTGATGTATTCTAGCGTCGGTGATTCCATTGAGTGCCTCCAAAGAGGAGGTCTTTGGTTAAAATCCAACATTCGTTGCGGTCTGGACAAGTCATATGCTAATCGGATTATTGGACGCCTTTGAAAAGGTCTTTTGTGTCCGTCCGTCGTCGAGTTTGAAAAAATCGGACTCTAATCTGGTTGAATGCCTCCGCGGAGGTCTTTTGCCTTCGAAGAGGTCTTTGAAGCCCAATGTTTGTCATAATCGAACCAGGTGATTCCTGGTACTGACGATTAACTGGGGTGCCCCCGAAGAGGTCTTTTGCCCTCGAAAGGGTCATCTGGGGCCTATTAATCGTTGGGTCTGTCATCAGCAGACACTAACGAACTAATCAGGTGCCTTCAAAGAGGTCTTTATAGCCAGCCGATTGTCGAGTCTATGATCAACAGACCCTAACAAACTGATCGGATGCCTCTAAGAGGTCTTTAATTGGCTTCATTACGAGGGCTCGGTTATTGCGTAGTTCCATAGGGGCGTACGCCGGTTCCATTTCCAAATGCCTGTTGTAACAAGCTAATCTAGTATGGGGCGAGGATCATGAGCCTCCCTTTTGAGGAGTTGCCCCATTTTGTGAAACCTGCAATTCTCCCATCTTTAAGTTTCACGTTGCACCATTTAACTGTTTGAATCTCGGTGGCCTCCATTTTTCTTGGCAAGGTGGTGCTTTACACCTTCGTATTTGCTGCAAATGGTGTTTACGACACTCGTTGCTTAAGTTGTCCCTACTGGGATTTGCTGTAGAGGTTTCAGATTTTGTTCAGGTTGTTAGTAGGAAATCGTTTGATGGTTTGCCATCAAAAATTAGTTTTAGCAACTTTGAATGATTAATCAAAGATTTGCACATATAATATTTAAGCAAGCGACTTCAATTTTTCATTCATATGTACACAAAGCTTAACTACAATGCATGGAAAGTATTTACAACTTTTATAGGAATATGAATGAAAAGTTAATTATAACAGCGATGTAGATGATCGCTATTCCACACCTTTGGGATTACTAGTCCATCTATTGTCTTCAATTTGAAAGCACCATCTAAGAGTTTCTGACTTATAACAAAGGGCCTTCCCAACTAGGTCCTAAAACCCCCGTTCCAGTCATTATCCTCTTCAATACCAGATCTCCCACTCCAAAGGTTCTTTGTTTGACTTTCGAATTGAAATGCCTAGCACCTTGGGCAGCGACCCTTAGTTCTTCTTTCCTCGAGTAAGTCAAGTGCTTCGAGCTGCAGCTTCTCATTCTCTGCCTGGTAGAAGTGAATTCTGCGGTGAGTAGGTACTCTAGCTTTACCGAAATCATAGCTTCAGACCCAAAGGAAAGTGAGAATGAAGTATGCCCTATCGCAGTTTTGTGAGTCGTGCGATACGCCCATAGTGCAAGTGGAAGCTCGACTACCCAACTGCCTTTGGCTTTTTCAAGACGCTTCTTGATAATTGATTTTATAATTTTGTTTACTGGTTCGACTTGCCCGTTGGCCTTCGGATGAGCAGCTTCTACAAAAATCTTTTGAATCTTGTACCTGGTACAGAAATTTTGAATTCATCGCTTTGGAATTGTGTTCCATTGTCTGTGATTATCTTCTGCGGCACACTGAATCTGCATATGATATTCTTCAAAACAAAGTTGATCACCTTTTTTGAAGTAATGGTGGCCAGTGGCTCTGCTTCAACCCATTTCATGAAGTAATTTACGGCGACAATGGCATATTTGAAGTTGGACTTTGCTGTAGGGAGTGCTCCAATTAAGTCGATGCCCCAGACTGCAAATGACCACGGACTGACCATTTGGGTCAACTCTGTGGGTGGTGCTCTAGAAATATTCGCGAACCTCTGACATCGATCACACTTCTTGGTGTAAGTTGCGGAGTCTAAGTTATATCAGGCCAGAAATAGCCATATGGAAGAATTTTCTTGGCCAATGTCTGCCCTCCTGTATGACATTGTAACACCCCGCCTCCGCTAGGGTCACTCGCAAGGGAATGAACTAGCTTTAGAGGGGCATTATTGGTAAACATGCACAGAAATATCTCAAGACAGAACATATAAAAATAGCGGAAGTAAAATCAAACTTTCATAACATGAATAAATAAGGTCTAAAGCCTTTTACATCAGAGTACATCAAAACCTGTCTTGCAATAGTAAAGAAGCATAAAGACTTTTTCATAAATTATTCCCCAAGTAAAAACAGTAAAGTATCCATAGACAAGAAAAGTCCAAGCCATCCATGATGACCTTCAAGCAGAAGAAGTCCGAACTAAACAACAGTATTTCCTCCCTGTAACCTGGGGGGGGGGGGGGTGGGGGAAACGGAAGAAAAGAGGCGAAACAAAACGGGTCAGTCAAAAAGACTGAGTAAGCCCTATCTACTATTAGCATAAAAACTAGTAAAGTTAACTGACATGAGAAACTGAGATGAACATAAGCTTGATGACAAGATAGATAAGCTAAATCAAAATAACAGGATGAACTACTGAACTCAGATAAACTAATGTGTCATGATAAATTACGATGTCAAGATAAAACAAGGTATCCCATCGTCAGGTTCCTATCAAGTATAATATCCCTAAGATATCTATCATGTATATCATCCCATGGTATCTATCCTGTCTTTTAGCTCTGCACCTACCGTACTAGTATCCCCACCGTATCATGTGTTAACCATGAATGACCCTTACTCAAAAGTCATGTAATGGTCCATGTCAACCTAATATATCGCATATATAGGTTACTCAACTCGTATGTTTTATTCCATGTAAATGTTCAGTCCCTTGCCGTAAACCATACGGGCTTTCCCATGAGATTCTATACTACTTTAACATAGTTCCATGATCCTTAAGATCGTTTTGGACTGTCACCCTATATCTAACTAGGGTCTTCCAACATGAATCATTGTTTGTACAACTAGGACTTATGCTACCTAGGATTACTAGGGATTACGCTTACCTATTGCACGTTTTCGTATCTCGGTTTTGGTTCAACCACCCAGGGCCACAAGGATTTACGCTAACCGTCAACCGCGCCCCTTTTTTTCCCACACATTCATCGTGAATCGTTTTTCCATGACTGTATGCACATGTATCACAACGTGCCATCCGAGTCCTGTCACAGGGCAGACCAGGAAATACAGGATTCGGTCGGGAGCTTTCGATTTATCTGCCGATGCAGATGCTAAGGTCTGTTTTTTTCTATACGTGGCTATGGTCCCACGAGACCACTCCCTCAACTAGTGAAAGACAAGACATGATAAATCCTGTATGAGAACACAACACTGGCCAACCCACATCCAAGCCTTACCGCACCCATAATTAGATAGCAATTATGGTCTTTTGGGTGTTCTCTGCCTTTCCGTACGTACACGCTTGACCAAAGATGGTAGGTAGCCTGACGAAATGCTATCTAGGGTACGACCGTGTATCGTCGACTATCCCCTATCCATCCCCGTCTTTAGGTCGCTCGTATAGCAACCAAGGCATACTCTTGGTTCTTCTAACGCAGACCTTAACCTCTCATGAGCCTAGTATAATCACCTGGCAGCTCATAGAGGGATACCAAGAATATCCTCACGTTCCCCGAAGCCGCTGCTTCGTTACCCAGTTCGCTGGAGCCTTTATCTAAATCAGATACTTGCTCCCACTCGTATACTTAAACGATGACCTACCGTATCAGGTTACTCATCTATTTATGAACTGGTCTAAATTTCCTTGACTAAGAATCATTACTTAGTTATTCTTCAACTAAGGTTTACCACTTAGCCTTATTCCCGTTATCCTTGTTAACTATGGTTATCCACCTAATCCTCAGAACTAGGGTTTACATAATGGATTAAGTGTCACTTAAGTTCATGACTTAACCCGTCTACAAATCATGTCAAAATTGGCTAAGTATCCAAGTTCAAGACTTAACCCTACAAACCATGCTCAAGTTGGTTAAGTATATATTAACTTGACCCTATCAAATTACTGAGTCAAACCGGTCAAGCGTATTTAAGCGATTCGTGACTTAGCCTTATCATGTTATCACGTTAGATTGGTTAAGTATTGGTTAACTTAACCTTATTAAATAACCGAGTTGGAGTGTTTAAGTATAGGTTACTTAATCACTTCAAAATTACCGAGTTAGATTGGTTAAGTGTTGGTTAACTTAACCACTTCAAATCATCGTGTTAGGTTAGTTAAGTGTTTAACCTAACCCCATCAAACTACCAAGTGGGATTAATTAATTCTAGGCTAACTTAACCCCATCTGATTTCCATGTTTAGACTAGTTGAGTCTAATCTTAACCCCATCCATTAACTGTATCTTTCGGTTAAGTGTCATTAAGAAAACTTACTTAGCCTTACCAAATTATCATGTTGGATTGATTAAGTGTTGGTTAACTTAACCCCGTCCACTGGTCGTATAAAAATGGTTAAGTGTCATTAGGAAAATCAAGTTACTTAACCTACCCAACCTTGTCATGTTTTGTTAGGTATCATTGGCCTAATCAAATTACTCAACCCATTTGTCCATGTCATATTTGGTTAAGAGTCATTAATCAAATTAACTTAACCCTATTATGTGGCATTAATTATTTAATGCACCTCAACCTCTCACATTAGACTTTGTTGTGGTTACTAGTTAAGCCGGTCGGTTCCGGGTAGCTTTACACCACAACTTGGTCTAACCTCGGGTTCAAGCACGACATGACCAACTTCTCACATTGGGTCCTATTGTTTGCAACTACTAGTTAGGCCGGTCGGTTCCGGGTAGTTTTACGTTGCAAACTCAACCCAACCTCGAGTTGGCCACACTTATATTATCTAAGTGTCATGTCCATTATGTTTCCAACACATATTACAAGTTTTCAAGCAATTGGGTAGACCTAACTTAATAGGTAAATTCCCAATGGGTAGACCTAACTTAATAGGTAAATTCCCAAGCTTATGTTTTCAAGCATACTTACATGTCAACTTCCATGTTATATTTCAAGTCATGTTTTCAAGTATAAACACATGTCATATTTAACGTTACATGTTGTCATGTTTATACCCATTTACCCAAATCATGTTCATGTCATTATGTTTTCCCATAATGTGACCCAAACGCTTTTAAACTCGCATAATGGATTCAAAGAAGGAACTTGCCAAAGGCATGACAAAAGTGGGTATAAAGCCACTAGTTGAACATGGTGGCAAATGAGACATAATGCGTTCATTAACTTGCATGTTACATTCTTAAGCCTCAAAATCATGCATAACGTTCAAACTTGGCAAATAAGCGAATCATGATGATAAATGACATAGAAAGATGGCTAGAAGTTCGCATATGACATTACATGCAAGCTATCATAAGGGGTATGATAGTTCTCATGTTGCCAAAATGCAACATTTAACATAAAGGCCAAAGCTTTATGACCACAAGGTCAAGATGAAGACTTCATAAACTTGCATGACATGATAGCATGTATTATACTCAATGATCAAACCCAAACTTGCACATGAACATTTAACTTCATAGTTAATATCTAAGAGTAAGGAAAGGGCTTACATTGCTATGAAGGCACAAAAGATATGACAAAGCCCTTAGGCAATCAACTAGACCCAAAATTCAAGCTCTAACATAAAAAACCCTTGAGCCAAAATGATCAAAACCCTTGCTTTATGATGCAAATATAGAAACTTGACTTGAATGCAAGCTAATGACACTCATACAAGCTTGAAAACACTTGTATGCATGGAAAATCTCTCATAGAAACAATTTAGAAATTTTATGAAGAGAGTGGAGGCCATGAGAGGTAAAATTTTGCCATAGTTTAGTTGCATGAATGAATAATGATGATTTAGGGTTAGGTTAGGGTCTTATTTATAGATTAGGCAAGTGTTTTAGGCCATACGATTAAACCCTAGTTGCAATCTCAGCCCTTAAAACCGAATCTGGCCCCCAAACTCAACACAAACCCAAAATGGTGCACCAGGCAGAACTGCCCGGCTGGACCAAGTCGACAACCAAGTCGACAGGGCTGTCGACTTGGGTCCAACCAAGTCGACAGGGCTGTCGACTTGGGTGCTCTGGCGGGAATTTTCCCGCCTGGCCCAAACTGGCCCAAATTTTCAAATTCAAACTTGAATTTGAAATCTGTTTTTACTTTGAAATTTTCTGAAAACTTCGTTGGGCCTTAATCGGGTCATACGGACTCCGATTTTCGAAAACTCAGACTCTATTTCGCCTATTTTTCCGAGACGAACGCAATGGCATAGCCCATTTTACTTGATTCAGAATTTAAAATTAAATTCTGCCTTCATTCTCGTTTTAACATGTTATCGAAATACGGGTTGTTACATTCTCCCCACCTTTTAGGATTTCGTCCCCGAAATCTCCAAGTTAGGAAGAACATATCCTACCATCCATCATCCATCTACTCAAAACATCATCCACAAGCAACCATTGTCCTTAGATGATTTCTAATGCTGTATGAATATATGCAAAACGTGTGTGTACATGTTCCTTAGCTAATGCTAATGATCAGGCCCGAATAATCTTTCTAATGCAAAATATGTATAGTGCCATGAATCCAACATCTATGCAAATATTCCTAGTCATATAGATACTATATGCGTGTACAATCATTCATTCATATGCAACAACCGCATGATAATACATTCGATTTCATCCATAAACAAGTATAAATACTCGTGCATATGCAATATGAAATGTGACCGAGTCGAGCTAGTATCTAATGTGTATTCGCGCATCCACGAGCAACCACTTGCAACCATATCAATCATAACATGTTTCAAATACATGTTTACATCCATAGGGTTCTACCTAGGATTCCCTGAAACAGGGCCGAGAAGATAAACAAGACAAACTCCTTACGGGGTTTGTAACAGAAAATAGGACCGAGAGGATGTCCATGAAAGATAGCCTACAAGTAAGCTCTACAGAAAACAGGGATCAAGGATATACTCCCAAAAGAGATAGCATGCGCGTATCTAGTCTTTGACCATCAAAGTCGCATTTCCTTGAGCTTAATTCCATTGTGCCTTGACCGTCTTTTAACTTCGCGATTTCGTAGCTTCTTATTTCCTGTTTCAATAACATGAGCCGGAACTCATTTCTTCGTCGCCTCTCGTTCCACTTGCACTTATCCCTTTTCCTAGAATACTTGACGCAAACATGACTGCGTACTCATGATCTCATGCAAGCTTTCCAAAATTTACTAGTGAATCTTGGATCTCGTTTATATACCATAAGATATTCCATGTAGAAGAACTTTCTCTTGAAAGTAAACAGATGTCAACCAGGTTATCATGCGCACTTACTAGGATGATCTCTATAACCCATGCATAAATGAAGTAAACCATCCGTCTTATTGGCGAACACCACTCGATCGGGCTTTAAATTTCCAATAAAGGCATCAAGGGATTCTAAGTAACTAGTCATGACAGAACCTCAAAAAGGTTACACGCTACTTCGAGGGTATTACCAAGGCTAGTCAAAAGGTCTAACTACCCTCCTATCAAAACCGAGAGTGGCACCCCCTACTGGATAACCACTTCATCCCTAGAATCCATCCATAGCTTATAAACATAAGCATTATTTCCAAACTCAACACTTGGCATAGACATTCTCAAATCCAAACAAGTCATGTATAAATGGACTGATTCTCCAATAGGACTTTGAGACAAAAATGGGATTCTCTATTACGCTAGTACTTAAGGTGCAGAGACTCAACTATCGAAGCAGACTCAAATGATATGAAAAACGAAGTCCTAACGGGATGATAGAGAAGAAAAGCTAAACCTTTAACAAGATCGTTACCCTCCTTCCGAGGTACCCTAGAAATGAGGGCATACTACTGCCCTCCCGATGATCTTGTCCTTGTCCCATAATACTTAACTATCCGCCCCGTTTTACCATGCCAAAGGTACTTTCTCGTCATGGGTTTCATTGTTCATCTTTCTCCCTCCTTTGAGGACTAAGCCATACCAACAAGTTGCTCATCCTTAAGCTCGTATCCTTTACCCTCTTTCTCACTATCCTTTCTTATAACGCGGCCACTGGTCTCTCGAAAAGCACCTCCATCGCATGGAAAGCACTTTCGTAGATAGAAAAGACTAGTCGCAGTTAAAACCACTGTGACTACAGATGGAGGAAAGAAAAGGAAAAGAGATTCAATCAAGGAAACAAGGATAGTGCTAATGGCCTTTGGGGAATAGCCTTTTTCTTTTAAAAGAAAATTTTCTTGAAAATTGCTTTTTTGTAAACGATTTTCAAATAGTTTTCAGAAGGTCTTTAAAAACTTTCTCCCAGACTGGTAACCTTCTGCTCTGATACCACGTGTAACACCCCGCCTCCGCTAGGGCCACTCGCAAGGGAATGCACTAGCTTTAGAGGGGCAATATTGGTAAACATGCACAGAAATATCACAAGACAGAACATATAAAAATAGCGGAAGTAAAATCAAACTTTCATAACATGAATAAATAAGGTCTAAAGCCTTTTACATCAGAGTACATCAAAACCTGTCTTGCAATAGTAAAGAAGCATAAAGACTTTTTCATAAATTATTCCCCAAGTAAAAACAGTAAAGTAGCCATAGCCAAGAAAAGTCCAAGCCATCCATGATGACCTTCATGCAGAAGAAGTCCGAACTAAACAACAGTATTTCCTCCCTGTAACCTGGGGGGAGGGGGGGAAACGGAAGAAAAGAGGTGAAACAAAACGGGTCAGTCAAAAAGACTGAGTAAGCCCTATCTACTATTAGCATAAAAACTAGTAAAGTTAACTGACATGAGAAACTGAGATGAACATAAGCATGATGACAAGATAGATAAGCTAAATCAAAATAAAAGGATGAACTACTGAACTCAGATAAACTAAGGTGTCATGATAAATTACGATGTCAAGATAAAACAAGGTATCCCATCGTCAGGTTCCTATCAAGTATAATATCCCCAAGATATCTATCATGTATATCATCCCATGGTATCTATCCTGTCTTTTAGCTCTGCACCTACCGTACTAGTATCCCCACCGTATCATGTGTTAACCATGAATGACCCTTACTCAAAAGTCGTGTAATGGTCCATGTCAACCTAATATATCGCATATATAGGTTACTCAACTCGTATGTTTTATTCCACGCAAATGTTCAGTCCCTTGCCGTAAACCATACGGGCTTTCCCATGAGATTCTATACTACTTTAATATAGTTCCATGATCCTTAAGATCGTTTTGGACTGTCACCCTATATCTAACTAGGGTCTTCCAACATGAATCATTGTTTGTACAACTAGGACTTATGCTACCTAGGACTACTAGGGATTACGCTTACCTATTGCACGTTTTCGTATCTCGGTTTTGGTTCAACCACCCAGGGCCACTAGGATTTACGCTAACCGTCAACCGCGCCCCTTTTTTTTCCCACGCATTCATCGTGAATCGTTTTTCCATGACTGTATGCACATGTATCACATCGTGCCATCCGAGTCCTGTCACAGGGCAGACCAGGAAATACAGGACTCGGTCGGGAGCTTTCGATTTATCTGCCGATGCAGATGCTAAGGTCTGTTTTTTTCTATACGTGGCTATGGTCCCACGAGACCACTCCCTCAACTAGTGAAAGACAAGACAGGATAAATCCTGTATGAGAACACAACACTGGCCAACCCACATCCAAGCCTTACCGCACCCATAATTAGATAGCAATTATGGTCTTTTGGGTGTTCTCTGCCTTTCCGTACGTACACGCTTGACCAAAGATGGTAGGTAGCCTGACGAAATGCTATCTAGGGTACGACCGTGTATCGTCGACTATCCCCTATCCATCCCCGTCTTTAGGTCACTCGTATAACAACCAAGGCATACTCTTGGTTCTTCTAACGCAGACCTTAACCTCTCATGAGCCTAGTATAATCACCTGGCAGCTCATAGAGGGATACCAAGAATATCCTCACGTTCCCCGAAGCCGCTGCTTCGTTACCCAGTTCGCTGGAGCCTTTATCTAAATCAGATACTTGCTCCCACTCGTATACTTAAACGATGACCTACCGTATCAGGTTACTCATCTATTTATGAACTGGTCTAAATTTCCTTGACTAAGAATCATTACTTAGTTATTCTTCAACTAAGGTTTACCACTTAGCCTTATTCCCGTTATCCTTGTTAACTACGGTTATCCACCTAATCCTCAGAACTAGGGTTTACATAATGGATTAAGTGTCACTTAAGTTTATGACTTAACCCGTCTACAAATCATGTCAAAATTGGCTAAGTATCCAAGTTCAAGACTTAACCCTACAAACCATGCTCAAGTTGGTTAAGTATATATTAACTTGACCCTATCAAATTACTGAGTCAAATCGGTCAAGCGTATTTAAGCGATTCGTGACTTAGCCTTATCATGTTATCACGTTAGATTGGTTAAGTATTGGTTAATTTAACCTTATCAAATAACCGAGTTGGAGTGTTTAAGTATAGGTTACTTAATCACTTCAAAATTACCGAGTTAGATTGGTTAAGTGTTGGTTAACTTAACCACTTCAAATCATCGTGTTAGGTTAGTTAAGTGTTTAACCTAACCCCATCAAACTACCAAGTGGGATTAATTATGTCTAGGCTAACTTAACCCCATCCGATTTCCATGTTTAGACTAGTTGAGTCTAATCTTAACCCCATCCATTAACTGTATCTTTCGGTTAAGTGTCATTAAGAAAACTTACTTAGCCTTACCAAATTATCGTGTTGGATTGATTAAGTGTTGGTTAACTTAACCCCGTCCACTAGTCGTATAAAAATGGTTAAGTGTCATTAGGCAAATCAAGTTACTTAACCTACCCAACCTTGTCATGTTTTGTTAGGTATCATTGGCCTAATCAAATTACTTAACCCATTTGTCCATGTCATATTTGGTTAAGAGTCATTAATCAAATTAACTTAACCCTATTATGTGGCATTAATTATTTAATGCACCTCAACCTCTTAGATTAGACTTTGTTGTGGTTACTAGTTAAGCCGGTCGGTTCCGGGTAGCTTTACACCACAACTTGGTCTAACCTCGGGTTCAAGCACGACATGACCAACTTCTCACATTGGGTCCTATTGTTTGCAACTACTAGTTAGGCCGGTCGGTTCCGGGTAATTTTACGTTGCAAACTCAACCCAACCTCGAGTTGGCCACACTTATATTATCTAAGTGTCATGTCCATTATGTTTCCAACACATATTACAAGTTTTCAAGCAATTGGGTAGACCTAACTTAATAGGTAAATTCCCAATGGGTAGACCTAACTTAATAGGTAAATTCCCAAGCTTATGTTTTCAAGCATACTTACATGTCAACTTCCATGTTATATTTCAAGTCATGTTTTCAAGTATAAACACATGTCATATTTAACGTTACATGTTGTCATGTTTATACCCATTTACCCAAATCATGTTCATGTCATTATGTTTTCCCATAATGTGACCCCAACGCTTTTAAACTCGCATAATGGATTCAAAGAAGGAACTTGCCAAAGGCATGACAAAAGTGGGTATAAAGCCACTGGTTGAACATGGTGGCAAATGAGACATAATGTGTTCATTAACTTGCATGTTACATTCTTAAGCCTCAAAAACATGCATAACGTTCAAACTTGGCAAATAAGCGAATCATGATGATAAATGACATAGAAAGATGGCTAGAAGTTCGCATATGACATTACATGCAAGCTATCATAAGGGGTATGATTGTTCTCATGTTGCCAAAATGCAACATTTAACATGAAGGCCAAAGCTTTATGACCACAAGGTCAAGATGAAGACTTCATAAACTTGCATGACATGATAGAATGTATTATACTCAATGATCAAACCCAAACTTGCACATGAACATTTAACTTCATAGTTAATATCTAAGAGTAGGGAAAGGGCTTACATTGCTATGAAGGCACAAAAGATATGACAAAGCCCTTAGGCAATCAACTAGACCCAAAATGCAAGCTCTAACATAAAAAACCCTTGAGCCAAAATGATCAAAACCCTTATTTTATGATGCAAATATAGAAACTTGACTTGAATTCAAGCTAATGACAATCGTACAAGCTTGAAAACACTTGTATGCATGGAAAATCTCTCATAGAAACAATTTAGAAATTTTATGAAGAGAGTGGAGGCCATGAGAGGTAAAATTTTGCCATAGTTTAGTTGCATGAATGAATAATGATGATTTAGGGTTAGGTTAGGGTCTTATTTATAGATTAGGAAAGTGTTTTAGGCCATAGGATTAAACCCTAGTTGCAATCTCAGCCCTTAAAACCGAATCTGGCCCCCAAACTCAACACAAACCCAAAATGGTGCACCAGGCAGAACTGCCCGGCTGGACCAAGTCGACAGCCAAGTCGACAGGGCTGTCTACTTGGGTCCAACCAAGTCGACTCCCAAGTCGACAGGGCTGTCGACTTGGGTGCTCTGGCAGGAATTTTCCCGCCTGGCCCAAACTGGCCCAAATTTTCAAATTCAAACTTTAATTTGAAATCTGTTTTTACTTTGAAATTTCTGAAAACTTCGTTGGGCCTTAATCGGGTCATACGGACTCCGATTTTCGAAAACTCGGACTCTATTTCGCGTATTTTTCCGAGACGAACGCAATGGCATAGCCCGTTTTACTTGATTCAGAATTTCAAATTAAATTCTGCCTTGATTCTCGTTTTAACATGTTATCGAAATACGGGTTGTTACAGACATCAACATTCTCCCTCATGAAGTTCTACTAAGATAGCCCTTGATTCATGTTTAGTCACACATCAAAGAAAAGGCATAGATAAGCCCCATCGGTATAAATGACCATCCGGAATGAGATATAAAGACGCTTTTCAGAGCAATTTCTTTTATCTCTTCAAATCATTTGGGGGCTCTCCGGTGAGGAGATAATTTCTGATCGGAGTCATCCATGAGTCTGGTTCTATGGCGGTTTCCATGATCCAATCTTTGTTGTTATCATCAGTGCTGGGGTTCGAAAGGACTTCAATAGGAACTTGTCCCACCATCTGAGCATCTCCTGTACTAGCAAGTTTGACAAGTGAATCCACCTTCATGTTTTCTTCTCTAGGAATATGAGATATCATGTAGTACTCCAAGTCATCGAGAAGTTCCTTAACATTGAAAAATAAGCCAGAAGATTCCCTCCTTTGGTCTGGACCTCTCCTCGGACTTAGGACACCACAAGTTGCGAGTCGCTGAAGATATGTAAGATTTTCAAGCTAAACACTTTCGTAATTTTCAACCCGGCGATTAGTGCCTCATTTTCTGCCTCATTGTTAGTAGCAGGGAATTCCAACTTTATAGCACAACTATTTGATCAGCCTTCAGGGGTTTCCAGAACTATCCCTTCCCCAACACAATAATCATTTTTAGCTCCATCAACAAACAACTTCCATCAGGTAATAATTGCTTCAATGGGCTCTTCCTTCTCCTTCCCTCTATCTGTGAAATCCATGATGAAATCATCTAAAGCTTGCCCATTGATTGCTCTTCGAGGATGGTAAGTGATGTCGTATTAACTAAGTTCAATATTCCACATTAACAATCTTCCTGAAGTCTCCGGACGGAATATAATTTGCTTTAAAGGCTGGTCCGTGAGGACTCTGATAATGTGGGCTTGGAAGTATGGTCGGAATTTGTTCGAGGCAAAGAGTTAACTATATGCAAGCTTCTCTAATTTAGGATAATTCAGTTTTGCCCCGGTAAGTCTCTTACTAATGTAATATACCGACAATTGGACCTTATCGTCTTCTCGAACTAAAGCTGCACCTAAGGCATGAGATGAAACTGCCAGATATAGGAATAAGCTTTGTCCACCTTTTGGCTTTGATAACATTGGTGGTGATTCCTTGTGTTTGATCATCTCCTCGAAAGTTGCTTGGAATTCGGGAGTCCATTGGAAATCCTTCTTCCCCTTCTTCAGTGCATCAAATAGTGGAATGCACTTGTCCGTCGCCTTTGAAATGAACCGACTCAAAGCAGCCACCTTACCATTTAGGCTCCGAAGTTCTTTCTTTGTTCTTGGTGCACGCATCTCTTGCCAAGCTGTGACCTGAGCAGGATTGGCTTCAATGCCTCTAGCATTGACCATAAATCTAATAAATTTTCTATATGCGACTCCAAATGAACATTTATGCGGGTTCAACTTCATCCCATACTTTCTGAGTATATGGAACATTTTAGCGAGAATCTCCAAATGATCTTCTGCCTTCTTATACTAAAACAGCGTGTCGTCAACATATACTTCCATGGTTTTAACGATTTGTGCTTTAAACATTGCATTCATGAGACGCTGGTAAGTTGCTCCCGCATTTTTCAATCTGAACGACATGACCTTGTAACAGTATAAGCCTAGGTCTGTTATAAAACTCGTGTTTTTCTGGTCTAGCTCATGCATAATTATTTGGTTATACCCCGAATAAGCGTCCATGAAAGATAAAAGCTCATCCCCTGCGGTTGCACCAACAAGCTGGTCAATCCTGGGAAGTGGAAAACTGTCCTTCAGGCATGCTTTATTGAGGTCAGAATAGTCGATACGCACTTGCCATTGGATTTCTTTACAAGCACTAGATTAGAGACCCATTTTGGATATGTGGATTCACATATGAAGTCAATGTCCATTAATCTATCCACTTCCTCTTTAAGTGCTCTAGATCTCCCAAGTCCTCATGTTTGCCTTTTTTGTTTCACTAGATTCATATTCGGATCAATATTCAGTTCTAAATCGGGAGATATACCACACATATCGGAGTGACTCCAAGCGAAAACATCCAAATTTTCTCTTAAAAACATAGTCAAATCTTTTTGCAACTTGAGGCCCAGCTGGGAGCCTATCTTCAATACATTATCTGGATCATCATCATGAACTGGGATCAAAATTGTGGCTTCAGCTAGTGCCGCACGATCTTCCCCTGTATTGGTCTTCCTTGGATCCATTTCTTCTTGGGCCTCACTATGCTCGCTAGTACAGGGGCCCCGTCCTAGTTGCTATACGGCGGTGTCATGACTGCGGAGGGGAGGCCTTGCATTCTTTCCTATCTCTTTCCTTTTGGATTCAACCAATTCTGTCATATAACATTCTATGTTTGTTTTTGATAACCATTAATCACACCAACCCCACTTTCCTTTGAAAATTTCATGGTTAGGCACCATGGAGCTAATGCAATCTTGAAGGCAGTCAATGCTAGCCTTCCAAGGAATGCGTTATAAGCTGAAAGTTCGTCAACCACCATAAAAGTTTGTATAATTGCGATCCTTTTCTCTCCTTCGCCAAGTTCAACAAGGAGGTCTATCATGCCTATTAGTTGAGTAGGTTGTCCGGTGAGCTCGTGTATCTTATTCAGGCAAGCTCGCATATCCACCATAGAAAGCTTCATTTGGCTAAATGCAACGATGAAAAGCGCATTGACGGATGCCCCACTGTCAACCAACACCCTTTTCACTATAGCCGGCCCGATACTAATGGGATCGACTGTTGGCGTTAGCAATCCATCAGAGTCCCTATCCTTAAACACCACATCCCCGGTTCTAGTCTTTGACATTTTCATTGGAAATGTGTTGCTTAAGACCATGCATTTCTCTTCTTCTGAGGGGTTTTTCAATTCGTTAGCTTATTTGTTCATATCCCCCCAGCTTCCCCTGATTGGATGTGGTCCTCCCGAGATCGTATTAATGATTGGTCGAGGCCTGAAAAGAGCTTGGGCTCTTTCTCCTGATCTAGATTGGTCATTAGGAGTGTTTTCCCCCTGAACAGCTAGAGAATTTTGTGGATTTCTTACATACTGCTGTAGTCTATTTTTCCGGATTAATTCCTCAACCAAGCTTTTTAAGTGCCTACACTCATTCATGTTATGGCCCGGCTGGTTATGGAAGTGACAAAATCTTCCTGAACATATATTAGAATCATAGACCTTCAGCAGTTTCAGTTGCGGATAATCTTTGGTATCTTTATTAGCAAGAAACACATTTCCCAAAGTATTCGTAAGCGGTGTCAATTCTGAGTTTTTGAAAAAGCGGAGCTTCTTGTTATTCTAATTATCCTTAGCATCATTTCCCTTTTCTGACCTCCGGTGTTCTTTTGATTATCTGGAACATCATTCTCCTTATTTGACAGGGCCTTGCTTTCGTCAGCTATGTCCATGGCATATGACGGGTTATCTTCAACATTGATATATTCCTTGGCCTTTGCCTAGAATCTCTCTAAGGTTTTTAGCTTTTCATCTTAAGACATTTCCCAAATTTCAACTTCCTAATGATGGCTCCCTTTAACGCCGTTAGAACTAATCGGGGTTCCGGATCTACCACTTTCGAAGCTGCAGCATTGAATCGAGAGAGGAAAGCTTTAATAGACTATCTTGGTCTTTGCTCCATGTCGTTTAGTGACATCGCATCTTTGACATTTGTAGACTACAACTTGAACTGTTCTCTAAATTTCTTAGCCAAAGAGGAGAAGTCATCCACAGGCCTCGGTGGGAGCTTAGTAAACCATAGCGAGGCTACTCCTTCTAGGTACACGGGGAAATACATACATTTGAGTCATTCATGACCCTTTCCCCATCCATGTACTAGTAGTATTTATGCAGAAAAAAGTTAGGATCTCCAGTTCCATTATACACTTGGATCATAGGTGGATTGAATTATCATGGGAACTTAGTGAATTTGATCCTTTCTATGAGCGGAGTTTTGGATGGAGCGAACCCCCAATCCTTCTTGTCATTTTCTCGACAAGCACTTTCTTTCATGATTTGTCAGACCATATTCTTGAGATGCTTCTTCTCATTGCATTAATCCACGGGGCAGATGACGTCACCTTCACTGGTTGTTTGCTTACCCAGACGATCTCAGCTATGGATCTGGGCCTTGTTTCCTCCCTCATGGGGAAGTACCCCTTTGGCGGAGCTTGTTTTGTGAGAAGTTGCTTTCTCAATACGGTTCCGGGCGGGCGACTTTGAACCTTCATGATTTGCCACATCCGAATCGCCAATCTTATGAATGGATTGATTTTGATTTGCACTCGTGGCAGAGGAATTAGCAGCTTCAGCACGGGTGGCGTTAGTAGTGACTTTTGTTGTGGCGGCTTAAAGAGCAAACATAGTTTCTAGTTTCTTCATCATAGCATTTGCTGAGATTTCCATTTGACTTGTCGAACTAGCAACAACTTTATCCAACTCTTCCCTTGTTACACCAGCTCCGGCTCTAGAAGATTCACCAAATTCAAAGTGGTTGGTAAGTGGTGTATATTCATTGGCAACATTTTCGGTTTCTTTAACGATTTTACTCGCGGTATTCTTTGGTCTTGCCATTATCTTGGACAAGGTTTGGAACTTTGAAGAGAGTTCGTCAATTGGCCCGGACTTTAGATTTGAAGGATCTATAGTAGGAACGAGCTTCAAACACTATATCCACAAAGCACTTAGAGAATGAGAGTGCAAACGTGGCCCCATGGTGGGTGCCAAATGTTGGAGTCAAAATTTGACCACAACACCAAAGGTATCCCTAGGATACTTCACCAAACGGTATGACTTGAAACTATGGAATCACAAACACAAAATAAATGGTAGAAAGTAGAGATCCCAAAGTTTTAGAGTGGTTCGGCTTTGAAATAGCCTACATCCACTATAGGAATAACTTTCATTATCACTTTTAGATTCACAAAGTACGAATTCCCTCTCATTACATCCATTCTCTCTCTCACAAGTATTTCTCTTTGATCTACTCAAATTAACCAAAGAATTTGCTGGAATTCTGTAATTGTTGTGAGTGGTGGTGTAGATCTTCAACTTCTCGGACACTTAAGTGATTTTTGATGATTCCATGGCGGATTTGATGATAGATCTTTGCTTAGAGATGATTAATGAAGGTAGAATCACTTAGAATAGTGGAGAAAATAGTCGGGCAACACTTCGTGGTGTGTGGAATCGATGCCCAAAAATGTGGAAGCCATGGCCTATTTATAGGTGGAGTTTGAATGAAGTGGTGAGCTAAAACTCATATATGCAGTCTACTAGTTGTTCAAGAAGTAATTACAAAAATGCCGCTACCAGTTGTTGTCAGCTGTCGCCAGTTATCTTGACCAAAGGTGTGCGACTGACCCTATGATGTGCGAGTGAGCCAAGTGACATGCGACCGACCAATGATGTGTGAGCAACCCCTTTTTGTGGTGCATGAACAGACTTGCACGAGCGACCAATGAGCATAGTACTGCACAACCCCCTATAGTGCCTGAACCATCATGATGCACGATCAGGAATTTGCATGCACGAGCGACCTAGGGTTCTAATACACGAGCGAGCCATTCCTTGTTCTAGTTTTAATCCATCAACATGTGCGTGATTTTTAATGGATAAACATGCTGTTTGCTACCTTACTTTCATTTGTAAAGGAAAAAAAAAACCTATTTTTGGATATTTCGTGATGTTTTCGTGGATCGTGGGAAGAACCTCATAATTCTAAATTTCGCCACATAATGCCATTTCTCACAATTAGTATGTTATTTCATGCGCATTAGTAAGTGCGTAATTATCACTTATTTAATATAACATAACCTACGTACAATAAATATGTACTAAGTGAATAGTAATTAGATTATTCAAATTCATAATTAAATGTATCCATTAGGAAATTGTGTGTATATATGAATGGTTGTGTGTTGCGTGGGTATGAGGACTTGTTTCGCGGTTAGGAATTAAGTGGATGATCCATTTTTGGGGGTATTAAATGGTTAGGACTCACCTCTCTCCTTATGGATTTATCTTAAGGAGTACAGACTATAGTCATGGGACCGTCCTCATTACGTATTAGGAGATCAATTGATCCGCCTCTTCCCCGTACAAAAGTATTAAATGGTCAGGCATATGATGTAGGTAAATATTCAAAAATTGATTGCTTCCCTATAGGTTAGTAAAATGACTATGAGTCCGCCTCAAGATGGGTTAGTTAAGTGTTTCCTCACAAGTAGAGTTCGTCGACCTCGGGGAAGTATTAAGTGGTTAGGAGATATCCAATAATGTGAGCTAAATAGTTATGATGGGTCTGCCTCGGTAGGGTAGTAGATGGCGAGACATCATCTGCCATCCAAGCAGTAAGTAGTTGCATACTATTACTTGCATTATTTTATGAGATTATGATTGTGGTGTATACTCGGATTATATATTAGTGGTTGGATCCGCTATTGGATATTAATTGATCATGAGATTCTCCTTAGTATTAATTGACTATAAGGCCTGCCTTTTTCCTTACATATAAGTGAATAGTAGACAAACTTCACATTTGTGTACTAACACCTTAGACATATCTTTGATGATGTTCATACTTCCCAAACATAGATAAAAGAGTTAAACTTAAAGACTTTATTCATCAAAACTTGTTCTGACTTTGTCCTCCTAACAACAGAGGTTAGACAAGGTGTCATGAAGGAAAAGATGGAAGATGGAAGGCATGATGTTAGAGGCTGCTATTTAATAGTTATCAATATTATGTGTGTGATCATTATGGATATTTGATGTATCCCATATTTATGCTTATGTGATTTTTTTTGTGTACATACACCTTTTAACTGGTTTTTAAAATAAAATAGTACAATATTTGTTATTATATTTTATACACTTGCTGTGATTTCGGATCGTATTAGTATGGCTCTATGATATTATTTCTTTATATAAACCAATGAATCATTTTAGAATAGTTCTAAGTTTCGATGGGCCTTTTCTAGATCGGATTTTTGGCCTGTTCTAAGGTGAATTGTTATATTTGGTATTAGAGCCTAGGTTATCTGATCAATGGGGAAAATTATACGTATGGAAACCATACTTATTATTTTGAAAACAAGTTTTCAAAAGTCTTACTATATATATAAGTATATATGTATATTTGAGGCATGTGTATCTCTATTTAGATTCTAACTAGCTGCGACCGTATTCTAAAAGGTTGGGCGAGTCGACTATAAGTGGAGAGCAAAAATAGAGATATAATTTTTTCCTTAGGACATAGATAGTAACTGTAAGATCTTCAGGGAAAGCTTGACCTTAATTTTTAAAAATAAGTTAGTGGCCAAATAATGATTGACTACAAACTTTCATATCATTTGGAAACCTATAAACATGAAATGGTTATATAAACCATAGGATTGAAAATATACAAAGAATTGGAATTCTCTATATAATGGGAAATATATGAGAATTAAACTCGTGACCCACCAAGTTGAAAATGTAATGTAATTTCAGAAGAAAACCGCCGAATTCTTTAAAGAAAGACAGGTAGCGAATAGTTTTAAGGCTAATTCTATTCGTACACCCATAGTTTCTTAACATACACCGTGAAATCAAATAAAATAGCATACACCAAAATTTCTTTTCATACACCATGCATTTCACAAAATTACCCATTTATGTTTTCATTATCTTTCCTTTTTAACCTTAAAACTAAATTACACAAAACTAGGAATTCAATGCAATAAATTTACATAAAATTCAGAAAAAGTTTTTTTTTTAGTTTTCAACGCTAATATTGTAAATTATTTAATTGTTTTTATTGTAAAAATCAACATTAATTTTAGATGATTACACATATTTAAATTAGAGTATTTAGCTTTCAAAGTTGTCTTAACTAATATTTCAGGTTCCATTAACTTCACAAAATTCTATATACTTAAGCAATAATACTGATTTTAAAGTTTTAATTAGATGCATTATAAAAGATTGCTGAAAATGCAATTAAGGACAAGAGTAGCATAGTCATTGTTTTTCTTATTAAAACACATGTGTATGTTAGGAAATTGTAGGATTATAAATAGAATTTGCCTAGTTTTAATTATACATGAATGGATATTGAAGTTTTCATTTGTTAGCTTCTGAGAATTAAAATATGTTAGTTGAATATTTTCAGTTTTTTTAATTCCACTCTTTTATGTTATACATAAATTTAAAAAGTTTTTGCAACAATGACAGTGAAAGTTATCTGGAAATCAAGGAGATTGAAGAGAAAATTGTAAAAATGTATAATAGGATAAATAGAGAAGACATATTCATTAGAAAATGTGTAGTGAATGGTTGTTGTGGTTTAGGTAATAATGGAATTGATAATTTTCTTCCTCTGATAAAGTATAAATTGGAAATAATAAGTGTAGGGCACAAGTTGTCATTGATTACTCTAAATAATTTATTTAAGTAATTTATAACCATTAAACGAATTTTGACAAACATATTTAAGGTGGAAATAAATAAAGAATAAATGTTTTATGAACTAATTAAATGTTTCCTTTTTGGTAGAAGCATACATGTGATAGTAAAAGTTTTTCATAGTTCAAAACATAATTTAATGTCAAAACTAATACAAAAAGCACTCATACTATGGTAGGAGTTTTAAATATAATTGCATATGAAAATCATATAAAGAATATCACGGTTATATACTATATGCATCATATGCAAGTACATCCTATTTTATTCGGATTAATGATTGATTATGATGCTATAATATGTTTTGTTGAATGTTTGATAATAATTAGTAGCACTTAAGTTATAATATTGATTATCTACTTTGATATGTGTATATATGAATGCTAGAATAAATTTTGAAGTATAAAAGTTGAAATGCTCTTAGAAATGATTATAATACGTATTTAAGTGATTCAAAAAAGTTTCATAGTAAAATCCGAAACTGACTCGAAATAAGCTTGCCGCGCCGCCGTGGTTCATGTTTTACAACCCTTAACTTTAAATCATTATATGAAATGCAATTTAATTTGGAGTACATTAAAACAAAAAACCTTTATTTTAAAATGGTAATAGGTTTTAAATAAATAAATAAAAAATCAATATTTCATCATGTAGATTTTGAATTATGTCAAAATCAGTTTTCTATAAAAATCACGCTTGTGTAGTTAAATGACCACAAAAAGAAATCTTTATAAACGGATATATTAAAGGAGTTTTTAGGCATAAGGAAAAACTTAACAAAAAAACTATACATAAGGAAAAGAGGCTAAAATTTTAACCATAAGGACACTTTTTAGTGGAAAGGGAGGAATTCCGGGACCCATTATTATTTGTATTTATTATTGTATTGTTGAAAACCTGGGACCCAGATCCGGATATTTAAATTAGAAAAGTTTAAGAATTCCACTTTTGAAATATTAGAGGAATGAATGACTTGGTTGTGTTAACGTATGTTTCTATCGTTTGATAATCGTTTGTATATGTTTATGTATAATGGGCTGAACCAGCCCATGTAGCATATATCGACTTGTATAAATAACTGGGTAATGCCACATGTATCATTACTTAGAAATCATAATTCAAATTAGATTTTATATTATATCTTCTTTGATTATTCTAATATGGTATCAGACCTTCAACAAATTTCTTAATAGCATCATATTACATTTAATTTATGTATTTCTAAGTTGATATTCTAGCGATTCATCTCAAAGAGGATTGATATACTATTAGTCATCATCATTTGGCGTTGTGCCTCCAAACACAGTCAATTCGAAGATTAACTGCACTGGTTGCATCAGATCACCATCAGCCTCAAGGATTCGTCATCGTTGTGTCATCCACGAATCACCAAATACAAAGAAATTCTCTGCATTTGGTGATACGGTTTCACAACTACCGAATCTTGTCTAATTTTGTTGATTCTTGGTCAGTCTTTTTGCTACTTCCCTGCCGTTCCACCATGACTGGAGTCACTAGTTCCTCACCTCCGGCATCTGTTGCAAAAACAAACCAATCCTCATAAGATATAATCCAAGAATTGATTAAAGCTATAATCAAACCTCAAAGCCAACTCATCTCGATCCAATTAGATGAATCAAATTTTTTACTCTGGAAATTACAAATCGAGACTGCAAGAAAAGATTATGGGCTCGAAGAATGCATATACGACACAAAGGTCAAACAGTGAAATATGCAAAGGATGTTGAAGACAAATTAGTCCTAAATCCAGATTTTACCACATACCAAAGGCAAGACAACCTAATAAGTTCATGGCTACTGTCATCTGTGGGTAAAATTCTGATTCCACAGTTGATTGGATGTAATTCGTCTCATGATAATTGGTCAACCGTAGAGAGAATATTTACATGCCAATCCTCTGTGAGAATTCTTCACTACAAAAGACAACTATAAAGCATTAAGAATGAGAACTCAACCATGAATGAATACATGATAAAGGTTAAAAAACTATGTGATCAACTATCGTGTGTTGGACAGAAGATCACAGAGAGTGAACAGGTTTGGTATATTGTTAGTGGACTTGAGAACGAGTATGAAGCAGTGGTTGCTTTCATAACATCCATAGAACCAACTCCTACTCTATAAAGTGTGTACTCTATGCTGCTGAGTCGTGAAGGAATACACCAACAACAAAAAAAGATACAACCAGAGTATAACATAAACTACACTAGAAGTAAATCTAAGAATCATGAATGAGGCAATACTTCAAGAAATCAAACAAACACATACCAGAGAGGTGGACAAACCAACAGAAGAAAAGGAAGTTTGGCAGAGAAAACAACAACAGATTAAAATGCCAAATATGTGACAAATTTGGACACACGACCAATATGTGTTACTTCAGGTTCAATAATGATTTCAATTCCAACCAGCCTGCCAACAATAACAGAGGTAACCCATCTGCAAACATGGTCAGTAACTAAAATGACAACAAGGCTTCTCCAGAAAGTGTCAGTGAAGCTACCAACATATCAGACATTTAGGATCAAGCTTAGTACCATGTCTAAGGAGCTACAAATCATGTCACAAACAACCTAAACAATCTTAACCTTAGCAATAGAGAATATAGAGGTAAGCAATCTTTGTTTATGGGTAATGATAACACTGCATTGGGCATACCAGCATTAAGAGTACAAAACAATTATTTTTGAATAATCTTTCAAGAGTACCAAGTATTAAAAAAATCCTTATAAGTGTGTCATAGTTTGCAAGAGATAACAATGTATCATTTGAGTTTTACCCAAAACACTGCCTAGTTAGAGACATCCTAACTAAGGAAATTATTTTGCAGGGTAATGAACATAATGGGTTGTAAAAATTTGATGTTGGAAACTCAAGAAAATCAACTGAGTTAAAAATGGAATTTGGCTGTAATTTTTCCGAATTGAGAAAGGATGAAATATGTAAGAGCTTTGATGTAACATCCCAGATTTTTGAACATTAATTACGAATATTAAAATCCATTTTAAATAATGATTTGGTGATATAAATGGATTTTATATCGAATTTATTTATATAAAATGGAGTTAAAATTTATATACATTATAAATTAATTAAAACAAGCTTGAAATTGTGTGGTAGTTTGTAATTTACGATTTAAAATTCAGTTGAATATACAGGATTCAATATAAGTCGGATTTCTGTGAAACAAGAACCACTTGAATCTATCTGATTATAATTTTCTAATGAAGCAGAAAAATTGAGATTTTATATTATAGATTGCAAGTTATGTCCAATTCAATTTTTCAGAAAATCACTATGGAATCGTTTATAAACCATAACGATAATTTAATTATAATTAAATACTGATTTCGAATTTGGTCAAGATCTTTGAGACATAGTTATAGTTTAATTTTTAGAATTTTACTGTAATTTTTAATTTGGAAAATACACAACTTTTTTATTTGGAGTATTTTGCATCTTATATCAGCATTTTGGGGTTTCACAATATAAATTAAGTTGTCTATATTATCATATTTTTGAGATCGCGGGGCATTGCTCGACACAACATTACTTTTATTTTTGTCGAAAAAGATCCTGAAATGATAAAATTTTGTATAGCATCATACCCTAAAAATCTAAGGTATACAATATCTTCTGAAATGACCACGCGTCCTGCAACCATTTATTCTCATTTAATACATCGTGCCGTCCTCATTCCTTGCCATTCCTAAATTGGAAAATTTTCAAACCCTATGTGGTACGAATCGAAAGCGATGTCAATATTAAAACTTATGCCCCTCCCTTATTTTCTGTTGACTCTCGTGTTTGATGCCGCGTCTAATCCTTCAGACCCATCTGGAGCTTCTTGTGCAATCTTCCTATTTTTTTCCTTCCTCTCTATATAAGTATACATGGTTTGTCTTCTACTCAAAACACAATCTTTCCTTTCTTAAATATACGCCTCCTCAATTCGTTTTCCTTCAGCGAATAGAATGAATTAAAAACCCACATAATAAAGAGAAAGAGTGACCATTGCTCTCTGTAATATAATGAAATGCGAGCCTATTCATAAATTATCAAAAGGAAACAAACGTCGTTTAAAAACCCAACACCCCATCTAATACAATCAACATCAACTGTGGTGCAGCTCGCGTGGAAAGTAGAGTGGCGTGAGCCTTTTCTTTGGGAAAATCCCGTTTTGGGACCATGTACCAGCGGCAGGGGTGTTCGAGTGGTCGAATCGATGATGGCGCGGAGGTCTGGGAAATGAGGTTATGTTGAAAATAATCTTGGTTTTTAAGGAAATAATTATTTGCATTGATAAATTAGTAATTGTATTAAATGGAATAAATTAAAGGAAAATTTAGTATTCCTATTATAGAGAATTCTAGACAAACCTTTCCTAGAAGACTCTAGAGAAATGTACTGCATTATAAAAGCAATGTAATCAGGCAGATGTATGCAAGTAATTTAAGTTGAATAAAAAGAAAATTTATTTCCTCCTCATATTAAATTTCTCAAACTTCTTCTTCTAAAATTGCTAACAGTGGTATCAGAGCAAGGTTCAATAATCAAGGAAGATGGCAAATGGAACATCACTCTTTCAAGTTCCTTCATTGTAGAAAGATAATTATGACAATTGGAGCATCCGCATAAAGGCGCTGCTTGGATCACAAGATGCATGGGATATCGTACAAAATGGGTATGAAGAACCCGCCGATATTTCCGTCTTATCCCCAATTGAAAGGGATAATTTGAAAAATTTGAAGAAGAAGGATCAAAAGGCCCTTGCGCTCATCTATCAAAGTTTAGATGATGCTATGCTCGAGAAGATAACTAATGCAAAAAACAGTAAGGAAGCATGGGAGATTTTGGAGAATGCCTTTAAAGGAATCGATAAGGTGAAGAAAATTAGACTATAAACCATGCGAGGTGAGTTTGAAACTTTACATATGCCTTTAAAGGAATCAATTTCAAGTTGATTGGTTACAGTGATAGTGATTGGGCTGGAGATGTTGATGATCGTAAAAGTACAACTGGATTTGCTTTTTTCATGGGAGACACGGCAATTACTTGGAGCTCAAAAAAGCAACCAATTGTTACATTGTCAACTTGTGAAATGGAGTATGTTGCTGCATCAGATTGTGTACGTCATGCAATTTAGCTTCGAGAATTATTAAAGGAGTTGCACATGTCACATCATAATGAAACGGAGATATTTATTGATAATAAATCAGCCATAGCACTTGCCAAAAATCCTGATTTCCATAATCGAAGTTCACATATTGACACAAGATATCATTTTATTCGAGAAAATTTAGTATTCCTATTATAGAGAATTCTAGACAAACCTTTCCTAGAAGACTCTAGAGAAATGTACTGCATTATAAAAGCAATGTAATCAGGCAGATATATGCAAGCAATTTAAGTTGAATAAAAAGAAAATTTATTTCCTCCTCATATTAAATTTCTCAAACTTCTTCTTCTAAAATTGCTAACAGTGGTATCGGAGCAAAGTTCAATAATCAAGGAAGATGTTGATGATCATAAAAGTACAACTGAATTTGCTTTTTTCATGGGAGACACGGCATTTACTTGGAGCTCAAAAAAGCAACCAATTGTTACATTGTCAACTTGTGAAGCGGAGTATGTTGCTGCATCAGATTGTGTACGTCATGCAATTTGGCTTCGAGAATTATTAAAGGAGTTGCACATGTCACATTATAATGAAACGGAGATATTTATGGATAATAAATCAGCCATAGCACTTGCCAAAAATCCTGTTTTCCATAATCGAAGTTCACATATTGACACAAGATATCATTTTATTCGAGAAAATTTAGTATTCCTTTTATAGAGAATTCTAGACAAACCTTTCCTACAAGACTCTAGAGAAATGTACTGCATTATAAAAGCAATGCAATCAGGCTGATGTATGCAAGCAATTTAAGTTGAATAAAAAGAAAATTTATTTCCTCCTCATATTAATTTTTTCAAATTTCTTCTTCTAAAATTGCTAACAGTGATATCAGAGCAAGGTTCAATAATCAAGGAAGATGCAAATGGAACATTACTCTTTCAAGTTCCTTCATTGCAGAAAGATAATTATGACAATTGGAGCATCCGCATAAAGGCGCTGCTTGGATCACAAGATGCATGGGATATCGTACAAAATGGGTATGAAGAACCCGCCGATATTTCCGTCTTATCCCCAATTGAAAGGGATAATTTGAAAAATTTGAAGAAGAAGAAGAATCAAAAGGCCCTTGCGCTCATCTATCAAAGTTTGGATGATGCTATGCTCGAGAAGATAGCTAATGCAAAAAACAGTAAGGAAGCAAGGGAGATTTTGGAGAATGCCTTTAAAGGAATCGATAAGGTAAAGAAAATTAGACTACAAACCATGCGAGGTGAGTTTGAAACTTTACATATGAAATCATCAGAATCAATTGATGAATATTTTTCCCGAGTTCTATTTATTGTAAATCAAATGAAAAGATATGAAGAAAAAATGGAAGATTCTAGAATTGTTGAGAAAATTCTACGATCTTTAGATTCAAAATTTGATTATATAGTTGTAGCAATTGAAGAATCTAAAGATCTAGAAGCCATGACTGTTGATCAACTTTTGGGTTCGCTTCAAGCCCATGAAGAAAAGTTAAAGAAAAAAGTAAAAGAAGAGCCATTGGAGCAAGCACTTCAAACAAAGCTCACCTTGGGAGAAAATGAAACATTTAAAGATGGAAAAAGTCATAGCCAAAGAGGAAGAGGTCGAGGACAAAGCTATGGAAAAGGTGGTTACAAATCTTTTAATAAAGAGGAGAGAAGCCAAAATGCATATGCTACAAGAGGTCGAGGAAGAGGGGGAAACATAAGAGGAAATGGAAGGCCAAGGTATGACAAATCATAAGTAAAATGTTATAATTGTGATAAATTTGGACAATTTGCTTCAGAATGTAGATCCACTTTTTACCAAATTAAAGAGAGAACAAATTATGCTGATAAAGGTGAAGATGATTCAACACTTTTGTTGGCACATAAAGGAGATGAAAGCAGTGACAATCATACATGGTATTTGGACTCGGGAGCAAGCAATCATATGTGTAGAAGGAGAAGCATGTTCACATAACTTGATGAATCAGTAAATGGAAACATTCTTTTTGGAGATAACTCTAAAATTTTAGTGGAAGGAAAAGAAAATATACAAATTTGCTTAAAGAATGGAAAGAATGATTTTATTTCTAATGTATATTATGTACCTAAAATGAAGACAAATATTTTGAGTTTGGGGCAACTTTTAGAGAAAGGATATGATATACACATGAAAAATTGAAATCTTTTCATAAGAGATGATAAAGGTGATTTAATTACTAAAGTTGAGATGTCAAAAAATAGAATTTTTCCATTAAATATTTCCAATAATGTTGCAAAATGCCTAAAATCATGCTATAAAGATTTATCATGGCTTTGGCACTTAAGATTTGGACACCTTAATTTTGGGAGCTTATCTTTGTTAAAAAATAAAAACATGGTGAAAGGTTTACCATCAATAAATCATAAAAACAAATTGTGTGAAGGTTGCATATTTGGAAAACAATCAAGAAAGCCTTTTTCAAAACAATCAACTACAAGAGCCAAAGAACCATTAGAATTGATTCACACTGATATTTGTGGCCCCATAAAACCATGCTCACTTGGAAAAAGTAAATATTTTGCACTTTTTATTGATGATTTCAGTAGAAAAACATGGGCTTATTATTTCAAACAAAAATCAGATGTGTTTGATGCTTTTAAGAAATTCAAGGCTTTAGTAGAAAATGAAAGTGGTTATAAGATCAAAGCCATGAGATCTGATCGAGGTGGAGAATTTACATCAAAAGAATTTGAGAGGTTTTGTGAAGAAAATGGAATTCGTCGTCCATTGACAGTACCATACACTCCACAACAAAATGGAGTTGTAGAAAGAAAAAATAGATCTCTTCTCAACATGGCACGAAGCACGTTAAAGAGCAAAAATGTTATAAAAGAGTTTTGGGCTGAAGCTATCGAATGCGCGATATATTTAGCAAATCATTCTCCAACTCGAAGTGTATGGAACAAAACGCCTGAAGAAGCATGGAGTGGTAGAAAGCCTTGCGTTTCTCACTTGAAAGTATTCGGAAGCATTGCATATGCCCACATGCCAGATCAAAGACGCTCAAAGTTAGATGATAAAAGTGAAAAATACATTTTCATTGGCTATGATTCACGGTCAAAAGGATATAAATTGTATAATCCTATTAATGAAAAGGTGGTTGTTAGTCGTGATGTGGAGTTTGATGAAGAAAGTGCTTGGAATTGGAACGAAAAAGAAGATGATTACAAATTTTTTCCGCTTTATGAAGAGGAGTGCAATGATGTTGGGGAAGAAGAGCCCATTAGTCCAACACCGTCATCTCCTTCAGCCATCCATCAAGAATGTTCGCTTGAAGAAAGCTCAAATGAAAGACCACCACGCATGCGGTCCTTGCAAGAATTATATGAGGTAACACCAATTTTTGATGATACTACATTATTTTGTCTTTTTGGAAATTGTGAACCAATAGGTTATGAAGAAGCAAAACAAGACAAAAGATGGAGGAAAGCTATGGATGAAGAAATCAAAGCTATTCTAAAATACAATACATGGGAGTTGGCTATTTTACCAAAAGGACATAAAGCTATTCGTGCAAAATGGGTGTACAAAGTGAAGAAGAATGCTAAAGGAGAAGTTGAAAGATTCAAAGCAAGGTTGGTGGCTAAAGGATACAAGCAAAGAGAAGGTATAGATTATGATGAAGTGTTTGCTCCTGTTGCCCGCTTGGAGACGATAAGGTTATTAATAGCCTTAGCTGCTCAAAACAAATGGAAAATACATCAAATGGATGTGAAATCTGCTTTCCTAACTGGTAAATTGGAGGAGGAAGTTTATTTGGAGCAACCACCTGGTTATGTAGTTAAAGGACAAGAAGACAAAGTTCTAAGATTGAAGAAGGCGCTGTACGGTTTGAAGCAAGCCCCAAGAGCGTGGAATAAAAGAATTGGTAATTATTTTTTAGAAAATAATTTTATAAAATGCCCCCATGAACATGCTCTTTACATAAAGAAAAATGAAAATGGAGATATTTTAATTGTATGTTTATATGTGGATGACTTGATCTTTACAGGAAATAATCCAAAAGATTTTGATGACTTTAAGAAGAAAATGAGTTTAGAATTTGAGATAACGGACGTTGGACTCATGTCATACTATCTTGGAATCCAAGTGAATCAAAGTGAGCATGGTATATTTATTTCTCAAGAATCATATGCAAATGAAATTTTGAAGAAATTCAATATGGATGGATGCAAGCCTATAAACACACCAGTAGAGTTGGTACAAAACTCTCAAAATGTATGCAAGAAGACCTGGTGGATCCTACACTATTCAAGAGAAAGGTTGGTAGTTTGAGATACTTAACATGCACAAGGCCAGATATACTCTATGGTGTAGGCCTTATTAGTCGTTACATGGAAGCTCCTTCTACATCGCATTTGAAGACAGCGAAAAGCATTCTTCGATATATTAAAGGTACCGCTAATTTTGGATTGTTTTATTCACATTTTAACAATTTCAAGTTGATTGGTTACAGTGATAGTGATTGGGCTGGAGATGTTGAAGTGACGTACACAATATGGGTTGAAGTGAGTACAATGTTGTATTCGGTTATGTTGGTTTCATTCTGCATGGAGAGTTTGGTGCGATTTCCAGTATAAGAAGAAAATGAAAGCAATGGTTTTACTTGTTGCTAGAGGGAGAGAAGGGAAGCCGGTGGTGGCGGGTGACATGGTCCTTGGGCTTGTGTTAAACAAAAGGAGGAGAGGGGAAGTGTAGTGGCAGGCAACGTGTAAGGGGGCAAACAGTAGGAGGTTTTGGACAAGTGCGTGAAGAGGATTTGAACTGCAGTCTAAGTATGGAGGTTCGTGCACGCTGTTCTGAAAACTGGTAGAAGAAGAACGTGGGAAGTGAGTTTTCCTGGGAGGAGCAATGAAGAACTAAAAGAGAGGGAGCAGGCTTTTGTGAGAAGACTATGAAGTGTGGCTGACGTTTGCTATGATAATGATTTGGGCTCAGGCCTTTACATTTGATATGTGGCACTGTAAACTTAGTCACCCGAGTATGAAAACTATAAGACTAGTATTAAGTAATAGTAATACTGTGATCAGTATTCATGAAAACTATTTCTGCTCATATTGTCTATTAGGAAAGAGTGACGAACTCATGTTTCAGAACTCTGAAACAAAATACACACAACCACTTGAACTAATTGTTGTTGATATACGGGGGCCAACACTAGTAAATACTGATTACAACTACCACTATTATATATCTTTTATTGATGCCTACTCTTGACATGTGTGGATTTATTTTCTGAAATCAAAATCTGAGACATGCAGTGTTGTAATCAAGTTTATAATAAATGCTGATAAATAGCTAAATAACAAGTAAAAGTGCTTCAATCTGATGGAGGTAAAGAATTTTTACCTTTAAAGGATTATTTCTATAAAAGAGCATCACACATAGATTAACCTGCCCATACATTTCTGAACAAAATCGGCTTACAGAAGGAAACCACATACATATCAATGAGACTAGATTGACACTGCTTGCACAAGCATCTTTGCCGCCAAAATATTTGCCAGATGCTTTTGCCACAACAGTATATCTTATTAATAGACTTACTGCATAAGTTCAGAATTTTGAATGTCCATTTAAGGTGTTAATCAATACTAATCCAAATTACAATGAACTTAAAGTCAGTAGATGTTTGCGCTTTCCCTTTTTAAGACCATATATTCCATACAAGCTTGATTACAGATCCACACCATGCACATTTTTAGGCTATGCTACTGTAACACCCCGTATGTTGAATAACTTGCTATAATATAAAACAGGGCAGAATTAAATTTTCAATTCTGAATCAGGGGAAACGGGCTATGCCATTGCGTTCTTCTCGGAAAAATACGCGAAATAGAGTCCGAGTTTTCGAAAATCGGAGTCCGTATGACCCAGTTAAGGCCCGAAGAAGTTTTCAGAAATTCAAAACAGATTTAAATATAAAAATTTAAACATTTCAGAAGAGGCGGGAAAATTCCCGCCAGGCAGAGGGAGTCGACCCTAGGGTTGACATGGGTGTCGACCCCCTCCCTAGGGGTCGACCCAGGGGTCGACCTAGGGGTCGACACAGGGGTCGACCCCCCTGTCGGTCTGTGTGACCTGGGTGCACCATTTTGGCTTTTGGGCTGTGCTTGGTGGCTAGTGACGAGATCTGACGGCTCTAATCTGATTTAGGGTTAATCTAATGGCCTAAAACACTTAACTAATCTATAAATACACCTTAAGACTACCCTAATTCATACAAAAAATAGATACAATGTCGTTATGCCGTCAAAATGCAACTTGAAGGAGCCTCCATCAAATTGTAGAACAAGATAGCCTCTCAAATCAACCTCTATCAACTCTAGCAACTTAATCTTCTTCATAGGAGTGCTAAGCAACAAGTTGTGAGTTTCTATAGCCTTAATGACTAATTGTTGAAATGATTATGATAGGATATAATGAGGTTATGGCTATGAATGTGGATCAATGCAAGATTATGTTATCATATGTTATGTGTTCATGATGTTATGCAAGTTATATGCTATGTGTTCAAGATTTTTTGCAAGTTATATGCTATGTGTTTATGATGTTATGCTAGTTATGCAAGTCACATGCTATGTGATCATGATGTTATGCAAGTTATGCAAGTCATATGCTATGTAATCATGATGTTATGCAAGTTATGCAAGTCATATGCTATGTGATCATGATGTTATGCAAGTTATGCAAGTTTTAGGCTATGTGTTCATGATGCTAGTTATGCAAATCACAATGATAAACATTGATCCATTATGACGCCATGTTATGCAAGATTGGTGTATGATTATATGCAAGTTCATATATGATATGTTATGCAAGTTTGGTGTATGATTATATGCAAGTTCGCATATGACATGTTATGCAAGTTTGGTGTTTGATTATATGAAAGTAACATGTGCAAGTTTACACCTTTGTATGATATGCATACATATGCAAGTTAACCCCTTTGTATGTCATACATACATATGCAAGTTTACCCCTTTGTATGACATAAGTAACTTATGCAAGTTAACCTCTTTATGACATATGTGATTCATGCAAGTTTGGGTTGATTATTTATGCTAGTTGGGTTTGATGCTATATGCATGTTGACACCTTTAAAACCCATGTTGATGCTAATGTTATGCAAGTAGAACCCATTGTATTTGTGATGAATCTTCCCTTTTATGTCATGTTAGCGAATTACGTGGGGAACGATGGGGTTAATATTCATGTTAATGAAATGGTGTGAAGTTGGTATGATTATACATACCATAAAGTGGATGGACATAATTGAGTCAATTATGTACATCGTTAAATTTGTAATTAATTAGGGATAATTAATACAAATTTTGGGGGGATTAATTAGGTGTAATTAATCGACTAAGACACGAGGTTGGACCCTTTTGTAGCATAAGACTGCCCGGAACCGACCGGCAAATCCAGCGGCTACAAATGATTGGCCCAATGTGAGAGGTCTTAGGCACAAACTAAATACGTGACAAGTGTAAAGACATGAGGTTAGACTCGGTTATGGCGTAAGGCTGCCCGGACCCGACCGGCAAATCCAATTGCCATAAAAGATAGTCTAATGTGAGAGGTCTTTACAATGGTTACGTTCTTAATCAATTAAGAAACACTTAACCAGATAAGCATGTTGTGGGCATGAGGGGTTAAGTGGGTGCCTTGGGTGGCATGTGGAAATCAAGTAAGTGCCTTGGGTGGCATGTGGAAATCTAGTGGGTTGCCTTGGGTGGCAATAGAAAATACGATTAGAATACTTAATCAAGTGGAAACATGTAATTAAACATGATTAAATGGTTAAGTGGGATGCACTAGATAAAGGGACAAGCTTAGGTGGGTAGCTTGTGGGGGCCCATTTCAACCAGTAACCCATATGTATCTTATTGGGCTCGACCCATGTCGAGGACGGGACACGCGTACTGGGCTTGACTATAAGAGGCCAAAACGGGTTAGCGGTTGCAACGCAAGTCCAACGGGTTTCATATGCGTGTGTGGACCCGGGCTGGTAGGTAGGACATTGTTGCATCGTGTAGGTATAAGCCGTGCACCATTGATTGTATCGGGTTGCCACTTTGGGGAGTGATACACCCCACTGTGGGGCCAGCACGGGTATCTACGGTAGGGAGCCGATCGCTTGGGGAGTAGTGGGTACACCTAGTGGAGATAGGGGCAGACGGCACCTATGTAGTCAGCTAGGGGTACACGAAACTACTGGGTAAATTTTCTAAGTCCTTGGGTGGGATCAACCTTTAAGTAGGAATGACTGGTGTGGTGCAGTGTAGTAATTACCCTTGGGTGGGTAGATGCGTCTTTACCGTTATCTTAGTTCATCCTATGTCTAGTTGGCTACTTAGTGTAGTCATTTATCCCCAGTCATCACCGTACCAAGTTTATATCATACCCTAATTACTTTAATGATTGTGTTGTTAAAGTTATAGGGCTCACTCAGACTTATGTCTGGCCCCGTTGTTTTTATCTTTTTCCCCCTCAGGTCCTCAGGTTGGGCCTAGCACTAGTGGGCTTTGATCAGATTTCTTTATCTATCTTTTGGAGCTTGGACCGTGATGTAAAGCCCAGCTTATCTTTTCTTTTATGGCTATTAGTTATGTAGTGGGATTATGTACTTATGTTTTTATCAGGATGGATATTTGGTACTTGACTCTTTTTATGGTGTTGTAACTAAACATGTTTACCTTCTGCTGCAATGAAATGATGTTTTATTTTTTTTCAAGTATTATTTATATCTGTCTTGTTGTAATTTTTCTATTCTATATTCACTTAAAATGCTCCACCGAAGTTTAGGCATTCCCTTAGTGAGTGACCTTAACAGGTGTGGGGTGTTACACGTGGTATCAGAGCTGAAGGTTACCGGAACAGATAAAATTTTTAGAAAACTATTTTTCTAAAAACATTTTTGGAAGAAGTATTTTCAAAAACATGTCTTTTAAGAGAAAAGTTTTTGAAAGAAAAGCATAATCCCCAATAGCCATATCTTTATCTTTCGAATTCTCCGTTTTGAATCTTTCCTTTTTCGTTTCAGCATGGCTGAAGATCTTAACTTTCCGGAGGGTGTAGCGATACTAGTATGGTATAGGAGATTGATGGAGGCTAGGGCCGCCACTGCGGGTCCAGCAAATGTTCCTCCACCAACAGTAGCACCCGATCTTCCTCCCCCTCCTCCTCCTCGCACGGATACTTTTGCTAAGACTTGCAAGGAATTTAGGGCTATGGGAGGAAAACCTTTTCAAGGATCAGAAACTTTTGTGGAAGCTAGAGATTGGCTTAAGGAGGTGGAAGAGTTGATAGACATCTTTGAGATGGAAGAAGGAAAGAAAGTCAAGTTAGCTGCTTGGTTAATGAAGGGAGAGGCCTCATTCCGGTGGGAGGTCACTAATGGAGAATGCCCTGTTGACTGTTGGGCGGATTTCAGGCAAAGATTTGTGGAAAAGTTTCTCTCAAGAGCGGAGGCAAACTTGTATATGGAAAGGTTCTTGACTCTAAAGCAAGGAAACCTATCAGTGAAGGAATATGTGAACCAACGCATGGTTTGGCTATGACTCACATCCCTATGGGGGCCACCTTTGAGAAGCTAGTAGACATGGCACTCATGCATGAGGAAGAGAAGGGTCCCAATTCTAATAAGGCACCCGATAAGAAAGGAGATCAGAAGAGACCTCAACAACAACAGCAAAACAAGGATGGGAAAGGCAACGGTGGCAAGGGAAAGAAGAAGTGCTTCAATCGCGGGACACCAGGCCACCTAAGCAAAGATTGTTGTAAGAAGAAGAAGACTGGCTGCTTCCACTGTGGCGAAGCAGGGCATCTAGTGAAGGATTGCCCTAAGAAGGGGCAAAGGACGGGATCTACCTCAGGGGGACAGGTGCAAGCTCTTATGGCACCAGGTCATGCAAAGGGGCAAGTTCAGGCTCTCGCGGTTCCATCGATTCAGGAAAGAGGTAGAACTATTTCCGTTGAAAGTCTGGTTTTTCTGTTTGATCATCCTGTCCGTACTTTGTTTGACTCTGGCGCATCGCATTCGTTTATCTCATCATCATTAGTTGAGTCACTGCACTTAGACACCAGTCTAGTAGATGATCCCTTGGTTGTTTCAAACCCAATTGGGGGCTCCACTTATTTGTCCATGATATGTTTGGGTTTGAATATTTCTATACTTAGCGTTGAGTTTAGATGTGATGCTTTTGTTTTGGGCTTCACGGGCTATGGGTTGATTTTGGGCATGGACTGGTTATCCAGTAATGGTGCCGTTCTTGATTGTGAAAGGAGAGTTGTTAGGCTCATGACCCGTTTGGGGAACACTCTCGAGATCTCTTGTAATCCCATAGATTCTGTTATGCTAATTTATCTTGAATCGCTTGACGCTGAGAGTTTGCAATCTGTTAGAATGGTCCGGGAATACTCGGATGTGTTTGAGGAGTTGAAGGGCTTACCTCCGAAGCGGGAGATAGACTTCCGAATATATCTGGTGGACAATGCCAAACCAGTATCTTTACCAGTGCGCCACATGGCTCCTTGTGAGAGGAGGGAACTCCATAAGCAAGTAGGGGAGTTGCTTGAGAAGGGGTTCATAAGACAAAGTATATCGGAGTGGGGTGCTCCAGTAGTTTTTGCCACGAAGGCGGATGGGTCCCTCAGACTTTGTGTAGACTATAGAGAACTCAAAAAGCTCACAAAGAAGAATAGACACCCATTGCCGAGGATTGATGATCTTTTTGATCAGTTGGTTGGCGCCTCAGTGTTTTCGCAGTTGGACTTGGCCACGGGGTTTCATCAGTTGAGAGTGACTGAGGATAGCATAGACAAGACTGCCTTTAGGACTCCGGATGGTTTCTATGAGTGGCTAGTGATGCCATTTGGTTTGACGAACGTCCCTGCATATTTTGTTGATTTGATGAGTGGGGTGTTCAGTGAGTACCTTAATAAGTTCGTGGTGGTCTTTGTGGATGACATCTTAGTCTTTTCTAAGAGTGAAGAAGAGCATGCCCTACATCTTAGGGAAGTGTTGGAGACTCTTCGAGCGCATAGCCTTAAGGCTAAATTCTTTAAATGTCACTTCTGGAGGAAGGAAGTGCGGTTCTTGGGGCATGTGGTCTCCAAGGAAGGGATAGCTGTGGATCCCGGAAGGTAGTATCCATCCAAGATTGGAAGGTTCCGAAGAATGCTAACGAGGTGAGGAGTTTCTTGGGATTGGCTGGCTACTATAGGAAGTTTATCAAGGACTTCGCGAAGATATCAGCCCCATTAAGTCGCTTGACAAAGAAGAATCTAGTCTTCGCATGGGACGTAGATTATGATGATGCGTTCCGACGGTTAAAGAGAGCTTTAACCACAGCTCCAGTCTTAGTGTTGCCAGATGGGAGTAAGCCATTTTTTGTTTATACCGATGCTTGTGGGACAGGACTAGGCGCAGTCTTAATGCAAGAGGGAAGGGTAATAGCCTACGGTGGAAGGTAGTTGAGAAAGCATGAGAAAAATTACCCTACCCATGATTTAGAGTTGGCCTCTATTGTTTTTGCGCTTAAGACTTGGCGTCATTATCTTCTTGGAGAGAGGTTCGAATTGTTCACAGACCACAAATCATTGAAGTACTTATTTTCTCAGAAGGATTTGAACTTGAGACAGCAAAGGTGGATGGAGTTCTTAGCATCCTATGATTTCGAGATAGCGTATACCCCTGGCAAGGGTAACGTGGTGGCGGACGCCTTGAGTAGAAAAAGGTTGTCCTTGAGTCCATTGTTCGTGGAACGACGAAGCTTGGAATTTATCTCGATGTTTGATTTCAGACCTTCCGTTGACTATATACCCGGTTTTATAGCATCTTTAGAGGTCAGGCCTACTCTTTTAGGACGGACTATCGAGGCACAACGGGATGACCCACAGTTGGTTAAGTTAGTAGAGAGGCTCATAAGGGGGGAGTCGTCCAGCCATTTGAGTAGGTACACCCTAGGCGATAGGGGGTGCTTACGTAGAGATGGTAGACTTTGTGTACCGCAAGACGAGGGTTTGAGGAAGGCTATTCTTGATGATGCGCATCGTTCTAAGATGACCATTCATCCCGGTGGGGACAAGATGTACCAAGACATGAAGCGAGTTTTCTTTTGGGCCGATATGAAGAAAGATGTGGCCGAGTATGTCGCTAGATGCTTGGTGTGCCAACAAGTGAAATCGGAGCAAAAGAAACCAGGTGGGTTGCTTCACCCATTGGAAGTTCCGCAATGGAAGTGGGATAGCGTCTCGATGGATTTTATTGATGGGTTACCTAGGTCGAGGAAGGGTAATACGAGAATTTGGGTTGTGGTAGACAGACTAACTAAGAGTGCCCATTTCATACCCGTGAAGAGCAAGAGGACTGCTCCATGGCTAGCTTCGGTTTATCTTCGAGAGATAGTTCGATTGCATGGGGTACCTTCTAGCATAGTGAGCGATCGAGATCCTATCTTCACTAGCGAGTTTTGGAAAAGTTTGCAAGAAGCAGTGGGGACTCAGTTGTGTCTGAGCACCGCATATCATCCTCAGACGGACGGCTAGACCGAGAGGGTGAACCGTGTTCTGGAAGACCTTTTGAGGCTTTGTATCTTAGATTTTGGGGGTACATGGGAAGAGCATCTTCCATTGGTAGAGTTCGCGTATAATAACAGCTTTCAGTCCAGTATTGGTATGGCTCCTTTCGAAGCTCTTTATGGAAGGCCTTGTCAATCACCTACATGTTGGTGGTAATCTACGGATAATATCTTGCTTGGGCCTGATATGGTTAGAGAGACTTCGGAAAAGATTGATTTAATTCGAAGAAGGATGAAAGCAGCGCAAGACAGGCAGAAATCTTACGCGGATAAGAGGAGGACGGATTTGGAGTTTGATGTTGGGGACATGGTCTTTGTCAAAGTATCTCCATTACGGAATGTGGTTCGCTTTGGGTCCGTTGGGAAGTTAGCACCAAGATTTGTAGGACCGTTTCCTATTAAGGAAAGGATTGGACGGATAGCATATAGAGTGGATTTACCCGAGAGACTTAGTGGGGTACATGACGTATTCCATGTGTCACATTTGAGGAAGTGCCTACGCGAGACCGCAGAGGTGGTAGAGCCGAGCTTGCTTAGAGAAGTGGAGGTAGAGCGTGATGCAACTATTCGACGAGCTCCTACTCGCATCCTTGGGTCAGAGATTAGGAAGTTGAGGAACAGAGAGGTGCGACTAGTCAAAGTGCAATGGGGAGAGGATGAGAGCAATGCTACTTGGGAGACAGAAGCGAAGATGCGTTCACTGTACCCATTCCTTTTTAAGGGTATGTCTTTTAACTTATCGTTTGTCTAGTACTTATCTTATCTTTAGTAAGTCCTCTCATTAGTATCTTTGACCTTTAGATAGGGTAAACCTATGGTTGAAACACGTGTTTGAGACATGTTATGATTGATGGATGCATGTGGATGCAAGTGTTTGCTAGTGGTTGCTCGTGGATGCATATACACACACTTTAGACACTAGATCGGCTCAATCACTTCATATTGCATATTGCATATAATTGTGTGTAGGTAGCTATATTAATGGATGTATAATGGTTGTGCTATCATATGGATGATGCATTTTGGTGAATGATTGTGCACTCATGTAGAAATAGTATGTGTCGATATGGTTCTTTCGCATACATATTGGATGCATGGCACTATCATGGTTTGCATTAAGGAGGTCAACTGAATCAGTAGACCGCCTGATTTTGCATTAGACAGGGAACATATACACACACTTTTTTGCATATGTTCATACAGCATTAGAAACTTTAAGGACAATGGATGCCAGTGTTTGATGGTTGAGTAGATGGTTGTTTGGTTGGTAGGATACGTTCTTCTTGACTTAGATATTTCGGGGACGAAATTCTTTAAGTAGGGGAGAATGTAACACCCCGTATGTTGAATAACTTGCTATAATATAAAACAGGGCAGAATTAAATTTTAAAATCTGAATCAGGGGAAACGGGCTATGCCATTGCGTTCGTCTCGGAAAAATACGCGAAATAGAGTCCGAGATTTCGAAAATCGGAGTCCGTATGACCCAGTTAAGGCCCGAAGAAGTTTTCAGAAATTCAAAACAGATTTAAATATAAAAATTTAAACATTTCAGAAGAGGCGGGAAAATTCCCGCCAGGCAGAGAGAATCGACCCTAGGGTCGACATGGGTGTCGACCTCCTCCCTAGGGGTCGACCCAGGGGTCGGCCCAGGGGTCGACACAGGGGTCGACCCCCCTGTCGGTCTGTGTGACCTGGGTGCACCATTTTGGCTTTTGGGCTGTGCTTGGTGGCTAGTGACGACATCTGACGGCTCTAATCTGATTTAGGGTTAATCTAATGGCCTAAAACACCTAACTAATCTATAAATACACCCTAAGACTACCCTAATTCATACTAAAAATAGATACAATGTCGTTATGCCATCAAAATGCAACTTGCAGGAGCCTCCATCAAATTGTAAAAGAAGATAGCCTCTCAAATCAACCTCTAATCAACTCTAGCAACTTAATCTTCTTCATAGGAGTGCTAAGCAACAAGTTGTGAGTTTCTATAGCCTTAATGACCAATTGTTGTAATGATTATGATAGGATATAATGAGGTTATGGCTATGAATGTGGATCAATGCAAGATTATGTTATCATATGCTATGTGTTCATGATGTTATGCAAGTTATGCAAGTTATATGCTATGTGTTCATGATGTTACGCAAATTATATGCTATGTGTTCATGATGTTATGCTAGTTATGCAAGTCACATGCTATGTGATCATGATGTTATGCAAGTTATGCAAGTCATATGTTATGTGATCATGATGTTATGCAAGTTATGCAAGTCATATGCTATGTGATCATGATGTTATGCAAGTTATGCAAGTTTTAGGCTATGTGTTCATGATGCTAGTTATGCAAATCACTATGATAAACATTGATCCATTATGACGCCATGTTATGCAAGATTGGTGTATGATTATATGCAAGTTCATATATGATATGTTATGCAAGTTTGGTGTATGATTATATGCAAGTTCACATATTACATGTTATGCAAGTTTGGTGTTTGATTATATGCAAGTAACATGTGCAAGTTTACACCTTTGTATGATATGCATACATATGCAAGTTAACCCCTTTTATGTCATACATACATATGCAAGTTTACCCCTTTGTATGACATAAGTAACTTATGCAAGTTAACCTCTTTATGACATATGTGATTCATGCAAGTTTGGGTTGATTATTTATGCTAGTTGGGTTTGATGCTATATGCATGTTGACACCTTTAAAACCCATGTTGATGCTAATGTTATGCAAGTAGAACCCATTGTATTTGTGATGAATCTTCCCTTTTATGTCATGTTAGCGAATTACGTGGGGAACGATGGGGTTAATATTCATGTTAATGAAATGGTGTGAAGTTGGTATGATTATACATACCATAAAGTGGATGGACATAATTGAGTCAATTATGTACATCGTTAAATTTGTAATTAATTAGGGATAATTAATACAAATTATGGGGGGGATTAATTAGGTGTAATTAATCGACTAAGACACGAGGTTGGACCATTTTGTTGCATAAGACTGCCCGGAACCGACCAGCAAATCCAGCGGCTACAAATGATTGGCCCAATGTGAGAGGTCTTAGGCACAAACTAAATACGTGACAAGTGTAAAGACACGAGGTTAGACTCGGTTATGGCGTAAGGCTGCCCGGACCCGACCGACAAATCCAGCAGCCATAAAAGATAGTCTAATGTGAGAGGTCTTTACAATGGTTACGTTCTTAATCAATTAAGAAACACTTAACCAGATAAGCATGTAGTGGGGCATGAGGGGTTAAGTGGGTGCCTTCGGTGGCATGTGGAAATCAAGTAAGTGCCTTGGGTGGCATGTGGAAATCTAGTGGGTTGCCTTGGGTGGCAATAGAAAATACGATTAGAATACTTAACCAAGTGGAAACATGTAATTAAACATGATTAAAGGGTTAAGTGGGATGCACTAGATAAAGGGACAAGCTTAGGTGGGTAGCTCGTGGGGGCCCATTTCAACCAGTAACCCATATGTATCTTATTGGGCTCGACCCATGTCGAGGACGGGACACGCGTACTGGGCTTGACTATAAGAGGCCAAAACGGGTTAGCGGTGGCAACGCAAGTCCAACGGGTTTCATATGCGTGTGTGGACCCGGGCTGGTAGGTAAGACGTTGTTGCATCGTGTAGGTATAAGCCGTGCACCATTGATTGTATCGGGTTGCCACTTTGGGGAGTGATACACCCCACTGTGAGGCCAGCACGGGTATCTACGGTAGGGAGCCGATCGCTTGGGGAGTAGTGGGTACACCTAGTGGAGATAGGGGCAGACGGCACCTATGTAGTCAGCTAGGGGTACACGAAACTACTAGGTAAATTTTCTAAGTCCTTGGGTGGGATCAACCTTTAAGTAGGAATGACTGGTGTGGTGTAGTGTAGTAATTACCCTTGGGTGGGTAGATGCGTCTTTACCGTTATCTTAGTTCATCCTATGTCTAGTTGGCTACTTAGTGTAGTCATTTATCCCCAGTCATCACCGTACCAAGTTTATATCATACCCTAATTACTTTAATGATTGTGTTGTTAAAGTTATAGGGCTCACTCAGACTTATGTCTGGCCCCGTTGTTTTTATCTTTTTCCCCCTCAGGTCCTCAGGTTGGGCCTAGCACTAGTGGGCTTTGATCCGATTTCTTTATCTATCTTTTGGATCTTGGACCGTGATGTAAAGCCCAGCTTATCTTTTCTTTTATGGCTATTAGTTATGTAGTGGGATTATGTACTTATGTTTTTATCAGGATGGATATTTGGTACTTGACTCTTTTTATGGTGTTGTAACTAAACATGTTTACCTTCTACTGCAATGAAATGATGTTTTAGATTTTTCAAGTATTATTTATATCTGTCTTGTTGTAATTTTTCTGTTCTATATTCACTTAAAATGCTCCACCGAAGTTAAGGCATTCCCTTAGTGAGTGACCTTAACGGGTGTGGGGTGTTACAGCTACTAATAATAAAGGCTACAGATGTTTAGATAATAATGGAAGAATTTACCTGTCTAGACATGTTATTTTTATTGAAAGAGTGTTTCCTTTTAGCAAGGAAGAATTCAAAATAGTAGGGAAAGTTTATAATCTATAAGCATCCATACCTCGCACACTTGCATGATGAAGTCATGTTGGTCAAGAGGCAGTAATGTGATCAAACCAACCAACCATCCTTAGATGACTCAGGCCCCTAACACACAGTGACCAGTAATGATCTAGGTCACGAGCATTTTGAATCACCTATAAGTACTAGTAGGAACTTACAACAAAATAGGTCAGTGATAGTAGTGATGGAAATACTATTTCCAATGAGCAGGAGACCATTAGTGAAGGTGATGCTACCCCAATTATAAATAGGCATCACATGACTTCAAGGAGTAAAAGTGGCATATTTAAGACAAAAATATTCCACAGTGAGAAAATTCTTGTGGAACCCACCACATAACATCAGGATGTGCTGAATGATAAGTGGAGGGATTCCATGCATGAATAATTCAATGCACTTATAAAGAATAATAGTTGGACTCTTGTCTCACATCCCAATGATAGAAATGTCATAGGATGCAGAGACATATAGAATTAAGAAAAATTTCGGATGGCACAATATCAAAGTAATGACAAAATTAGCAGTTAATGGATACTCACAACAATATGGACTGATTTTAAAGAAACATTCTCACCTGTCGTAAAACCCATATTTACAAGAGTTATACTAACTCCTGCCTTATATAAGAATTAGGCCGTCAAACAATTAGATGTTAATAATGCTTTTTTAAATGGCAAATTGCAGGAAGAAGTGTACATGGAACACCTTTAGGGTTTCAAACAATAAGGCAGAGAAAACATGGTGTGCAAGCTAAAGAAGGCTATATGTGGGCTTTAACAAGCACCAAGAGTTTGGTTTGACAAACTCAAAGCAACCCTGTCTAAATTGGGATATAACCTAACAAATTCTGACAACTCTCTATTTACTAAATTTTTCAACAACACTAGTACCTATATATTAATATATGTTGATTTTTTTAATTACAGGCAATGGTACCGAGGAAATTAAAAGCATCACTAAGCATCTAAATGGAGAATTCTTTATAAAGGATTTGGGTAACTTCTTATACTTTCTTGGAACAGAGGCCAACAGAATTTCAGATGATGAACTACATCTAAATCAAAGAAAGTACATCTTTGAAATTCTAAAAAAATACAAAATGGGCAAAGTTAATCCCTTACCAACCTCATGATAAGCAACTTACATCTCAGTAAAGAGAGTGGTGAAGCCATTGAAAATGAAAAGCAATATATAAGCTTAGTGGGTGACCTACAGTATGCGACTATCACCAGACCAAATATCACTTAGAGTGTGAAAAAGTTAGCCAATATATGCACAAGCCATTAAGCTATCACTGGATGGCAGTAAAAAGAATCTAACATACTTAAGGAGGGCTATTGACCATTGTTTAATCATGAAATCTAACAAAGCTTTAAATATAACAGGATATGCCGACTATGATTGGGAAAATGATAGTGATGATAGAAAGTTTACATCTAGATACTATATTTTCCAAGTAAAAAACCCTATATCATGGTGTGCTAAGAAATAAACAACTATTTCCATATCAAGCACCGAGGCTGAGTATAGGAGCATAGCTAGTGCTACTGCTAAAATAATTTGGATTCAGTCACTCCTAAGTGTACTTTAAATTGAAACAAACAAAAAAGCTATAATTTGGTGTGACATTATTAGTGTTATTGCTTTTACAACTAATCCAATCCTACACTCTATAACTAAACATATAGAGTTGGACATTTATTTCATTCGAGATCTTGTAATGAATGATAAAATAAAGATGAACCATATAACTCCATCTTACCAAGTAGTTGATATATTGGCAAATCCACTGTCAAAGCAGTCCTTCACCTAACAAAAAGGCAATCTTTGCATCGCAGATTCAAGTCAAAAGCACACTATTGAAGAGTCGAGATCAGGAGCTAGAATCACGACTAACATATCAAAGGGGAACAAAAGGAAATCTTTCTCATTTAACACTATTTCTACTGATTTTAAGAGAAATCATGACCAAGGATCACTTCAAGACGCACATCTACAACCGGAAGGTATATCCAAAACTAAATCTCTTAAGATCTAGAAAGAAAATTGATTATTTTGAAGATCTCTGATAGCCACAAGCACCAATGTTAATTTCAAACCCTAGCTCCCATTGTAGGGTTTGCAAGGGCATATTAGAGGAATGAACTACTTGGCTGTTTTAACCTATGTTACTATCGGTTGATAAACAGTTTGCATATGTTTATGTATAATGAGCAGAACCAGACCATGTAGCATATATACTTGTATGAATAACTGGTAATGCCTTATGTATCATTACTTAGAAATCATAATACAAATTACATTTTACATTTTATCCCCTCTGATTATTCTAATATGAAATAAATAGAAGATCCAAAACCTCTTCCGGAAATAATTAGAAGACCAAAAAACTAGAATCAGGTATTTTAATGATAGAAGATTATAAATCCACTTATTAAAATAATAAAATACTTTCAACCTCTTTCGGAAATAATTAGAAGACCTGAAGCATAGATTTGGGTATTTAAATAATGAAAGTTCACAAATCCACTTCTGGAATTAATAGAAGACCAAAATCCTTATATGTAAATGAAATGGAAATATGAAGCCCATTACAGGCTTATCCATAAAGAAAAGGTAGGACATGTTCTTCTTGAAATAGAGGCAGAATGTGCTTTAATTGCTTGATTTAAGCTTTTGTTCCCTTCTACGAACGATGCATAAGCAAAGGTAGGGCATACTCATCTTTGGAGAAAAGGCAGTGCGTTCTTAGCCTAATAAGAGGCATGACTTGTTCTAAAAAGAACAGAAAAAGAGTGCGCATCTTTCGGTGCTAGGCGCTTATCCCCTGGGCTTACCTATCCCAATTCAGGAGGGCGTCATTGGCAGATTCATGGGCTTGTGAGTGTTGGGCGCATGTCCTCGAGTTAACACCTCCATTCTGGAGGCGCACGGGAAATATCAAGGGCTTGGGTGCCAGACGCATGTACCTAGGCTTACCCCTCCTCCCTCTTTGAGGAAGAGCCTCAGACATACCATGGAACTTAATAGGTATAGGACGCATATTCTCGGCCTTACCCCTCCTCTCATTCGGGAATTGCCTTGGTTATACCAAGGAATTTTTTGTTATCCATAATTAAAGTGTATTTCACTCCCAACCATGTTGAATTTCTTATGTATGAAATTTCTTTGTTCATTATCCACGTGGAATTTTTCATTTGAATAGAAACTGAATCTTTATCAAATCCATTCAATATATTTTTACAAATTCTTTTAGTTTTCCTTACTTAAAGAAGTAGACGATCATTTTCTCAAGTGCTCTACAACAGTTAATTTCATGATCATTTATCATGTGACAATAATAGTAGGACCTTCCTTTACTCCTTTTAAACTTAGGTATTTTCTTATTCAAAGACAATAGTTAAGCTCGTCTTTCGTTATTATGTAAATATTCTCGAGTGAAGCATCAACTTACATTCCTTTGGTATTCGACTTAAATCCTTCTTTTTCAAAAATTTTGAGCTTGGTGTTGGCTTTCCATTCCCGCCAATGGTCATTTTCCTTTTAAGACCCTTTTGAGGTATATAATTTTATAAAGGTTCACTTTCGATTATAATTTTCCCTTTTGGCATTTCTTGATTACTGTAGAATAACAAAGTTTATTTTATGTGTTGGTACTATCCTTAAATGAAAACATCGTAATACTTCAGCATTTTTGCTTTGAATATTATTCCTATGGAATAATCTTGGGTGGATCTTCTTACCTTTAAGAACAAGTTGTAATCTTTTATCATGGTTTGCTCAAAGGTAAAGAAAGGTACCGATCTTATGTGAAATGGTTTAATGCTCTAATTATCAAGATCGTAAGCTCAATCTTCTTTCTATTGGCAATATTCAAAGCCACCTTAGCACTTGCTCCTTAGTAAGATTCGAATCCTCATAAGTTGACTCTATCATAGGCGGCTCAAAAAGACTCTTGTTTAGATTGAATCAACAATTTCCCTTTTTCTAATTGTAGTTGGATTTAAGAAGGTAACAATCCTTTATCCCTACAAAGTTAATTCCAAGGAGGTATGATATTCTTCATTATGAATTTACATCCGAGATGAAGGAGATAATAATTTGCTTTCTTTTACTAAACTATCGAAACTATGGACATTTTTATTTGGTCTATAAGCAGCTTTTTCCATCCTCTCTTTCGGAATGTAAGAAACTCTTTCTGACTTAAAATCAAGTGCTTTCGTATCCTGAAGGGTTTTCCTTGAGTCATAAGTTCCTTTCTTTGGAGTATGAGGAACTTTCCTTGAATTGTCAGACATTCCTTTCAGATTATTATCCATATTCAGTTCCATCAAAAGCAACTCTCGCTATTAATCAAATTAAAATCAATAGAAGGTTGAAAGATGAAAGGATTTTGAAGGTTCGAGCCTTCCCTCTAGCACCAAAAATGTTAGCCATAGTAATGTTTAACACACCTAAGTAGTGAATTCCATGTAGAATCCTTAGTTAAGTTGGATCTACTCAAATTTCACCTTTCGATAAGGTATCCATTAAAATCAAATTATTCCGTTGTACGATTTTAAATGAATTTCCAATGTTGAGAATCTCTTTAAGTCTTGTAGTTAGCCTTTTGTGCTTTCCAAAAGTGAGTTCCAATGGAAATAAAGATAGTAATTAGACATGTGAGGCTTTGGCCTTGAAATTATTTTGATATTGATGGTCCTAATGTGAGCGATCTAGACTCCTGTCAGTTAGATTCTAAAGATATCGATAAGTATTTAGTTATCATTAGGCCATCTTACTCCTTACTCAAATAACTATTGTGGGGATCATATTCGTCTGTATCCTTTTAAAGTTATTGAACAAAGTTCGCCGTCTCATTAGGGTGACTATCGTTGTAGATTAGGGTTACTTATAAAGCTTTGGAGTGGGTTATTAGGATTTATTCCATTTATAGGTAGTTGTCGTCCAAAACTTATGGTATTGGGTCCTTATACTACAATTATATCCCTTCAAAAAGTTAATATTTCTAACTGAAGTCATTATTAGGAAGCTATCACGCAAGATAAGAGGTTTCAGACATGTTACATAACCTTCGATGAGTTTTAGGTTTCCGAGGGTCTTGGAACAAGGCTCCTGTAACGACCTAAGGATTTTCGGCCCCGAAACTCGACATAAATACCTTTACCGTAACTCATGCCGATCTTCTAAGCATTGAAAACACTGGATAGTTATTAGAAAGAAATTAGAGGGTGAGATAAGAAAGAAATATTAGAATAGAAGAAGAAGAAGAACCAACTCAACACAGAATCAGAGTCTCACATCGCAGTGGAATAAAATATAATACAGAAATAAATCTTTATTGAGAGCTTTTAAAAATACTTACAATATCAGAGTACATCACATATCTGGACAGTTATAATAATCTATCCCATACACAACAAACAGCGGAATAGTAGCTATATAATATCATATGTCTGAACATCTCCAGCTCGTCTCTGGACTTCGCAGCATCTGATAACCTGGACCTGTACATCCCGGGCTAACCCGAGTATTTTCAAAACACCGGGTCAGTCTAGTGAACCAGAGTGAGAAAAAAACTCGCACAGTATTAAGGGTATCACAAAACCTGATTTTAAAGTTCAAAATATTTCCAAAAGGAAATGATAATCGTAAGACCAAATCCATACATAAATACGGATGGTTTTTTCCTTATGATAACCCAAAACATTTTCAAAATTTATATCTTTTCTGATATTGTAATAGTGTCTAAATACAAGTGAATATCAACCTAGTGGAACGCTTGCATCTCACGCTCCACATATATACAATCAAAACCACAGGCGCTTATTGGGGATTTGATTCCGACTATGACAAGGTATGGGACCACCTGCCGATAGTGTATCCCTAGAGGCGAATACACTGGGTTCAATAAGAACGTCTTGCAACCCAGCCCACACATGACCGACCACTCATTTCGCTTGAGTGTATCGAATGTACATCACCAACGGTTGGGCTCAAACCACCATTTTCCGAAAAGGGACAGCAACGAAATAGATTAAAGAAGCAAAAGGAATTTCTTTAGATAGGTGATTATACACCCTAATGGGAGCGAACCACATAGCCAAGCTGCCTGCCCGATTTTTTTCATTTCCCGGTTGTGAGGCTTGAGGTCAGAATTATCATCTGGGACATCTGGCCACCATTTACTTTGAATGCCACATTGTCACATCCGCCAGATATCACTAATTGACATCCACAAACATACTCTATTTGGGGGCTACCCAGGTATGTTTGAAGAAATCAACGTACGTGATCCTTTTGTAAATACTCTGTCAGACATTCGTCCATACAAGTCATCCAGGAGCAGGATAAACCGAAGGTACCCTCCTACTGCATCCTAGGAATCACCCTACAGATCAGTAGCGAGTAGTCGTTGCAATCCATAGATTCCAACCACGACAGAATCACAGCTTATCTCTGCTTGCAAGGCAGAGAATCTTAGTGGTTCTTCCGTTTATGAAAATCTACGGTCATCAACGCTCCATCTCGATCTTCTTCTAATATCTTCACGTATTTGTTGGTCGGAATGGTTTTCGAACATAAATTCGATCCCGGTCTTTCCGTACCAACAATCGCATTGGACAGATTTGATAGTCGGTGATTTGATTATCAAAATAAACAGTGTTTCAATCATGACAATCCAATGAGTTCACTGGTTCAGTATTCGGCACCACTTGGCCTTTTAATTAAAACAAATGTAAATTTAAGACTCCTAAATCTTTCGATATTATAAATATAGTTTTCTCGCTTCATATTTAACATAAGATTTTACTTTAAACAAATTCATTTTAATACTGAGGAAAGTGCTATATCATATCCGGTCTGTCTATTTTCACTTTCAAAACATTGGCCACGTTATTATCTAATATTATGAATTCAATTTAACTTATTTTCCATAAAACAGCGTTACGAAATAACTTTTATTTCACTACTTAAAAACGATAACCCATACTTATCTTCCTAGAATAGAACTCAACTTTACGTTTCCTTTCTAATTCAAAAATATCATTTTAATTTCCCATAATCCCTTTTTGTTTCCCTTTTACTTTGGAATCCTTATTATATATATGTTTTCCAACTTTCCACCAAAATGTTGCATTATTATTTCTCTAATGAAATAATAAATTTCACTAACCTCCTTTACCATCACAACTTATATCATCCTCATATAATCCTGAAGTCGTTCAAGTTGGGGTATTTTAATTACCTCTCAGACCTTGATCAACAATGTTCATATCTAAAGATAAATATAAGTTGTAATCCAAAAACTGATACTTCATTCCAATATCAATACAAATTCCATTTCACTACTTTATTCAAAATATGGTTTCATAAAACCTTCTTGCTCTTTGAAAATCACTTTCTCGGATAGGCCCGATCTTTCTTAATTTAATAATTGAGTAACTTCTTTATAAAGCATCACTTTTAACTCGACCCCTTTAACCAAGCTCATTTATAATTCGGATTTGGTTATCAAATCCTATGTAATGTCCCGTATTTTCTGATCATTTATTTAAAATATATTATTTATTTAAAATATTGATTTAAGTTTAAATAATGGAATTTGACCTTTTTATTTTGAATATTTAAATTATATGATAATATTTTATTTTTGGGATATTTGGAGAAATGTTGAATTTGTTGTATAATGTGAACGAGCGATTTAAAGTGGGTTAAATATAGTTTATATTAAATTATATTAATATATTCGTTTAGAAAATGACGTTAGAACGTTTAATTAATAATTTAATTATAAAACGAGCTGCAGTGGCGTGGTAGTTTGTAATTTGGTGTTTTGAACTTTAAACGGCTGTACATGATCCAAAATAAGTCGGATTTTCTTGAAACTAGAAATGTCGGAATCTGTTGGATAATATCTTTCTAATGGAGAAGAAAAATCCAATTTTCATAGCGTAGATTTTATTTTATGTCCGAATCAAATTTTGAAATAATCGCTATGGAATTTCGTTATATATTATAACGTTTATTTATATTAAATAAAGGGGTTTTTAAATTTTTATAATATCGATTTGGCTTGGAATTCAACCCGAGATATTTTATCTTGGTAATATATGAAATTCTGCTCGTGTATGGCCAATTTCAATATTTTATTAATATTATATTAAGGTTTTTAAAATTGGTTTATTTTATTTGAATTAGGCAGTTATAAAAGGGACTTTATTCAAACGACCTTCGTTTTCGACGAAACAAATTTTATTGGGACCGCAACAATAAATTATTGCTAGATTTCAAGTTGAACGTCAATCGGGGTTATTTTGTGAGCGTGGCAAAATAAAATACAAATAAAAACAACCATTTGAATGTGAACGAGGGCCATTGGAGCAAACGGACTCGGAATTCGATGAAAAAAGTTTCATTAGGACCGTATCGTCAAATTATACCATGTCGTCCATTCGCATCTCGAATGAGGTTTGTATGTGAGCGCAGGAGCCAATAAACAACGTTTAAAATTGCGATAGACATAAAATAAAAATCATTAGTCTACATCGCTTGTCACATCAAGTTAAAATAATAATTTTACCGCTTATAAATACCCTCCTAAATCAGAAATTTCCAGCCAAATTCCCATTTTCTTTCTGCAAATTTACATAAAAGTCCAAAATCTTTAAATAATTTATTTCTCCCAATCGAGTGAGAGTTGGAGGAGGTGATCAGCAACAAAGTTGTAGATCTGGTCGAGAGGAAGCTACTGACAAAAATTGGGGGTGATCGGAGCATTGGGGTCACCGGAATCGGCCTAAAATCGGCGAGATTCACTTCCGTTCTTTTCAGAAATTAAAGAGATTGGATCGATTTGAGGTGATGGGACCTTGGGGGAATTGAAGAGTGGAGTTTCAACTTTATTTTGGCACCGGTTTGAGGTTCAACGGTGGTCCGAGGTGGTCGTGGAAATGAGATGAACGGAGGGGATTATTTTGGGTTATTTCATTGTTGCTGGTGACGGTTTTGGCTGCCGTGGGAGCGGAGGAGGAATCGAGGGACCGAAGTGTCTGAAGGTGATCGAAGGGGATGCATGGCGGTCAGATTGGCGGAGGTCCGGTCAGTTGTAGGTGGGTGAGGCGGCGGCGAGAGCGGGATGAACGGAAATGGGTTTGAAGGATTTTCTGGTGACGTTGTGCATCCCTAGGCGTCGTGCTCGCGGGCGATGGCAAAGGCAGGAGGCGCGGTGAGGTTGGCAGGCCGAGGGTCGGTTCCGGTGGCCAGGATTGGTGGTGGTGATGGTTTCAAGGAGGAGGTGCTGAGTTTGAAGACGGTGAACAGGGATAGGGTTCCAGGCCATTGAAGAAAAGAAAACGCGTTCTTTTGTTTGATACAATGTTGACGTGGCATGGTTAGTTATTAAGGTAATGATTATTTAATTAATTTATTAATTAATAGTTAAGTTAATAATTATATATATATTTAAACTTTAAACTAGCATAACTCCCACATACGTTAACGAAATCTGACGAAACTGGATCCGTTGGGATCGCAGGAACGAGACCTAGGTGATGACACTAACTAAGCACTGATCTGATGCAGTTGAAATTTTAGTTAATTTTGAACGTACGTTCAAGATTAAAAGGAACAAACGCATCAACCGAATAATCTGGTGAGTTAATTCTCACACCTTCTAGAATCCTGTGATGTGGTAAATTCATATTAAAATATAATTTACCATTTAAAAGTATAAATTGGTTGATTGGTTGCTATTGGTTGTTTATTTGTTTGATTGGTTGCTGTTATTTATATTTCGTCGTTTTAAATTAGTAGATCATATGAAATTTATTTCATATATTATTATGGAATGTATAACGAGCTGTGATGCAGGGAAGAACAGGTTGGAGGGATCTGACTGGATTCCTCAAATATTATATATGTTGTTTGTTTTATATTATTGATATATGAACTGATCAAACCCCAGATGGTAGTGAAACCTGTTTGAACATGATAGTTGAATAAATATTCACTTGTGTTGTGTTTAAAATCAACCGACAGTGTTGATTTGGTAATTGGCAGTGATGGCCTAAAATGTGTTGTTTCAGACGTCGGTCTACCGTTCGGTGAATCGATGCAAGTTTTAAAGTTATAGATTATTTTATAACTAAATTGAAGCTTTTCAGTTATTTTATTTAAGTAATTAAATAAGAAGTTTATAAATATATATTTTAATCGAGATCATAAAAGAAATTATTTAAAGGGTTGACGTAATTAAATCTTATGATTTGTACATGTTCTAAAAGCAAAAACCCAGAAAATAAACCTATGGGTTGTTAAATGTAATAATTGTTTGGTTTAAACAATAAAATAGTGATTTTTAAATTAATTAAATTATTTAATTAAAAATGGGAAATGACAAGGAAAAATCAGTAATATAGTTAATATTAAAGTCAATTATTATTTTATAATAATTAAGGTGATAACTTGTAATTGGGATTCAATGTAGAAGTGATTAAGTGTTTGATTAAAGAGGGGGCGATAAGTGGTTTATAAAGGAATTTATAATCTATGTTTCCAAAAAGAGAAATGTAAATAGAATTGGTAAGTGAATTACAGGGATTTAAATACGATTTTACTTAATTGTTATATTAAGTAAAGAGAACCAAATTGAATTGAATTATATTAAAGCAAGGGGTAAATAGTCATTAGTTATGAAACCCAAGACCAAGGCCTATATTAAGAATGCCAATGGATTGAAGTAAATTATTTGACCAGAGATTTTGATTATAAATCAAAAGGTTATGAACGAAATAATGATTTAAGTTAAAGGTGGTGTTTTAGTGAATATCGACTTAATTAAAGGAATTAAGTAAAGAGAGTTTTGAATGAGGATTTCACATATAAAAAACGGTTTATAAAACCAGATTTGAAATCGAGTTGGTAAACAAGTTTTATAAGGGTTTAAGTTACAAACTGATATTCATTCTGAGATAAGAACGTTGTCGATCAAGGTCTGAGAGGTAAATAAAATACCCCAACTTGAACGGCTTCATTATTGTCGAGGAATGGTATTGGTTTGAAACGAGTAAAAGGTGCTGAAATTAGTGTGGTATTCCATATGAGATGTAATGAACATAAGTGCGAGATTTTGGATTTTAATTACTACTAAAATAGTGGTTTAAATATAAATATGAAAGTTTTGGTTTTAAATTATATAAGTCGACATTTGCTTTAACTAAATTAGAATTGGTAACGTGTTAATACCATTAAGTAATATATATATATACATATATATATATCGATATGCTAAATAAGGAAAAAGGGGATTTTTTTTTAAAGAAATATATCGATATTTCCAAAAGGAATGGAAAACGGGGTATATACTTATATACATGCTCGAAAGTATTTAAAATAGTTTTTGTTATAATTAAGGATAAATATAAAGTTTAATTATATTGAAAGAATTAAAGGTTGATTTACCATTTATTTATTTATTTATTTGTAAATAGGCCAAGTAAGGCCAAGTGCCGAATTAGCAAACTCAATTTATTCACACATTTGTTATTTGATAGTTAAATCACTAACTATCAAACCTGACCAATAAGATTGATGGTACGGAAAGATCGGGATCGAATTTATATTCGAGAACCATTCCGACCAACAAATATGTGAAGACGTCGATTGAAGACGGAGCAGGTGAAGACCGTGGATCTTCATAAACGGAAGGACTACTTGTTGAATTTCTCTGGCTTGCAACCAGAGTTATTTGATTTGTGATTCTGTCGTGGTTAAAATCTACGGATTGCAAGGACTGCTCGCTACTGATCCATGGGGAGATTCCTATATTGGATGCAGTAGGAGAGTGTCTTCGGTTCATCCTGTTCCTGGATGACTTGTATGGACGAATGTCAGACAAAGTATTTCCAAAGGATTACGTACGTTGATTTCTTTGAACGTGTCATAGTTGGTTAGCTCCCAACTATAGTATTTTTGTGGACGTCAATTAGTGATATCTGACGGATCTGACAATGTGGCATTCAAAGTGAATGATGACCAGATGATCTAAAGGATAAATTCTAGCCTCAAACCTCATCAATTGGGAAATGACAAAAATCGGGCAGGCAGCATGGCTATGTGGGTCGCTCCCATTAGGGTGTATAATCACCTATCTAGAGAAATTCCATTTGCTTCTTTAATCTATGTTTCGATGCTGTCCCTTTTCGGGAGACGGTTGTTGATCCCAACCGTCGGTGATATACATTCGATACACTCAAGCGAAATGAGTGGTCGGTTATGTGTGGGCTGGGTTGCAAGACATTCTTGTTGAACCCAGTGTATTCGCCTCTAGAGATACACTATCAGTAGGTGGTCCCATACCTTGTCATAGTCGGAATCCAATTTCCAATAAGCGCCGCGATTTTGGTTTGTATACTATATATGTGGAGTGAAACACCCCACCTCCGTTAGGGTCACTCTCAAAGGGAATGCCCTAATTTTGGTGGAGGTTTATAAGTATAAGTCACAGATATACAAGACAGATATAAGAACACATATTTGTAAACAGCGGAAAAACAACAACTTTTATTTCATAAAAGCAAATACGTGCTACATCAACATCACCATAATTGTCTTACATCTTTTCCAAAAACATAACACTTTCATAATCTGTCTTGATTACATTATTTAAAGAAGCATAAATAAAACATAGATAAACTGCAAAGGCCCCATAGTGGTTGTCCAAAGCCATAGTTCAAGACGAAAAGGACCAAGCAATACATTTCTCTTCTTCAAGCTGGATGTTAAGGCTGGTCAAGCTGCTGTGTTCCCTCCCTGTGGACCTGGGGGGGGGGGGGGGGAACGGAAGAAAAGAAGACGAAAGAAAAGTAGAGTCAGACATAAAGCCTGAGTAAGTCTAGTACTATTTTGTCTATGAATAAAGAACTGGGTATGATAAGTATAAACAAGAAGTGGGAAGGTACTATAAACTTGGTTAAGTTGTCTAGGGTCGAATATACTATCGTACCCCTTGTTAATCTCTGAACCCATATAAACTAGTTCCCAACTGGCACCCCATAATCAGGGTGATGTGATCCATTCTATGATGATCGGCTCCTACTCGCATAGTTACATGTGTCTTACGGCCCCCGATGTTGTAGTTACCTATGCTGGTCCCACCATGGGGTGTATCAAGTCCCATAGTGGCAGCCCGACACAATCCTAGAATGCACAGGTATGCTACTGGTGTCCAGTGCCTTATTTTTCTGCGCCGGAGTGTGTGCACGCCCGCACCCCGTTAGAACCTACACTGCTACACCACCGCCGTCGATTTGACCTCTTACAATCATCCTAGTAATCGTGCCCCACCCTGCCTAGTTTCAGGGTATCCTGATACACCTTCTAGGGTTACTGCTGAAAAGGGTCCCCCGTTACTAGGTTTTCTATCTCTAGCCAACATGCTAAGTTGGTTAAGTGTTTCCTAACCTAACCCCCACCAGTCCGTTTAGTTTAGCATGTTCCATTTTGATTAAGTCTTTAGTTCACTTAATCCTAACAATCCTGACTCAGCCTTAATTGTCTTATTAAAGCCTTGACCTCTCACATTAGACAGGTATTGTTGTGGCTGCCTGTTGCCGGTTGGTTCCGGGCAGTCTTACGCCACAACTCAGTCTAACCTCGGGTCCTTATTGGGCTTCATGTTTAACCTCCCACATTGGATAGGTATTGTTGTGACTACTGGACAGCCGGGCGGTTCCGGGCAGGTTTACATCACAACTCAATCCAACCTTGGGTTAAACACATCGTATGTTCTACATTTACATATTTTGTCTTTCCTCTTTATTTTCTTATATGTAAATATTTGCGGCCCATTATTAAGTTAATGGTGTAAAGGTTACACCAATCATGGGCCCAACCCATACTTGAATTTGGGCCCTTCTATTTTATATTTTCATTCATTAGTAATTTTAACCCAATGTTATTTTCCCCCGTTTAACACGTCCGTTTATTATATATATGTTGGGCTTAGCCTTTTAAAGCCCAACTTAGCCATGCGAAAAGGGGAGGCTTAAAGCGTGATTACATACACAAAAAGGGGAATGTGAACGCATGAACTTGCAATATAACGTTGGAAATACAAAATAGAAACTGGTGTACTTGCATATTAGTGACATATACTTTGGTCATAAAGCATAAGTGACATGAATCAAACCATGTAAACTTGTAGTTAAGTTAAGAATATCACTATCGACACATAGGCTTAACTACAACATAAACCTATATTTTTATTCAGGCATAATGTCAAACATAAGCAAATCATGTTCATAAGACTACTACATGTTTACAAAGGTGCCTACTTTTGTGACTAATACAAAAGTATAGTTAAATTTGTTCACATAACCATGGCATAAATATTTCTAACATGAAATCATGATTTTTACTTTAGTCATGCAAACTTGCAAAAAGGGATTTTGAATCTAACCTAGCTATGTACCACATATGTCATCATATAATATAAACTTAACATGGATTTCAATTATGCCAAATATCAATCATAGCCTAGTCATATTCATAAGTTTGCAAATAGGTTTTCTAGTACAAAAGCATGTCTTAATAAATAGATCATGATGCCAAATTTTCAACATAATTTCATATGGACTATGATAACCCAAACTTATTCCAATTACTTCACAAAAATGATGTTTGTATAAAAATACACATTATGATGGCATAGTAGCAAAACCCCAAACTTGCATGAATTTCAATTAATCAACCACATACATGTAGCTTCAACATGGATTACATAATTTGCGAATATTCCAAACGTATACTTGCATAAAACTACCGCATGTAGTTTTTCATAATGAATAACATAATTTGAGAATATCCAAACGTATACAATATTCCAAATCGATAAGAATCATAGTAACGCACAAATATGAATTGCTTTATTGCCACAAATCAAGTATACAAACCAACACAATTATTAGTTCATACCAAAGTAATACTCTACTTACAATTGTATGGCGAACTCTCCAATTTAGGGTTTTGGAGATGCGATTCCTTGTTGATTTGATTTGTTTAGGTTGCTTTATGCCTTAGAATTTGCCTCCTAATTCTCTCTCCAATTGGTGGCTACTCTTAGTCGTTCCTCAGCAACATGGCGGCTTTGTTCTTATTTTTGAATGAATAGATTAGGGTTAGTCTAGGGTTGTTTTTATAGAGGTTATAAACTGATTAGGACCATTGATGTTGCTTGGATTGATCGTAGCCATTCATTCGCAAGAGAGACCAATTAGAGCCTGCCACCTAGCCCTAATGACAAAGCAGACCACAGAAAATCGACCAACATAGAATAGGCCAGGCAGGTTGGACTGGGCTCGACCTGGCTCTGGACCAGGTCGACATGCCTGTCGACAGCCCTGTCGACAGCCCTGTCGACCTGGCTAGACCAGGTCGACAGCCCTGTCGACCTGGGTGCATCAGGCGGCTGTTTTTCCGCCCTGGCCCATTGGGCCCGATTTTGGAATTTAAACTGTTTTATTCTGTTCGAATTTTAAATTTAATTCAGAAACTTCCGAAGGCCATATCTTCTTCATATGGACTCCGTTTTTCGAAAACTCGGACTCTATTTCGCGTATTTTTCCGAGACGAACGCAATGGCGTATCCCGTTTCCCTTAGTTCTTTGATTTAAAATTAATTATACTTTAATTTGTGAATTTCACAGTTATAGAATTCGGGGTGTTACATTCTCCCCCACTTAAAAGGATTTCGTCCCCGAAATCTTCAAGTTAGGAGGAATGTATATCCTAACATCCAATCATCCATCTACTCATCCATCAAACACGAGCATCCATTGTCCTTAAAAGACTTCTAATGCTTCATGATCATATGCGAAGTGTGTGTGTACATGTACTTATCAAATGCAAAATCAGGCGGTCTACTGATTCAGTTGACCTCCTTAATGCGAATTATGTAAGTGCCATGAATCCATTATGTATGCAAATTTTCCTATTCTTGATTCTACATGAGTGCACAATCATTCAATACAAATGCAACATCCATATGACAACACATTAAAGTTCAACCACATATGAATGCAAACATATATGCATATGCAATATGAAGTGACTGAGCCGATCTAAAACCTAGATTGTGTGTGTATATGCAACCACGAGCAACCACTAGCAATCACTTGCAACCACTTGCAACCATCATCCATAACATGTTTCAATTACATGTTTCCATCCAAAGGGGTTTCTACCTAAAAGATAAGGTCGAGGAAATATACCTAAAAAGATAGATAAAAGCGCAACTTAAGGAAAAGGAAAGATCAAGGATGTACCCTCGAACAGAAAAGGGTAGGCAGTGCGTATTCTAGCTTCAGTTTCCCAAGTCGCGTCTCCCTCGGCGTCGCTCCACTGAACTTTGACGAGCTTGACTTCACGGTTGCGTAGCTTCTTCACTTCCGTTTCTAATATGCGGGTTGGAACTTTTCTTATGGTTGCTTCGCGTTCCACTTCGGCCTCTTCGAGGTTATTTGGCTCTACCACTTCAGCAGACTCATGTAGACATTTTCGGAGATGTGAAACGTGAAAAACGTTGTGGACTCCAGCCAACTTCTCGGGTAGCTCTAATCTATATGCCATTTTCCCAATTTTCTCGATGATAGGGAATGGCCCTACGAACCTCGGTGCCAGTTTTCCTGTGGTTCCAAAACGAACAACGTTTCTTAGCGGTGATACCTTGAGAAAAACTCTGTCTCCAACCTCAAATTCAAGGTCGGTCCTTCTCTTTTCGGCATAGGACTTTTGTCTGTCTTTTTAGGTTGCAAACCCTCTTTCTTCCCTTGAGAGCTTTCTGCCTTTGACTCCTTCTTGCCCTTATCCTCTTCATTCAGCAATGCCATTTACACCAATCTTTCATACGTGGCTCCCATGGGTATATGGGTCATGGCCAAACTGTGTAATGGCTCATTCAACCCTTTGATGAAACGGAGAGCCTTCTTGTGCGGGGTGTTGACTAGGTCAAGCCCAAACCTAGCCAGCTCATCGAACTGATTCACATACTCTCTGACTGTCTTGTCCCCTTGCTTAAGAAATAAGAATTTTTCCAACTGCAAACTTCTTTCCGCATCTGAGAGAAATTTAGTCTCAAACCTTGCCCTAAAGTCCTCCCATGTCTCCACTGGTCTTTCAGCATTAGTGACTTCCCACCAGTAGGAAGCCTCGCCCTTCAGTAGCCACACTGCCAATTGTACTTTTTGTCTATCCTCTACCTCAAAGATGATAAATAGGTCCTCCGTTTCTTTCAGCCAATTTCTAGCTGCCACGAAGGACTCAGTTCCATGGAAATCCTTTCCCCCCATAGCTTTAAAATCTTTACATATCTTAGCAAATGTGTTTCCCCGTGGAGGAGGTAGAGGAAAAGGTGCTGCTGCAGCTGGATGATTTCCGGCAGCTGGGGGAGGAGGAATGGTAGGACCTGGCTGAGTGGCTCTTGCTTCTAAGAACCGTCTAAACCAACCAGGTATTGGCACCCCTTCCGGCAAGTTAAGATCTTCGGACATGCTGAAACAAAAAGGATAGATTCAAAACGAAGGATAAGAGATAGTACCTATGGCTTTGGGGAGTGGACTTTGCATTTTTAAAATAATATAATATTTTTATTTTAAAAATGCTTCTTTAAATTTCCTTTTTGAAAATAACTTTTCAAAACTTTTTATCTTATCTGGTAAACCTGGCTCTGATACCAAGTGAAACACCCCACCTCCGTTAGGGTCACTCTCAAAGGGAATGCCCTAATTTTGGTGGAGGTTTATAAGTATAAGTCACAGATATACAAGACAGATATAAGAACACATATTTGTAAACAGTGGAAAAACAACAACTTTTATTTCATAAAAGCAAATACGTGGTACATCAACATCACCATAATTGTCTTACATCTTTTCCAAAAACATAACACTTTCATAATCTGTCTTGATTACATTATTTAAAGAAGCATAAATAAAACATAGATAAACTGCAAAGGCGCCATAGTGGTTGTCCAAAGCCATAGTTCAAGACGAAAAGGACCAAGCAATACATTTCTCTTCTTCAAGCTGTATGTTAAGGCTGGTCAAGCTGCTGTGTTCCCTCCTTGTGGACCTGGGGGGGAAACAGAAGAAAAGAAGACGAAAGAAAAGTAGAGTCAGACATAAAGCCTGAGTAAGTCTAGTACTATTTTGTCTATGAATAAAGAACTGGGTATGATAAGTATAAACAAGAAGTGGGAAGGTACTATAAACTTGGTTAAGTTGTCTAGGGTCGAATATACTATCGTACCCCTTGTTAATCTCTGAACCCATATAAACTAGTTCCCAACTGGCACCCCATAATCAGGGTGATGTGATCCATTCTATGATGATCGGCTCCGACTCGCATAGTTACATGTGTCTTACGGCCCCCGATGTTGTAGTTACCTATGCTGGTCCCACCATGGGGTGTATCAAGTCCCATAGTGGCAGCCCGACACAATCCTAGAATGCACAGTTATGCTACTGGTGTCCAGTGCCTTATTTTTCTGCGCCGGAGTGTGTGCACGCCCGCACCCCGTTAGAACCTACACTGCTACACCACCGCCGTCGATTTGACCTCTTACAATCAGCCCAGTAATCGTGCCCCACCCTGCCTAGTTTCAGGGTATCCCGATACACCTTCTAGGGTTACTGCTGAAAAGGGTCCCCCGTTACTAGGTTTTCTATCTCTAGCCAACATGCTAAGTTGGTTAAGTGTTTCCTAACCTAACCCCCACCAGTCCGTTTAGTTTAGCATGTTCCATTTTGATTAAGTCTTTAGTTCACTTAATCCTAACAATCCTGACTCAGCCTTAATTGTCTTATTAAAGCCTTGACCTCTCACATTAGACAGGTATTGTTGTGGCTGCCTGTTGCCGGTTGGTTCCGGGCAGTCTTACGCCACAATAGTAGCAAAACCACATACCTGCATGAATTTCAATTAAACAACTACATACATGTAGCTTCAACATGAATTACATACTTTGCGAATATCCAAACGTATACTATATTCCAAATCGATAAGAATCATAGTAACGCACAAATATGAATTGCTTTATTGCCACAAATCAAGTATACAAACCAACACAATTATTTGTTCATACCAAAGTAATACTCTACTTACAATGGTGTGGCGAATTCTCCAATTTAGGGATTTTGGAGATGCGATTCCTTGTTGATTTGATTTGATTAAGTTGCTTTATGCTTTAGAATTTGCCTCCTAATCCTCTCTCCAATTGGTAGCTACTCTTAGTCGTTCCTCAGCAACATGGCGGCTTTGTTCTTATTTTTGAATGAATAGATTAGGGTTAGAAAACACTTAACCAACTTAGCATGTTGGCTAGAGATAGAAAACCTAGTAACGGGGGACCCTTTTCAGCAGTAACCCTAAAAGGTGTATCACGATACCCTGAAACTAGGCAGGGTGGGGCACGATTACTGGGCTGATTGTAAGAGGTCAAATCGACGGCGGTGGTGTAGCAGTGTAGGTTCTAACGGGGTGCGGGCGTGCACACACTCCAGCGCAGAAAAATAAAGCACTGGGCACCAGTAGCATACCTGTGCATTCTAAGGTTGTGTTGGGCCGCCGCCATGGGACTTGATACACCCCATGGTGGGACCAGCATAGGTAACTACAACATCGGGGGCCGTAAGACACATGTAACTATGCGAGTAGGAGCCGATCATCATAGAATGGATCACATCACCCTGATTATGGGGTGCCAATTGGAAACTAGTTTATATGGGTTCAGAGATTAGCATGGGGTACGATAGTATATTCGACCCTAGACAACTTAACCAAGTTTATAGTGCTTGCCACTTCTTGTTTATACTTATCACACCCAGTTCTTTATTCATAGACAGAATAGTACTAGACTTACTCAGGCTTTATGTCTGACTCTACTTTTCTTTCGTCTTCTTTTCTTCTGTTTCCCCCCCAGGTCCACAGGGAGGGAACACAGCAGCTTGACCAGCCTTAACATCCAGCTTGAAGAAGAGAAATGTACTGCTTGGACTTTTTCGCTTTGAACTATGGCTTTGGACAATCCACTATGGGGCTTTTGCAGTTTATCTATGTTTTATTTATGCTTCTTTAAATAATGTAATCAAGACAGATTATGAAAGTGTTATGTTATGTTTTTGGAAAAAAAATGTAAGACAATTATGGTGATGTTGTTGAAGCACGTATTTGCTTTTATGAAATAAAAGTTGTTGTTTTTCCGCTGTTTACAAATATGTGTTCTTATATCTGTCTTGTATATCTGTGACTTATACTTATAAACCTCCACCAAAGTTAGGGCATTCCCTTTGAGAGTGACCCTAACGGAGGTGGGGTGTTTCACTTGGTATCAGAGCAAGCGATAACGATTCGCGATACATGCGTGGGTAGAGTCTAGGGCCGTTTTTCATCCTTCTTCGTATTAAGTCTACTTTCTCTGAAGTCTCTAACACAATTCTCTAGCCTCCATTGCTCTCTTCTTCTAATTAAAAAATAAAAATGGCGTCGCTACTCTGCTAGAATCAAAACTAGAAGTCAATCAACATCATCCTAAATTCAAATTTGAGATAAAAGCTTCTGCAACAAATCTGTAACAACTAAAGTTCTTTCTTTAATCCAATCAAGGCAAGTACAGTTATTTTCCGCTATAAACGTTAATTATAATTTTGATATGTTTTTAATTCTGAATCTGAGATTGTATATATATTCTCTTCTGTCAGATCTGTTTTTCTGTGACTGTTCTGTATCCCTTTTCTTCTTTTCTGTTTCTATAGCCAGGCTACCACGAGCCTGTGCCTAATCTCATAAGAGATGAACGTATGAACGCAAATTTTGGGATAAATAATGAATGATGCGAAATTTGACAAGACTGAATTGAATGTATGACTTTAGGTCTGAGGCATAAAATATATTGGACATGTGACTTGGGATTGGATGCATAAATTTGACTATGAACATATAATTTATATATGTTGTATGCATAGTGTATGTTGTAATTTAGATCTGTAATTAATTAGAAAAGAAGATGAGCATATGTTGTAAACTAGATTTAGATCTATGCATATTCTGTAATAAAAGTCAAGATCTGATTTTTAGAAGATATAATTTAAAGATTTAGATTATTGGGTATATTTTGCATTATGATTCATGACTTGAAAAGAAGAAGGATATGGAAAGTTAGGTGTAAAGATTTACATTAATTAGGATATCTATTATTGTGATTACACATAAATAGGAATTTTTGGATATATGGCATGCATTGTAATTAATGATTATATTTGGTATAATTTACATGTAAAATGCTAGTTTAACAAAAATTGGAACATATGTTATAGGGTAAATTATGTCCATATTCTGCGCTATGTAAAGGTATGCAAACATGGAAGTATATGATCTTATTGTGAATCATGACAATTGTTTAGGCATATGAATTTAGGCCAATTTATGATTAGGCAAGGCATGTAAATAGAACCTTTAGAAATATTAAATTTGCTAAATATGCTAATTTGCCAAGTTGCCTAAACTGCTAGTTTTGTTATATGGCCTAGACTGCTACTTAGATTGAAATGCCTAATTTGTTAAATTTGTCGGTAGAAATGCCTAACCTGTTATATGCCAAAATCTGCTAAGTTGCTAAATCTGTTAAATCCGTTAAGTCATATAAAATCTGTTATCTGCTAAAGTCTGTTATCTGCTATGTTGATATAATCATCCTGTTATTGATATAATCTGAATTGGCATATATATTGGGCGTGCGCATAAACGGTAAATTATTAATTGGCCGCAAAGATAAACATGGCTAACTCGAGGTTAGAATGAGTTTGCGGCGTAATTCTGCCCGGAACCGCCCGGCACATCCAGTGGCCGCAAACAATAGGTTCTAATGTGAGAAGTTAGTCATAACCTGCTTAAGACACGAGGTTAGGTCTGGCTTGTGGCAGAAGTCTGCCCGGAACCGCCCGGCCCATCCAGCGGCCACAAGCTAGCGACCTAATGTGAGAGGTCTGGGCATTAATAATTAATTAATGCAAATCTAAGATAAGAATGACGTCTAAAACGTATTGGGGAAAATAGGGTTAAACCAACGGGATTAATAGGTGTAGTAAAACCCGTCCATGAACCTGTAGGCCCAATATAAAGTTAGACAAATCTGAAAAATCTGTACATCTGACCCGTTAGTCTGAAAACTTGTTAACTTAATTTGTGAACTAGTAAATCTGAATTCTGTATGTCTGAACTTGTAAACAAGTTAATCTGAAATCTGTTAGTCTGGGGACACAAGGTTAGGAGGGGAATTACTTGTGTCATCTGTTGTTTGGGACCCATATTAGTCAGTAACCCTTTCTGGTATCAAAACTTTGACCCAACAGTAAGTAGGGTCCGGGCACGCTTACTGAACTAATTATAAGAGGTTCATTCTGATAATGGCGAGGGGTGTTGATGGTGCGTTCCAACCGGGTCATGTGCGTGCATGGATCCCGGTCTTCCTCTGAGGATGTAAGACGCCGTGACATCTGTAAATAGGTCTGTGCCAATTGGTTGTCACTTTAGGGAGTGATACACCCTACTGTGGGGCCGACACAGGATATTTATGTATTAGGGAGCCGATCGCTTGGGGTAGGATTTTAGGGTACGCTTAGTTCTGTCTGTTTCTGTTGGTACCGTCTGTTTCTGTTGGGTGGTAACACCTGTCTGTTTCTGTGTGGTACCGTCTGTTCGGGTGGTAAAGGCCCATTACTAGTGTACACCTAATTCCACATTCTGTTTCCGTAGAGATAAATCTGTTTCTGCTTCTGTCTGTTTCTGATCGGGTAGTAAAGGCCCATTATTAGCATTCTGTTTCTGTTAAAGTATTCTGTACCTATTCCTGCTTCAATTTAGACATTAGGGAGACACCTAATTCTGCTATACTAGTATTAGTGCAGAGAAGTGTAAAACAATAGTTTATATCATTCTGTTTTTCTGTTATATCTGCTACACCTGTTATAGTTATCTCACATCCAGTTTTATGTTCATATCATATTATTATTATCTGTTCATATGCTGAAAGTCACTGGACTTGCCAGACTTTTTGTCTGACCCTTGTTGTTTCGCCTCCTTTCTTCCGTTTCTCCCCCCCAGGTTATCCAAGGAGGGAAATACTTTAGCTTGATCTGGATTTCTCTTTGCTTGAAGTGCTTAAAGTATGGCTTGGCTCTGTATAGCTTCCGTTCCATGGGGATTAAGATTTTAAACTATGCGTTTTGAAGGCTTTTGTACAAGACTGATATTTTGTACTTGAATTCTGAAATTGAAAGGATGTAAACATATTAATTTCTGTTTCCGCTGTAATAAAGTTAAAATTTTTCAAGTACTGTTTTATCTGTCTTGTAAGTTTCTGTTCTGTTTACTAAAATGCTCCACCAAAGTTAAGGCATTCCCTTTGTGAGTGACCTTAACGGAGGTGGGGTGTTACATGGAGCGTGAGATGCAAGCGTTCCGCTAGATTGGTATTTATTTGTATTTAGACATTATGATAATACGAGAATAAGTTATGATTTCAAAAATGTTTTGGGTTATAGTAAGGTAAAAACAGTTCGTGTTTATGTGTGGGCTGGTCTTACTATTATCCTTTGATTTCATAAAGGATTTTTCCAAAGTTAAACAAGTTGTTTGTGCTGTGAATTTATCACTGAAAGTATTCCAGACTGACCCGGTGTATTTTGCATTGCTTCAAATGTGCTCGGGTCAGACCGGGTGTATTTCCAGGTTAGGTTTCACTTGGAGTTTCAGGAGCTAAAAGTAGGAGGCTTCACCGTTAGATATATAAAGTTATTATTCCGCTGTGTTGGATATATGTTGTACTCTGATGATTTGTATGTATATACAGTTCTTTGTATAAAGATATTTGATATTATATTTTATTTGTTCCGCTGTGAGATTCTGATGTGGTGTTCTTCTTCTTTCTTCTATTCTAATATTTCTTTCTTTCTATTTCTCATCCTCTAACTTCTTTCTAATAACAATTTGGGATTCGATACTTGGGTTTGGCAAGTAATACGAGTTCGGTATTATTGTCAAAAATTCGAGCGTCGAGTTTTTCCCCGGGTCGTTACATCCTACGACCCAATTCTTCCACCAAATTCACCTTTTACTAATTCCTTTTCAAATCCATTCAACCATTTCCGCTTTGGAAATCTCATTTCAATTTCTCACTTTTACTTAATCCCATTTTTTTAGTAACGTTAATTTAAAATTAACGATATAACACCTTAAACCTCTTTTATGTAAATCCTGGTTTATTGTAAACTCTTTTCCTTAATTTACTTGTACTTAATTTAAATAATTAAGTAACATTTATTTCAAACTATCATATTCACTTAAAATTCTCTTCATAACTTTGTTATACAAATTCGGGTTTTGAAATATAAAACCCGTTTGTAATTCCCTTTCACCATTCAATTATATTTCATTTCAATTCCGATTACTTTTTAAATGAATTTCAACTAAAAAGTAATTCCCTAAATTATTATTAATCGGGATAATAATTTTCTTCGATCATTATCTACTTTAGTAGTTAATTTCTTTATTAACTAAAATAAATAGTAAATCCTTTTAAAAACTTTATTTAAATTTAAACAATATTCATTAAACTATTTTATTCAAACACGCTAATTTAATAATCAATCCCACTTAAAAACGGTCGATTTAATTAACTTAAAGTGCGGTTATTCCATTAACCGATTTTAATTAGTTCTCCCCTTTAAATTAATTAATAATATAATTAATTAAAATAATTCCCTTTAATTACTTATTAACAAAACACTTATCTAATTCAACGGTTGGGTTAATTTCTATTCACGAGTTTATAGATCTGATTAACATCAGAAGTTTACTTTATAAAATCAATTAATAGTTAATAATAAATAATAAGTATCTATTTTTCTTTTAATAAACTTTTATTCAAAATAATTATATTTCAATATTTATCTATAGTTATAAAATAACTTTTATAACTTTAGTTCTATCGATTCACGTGATGGTAAATCAATATAATCAAACCAATTTTTCTTAGGCCATTTACTGCCGATTACGCAACAAATATTGCCTGTTGGCTAAAACAAAACACAGGTTAAATTTTCAGTCAATGATCACTAATTAAATCAATCACCCAATCATGATAGTTCATATATGATAATATGAAAATAAATAATATATTTTGAAGAATCCCTTGGATCCCTCCAACCTGTTCTTCCACGTATCCAAAATGGTTATCTCAAATCAGATCATTCAGTTTCATTTAACTAATAACAATAAATAACACCATTAACATCAACCAATTCACAAGCAATTCATACAATTTAAACACGTTTATTTTATAAACGTGACCAATAAGGTAAGTTACCTTTATTGGGTCCAATCGTTAAAATAACGATTTGGTATTTTACTGAAATTAACAACAGTTTAATTTCATCAGTTAAATCAACCATTAAATATATAACTGGCGAACAGTCAATCATTAGCAACCAGAGCACACAAAAATAAAAACCCAATTTATATAAAATATAAATGGGAAGAACTGAGTGAGTTTAACACACCTTGATTTCCGTCGCCGCTAAAGAGGTTTAGGTTTCCGTTCCAATTAAACTAAACTAGTGTTTAATTTAACAATAAATCTCCAACAGCCTCCAGCACTGTCCAGAAAAATTCCAACATATCGTATTTGTCAATATGGTTCTGGTGCCTCTCGTTGGTCCAATTCTGTTAATATAAGCGAGGATTATAACCATTATAATATATGATTTAAATAACATAACCACTCTCCTTAATTAAACAATTTATTAACTTAATTACTTTTAAATTCGTAGTAACGAAGGCTGTTATTCGTTCCTTTCTGCTCGTTTGAAACAATTCCACCTACAACAGCCTTAAATCATGTTTAACACCTATATCAAATAGGTTATAATTATTTTTCTTAATTAAGAATTTATATGTTAATTATAAAATAAAGTTGAACTAATTACTTATATAATTACTGTCTTAAGCCGATAATCCCTTGTTTACTACGTTCTGCAATTTGTACCCTGTCTTCCCGATTTGGTTTGAACTTCGGCATTTCTTATAATTAACATTTCAACCCAATCGAATTTCCTTTATCAGCTTCCTTTGGCACCTTGGATTCGCAGAGTCCAGTTCATCCACATCAACAATTCACAGTATACCCATACTGTACTCAAACCCCGTGATCCCCTCTTCCTGTTTGTTTCAGACCGATAACCACTGTTCCTTGTATCCTCTCCTGTATTGTTTAAACTCAAGTTATACAATAGCTTAAGTGTTATAACTGATTTGATAAAGAGGTGATTAATTACTCAATTAAGGACAATACTCTTTGTTTTCACGTAAGAAACCAAGGCCAGTCTTCCTTCTTCTTCCTTCCAAAACAAACTCATCCACATTTAAAATATAAGGGCCGATATGTTTCAGCTTGGAAACAAATACACGGGTCCTTCGTGCTTCTTGTGCCAGGCATTTTCTTCCTTCCAATACTATTGCTCCCTTACGTTATGTTGTTACAGCCACAGGCCTTCATTCCTTTTCGAAACGCGGTGGCCCTCCTAGAACAACACCACACTCCTTAGCCTCTTTCCGCACACTCCCTCGATGATCGGTGTACGATCAGTCAGCGTTGGAGCATGCGTCTCGCCTCTGTCGACCGTCGTCCAGAACTACAACCGGTCTCTCTCTTCGATCCATCTGTTGTGGCCTCGAGACCGACACGACTATCGAACCCAACTGCGACTATCACAGTGAACAAATCCCCATCTTCACCGGTCAAAGTATAGATCTGGTTGGCCTTAACATTTTTGTAGTAAAGGTTCTGAGAGAAAATCAATGTGTTAAGAGATCAGAGGGGAAGGAAGATGTAACAATCCAGAAATTTTGAGCCAATTTAAAATTTTTAAACTGGCGATTTTAATGAATTTTGAATATTTAAAATGAATTATTTTAAATAATAACGACGAAAAGTACGTTTGAATCGATATTTGAAAATAAATATAGTTACTTTGAATTATAAACAAGGCCTGAAATGGCGCGGCAGTTTCAAAATTTCATTTCAAACTTTGATTGACTGTACCGGGTGCAAAATAAAACGGATTTTAGTGAAACTAAAAATATTTAAATCTGTTAGTGAATATCTTTCTAACGAATCTGAAAAATCGAAGTTTCATATCGGGAAGCAAAAGTTATGGCTAAATGAATTTTCAGAAAGGTCGTTATAGAGTTTAAATAGCCCGTGAAAATGGCCATTTTGCAAACGACCTCAGAATTCGATGAAACCACTTTTGTTGGATCCGGGATGTCAAATTATTGCTAGGTTTCAAATTTCATAATTTTTGAAGCTAGTATGTGAGCGTGGCAAAGGAAAATGTGTTTGGTCGATTTCTATTAAATTGGATTGACCAGAAAACGACCATTTTTCAAACAGTCTCAAAATTCGACGAAACAAGTTTCGTTAGGATCATATCGTCAATACGAAATTAGAAAATATTTTTTAGGAATTTTTAGAGTCCATATGTGGCCTCGGTAATTTAAAATTTGCGTTAAAATTATATATATATATATATATATATATATATATATATATATTGATTTATATTGTAAATTTAACGAAAATTGACCGTAATGATCGAATTTGCCTTTGTGACATATTCCATTGTGTTCAGAATGGGGGCATTTAGCTAGGACGACAGTCGTTGGGTTTGATTTGGAGTAGGGAATGATTAACTAGTAATTTTTTAATAAAATAATATTATAATTTATTATAAATATCCATTTTATGGGTCAAAACCCTAAATTCTGTTTGCCTCGGTCAACGCCCTTTACAGCAGCGCCCCCATCGCGATCGACGTCTGAAATCACCCAATCTTCCCTCCTCAAAATCTTCGAATCCAACACGAATTCGATAATGATTCTTCGGCCTAAATTATAGATCTCCTCAAGCTCTGTAAAATCATACGGGTTTGGTAGTTTATCGTGGAGGGATGGAGGAGATTGTGGCGCTCAAAGGCGCAGAGTTCGAGGTCAATTTCTGGCCGATGGGGAAGACCGAGGTGGCCGCCGTTCTTGGCGGTGGTGGGGGTTGTCACGGACTTCGATAGGGTGCACATGGATCGGGTTCAGGTCGCTTGAGGGTGGCGGCGTAGGCGATTGAAGGAAGCGATGTAATTGGGTTCGGTTTACAGAGAAGGGATCGGGGAAGAGAGATTAGCGGGGTGATTAATTAGAAAAGTAATTAAGGCTTTAAATTAATTATTTAATTTTAAAATGTTTAAATTTTTGTATCTAATTCAAATCAAAACAGAATTGGATGAGGTTCGGACCATTGGAACCGTAATTTCGAGCACTACGCAGTGCAACAGACTTGAATGGAAACAGGGCAAAACAGAATTACAGACAAATTCAAATCTGAATTGAATCCGAACAGTTCAGAAATTCAGAATAAAACTGACGGAGTGGAATCCAAAGTGAGAATTCTCTCACTTTATATTTTCTGAACAGTTATTTTTGTTGTAACTGCATATATGAACTGCTCCCCGTCGTCCACAGACCATGGACGACTTGTTTTATTGTATTCTGTGTGAAAATTGATCGTGATGTGAAATGAAATAAATTGATCATGATGTGAAATGAAATAAATTGATCGTGATGTGAAATGAAATATATATATATATATATATATATATATATATATATGTATATATATTGAAAAGTGAGAATATCGTGTAACAACCCGTAAAATCTGAACTAGTTTGAAAATTTTAGTTTGGCTATTTTAGTGAATTTAAAATATTGAAAATAAATATTTTAAATAATAACGACGAAAAGTAAGTTTGAATCGAAGTTAGAAAATAAATATAATTAATTCTAATTATAAACAAGGCCTGAAATGGCGCGGTAGTTTCAAAATTTGAATTCAAACTTTGACTGAACGTACCGGGTGCAAAATAAAACGGATTTTAGTGAAACCAAAAATATTTAAATCTGTTAGTGAATATCTTTCTAACGAATCTGAAAAATCGAAGTTTTGTAGCAGGAAGCAAACGTTATGGCCAAATGAATTTCAGAAAGGTCGCTATAGAATTTATACAGCCCGTGAAAATGGCCATTTTGCAAACGACCTCGGAATTCGACCAAACCACTTTTGTTGGATCCAGGATGTTAAATTATTTCTAGGTTTCAAATTTCATAATTTTTGAAGCTAGTATGTGAGCATGGAAAAGGAAAATGTGTTTGGTCGATTTCTGTTAAATTGGATCGACCAGAAAAGGGCCATTTTGCAAACGACCTCAGAATTCGGCGAAACTAGTTTTGTTGGGACCGTATCGTCAAAACATAGCTATATTTATTTTTCTGGAATTTTTCGAATCAGTTAGTGGCCCCAGCAAATTGAAATGTACGTTCAAAATAATTATTGAATGTTTTATATTTTAATTTGAAGGAAAACTGACTGAAACAGTCGAATAAGCCTACGAAACATATCCCATTGTGTTTGGAATGGGGGTATTTGGCTAGGGACGATAGTCGTTGGGTTTGGATTGGTGTTAGTATGTGGGGAGGGGTATTTTTGGATTTTTAAAATTTATAAATATAAAAAAATCTCATTGGGCCAAGTCATTCTCTCTCCCTGTAAGACTTACAGACCGACGACGGAAAGCATTCAATCCATTCTCTCCTCGTTTTATCCTCCTACACGCGTCAATAGCCTTCGATCCAGTTGAAGATTTTGAAGAGCTCGAGACGAGCTTCAAATCCATACCTGGTTTCGAATTTTTCGTTCAGAATTGGGGGAGAAATCGAGTTCGAAAATTTCGAACTTCAACCGGCCGCCGACGTCAGATCCGACCACCAACTGGGCCCCTCCGCCGTGCGCAGGTGCGCTGCTCCTCCCCCTTCGACACTGCATACCCCGATCCTCTTCAAGCGTCACAGATTTCGAGAAAAATCGAAACCTAATTTCGAAATTTTAGCTGAGGTACGACTGATTTTAATTTCAACTATATTATAGCACTTTAAAGCGCAACGGTTTTTGGTTTCACTGTAAAAATAATATCTTTTTCGTTTCTTGATGAAATTAAGTGAAACAAGAGACAGTGGACTCGTGTGGACGTCTTCTATATTCTAGAAGAGACCGCATATTTTTCTGAGCCTTTTGCTATTTTTGGTGGAGTGAAACCCAATGTGAGATTTCTGAATTATAAACGATATGGAAAACGATGATGTATAAATTATATAGTCGATGTATGAGTTATATAAGCGTTGTACACTTCATGAATAAGCGTTGTATAAGTTGTACGTTCGATCTATAAGTTATATATGCGTTGTAAAAATTATATATGTGTTGAAATAGAAGTGAAATATACTTATATATATATGTATATATATACGCCCCTTGTCCACAAACCATGGACGATATTTATTGGTTGTGATTGATGTGAAAATTGGTTGATAGCGAATGGTTGACTTGAATTGTTTGTGGTTGAAATTGATTGATTGTGGTTGAAAAATACCCGTTTGTGGTTGAGAATTATTTGGTTGAAACCACATAGGATTAGTTAGTGGAAAAGAAAAAAATATACATGCCGCCTATGTGCGAACTAGATGCATGAAATCCCCATTGTCAAAAGCTGCGAGGCTTTAAGCTAGAGCGAGGAGCCGTACTAGGGACGGCCCCGGTTTTAACTACCCTGCCGTTATGCTGCCGAAATTTTGAATAATATTCATGTGTTAGAATTATTTTCATGTGTTGAAACTATATTCATGTGTTGAAAAGGAATTCATGTGTTGAACGACATTCATGTTTAAATAAATTGTTTTAACAATAAAAATCACATTTTTATTGTATATATACGAACTATATTATGTATTCGTGTTTGAAATAAATTGTTTTATAATAAAAATCATATTTTTATCATCTATATGAATTATATAAAGTATTTGTGTTTTAAATAAATAGTTTTAACAATAAAAATCACATTTTTATTGTATATATACGAACTAGAGAAAACATTCATGTGTTGAATAGAAATTCATTCGTTGAATAGAAATTCATGTGTTGAATGGTATTCGTGTTTGAAATAAATTGTTTTATAATAAAAATCATATTTTTATCATCTATATGAACTATATAAAGTATTCGTGTTTTAAATAAATTGTTTTAACAATAAAAATCACATTTTTATTGTATATATACGAACTATAGAAAACATTTATGTGTTGAATAGAAATTCATTCGTTGAATAGAAATTCATGTGTTGAATGGTATTCGTATTTTGAAATCGAAACTTCAAACGAGTGTACCGGGAGATCCGACCGTCGGATTTTCCCAAAACTAGAACCGTTGGATTCGTTTCGAAAAGATCTTTCTAATGATATAAAATTTGTGAAGATCCAACGGTTAGATTTTCATATAAGTGTAAATCAAATCTAAAGAAAAACAGTGCCACGGCCACGTTATGGCCTGAAGCGTCGTTTGAATGAATTGGCTATTTTTAAATAAATAAAAATAGCGATAAATCATTATAAAATATTATAAACGATATGGAATGTGAAATTTAGAAACTAACTGAAGGTTAGCTAAGTCGAATGGTTTCCTGGGTTTTGATCTGATGTTGGTTTCGGCCTTCGGGGTTAATATTTGGGAAATCGTTCTCTTACTAATTTACGGTTAGTGAATGATGAATTGCAATGAGGCGTATGTCGTGTTTGTGTAGCACTTGTTTATTATATGCGCGAGTTGCTCAGAAAGACCGGGTTTATCCCATTCTGAATAACTGAATCGACGATAAGAAATCGATGATGAAGACGGTGATTGAAGACCGGAGACCTTCACCTCGGTTGGATGATAACTGATGTCCTGATTGGGAGGCATCCCGAAATATGGATAATGAGTGGTGATCGTCCAGACATACGTGGAGATTGATGGGTATGCGAGGTATATAGTGCCTCCGGTTTCGTTCAGACCCAGAACAGACTTGTAAACGGACTGTGTGTCTGACATCGGAATTCATTTTGTGTGATTGATAGCCATCAGTTGCATGGTGTGAATTGCCTATGTGGCATGCTAAGATGCAGTGATCAAGGCTTCTGTTGAAAAGCAAAGTCTTGTGGTTGATGGTCAAAGCACCTCCTGTGTGGCGTAGCTTTGTGTATAACGTGAATTCGCGAGCCTCACACCCCGGTATGAACCAGAAACGGGAGAGGACCTCAGGGAGGGCATGCATTTCCTTCTAGCTAGAGGTGGTGTCAGTACTTAAACTGGCTGACATTTATATTATTTTCACCTGTGTGGTTGTTGCTGTTGCGAGACGCCTCGGTTATATCGGTGACTACGTGAAGCCGATGGAGTCATTCGTTGGCTCATTTACGCCCCAAAGGGCGGGGAAACGTAGTGTTCAGGAAATTTAATCCACATCGGTGGACCAGCCCTGATGATCCAAGGGTCGATGCGCTCTGACCCTGAGACATGGGCTAGATTGTCTCGAAGTCGGTAAGGACTATCTTTTGCCTTGGTTCATGACGGAAATCCAATTTCCAAATACGACACCATGCGGTTTTGATTGTATATATATATATATATATATATATATATATATATATATATATGGCGACATGATATATGGTACCCATGCCGTCTATGATTGATAGTTATGATTGAAATTGTTTTCGAAACATATAAACACTAGTAATAATATCAAATGCTTTTGTTTTATTCATATCAAGCATATTTTGGCCATTATAAGGTAAAACTCTATCCTTCGGTTTGCGTTGCATTGTGTGATGGGAACTGGGTCCTATAATGGCTTCATTTTTGTAAAAAGAATTGCGATGTTTAAAAGATTTACTTGTTTTAAGCACTGGCAATCCAATGGAGTAAACCCGTTCTGCGAAAGTGGCGTGGTCCTATGATTAGCCATATTATAAATGTGTTAGGTAGATTTCTCATACCAGTCCCATGACTGACTCATAGTTTGTTTCACTTGGGTGCCCCTTTTTCTATACGGGCAGCCTTGTATTCAGGTTTTAGCAGGCTCTCTCTGGATAGCTGGAGCTGAAGATGGATTCCATCATTTATCTCTTTTATGCTGTTCAGCTCCTATTGTACATATTATGTTTGTTTTCCGCTGTAGACATTTATGTATAGCTGAACTGTATTTGTACTAAGTATGATCCTGTATACTGTGTTACTCTGATGATTACGTTTATCCAGTGTATTATTCGTTCATTATCTAGTGTATTTATTTATTTTTGTTCTGCTATTATCTGTTTATGTGTTATATTCCAAAGATTACACTTGCCACCGTCAGTACGGGGTTTGGGGTCGTCACATATCGTATATATTGAAAAGTCAAAATATCGTATATATTGAAAGTGAAAATATCGTATATATATTGAAAGTGAAAATATCATTGAAAGTGAAAATATCGTATATATTGAAAGTGAAAATATCGTATATATTGAAAGTGAAAATATCGTATATATGTTGAAAGTGAAAATATCGTATATATTGAAAGTGAAAATATCATATATATTGAAAAGTGAAAATATTATGGATATGAAAAGTGAAAATATTATATATATGAAAGGTGGAAATAATATATAAATATAAATATAAATATATAAATGAAAAGAAAATGATATATATGAAATGAAAACGATATATATGAAATGAAAATGATATATATATGAAATGTGAAAACGTTATATATATGAAATGTGAAAACGATGTATATATGAAATGAAAACGATATATATATATATATATATATATATATATATATATATATATATGAAATGTGAAAATGATTTGATTGTTGAAAATATAATTTTTAACATATATATATACTGTATAAAATTGTCGTGTATATGGAATATTCAATTTTGATTAGAAATTGAATATGAAGTTGAAATCATTTTGAAAACGAATTTAAAACGATTTATAAAATACGTTTTAAAAAGGAAATCGATGAAATATATTATATATATATAATATAATGGCCTGAATAGAACGCGCCGCGCTGTGGCAGTTCGTGAATTTCGACCATTAACTTCGAACGGACATTACGGGAGATCCGACCGTCGGATTCTCCTGAAACCGGGACCGTTGGGTTCGTATCGAAAAGAGCTTTCTAAGAACATGAAACATTTGAAATCTAACGGATGGATTTGGAATTATGTCTAAATCAAAATAGGAAAAGCTCGTTGTAAGCGAAGTTCGATGGCCGTTTGTGGAAATCGACTGTACGGGCCTTGATAAAATTATTAAAAATATCAATAATGTAACACCCCGTATGTTGAATAACTTACTATAATATAAAACAGGGAAGAATTGAATTTTAAAATCCGAATCAGGGGAAACGGGCTATGCCATTGCGTTCGTCTCGGAAAAATACGCGAAATAGAGTCCGAGTTTTCGAAAATCGGAGTCCGCATGACCCAGTTAAGGCCCGAAGAAGTTTCAGAAATTTTAAAACAGATTTTAAATATTAAAAATTTCAAATTTCAGAAGTGGCGGGAAAATTCCCGCCAGACTCAGGGAGTCGACCTGGGGGTCGACAGGGGTGTCGACCTGCCCACCAGGTCGACTAGGGTGTCGACCCTAGTGTCGACCTGGGGGTCGACCTCCCTGGTCGAGCCCAGGTGACCTGGGTGCACCAGTTTGGCTTTTGGGCTGTGTTTGGTGGCTAGGACGAGATCTGACGGCTCTAATCTGATTTAGGGTTAATCTAATGGCCTAAAACACCTAACTACTCTATAAATACACCCTAATACTACCCTAATTCATACTAAAAATAGATACAACGTCGTTATGCCGTCAAAATGCAACTTGAAGGAGCCTCCATCAAATTAAAGACGAAGATAGCTCCTCAAATCAACTTCTAATCAACTCTAGCAACTTAATCTTCTTCATAGGCGTGCTAATCAACAAGTTGTGAGTTTCTATAGCCTTAATGACCAATTGTTGAAATGATTATGATAGGATATAATGAGGTTATGGCTATGAATGTGGATCAATGCAAGTTATGTTATCATATGCTATGTGTTAATGATGTTATGCAAGTTATGCAAGTTATATGCTATGTGTTATGCAAGTTATGCAAGTTATATGCTATGCGATTATGGTGTTATGCAAGTTATGAAAGTCATATGCTAAGTGATTATGATGTTATGCAAGTTATACAAGCCATATGCTATGTGTTATGCAAGTTATGCAAGTCATATGCTATGTGATCATGATGTTATTCAAGTTATGCAAGTCATATGCTATGTGATCATGATGTTATGCAAGTTATGCAAGTCATATGCTAGGTGATCATGATGTTATGCAAGTTATGCAAGTTTTAGGCTATGTGTGCATGATGCTAGTTATGCAAATCACTATGATAAACATTGATCCATTATGACACCATGTTATGTAAGTTTGGTGTATGATTATATGCAAGTTCATACATGATATGTTATGCAAGTTTGGTGTATGATTATATGCAAGTTCATACATGATATGTTATGCAAGTTTGGTGTATGATTATATGCAAGTTCATACATGATATGTTATGCAAGTTTGGTGTATGATTATATGCAAGTTCATATATGACATTTTATGCATACCATAAAGTGGATGAACTGGTGTGAAGTTGGTATGATTATGGGGCTAATATTCATGTTAATGAAATGGTGTGAAGTTGGTATGATTATGCATACCATAAAGTGGATGGACATAATTGAGTCAATTATGTACATCGTTAAATTTGTAATTAATTAGGGATAATTAATACAAATTATCGGGGTGATTAATTAGGTGTAATTAATCAACTAAGACACGAGGTTGGACCCTTTTGTAGCATAAGACTGTCCGGAACCGACCGGCAAATCCAGCGGCTACAAATGATTGGCCCAATGTGAGAGGTCTTAGGCACAAACTTAATACGTGACAAGTGTAAAGACACGAGGTTAGACTCGGTTATGGCGTAAGGCTGCCCGGACCCGACCGGCAAATCCAGCTGCCATAAAAGATAGTCTAATGTGAGAGGTCTTTACAACGGTTACGTTCTTAATCAATTAAGAAACACTTAACCAGATAAGCATGTAGTGGGGCATGAGGGGTTAAGTGGGTGCCTTGGGTGGCATGTGGAAATCTAGTGGGTTGCCTTGGGTGGCAATAGAAAATACGATTAGAATACTTAACCAAAGTGGAACATGCAATTAAACATGATTAAAGGGTTAAGTAAGTGCCTTGGGTGGCATGGGGAAAATCTAGTGGTTGCCTTGGGTGGCAATAGAAAATACGATTAGAATACTTAACCAAAGTGGAACATGTAATTAAACATGATTAAAGGGTTAAGTAAGTGCCTTGGGTGGCGTGGGGAAAATCTAGTGGTTGCCTTGGGTGGCAATAGAAGATAAGATTAGAATACTTAACCAAAGTGGAACATGTAATTAAACATGATTAAAGGGTTAAACAAGTGCCTTGGGTGGCATGTGGAAATCAAGTAAGTGCCTTGGGTGACATGTGGGAATCTAATGGGTGCCTTGAGTGGCAATTGAAATATGATTAGATGACTTAACCAAACTTTAAACATGTAAGTGGGCATGATTATTAAAATGGGTTAATTGGGATACACTAGAAGGGACAAGCTTAGGTGGGTAGCTTGTGGGGGCCCATTTCAACCAGTAACCCATATGTATCTTATTGGGCTCGACCCATGTCGAGGACGGGACACGCGTACTGGGCTTGACTATAAGAGGCCAAAACGGGTTAGCGGTGGCAACGCAAGTCCAACGGGTTTCATATGCGTGTGTGGACCCGGGCTGGTAGGTAAGACGTTGTTGCATCGTGTAGGTATAAGCCGTGCACCATTGATTGTATCGGGTTGCCACTTTAGGGAGTGATACACCCCACTGTGGGGCCAGCACGGGTATCTACGTTAGGGAGCCGATCGAATGGTAGTAGTGGGTACACGTAGTGAAGATAGGGGCATACGGCACCTATGTAGTCAGCTAGGGGTACACGAAACTACTATTAAAATTACTAAGTTGTGGGTACACCTAGTGGAAATAGGGGCAGACGGCACCTATGTAGTCAGCTAGGGGTACATGAAACTACTATTAAAATTACTAAGTACACTTAGTGGGATCAACCTTTAAGTAGGAATTACCCTTGGGTGGGTAGATCTGGTGTAGTGCAGTGTAGGAATTACCCTTGGGTGGGTAGATCTGGTGTGGTGTAGAGTAGTATTTATCCTTGGGTGGATAGGCGCGTCTTTACCGTTATCTTAGTTCATCCTAAGTCTAGTTGGCTGCTTAGTGTAGTCATTTATCCCCAGTCGTACCGTACCAGGTTTATATCATACCCTAATTACTTTAGTGATTGTATTATTAAAGTTATAGGGCTCACTCAGACTTATGTCTGACCCCGTTGTTTTTATCTTTTTCCCCAACCCTCAGGTTCTCAGAGTGGGCCTAGCACTAGTGGGCTTTGATCAGATTGCTTTATCTATCTTTTGGAGCTTGGACCGTGATGTAAAGCCCAGCTTATCTTTTCTATTATGGCTATTAGTTATTAGTGGGATTATGTACTTTTGTTTTATCAAGATGGATATTATGTACTTGACTCTTGTTTATGGTTTAGTGATGTAACCAAACATGTTTTACTTTCCGCTGAAATGAAATGATGTTTTTAAATTCTCAAGTATTACTTATATCTGTCTTGTTGTAATTTTTCTGTTCTATATTCACTTAAGATACTCCACCGAAGTTAAGGCATCCCCTTAGTGAGTGACCTTAACGGGTGTGGGGTGTTACACGTGGTATCAGAGCGAAGGTTACCAGAACAGATAAAATTTTTAGAAAACTATTTTTCTAAAAACATTTTTGGAAGAAGTATTTTCAAAAACATGTTTTTAAGAGAAAAGTTTTTGAAAGAAAAGAACATAATCCCCAAGAGCCATATATCCTTCCTTCGATTCTTCGTTTTGAATCTCTTCCTCTTTCTCTTTTTGAATTTCCCCTCCGCGTATAGATGTCTTTTTAAGATAAATAAGGACTTCTGTATGAAGGACGGAAGAACCACTTCAAGGGACTAAGACGTTTGCCGGGCTAAGAAGTTAGTCCAAGGAGGTGGAGGGCTTATGGGTACCTCTAAGATGGACGAGAGAGGAAGGTTCAAATAGCTGTTAGGTAAATAAAGGACGAAACCTTATCGTGGTAAGAAGGCCATGAAAGGAGAATGCGAAGGGGAAGGCTAGTTGTTTTGGAGAAATAGGACCCCTTATTAGGGTTGTCCAAAGAGGTAAGGACGAAGTACAGGATCTTCTGGAGGGTAGATGCATTCCCTCACGACGGGTATACCTGATGGTGGTAGGACCGTCTAAGTTGAAATTTGGTTCTTTCGATCATCCTATTCGAACTTTATTCGACTCTGGCACATCACATTCGTTTATCTCATCATCATTAGTTCAGTCACTGCACCTAGACACCAATTTAGTAGATGATCCCTTGGTTGTTTCAAACCCAATAGGGGGCTCCACTTATTTGTCCATGATATGTTTGGGTTTGAAGATTTCTATACTTAGCGTTGAGTTTAGATGTGATGCTTTTGTTTTGGGCTTCACGGGCTATGGGTTGATTTTGGGCATGGACTGGTTATCCAGTAATGGTGCCATTCTTGATCTCGAAAGGAGAGTTGTTAGGCTTATGACCCGCTTGGGTAACACTCTCAAGATCACTTGTAATCCCATAGATTCTGTTATGCTAAGTTATCTTGAATCGCCTGACGCTTCGGTCGAGGGTTTGCGATCTGTTAGAGTGGTCCGGGAGTACTCGGATGAGTTCGAGGAGGTGAAGGGCTTACCTCCGAAGCGGGAGTTAGACTTTCGAATATATCTGGTGGATAATGCTAAACAAGTATCTTTGCCAGTGCGCCACATGGCTCCTTGTGAGAGGAGGAAACTCCATAAGTAAGTAGGGGAGTTGCTTGAGAAGGGGTTCATAAGACGAAGTATATCGGAGTGGGGTGCTCCAGTAGTTTTTGCCACGAAGGCGGATGGGTCCCTCAGACTTTGTGTAGACTATAGAGAACTCAACAAGCTCACAAAGAAGAATAGACACCCATTGCCAAAGATAGATGATCTTTTTGATCAGTTGGTTGGCGCCTCAGTGTTTCACAGTTGGACTTAGCCACGGGGTTTCATCAGTTGGGAGTGACTGAGGATAGTATAGAGAAGACCGCCTTTAGGACTCCGGATGGTTTCTATGAGTGGCTGGTGATGCCATTTGGTTTGACGAACGCCCCGCATACTTTGTTGATTTGATGAGTAGGGTGTTCAGGGAGTACCTAAATAACTTCATAGTGGTCTCTGTGGATGACATCTTAGTCTTTTCTAAAAGCGAAATAAGTTTTCGTATGTGCTTAATAGGTTAAGCAAAGCCAGTTATTTGATCAACGGTGGTTTTGGAGCGAGACTGGCAAGGACATCCAGAGTTGGACAAGTGCTTAATTATTTAGCCGTTTTTACTAGTATCATCTCAAGTAGGTCGTCTGAATTCGAAGGAGGTATCCCTTGGGTGTTTGTCTGATATTGGTTTAGGCCTTTGGGGCTTGCACTTGGGGGATGTCGAGTTTGACTAGGATGGTCTGCGTGAGAGATAGATAGATGTGACGATTTTGCATGGGAGAATATCCTGGTTTTCTCTAGAAGTGGAGAAAAGCATGCCCTACATCTTAGGGAGGTGTTGGAGACTCTTCGAGCGCATAGTCTTGAGACAGCAAAGGGTGGATGGAGTTCTTAGCATCCTATGATTTCGAGATAGCGTATACCCCTGGCAAGGGTAACGTGGTGGCAGGCGCCTTAAGCAGAAAAAGGTTGTCCTTGGGTCCGTTGTTCGTTGAACAATGAAAATTAGAATTTATCTCGATGTTTAATTTCAGACCTTCCGTTGACTTTGTACCTGATTAGCCAGCATCCTTAGAGGTCAGACCTACTCTTTTGGGGCGGATTGGCGAGGCACAGTGGGACGACCCACAGTTGGTTGAGTTGGTATAGAAGCTCATAAGGGGGGAATCGTATAGCCATTTGAGTAGGTACACCCTGGACGATAGGGGGGTGGTTGCGTAGAAGACGAGGGTTTGAGGAAGGCTATTCTTGATGATGCGCATCCTTCCAGGATGACCATTCATCCCGGTGGGGACAAGATGTACCAAGACATGAAGCGAGTTTTCTTTTGGGCCGGTATGAAGAAAGATGTGGCCTAGTATGTTGCTAGATGCTTGGTGTGCCAACAAGTGAAAGCGGAGCAAAAGAAACCAGGTGGGTTGCTTCACCCATTGGAAGTTCCGCAATGGAAGTGGGATAGTATCTCGATGGATTTTATTGATGGGTTACCTAGGTCGAGGAAGGGTAATACGGGAATTTGGGGTTGTGGTAGACAGACTTACTAAGAGTGCCCATTTCATACCCGTGAAGAGCAAGAGGACTGCTCCATGGCTAGCTTCGGTTTATCTTCGAGAAATAATTCGGTTGCATAGGGAACATGACATATTCCATGTGTCACATTTGAGGAAGTGCCTACATGAGACCGCAGAGGTGGTAGAGCCGAGCTTGCTTAGAGAAGTAGAGGTAGAGCGTGATGCGACTATTCGACGAGCTCCTACCCGCATCCTTGGGTCAGAGATTAGGAAGTTGAGAAACAGAGAGGTTCGACTAGTCAAAGTGCAAAGGGGAGAAGATAAGAGCAATGCTACTTGAGAGTCAGAAGCAAAGATGCGTTCATTGCACCCATTCCTTTTTGAGGGTATGTCTTTTAACTTCTCCTTTATCGTTTGTCTAGTACTTATCTTATCTTTAGTATGTCCTCTCATTAGTACCTTTGACCTTTAGATAGGGTAAACCTATGGTTGAAACATGTGTTTGAAACATGTTATGATTGATGGATACGTGTGGATACAAGTGTTTGCTAGTGGTTGCTCGTGGATGCATATACTCGCACTCTAGGCACTAGATCGGCTCAGTCACTTCATATTGCATATTGCATATAATTGTGTGTAGGTAGCTATATTAATGGATGTATAATGGTTGTGCTATCATATGGATGATGCATTTTGGTGGATGATTGTGCACTCATGTAGGAATAGTATGTGTCGACAGGTTTCTTTCGCATACATATTGGATGCATGGCACTATCATGGTTTGCATTAAGGAGGTCAACTAAATCAGTAGACCGCATGATTCTGCATTAGACAGGGAACATGTACACACACTTTTGCATATGTCCATACAGTATTAGAAACTTTAAGGACAATGGATGCCAGTGTTTGATGGTTTGAGTAGATGGTTGTTTAGATGGTAGGATACGTTCTTCTCGAATTAGAGATTTCGGGGACGAAATTCTTTAAGTAGGGGAGAATGTAACACCCCGTATGTTGAATAACTTACTATAATATAAAACAGGGCAGAATTAAATTTTAAAATCCGAATTAGGGGAAATGGGCTTTGCCATTGCGTTCGTCTCGGAAAAATACGCGAAATAGAGTCCGAGTTTTCGAAAATCGGAGTCCGTATGACCCAGTTAAGGCCCGAAGAAGTTTCAAAAAATTTAAAACAGATTTTAAATATTAAAAATTTCAAATTTCAGAAGTGGCGTGAAAATTCCCGCCAGACTCAGGGAGTCGACCTGGGGGTCGACAGGGGTGTCGACCTGCCCACCAGGTCGACTAGGGTGTCGACCCTAGTGTCGACCTGGGGGTCGACCTCCATGGTCGAGCCCAGGTGACCTGGGTGCACCAGTTTGGCTTTTGGGCTGTGTTTGGTGGCTAGGACGAGATCTGATGGCTCTAATCTGATTTAGGGTTAATCTAATGGCCTAAAACACCTAACTACTCTATAAATACACCCTAAGACTACCCTAATTCATACTAAAAATAGATACAATGTCGTTATGCCATCAAAATGCAACTTGAAGGAGCCTCCATCAAATTAAAGAGGAAGATAGCTTCTCAAATCAACTTCTAATCAACTCTAGCAACTTAATCTTCTTCATAGGAGTGCTAATCAACAAGTTGTGAGTTTCTATAGCCTTAATGACCAATTGTTGAAATGATTATGATAGGATATAATGAGGTTATGGCTATGAATGTGGATCAATGCAAGTTATGTTATCATATGCTATGTGTTAATGATGTTATGCAAGTTATGCAAGTTATATGCTATGTGTTATGCAAGTTATGCAAGTTATATGCTATGCGATTATGGTGTTATGCAATTTATGAAAGTCATATGCTAAGTGATTATGATGTTATGCAAGTTATGCAATCCATATGCTATGTGTTATGCAAGTTATGCAAGTCATATGCTATGTGATCATGATGTTATGCAAGTTATGCAAGTCATATGCTATGTGATCATGATGTTATGCAAGTTATGCAAGTCATATGCTAGGTGATCATGATGTTATGCAAGTTTTAGGCTATGTGTGCATGATTCTAGTTATGCAAATCACTATGATAAACATTGATTCATTATGACACCATGTTATGCAAGTTTGGTGTATGATTATATGCAAGTTCATACATGATATGTTATGCAAGTTTGGTGTATGATTATATGCAAGTTCATACATGATATGTTATGCAAGTTTGGTGTATGATTATATGCAAGTTCATACATGATATGTTATGCAAGTTTGGTGTATGATTATATGCAAGTTCATATATGACATTTTATGCAAGTTTGGTGTTTGATTATATGCAAGTAACATGTGCAAGTTTACATATTTAGATGATATGCATACATAAGCAAGTTAACCCTTTTGTATGTCATACATACATATGCAAGTTTACCCCTTTGTGTGACATAACTAGCTTATGCAAGTTACCCTCTTTATGACATATGTGATTCATGCAAGTTTGGGTTGGTTATTTACGCTAGTTGGGTTTGATGCTATATGCATGTTGACACCTTTAAAACCCATGTTGATGCTAATGTTATGCAAGTTGAACCCATTGATGTGTGATGAATCTTCCCTTTTAAGTATGTCATGTTGGCGAATTACGTGGGGAACGATGGGGCTAATATTCATGTTAATGAAATGGTGTGAAGTTGGTATGATTATGCATACCATAAAGTGGATGGACATAATTGAGTCAATTATGTACATCGTTAAATTTGTAATTAATTAGGGATAATTAATACAAATTATGGGGGTGATTAATTAGGTGTAATTAAACGACTAAGACACGAGGTTGGACCCTTTTGTAGCATAAGACTGCCCGGAACCGACCGACAAATCCAACGGCTACAAATGATTGGCCCAATGTGAGAGGTCATAGGCATAAAATTATTACGTGACAAGTGTAAAGATACGAGGTTAGACTCGGTTATGGCGTAAGGCTGCCCGGACCCGACCGGCAAATCCAGCTGCCATAAAAGATAGTCTAATGTGAGAGGTCCTTACAACGGTTACGTTCTTAATCAATTAAGAAACACTTAACCAGATAAGCATGTAGTGGGGCATGAGGGGTTAAGTGGGTGCCTTGGGTGGCATGTGGAAATCAAGTGGGTGCCTTGGGTGGCATGTGGAAATCTAGTGGGTTGCCTTGGGTGGCAATAGAAAATACGATTAGAATACTTAACCAAAGTGGAACATGTAGTTAAACATGATTAAAGGGTTAAGTAAGTGCCTTGGGTGGCATGGGGAAAATCTAGTGGTTGCCTTGGGTGGCAATAGAAAATACGATTAGAATACTTAACCAAAGTGGAACATGTAATTAAACATGATTAAAGGGTTAAGTAAGTACCTTGGGTGGCATGGGGAAAATCTAGTGGTTGCCTTGGGTGGCAATAGAAGATAAGATTAGAATACTTAAACAAAGTGGAACATGTAATTAAACATGATTAAAGGGTTAAGTAAGTGCCTTGGGTGGCATGTGGAAATCAAGTAAGTGCCTTGGGTGGCATGTGGGAATCTAATGGGTGCCTTGAGTGGCAATTGAAATATGATTAAATGACTTAACCAAACTTTAAACATGTAAGTGGGCATGATTATTAAAAAGGGTTAAGTGGGATACACTAGAAGGGACAAGCTTAGGTGGGTAGCTTGTGGGGGCCCATTTCAACCAGTAACCCATATGTATCTTATTGGGCTCGACCCATGTCGAGGACGGGACACGCGTACTGGGCTTGACTATAAGAGGCCAAAACAGGTTAGCGGTGGCAACGCAAGTCCAACGGGTTTCATATGCGTGTGTGGACCCGGGCTGGTAGGTAAGACGTTGTTGCATCGTGTAGGTATAAGCCGTGCACCATTGATTGTATCGAGTTGCCACTTTGGGGAGTGATACACCCCACTGTGGGGCCAGCACGGGTATCTACGTTAGGGAGCCGATCGAATGGGAGTAGTGGGTACACCTAGTGAAGATAGGGGTAGACGGCACCTATGTAGTCAGCTAGGGGTACACGAAACTACTATTAAAATTACTAAGTTGTGGGTACACCTAGTGGAGATAGGGGCAGACGGCACCTATGTAGTCAGCTAGGGGTACACGAAACTACTATTAAAATTACTAAGTACACTTAGTGTGATCAACCTTTAAGTAGGAATTACCCTTGGGTGGGTAGATCTGGTGTGGTGCAGTGTAGGAATTACCCTTGGGTGGGTAGATCTGGTGTGGTGTAGAGTAGTATTTATCCTTGGGTGGATAGGCACGTCTTTACCGTTATCTTAGTTCATCCTAAGTCTAGTTGGCTGGTTAGTGTAGTCATTTATCCCCAGTCGTACCGTACCAGGTTTATATCATACCCTAATTACTTTAATGATTGTATTGTTAAAGTTATAGGGCTCACTCAGACTTATGTCTGACCCCGTTGTTTTTATCTTTTCCCCCAACCCTCAGGTTCTCAGAGTGGGCCTAGCACTAGTGGGCTTTGATCAGATTGCTTTATCTATCTTTTGGAGCTTGGACCGTGATGTAAAGCCCAGCTTATCTTTTCTATTATGGCTATAAGTTATTAGTGGGATTGTGTACTTTTGTTTTATCAAGATGGATATTATGTACTTGACTCTTGTTTATGCTTTAGTGATGTAACCAAACATGTTTTACTTTCCGCTGAAATGAAATGATGTTTTTAAATTCTCAAGTATTACTTATATCTGTCTTGTTGTAATTTTTCTGTTCTATATTCACTTAAGATACTCCACCGAAGTTAAGGCATTCCCTTAGTGTGTGACCTTAACGGGTGTGGGGTGTTACAAATAATTAGTGTAAAATCATAATAAATGATTTGGAAAGAATTAGGCTGAAAAATCCCATATTTGAAAAGATAAAAATAGATTTTTATCGAAATGAACTAGTTATTAAGTAGAATAATAATTTATTTATTTTCAAATAAATAAATTGGGTTTGAAATGGTTTTAAAAATAACCAGAATTTCCAATATATGAATTGGAATGGATTTGAATCGAAATTATCCTCGGAATATTTCGATGTTGGATTTCGTGAATATACAGATATGGTTATGGAAATTTGAGAGATATATTAATATCGTTATTTCCAATACGATATTTGTTGGTTTTAGAATTTGATGTTGAATATAAGCCGATACTATTTTCTATTCAGAGCCTTGTGTTTAATATCAAATTGGATTTGGGGTTTGTCGTGAATGGTGTTTAAATGACATTAGTTCTTTAACCCGAGTAAAAGCAGGATTAATTTCCAAAAAGTAGAACAATCAATATGAAATGATTTTAGAGATGAAACCAATTGGAGTTAGAATAAATCTTTAATTAGATTTGAAAGAATGAATGGTGATTAAATTTACCAAAAACATGAGATGTGGTGTAAACCAAATATATGTGGTTGTTGATATTGATTGTGACTGATTGATTGTGTGAATGGTTCTTGACAAGTTTATGAGCAGAATATGCTTTTACGTTTAGCATTGGGTTGGGTTGAAAATATCTGTGTGCTAACGCCTTGTGAAACACTTCACGATTTGACGATAAGGTGTTTAGCGATGATGTGTTCATTTCAAATTTAATGAATGATTTTGAAATGATATATTTTTCTTAAGTGAAAAGGAATGTATTCCCGATTTTGGACAGGGAATGTTTTATAAAAAAAATGTTTTATAAAACAGAAAGGATTTCGAGGCCTAAAACCCGATGATTTCGAAATGATTTGGAAATGTATTATGGTTTTACATTGTAGTTCATTACATATTCGATTAGTTGCTATTAATGATGTATTTGTTTGGTGGCGGAGAATTTATTCTCTTGCTTAACACCCTTCTTTGAGACATACGAGCTCAAAGGTTATGTGATTAATAGTGACTGATCATATGTGTGAATTACTGATGTGAAGTACTATATTTTGAAAGTACTTGTGATTATTATGTTGTGAAATGATTTTCCCTACTTCGGGATATGAAATGATTTAGTATGTGGCTAAAGATTCGGGTAACCCTGAGACTAAAAGTATGGGTGAGAGGGCAGTGTATGCTCTCCATGTGTGGGAGGTGCATCGTCTGTGTAGCCTTCTCCTATGTGGGGTAGGTGCACATTTATATATATCGAGTTGCTAGATGCATACCCTTTGCCCTGTCGATGGGGAGCACGATATTTGGTTGCATACTTGTTTGTATGCGTTGTTATGTTTTGGAATTCACGTTTCCAAACGATTTGATTTGAGATCCCGAAGTGAAATCTACTTTGTTATAGAAAGTTAGATATGTATTTCAAATGATTTGAAATAAGAAATCGGGAATAAAATCCAAAGGAATAATTTCTGTAAATTGAATTGGATTTGGAAAATCTAAGTGTGGTGATTAATCTAAATGAGTAGATTGGGATATTGCATGTTGATTGATGCATAGTAGATCCATGTATCTATATTGATTGTTGTTTATACACTGCCATTCATGGGGGTAAACCCGTTCCGCGTTAGCGGCGTGGTCCTGTGATTTGCCTTATCATTTTATATAAGTTAATTTTAACTGTAGAGTTTCTCACACCAGTCCCATGACTGACCTGTAGTTTGTTTTTCCCTTGCAAACTCGGGTGCCCCTATTTTCCACACGGGCAGTCGAGTAGTTTATGTTGCAGATATATGAGTAGAATTCTGGATTGAAGCTTAAAGCTGTGTCCAGAGCATTGATAGTCTTCCGCTGCGTTAGTTAATTTGTTTCCGCTGTGCATTGTATTACATTTATTGAAAAAATCATCTTCTGCTGTATTGATTATATTTCGATATACTCTGATATTCTGTACTCTGATGTAACATTATTATGAAGTTTATAAAAGTCTTCTGTTATTTGCTCTGATGTGTTGCATACCCAGAGTTAGCGTATACGGGATTTGAACGGTCTTGATCGATTTAGCGATCGATTAGGTCCGAGCGAAATCCGTGTCATTACAGCTGGTATCAGAGCTTTGGTTAACTCAAATCTTTGGGGTGCAACTCGTTAGAACAGAATAAAAGACTCATCAAAGGTAGGATTAGTAATTTCCTATTGAAAAATCCTCATTAGAGATAGAATCAGTAGCATTCTAGAATGAGTAACTCGTTAGAGATGGGGTTCGAAATACCCTAGAACGAGTTGAGAGTGACGAGTTTATAAATAACGTATTTGTGATTATATATATAATCTGGTTTTAAAAATAGGATTTTTGAGTATATGTAAAGTTATATATTTGAAAAGTTAATCAAGAAATTGATTGTTGGTTGTTGTTTGATTACAATTGCATGCATATACATGTATATCCATTGAACATGTCATAGCAAGGAGGATAGAGAAGAGGAATAAAATTGTTTGCCCGACAAATAGGTACACGTTTATTGTATTTCTTGGGATTTGATGATTTTATGAGCCGATTGGCTGACCGCTTGGATTTTTCTTTTTCTTTTGGATTGGTGAGGGCCATGGGAGGCTATTTGAAATATCCCGAAGCTCCCCGTACAAAGGAGGTTATGGCGAAGTTTTTCAGAAATTTAGGGTGTTAGCCAATTTTTTGAAAAATTTGAAAAGTTCTTAGAAACTGAAAAAGTTGAAGAACTTAAGCTGTATAGAAAATAATGAAAGTTGAGTTAGTTTGTAAAACAACTTTCAGCCTCGTTCCTTTTCGGGGACGAAAAGTTTTAAGTGGGGGAGACTGTATCAACCCGGAAATTATGAGCCAATTTAAAAATTTTAAACTGGCGATTTTAATGAATTTTGAATATTTAAAATGAATTATTTTAAATAATAATGACAAAAAGTATGTTTGAATCAATATTTGAAAGTAAATATAATTACTTTGAATTATAAACAAGGCCTGAAATGGCGCGGCAGTTTCAAAATTTCATTTCAAACTTTGACTGACTGTACCGGGTGCAAAATAAAACGGATTTGAGTGAAACCAAAAATATTTAAATCTTTTAGTGAATATCTTTCTAACGAATCTGAAAAATCGAAGTTTCATATCGGGAAGCAAAAGTTATGGCTAAATGAATTTTCAGAAAGGTCGCTATAGAGTTTAAATAGCCCGTGAAAATGGCCATTTTGCAAATGACCTCAGAATTCGATGAAACCACTTTTGTTGGATCCGGGATGTCAAATTATTGATAGGTTTTAAATTTCATAATTTTTGAAGCTAGTTTGTGAGCGTGGCAAAGGAAAATGTGTTTGGTCGATTTCTATTAAATTGGATCGACCAGAAAAGGGCCATTTTTCAAACGGTCTCAGAATTCAACGAAACAAGTTTTGTTAGGACCATATCGTCAATACGAAGTTAGAAAATATTTTTCAGGAATTTTAGAGTCCGTATGTGGCCTCGATAATTTAAAATGTGCGTTAAAATTGAATATATACTGATTTATATTGTAAATTTAACAAAAACTGATCGTAACGATCGAATTGGCCTTTTTGACATATCCCATTGTTCGGAATAGGGGTATTTAGCTAGGGGCGACAGTCGTTGGGTTTGATTTGGAGTACGGAATGATTAACTAGTAATTGTTGAATAAAATAATATTATAATTTATTATAAATATCCATTTTATGGGTCAAAACCCTAAATTCTATTTGCCTCGGTCAATGCCCTTTACAGCAGCGCCCCCATCGCGATCGACGTCTGAAATCACCCAATCTTCCCTCCTCAAAATTTTCGAATCCAACACGAATTAGATAATGATTCTTCATCCTAAATTATAGATCTCCTCAAGCTCTGTAAAATCATACGGGTTTGGTACTTTATCGTGGAGGGATGGAGGAGTTTCTGGCGCTCAAAGGCGCAGAGTTCGAGGTCAATTTCTTGCTGATGGGGAAGACCGAGGTGGCTGCCTTTCTTGGTGGTGGTGGGGGTTGTCACGGACTTCGATGGGGTGCACATGGATCGAGTTTAGGTCGATTGAGGGTGGCGGCGTAGGTGATTGAAGGAAGCGACGTAATTGGGTTCGGTTTACAGAGAAGGGATCGGGGAAGAGAGATTAGCCGGGGTGATTAATTAGAAAAGTAATTAAGGCTTTAAATTAATTATTTAATTTTAAAATGTTTAAATCTTTGTATCTAATTCAAATCAAAACGGAATTGGATGAGGTTCGGACCATTGGTACCGTAATTTCGAGCACTACGCAGTGCAACAGATTGGAATGGAAACAGGGCAAAACAAAATTACAGACAAATTCAAATCTGAATTAAATCCGAACAGTTCAGAAATTCAGAATAAAACTGACGAAGTGGAATCCAAAGTGAGAATTCTCTCACTTTAAATTTTCTGTACAGTTATTTATTCTGTAACTGCATATATGAACTACTCCCCGTCGTCCACAGACCATGGACGACTTGTTTGATTGTATTCTATGTGAAAATTGATCGTGATGTGAAATGAAATAAATTGATCGTGATGTGAAATGAAATAAATTGATCATGATGTGAAATGAAATAAATTGATCGTTATGTGAAATGAAATAAATTGACCGTGATGTGAAATGAAATAAATAAATATATATATATGTATATATTGAAAAGTGAAAATATCGTATATATTGAAAAGTGAAAATATCGTATATATTGAAAGTGAAAATATCGTATATATATTGAAAGTGAAAATATCATATATATTGAAAGTGAAAATATCGTATATATTGAAAGTGAAAATATCGTATATATTGAAAGTGAAAATATCGTATCTATATTGAAAGTGAAAGTATCGTATATATTGAAAGTGAAAATATCATATATATATATATATTGAAAGTTAAAATATTATATATATGAAAAGTGAAAATATTATATATATGAATGGTGGAAATAATATATATATATATATATATATGAAATGAAAAAGATATATATGAAATGAAAACGATATATATGAAAAGAAAATGATATATATATATATATGAAATGTGAAAACGATATATATATGAAATGAAAACGATATATAAATGAAATGTGAAAACGATGTATATATGAAATGAAAACGATAGATATATATATGAAATGTGAAAATGATTTGATTGTTAAAAATATAATTTTTAACATATATATATATACTGTATAAAATTGTCGTGTATATGGAATATTCAATTTTGATTAGAAATTGAATATGAAGTTGAAATCATTTTGAAAATGAATTTAAAACGATTTATAAAATACGTTTTAAAAAGGAAATCGATGAAATATATATTATATATATAATATAATGGCCTGAAAAAAACGCGCCGCGCTGCGGCAGTTTGCGAATTTCGACCATTAACTTCGAATGGACATTACGGGAGATCCGACCGTCGGATTCTCCTGAAACTGGGACCGTTGGGTTCGTATCGAAAAGCGCTTTCTAACGAATATGATAAATTTGAAATCTAACGGTTGGATTTGGAATTATGTCTAAATCAAAATAGGAAATGGTCGGTGTAAGTGCAGTTCGATGGCCGTTTGTGGAAATCGACTGTACGTGCCTTGATAAAATTATTAAAAATATCAATAATTAGTGTAAAATCATAATAAATGATTTGGAAAGAATTGGGCTGAAAAATCCCATATTTGAAACGATAAAAATAAATTTTTATCGAAATGAACTAGTTATTAACTAGAATAATTATTATTTATTTTTAAATAAATAAATTGGAATTGAAATGGTTTTAAAAATAACCAGAATTTCTAATATATGAATTGGAATGGATTTGAATCAAAGTTATCTTTGGAATATTTTGATGTTGGATTAAGTGATTATACAGATATGGTTGTGGAAATTCGAAAGATATATTAATATCGTTATTTCCAATACGATATTTGTTGGTTTCAGAATTTGACGTTGAATATAAGCCGATACTATTTTCTATTCAGAGCCTTGTGTTTAATATTAAATTGGATTTGGGGTTTGTCGTGAACGGTGTTTAAATGACATTAGTTCTTTAACCCAAGTAAAAGCAGGATTAATTTCCAAAAAGTAGAACAATCAATATGAAATGATTTTAGAGATGAAACCAATTGGAGTTAGAATAAATCTTTAATTAGATTTGAAAGAATGAATGGTGATTAAATTTACCAAAAACATGAGAAGTGGTGTAAACCAAATATATGTGGTTGTTGATATTGATTGTGACTAATTGATTGTGTGAATGGTGCTCGACCAGTTTATGAGCAGAATAGGCTTTTACATTTAGCATTGGGTTGGGTTGAAAATATCTGTGTGCTAACGCCTTGTGAAACACTTCACGATTTGACGATAAGGTGTTTAGCGATGTTGTGTTCATTTCAAATTTAATGAATGATTTTGAAATGATATATTTTTCTTAAGTGAAAAGAAATGTATTCCTGATTTTGGACAGGGAATGTTTTATAAAACAGAAAGGATTTCGAGGCATAAAACCCGATGATTTCGAAATGATTTGGAAATGTATTATGGTTTTACATTGTAGTTCATCGCATATAAGATTAGTTGCTATTAATGATGTATCTGTTTGGTGGCGGAGAATTTATTCTCTTGCTTAACACCCTTCTTTGAGACGTACGAGATCAAAGGTTATGTGATTAATAGTGACTGATCATATGTGTGAATTACTGATGTGAAGTACTATATTTTGAAAGTACTTATGGTTATTATGTATTGAAATGATTTTCCCTACATCGGGGTATGAAATGATTTAGTATGTGGCTAAAGATTCGGGTAACCCTGAGACTAAAAGTTTGGGTGAGAGGGTGGTGTATGCTCTCCATGTGTGGGAGGTGCATCGTTGGTGTAGCCTGCTCCTATGTGGGGTAGGTGCACATTTATATATATCGAGTTGCTAGGTGCATACCCTTTGCCTTGTCGGCGGGGAGCACGATATTTGGTTGCATACTTGTTTGTATGCGTTGTTATGTTTGGAATTCACGTTTCCAAACGATTTGATTTGAGATCCCAAAGTGAAATCTACTTTGTTACAGAAAGATAGATATGTATTTCAAATGATTTGAAATAAGAAACCGGGAATAAAATCCAAAGGAATAATTTCTGTAAATTGAATTGGATTTGGAAAATCTAAGTGTGGTGATTAATCTAAATGGGTAGATTTGGATATTGCTTGTTGATTGATGCATAGTAGATCCATATCTCTATATTGATTGTTGTTTATATGCTGGCATTCATGGGGGTAAATCCGTTCCGCGTTAGTGGCGTGGTCCTGTGATTTGCCTTATCATTTTATATAAGTTAATTTTAACTGTAGAGTTTCTCACACCAGTCCCATGACTGACCTGTAGTTTGCTTTTCCCTTGCAAACTCGGGTGCCCCTATTTTCCACACGGGCAGTCGAGTAGTTTATGTTGCAGATATATGAGCAGGATTCTGGATTGAAGTTAAAAGCTATGTCCAGAGCATTGATAGTCTTCCGCTGTGTTAGTTTATTTGTTTCCGCTGTGCACTGTATTACATTTATTGGAAAAAATCATCTTCCGCTGTAGTGATTATATTTCAATATACTCTGATATTCTGTACTCTAATATAACATTATTATGATGTTTATAAAAGTCTTCTGTTATTTGTTCTGATGTGTTGCATACCCAGAGTTAGCGTATACGGGATTCGAACGGTCTTGATCGATTTAGCGATCGATTTGGTCCGAGCGAAATCCGTGTCGTTACAGAAGAAGAACATCCTATGTCGTTCATTTGTTTCCAGTGGCGGCTGTAAGAGAGTTTGACCTCAAATTCATTTTGACCAGTCTGATTTGGGTTTGGCATTTTATGGGTTTATATAGACAAGGGTTCCCAATAAAATATTATTAACTGAAACTTCACCGTGAAGTAACACGTGAAACTAACCCCAATCAACTTCTGTTTTCTGATAAAAAAACTAATCCTATCATAGAAAAATATTACGGACCTAATGGGATAGGTTTCGTCGAATTCCGACATCATTTGAAAAAAATTCCTTTATAAAACCAGCGAAAAACACGCGTTTAAATTTTCCACGATCACTAAAAAATCCAATTAACTTGAAACTTTGAAATCCTACAATATTAATTATTACGAATCCAACGGCACTAGTTTCGTTGCATTCTGAGACTGTTTCCCGGTAGGCTATTTTTATACGCACCGCAATGCCATTTTAGACACCAAATTACACGGTCTCCAAAAATAACAAACTATATACCTATCCTGACTATAATCGACGATACGAATTCAATGGAATTGGTTTCATGGCCTAATTCGACCATCTTCTCAAGTTACACTCAAATATCTCTCTATTGAATTAAATTAAATTAATTACGCGCTATAGAAATTTATTGGGCGTTTACGGCTACCATGGTCACATACGACATCGGTTTGCCATACAATTTAATACCGTACAATAATTTAACGTTACGGTCCCAATGAATCTGATTTCGTCGAAAACGGAGACCGTTTGCAAAATGGCTTTTTTAAAGGCCTATATTTTAATAACGATTTTCATAGCGATTATTTGAAAATTTGATTTGGCCAAAACTAACAATCTATAACCCGAAAATCTGAATTTTTCTCTCCTATATGAAAATTATCATCAATACGGTTCCAACATTTCTTGTTTCACAGAAATTCGACTTATATCGGACTTTGTATATTCAGTTGAAGTTCAAAACTCCATATTACGAACTACGGCACCATTTCGAGCTTGATTTATAATTATATAAATATATAACGTTCATATTTCATTTTAAATAACGAATTTAATATTAAAACCCATTAAATATTCCAAATATAATATTTAAAATAAATATTTGACTGCCAAAAATACAGGTCATTACAGCTCCGAATGCTCTTTTTATCTTATTACATGTATTAAACCCTTTCAAAGGTGTTTGAAGTTACTTTATTAATCAATTTTTTTTAGAGCATTCAAAGAAATCTACGAAGTTAAGATATAATATAACAATAATTCAATCATTACACTTGTATTATCTTAACTGGTCTAAACTGAATTTTTTTAATTAATGACTAAAGAAAGTACAAATATTTAAGTACGTTGATTCCTAGAAATCCATAAATTAATTTATGAATTAGGGTTTACATCTTAGAATTTTAGATACAATTGAGAGAATGAGGAAATCTACCCGAATTCTGGATACTTGGGGTCGTATTTATGTATGCGGTTTGACTCCTTCTCTGCCTAGAGCCTACGCCTTGATGCTTTCGCAAAAGTGAATCCGGAGGACTAGTAAAAGCAACTTTAATAATTTGCAACTTGTGCTTTAAGTCCGCTCTGGACAGGAAATGAGAAGTTTCGACCAAAAGTAAATCCTTTTAAGCGTTTTCTAGTAGACACCCATCGGGAAGCCTTCGGGTCAACCGAAAGGAGTCCTCTCGGTGAAAGATTTTGTGCTTGTATTAACAAAAATGTCTTCAATAGTCCCTTGCATTAAGAGCACCGAAGGGTTACTCTTTTTACGTTGTTGTTCCCCTTATGTGGGAGGGATTTCCTTTGGGATTATTTGGTCGCAACATCCCCTTTGAATGAATCAAAGGGTGCATTTCAGTTCAACAACCATGAATTAGTTTCACTTTGGTTTGCTCGAAGATTGTTGGTTTGGAAGATATGTATTTCGACTTTATCGAAAGGGCATTCTTTTGTTAAAATAAGTCTTTTACTCTTTCAATTTTCCCATGGATGTTGCTCGCGATAAAGTGCCTTTGGGTGGAGTGAAAGCTCTTTATTATTGATATCCCTTCACCTTATCTTTGCTCCCAATATCGTTGTGGTTATTTGGTACTAAGATATAGAATATTGAGTCATACTGACATATGGAACTATATAATTCTGATGAATTATACTAATGATTCAAGTGCTAGGTGCATTAGAAATGATGGTGTGCTTACAATTCTATGTGTACTTTTGTATAAATTTTATTTATTATATAATTTGTACATTTTATATTACTTATATAATAGTCTTATGTAGAAAATTATATTAATTAAATCTTATTTCATCAATTAATTTTATTTAATTAACATTTTAATTAAATATATATTAATATAACATGCAGGTTTAATATTCATTATGAATATTATAACCTTTATAGTATAAAATATATATCGTATATATGCAAGCATATACTATTTAACTAATTAAACTTTAATTTGTTCATTAATTAAACTAAACTATTTTAATTAGCTCATTTTAATTTTGGAAATCATAATAAATACATACATTTATACTTATGATGTCTTAAACATTTTAGGGAAGATAACATACTATACATGTATATAGTTCCCATTAAATAGAATATTTAATTTATTAATCATGTTAACAAATATAAAAATATCAAAATTATTTTCAAACTTCTTGAAATAACTAATTATATCATAACTTTTATAGTATGAGTATGTTTTATTTTAGATTTAACCTATGAATTCAAATTCTTTTATATTATTTTTAAAATAGATTTGAAAATGAGCTCGGGTCTCAATTCAAATTGGGTCTTTTCTATTAGGGACAAACTTTGGGCTTACATATTTGTTCAATCATGATCTTGTGCCAAGTATGGTACAATACTTGATTATGTAAGCTCAGCCTGAGATACTACCTTGCTAATTACTCTAATATCTAGGTTGTAAGCTTAATTAGTAAACCCTAATATGACTAATTAAACGACATAGACTATTGGGCTTGGATACCATTGTTGAATCTGAGCTGACTCACATTAGAAGTTATTGGTTAATTTCAAAAATAAATTCCCTTATTAGACCTATATTGAGCCTTGAAGTCGAATTTATTTAGAAAAATTATAAATTTTATTTCAAGAACTTATATATATAAGTATATTGGTAGAGTCGACCCTTTTTTATAGTGATCGCAAACACTTATTATTATAACAAATAATAATTACAAGAAATACAGGGTATTGACCGGATACCAACCTACTACAAATACTGTTTTTAAGGTGGACCATCGACCGTTATCCTATCTAAGTTATAACATTGGAGCTAGACACTACTTCTTGGGTACAAGTTACATCTCCACATAGGGAGAAAATTACATACAAGGTCAATTAAATAAGAGAAAAAAAAATGAAACTTATCAAAGGATAACTAGCAAACAAAATACACAAGCATAACCGAAGTACCATGACCAGAACAAGGGTTGTACAAGACAACTTCACATTGAATGGACCACACAACAAAGGCTGGAGTCCTTTTCTTGAGTGCCACACCAAAGCCTAGTCCACTGCTAAAGGACAAGAATGTTGTAACACCAACATTAGAAACCATCTTAGCAAGCAGGGAGAGGAGGTCCCACCATATCACATTCAAGAGTATGACCTGGGTTAGTAGTAGTAACCTGGAAAAAACCAAGGCTATCACCAGAATAGAACATCATTGGAGGTTGGATAAGGAAAGCAAAGATACATCCATTAAAATCAGCAAAGACAAGAGCGTACGCTTTACCCAGATTGCCGAAGAAAGGAAATGGAGGAGCAATAATGCCAACATGCCTAAACTCAAAACCAACCACAACAGAGCCCATTGACAAATCCCATTCAGACTAACCAAAGTGCTCGAAAACAGCAAACTCCTAAAACACAAAGGAATAATCCATAAACTCATATGCTAGAAAACCAACAACCAAAGATACACTACACTGCTAACAATTTGATTCCAACAAGACAACATCAACAATTACATTGAATATCAAATACCACAATCTAACCCATCACAGCCTAAACAAGAAAGCCAAGTATTCCATAACAGCTCACTAAGCAGAGACAAAGCACCACTTCCCCAAAGCAACTTGGTATATAAGGAAAGGGACTGAGCTACTAGCATCAAAGGAAGGTGAGACATGAAACCAAATCATGGAGTGAGAAGTTACTGCAAACCATTAATGCTCGACGAAGAAACAAAAACTCCCTGGACCGAGTAAGTCGAAAGCGCCACTAGAACAACCAGACAGACTAGCGTTAACTACACAGAAGAGCCCCCATACACCATTGCTATCACCAATCCTTGTGGCATAAGCCAGACAAACAGAGGACAAAAATCCACCTAGCAACGTATTGACCAAATTCACCAAGAAACCTCGTGTTGCACATTATAGGATGTTGAACAATAGGGTATATATGTAATCTACCTCTGTAGGAAACAGAAGAAAGCCTGAAAATTCCAAAAAGGCCACGATGCCTCAATAATGAGGGAAGTCAGGAGCGAGACAAGTAATCGGAGACAGGCGTGGAGAGGATCGTATATAAGAGGGGGTAAATAGGAGATAAGGGTTTAGATCTAATCTGTGAATAATTGAGGTTCGAAAAAGCATGTCCATAGACGAAAGCAAGGAGAGAGAGGGTGAGGGGAAGAGAACTAGAGAAACGAAAGAAGCGAAGACAGAGGTGAAAAAAGTGGCGATTTCTTAGAAGCGAAGGTAAGGGGGAACCCTTAAGCACTCCCAACAGAGTAGATTTGTGTGAAAGTGGCGAGAATCGATGCTTTTTATCCTCAACTTGTGTAACAACCCGAAAATCTGGGCCAGTTTAAAAATTTTATTTTGACAATTTTAGCGAATTTTGATTATTTAAAATGAATTATTTTAAATAATATCAACAAGAAATTTATTTTGAATAGAATTCGAACATATATATTATATACGTCGTCGTTAGAATATAAATAATTATTTTAAATTATAAATAGGATTGAAAATGGCGTGGTAGTTCGATAATTCGATTTCAAACTTCAAATGAATGTACCGGGTGCAAAATAAACCGGATTTTAGTGAAACCAAAAATATTAGAATCTATTTGAGAATATCTTTACAACGAATCCGAAAAATCAAAATTTCATAGCGGGAATCAAAAAATATGCCCAGTTGAAAATTCTGAATAGTCGCTATGGAATTCAGGCCCTTAAAAATGGAAATTTTGCAAACGACCTCGGATTTCGACGAAACCGCTTTTGTTGGATCCGCAGTGTCAAATTATTGTTAGATTCCAAATTTCATAATTTTTTGATTCAATATGTGAGCGTGGCAAAGGAAAACGCGTTTGACCAGTTTTAGTTGATTTTAATCGACTGGAAAATGGCCATTTTTCCAACGGTCTCAGAATTTGACGAAACTAGTTTTGTTAGGACCGTATCGTTAATACGAAGCTAGAAAATATTTTTCGGGAATTTTTCGAGCTCGTATGTGACCCCGGTAAATTGAAATGCGCGTTCAAATTCAATATATAGAGTTATATGTTGATTTTAACGGAAACTGATTGTAACGATCGAATCAGCCTACGATACATATTCCATTGTATTCGGAATGGGGGTAAATAGTTATGGACGACAGGCAGTGGGGCCTCGTTTAGAGGTCCTATGTAAAAGTCAACTTTTTGAATTTAAAATTAATAAAAAAATATATAATAACCTAACCCTTCTCTCTCCTTTCCTTTTATCAGCTGGCCCCCCTCTTTTTCTTGTTATCGTTCAGAAAAAAAAGAAAAAGGAAGAAAAAAAACAAAACCCACGAACGAAATCGAAGACCCCCCCCAGCGGAGTCGACCACCGCGAGACCCCCCCTTGCGCGCCACCGTCGAAGTCCTCCCCCTCCCCTCGTCAGATCGAAGACCCCCCCTCTGCCTCGACCGACGCGAAGACCCCCAAAGCCCGCCTGGACCACCGCACACCCCCAAACCCTAGGCCGCCGACCACCAGGGGCTCGCCACCACCGGCTGTAACATCCAGCGCCGCTTCTCCGATCACCCACGACCGCCTATGCCCCCTGCACGACAGAAAAACCAAACACAGTGAGTATTCCCTTCTTTTCTATTTTTAAATACATTGTTTTTATTTTAATTCAGTTTTTAATTTAAAATAGAAAAGGTTAGATTTTTTAAAATAGAAAAGGTTAGATTTTGTTTAAAATAGAAAAAGTTATATTTTTAAATTTGAAAAGGCGAAATATTTATTTTTTGAGAAGGAAAAATCTTTATTTTTGAAAAGGCGGAAACTTTATATAGAGAATAACGTGAAAAAATAGAATTTTTATCTATATAGTAGCTGTATAAAAATAGGATTTTTATATATTGAATACGAAGTAAAAATTCGATTTTTCTATATTGAATAGCGAAGTAAAAATTCGATTTTTCTATATTGAATAGCGAAGTAAAAATTCAATTTTTCTATATTGAATAGCAAAGTAAAAATTCGATTTTTATATATGGAATAGTAAAGTAAAAATTCGAGTTTACATATGTAGAGAATACGGGCAACGAAGATGACAAAAAGGCGAGAACGACGAAGATTTCTATAAATGAAGAGTCATGGTATTGGATAGCTATCGGTGAGAACTTCTCACCTTTTAACTTTGTTTTCTAGTTAAAATATATACTAGGATGCAGACGGTGTTTAGTAGCACCCAACACCCGTCGTCCACAGACCATGGACGACTTGTATGCTTGTTTGTTTGATTTTGATGTGTAGTTGATTGTGTGATGTGAAGTGAAATGGAATAAAATATTTATATAGTTAAAAAAAAATTTATAGTTAAAAATAAAATTTTTAACGTGTATATGAAATGAAATAAATAAAAATAAACAAATCGGACAATTTGTTTACACACACATTTGACCGATATTGATTGGGACGATAAATTTTACACATCGCCCAACTGCACAAATAAAATCTGTGTTTGATTGTTTGAAACCCCACACGGGTATTGGGATGATATTTGACGTACACTAATCCCGATCGTTTAGTTGTATGTCGATTGATTGATTGACGGACTGTTATAAGCGTTAAATATTTATATTTGATGCTTATACAGTGTAGAATGCACTTTGGATGATGGTTGATTATTCATTGTTGTTATTGTATACATGTGTTGTAGAAAACCCATATAATTAACATTATATGGTGATTGATTGGGCCTCATTCCAGTTTAGAAAAAGAAATATTTGTAAAAGAAATATTTGAATAGAAATATTTGAAATAGAAATATTCGAAATAGAATATTTGAAAATATGAATATATGAAGCCGTGTTGATTAGATTTACGCCATTTTGACGTGAACGATATTTATATCGATTTTATTCATTTTATAATGAATATCGAAAGTGATTTCAAAATCTGATTTTTCGAAAAGAATTGAAATTCAAATTGAAATTGAATATAAATGATTTCGTAATTGAAATTGAATATAAATGAATTCGAATTGAATATAAATGAATTCGAATTGAAATTGAATATAAATGAATTCGAATGGAAATTGAATATAAATGAATTCGAATGAATTCGAATTGAAATTGAATATAAATGAATTCGAATTGAAATTGAATATAAATGATTTCGAATTATAAATGATTTCGTAATTGAAATTGAATATAAATGAATTTGAATTGAAATTGAATATAAATGAATTCGAATTGAAATTGAATTGAAATGAATTTAAAACGAATTTATATTGGAAAAATTCAATTTAGATTTGAAATTGAATATGAAGTTGAAACCGTTTTGAAAATGAATTTAAAACGATTTATAAAGCACGTTTTGAATTGAAATCGACGAAGTATATATCATATATATTATATATATAATATAAATGGCCTGAATAGAACGCGCCGCGCCGCGGCAGTTCGCGAATTTCGACCATTGACTTCGAACGGATATTATGGGAGATCCGACCGTCGGATTCTCCTAAAACTGGAACCGTTGGGTTCGTATCGAAAAGAGCTTTCTAACGAATATTAGAAATTCAAAATCTAACAGTTGAATTTGGAGATACGTCCAAATCAAATTCGAAAAAGGTCGTTGTAAGTGCAGTTCGATGGCCGTTGATTGAAATCGACTGTACGGGCCTTGATAAAATTATTAAAAATAGTAATAATTTGTGTAAAATCATAAGAAATGATTTGGGAAAAATTGGGATGAAAAACTCCATATTTGAAAAGATAAAAATAGTTTTTTATCGAAATGAACTAATTTGAACTAGAATTATAATTCTATTTATTTTTAAATAAATAAATTGAATTTGAAATGGTATTGAAAATAACCAGAATTTCCAATAATTATATTGGAATGGATTTGAACCGGAATTGTCTTTGGATTATTTCGATGTTGGATTTTGTGATGATACAGAGATTGTTATGGGAATTTGAAAGATATATATATATATATATATATATATATATATATATATATATATATATATCGTTATCTCCAATACGATATTTGTTTGTCGTAGAATTTGATATTGAATATAAGCCGGTATATTTTCTATTCAGAGCCTTATGTTTAATATCAAATCTGATTTGGGTTTTTCGTGAATGGTGTCTTCATTAACACTGTTCTTGAACCCAGTTGAGAAAAGATTAATTTTTTTTATTTAGATTTAATGAAGTGTACCAATTAAATGATATTTGATTGGAATTGAATGGATATTGATTTTTAGGTTTATCATGGACAGTGTTTTAAATAACACTCGTTCTTTAACCAGATAATTAATGGAATGTGATTTTGGGTTTATCGTGAACCGTGTTTTTAAATGACACCGATTCTTTAACCCAGTTAACGATTAAAACTAAGTGGGGTTTTAATGAATCTTTAATTAGATTGAAATGATCGAGAATGGAGTATCACCAGTTTTGCTCCAGGCGATAGTTAAATCTTTAATTAGATTTGAACGTGAAATGGTAATTGAATTTACCGATAACACCGTGGTGTTAGATATGAAGTATTACCAGTTTTACTTCATGGGATGAATAGGTTGTGATTGGGAAATTTAAAACAAATGATTACTTCGGTAAGGTTCGTTAATCCCGACTAGTTTGAATTGATATTCAAAAACAGATTAAAGGATAAATTAAAGAATTTATCTTTGATAAAATTAATGGGAACCTTTCCCTATGAATGTGAAATTTAGAAACTAACTGTCGGTTAGCTAAGCAGAATGGTTTTCTAAATATTGATCTGATGTTGGTTTCGGCCTTCGGGGTTAATATTTGGGGAATTATTCTCTGGTTAATTTACGGTTAGTGACTGATGAATTGGAATGAGGCGTATGCTGTGTTTGTGTAACACTTATTTAAAATATACGCGAGTTATTCGGAAAGACCGGGTTTATCCCATTCTGAATAACTGATACGACGATAAGTCGAAGATGAAGACGATGGTCGAAGACCGGAGGTCTTCACGTCGTTTGGGTGATTACTGATGATCTTGATTGGGATGTACACCCAAGAAGATGGAAACAGTTGGTGATCGTCCAGACGTACATGGAGATCGATGGATATGCGGGGTACTAGGTGCCTCCGGTTTCGTTCAGACCCAGAACGAACTTGTAAATGGACAGTGTGTCTGACAATGGATTTTAGTCCGTGTGATTGATTTCTATTAAATATATATCTATTTGGCGACGGAGAATTTATTCTTTTGCTTAACGCCCTTCTTTGAGACGTACGAGCTCAGGGGTTATATATTGATGGATATCAAACGCATGGAGTGAGCGGCCTGTGTGGCATGCCTAAGTGGCAATTGATCGAGACTTCTATTGAAAAGCAAAGTCTTGTGGTGATGATCAAAGCACAGCCTGTGTGGCACAGCTTTGTGTAACGTGAATTCGCGAGCCTCGCACCCCGGTTGTGAACCAAAAAAGGGAGAGAACCCCAGGGAGGGCATGCGTTTCTTTCTAGCTAGGGTGGTGTCAGTGACCTACCAGCCCTTACCTTTATATACTTTTCACCTATGTGGTTGTTGCTGTTGCGAGGCGCCTCGGTTAGATCGGACGATCTGGGTCCGATGGAGCCATTCATTGGCTCATTTGCGCCCCAAAGGGCGGGGAAACGTAGTGTTCAGGCATTTTAATCCACATCGGTGGACCGGCCCTGACGATCCAAGGGTCACTCGAGCTCTGATCCTGAGACATGGTAGGCTAGATTGTCTCGAATCGGTTGAGGACTATCTTTTGCCTCGGTTCATAGATGGAAATCCAACTTCCAAATACGTGATTTTATTGTTTTAATTGTAGAACTAGTATGGCGACGTGATATATGGTACCCATGCCGCCTATGATTGATACTTATGATTTGAAGTTGTTTTATACACTATGCACTTATAATAGTATCAAATGATCCGTTTTAAGCGTATCAAGCATTCTTTGGCTGTTATAAGGTAAAAATCCTATCCTCCGGCTTGCGTTGCATTGTGTGATGGGAACTGGGTCTTATAATAGCTTCATTTTTCCTTATTTAGCATTGCGCTGTTTGTTTTATGCACTTGTATTCTTGGGAGGAAACCGTGTTATACGGCGTGGTCCCTTGATTTACCTAACTTTAAAACAAAGATTAATAACTGTTTTAGTTCTCACACCAGTCCCATGACTGACCTAGAGTTTATTGTTTTAACCTAAACTCTGGGTGCCCTTATTTTGACAAACGCAGCTAGTAGTTTTGGTTTTGCAGATTTATATTCACAGGATCCTGGTTTACAGCTGGAACGATATCCGGAAAGCTTTGTATCCGTATATCTCATTCTAGTTGTGTATTGTATTATTTTCCGCTGCTATGTAATGTATTGTAATCTCTGATAATTTTCTGTGTAATGTTTATTCATTTATAATCTGTATATTCTTGTAATCTGATGCATTGTTGTACTATACAATGAAATGTTCTTCCATCTGCGTTCTATTTTGTCGTGTTCTCAAAACGATCAGGCATTTCGAACGGTCTGGGTCGGTTTAGCGATTGGTTCGGACCGAGTGAAATTCCTTTTCGTCACATTTGGTATCAGAGATTTGGTTTACAAAGCTTAGAGAACAGGTAACATTAGAACCTTACGAAAGAATTCATCAGATATTGGATTAGTAAAATCCAATGAGAATGACTCGTTATAGATGGGATCAGTAGTATCCTAGAACGAGTGTGAAGAGTATATTTTTAAAATGAAAACAAATTTTGTTTTGAAAATTTAAATCAACTATTCGTATTTGATTATTTATTCTATATTGATCGGGATAATCCAATATATAAGATTTTGCATATATGTCTTGCAAACGTGTATTCGAAATTTTAATATACTGGATAGTTATAGAATCATACTCTAGTTGCCCGGGGGTAATTCTGGTGATGGGGCACCATCGCCAGTATTTATTTTCGAGTTTCGAAAGTGAGATTTCTATATATTTCCTATTGACTGGTGTGAGAACCGAAACTAGATAGGGCTTATTGTTGTGATTTGGCATCAAAAATCTGATTTTTGACTATATATCAAAGTTATGCATTTCAAAAGCTAATCAACTAATAGATTGATGGTTGTGTTGTTGATTATTGGTTGATTAATTAAAATTTGTAGTATATAGCCAATTTGATCAAATATTGAGTTGTATTGAAAATTGGTCGCATTTTCTTGCATATACATGCACTTTCATTGAACAGGTCATAGTAAGGAGGCTAGAGCAGAGAAATAAAATTGTTTGCCCGACAAATAGGTACATGTTTATCATAATTTACTATTTTGTTTGGGTGATGATGATTTTATGAGCCGATTGGCTAGCCGCTTAGCTTTTTCTTTTTCTTTTTGAGATCAGAAGGCCTATATGGAAATTTCGGGATTTTCCCGTGGCTCCCGGTGCAGGGGAGGTTATGGCGAAATTTTTCGAAAATTTAGGGTGTTAGCCAAATTTTAGAAGAATTTGAAAATTCTCAGAAACTAAAAAGTTGGAGAATGGAAGCCAAATCAAACGTAGAGTTGATTAATCAAACCACTTTCGACTTTGTTCCTTTTCGAGGACGAAAAGTTTTAAGTGGGGGAGATCGTAACAACCCGAAAATCTGGGCCAGTTTAAATTTTTTTATTTTGACAATTTTAGCGAATTTTGATTATTTAAAATGAATTATTTTAAATAATATCGACGAGAAATTTATTTTGAATAGAATTCGAACGTATATATTATATACGTCGTCGTTAGAATATAAATAATTATTTTAAATTATAAATAGGATTGAAAATGGCGTGGTAGTTCGATAATTCGATTTCAAACTTCAAATGAATGTACCGGGTGCAAAATAAACCGGATTTTAGTGAAACCAAAAATATTAGAATCTATTTGAGAATATCTTTACAACGAATCCGAAAAATCAAAATTTCATAGCGGGAATCAAAAGATATGCCCAGTTGAAAATTCTGAATAGTCGCTATGGAATTCAGGCCCTTAAAAATGGAAATTTTGCAAACGACCTCGGATTTCGACGAAACCGCTTTTGTTGGATCCGCATTGTCAAATTATTCCTAGATTCCAAATTTCATAATTTTTCGATTCAATATGTGAGCGTGGCAAAGGAAAACGCGTTTGACCAGTTTTAGTTGATTTTAATCGACTGGAAAATGGCCATTTTTCCAACGGTCTCAGAATTCGACGAAACTAGTTTTGTTAGGACCATATCGTTAATACGAAGCTAGAAAATATTTTTTTGGAATTTTTCGAGCTCGTATGTGACTCCGGTAAATTGAAATGCGCGTTCAAATTCAATATATAGAGTTATATGTTGATTTTAACGGAAACTGATTGTAACGATCGAATCAGCCTACGATACATATCCCATTGTGTTCGGAATGTAGGTAAATAGCTATGGACGACATGCGATGGGCCTCGTTTAGAGGTCGTATGTAAAAGTCAACTTTTTGAATTTAAAATTAATAAAAAAATATATAATAACCTAACCCTTCTCACTCCTTTCCTTTTATCTGCTGGCCCCCCCTCTTTTTCTCGTTATCGTTCAGAAAAACAAAACAAAACCCACGAACGAAATCGAAGACCCCCCCCCCCCCCAGCGGCGCCGACCACCGCGAGACCCCCCCTACGCGACACCGTCGAAGTCCTCCCCACCTCGTCAGATCGAAGACCCCCCTACCTCGACCGACGCGAAGCCCCCAAACCCCGCCTGGGCCACCGCACCCCCCCAAACCCTAGGCCGTCGACCACCAGGAGCTCGCCACCACCGGCTGCAACCTCCAGCGCTGCTTCTCCGATCACCCACGACCGCCTATGCACCCTGCACGACAGAAAAACCAAACACAGTGAGTATTCCCTTCTTTTCTATTTTTAAATACATTGTTTTTATTTTAATTCAGTTTTTAATTTAAAATAGAAAAGGTTAGATTTTTTAAAATAGAAAAGGTTAGATTTTTTTTTAAAATAGAAAAGGTTAGATTTTTAAATTTGAAAAGACGAAATCTTTATTTTTGAAAAGGCGAAATCTTTATTTTTGAAAAGGCGGAAACTTTATATAGAGAATAGCGTGAAAAAATAGAATTTTTATCTATATAGTAGCGGTATAAAAATAGGATTTTTATATATTGAATAGCGAAGTAAAAATTCGATTTTTCTATATTGAATAGCGAAGTAAAAATTCGATTTTTCTATATTGAATAGCGAAGTAAAAATTCGATTTTTATATATGGAATAGTAAAGTAAAAATTCGATTTTTACATATGTAGAGAATACGGGCAACGAAGATGACAAAAAGGCGAGAACGACGAAGATTTCTATAAATGAAGACTCGTGGTATTGGATAGCTATCGGTGAGAGCTTCTCACCTTTTAACTTTGTTTTCTAGTTAAAATATATACTAGGATGCAGATGGTGTTTAGTAGCACCCGACACCCGTCGTCCACAGACCATGGACGACTTGTATGCTTGTTTGTTTGATTTTGATGTGTAGTTGATTATGTGATGTGAAGTGAAATGGAATAAAATATTTATATAGTTAAAATTATTTTATAGTTAAAAATAAAAAATTTAACGTGTATATGAAATGAAATAAATATAAATAAACAAATCGGACGATTTGTTTATATACACACATTTGACTGATATTGATTGGGACGATAAATTTTACACATCGCCCAACTGCACAAATAAAATCTGTGTTTGATTGTTTGAAACCCCACACGGGTATCGGGATGATATTTGACGTACACTAATCCCGATAGTTTAGTTGTATGTCGATTGATTGATTGACAGACTGTTATAAGCATTAAATATTTATATTTGATGCTTATACAGTGTAGAATGCACTTTGGATGATGGTTGATTATTCATTGTTGTTATTGTATACATGTGTTGTAGAAAAGCCATATAATTAACATTATATGGTGATTGATTGGGCCTCATTCCAGTTTAGAAAAAGAAATATTTGTAAAAGAAATATTTGAATAGAAATATTTGAAATAGAAATATTTGAAATAGAATATTTGAAAATATGGATATATGAAGCCGTGTTGATAAGATTTACGCCATTTTGACGTGAACGATATTTATATCGATTTTATTCATTTTATAATGAATATCGAAAGTGATTTCAAAATGTGATTTTTCGAAAAGAATTGAAATTCAAATTGAAATTGAATATAAATGATTTCGTAATTGAAATTGAATATAAATGAATTCGAATTGAAATTGAATATAAATGAATTCGAATTGAAATTGAATATAAATGAATTCGAATGGAAATTGAATACAAATGAATTCGAATGAATTCGAATTGAAATTGAATATAAATGAATTCGAATTGAAATTGAATATAAATGATTTCGAATTATAAATGATTTCGTAATTGAAATTGAATATAAATGAATTTGAATTGAAATTGAATATAAATGAATTCGAATTGAAATTGAATTGAAATCGATTTGAAATGAATTTAAAACGAATTTATATTGGAAAATTCAATTTAGATTTGAAATTGAATATGAAGTTGAAACCGTTTTGAAAATGAATTTAAAACGATTTATAAAGCACGTTTTGAATTGAAATCGACGAAGTATATATTATATATATTATATATATAATATAAATGGCCTGAATAGAACGCGCCGCGCCGCGGCAGTTCGCGAATTTTGACCATTGACTTCGAATAGATATTATGGAAGATCCGACCATCGGATTCTCCTAAAACCAGAACTGTTGGTTTCGTATCGAAAAGAGCTTTCTAACGAATATTAGAAATTCAAAATCTAATGGTTGGATTTGGAGATATGTCCAAATCAAATTCGAAAAAGGTCACTGTAAGTGCAGTTCGATGGCCGTTGATGGAAATCGACTGTACGGGCCTTGATAAAATTATTAAAAATAGTAATAATTTGTGTAAAATCATAAGAAATGATTTGGAAAAAATTGGGATGAAAAACTCCATATTTGAAAAGATAAAAATTGATTTTTATCGAAATGAACTAATTTTGAACTAGAATTATAATTCTATTTATTTTTAAATAAATAAATTGAATTTGAAATGGTTTTGAAAATAACCAGAATTTCCAATAATTATATTGGAATGGATTTGAATCGGAATTTTCTTTGGATTATTTCGATGTTGGATTTTGTGATGATACAGAGATTGTTATGGGAATTTGAAAGATATATATATATATATATATCGTTATCTCCAATACGATATTTGTTAGTCGTAGAATTTGATATTGAATATAAGCCGGTATATTTTCTATTCAGAGCCTTGTGTTTAATATCAAATGTGATTTGGGTTTGTCGTGAATGGTGTCTTCATTAACACTGTTCTTGAACCCAGTTGTGAAAAGATTAAATCTTTTTATTTAGATTTAATGAAGTGTACCAATTAAATGATATTTGATTGGAATTGAATGGATATTGATTTTTGGGTTTATCGTGGACATTGTTTTAAATAACACTCGTTCTTTAACCCGATAATTAATGGAATGTGATTTTGGGTTTATCGTGAACCGTGTTTTTAAATGACACCGATTCTTTAACCCAGTTAACGATTAAAACTAAGTGGGGTTTTAATGAATCTTTAATTAGATTGAAATGATCGAGAATGGAGTATCACCAGTTTTGCTCCAGGCGATAGTTAAATCTTTAATTAGATTTGAACGTGAAATGGTAATTGAATTTACCGATAACACCGTGGTGTTAGATATGAAGTATTACCAGTTTTACTTCATGGGATGAATAGGTTGGGATTGGGAAATTTAAAACAAATGATTACTTCGGTAAGGTTCGTTAATCCCGACTAGTTTGAATTGATATTCAAAAATAGATTAAAGGATAAATTAAAGAATTTCTCTTTGATAAAATTAATGGGAACCTTTCCCTATGAATGTGAAATTTAGAAACTAATTGTCGGTTAGCTAAGCAGAATGGTTTTCTGGATATTGATCTGATGTTGGTTTCGGCCTTCGGGGTTAATATTTGGGGAATTATTCTCTGGTTAATTTACTGTTAGTGACTGATGAATTGGAATGAGGCGTATGCTATGTTTGTGTAACACTTATTTAAAATATACGCGAGTTATTCGGAAATACCGGGTTTATCCCATTCTGAATAACTGATACGACGATAAGTCGAACATGAAGACGATGGTCGAAGACCGGAGGTCTTCACGTCGTTTGGGTGATCACTGATGATCTTGATTGGGATGTACACCGAAGAAGATGGAAACAGTTGGTGATCGTCCAGACGTACACAAATATCGATGGATATGCGGGGTACTAGGTGCCTCCGGTTTCGTTCAGACCCAGAACGAACTTGTAAATGGATAGTGTGTCTGACATTAGATTTTAGTCCGTGTGATTGATTTCTATTAAATATATATCTGTTTGGCGGCGGAGAATTTATTCTTTTGCTTAATGCCCTTCTTTGAGACGTACGAGATCAGGGGTTATATATTGATGGATATCAAATGCATGGAGTGAACGGCCTGTGTGGCATGCCCAAGTGGCAATTGATCGAGACTTCTATTGAAAAGCAAAGTCTTGTGGTGATGATCAAAGCACAGCCTGTGCGGCACAACTTTGTGTAACGTGAATTCGCGAGCCTCGCACCCCGGTTGTGAACCAAAAACGGGAGAGGACCTCAGGGAGGGCATGCGTTTCTTTCTAGCTAGGGTGGTGTCAGTGACCTACCAGCCCTGACATTTATATACTTTTCATCTATGTGGTTGTTGATGTTGCGAGGCGCCTCGGTTAGATCGGACGATCCGGGTCCGATGGAGCCATTCGTTGGCTCATTTGCGCCCCAAAGGGCAGGGAAACGTAGTGTTCAAGCATTTTAATCCACATCGGTGGACCGGCCCTGACGATCCAAGGGTCACTCGAGCTCTGATCCTGAGACATGGTAGGCTAGATTGTCTCGAATCGGTTGAGGACTATCTTTTGCCTCGGTTCATAGATGGAAATCCATCTTCCAAATACGTGATTTTGCGGTTTTAATTGTAGAACTAGTATGGCGACATGATATATGGTACCCATGCCGCCTATGATTGATACTTATGATTTGAAGTTGTTTTATACACTATGCACTTATAATAGTATCAAATGATCTGTTTTAAGCGTATCAAGCATTCTTTGGCTATTATAAGTTAAAAACCCTATCCTCCGGCTTGCGTTGCATTGTGTGATGGGAACTGGGTCTTATAATAGCTTCATTTTTCCTTATTTAGCATTGCGCTGTTTGTTTTATGCACTTGTATTCTTGGGAGGAAACCTGTTCCGTGTTATACGGCGTGGTCCCTTGATTTACCTAACTTTAAAACAAAGATTAATAACTGTTTTAGTTCTCACACCAGTCCCATGACTGACCTAGAGTTTATTGTTTTAACCTAAACTCTGGGTGCCCTTATTTTGACACGGGCAGCTAGTAGTTTTGGTTTTGCAGATTTATATTCACAGGATCCTGGTTTACAGCTGGAACGATATCCGGAAAGCTTTGTATCCGTATATCTCATTCTAGTTGTGTATTGTATTATTTTCCGCTGCTATGTAATGTAATGTAATCTCTGATATTTTTCTGTTTAATATTTGTTCATTTATACTCTGTATATTCTTGTAATCTGATGCATTGTTGTAATATACAATGAAATGTTCTTTCGTCTGCGTTCTATTTTGTCGTGTTCTCAAAACGATCAGGCGTTTCGAACGGTCTGGGTCGGTTTGGCGACTGGTTCGGACCGAGCGAATTCCTTTTCGTCACAACTTGTGCTAGAGCAATGTAAGTTCTAGCGTGAGGAAGGAGAAAGAGTGGGGATTCCTCACGCTTATTTTTCTGAGTGGGGATCCTAAACGGTGAACTGAACACTGTATTGGGACCGTAAAGCAAAAAAAAATAAAAAATAGAATCAGTCACCACACGGGAAATTGTTCCCCGTTTAGCAGTTTTTTTGTTTTTTTCTTCTTCTTCCCCACTCACTGTTGGGTGAGTGCGGATTATTCCCACTTTTTTTTTTGCTCCTCACCTCTGAATCGACGCTAGTGCTGTAAGTTCTCTTAATGCCATTAACAGATGCTTTCTCGAACCGTAAACCTTCGTAAATTATATTATTTTATCTGAACTTATAAATATATTGTTTTATTCAATTTATTGACATATAAATATATATTTATATATACACATCTGTATCATATACAAATGTGTATGCTTGTTCATGTGTAATATGTAAGTCGGTGAAAGGTATAACAAGTGCATGTATAGAAGTTAAGTTTTACGTTGCAACAGACATGTTGACTTGCTTGGTATATATTGTATATTATCCATATATATGCATGTCTTCAAATTTATTACTTATATAAATATTATATATAAGTATATACTGGTTTTTCTTAAATAATTTTATCAATCTAAAAATAGTTAAAATATATATATATATATTTATTTATATTTGTTTATATGTATATATTATATATAATTGTCTCCTATAATTAAATATAAGCATGTTGTTATAATTAGTATTAAAATAATACATTTTATATTTAGTTATTGTTATTATTTCTAAATTATGAACCTAATATATATGAGATGACCCGCACCTGCCGGCCGGCTTAGACTGAACAAGAAGGCGGATTGCTTTGAGAACACGACTCATCAGAACACAAACAGGAGACCATTTCATTGTTATTACAACAATTCATGTCAGAGTACAAGATATCAGAGTACAAATAAATAATATACAACGGAAAAAAAATTAGAGATTTTAAATTACATAATAGCAGAAATATAATACATAAATATAATGTGCAACGGAAAACATTAACTACCACAACTGAAAGAAATACACGGATACAAAACTTTCCGAATATAGCTCCAGCCGTAATCCAGGGTCCTGTGAAAAGAATTATCTGCAAACCAAAACTACTTGCTGCCTGTGTGGAAAATATGGGCACCCAGAGTTTAGGTGGAAACAATAAACTCCGAGTCAGTCATGTGACTGGTGTTAGAACTAAAAACAGTTATTAACTTTAATTTAAAGTTGGGTAAATCAAGAGACCACGCCGTATAACACGAAACTGATTTCCTCCACATGAATACCAATTTAAAAATAAACAACGCAATGCTTTTTGAAAAATGAAGTCACTATAAGACTCAGGTCCTATCACACAATGCGAACACAAACCAGAGGATAGAGTTTTACAGTATAATGGCCAAATATGCTTGGTACAAAAAATTTATCTTTTGTTATTGTTATAAGTGAAGAAATGAACTTCAAATATAAATGTATCAATTATAGATGACATAGTACCCCATCCCACTATGTCGCCATACATGTTTACAACTAAAACCGAAAGTCGTGTATTAGAAATTGGATTCTATCTATGAACCAAGGCTCGGGATCGTCCTTCCGTTTCGAGACACTCTAGCCCGTGCCTTAGGACTCACTCGCAAGTGCACGTGGAGCGGTAGGGCCGGTCCATACGTAACGTCTGTGGAATAGTAATTCCTGAGCAATACGTTTCCCTGCCCTACGGGGAATAAAATCTAGTCAGTATGTCGACCATCAAGGCCTTTTAGTCGGCCATATCCAAGGTACCTAGCTATCCATCAACCACATAAGTAATTTGTCGGGGCTCCATACCATGACATCACTCCTAGCTAGAAAGAAATGCATGTCCTCCCTAAGGTCCTCTCCTGTTTTTGGTTCACACCGAGGAACGAGGCTCGTGAATTAACGTTATAAACAAAGCTATGCTACTTAAAGCTGTGCTTTGATCATCATCCACATTGTCATTTGCATTTTATCATGCCACATCGTCAATCCATACCATACCATTGATTTCTTCCAATATATAACCCTAAGCTCGTACATTTCAGAGAATGGTGTTAAGCAAGAGAATAAATTCTCCTCCACCAAACAATTATATATTTAGAAGAGACCAATAATATAGCACACAAACAATGTCAAACACGATTCATTTACAAGTCCGTTCTAGGTCTGAACGAAACCGAAGACACCTTATTCCTCATCCCATATGTCCAATACTAGAGAGAGGCCCTCGCATATCCGGTCGATCTCCAAGTACGTTTGGACGATCACCACTTATTACCTTGTCTTGGGTGTATAGTCCAATCAAGACATTAGTAATCATCCAAATGATGTGAAGATCTCCTGTCTTCAACTACCGTCTACTTCGACTTTAAGTCGTCGTATCAGTTATTCAAAATGGGTTAAACCTGGTCTTTTCGAATAACTCGCGTATCTTACAATCAAGTGCTATAATAACACATCATATGCCTCATTCCAATCCAGAATATTCTTTTAATCAAATATTCATTACATTGGGAATCATTCCCATAAATCTTACCAAATATTTAATTCATTTAAACCTCTTGTTTAAATCTTTCTTTGAAAACCATTGCAAAAGATTTTGTATTATCTTTTTACAATCTTAAACCAAATCAAGGTTTATCAAACTAGTCGGGATTATCGAGCCTTACCAAAGTAATAATTTATTTTATTCTACAAATCCCAACATATTCATCCCATGAAGCAAAACTGGTAGTATTTCATATCTAACACCCACTATGTTATCGGTAAAATTAATTACCATTTCATGTTTCAAATCTAATTAAAGATTTAACTATAGCATGGAGTGAAACTGGTAGCACTCCATTCTCGATCATTTCCTTGAATTCGGTAAATTTAATTACCTCATTCACATTCCATTCTAATTATAGATTCATTAAAACTCCAATTGGTTTTAATCTCAAAAATCATTATTCAATGATTTATTCAACTTAGTAAATTAATCATTTCTTTAACTGGGTTAAAGAACAAATGTCATTTTAAACATCGCTCACGATAAACCCAAAATCATCTTCCATCAAAATGGAATCTTCACGGAAACCATAATAGTATATAATCGATATAAATTTCCGTATATGACTAATACTATAAGTGGAATAACGACAAAGCCTTTTAAATACCATAAATAGTAACTGTCTTCCTTTACAGGAGTTCATCTCGATTATTAAATCGAATTCCATTCAATTCCAATTTAATATATTAAATTGGAAAACTTTACTTTGGGAAATTCCATTAATCTTAATTAAAAGAATATAGATTCCAAATCATAACTTCACTGTTAATTGGGTCAAAGAACAAATGTTATTTAAAACATTGTTCACGATAAACCAAAAATCAACTTTCATTTCAATTCCAATTAAATTAATTAATTGGTAAACTTCTCTAAATCTCAATTAAAAGATTTATTCTATTCTCAACCGGTTTTAAGAACAGTGTTATTGAAGACAACATTCACGACAAAACCAAAATCTAATTTGATATTAAATACATGGCTCTGAATAGAAATCATATCGACTTATATTCAATATTAAATTCTGAAACCAACAGGTATCGTTTTGGGAATAATGATACATATATCTTCCAAATTCCTCAACAATATCCGTATAATCACGGAATCCAATATCAAAATATTTTGAACACTATTCCATTAAAACTCAATTCAATTTTTATATTGGAAACTTCTGTTTAGATTAAAACCATTCACAATTCCTTTCAGTTCTTTATTCTAGTTGTTAACTAGTTCATTCAGATAAATATCTTTTATCTTTCAAAAATTTGGAATATTTAATCCAAAATCTTTTTAAATCATTTAATATGATTTAACACAACTTATCCGTATTTTTAATAATTTTAATATGGCCATTTCAGTAAATTTTCATATACTGTCATCGAACTACATTTACAACGACCTTTTCCTAAACTGATTTGGACATATTTTAAAATCTAACCATTAGATTTCAAATCTCTTATTATTATTTTTAAAGCTCTTTTCGATACGAACCCAATGGTTCTGATTTTAGGATAATCAGAAAGTCGGATCTTCCGTTGCGTCCATTCAAAGCCAATGGTCAAAATTCGCGAATGGTCGCTGCGTGATACGTTCTGTTCAGGCCATTTAAATATATATAATATATTTCGTCGATTTACATTCAAAATGTAATTTATAAAATGTTTATAAATTCATTTTAAAAATGATTCCAACTTCCATTTCAATTTTAAATCAAAGTTGAATATTCCATATCATTGTAATATTAAATTGATAATATTTTCAAAATATCAGATTTTGAAATCAAATCTTTTCGGTGTTCATTATAAAATAAATAAAATCAATAGAAAATTCCATAAGAGTTAAAATGGCGCATATCTACTTAACTCGACTTCACATATTTCAATATTTTCATGTCCATCCAAAATCGGACATCAAAATCATATTTTGATTCTTCACTGAATATTATTTTAAAATATTCGTTATTTTTGAACTGGAATCAAACTCAATCAATTACCATATAATTTTATATATATGGAGTTCATACATCGCATGTATTCAAAAATAATGAAAAACAAATATTAAACATTCAATTCACATCCAGAGTGCAATTTACAACTGTATAAGCATTAAACAATTAAATAACGCTTATAACAGTCTGTCAATCAATCGGTTGACATACAATTAAATCCCAAGGGAGATGTGAATTAATTACCAACCCCAGACCGCTATGGCGTTTTCAACCATTAAACAGAGATATATATATAAACAGTTTAATAATGATAACATTAAAACTGTAAACATCCATCAACCATTGAACAAATATTACAAACACAGGCAATATATAAATATTTTTTTTTTTTTGAAAATTGGTTCACTTTATTAACTACTAAAAAACCATACAGGAGAAAGGTTAGCATACTAACCATTACATAAGCAAAAGCGAAAGGGAAAAAAATCTGAAAATAAATGCAACAATAAACCTAAGCTGTAGTGACCCGGAAATTTCGACACTTGAGTCATGACACTAATATAGATCCCATGCCCAAAACTCAAGTATCGAAAACCCTAGAAGGCTATAAGAAAGAATTTAGAGGGTGAGATAAGAAAGAAAGAAATATTAGAAGAGAAGAATAAAAAGAAGAACTAATACATCACAGAGTCTCACATCGCAACGGAACAAAATATAATATAGAAATAACTTTTATTGAGAGCTTGAATTAATACTTACAACATCAGAGTACATCAATACATTTGGACAGGTATAATAGTATGTCCTCACACAGCGGAATAATAATGGTATAACATCATATGTTTGAACTCCTCCAGCTCATTTCTGGAATTTGCAGCATCCGATAACCTGGACCTGTACAACCCGGTCTAACCCGGGCATTTACAAAACACCGGGTCAGTCTGGTGAACCAGAGTGAGAAAAACACACTAAGCTTAAGGGTATCACACATCTTGATTTTTAAAGTTCAAAACCTTTTGAAAGAAAAGGATAATCGTAAGACCAAATCCACACATAAATACAGAAGGTTTTACCTTACGATAACCCAAAATATTTTTGAAAACAATATCCTTTCTGATATTATAAAAGTGTCTACATACAAATAGATCTTAATCTAGTGGAACGCTTGCATCTCACGCTCCACCTATATAGTGTACAATCAAAACCGCAGGCGCTTATTGGAGATTGGATTCTGACAATGACAAGGTATGGGACCACCTGCCGATAGTGTATCTCTAGAGGCGAATACATTGGGTTCAACAAGAACGTCTTGCAACCCGGCCCACACATGGCCGGCCACTCATTTCGCTGGAGTGTATCGAATGTATATCACCAACGGTTGGGCTCAAACCGCCGTTTCCCGAAAGGGACAGCATCGATAAATTAAAGAAGCAAAAGGAATTTCTCTAGATAGGTGATTATACACCCTAATGGGAGCGACCCACATAGCCATGTTGCCTTCCCGATTTTTGTCATTTCCCGGTTGATGAGGCTTGAGGTTATAATCGACTTTTGAAACATTTGGCCATCATTCACATCGTCAATACAAATCATCCAGGAATATGATAAACCGAAGGCACTCTCCTACCACATCCTAGGAATCGCCCTATAGATCAATAGCGAGTAGTCCTTGCAACCCATAGATTTCAACCACGACAGAATCACAGTATATCTCTAGGGATCAGCCAGAGATTGTAAGTAACTCTTCCGTTTTATGAAGATCTATGGTCTTTAATTGCTCCACCTCGATCAACATCTCCGACGTATTCGTATTTATTGTTCGGAATGGTTTTCGAATATAAATTCGATCTCGTTCTTTCCGTACCAACAACGCATTAGGTATGATTTTGATAGTCGGTTATTTAATTATCAAAATAAACAAGGATAAAAATAAAATTATTCCTATTTGTTCGAAACACAACATCACTTGGCCATTAGAATAATATAATATTCTCAAATCATTTTTTGTTGATACTTAGAAAAAATATCTTAAATCCTATTTCTCATTAACTCCCATTTCAAACCATTTGTTACAACATGACCGATTATCTAAAATTGGAAACCACTTCACTTTATCATTTTAAACAATCGTTACAATATCTCCTTTGTTTCATTATTTGAACACCATAATCTTCATTTTCCCTTTCAGAATAACTCATTTCAAATACCAAATCCTTATCTTGAAAATATCATTACATTTTCACCTATCTCCTTTTTATTTCTTTTTATAATGGAAATATCCCTTCATATTCTCAAGTGCCTTTTTAGTTTCCTTTATTTCGAAATCCCATTATTATATTTCCAAGTCCTTCACATAACGTTACACAATTATAAATAACTTCTAACACTTTTATCATTACAACTAATATCATCCTCCGATAATCCTGAAGTCGTTCAAGTTGGGGTATTTAAATTACCTCTCAGACCTTGATCAACAACATTTTTATCTTAAGATAAATACGAATTGTAATTCAAACAAATACACTTCATTATATAGTTTCATAACACCTTCATACTTTTGAAATCTCCTTTTTAAATATACTACTATTGCTAATTTCATTGATTTAGTAAATGATAAACAAAATATCAACTTTTAACTCTAACGCCTTTAAACTATCGGTTGCATTTTCTGGGTTTCATTAAAAATCCCATTTTCTCGATCCATTACCCAATTAAATTACAAGAATCTAGCTTTGCTAAACCTTTCAATCATTTATTCTAGGAAATCTATTCAAACCCCATACATTTCACTTAATATCATTATTAAGTCACGTTAATTTACAGTTAACGCTTTAACGTCACATTTCCTTTTATAAACATGTTTATTCAACCCTGGTTCAATATCAAATCCTTTTTCACCTTGACTTCCTCTACTTAATTCAAATGTTAAGTAATCTTTATCTTATCTTCTTCAAATCACTTTTATAATTTCATTTACCAAACTTGGTTTAAACTCGTTCATACTCTCACTTTGAAAATTCAATTACATTTCAGTACTATTTCGATTTCTTGCTTAAATGAACATCATTTAATAATAACTCCTTAGATTAATATTAATTAAAATCATAATTTACTTGATCATCAACAGGGATAAATATTAAATTCCCTTTTTAATTCCTATAAAGTTAAAAAACTATTCGTTAAATGATTTTATTAGATTAGTCGGCGCAAAACTAATTTAATTTAATAATCGGTTTCCATTAAAGTAGATGGCTTGGTCCATTTAAAACATGATTACTCATTGATCTATCCTGACTCGCCTTTTCATCTAAATTAATAAACAATATTATTGGTTTAAATAATCCATTCCAAATTAATCTTATTATAATTGTTTCATAAAACAATTAGTCGCAGTTATTAATCGTTTCACAGTTGCTTAACAATCTTATTAATACAAGAAATTGCTATATAAAAGATAAAGCACGTGTTTCGCACACGGTAACCTTTGGTACCAAAAATGGTGTTTGGTGTTTACAACAATCGACAAATATTTGGTTAGTTTACTTCTTTTTATAAACCCCCATTAAAATAGTATATTAAAAAAAACTAGATTCATTTATTAATAAATTTCATCACTTTATTTCTATTGATTCACCTGACGGTAAATTTATCTTTTATAAAACACTTTGTATTTTGGCCATCTGCTACAAATTTCTGAACCAATATCACGTATTGGTTTATATCACAACTTGAATTTGAATTCAACAATCAGTAACCCACTTAGCAATCCAATCAAATGAGTTAAACGGTTCATATAATGATCATGTGCAGATAAATAATCAATTCAATTGACAGCGGTCAATCGACAGTAGTCATTCAAGCATCCAATTTTATTTTAAAACGTGTATATTATTATAAACATAATCAACAAGGTAAGTTACCTTATTGGAAATAATCATTAAAAAGAACGATGTCATTTCATTTAAATTAAACAACTTTTAATTTAAACAGTATAGCGAATAAACAACAATCATTAAATCAACCAAATTAACTAGCAAACAAAGCACACATGCAATAAACCCAATTTATAAAAATTATAAATGGGGTACCTGAGTGAGTTTAACTCACCTTGATCTTCGCCCGTCGTTAAAACGATTTGTTTCAGTTGTTTTCAACTCCGTCCAATCCAGCTTCATAATGTTACGTCCGTCGATACGGCCCCAACGTCGTTTGACTTGTCCCATTCTGTTAACATGAATTATGCGTTCACGTTTTTAATCTAATAAATCAAACTTTAGTTAATAACTAGTATACACTAATTAGATCCTGATTAAACATTAATTAAATTTTAACTAATTACTTAACATTTTATTAACCGCTTTACCTACCAGATTAGGCATGTTTTACACATATGTAATATATATCCAGGTCGCCTACTCTATTCAATTCGACACTTATGAATTACAAGGTAAACATTTAACTAGTCTGCTCGTTTAATAGTTGTATTTAAAACTTGAAATTTAAACAAACGGTCTCACCCGAGATTGATTTCGGCCTAAGCAATTGAAAACCGCTTACACCGGTACATGTTCGTCTTCCCTCATACCCCCTCTTGCGTTCTTGCTGCTACATCAATACTTCCACCGCAACTCTTTTTTTTCTCTCTAATGGTCCCTTAATAATTTAAATACGTTGGCACCGACCATCATACCGCAAGTCATCTGAATTCCCTCCCAATGTTGTTATCCCGTGATCCCTCTTTCGTTTCCCATACATGTGTTTTATTTTTTTCTTCCTTTTTTTTCCGTAGGCCCTGGCCCATCACGCCCTACGCGACCCACGTCCACCCTGAACAACCCAGACCCGCATGCCAACAACCACTACAGATCTTCTTCCAAAATCCAACGTCCACGCACCATTATTCCATCTCCCTTCCATTCAACGTCCTTCCCCCATAATTTCGTTCCCACACAGCACATTTAAAATCTCCCTACATGCACTCAGTTTCCAGGTCTTTCACGTTTCTTTTTTTTTGTACTACAACTTGGCCCAAGGCCCCACAACCCACAAACCCACTTCAAAAGGAATAACCAGCACCATTCAAAGAGCCTTCTTCTCCATCCTCCCTTTTAATTTCCCTGAAGCCTTCCTCTCCCATTCTCTCCTACTACCTTTACCCCTTCACGCACCCTCCCATGTAATTGTTACTGCTCTCCTACTGTTACATACTTCTCCTCCCAATATTTGCTACACACGTCCTTGGTTTCTTCCAAGAACTCGAACACAGAAACACGCACAACAACCCCAAATGCCACCACCATCGATGACCAACTACTGACGTCATAGGTTGCTGGGACTACGGCGGCTGTCAGTAGGCCACCCTCTACCCGTACCCAGTGACTTGCTGCGTTCAAACACCTCCAGCAAACGAAAAAAATATGGAAAAAAATGTATACGGGTTTGTTTTTCTTTTTCTTATTTATTAAGTAGATCGATGATTTATTTTTTTACACTATAAACCCGAAAAGAATGAAGTGGTAGCAGCTCCTATTTATAAACGCCAAGTACTTGGCTCGCACGAAAAATGGTTTGGCAATCACGTAATTGGGTTTGGGATACACGGCATTAGATTTGGTGAGCACGGCAATGGGATTACTTGATGGGCAAGGATTTTGTTTGGCCATCACGAAATCATAGGCAGCTACACACCATAGCTTTAGCTATGCAGGGTTTTTCTCTGTCTGAGATAGTGATTTTCACATGCCTTACTGAATTATACTGTAGAGGAAGTTGTGCTAGTTTGTACAATTAGCATGTGAAAAGTTGCACAGATAAAAAGGTAGGAGTACTGTTAGTTATTGGGTAGGGGGTTATCTGCGTGATCATAAGGAAGGATGTGTGAAGTTGGTTCATGGTGCTCAACGTCATGGTGAACATATCTTTTAAAGGCTGCTATCGACAAAAATAAAAATATCGTTGTGTCGAGCAACGCTCCACGACTCCAAAAATATAATAATATCGGTAGGTTCACTCATATTATGAAACCTCGAAATGTTGATATAAGGTGCAAAATACTCCAAATAAAAAGTTGCCTATTTTACGAATTAAAAATTACAGTAAAATACTAAAAATTAAATTACACTTACGTCTCAATAGATTCTTGTTTAAATTCGAATCCGATATTTAATTATATTAAATAATCCGTTACGGCGTATAAACGATTCCACAACGACTATTTGAAAATTTGATTTGGACGTAAAATAAAATCTATAATTTGAAAACTCGATTTTTCTCTTTCATTAGAAAAATATTATCAATTAGATCCAGAAGGTTCTTGTTTTACAGAAAATCCGATTTATATCGGATCTTGTATATTCAATTGAAGTTCCGATTTCAATATTATGAACTGTAGCATCGTTTTGAGCTCGTTTTACTTATATATATAATTATAAACGTTCCTTCGTCGTTTAACAACGAATTTCGATATTAAATCCATTAACATTACAAATATAATATTTAAAACTAATTTAAATATTTGAATTCAAACAGTCGAAAAATCCAGGTCGTTACATTCTTCCCCCCTTAAATAAATTTCGTCCTCGAAATTGCTAAGTAAAGAAGAATCTTTGAACTTAGTTATTTTCCGAAATAATTAAAAATAAAATCAAACTAATTTCTAAGTCTTAAAAATGATATCAAAAATAGTCTAGGTTTAAAAAAATTTATGAAAATTTGCCAGCACTTCCTCTGTACGGCTCGATCTGAATAATTACAATTGCCACTTCGGGCCTCACGTTGACCAAAAGAAAACAAAGCCAATTGGCAACCCAACTCAGGCATAAAAGTAATTTCCCAATCATTATATTAAGGTTTACCTATTTGTCGGGCAACCCATACTCAAATCACTTAGCACAGCAATTAACAATTCTTCGTCTTTCCAACCTGTACTAACTCAATATATGATGCAACAACTATAACAGAGTTAAATCATCCCATTTTATTTCATATTGATTCTATTCCAATTCATTATATGGAAATTTATATCATTAGTTTCCAATTCATTCAATTGTTGATGAATTAAATTTTCAACCACTCCAATAAACCAATAATCAACAATCCATACAGGCAAATCAACCATATTTGTAATAACCCGGAAAATGTGAACCAATTTAAAATTTTTAAAATTGGTTATTACCAAAGAATTTGAATAATTGAAATAGCATATTTCAATAAAATAAATAATTAGGTATAGTATTGCAGTTTGAAATTTTGAATACAAACTTTGTCTGACTGTACCTGGTGGAAAATATAACGGATTTTAGCGAAACTGAAAATATTTAAATCTGTCTATGAATACCTTTCTAACGAATCTGAAAAATCGAAGTTTCATAACGGGAATCAAAAGTTATGGCCGAATGAATTTTCAGAAAGGTCGCTATATAGCATGTATAGCCCCTGAAAATTGATATTTTGCATACGACCTCGGAATTCGACGAAACCACTTTTGTTGGGTCCGGGATGTCAAACTATTGCAGGGTTTCAAATTTCATAATTTTTGAAGCTAGTATGTGAGCGGGGCAAAAGAAAATGTGATTGGTCAATTTCTGTTAAAATGGGTCGACCTAAAAATGGCCGTTTTTCAAACGATCTCAGAATTCGACGAAACTGGTTTTGTTAGGACCGTGTCGTCAAAACAAAGCTAGATTTATTTTTCTGGAATTTTTCGATTCAGTTTGTGGCCCTGGTAAATTGAAATGTACGTTCAAAATGAATATTGAATGTTTTATATTTTAATTAGAAAAATAACTGACTGTAACAGTTGAATTGGCCAATGAAACATATCCCATTGTGTCTGGAATGGCGGTATTTAGCTAGGGCGACAGTCGGTTTGATTTCGAGTTCGTTTGTAAAAACACTATTTAAAATCTCCTATAAAGTCTCGACCAATAGGATTTTTTCTTTAAAAAAAATCGCGAGAAACCCTAGCCGCCTTTCTTCCTCTAGACGATCCGCATCGCTCGAGACTTCCCCTCGATTTTCCCGCCGCCATCGCCACCTATAGGTCGCGCCACCACCTTAGTTCGACAGCCCTTCGTCCCCTCTTCACATCCGACCCCGACACGACCGCTACCACCACCCCCTCCACCTGGATCGAGCAACTAAACCTCGGAGCTTCCCACCACCGCCGACAACGCCACAGGCCACCGAAGGAGACCGCACCACCACCGATCTAGAGCTGGTTCATAGCTCTTCCACGTCGCAGGACCTGATCGGAGCAACAAGGTGCGGTTTGATTTTAAAATTTAAACCAAGTTTTAAAGGTTTAAAAACCTTTCTGCTTCGACATTCTGAAATGAAAATAACACTATAAAGCATTGCAAAACTTTGAAAAATAATATCTTTTTCATTTGTTAACGAAATTCGATGAAACAGGAGACACCGTGACCGCAAGGAGGCTCTCTACCACTTAGAAGAAGTCGCGGATTTTTCTGATCCTCCCACGATTTTTAGCACTGCAAAAACCAATGTGAGGAATCTAAACTAAATTGTGTGAATGGAATCACGTTGTATAAATTATATAAGCGAAGTGTAAATTATATACGCATTGTATACCTCATGTACATGTGTTGTATAAGTTATATTACGGATGTATAAATTATACAAGCGTTGAATGAAACATATATGCTTTGAATTGTGATGAAATGCAAGTGAATTATAAAATAATATATATATATACTCCCCTCGTCCACAGACCATGGACGATATTTATTGCTTGTGATTGACGTGATATTATATGGTATGACGAATGGTTGGAAATAATTGTTTGTGGTTGATATTGTGGTTGAAAAATACCTTTGTGGTTGAAAAATACCTTTGTGGTTGAAAAATACCCTCTTGTGGTTGAAACAAATTAGAATAGGATTGTGGAATTGAAAATAAAACATGCCGCCTGCGTGCGAACTAGATGCATGATCCCCATTGTCAAAAACCGCGAGGTTTTAAGGTAGAGCGAGGAGCCGATCTAGGGACGGTCCCGGTTTTAACTACCCTGCCGTTATGCTGCCGAAATTTTCTGAAATATACATGTGTTAGAATGATTTTCATTCGTTGAAATAAATTACATATATTGAAAACAATATTCATGTGTTGAGTTGAAATTCATTCGTCGAATCAAAATTCATGTGTTGAATATTATTTGAATTTAAACAAATAGCTTTAGCGATAAAAATCACATTTTTATATATATTCAAACTATAGCGAATATTCATGTGTTGAGTTGCAATTCATTCGTTGAGTTGAAATTCATGTGTTGAATATTATTTGAATTTAAACAAATAGCTTTAGCGATAAAAATCACATTTATATATATATATTCAAACTATAGCGAATATTCATGTGTTGAGTTGCAATTCATTCGTTTAGTTGAAATTCATGTGTTGAATATTATTTGAATTTAAACAAATAGCTTTAGCGATAAAAATCACATTTTTATATATATATTCAAACTATAGCGAATATTCATGTGTTGAGTTGCAATTCATTCGTTGAGTTGAAATTCATGTGTTGAATATTATTTGAATTTAAACAAATAGCTTTAGCGATAAAAATCACATTTTTATATATATATTCAAACTATAGCGAATATTCATGTGTTGAGTTGCAATTCATTCGTTGAGTTGAAATTCATGTGTTGAATATTATTTGAATTTAAACAAATAGCTTTAGCGATAAAAATCACATTTTTATATATATTCAAACTATAGCGAATATTCATGTGTTGAGTTGCAATTCATTCGTTGAGTTGAAATTCATGTATTGAATATTATTTGAATTTAAACAAATAGCTTTAGCGATAAAAATCACATATATATATATATATATATATATATATATATATATTCAAACTATAGAGAATATTCATGTGTTGAATTGAAATTCGTTCGTCGAGGTTAAATTCATGTGTTGAATGTTATCGTATGTTAAAATAAAATGAATCGACAATAAAAACTACATTTTTATTGTGAATATGAAGTGTTAAAAACATTCACGTGTCGAATAAATATTTTTTTGATGATAAAAATATTTCTTTTATCATGTATACGCTTTGATAAAAATATACACGTGTTGAAATAAATAATAGTTTGCTAGAAATATTATTATTAGCTTTGTTCTGCATATATATACATGTGTTGAACTGGAAAAATGGATTAGTTGTAGAGTAAAGAAATTATTTGCGTGCCCAACAAATAGGTAAACCTTGATGAGTTGGCTGCGTAATTTTATTTTTATATCAACTCCTGTGAATGCCATTGGATGCGGAGTGCTGGTTATTCTGTGTGAAATAATAAATATCGCCATAGGATAGTAACAATTAGTTTTGAACTACACTACATCGCATACTTCGTGACGATAGGCATACTTCATCATATTCCACATAAGCAATTAGAGCTTGTTTGACGAGGTGGAAGATTTACCATACGAGCGAGAGGCTTGTATGGCGATGACTATATACTATAGGTTGCACTGATGACTGATATGGACTATATAAAATATAACGATAAATTGCCAGATTAATAAAAACCCCACACGGGTCTGGAGTTGACAATAATCACGTCTCTCTAGTTATTAGACACGGCACATGGACTATTTATTTCCACACGGAAACGGGGTGATGAGAATTTATTCTCTGGAGTGATTATCTATACATGCTCCCCCGTAAACACCAGAATATGTCACTATAAATATATGGATGCTTTTTAGGATTTATTGGGTACCTAACACGGCCCAATAAATTTCCAAACCCCTCCCCGTACAAAGGAGGTTATGGTGAAAGTTTTCGAAATATTAAGGCGTTAGTGAAATATTTGAAGTGAAAACGAAGTTGAAAATATAGAATGAACTATAGTTGGAATTATAGAATGAACTATATTTATATATATAAATATAAATATAATTAAAAGGAATCGAAGCCATGCAGTTCGTGTTTCGGAATTGAAATTTGAAACGATTAGTACGAGAAATCCGACCATCGGATTTTCCCGAAACCACAGCCGCTGGGTTCGCCTTGGAAACATCTTCCCAACGGCACCAACCTTATAAAAATCCAACGGTTGGATTGTCCGGAATGTTTAATTCAAATCTGAAGAAAAACAGCGCCAGAATCGTTTATATTTATATTTATATATAAATACAATTAAATTAAATCGAATAACGACGCTTTAGTTCGAATTTTGAAACCGTAACTTCAAACGACTAGTGTGGAAGATCCGACCGTCGGATTTTCACGAAACTGGAACCGTTGGGTTCGCTTTGGGAATATCTTCCCACTGATATAGACTTTGTAGAAATCCAACGATTAGATTTTCCAATATGTGTAAAACAAATTAGGGGAAAAACAGCGCCTGTGCCACGGCACGACCTGAAACGTCGTTTAATTAAATATGGCCATTTTTAAATAAATAAAAATGGCGAAAAATCGTTATAAAATATTATAAGCAACATAGATTGCAAATAGACCAACTGGGCTTGAATTGTTTGATATTTGATGGTTGTATGTGCTTGACACGAAAATAACACTAAAGAACTGAAAGATGGATGTCGAATAATATAACCATGGAAAGAATCGATTTAAATTCTAATTACGTGAATTATTTGAAAAGGCCGAGCTAACCCTCATTTCAAATAATTTATCGAGCGATTCGAATTGGAAAATGCAAAGACGATTCAAGACCGACGATCTTCGTATCGGTTGGATGGGCGCTGCTGAGGTTCCTGACCGGAGTAGCTACCGGAAAGGGACAGAAGTAGTAGTCGTCTGAACGTATGTGTTGATTGGACAGATATACGAGGAATTTGACGCCTCCGGTTTCGTTCAGACCCAGAACGGACTTGTAAATGGATTGTGTGTCTGACATTGGATTTTGTTCTATACTGATTGATCTCTGTTAAATGTATATCTGTTTGGCGGCAGAGAATTTATTCTTTTGCTTAACGCCCTTCTCTGAGACGTACGAGCTCAGAGGTTTTATATCGATGGAAATCAATCGTATGGAGTGGACTGCCTATGTGGCATGCCAAGATGCTGTGATCAAGGCTTCTGTTGCAAAGCAAAGTCTTGTGGATGATGATCAAAGCACGGTCTACGTGGCCTGGCTTTGTGTATAGCGTGGATTCGCGAGCCTCACACCTCGGTATGAGTTAAAAACGGGATACGGACCGCTGGGAGAGCACAACGTTTCTTTCTAGCTATGGTGGTGTCAGTGACTTACCAGCCCTGACATTTATATCTAATTTTCACCTATGTGGTTGTTGGAATGCGAGGCGCCTCGATTATAGGTCTGTAAGGACCGGGAAACGTGTGTTCAGGAATTGCCAATCCTCAAACGTAAGAGAGGACCGGCCCAGCCGATCCAGGGTTGCCCAGAGTGTGTAGTCCTGAGACGTTTGCTAGAAAGTCTCGAAGCTGAGAGGAGCTTGCCCCTTGCCTCGACTCATGACGGAAATCCAATTTCCAATACGAAATAACGGACTCGATTGTAGAACTAGTATGGCGACATAGTGGTATGGGGCACTTATGTCGTCTATGATTGATATTTATGATGATATTCGCTTTTGAAACATATATGCACTAGTAATAATATCAACTGATTTTGCTTTATACGTATCAAGCATATTTGGCCATTATAAGGTAAAACTCTATCCTCCGGCTTGCGTTGCATTGTGTGATGGGACCTGAGTCTTATAATGGCTTCATTCTTTTAAAAAGCATTGCGTTGTTTTAAAGGAATTTACTTTGTTTTAAATGCACTAGCAATCACTGGAGTAAACCCATTCTGCGAAAGTGGCGTGGTCCTATGATTTGCTTATTACTGTTGTTTAAACTGTTACATAGATTCCTCATACCAGTCCCCATGACTGACTCGTTGTTTGTTTCACTTTGCAAACGCGGGTGCCTTTATTTTCACACGGGCAGACTAGTTGACAGGTGACAGGTTGTTTTGGCTCTGCACTGTTGCATAGAGTGCATTTTGGCTCATGGCGAGGCTGACTTCACAGAGACGACTTTGACATTTTCCGCCATTATTGTACTTTTATTATGATTCCGCCACTGGCGATGCAGAATGCTTTACTTTCAGTACTTCTTATTGTATGTATATGTACTGCCTTCGGCGATGTAGACTGATACCCTTATTATGTCTCACTGCATGTATGTATTCCGCCTCTGGCGATGATGACTGATCACTTCCCTTTTTATTTACTAAGTTATATCCTACGCTGTGCTATTTTGATGTTGTAACATGTTGTGATTCCGCTGGCATATCCATGTAAAATCATTCTATTTATTGTTTTTGCTATTATCTGTACTCTGCTATGATGATTAATGTGTTATATTCCAATGATTATCCTTAATACCGCCCCTTGGATTTTGGGATTGTCACAGTTGGTATCAGAGCTTTGGTTAACCTTAGTTCTGGGATCTAACACATTAAACACCTCGTCAGAATAGAATCAGTAGTGTTCTAACTCGAGTAGCTCATTAGCGATAGGATTAGCAATGTCCTAGAATGAGCTAAGCAGATTAGCAAAACAATTTGATCAGTACATCATTACCTTTCCTTATGTTCCCCTGCTTTATCATATATGAAAATTACGAATTCTGTGAGCTTGACTCTTTTCTTGCTTATACAGTACTCTCTTTGATGGCTACACGAGCAGCAGTAGCTAGAGGAGGCCGTGGAGGCCGAGCAGGAGTAGCAGGAGGACGGGGGAATATCCCCGTAGTTGAGGAAGGCCCTATTATTCAGCCACCAGCACCCGAGGACTTCGAGCTAGACAGAGTAGCGAAGAGGTATAGGAACCTTGGGGGAAAACCCTTTTCTGGCACTGGTACAGTGACAGAGGCTATAGCTTGGTTGAAGACCTGTGAAAAGATATTTGAAGGCACGGGTTTGGAAACCAACAACAAAGCACGACTAGGTATTTGGCTCCTACAGGAGGAAGCGGAGCTGTGGTGGGATGCCATCACCTCAGAAGATGCAGCAGGTACTGTGAGGACCTGGGAGCAATTAAAAACCATGTTCAATGAGAAGTTTGTACCTGAACAGGCTTTAGAGAGGATGCGAGAGAAGTTTGCTAATCTCCAGCAAGGAGATCTCTCTATCCAGGATTACCTCAATAAATTCACCCAGTTGTCGCGCTATGCTCCAGAGCTTATTATGACCAACAAAGCAAAGAACAAGAGATTTATATTTGGGCTAAAGCGCAAGTACCATGACAGAGCCATAAGCAACATCAAACTCTCCTTCTCAGAATTGGTGGACATGGCTTGCAATTATGAAGATATGGATGAAAAACACGCCAGCCAAGACCGCGCCAAAAGCCAAGCTGGAAATAAGCGCAAGGCTTCAGCAGATCAGGCAGAGTCTAGCATTACAGCGACCGCTACTCAGAAACCTGGAAAGATACTAAAAGGAAATTGCTACAACTGTGGGAAGCTAGGTCATTTTTCTAATGTGTGCAAAGCCTCGAGGAAGCCAAAGGCAAATCCAGACTCAGCCGAATGCTACAACTGCCATAAGAAGGGGCACTATTGAAGGAATTGTCCTCTGAAGCAGAATGCACAAGTGGCTCATGTGTATGACGGGGAGACCCCGCCAGCTATCACCGATGGATCAGGCAAACCCGACGTCTTGGGAGGTACCCTTACCATTAAAAATATTCCTGTTTCTGTACTTTTTGATACTGGTGCATCACGTAGCTTCATTTCTGGTAACATTGTTCACAAGTTAAAATTGAAACAAAGAAGGCTTAAAGAACCAATTAAAGTTCAAAACCCGATAGGAGGTTCTGTTAATCTCAGTACCTATTGCAAATTACCTATTTCCTTTTCTCGATACTGATTTCCTTTTGATTCGACTGTTATGGACCTTTCCGAATTTGATATTATACTGGGGCTGGACTGGTTGACAAAATATAAGGCCGAAGTTAGATGTGCTGAGAGAATCGTGAAAGTTAAAACAAAATTTGGGCATATCACAATACCATGCCTAGGTTCAGAAATTAATAGAACAGAATTTTGGTCTTCTTTAGAAGTTACTCCCCCTTCATTAGAATAGATACCGGTCGTTAAAAACTATGCGGATGTGTTTGAAGAAGTAGAAAACTTACCGCCGCATGCCCGACCAGTAGTACATCCTAATAGAAGAATGGCCCCAAAAGAAAAGGAAGAGTTAGGTAGTCAAACCCGAGAATTACTTTGGAAAGGTCTAATCAGACCGAGCTTTTCAGCTTGGGGAGCAGCAGTAATATTTGTCCCGAAGACAGACGGTAGTCTAAGACTATGTGTTGATTACCGAGATCTCAATAAACAGACACTTAAGAACAAATATCCCTTGCCCCGTATAGACGATCTGTTAGATCAATTAAATGGAGCAACAGTATTCTCCAGAATGGACCTAGCTACAGGTTTCCACCAATTACGTATAGTAGAAGACTGTATTCCTTTGACAGCCTTCAGGGGTCCCGATTTGTTCTACGAATGGTTAGTAATGTCGTTCGGCTTGTGTAACACTCCGGCATACTTCGTCGATCTTATGAACAGAGTGTTCCGTGGTGTATTGAATAAATTTGTTCTAGTCTTCATTGATGACATTTTAATCTACTCCAAGTCGGAAGACGAACATGCAAAACATTTAGAACAAGTGTTGAAAATTCTGAGGAGAAATGTCTTGAAAGCTAAATTTTCTATGTGTGTCTTCTGGCAGGATGAAGTTAAGTTCCTAGGCCATGTCGTATCCAAAGAAGGGATTGTTGTAGATCCAAGCAAAATTACAGCGATTCAGAACTGGAAACAACCTACTACTCCCACAGAAGTTCGAAGTTTCCTTGGATTGGCTAGTTACTATCGGAAATTCGTTCAGGATTTTTCAAAGATATCTGGTGTATTGACAAAGCTTACAAAGAAGCATGAGAAATTCAAATGGACTCCCGAATGTGAAGAAGCTTTCCAGGAGCTGAAACTGAAGTTGACAACTGCTCCAGTATTGACAATTATAGAAGGCAACCAAGACTTGACTGTATGGACAGACGCTTCTATTAGAGGGCTAGGCGCAGTACTAATGCAAAAAGGCCAAGTGGTCGCTTATGCCAGCCGCCAGCTAAAGCCGCATGAAAGAAACTATGCAACTCATGATCTTGAGTTATTAGCTATCGTGTTTGCTTTGAGAATCTGGAGGCATTATTTACTGGGCGAGAAGTTCGAACTATTTACCGATCATCAATCCTTGAAATATCTATTCACTCAGAAAGATCTAAACTTGAGACAACAGCGTTGGTTAGAATTCCTTGCAGCATACGATTTTGAAATTCTATACACTCCAGGGAAAGCCAATGTTGTAGCAGATGCGCTCAGCAGAAAGAATGAAATCATTGCCAGTTTTATCATTACGTCTTCTTTAATTGACAGGATCTCGATCCTTCAAAAAGAGGATAATTTTGTAAAGGAGATGATCAAAAGAATCAATGACGGCATAGACTCCAGCTTCCAAGTGGATAGTGAGGGGGTTCTGAGATTAAAAGGAAGAATTTGTGTTCCCGACATCTCCGAGCTAAAGAGAGAAGTGCTTGATGAATGCCATAAGTCCAAATTAAGTATCCATCCCGATGTGAGCAAAATGTATAACGATATCAAGCGCACATTCTGGTGGAAGGCGATGAAAAGAGATATCTCATTATATGTTAGCAAATGCCCCACTTGTCAGCTAGTTAAGAGCGATCAGCAGAAATTGGCTGGATTATTACAACCCTTAGAAATTCCAGGATGGAAGCGGGAGCAAATTTCGATGGACTTCATTGATGGCTTGCCTCGAACTAAGAAAGGAAACGACAGTATATGGGTAATCGTAGATCGCTTCACGAAGACTGCCCATTTCATACCTGTCCAATCCAACAGAACGGCTCAAAGTTTAGCATAGATTTACTTTAAAGAAATAATTAAACTACATGGAGTGTCGCTCAATATAGTCAGTGATAGAGATCCCCTGTTTACTAGCAAATTCTGGGAAGCATTCCAGACAGAATTAGGAACCAAATTGAATTTAAGCACCGTTTATCACCCACAGACAGACGGCCAAACTGAGCGGGTGAATAGAATTCTAGAAGATTTACTGCGGGCTTGCATTATCGATTTTGGAAGCTCATGGGAAGATAACTTACATTTAGCCGAATTCTCTTACAACAATAGCTATCAAGCAAGTCTGGGAATGTCTCCATTTGAAGCATTATACGGTAGACCGTGCAGATCTCCCGCATGTTGGGTAGAACCTGGCAACAGACTTGTGTTAGGGCCCGATATGATTCGAGAAGCATCGGATAAAGTCGATTTCATTAAGAAGCGATTGAAAACCGCACAAAGCTGACAGAAAAGTTATGCTGATGCGAGAAGAAGAGATTTATCGTTTGTCGTTGGCGATTATGTTTATTTAAGAGTTTCTCCAATGCAGGGAGTAATCAGATTTGGCAAGACTGGGAAGTTGGCACCGAGATTTATTGGTCCCTTTCCTATACTTGAACGGATTGGAACTCTTGCATATAGGGTTTCACTACCTAATTGGTTGCCTGGTGTACATGATGTGTTCCACGTGTCTCAACTCAAAAAACATGTTCATGATCCAGATCTTGTTGTGGAAGAAGCAGCGTAATAGGATATAGACATAACTCCAGAATTAGCGCTCAGAAGAGAGCCATTAAAGATAGTTGGCAAAGAAACTAGAGAGCTAAGGAGCAAAAAGATTCATTTAGTCAAAGTGCGGTGGAGTAGTGATCCTAGAGACTGTACTTGGGAGACTGAGGAAAGCATTAAACAAGCCTACCCCAAATGCCGAGTGGACATCTCTGACTAACTCCGGTGCAAGGTACCTTTACAATACTTTGCATTTACATTTTATTTCCTACTTAGCTGTTATTTCCTTTTCGAGGACGAAAAGTTTTAAGTGGGGGAGATTGTAATAACCCGGAAAATGTGAACCAATTTAATTTTTTTTAAATTGGTTATTACCAAAGAATTTGAATAATTGAAATAGAATATTTCAATAAAATAAAGAATTAGGTATAGTATTGCAGTTTGAAATTTTGAATACAAACTTTGTCTGGCTGTACCGGGTGGAAAATATAACGGATTTTAGCGAAACTGAAAATATTTAAATCTGTCTATGAATACCTTTCTAACGAATCTGAAAAATCGAAGTTTCATAACGGGAATCAAAAGTTATGGCCGAATTAATTTTCAGAAAGGTCGCTATATAGCATGTATAGCCCCTGAAAATTGATATTTTGCATACGACCTCGAAATTCGACGAAACCACTTTTGTTGGGTCCGGGATATCAAACTATTGCTAGGTTTCAAATTTCATAATTTTTGAAGCTAGTATGTGAGCGGGGCAAAAGAAAATGTGATTGGTCAATTTCTGTTAAAATGGGTCGACCTAAAAATGGCCGTTTTTCAAACGAGCTCAGAATTCGACGAAACTGGTTTTGTTAGGACCGTATCGTCAAAACAAAGCTAGATTTATTTTTCTGGAATTTTTCGATTCAGTTTGTGGCCCTGGCAAATTGAAATGTATGTTCAAATTAAATATTGAACGTTTTATATTTTAATTTGAAAAATAACTGATTGTAACAGTCGAATTGCCCAACGAAACATATCCCATTGTGTCCGGAATGGGGGTATTTAGCTAGGGGCGACAATAGTTGGGTTTGATTTCGAGTTCCTTTGTAAAAACACTATTTAAAATCTCCTATAAAGTCTCGACCAATAGGATTTTTTTCTTTAAAAAAAATCGCGAGAAACCCTAGCCGCCTTTCTTTTTCTGGACGATCCGCATCGCTCGAGACTTCCCCTTGATTTTCCCGTCGCCACCGCCACCTATAGGCCGCGCCACCACCCAAGTTCGACAACCCTTCGTCCCCTCTTCACATCCGACCCCTACCACCACCCCCTCCGCCTGAATCGAGCCCATAAACCTCAGAGCTTCCCACCGCCGCCGACAACGCCACAGGCCACTGAAGGAGACCGCACCACCACCGATCTAGAGCTGGTTCGTAGCTCTTCCAGGTCGCAGGACCTGATCGGAGCAACAAGGTGCGATTTAATTTTAAAATTTAAACCTAGTTTTGAAGGTTTAAAAACCTTTCTGCTTCGACATTCTGAAATGAAAATAACACTATAAAGCATTGCAAAACTTTGAAAAATAATATCTTTTTCGTTCGTTAACGAAATTCGATGAAACAGGAGACACTGTGACCGCAAAGAGGCTCTCTACCATCTAGAAGAAGCCGCGGATTTTTCTGATCTTCCCACGATTTTTAGTACTGCAAAAACCAATGTGAGGAATCTAAACTAAATTGTGTGAATGGAATCACGTTGTATAAATTATATAAGCGAAGTGTAAATTATATACGCATTGTATACCTCATGTACATGTGTTGTATAAGTTATATTACGGATGTATAAATTATACAAGCGTTGAATGAAACATATATGCTTTGAATTGTGATGAAATGCAAGTGAATTATAAAATAATATATATATACTCCCCTCGTCCACAGACCATGGACGATATTTATTGCTTGTGATTGACGTGATATTATATGGTATGACGAATGGTTGGAAATAATTGTTTGTGGTTGATATTGTGGTTGAAAAATACCTTTGTGGTTGAAAAATACCTTTGTGGTTGAAAAATACCCTCTTGTGGTTGAAACAAATTAGAATAGGATTGTGGAATTGAAAATAAAACATGCCGCCTGTGTGCGAACTAGATGCATGATCCCCATTGTCAAAAACCGCGAGGTTTTAAGGTAGAGCGAGGAGCCATACTAGGGACGGTCCCGGTTTTAACTACCCTGCCGTTATGCTGCCGAAATTTTCTGAAATATACATGTGTTAGAATGATTTTCATTCGTTGAAATAAATTACATATATTGAAACCAATATTCATTTGTTGAGTTAGCTTTAGCGATAAAAATCACATTTTTATATATATATTCAAACTATAGCGAATATTCATGTGTTGAGTTGCAATTCATTCGTTGAGTTGAAATTCATATGCTGAATATTATTTGAATTTAAACAAATAGCTTTAGCGATAAAAATCACATTTTTATATATATATTCAAACTATAGCGAATATTCATGTGTTGAGTTGCAATTCATTCGTTGAGTTGAAATTCATGTGTTGAATATTATTTGAATTTAAACAAATAGCTTTAGCGATAAAAATCATATTTTTATATATATATATTCAAACTATAGCGAATATTCATGTGTTGAGTTGCAATTCATTCGTTGAGTTGAAATTCATGTGTTGAATATTATTTGAATTTAAACAAATAGATTTAGCGATAAAAATCACATTTTTATATATATTCAAACTATAGCGAATATTCATGTGTTGAGTTGCAATTCATTCGTTGAGTTGAAATTCATGTGTTGAATATTATTTGAATTTAAACAAATAGCTTTAGCGATAAAAATCACATTTTTATATATATTCAAACTATAGCGAATATTCATGTGTTGAGTTGCAATTCATTCGTTGAGTTGAAATTCATGTGTTGAATATTATTTGAATTTAAACAAATAGCTTTAGCGATAAAAATCACATTTTTATATATATTCAAACTATAGAGAATATTCATGTGTTGAATTGAAATTCGTTCGTCGAGTTGAAATTCATGTGTTGAATGTTATCGTATGTTAAAATAAAATGAATCGACAATAAAAACTACATTTTTATTGTGAATATGAGTGTTAAAAACATTCACGTGTCGAATAAATATTTTTTTGATGATAAAAATATTTCTTTTATCATGTATACGCTTTGATAAAAATATACACGTGTTGAAATAAATAATAGTTTGCTAGAAATATTATTATTAGCTTTGTTCTACATATATGTACATGTGTTGAACAGGAAAAATGGATTAGCTGTAGAGTAAAGAAATTATTTGCGTGCCCGACAAATAGGTAAACCTTGATGAGTTGGCTGCGCAATTTTATTTTTATATCAACTCCTGTGAATGCCATTTGATGCGGAGTGCTGGTTATTCTGTGTGAAATAATAAATATCGCCATAGGATAGTAACAATTAATTTTGAACTACACTACATGGCATACTTCTTGACGATAGGCATACTTCATCATATTCCACATAAGCAATTGGAGCTTGTGTGACGAGGTGGAAGATTAACCATTCGAACGAGAGGCTTGTATGGCGATGACTATATACTACAGGTTGAACTGATGACTGATATGGACTATATAAAATATAACGATAAATCGCCAGATTAATAAAAAACCCCACACGGGTCTGGAGTTGACAATAATCACGTCTCTCTAGTTATTAGATACGGCACATGGACTATTTATTTCCACACGGAAACGGGGTGACGAGAATTTATTCTCTGGAGTGATTATCTATACATGCTCCCCCGTAAACACCAGAATATATCACTATAAATATGTGGATGCGTTTTAGGATTTATTGGGTACCTAACATAGCCCAATAAATTTCCAAACCCCTCCCCGTACAAAGGAGGTTATGGCGAAATTTTTCGAAATATTAAGGCGTTAGTGAAATATTTGAAGTGAAAACGAAGTTGAAAATATAGAATGAACTATAGTTGGAATTATAGAATGAACTATATTTATATATATAAATATAATTAAAAGGAATCGAAGCCATGCAGTTCGTGTTTCGGAATCGAAATTTGAAACGATTAGTACGAGAAATCCGACCATCGGATTTTCCCGAAACCACAGCCGCTGGGTTCGCCTTGGAAATATCTTCCCAACGGCACCAACCTTGTAAAAATCCAACGGTTGGATTGTCCGGAATGTTTAATTCAAATCTAAAGAAAAACAGCGCCAGAATCGTTTATATTTATATTTATATATAAATACAATTAAATTAAATCGAATAACGACGCTTTAGTTCTAATTTTGAAACCGTAACTTCAAACGACTAGTGTGGAAGATCCGACCGTCGGATTTTCACGAAACTGGAACCGTTGGGTCCGCTTTGGGAATATCTTCCCACTGATATAGACTTTGTAGAAATCCAACGGTTAGATTTTCCGATATGTGTAAAACAAATTAGGGGAAAAACAGCGCCAGTGCCACGACACGACCTGAAACGTCGTTTAATTAAATATGGCCATTTTTAAATAAATAAAAATGGCGAAAAATCGTTATAAAATATTATAAGCAACATAGATTGCAAATAGACCAATTGGGCTTGAATTGTTTGATATTTGATGGTTGTATGTGCTTGACATGAAAATAACACTAAAGAACTGAAAGATGGATGTCGAATAATATAACCATGGAAAGAATCGATTTAAATTCTAATTACGTGAATTATTTGAAAAGGCCGAGCTAACCCTCATTTCAAATAATTTATCGAGCGATTCGAATTGGAAAATGCAAAGACGATTCAAGACCGACGATCTTCGTATCGGTTGGATGGGCGCTGCTGAGGTTCCTGACCGGAGTAGCTACCGGAAAGGGACGGAAGTAGTAGCCGTCTGAACGTATGTGTTGATTGGACGGATATACGAGGAATTTGACGCCTCCGGTTTCGTTCAGACCCAGAACGGACTTGTAAATGGACTATGTGTCTGACAATGGATTTTGTTCTATACTGATTGATCTCTGTTAAATGTATATCTGTTTGGCAGTGGAGAATTTATTCTTTTGCTTAACGCCCTTCTCTGAGACGTACGAGCTCAGAGGTTATATATCGATGGAAATCAATCGTATGGAGTGGACTGCCTATGTGGCATGCCAAGATGTTGTGATCACGGCTTCTGTTGTAAAGCAAAGTCTTGTGGATGATGATCAAAGCACGGTCTACGTGGCCTGGCTTTGTGTATAGCGTGGATTCGCGAGCCTCACACCTCGGTATGAGTTAAAAACGGGATACGGACCGCTGGGAGAGCACGACGTTTCTTTCTAGCTATGGTGGTGTAAGTGACTTACCAGCCCTGACATTTATATCTATTTTTCACCTATGTGGTTGTTGGAATGCGAGGCGCCTCGATTATAGGTCTGTAAGGACCGGGAAACGTGTGTTCAGAAATTGCCAATCCTCAAACGTAAGAGAGGACCGGCCCAGCCGATCCAGGGTTGCCCAGAGTGTGTAGTCCTGAGACGTTTGCTAGAATGTCTCGAAGTGGAGAGGAGCTTGCCCCTTGCCTCGACTCATGAAGGAAATCCAATTTCCAATACGAAATAACAGACTCGATTGTAGAACTAGTATGGCGACATAGTGGTATGGGGCACTTATGCCATCTATGATTGATATTTATGATGCTATTCGCTTTTGAAACATATATGCACTAGTAATAATATCAAATGATTTTGCTTTATACGTATCAAGCATATTTGGCCATTATAAGGTAAAACTCTATCCTCCGGCTTGCGTTGCATTGTGTGATGGGACCTGAGTCTTATAATGGCTTCATTCTTTTAGAAAGCATTGCATTGTTTTAAAGGAATTTACTTCGTTTTAAATGCACTAGCAATCACTGGAGTAAACCCGTTCCGCGAAAGTGGCGTTGTCCTATGATTTGCTTATTACTGTTGTTTAAACTGTTAAATAGATTCCTCATACCGGTCCCCATGACTGACTCGTTGTTTGTTTCACTTTGCAAACGCGGGTGCCCTTATTTTCACACGGGCGTCCTAGTTGACAGGTGACAGGTTGTTTTGGCTCTGCACTGTTGCATAGAGTGCATTTTGGCTCATGGCGAGGCTGACTTCACAGAGACGACTTTGACATTTTCCGCCATTATTGTACTTATATTATGATTCCGTCACTGGCGATGCAGACTGCTTTACTTTCAGTACTTCTTATTGTATGTATATGTATCGCCTTCGGCGATGTAGACTGATACCCTTATTATGTCTCACTGCATGTATGTATTCCGCCTCTGGCGATGATGACTGATCACTTCCCTTTTTATTTACTAAGTTATATCCTATGCTGTGCCATTCTGATGTTGTTACATGTGATTCCGCTGTCATATCCATGTAAAATCATTTTATTTATTGTTTTTGCTATTATCTGTACTCTGCTATGATGATTGATGTGTTATATTCCAATTGTTATCCTTAATACCGCCCCTCGGATTTTGGGATTGTCACAATATTTAACTTAAGTTAATTTCTTATTTATCTGGTTTCTTATTAATATTCTTATTTACTAATTATACTAGTTATATTAAACCTATTCAAATTCAAAATCAAGTTTGAGTTCTCATTCTGGTTAAATTAAACGATTCAAATCCAATTTGAATTAAATTCAAATTAATCATCAAACCTATATCTCAGTAATTGAGAAAAATTATTCCTTTTTATATACGAAAATATATTTGGGCAAAATTATTTCGTTTACCCTTTTCACAAAATGATATTGTATCAATTTTCCAGTTCAACTTGAACCGATCAAACAACACAATACAAAATATTTGTATATAAAATTTACAAATACGCTCTCACGTATATTTATACACTCAACTCGATCTAGGGTATTACTGACCCAATCTCTATTGAGTCACGCCACAGAGCCAAGGTTATTCCTAAACCATTGCCCTGATACCAACTGTAGCGACCCGGAAATTTCGACACTTGAATCATGACACTAATACAGATCCTATGCCCAAAACTCAAGTATCGAAAACCCCAGAAGGCTATAAGAAAGAATTTAGATGGTGAGATAAGAAAGAAATATTAGAATAAAAGAATAAGAAGAAGAACTAATACATCAGAGAGTCTCACATTGCAACAGAACAAAATATAATATAGAAATAACTTTTATTGAGAGCTTGAATTAATACTTACAACATCAGAGTACATCAATACATCTGGACAGTTATAATAGTTTATCCTCACACAGCGGAATAATAATGGTATAACATCATATGTTTGAACTTCTCCAGCTCATTTCTGGAATTTGCAGCATCCGATAACCTAGACCTGTACAACCCGGTCTAACCCGAGCATTTACGAAACACTGGGTCAGTCTGGTGAACCAGGGTGAGAAAAACACACTAAGCTTAAGGGTATCACACATCTTGATTTTTAAAGTTCAAAACATTTTTGAAAGAAAAGGATAATCGTAAGACCAAATCCACACATAAATACGGATGGATTTTACCTTACGATAACCCAAAACATTTTTGAAAACAATATCCTTTCTTATATTATAATAGTGTCTACATACAAATAGATCTCAATCTAGTGGAACGCTTGCATCTCACGCTCCACCTATATAGTGTAGAATCAAAACCGTAGGCGCTTATTGGAGATTGGATTCTGACAATGACAAGGTATGGGACCACCTACCGATAGTGTATCTCTAGAGGCGAATACACAGGGTTCAACAAGAACGTCTTGCAACCCGACCCACACATGGCCGACCACTCATTTCGCTTGAGTGTATCGAATGTATATCACCAACGGTTGGGCTCAAACCACCTTTTCCTGAAAGTGACAACATCGATAAATTAAAGAAGCAAAAGGAATTTCTCTAGATAGGTGATTATACACCCTAATGGGAGCGACCCACATAGCCATGCTGCCTGCCCGATTTTTGTCATTTCCCGGTTGATGAGGCTTGAGGTTATAATCGACTTTTGAAACATTTGGCCATCATTCACATCGTCAATACAAATCATTTAGGAACAGGATGAACCGAAGGCACTCTCCTACCACATCCTAGGAATCACCCTAAAGATCAGTAGCGAGTAGTCCTTGCAACCCATAGATTTCAACCACGACTGAATCACAATATATCTCTAGGGATCAGCCAGAGATTGTAAGTAACTCTTCCGTTTTATGAAGATTTACGGTCTTTAATTGCTCCACCTCGATCAGCATCTCCGACGTATTCGTATTTATTGGTCGGAATGGTTTTCGAATATAAATTTGATCCCGGTCTTTCCGTACCAACAACGCATTAGGTATGATTTTGATAGTCGGTTATTTAACTATCAAAATAAACAACCATAAAAATAAAATTATTCATATTTGTTCGAAACACAGCATCACTTGGCCATTAGAATAATATAATATTCTCAAATCATTTTTTGCTGATACTTAGAAAAAATATCTTAAATCCCATTTCTCGTTAACTACCATTTCAAACCATTTGTAACAACATGACCGATTATCTAAAATTGGAAACCACTTCACTTTATCATTTTAAACAATCATTACGATATCTCCTTTGTTTCATTATTTGAACACCATAATCGTCATTTTCCCTTTCAGAATAACTCATTTCATATCCCAAATCCTTACCTTGAAAATATCATTATATTTCCACCCATCTCCTTTTTATTTCTTTTTATAATGGAAATATCCCTTCATATTCTCAAGTGCCTTTTTAGTTTCCTTTATTTGGAAATCCCATTATATATATTTCCAAGTCCTTCACATAACGTTACACAATTATAGATAACTTCTAACACTTTTATCATTACAACTAATATCATCCTCCGATAATCCTGAAGTCGCTCAAGTTGGGGTATTTAAATTACCTCTCAGACCTTGATCAACAACATTTTTATCTTAAGATAAATACGAGTTATAATTCAAACAAATACACTTCATTATATAGTTTCATAACACCTTCTTACTTTTGAAATCTCCTTTTTAAATATACTACTATTGCTAATTTCATTTATTTAGTAAATGATAAACAAAATATCAACTTTTAACTCTAACGCCTTTAAACTATCGGTTGCATTTTCTAGGTTTCAATAAAAATCCCATTTTCTCGATCCTTTACCCAACTCAATTACAAGAATCTATCTTTGCTAAACCTTTCAATCATTTATTCTAGGAAATCTATTTCAAAACCCCATACATTTCACTTAATATCATTATTAAGTCACGCTTATTTACAGTTAACGCTTTAACGTCACATTTCCTTTTATAGACATGTTTATTCAACCCTGGTTCAATATCAAACTCTTTTTCACCTTGACTTCCTCTACTTAATTCAAATGTTAAGTAATCTTTATCTTATCTGCTTCAAATCACTTTTATAATTTCATTTACCAAACTTGGTTTAAACTCGTTCATACTCTCACTTTGAAAATTCAATTACATTTCAGTACTATTTCGATTTCTTGCTTAAATGAACATCATTTAATAGTAACTCCTTAGATTAATATTAATTAAAATCATAATTTGCTTGATCATCAATTGGGATAAATATTAAATTCCCTTTTTAATTCCTATAAAGTTAAACAAATATTCGTTAAATGATTTCATTAGATTAGTCGGCGCAAAACTAATTTAATTTAATAATCAGTTTCCGTTGAAGTAGATGGCTTGGTCCATTTAAAACATGATTACTCATTGATCTATCCTGACTCGCCTTTTCATCTAAATTAATAAACAATATTATTGATTTAAGTAATCCATTTCAAATTAATCTTATTGTAATTGTTTCATAAAACAATTAATCGCAGTTATTAATCGTTTCACAGTTGATTAACAATCTTATTAATACAAGAAATTGCTATATAAAAGATAAAGCGCGTGCTTCGCACACGGTAACCTTTGGTACCAAAAATGGTGTTTGGTGTTTACAACAATCGACAAATATTTGGTTAGTTTACTTCTTTTTATAAACTCCCATTAAAATAGTATATTAAGAAAAACTATATTCATTTATAAATAAATTTCATCACTTTATTTCTATTGATTCACCTGACGGTAAATTTATCTTTTATAAAACACTTTGTATTTTGGCCATCTGCTACAAATTTCTCAACCAATATCACCTATTGCTTTATATCACAACTTGAATTTGAATTCAACAATCAGTAACCCACTCAGCAATCCAATCACATGAATTAAACGGTTCATATAATGATCATGTGCAGATAAATAATCAATTCAACTGACAGCGGTCAATCGATAATAGTCATTCAAGCATCCAATTTTATTTTAAAACGTTTATATTGTTATAAACGTAATCGACAAGGTAAGTTACCTTATTGGAAATAATCACTAAAAATAACGATGTCATTTCATTTAAATTAAACAACGTTTAATTTAAATAGTATAGCGAATAACCAACAATCATTAAATCAACTAAATTAACTAGCAAACATAGCACACAAGCAATAAATCCAATTTATAAAAATTATCAATGGGGTAACTGAGTGAGTTTAACTCACCTTGATGTTCGTCCGTCATTAAAACGATTTGTTTTAGTTGTTTACAACTCAGTCCAATCCAGCTTTATAATCTTACGTCCATCGATACGGTCCCAACGTCGTTTGACTTGTCCCATTCTGTTAACATGAATGTTACATGAATTATGCGTTCACATTTTTAATCTAATAAATCAAACTTTAGTTAATAAATAGTATACACTAATTATATCCTGATTAAACATTAATTAAATTTTAACTAATTACTTAACATTTTATTAACCGCTTTACCTACCAGATTAGGCATGTTTTACACATATGTAATATATATCCAGGTCGCCTATTGCTATTCGATTTGACACTTATGAATTACAAGGTAAACATTTAACTAGTCTGCTTGTTTAATAGTTGTATTTAAAACTTGAAATTCAAACAAACGGTCTCACCCGAGATTGATTTCGGCCCAAGCAACTGAAAATCGCTTACACCGGTACATGTTCGTCTTCCCTCATACCCCCTCTCGCGTTCTTGCTGCTGCATCAATACTTCCACCGCAACTCTTTTTTCTCTCTCTCTAATGGTCCCTTAATAATTTAAATACGTTGGCAGCGATCAACATACTGCAAGTCATCTGAATTCCCTCCCAATGCTGTTATCCTGTGATCCCTCTTTCGTTTCCCATACCTGTGTTTTATTTTTTTCTTCCTTTTTTTTTTTCCGTAGGCCCTGGCCCATCACACCCTACACGGCCCACGTCCACCCTGAACAACCCAGACCCGCATGCCAACAACCACTACAGGTCTTCTTCCAAAATCCAACGTCCATGCACCATTATTCCATCTCCCTTCCGTTCAACGTCCTTCCCCCATACTTTCGTTCCGACACAGCACATTTAAAATCTCCCTACATGCACTCGGTTTCCAGGTCTTTCACGTTTTTTTTGTACTACTACTTGGCCCAAGGCCCCACAGCCCACAAACCCACTTCAAAAGGAATAACCAGCACCGTTCAAAGAGCCTTCTTCTCCATCCTCCCTTTTAATTTCCCTGAAGCCTTCCTCTCCCATTCTCTCCTACTACCTTTACCCCATCACGCACCCTCCCATGTAATTGTTACTGCTCTCCTACTGTTACTTCCTTCTCCTCCCAATATTTGCTTCACACGTCCTTGGTTTCTTCCAAGAACTCGAACACAGAAACACGCACAACAACCCCAAATGCCACCACCATCGATGACCAACTACTGTCATCACAGGTTGCCGGGTTTGCGGCGGCTATCAGAAGGCCACCCTCTACCCGACTTGCTGCATTCGAACACCTCCAGCAAACGAAAAAAATATGGAAAAAAATGTATACGGGTTTGTTTTTCTTTCTCTTATTTATTAAGTAGATCGATGATTTTTTTTTACACTGTAAACCCAAAAAGAATGAAGAGGTAGCAGCTCCAATTTATAAATGCCAAGTACTTGGCTCGCACGAAAAATGGTTTGGCAATCACGTAATTGGGTTTGAGATACATGGCATTAGATTTGGTGAGCACGGCAATGGGATTACTTGATGGGCAAGGATTTTGTTTGGCCATCACGAAATCGTAGGCAGCTACACACCATAGCTTTAGCTATGCAGGGTTTTTCTCTGTCTGAGATAGTGATTTTCACATGCCTTACTGAATTATACTGTAGAGGAAGCTGTGCTAGTTTGTACAATTAGCATGTGACAAGTTGCACAGATTAAAAGGTAGGAGTACTGTTAGTTATTGGGTAGGGGGTTATCTGCGTGATCATAGGGAAGGATGTGTGAAGTTGGTTCATGGTGCTCAACGTCATGGTGAACATATCTTTTAAGGGTCATTATCGACAAAAATAAAAATACCGTTGTGTCGAGCAACGCTCCACGACTCCAAAAATATAATAATATCGATAGGTTCACTCATATTATGAAACCTCGAAATGTTGATATAAGGTGCAAAATACTCCAAATAAAAAGTTGCTTATTTACGAATTAAAAATTACAGTAAAATTCTAAAAATTAAATTACTCTTACGTCTCAAAAGAATCTTGTCTAAATTCGAATCCGATATTTAATTATATTAAATAATCCGTTACGGCGTATAAACGATTCCACAACGACTATTTGAAAATTTGATTTGGACGTAAAATAAAATCTATAATACGAAAACTCGATTTTTCTCTTTCATTAGAAAAATATTATCAATTAGATCCAGAAGGTTCTTGTTTTATAGAAAATTCAATTTATATCGGATCTTGTATATTCAATTGCAGTTCTGATTTCAATATTACGAACTGCAGCGTCGTTTCGAGCTCGTTTTAATTATATATATAATTATAAACGTTCCTTCGTCGTTTAACAACGAATTTCGATATTAAATCCATTAACATTACAAATATAATATTTAAAACTAATTTAAATATTTGAATTCAAACAGTCGAAAAATCCAGGTCGTTACATTCTTCCGCCCTTAAATAAATTTCGTCCTCGAAATTGCTAAGTAAAGAAGAACGCTTTGAACTCAGTTATTTTCCAAAATAATTAAAATAAAATCAAACTAATTTCTAAGTCTTAAAAATGATATAAAAATTAGTCTAGGTTTAAAAAAATTTATGAAAATTTGACGGCACTTCCTCTGTACGGCTCGATCTGAATAATTACAATTGCCACTTCGGGCCTCACGTTGACCAAAAGAAAACAAAGCCAATTGGCAACCCAACTATGATTTTTAACGTGCATATAAAATAAATAGTAATAAAAAAATCGAACGATTTGTTTATATACACTGATTTGACTGATATTGATTGGGACGGTAAATTTTACACATCGCCCAACTGCACAAATAAAATCTGTGTTTTGTTGATTTGAAACCCCACACGGGTATTGGGATGATATTTGACATACATTAATCCGAATTGTTTAGTTGTATGTCAATCGATGGGTTGACAGACTGTGTAAGCGTTAATTATTTATATTTAATGCTTATGCAGTTGTGTAGTGCACTCTGGATGATGGTTGATGATTTATCGCTGCTATTATATATATGTGTTGTAGGGAATCCATATAATAAACATTATATGGTAATTGATTGGGCCTCATTCCAATTTAGAAAATATATTCATGTGTTGAATAGAAAATATATTCATGTGTTGAATAGAAAATAAATTCATGTGTTGAATAGAAAATAAATTCATGTGTTGAATAGAATAAATATTCATTTGTTGAATAGAATAATGAAGTTATTGAAATATATAAAGCCGTGTTAGTTAGATATGCGCCATATTGACGCGAAAGATATTCATATCGATTTTATTCATTTTTATAATGAATATAGAAAAGGAAATGATTTCAAAATATAACGTTTTGAAAACATTATTATTTGTATATCGATGATGTGGAATATTCTATTTTGATTCGAAATTGAATATGAAGTTGAAATCGTTTTGAAAACGAATTTAAAACGATATATAAAATACATTTTAAAAGGAAATCGATGAAATATATATAATATATATTATATATATAATGGCCTGAGTAGAACGCGCCGCGCTGCGGTAGTTCGTGAATTTCGAACATTAACTTCGAGTGGACATTACGAGAGATCCGACCGTCAGATTCTCCTAAAACCGGAACTATTGGGTTCGTATCGAAAAGAGTTTTCTAATGAATATTAGAGATTTGAAATCTAACGGATGGATTTGGAATTATGTCCAAATCAAATTTGGAAAAGGTCGCTGTAAGTGCAGTTCGATGGCCGTTGATGGAAATCGACTGTACGGGCCTTGATAAAATTATTAAAAATAGTAATAATTTGTGTAAAATCATAAGAAATTATTTGTAAAGAATTAGGATGAAAAATTCCAAATTTGAAAAGATAAAAGTAGTTTTTTATTGAAATGAACTTGTTTTGAACTAGAATAAAAAAACCATTTATTTTTGAAATAAATAAAGTGGACTTGAAATGGTTTTGAAAATAACCAGGATTTCCAATAATTGAATTACATGGATTTGAGTCGAAATAGTCTTTGGAATATTTCAATGTTGGATTTCGTGATGATACAGATATTGTTATGGGAATTTGAAAGATATATTTATATCGTTATTTCCAATACGATATTTGTTGGTTGTAGAATTTGATATTGAATATAAGCCGATATATTTTCTATTCAGAGCCTTGTATTTAATATCAAATGTGATTTGGGTTTGCAGTGAATGGTGTCTTCATTAACACTGTTCTTAAACCCAGTTGAGAAAAAGATTTATTTAGATTTAATGAAGTGTACCAATTAAATGGTATTTAATTGGAATTGAATTTGAATTGATTTTCGGGTTTATCGTGGACGGTGTTTCAAATAACACTTGTTCTTTAACCCGATTATTAATGTAAGATGATTTTGGGTTTATAGTGAACCGTGTTTTAAATGACATTGGTTCTTTACCCCAGTTAAAGACAGGATGTGTTTTTCCTAAGTTAAATAATCAGGGTATTGATTTTTGGGAAGATTAAAACTAAGTGGAGTTTTAATGAATCTTTAATTATATTGAAGTGTTCGAGAATGGAGTATCACCAGTTTTACTCCAGGCGATAGTTAAATCTTTAATTAGATTTGAGCGTGAAATGATAATTAAATTTACCGATAACACCATGGTGTTAGATATGAAGTATTACCAGTTTTACTTCATGGGATGAATAGTTGGGATTGGGAAATAAAATAAATGATTACTTCGGTGTGGATCGCTAATCCCGGCTAGTTTGAATTGATATTCAAAGGAAGATTAATGAATAAATTTAAAGAATTTATCTTCGATAAAATTAATGGGAACCATTCCCAAAGTATAAGAATATTTGAATAAAAGAATATTCTGAATTGGAGTGAGGCGTATGTTGTGTTTGTGTAACACTTGTTTATTATATACGCGAGTTATTCAGAAAGACCGGGTTTATCCCATTCTAAATAACTGATTCGACGTGGTGTCGAGGATGAAGACAGTGGTCGAAGACCAGAGGTCTTCACGTCGTTTGGGTGATTACTGATGATCTTGATTGGGTTGTACACCCAAGAGGAGGGAATCAGTTGGTGATCGTCCAGACGTACTTGGAGATCGATGGATATGCGAGGTGCCTCCGGTTTTGTTCAGACCCAAAATGAACTTGTAAATGGACTATATGTCTGGCATTGGATTTTATTCTGTGTAATTGATTTCTATTAAATATATATCTGTTTGGCGGCGGAGAATTTATTCTCTTTCTTAACGCCCTTCACTCAAACGTACGAGCTCAGGGGTTATATATTGATGGATATTAATCGCATGGAGTGAATTACCTGTGTGGCATGCCTAAGTGGCAAATGATCAAGGCTTTTGTTGAAAAGCAGAGTCTTAGGGTTGATGATCAAAGCACGGCCTGTGTGGCATAGCTTTGTGTAGCGTTGATTCGCGAGTCTCACACCCCGGTTGTGAACCAGAAACGGGAGAAGGATCCAGGGAGGGCATGCGTTTCTTTCTAGCTAGGGTGGTGTCTGTGACCTACCAGCCCTGACATTTATATTATTTTCACATGTGTGGTTGTTGCTGTTGCGAGGCGCCTCGGATATATCGGTGACTGTGTGGAGCCGATGGAGTCATTTGGCTCATTTATGCCCCAAAGGGTGGGGAAACGCAGTGTTCAGGCATTTTAATCCACATCGGTGGATCGGCCCTGACGATCCAAGGGCTCACCTGTGTCTGGGTCCTGAGACATGGGCTAGATTGTCTCGAATCAGTAGAGGACTATCTTTTGCCTCGGTTCACAAATGGAAATCCAACTTCCAATACATGACTGTGCGGTTTTGATTATAGAGCCTAGTATGGCGACATGATATATGGTACCCATGTTGTCTATGATTGATATTTATGATTGAAACAATTTTGACACTATACCCTTATAGTAATAATAAAACATGAAATTTAGCGTATCAAGCATTCTTTGGCTATTATAAGGTAAAACCCTATCCTCCGGCTTGTGTTGCATTGTGTGATGGGACCTGGGTCTTATAATAGCTTCATTTTTCTTTATTTAGCATTGCGCTGTTTGTTTATGCACTGGTATTCTTGGGAGGAAACCCGTTCCGTGTTATACAGCGTGGTCCCTTGATTTACCTAACTTTAAAATAAAGATCAATAAATGTTTTAGTTCTCACACCAGCCACATGACTGACCTGGAGTTTATTTTTTTAACCTAAACTCTGGGTGCCCTTATTTTCGACATGGGCAGCTAGTAGTTTCGGTTTTGCAGATTTATATTCACAGGATCCTGATTTACAGTTGGAACGATACTCGGAAAGCTCTGTATCCGTGTATTACTTCTAGTTGTGTTTTGTATTATTTTCCGCTGCGATGTATTTAAATGTAATTTAAATCTCTGATATTTTCTGTGTAATATTTATTCATACTCTATATATTCTTGTATTCTGATGGAATTGTTGTAATATATAATGAAATGTTCTTCTGTTTGCGTTCCGATGTGGCTTGTCCTCAAAGTATCTGCTCTTTCCTTACCGGGGAAGTTACGGGTTATCACAGAAATGTTGGAAGCTAGGTTTGTCCCAACAACAACAAAGAAGAATTTATTAGAGGAATTTATCAAACTAAAACAAGGTGCTATGGGTGTGATAGAATATACTCAAAAATTTGAGAGTTTATCAAAATATGTCATAGTTTTGGTGGCAGATGAGGCTGCTAAAAATAGGAGATGTATTCAAGGTTTGAGTGCTAATTTTCCCAGAGAAACGATACCATACATTGAAAGTACTTTTGATCAACTGCTAGATCATAATAGAATGGTATGAAAACCTTGATAATGCCAGGTTCAAAAAATTTAGTAACTTCAAGAATAACAACTTGAGCAAAAAAGGGAAGAATAGAGCTTATCCCTATGAAAAGAAACAGATTGAAGCTAATGTTAAGAAGATAGAGGGAGCTAATACTACTGAGGCTAAGAAGAAGATTGTGTGCTACAACTGTGGAAGGAAGGGCACATAAAATCAAGGTGTTTGGCAGGGAAAGTGGCAGGCTTTAAGTGATATAATTGTGGGAAAGAGGGACATATCAAAAGGAATTGTTTAGAGCCACTCATAATGCAAGCTAAAGTTGGAACTTTGGAGGGTAAAGGAAAGGCTCCAGAGGGTGGCAATGCTGGAGAATCTGGACTAGTAGAAGGATATTACTTATTAAAAGTTTACCTATTATTGTAGTGTATGATACTAGTGCCACACATTCCCTCATTTCTCATGACATTATTCAAAAACTAGAACTTCCATTTATGACAGTAAATAGGCTTTATATGTACAAAGCCCAATAGGAAGCTCATGTAAGTTAGGTGTAACACCCCACCTCCACTAGGGTCACTCACAAAGGGAATGCACTAGTTTTGGAGGAGCGTTATCGAGGTAAACAATCACAGAAATATTACAAGACAGAACATAAATAAAACAACGGAAGAATCAAAAGCTAAATTTAATTACTTTCGAAAAGAGACAAAACATTTTTCATCCAAAGTACCAACTATCATTTTCAATTACAACAAGTTCCGCCTTGAATAAATAAAGAAGCATAAAACTTAAAACAACAAAAGTAGCTTAATTCCCCAAAGGTAGCAGAAATGCAGCCATAGCATAGCTCAAGATCAAACCGTACATGAGCTGAACTGAAAGCAAGCGAAATCCAAGCTAAGTGCTAGAGTTTCCTCCCTGAGAACCTGGGGGGAACGAAAGAGAAAGATGCGAAAGAAAATGGGTCAGTCATAAAGACTGGTAAGTCCTAGTGACTTTCAGCATAAAAACAGGTAAAGGTGACATGACATGTATAAACTGAAAGTAAACATAAGGATGATGACAAGATGGGCAAGATAGACTAAGATAACATGATAGATCAAGTATAAATAAAGTATAGCATCGCATGTTCAAGATTCGTTGCACCAACTGTAGTATCCCAGCCCGTGTCATGTGTTGACTATAAAATGATCCCTTGCCCAATGTCGTGAAATGACCCATTACTTGGTCCCACGAAATGATGTATTAATCGATCGGCTCCTTACAAGTCCTAGCTCGTCATGTGTCTGTGTCATACAGCCCTATCACGAATGTAGTCACCTGTGCTAGGTCCACCATAGGGTGTATCAAGCCCTAGGGTGCCAACCACCGACACGAATCAAGCATGCACAGTGTAAACCTACTGTTTCCCAATGCCTGCTTTTTCAATTCCGGACTATGTGCACGACCATAGTCCGCCTGAACCTACACTGGCGCACCAACTCAGCCGTCATTCTGGTCGGTTACAATCAGCCCAGTAATCGTTCCCCACCCTGCCTAGTTCCAGGGTACCATGATACATCTAGTGGGTTACTACTGAAATGGACCGCGTAACTAGGGTTTCCGTCCAATAGGTTAAGTGTTGTCATTTAAATTTGTGACTTAACCCCATCAGTCTAGCATGTCAAGTTGGTTAAGTGTTGTCGTTCATATTCATGACTTAACCCTACATATCATGTGTCAAATTGGTTAAGTGTTGTATTTCATGTTCATGACTTAACCCTATCATGTGGCATTAATTCATTAATGCACCCCAACCTCTCACATCAGACCTGTTGTTGTGGTCACTGGATATGTCGGGCGGTTCCGGGCAGATTTACACCACAACTCAGTCTGACCTCGGGTTTCCAGCGCGCCAAGACCAACTACCCACATTGGATCCTATTGTTTGCAGTCACTGGTTTTGTCGGGCGGTTCCGGGAAGAATTACACTGCAAACTCAACCCAACCTCGAGTTGGCCATTTTCAAGTTCATTCTAGTGTCATGTCCATGTTCAAGTTTCATATCAAGTTCGTGTCAATCTTCATGGCAAGTTTCATGTCATGTTCATGTTTCAACTTATGCCTATAACCAATTCATGTTTTGCATAATCTACCCAAATCGTATTCCCATCGCACGTAAACGTGAATCAATCTAAATTACAAGTAAATCCAGATCCAGAAATAAAGGGAATAACATCAAAACTATGATAGGCAAAGAGACGAGCATAAAGTGATAAAAGGGATTACAAGAATAGCATGATATAACTTGAGATAATTGGTTACAACATCACGGGCATATAGAAAATAATAGGATTTCAAATCTAGCATAATGAGGTGATAGTCATGGAATAAGGTGATAATCCCAAATTTGTAATTAATAGACTGATTCAACATCACAGGCATGATAATGTTATGGATATGAAAGAGTTTGATTTACAACATAAATAGGTCCAAACTGATTTTATAGCAATATTCCCAAATGTCAAAATCCAAGATGGAAACTTGAATAGATGTGAATCGAGTATCATACTTAAGTCCAATTTCACTTTATCTCATGTCCAAATTACAATTAACAAGTCTAAATCTCAAAGTAACTAGAACTTACAGATCGTGGATTAAGAAATTGAGATGCAGAAGTTGAATCTAGAAACTAGTCGTCGAATTGTTGAATCGTTGAATCTTGATTTGATTGTAGAAGAAAATCCCGGGTATGCAATTCCTAGCCGTAGTCTTCAAGAAATAGTCTTCGTGTTTTATTTTAATTTAATTAAGAAGAAGAAGCTATGTCCATCATGAATCTGTGCAGCATAAGGTTAGAGAAGAATGGTGTAAAGAGAATGGGGCTAGGGGCTATTTATATAGGATTAGGCAAACGAATCTAGACTGAAAACGAGACCAAAAACATCAGAATGAACCCAGGCTCAAAACTGGGTTTCAGCACCAGGTCAAAGCCCAGGTCGACCATAGGGTCGACCTGGTCCCTGGGAGGTCGACCATAGTGTCGACCCCCAGTTCGACCCGGTCTTGGGCAGGAAAATTCCTGCCCAGTCTGCGCTGGGGTTTGAATTCGAATTTCGAATTCGAATTCGAGCTGTTTTTCTGTTCTGAAAATCCTTGAAACTTCGGAGGGTCATATCTCCCTCATACGGACTCCGTTTTTCGAAAACTCGGACTTGATTTCATGTAGAATTCCAAGATGAACGCAACGGCGCAACCCGTTTTCCCTGATTCTTATTTTAAAATTTAATTCTGCCTTGATTTTTTGTATCAACATGTTATTGAAATTCGGGTTGTTACATTCTCCCCTCCTTAAAGGATTTCGTCCCCGAAATCTTCAGGTTAAGAAGAATGTTTCCTACCATCCAATCATCCATCTACTCAAAACATCATCCACAATCAATCATTGTCCTTAAAAGATTTCTAATGTTGTATGAACATATGCATAAAGTGTGTGTGTATATGTTCCTTATCTAATGCAAATGATCAGGCCTGATTGATCTTCTTAATGTAAAATATGTTTAGTGCTATGAGTCCAACATGTATGCAAATAGTCATATTCACATAAACACTATATGTGTGCACAAACATCCATCCATATGCAACATCCACATGATAACACATTCAATTTCATCTATAAACAAGTATAAACACTCATGCATATGCAATATGAAAGGTGAATGAGCCGATCTAGTGTCTAATGTGCGTGTATATGCATCCACGAGCAACCACTAGCAACCACTTACAACCACTTGCAACCATCAATCATAATATGTCTCAAACACATGCTTACACCCAATTGTTCCTACCTAAAGATATAGTCGAATAATAGAAGCAAGTAAAAACTTTGTGCCCATTAGGCAATGTCAAAACTGGAAATCTACGTCACATATATACTGATTAGGAGAAGAACTCCCTAAGCACCATCCCCGAAGACCGAAATCAACATCAGCCTGATACCCAAAAATTTCTCAACCCAACCAATATATATGTTTCTAGGAAACTAAGCACGATGGACTCCTTTTAGGTCACAAGAAATCCCTTCCTAAAACTAACCCATATTCTATAAAACCCAAAAAGTTTAGTCAACCCAATGAACACCTTCAAGCCCCAACATGTATTACTAACAGATAAGTAAAACTCCCTGTGGGGTTTGCAACAGAAATAGGATTGAGAATAGGACCGAGAGGATATACTTAAAAGATAACATGCAAGTAAGCTTTACAGGAAAAGAGGGATCAAGGATATACTCTTAAAAAGAGATATGATGCGCGTATCTAGTCTTCAATCATCTAAGACGCATTTCCTTGAGCTTAACTCCATTGTGCTTTTACTGTCTTTAACTTCACAATTTCGTGGCTTCTTAATTCCTAATTCCAAAATATGAGTTGGAACTCATTTCACTGTCGCCTCTCGTTCCACTTTCACTTATTCTTTTTCTAGTATACTCGGCTCAAACATAACTGCGTACTCATGGTTTCATGCAAGCTCTCCAAAATTCACTAGTGAATCCTGGATCTCGTTTACTCAGTATAAGGTATTCCACGTAGGAGAACTATCTCTTGAAAATAAACATATGTCAACCATGTTTCCAAATGTACTTACTAAGGTGATTTTATATAACTCATGCATAAGCGAAATGAACCATCTTCCTTAGTGGCGAACACTACTCGAGCGGATCAATAAATGTATCAAGAGATTCTAGGTAACTAATCATGGAAGAACCCTAAGGGTTACACTAGACTTCGAGGGCATTACCGAGGCAAGTCAAGAGTCTAACTACCCTCTTTTCATACTTGAGAATGGTATCATTTCTGGATAACCACTCCACCCCTAGGATCAACCCATAGCCCAAGAACATAAGCATTACCTCTAAACTCAACGCTTAGCATAGACGTTCTCAAATCCAAACAAGTCATGAATAAATGAGCCGATTCCCCAACAGGATTTGAGAAAAAATGGGATCCTCTACCACGCCAGTACTAAGGTGCAGAGACTCAACTATCAAAGCAGAATTAAAAGGGTGTGATGCACAAAAACAAAGTTCCCACGGTATGATAGAAAAGAAAAGCTAAACTTTTAACAGAACCGTTACCACCTCTCTTAGGTATGCTAGTAGTGAGAGCATACGATTGCCCTCTCGACGATCTTGTCCTTTGCCCTTGTCCTATAATACTTAACTACAGGTCCCTTTTTACCATACTAAAGATACTCTCTCTTGTCATGGGTTTTATTATTCTCTCACTTGGCCTCTTCCCTTTCACCTTTTCCTCCTTCGTGGATTAAGCCATATCAACAAGTTTCTCATCCTTAGGCTTGTGTTCTTTATCCTTGTTCTTACTATCCTTGTATAGCTTGTTGACAAGTTTCTCGAAAGCTACCTCCATCGCACGACAACCCAACAAAGCTTGAAATAAGACTAGTCGCAAGTAAAACTACTACGGCTACTGATAGAGGTTGGGCACTCCTTTGCCCTACGACATGTGTCGTACGCCTACAAAACTATGGTGAAAAGAGAGAAAGAAGAGATTCAAAGAGAGAATCAAAAGATAGTGCATATGGCTTTGGGGAATATGCCTTTTGTAAAACAAAACTTTTCTTAGAAAAATGCTTCTTTGTAAACGTTCTGAAAATATTTTCAGAAGGTTTTTAAAAGCTTTTTCCCAGTCTGGTAACCTTCTGCTCTGATACCAAATGTAACACCCCACCTCCGCCAGGGTCACTCACAAAGGGAATGCACTATTTCTGGAGGAGTGTTATTAAGGCAAACAATCACTGAAATATTACAAGACAGAACATAAATAAAATAGCGGAAGAATCAAAACCTAAATTTCATTACTTTCGGAAAGAGTCAAAACCTTTTTCATCCAAAGTACCAACTGTCATTTTCCATTACAACAAGTTCTGCCTTGAATAAATAAAGAAGCATAAAACTTAAAACAACAAAAGTAGCTTAATTCCCCAAAGGTAGCAGAAATGCAGCCATAACATAGCTTAAGATCAAACCGTACATGAGCTGAACTGAAAGCAAGCGAAATCCAAGCTAAGTGCTAAAGTTTCCTCCCTGAGAAGATGGGGGTGGGGGAAACGAAAGAAAAGGAGGCGAAAGAAAACAGGTCAGTCATAAAGACTGGTAAGTCCTAGTGACTTTCAGCATAAAAACAGGTAAAGCTAACATGACATGTATAAACTGAAAGTAAACATAAGGATGATGACCAGATGGGCAAGATAGACTAAGATAACATGATTGATCAAGTATAAATCAAGTATAGCATCGCATGTTCAAGATTCGCTGCACCAACTATACTAGTATCCCAACCCGTGCCATGTGTTTACTATAAAATGATCCCTTGCCCAATGTCATGAATTGACCCATTACATGGTCCTACAAAACGATCTATTAATCGATCGACTCCTTACAAGTCCTAGCTCATCGTGTGTCTGTGTCATACGGCCCTATCACGAATGTAGTCACCTGTGCTAGGTCCACCATAGGGTGTATCAAGCCTTAGGGTGCCAACCACCGACACGAATCAAGCATGCATAGTGTAAACCTACTGATGCCCAACGCCTGCTTTTTCAACTCCGGACTACGTGCACGACCATAGTCCGCCTGAACCTACACTGGCGCACCAACTCAGCCATCGTTCTGGTCGCTTACAATCAGCCCAGTAATCGTGCCTCACCCTGCCAGTTCCAGGGTACCATGATACGTGTAGTGGGTTACTGCTGAAATGGACCGCGTAACTAGGATTTCCGTCCAACAGGTTAAGCGTTATCATTTAAATTCATGACTTAACCCCATCAGTCTAGCATGTCAAGTTGGTTTAGTGTTGTTATTCATATTCATGACTTAACCCTACAAATCATGTGTCAAGTTGGTTAAGTGTTGTTTTCATGTTCATGACTTAACCCTATCATGTGGCATTAATTCATTAATGCACCCCAACCTCTCACATCAGACCTGTTGTTGTGGTCACTGGATATGCCGGGCGGTTCCGGGCAGATTTACACCACAACTTAGTCTGACCTCGGGTTTCCAGCGCGACATGACCAACTACCCACATTGGATCCTATTGTTTGCAGTCACTGGATTTGCCGGGTAGTTCCGGGAAGAATTACACTGCAAACTCAACCCAACCTCGAGTTGGCCATTTTCAAGTTCATTCTAGTGTCATGTCCATGTTCAAGTTTCATGTCAAGTTCATATCAAGTTTCATGGCAAGTTTCATGTCAAGTTTCATGTTTCAACTCATGCCTATAACCAATTCATGTTTTGCCTAATCTACCCAAATCGTATTCCCATCGCACGTAAACGTGAATCAATCTAAATTACAAGTAAATCCAGATCCAGAAATAAAGGGAATAACATCAAAACTATGATAGGCAAAGAGGACGAGCATAAAGTGATAAAAGGAATTACAAGACTAGCATGATATAACTTGAGATAATTGGTTACAACATCACGGGCATATAGAAAATAATACGATTTCAAATCTAGCATAACAAGGTGATAGTCATGGCATAAGGTGATAATCGCAAACTTATAATTAATAGACTGATTCAACATCACAGGCATGATAATGTTATGGACATGAAAGAGTTTGATTTACAACATGAATAGGTCCAGACTGATTTTATAGCAATATTCCCAAATGTCAAGATCCAAGATGGAAACCAGAATAGATGTGAATCGATTATCATACTTAAGTCCAATTTCACTTTATCTCATGTCCAAATTACAATTAACAAGTTTAAATCTCAAAGTAACTAGAACTTACAGATCGTGGATTAAGAAATTGAGATGTAGAAGTTGAATCTAGAAACTAGTCATCGAATTGTTGAATCTTGATTTGATTATAGAAGAAAATCCCCGATATGCAATTCCTAGCCGTAGTCTTCAAGAAATAGTCTATGTGTTTTATTTTAATTTAATTAAGAAGAAGAAGCTATGTCCATCAATAATTTGTGCAGCATAAGGTCAGAGAAGAATGGTGTAAAGAGAATGGGGCTAGGGGGCTGTTTATATAGGATTAGGCGAACGAATCTAGACTGAAAACAAGACCAGAAACATCAGAATGAACCGATGCTCAAAATTGGGTTTCAGCACCAGGTCGACCATAGGGTCGAGCTGGTCCATGGGAGGTCGACCATAGTGTCGACTCCCAGGTCGACCTGGTCCTGGGCGGGAAAATTCCTGCCCAGTCTGCACAGGGGTTTGAATTCGAATTTCGAATTCGAATTCGTGTTGTTTTTCTGTACTGAAAATCCTTGAAACTTCGGAGGGTCATATCTCCCTCATACGGACTCCTTTTTTGAAAACTCGGACTCGATTTCATGCAGAATTCCGAGACGAACGCAATGGCGCAACCCGTTTTCCCTGATTCTTATTTTAAAATTTAATTCTGCCTTGATTTCTTGTTTTAACATGTTATTGAAATTCGGGTTGTTACATTAGGGATGCACTGTTTGGTTATAGAAATGACTATAAGAGGACATTTATTTGTCTCAGAATTACATTTATTAAATTATCATTGTATAAGAGTGACACTGGGAGTGGATTGATTATCAAAACACAAGGCTATCATAGATTTAGGAAAGTAACTATAATGTGTAAGATGGCTAACATATCTATTCTACAAATGTATGCGGTATGAATAGAAGAGGAGATGAACTCACGTTGGAAGACATACACATAGTAAGCAAATACACTGGTGTATTTGAGGAGGTGAATGGAATCCCTTAATATAGACCAGTGGAATTCCAAATAAGGTTGATACTAGGAGCAAGTCCTATTGTGAAGAAGCCTACAATAATGGGTCCAAAGAAACTGGTGGAGTTAAAGAAACAATTGGAGGAATTAAGAAGAAAGGTTTCATTAGACATAGCAGTTCTTGTTGGGATTCTCCGATGGTGTTTGTCAAGAAACTAGATGGCTCTTTAAGGATCTTCATAAACTACAGGGAACTGAATAAAGTGATAATCAAGAACAAGTACCCATTGCCTAGAATAGATGATCTTTTTGACAAACTCAATGGTGCTAGAATTTTCTCTAGATTGGACTTAGCCCTGAGGTTTCATCAAATGAAAGTGGAGGAGGAAAGTGTAAAGTATACGACTTTAAATACAAAGGTATGGTTTGTATGAATACCTTGATGCCATTTGGGCTGACTAATGCCCTCTCATACTTTGTAGATTTGATGAATAGAACTTCTAGCGATTATTTAGATAAATTGTTCTTGTGTTTATTGATGATATACTAGTTCATTCAAAGTCAGAATTAGAGCATAAAGAACACTATCATAAAGTTTTGTCCAAGTTGAGGTAGCATAAATTAAAAGCCAAGTTATCAAATTGTATATTTTGGCAAAGGGAAGTCAAATTGTTGGGGCACAATATTTCAGCAAGAAGCATATCAGTGGACACTAATAATTTAGTGGTTGTACAAAAATTGCAAAGGCTAAGAACAGTAATTGAAGTCAGATCCTTCCTAGGCATGACAAGCTACTATAAAAGGTCCATTCGAGATTTTGCAAGTATAGCAATACCACTGACAAGGCTGACAAGAAAGGGGCAACCTTTTGTATGGACTGAAAAATGTGAGCAAGCATTTGAAAAATTGAAGCAAGCAATGGTTAAAGCACCTATGTTACAAGTTCCAGAGGGCAATGGGTGGTTAGAGGTGTACACTGATGCTAGTGGATCAAGCTTGTGGGCTGTGCTTATGCAAAATAAGCAGATGATAGCATATGCATCAAGATAGCTAAAGCCAAGTGAGATTAGATATGATACACATGACCTTAAACTTGTTGTTGTAGTGTATGCATTGAAACTATGGAGAAATTACTTTCTTGGAGCCAAATTTGAACTTTACATTGACCATAAGTCACTTAAATATTTGTTTTCATAGAAAGAATTGAATATAAGGCAATAAAGATGGGTAGAATTCTTGGGAGCATATGATTGGGATATTTTGTATACTCCGGAGAAGGCCATTAAAGTAGCAGATGCACTTAGTGGACATCATGCCAGAGTAGGAAGTTGATGATTGATGAATTTAAGGACTTGACTATATTAGGTGAGATGGAATTAACCAGCAAGGATGAGGGGATAATAAGAAATGCCAGTGACATGTTGAAGTATGGTAAATTATGCATGATTTCTGTTATGTCCACTTTGATTGACAAGGTAGGAAATTCATAGGGCAATAATTTATTCTCGAAATAAAAGAAGGCTTTATTGCTAGAAAATAAGGAAGTTGAATTTTATAAACATGGTGACCAGGGCTACCTAGGATACAAGGATAAAATTTGTGTGCCGAACTTGGAAGAGATAAAGAGGGAAATCATGGATGAGCATCACTAAACCAAGTACACAATTCATCCTGAAGGAATAAAAATGTATCAGGATCTGAAAAGAAGTTATTGATAGAGAGGAATGAAAGCGGATGAAGGTAGGTATTTATCCAAGTGTTTAACATGTCAACAAGTTAAGGTAGATTATAAAAGACCCTCTGTCCTACTACAACCCTTACAAAATAACTAAATGGGAATGGGAAAGCATCTTCATGGATTTTATAAATGGATTTCCAAGGATAAGGAAGGGGAATGACAACGTCTGGGTAGTGGGAGAAAGACTGACAAAGACAACACATTTCATTCCCATTAGGTCTGATAGGAATGCCAAAAAGTTAGCCCAGTTATTTGTTAAAGAAGTTGTGATATTACATGGAGTGAAAATGACCATTATCAGTGATAGGGATACATTGTTTACATCTAGATTTTGGGGTAGTTTTCAAAAGGAAATGGGAGTTGAATTATGTTTGATGCTGCCTACCATCCTCGAACAAATGGGCAAACAAAAGTAGTGAATAAAATTTTAGAGGATTTATTAAAAGCCTGTGAGATTGATTTTGAAGGAAGTTGGGAAGATCAGTTGTATTTAGCTGAGTTTCTGTAATGTCCCGGATTTTTAGTGATTAAATAATTAAATAATTTAATTATTTAAATATTGATTTAGCAGTTTAAATGAATTGAATTAAATAATTTTGAATATTAGTTAGAATAAATAGTGGAATAATATATTCAATTTCGAAAAGATAAAAAATAGTTGAATTTACAATAGTTTATGAATTGGATAATTAAAGAGATTTGATTGAATATAGATCTGACTTATAATAACGAATTTATTTATAATCGAAGTTTGAACGTATAATTTATAATATAATTTAAACGAGCTCGTAACGTTGTGGTAGTTCATAATATTATGTTTTGAATTTTAAACGACTGTATAGGATTTGTTATAAGTCGGATTTCTTCGAAACAAGAAACGTTTGAATCTATTGAATTATATTTTTCAAATGGCAGTGAAAAATCAAGATTTCGTCTTGTATATTGTAAGTTATGTCCAAATCAAATTTTTAGAAAGTCGCTATGAGATCATTAATAAAATATAATGATTTAGTTAATAAAATAAAAGGGTTTTTATGCAAATAGAATATCGTTTTAACTTTAAAAATGAAATATTGAGTTACAAATCCAAATATGTTTATTTTAAAGCCATATGATATTCTATTTGGATATATATGTTAATAATAATTATTGTTAAATTGAATTGTTTTGAAATTTAACTTATATTTTATTGAATTTATCCAAGCCCAAAAAATAGCCAATTCTGGAACTGTCACGGATTTTAATGCAATTAGTTTCAATGGAAATGTATTGTTATATTATTGCACAAAACCAAATTCATGGCAATCCGATGTGATATGTGGCCACGGTAGCCAAAAATGCCTAGCTATTTTGCATAGCCATTTATTTAATTAAAATGAACATTTGTGCGTAACTGGAGCAAACAATCGAATCAAGACGCGAGCCAAGTTCCGTTGAATTCATATTGACATTTAGATTTTTTTCCGTAATTCTTCGTTTGGAAAATAAACAACTTTCCAGTTATCATAATTTACACCCTATATTAGCATTTTTGAAATTTCATAAAATAAATTAACTTGTCTATTTTATTATAGTTTTGGGATTGTGGTGCATTACTCAACACGAATGTAGTTTTATTTTATGTCCATAGCGGCTTGTACTGGAAAAGAGTTTTATGTAATAGGGTACGTGAGTTTTTCTGACTTAAAACAAGGAGACTTATTTTACCATACCTACATGTGCCTAACCTGAATTCCAAAACAACAGGAAATCATAATTCAAGATATCAAATGCAGTACAAACATATATACCCATTAAGTGAACGTTTATCCTAAAAGATGAAGTAACTTAACCTCACTTGAAATTTACATCCCTTCTGCCTACAAAACAATACATTGTCATCAAGAAAAAAATAAAATATACAAATCCTTGCCTTAGCTGCCAAGGATTGCACTCCCGCATTTTCTTCAAAACGCAACAAGCTGCCATTCGAATAGAAATTTATTTATATAACAATGTTTAGCTTGTCCTAGAAGCAGACCTACCCTATTCTATTGTGTACCCCGTATACGTGAGGACCAAGATCATTCACTCTATAAATACACAGTGATATTCACATTCCTAGAAGAGAAAAATTGAAGCTTTTAATGGCTTTAAATTCTAAAATAATATCGATCACACTTTTAAAATCGCAAAAAAAAACCAATTCCTATCGTAATTCTCATCATCTCTATATGATTTTCAATGTGTTCGACAACAATTTCGTATGTTGTCTTATTATACAGTTTGTATAGGTTTTGAGTACACTTGCTTTATGGTGATTATTTGTGGAATCAGTGACTGTATTTGTGTTCGTGATAAAGAATCGAACTTGCCTGAAATTTTTGGGTGAATTCAAAGAAGAAATGTTCGTGTTCCTCTATAGCGGTGGTGTGCTGTCGTGCGATGCAGCAGCAAGGAGGAATTAAAATTTTTTGATGGAAGCCTAGTGTGATGGAGATTTTTTGTGAGTTGTATAATGGTAATTTCAGATTTTGTGTTCGTGCAAAGATTTGGAGCAATGGGAGGATGGAGATGCAGCAATGGAGCTATGAGAAGCTTACTGGTTTGGGCATTTTTGGGTGCAGGCGTGAGGGTGTGTATGAACATAGGAGTATGTGAGCATGAAGTAGGGATGAAAGAGATAGTAGGCGTGCATGGGGTTGGGCTGGGTTACATGGACTGTGTATGTGAGATTTGAGGAGGCAGAGATGAAAACTTCAAAGTCATATTTAGAATGCGATGCTAGTTTTAAGGTTGTACCTGGCGCCTTTGAAGAAGTGGGAAAAATTATGTCGTCAATCTAAAATCTACTGAGCGTGCATGGCACCCGTGATGGTGAATGGGAGGAATGACGTGAATAAGCCGTTATAGGAAGAAGTCAGGTTTTATCATCTTAAAAGAAAGCTATTGTGCAATGCAGTCGGTCTGAAGGTTTTATCATTTTAAAAGAAAGCTATTGCGAGTTAACCCTTAAATATAATGATTCACTCATACTTTAATAAACTATCGAACCGTTTGTTTCGTTGCAACCGTATGGATGCACGCTACGAAATGGAACTAGCCTAGAGTGATTTGGAGCTCTTCTACTTTATAGAGAAATAAAATGCTTGTTTTGGATTAATCAACCACTAAGCGATGTTCAACGATTAACGAACAATATGAGTAAACTCACTAAATCTGTCCAACTTTATAATTATATAAACATATTTTAATACTGAAAAATGATGATTGGATGATGTGTGATGGTTGTTTGGATGAACTGCTAATAAATTGGCTGAAATAATATACATAAATATATACATAAATAGTTGGTTAAATACTTATTCTATTTACTATAATATTTCACATTAATGTGAAATTGGTGTTATCCATGTTGATTGACGTCTGTGAATTCAGGGAAATAGGTTGTAGGGATCCAACTGGATTACCCAAAATTTATTACTGTTTGTTTTCATATATTGTGATATCTGATGTGTTAGATTTTCTGTGATATATGTATTGTGTTTGGATGCTTATATAACACTGGCTCTAAAATAATTGATATTTAAAATACCGAAAAATATATTCAAATGAAACGGAAAAGAAATTGGGTTTTTAAAGGGAAAAATTATTTTTACAAAATAGAAATTTAATTTTGAATAGGCTATAAAAGAATAACTTGTTTTTGATTATATAAAAATAGTTTGTTTGATTTATAAACTATGTTTATAAATGAAGTGAAATAGTTATCATTGGATAATTTGGAATGTTAATTCAAGAACTAATTTAAAAAAAGGAATTTTGAAATCGTTTTAAGAATAAAATGATGAAATTTATTTCATGTTCGAAATGTGAATAGAGTTAAAATAAATCCATAAGGAATTATAATTATAATCCGACTACGTCGAATGCTATAAAGTAATTTATTTTTAGAAATAATAAGTCATGCAATTCAAAATTTGACAAGATAGTTAGTATTTGGTTTGAAACCAATAACTTATAGTTGAATATGTAGTAGAGATTAAGTTATAAATTTGATATATAATTAATAAGAAATTCTTACTTGTAAGCAGAGTTATGAAGTGGACTATGAATATATAAAATGACTAGATAAACATGATTTGAACCTGAAATGGTATTTACAAATTAGAATCGAGATTTATTTGATAAAAAAATTCCAGATTTCTCCAAAAGAATAATATTCACATTTTAAAGTGAATAATGGGTTAAAAGAAAACGTTTTACATAAATGAAATAGGGTTAAGAAAATTAGAAACTGACTGGAAATTAGTCAAGTTGAATGGCTTCTTGAGTGTCGATTTAATGTTGGTTTTGGCCTTTGGGGTTGATACTTAGGGAATTGTTCTCTTACTAGTTAGAGTTAGAGGCTGATGAATGTGAAAGAATAGTGATGTGTGAATAAGATATTGAAACGGGAAAATAGGGAATCTGGGAAATAAATAAATTAATAAGAAATTAATTTAAAGGGCTTGGTATTGCTTGATGCTGGACGGGAAGAATTTCCATTTGGAAATAGGATCTTTGGTTGTTTGGATGTTTCCTTTCATAGTTAAATAACTGACTATCAAAGTTTCTGACCCATTTTATGTTTCCATTGTCAGTACAGAGAGACCGAGATCAGGTTTATTATCTGAAAACCACTTTGTATGGGCGTAAGTCTTGCGAATCAAATATGCCAAAGATAATTAAAGACAGAGTTTATGAAAGGGTTGTTCTGTTAATCCTAGGTATAAATTGCCTAAGATGGATTGATGGGATGGTGCCTTCGGTGTGTCCAGTCCTAAGAAAATTGTATGGATGCATGTTTGACAGAGTATGCCCAAGATATCATCTACACTGATCTCTTCAATGTATTACATTTGGTGGTGGAGGAATTCTCATAGCTTAATAAACGTGATATTTCGGGGAAATCAATAAATGATTTGGTGGGTTTGACGACGTGGCATTCAAAGTGAATGAAGATGTGATGTTCTTAAAAAGGTAATAGTAACCTCAAGCCTCACAATCGGGAAATGACAAAAATCGAGCAGGCAACATGGCTAAGTGGGTCGCTCCTAATTAGGATCTATTGTTACCTATCTAGAGAAAATTCATTTGCTTCTTTATTCTACCGATATTGTCCTTTTCGGGAAACCGGTGTTGATCCCAACCGCTTGTGATATACATTCGATACACTTAAGTGAAATGAGTGGTCAGTTATGTGTGGCCGGGTTACAAGATGTTCTTGTTGAACCTAGTTTATTCCTCTCTAGAGATACACTATCGGAAGGTGGTTCCATACCTTGACATAGTTGGAAATTCATTACCTAATTAGCTCCCGCGGTTTTGATTGTATGCAATGTATGTGGAGCATGAGATGCTAGTGTTCTGCTAGATTGATATTTACTCGATTTAGACACTATTATAATATCAGAATAATATTGATTCAAGAAAATGTTTTGGGTTATCATAAGATAAAACCCATTTGCATTTATATGTGGATTGGTTTTACAATTTTCCTTTCTTTTAAAAGGATTCCTATAAGTTAATCCAAATGGTTCTAGTTTACTCGACTAGTCCCATGACTGACCCAGATACTACTGCAAAAGTGGGCATTTTTGACACTAATGTGTGTGCATTGCATGAAAAGTGTGGCGAAACCTATGGTTTCTTTGATCTCCTGCAACAGTATTCATATATTGTTGCATTAGACGTGAATGCACTGTTGCAGTTGGAATTCTAGTGACATGACATGCAACATCAGTTCAAAGCATACCTTTACATAAATACAATCTAGGTAAGCGATCCAAGTTATCAGAATAAACAAATAAATAATCGTAGATGATGATTAATCCAATGGTTCAAACCAATCATAGCTTCCTGTTTAAAACATTACCCGCATCATCCAATCAATGACATCCACCTCATTGTATTCTTCCGCTATGTGAAATTTTAGCGTGATGTTTCCCCCTTCGTGAAATACTAATCGCTAACATTTCTCTTCACTTTCCCCAATTTACCGTTGACCAAAATTTAAAGCTGAATTCATCAAAATTTAAACCAAAATTCTGCTGCTCTTTCACTTTCCCAATTCGATTTCATCTCCTGTTCGACACTTCCATAAATTTGATTTCATCTCTTATTCGGTGTTAAAACTAGGGCAAGTTTTATTCATCTAGCTTTGAAATCGAGACAGTCAACATCAAAAGAGGTAATATTTCAGTTTGTTTTATTTCCTACGAATTATTTTTTATGGTGGTTGCTTTAGATTTTATGGTGGTTTCTTTAGATTTTTGTTTTCTCTGCTATGAATAGGATTGTGGTAATGTTGTTAGTTGGATTTTATACGTAACCTAAACTTGAAGATGTAAAAGCAGTTGATTTTTGCCTATCCTTGCTTGGTTTTATTCAGCAAAAAACTTACGGTTTCATGTTTGGCCTGGTGCGATTTTATTGGTTTGGCCAGGTGCAGTTTTATTGTTGTGCTAGTTTATTTAATATAATTTAAAATTTGTTTAAATGAGCTTAACTGATGTGATGCATTGTAATTCTCACTAAAGATTGTGAACTCCATTTAGTATTGTTCCATGAGTTTTCAGGATCTTGAATCCAAAAAGGCGAGTTGTCTTAAGCTCGGTTTTATTAATATCTAGCAAAGCTAGACAAAATATCATGGCAGTTTTCGACAAAGGATTAACCAAAGGTTAATTGAGGTTATGGGTTCATGAATGCACACCTTTGGCCAATTTGATTCGATGGAGAGATAAGCCAAAACTTACATATTTTATAGAAATGTAGATTATTCTTGTAAAATTCAGTTACAAATTACTTTTATCTGAAGTGTTCCTGCATCAACATGTTAAAACTCACTTTTCAGTTATGAGGGCAAAGGGAGGAAGGTAGTTTTTTTATTTTAAAATTGAAATTTCATATTGTTTATCATATTCTCATTCATAACTACGATGCATAACTTTCCATAGAGTTAGTATTTATTAGATGTGTGATTTTTCTTAGTCTTCGTAGGCCCTCTCATTAGCATATGAAATATCTTCATCTTTTGTACAAAATCTTCTTGTTGTAGGTTTGTATCATGTAATGTTTGGAGGTGGCATATAAAAATAATTCTTTTAATGGCATAAACATATGCATTTTTAAATCATTGCTTTGTTAAGGATAACTGGCAAAGTGGTAATGTGGTATGATGCCTTAGGCTGATGTGTTAGACTTCATAAGTTCAAAACCAGAGACGTCAAAATGAGCGTGCTCACTTGAATAAAGTATCACTCTTATCATATATATATATATATATATATATATATATATATATATCTTAATGCTTCAGGCTCTAAACGGGAAGTTGCAACTTTCTCAAGAGCTATGGTGTTACATCATAAATATGACTCTTGTATTTTATATTAAAGTAATCATGTGGTTTCTGTTCCCATCTCAATTGTTGCAAAAATGTACCCCTATAGCTGCAGTTTCCCATTGGATGTCCATATCATTTACATGACCATGGTTGATAGCCATGCTTTGTTTCCATGTTTCATTATGCTTTATTTAGTGCCCATGAATTGTCGCATGTTTGTTTCCATTTGCACGTTCTTATCTTTGTTCTTTGATTGCAACATTTATCAGTTCTTTGATTGCATCATGTATTCACATTTGTAGAGTGGAGCACTACATGTATTTTCGTATCTAAATTGGTATGCCATCAAGTTGTTCGGTAGTTGTACTTTCTATTAAAGTCTAGTTATGAATTCCGGTATCATATGTTGCTATCAACTTTTTCCATATTCGATGGTGCCATTGACTGTAAAATTTGTGATAATTTATTTTGACAATTGATGCAACCAACTTCAATCAGCTTGTTGTAGCATTTTTGAATCAAATTCAAGGGACATGTATGTTTATACCAATTATTAAGCTTAATCTTGATTTCTTTTGTCCCTTGTCATTGAATTTTCATCAGGATTTAACTTAATTATTTGGTATGGTCAGCGCAATTTCTTATAATATTGTCTTTTATTTGTATCTTTCTTCTTCATGTTATAGGTTTGATCGATGCTCAATTTCTCGGTTGTCATTGAAAGAGATTGAAGCAGCTGGATACGAGAAGATGACTATAGTGTAAGAAGCAACTATGCCTCTCATTCTGAAAGGTACATGCACCACATGCAGTCAAGTTTGGTATTTCTGAGTTTACACATTCAGATAATAATTACTATTGGTAAATTTCTGTATTATAATGATGATACTTAATGAGGGCCACTTGAGTATAAATTTCTTTTTTATAATCGAAAGGAACCCCATTTAGTTGGAATTATTCAATAGACATTTTAAGTTTATAACTGGCTCAGAATGTTGAATGTTGATAGTTCATCATAACTAACTAAGCATAGTTAATAGCTTTACTTAGGTTAACAGTAATGCTGCAGGTGATGCAAGTGGACAAACGATTCTATTGTAGAACAAAGCAATCATCGTCAACTAGCTTTAGAGCACGCGCTTAACGAGTGTGATTTTAGATATAAGACTTTTTTCACGCACATGATTGTTTTTTAATTAAGATAAGAGAAGTTTAGTTAAAAGATAAAAATGATTGGTCAAATAATAGAATACAAGTATTTTAATTTTAATTAAGGTAGGAGTATATTCAAATATATCTTAGATATAATTTGAACTTAAAAGGGCATTTTGAAAAGTTTAAGTTTACAAAAAATATAACACCAAAGTTATTATAGCTATTGTAGGATATCTACAAGAACTTAAAAGCATCATTGCTAAGCCAAACCGATATACATACACGTATGAGTATCTAGTCAATATGTTTACTCTTTTCTGGATATAGAATTGTCGAGTTAACCCTCTTACCCAGGACTATTATTAAGCGGGCCTTTATCGTGGAAAAACAGTACATACATATGAATCATAGTCATGATTTCAAAATAGACATGCTGAGTTAAAGTTAAGTGTAAGCAACTCACCAAGCAGGCCAATGCACCTCCTAAACGGAGCGGTGCACAGAGATGCATTGATAAACCTGTATAAAGAACCATATATAGAATAATGTTAACAAAAGTAGATTATATCAGGAAGCCAAAACAAAATTTGCTTTTCTTTTTATGTAGAAAGTAATTTGATTTTTTAAAAGCATGTAAGTCGAATATTTTGTCAAAATATTTGGTACTTAATTTATTACATTTACTCTGAAATAGAATAGAAAATATCATTTAAAGTCTTTTTCTTTCTTTTATAAAATTGACCTTTCATCTCCTGTTTATAAAAAGTAAAAAATAAAGATACTTTCTGCAAGCCTATATGGAAAACTAACTAGGTTTGAATTATGCAAGTGCAAAGTAATATTAGAATTGATATTACAATACAAAATTACATTGGTATAGGCGCATACAAATATATATATATATATATATATATATATATGTGTGTGTGTATATATATATATATATATCATTATAATGATAGCCATATGATACTACTAGGTATTCACCCTTAATATATTGATACAGGCACTGGGGCATGGGAAAGTGCACTTACAAACACACCATCACTTACTAATAGGATTGTGTCATTCCTTATCCGGCAGTTCAGTTCTTGATAAAGCCGATCGTTTATTAGATATGGGATTCGGGAAAGATATCGAGAAAATTATTGCTTCTGTTCCACCAAATGACAGATACTACTTTTCTCTACCACAGTTTCAAATGAGGTGGTATTATGTCCATTCATTAATAGACTCATAGATAGATTGATTAATGATGATAACTCAAACCTTAATATCAATCTACAGGTCCGCCAAATAAGTAAAGAAGCATTATCTAATGATCATGAATATATTAACAAAGTTGAAGAGGGAACCGATGAAACTCATGCACAAGTACAATAAATGCTTGAAAAATATCGCAATGTTCAATAAATATTTGTTTGCTTTCTATATAATCATGCCTTTGTCAGGTTAGTCAAATGCATACAATTGCACCATCTTCTGATCAGTATCCTATGTTATATTTAATATTAACTGCATAGCATCACACAATTCCGAAGATGTAGACCATTTGATTTTTTTTTCTGATGTTGCATATCAAGATAATGGTGTCGCATTACATATTGCAGTGGTGTAGCAATAAATAATTTTTTATTAATTCCACATAGCACGTGGGCCCAACGGCTGACGTGGCATGTGACAGGTGGGCATCTATCATGGAGAGATGACGTGGCATGTGACATGTGGTCAACTGACATGGCATGTGACTAATGGGCATCTAACGTGGAAAGTTCATGTGGGGCCACTACCGTGACCTAGAAGCCAGGCTCTGACTTCTGGTTAAGGCAACGCTGTATATTGTTGCATTACTTGCAAGTACTATAGCAATAGGGTTATAATACAATACTTTCTTTCCATGGTAGTAGATGGGAAAAAACATTGCCTTAGAGGGCTAAGGCAATGGCCGCGGATGCCACGCCCTTCTGGTGTTTCCTATTTGGAAAAACGGCCTAAGGAAACGCTTTATCAATCTACGACCACATAAAATATTCCCACTTTTGTAGCAATGAGAGATTATTTTGTTTTGTTTTACCCTAAACTCTTGGGTGTCCAAATTTGTACACACGGTTAAGTAATCAGGATTTTACAGATACTTAGTGGAGCTTGGAGCAAGAGCCTTCAGCATTAGATAGCTACTATTTTATTTCCGCTGTGATGTATTATTTTGTACTCTATGATGGTATGTATATACATTTAAAAATGTGTATTTCAAAATTTTATGTTATATAATATATTTTATTCGTTCTACTGTGAGATTCGGGTTTACTCTGTTGTCGTATTTATGTTCTTCGTCTTATATTCTAACTTTCTTTCTTTCTTTTCTCACCCTTTAACTTCTGTCTATTAATGATCCAGTATTTTCGATATTTGAATTGTTGGCATGGTATTTATGTCGATTTTCAGGGTCGGAAATTCCCCGGGTCATTACAGTGGTATCAGAGCTGAAGGTTAAGTAATTACCTTAGTTCTGTGGCTTAACTCAATAAAGATGGGGTTAGTAATACCCTAGATTGAGTTGAGTGTATATATACGAGAGAACATATTTGTAGATTGTATAGACATGTTTTATATTGTGGATATTTATTGGTTGAGTGACTTATCGATAAGGGTTTCTAAACACTTGAATACATTAAACCTACATAGTATGTTCTGAAAAGAGGGTAAGTGGAATAATTTTACCTAAAGAATATTTTAATATAAAGAAAGTATTTTCTTGGGATTATTGTAGTTTATTGGATGGATTGGTTGCTATTATAATCGAATAAGGTTATAATTGAGATGGTTGTAAATAACCAATCAGAATTCATATAAGATAATATATAAAATCAAATGGATTAAATCTGAATTTAAAACCAAAAATTGGAATTTAAAATCTCAAAAACATGATAAGTGTTTGTAAATGGTTTTGGATCAAATATATGGAAATTTTTAAATCCTCGGAGATTTGGAAATTTTCTACCGAACATTGTAAAGATATTTTGAAAAGATTTCAAAATGGAAGTGTATAAAAATGGTTTTTTTTAAAGTGATATAGTATTGAACTCACTTCGACCGCTGGAAAATAACCCTGATGATGATGGTTGCATCATTAGTGTTCATTTTCGAGTTTCTAAGTGATGGATCACTACCACAGATATTGATTTTAAATTGTTTTTAGAAAATAAGTTGTTTTGAATCCTGAAAGGGAAAATTGATTTTAAGTTATTTAAAAACTCTCAGGAAGAGATTGTTTGAATTAAAAACAAATTAAAACAGAAATTTGTGAAAGCAAATAGGAATTAAAGCCAATTTAGTGGAAATTGAATTGGAATAGAATGCTATCGAGTAAAATTGGATTTTGGAATATAATTGAACTCATGTGAGTTAAAATGGATTGATTTTTGAAATAAAAATCATATTTTTTTTATCTTGAGATGAAGATAACTGATTGGAGAAATTAATTAGTTAATGGAATATAGGAATGGAACTTAACTTGGTTAAGTATATTGGATTGGTAAGTTAAGAATTTGGAATTGAGAATGGAACTTGGGTTTGAAATGGAATTTGGCTTAGGTATAAGCGAATGACTTGGTTTGAGGATAAACTGATTGGAATCGAAATTGCGAATGCATGGGTATATACTAACTTGGTAGCAAATGAAAGAGATAGAGTTGAATGCCAACAAAAAGGTAAAAATTTATATTTTAATCGGGTATGAGATTTTTATGAGCCTATTCGGCAAGCCGCTTAGCTTTTTGGTTTTATTTTGGATTAGAGTAGGCCTAGGAGGTGAGTTGTAATTGTAGTTGTACCAATTGAATCGTGGAAAGAAGACGCTGGCGAAATTTTTTGAAAATTTCAGTAGCGTTCGGTTTATCATTTTTTATTTTGGATTTCGTATTTACAAAAACGCAAATGATGCACATGTACAATGTAAAACAAACCTTTTGAAAAACAAAGTTAAAAACGAAAAAGAAAACAACTTTTTATTATTTTTCGAGTTTCAAGAAATAATGTAACAACGTTAGCAAATTCATCCATCCATCGACCTTCAAACCCCTTCATCTTTGTTCTATCCCCTCCGCCGTCCCTTAGCTCTTCACATATTTTGCAATTAACGTTGAAAGCTCAAAACTTCAACCAAACACACCTTAAGGAGCTAGCAAATTTTCAGAATTTTTGAACATTTCATTAGCAGGAATGAATTAATATTTTAATTGAAACAAATTGGATTAGTTGAAACTGAAGTTAAGAAGTAAAATAACCTAGTTAATAGGGTTTGTAGAATCTTTAATGCTTAGTAATTTTGAGGACGAAATTCTTTTAAGGAAGAAGGAATGTAACAATCCAGATTTTTAGTGATTAAATACTTAATTTAATTATTGATTTTGTCATTTAAATGACTTGAATTAAATAATTTGGTATATTTAATTAATATGAATAGTGGAATTATATATTCAATTACGAAATGATTAAAACAGTTGAATTTGCAATAGGGTATTAATTGGATAATTCAAGAGATTTGATTGAGTAAAGATTCGACATATAATAAAGAATTTATTTATAAATGAAGTTTGAACATATAATTTATAATATAATTTAAAACGAGCTCGTAATGTCACGATAGTTCGTAATATTACGTTTTGAACTTTAAATGACTATATAGGATTTGTTATAAGTTGGATTTCTTTGAAACAAGAAACGTTCAAATCTATTGAACTATATTTTTCTAATGGAAGTGAAAAATCGTGATTTTGTCTTGTAGATGGTAAGTTATATCAAAATTTCTTAAATTCGTTATGAGATTGTTTATAAAATATATTGATTTATTTAATAAAATAAAAGGCTTTTAATATAAATAGAATATCATTTTAACTTGAAAATGGAATATCAAGTTATAAATAAAAATATGTTTATTTTGAAGTCATATGATATTCTATTTGGATATGTTTATAAATAAAAATATGTTCAATTGAATTGTTTTGAAATTTAATTTACATTTTGTTGATTTTATCTAAGCCTAGAAAATAGCCAATACTGGAATAGTCGAGGATTTTAACGAAATTAGTTTCAGTGGATCCGTAATATTATATTATTGCACTAAAATCAAATTTCGGGGCAATTCGATGTTATACATGGCTACGGTAGCCAAAAACCCCTAGTTATTTTGGTAGCAATTTATTTAATTAAATTAAATTTATATTTGTGCTCAACTTGAGCAAACGATCGAATCAAGATGCGAGACAAGTCCAATTGAATTAGTATTGACGTCTAGAATTTTTCTGTAAATTTTAATTTGGAAAATAAACAACTTTTCGGTTAATGTAATTTACACCCTATATAAGTGTTTTTGAAATTTCACAAAATAAATTAACTTGTCTATTTTATTATAGTTTTGGGATCGTGGTGAAATACTCGACACAACTGTATTTTTATTTTTTGTCAATAACGGCTTGTACGAGAATAGAAATTTACGTAATAGTGTACGTCAATTTTTCTAACTTAAAACAATGAGACTTATTTTACCATACCTACATGTGCCTAATCTGAATTCTAAATACAACAGAAAATCATAATTCAAGATCTCAAAAACAGTACATACATATATACCTATAAATTGACCATTTATCCTAAAAGATGAAGTAACTCAAGTTCACCTGAAATTTACGTCCCTTCTGCCTATAAAACAATGCATTGTCATCAAGAAGAAAAAAAGAAAATATACAAATCCTTCCCTTGGCTGCCAAGGATTGTATCCCTCTTTTTCCTCAAAATGCAGCTAGCTACTATTCGAATGGAAATCTATTTATGTAATAATGTTTAGCCTGTCCTTGAAGTAGACTTACCCTGTTCTATTGTGTACCCTGTATATGTGAGGGCCAAGTTCCTTCACTCTATACATACATAGTGATATTCATGGTAGATCCAAAAATGGTTCTATGACCCAAATGAATGATAATTCTAACTGAAATGATAGCAAGAAACAAAGAAAACACACGATTTATAGTGGTTCGATGTTAAAGAGCCTACGTCCACTTTATACTTTGTTGATGAATGATCCAAGTACAAATACAAGATTAAATAACACTCAAACTTAATTTTACAAAGGATAATTTCACTCAATATTTGCTAAATTGTGCTTCAAATGATGATGATGATTTGAACAAAGTGGCAAAATTCGGTTGTAATGAGGGTTAAAGCCAAGAATTCGCGAAAAGATCCCTTCAAATGAGGCTTGGTGGTGTATTTATAGGCAGAAAGTTCCTCCAGATGGTCTTCGGTTCGGGTACACGTGACGGCCACTCCGTTTGATTCGGAATGAGGAACCTTGAGATGTTGCCAGCGCAAAGTCTTCGTGGGTGAACATTGGATGATGGGTGCATAACCGCTCTGTATCTTCTGGAGTCGTGGAGTATAACTGTTATTTCAGCTGTCTTGGGATCAGACCGGGTGGTATAATGGGGGGTCCGAATCGGAAGAGCCCGAACCGATTCAGCTGTGTTTCCTATTTATTATTTTTTGGTTTGATTGCTTCAGAGAAGGTGGGTTCGGATCAGGGGTCTCCGAACCGATTCGGGCTCCTGCTTAAAGTTCTCGCTTCACATATATTCGTCGAGTAACCTAACTTTGTGTAGCTCAATCACAAAGTGGGCTAACATTTTGCCCTCCCTCGAAGTACATGCTTATTAGAGATAAGATGTGCTTCGAAATGATGTATCTGTTCACTTCTGAATTAAAGTCATTGAATAGTTGTTTCCATCCGCTCGTAAAGTTGGGATGCTTAACTAAGTCGTATCTCTTGGAAGCTTATAAGTATAACCTTGGATGTACTAATTGTTCCTGTCATTTTTTAGTAGCTTTGAGGATCCATCTAGCATCTGGGTAATACACTCAGGTAAAACTCTTATGACAAATATTTATGAATTCTTCACTCCTTTTTGTACTTATCTTTATGCACTAAATTAATATTAGTGACCGTACTTCGGTTCGAATCGGTCTCATCTGACCCAGTCCATGTTCCAACCATTACTGGGCTAATGGACTGGAAGGCTTTATATTAGTGAGGGCCATCTACTAATCGGTCGGGCTAAGGCATCTAATCCATCAGAACACGAAGAGACATCCCTTCCTTTAATATAAAATCATGCATTCTTCTATAATCTTTCACTTTTCACCGCCGCCTCTTTCATTTCTAAAACCCTAACTTTTAAATCTTGAAAAGAAATTCTCTAATTTCAGAAATAAACTCAAAGGTTGGATTTTAATCTTTGTTTATTTGGTTTTAATCGATAATCTAGCAACAATCGTACTTGAAATCTACATTAGCTCATTTCAGTTCTTCTCAATCAATTTCGACATCAATTTTATGGATTTCAGTTCACCGCCACCGTCATTGGTGGGGTTCCCACCGCCTCGAGGTGTCGATGCTGATAATCCAAACATAACGTCGGGGGTGACTGTGTGTGTGAGGAGGTCCTTCATGAGTTAAAAGCTTTATCGACATTCCTCTTGTTTAATTGGGGAAGAGGGAAAATGATGTTTTAAGAAGAGAGGAGGCATGTTGGTTCGGTGTATCCCAGTACTTGTAGAAAACTGCATAGTCTCGGTTCGGATCGGAGTGGTTAAAGATGGGTGGCGACTTCAAAGATACATGAGTGAAGTGAAGTCAGTTTCAAAACATTGATAGGGTTCGGTTCGAGGTTGACCAATCCGAACAGAGCTTCCTCTTCGAAGACCCATCCGATGTCATCTGTTTAAAGACTCCGAACCGATCCGCTATTCTCTAGGACCTCTGATCTGATCCAATGTGTAGTAATACATTGTCCCTTGAGTTGGTCTCGACGTGTTAGCCATATCCCTGAGTCGAACCACTTAAATCTTGCACTTCCGAATCGATCCATCAACATTCAACATGAAACATAAACATGTCTAAGTCAGTTTAAATTAAGATCTAGTGCAACTTGTGAAATCATGGACAGTTAGGATAGAGCCCTTCTCGAATGAACTTTTGGACTGCTGACGAATACATAACTATTCTTCTTATCTCCGCATTGCATTCTTATATACTTACTTCGTATTTCTTTAATTCTATCACTGCACACACATTGGAACGCACATGGACAGGGGGACATGGGCAAATTTTACTCTAGCTTCTATTATTGTTTCTTTGGTAGTTTAACAATTATGGCTGAGAGACACTCGTCTAGATTAGCAGAAAGGAGAGAAGCTGCCGGGTCATTTGAGAATCCACCCATTGAAGTCGTATCTTCCACTCCAGATTCAGGTTGGAATAGCAAATGTTTAGACTATGAAATGGGAACTCATGAAAGTGACATATCATCTAGGGGTGATGTCTCTATAGGCAAGGAAGAAGAAGGAGGGGTAGGAGATAGTCATGCCCCAGATGTGTTTGGGAATGTTAACATATTGGAACCGCCTAAGGATTCAATCGAATCAACGATCGACAATGACAAACTTGCATGAATATGTCTAAAGCATGGGATTCTTCGAAGAGATACCGAGTTGCCCTCTTAAACAGATCATCCTCATAATCCACCGGAAGGGTATATGGATTTCACTAGATTAATGTTCCTTGTTGGGAGAAGTACCACCATTTTTGCTATTCATCATCGATTTTCTAAGACAACTGCGGATTGCCCCATGTAACTTCATCCCAAATCCTACGCTTATCTATATACTCTGTACATAGCATATAAGGAAATCCTAGGTGTAGAGCATACTTTTGAGGACATTCATTTCTTTTACAATTTCAAGCATCGGACCAATGATACCCCATCTTTTGTATACTTTGAATCGGTACCAAAAAGGAAAATCATCATTGTTCCATTTAGCAGCAAAGCTAGGGAACCGAAACCTGAATGGTTTTACATAAAGTAGTAGCCGGGGTATGCCAGAAGATAGCTTAATTCAAGTAAGGACATTAGTTTTTGAGCTCCAGTTCCGATCTTTATCATAAATACATTAAGCATTGCTTGTTTTCACTTGCAGTTCTAACCTGCCGCTAGAGAAGCATCCGGTGCAATTTGATCGCTTGAATCAGTTGCTCAATGGTGACCAAAAATTCTTGACTATCATGGACTGCTTAGTGGATGAATATCTTCATCGGCATCGTTTAATTGCTATAACTCGTAGCATAGGTCATGGGAAAGGCCCTTATGTGTATACACCCCCAGTTGAAGGGCCAATTGACACTCCACTCGAGAGGGGAGAAAGTTCAAAAGATCCAACAGTACCACTTAGGGATCCTCCTTCTCCCTCTTTGACTCAAGATGATATACTAGCAAATATAGCGGAAAGAGATAGAGATAAATACATCACTCCCGAGGATGCTACCACTCCAGAAAAACCGGTCTCTCCAAAAGAATTGCCATCAGATGCTCCTCAAGGAGATGCCCCCATTGAGGATGAATCTATATTTCAGGGTTTGGGAAATCTTCCCTTGCCCGAGACCCTTTATACCTCAGAAGATTTTAGAACGAACCCTCTTACCTTTACTTCAGAAGAAGAAATTACTCCTGTGAAGACTAAGGAAACTGCACATACTAGCCTAACTTTGGGCTCTGGTTGGTTTGGGGGATATCATTTAGGATATGTATAACACACCAGCACTGCACGTCAAAGTACCTGTGCTTTAAATAAACATTGGTTCTGAACTTTACGTACCTTATTTTGCAGGAACGATGACACGTCCCCGCTATGATGTCAGGAAAGTTTGCACCAACATGCCTAGATTTGATTCCGATGCTGAACATGATCACCATGAGAGCCGCGACAGGGATGACAGGAGGCATTATGATTCCAATCGTCCTCATTCTTCGCGCTCCCGTTCACCCCGTCGGTCAGACCCGGACAAGTACAAGAGCTACCAAGATCGTCGCGAAGGGGACAAACCACATTCCAAAGATCCAATTCCTCCCAAAGAAAAGTGTCCTCAAGAGAAACCGCCGTCGAAGCGTGTTGATTCGAAGGATAAACATAAAATTTCCGAAAAAAAGATTGGGCAAACATGAAATATCCATTGTACACGCTAAGCGAAGAAATGTCAAATTATCCCTATCCAAACCCCTGTCGCTCGATTTTGAGCACAAAGCGAAACTGACACATCTGAAGAAACAATTCCTGAATCATTATTTTGATCATTTGCAGTTTGTTCCTTAGCTTGAGCCTGTTTCTTCGAAGTGGGCGGACGATGCTAAAGCAAAGATAGACTTAGTGGATAGGCAATACACGGAGATGTATAAATATTTGTTCAACCTTTCCATGATTATTCGGGACATAATTATTGATATCGATCACATAAAGGAAATGACCGATTATGATGAAAGCATGTTGAAAAATTCAGAGAAGGGCTTAGAAGATGCATAGGCTCAACTTGCTCTTGCTCAACGGGATTCTGACAACTACAAAAAGCAACATGACGAGTTACAGAAGCGCTACCACACTTTATTGGAATCCCATAGCCAAAAGCGCTTAGATCTAAAGAAGCAAGCCGAGGATGCTAAATCTGAGAGTGTTAAAGCACAATTGGCTTGCACTACCCTTGAATAGGAGAAGGTTAAGTTAGAGAAGAAAATTACTAATTTGGCAAACCAGAATGCTGAATTGGAAGCCAAATTAATGGAGGCTGAATAAAGAGATGCCTTGGCCGAGGGTAATATGAGCATCACCATTAGATCTACCGAAGAGGTCCAAGCTCATCTTTCTACAGCCCAGAAGGAATTGGATGGTTAGGGTGAGCTAATGTTAGAGTTCTTTGCTCAAGTGATCCATCGTCGGGACATTGCTTGGATCGAAGATTAGCCGACAACTCTGGTTTATGTGTGGGATCAAATCATCGAATGGGAGGAGAAAGAGCTCAAGGTGGACTCCATCGATGTAAACAAACTTATGGAGAAATTCCTGAGGGGTGAAGAACCGGTGCGCTTGGCTGAAGGACGTATACTCATTGCTGCAGTTATGCAAGAAGATATAAGTCAAGCTAAAGGGAAAAACATCCTTGAAAATGGATCTATTTCTACTGCCCTTGGGGATACCAGAACGGAGGGATATGACCCAGATAATCCAGGAATCCCTAAGACAACTTTTTTATCCCATATTCCTGAAGTGACACCAGAGACTCTAGCTAACCCAATTGAGAAATCATCCAAAGGTATCTCTACCTTTTCACCCCAATTTGTTAGGGCTATTTCAACCTTTCGCTACATTATTGGACAGTCAACTGAAGACCAAATTGTTTCTCCTGACCTAATACCGGTTAATTCTCATTCTATAGGTGCACAGCCTGTTGAAAAGGCCGATGAGCAGCGAAAAGAAATCACTGATCTGAGGTCTACTAAAGGGATCCAAGAGAAGCATGCAGAAGTCACTGGCTCAAAACCTGTGGAAGAGGTCAGGGATGAGGAAGAGGTTGCCGAGAAGACTCCCATACCATCTACCACCGACAACCCCCGAGATGAAGATGTGATAAACGCCTTAAGGACGACGGTGGTAATGATGGGCATGAGGAAGAAAATGATGTTGTCGTGACTAGGGATTTGGTGAATGTCGATGACATGACTTTGGCTGGTATGAAAGCCAAGAAGGACAAGCTCTCAAAAGCCAAGGCTGAGAAGGAAGATTTCGAGGCTGTTAAACCCCTAACGGAAATCCCTCCTGGATCCAGGTTAGTTGTCAAACTTTCAACTAGGTCGATTACTAAAGAGCTTGCTAAAAAACTTCTACTAATCCCAGCAATCCGGTTCTAGGGAAGAAGAAGCCAAAGCGAATCCAGACCAAGGCTGGAAAAGAGGAGAATGAAAAACTTAAAGCTACTAAGAGAGCGAAGTCTACTCCGAAGTCCAAATGAGAGGCATTTCCATTCTTTATTTTGCCTGTTCCTCGGTCCGTTGTTGTTGTAGTGAGTGCGACCCTCGTTTTGTTTATTCAGTTCTTTTGTATAAACCTGCACCTATGTAAATAAAGTAATTCGTTTCCCACTATGTCAAATACTTGCGAGTTCGTCATTTGTTTCTGTTAATGTCGAGAAATTAAGAAGCATAAGTGGTAAATAATAATTTAAATCACAATCACGTTCTGCTGCAAATGCATAGACAGAGAAAATATTATTCACAGGGATTGCCGCTTAAATAAATAAAATAGATGATTGATGGAAGAGCGCGTGATCTTTATGCCCCCAATCAATCTTGAATATACCACTTGGCTAAGGCTTGTTCGAGATTGATTACACTGCCCCTAGCTCTTTTGCCGGGGATAAAATTCTTCTTTATTGGTACCAATTCTTTGTACCTTTATACTCTCCTGTCGTAAGGTCAGGTTAGAGTGGATTCGAGGCGGTCTTTTATCATGTTGCACCTTCATGCCTCAAGGACGTCATCTTACCTTCCTTTATACTCTCTCTCTCGACTCATGAGAGTTAGAGTTTGGAACGTCGGCTTCCTACCCCTTTTTATGTCGTTGTGAAAATGTTTATTTCATTTGCTCTTGTATCGATTCAAATGTCTAATGTTTTCGACTTATGTTATGACAATCACAGAAAATCCATAAAACAAAATTCGAACGGGTAAAGTAAATCATATACAGTATTTTATAGTGGTCCGGCCAAGTCGTGACCTACATCCACTTTATAATCTTTTGTTTATATTAACCAGACTTTTCTAGGCAAGTCGTGCCTTTTTACATGGCCTATAAAACAAAAGAAAATGATACAATTTCAAGTCAAGTATCGCCGCAAATGTTGGGCATTCCATGCCTTAGGAATTTCTACACCATCCATGGTCGTTAACTTGAAAGCTCCCTTGTCGAGTTTCCGTTGAATGGGGTATCGTCCTTCCCACTTTGGACCTAGATGAATCGGAGGTGGGAAGACTCGCTTCAGTACCAAGTCTCCAGGTTCAAAGGCCCTAAGGCGAAACTTTTTGTCGTAATAGCGTGCCACTTGGCGTTGGTGTCTTAAAGCACGCAAGTCCGCTTTGTCCCTCTTCTCTTCAATCATGTCTAGGGAATCTAGGAGGAGCGCTTTATTTTTCATTGGGTCATAATACATCACTCTATGAGAGAGGACTTTAAGCTCCACTGGAATTACCGCTTCTGATCCAAAAGAGAGTGAAAAGGGGTATGGCCGGTAGCCGTCTTGAAGGTTGTTCGATAGGCCCACAAAGCTAGCGGTAATTCGTCAACCCACATGGATTTTTCTTGTTCCAACTGCTTTTTAAGAATAGAGTTAATAACTTTGTTTATTTCTTCAACTTGCCCCTTCAATTGTGGGTGAGCTATGGCAGTGTGCCTCTTGTCAATCTTATATTTTTGGTAGAATTTTCTAAATTACGTGCTATCGAATTAGGTTCCATTATCGGTTGTAATGGTTTTTGGTATCCCAAATCGACAAATGATGTTCCTGACCATAAAGCTTATCTTCTTACTTGTCATGATCGTGGTTAAGGATTCGGGCTCCACCCATTTTGTGAAATAATCCACAGCTAGGGGTGTCAAATGGGTCATTTAGGGTCGTATAAGGGTCAAGTAAATTTTGACCCTATCCTTTTGCAACCCTTTTATTTTGACCATTTTACCATAACGTTTTACCTGACCCAACCCACATATTATGTGGGTTACCCATTTAACCCACATATTAAAAAATATTACTTTAAAATAACGATTTTTAAAGCTAAACATGCCAAAATTACGAAAATACCCTTTATTTTGAAAAATATGAAAAAATTTCATAAAATCCAGAAAATTATGAAATGAAAAGCAATAAAAGAATTATTCAAAAATAATGATTTTTAAAGCTAGAAGGACCAAAATTACGAAAATACCATTCATATTGGAAAAATGAAAAAAATGAAAAAAATTCAAAAAATCCAGAAAATTATGAAATGAAAAGTAATAAAAGAATTATTTGAAAATAATGATTTTTAAAGCTAAAAGGACCAAAATTACGAAAATTCCCTTCATATTTGAAAAAGTGAAAAAAATGAAAAAATTTCAGAAAATCCAGAAAATTACGGAATGAAAAGTAAAAAAAGAATTATTTTAAAATAACGATTTTTAAAGCTAAAAATGGTAAAATTACGAAAATGCCCTTCATATTTGAAAAAGTGAAAAAAAATGAAAAAATTTCAGAAAATCCAGAAAATTACAAAATGAAAAGTAAAAAAAGAATTATTTAAAAATAAGGATTTTTAAAGCTAAAAATGCTAAAATTACGAAAATACCCTTTATTTTGGAAAAAGTAGAAAAAATTCAGAAAATTACGAAATGAAAAGTATAAAAATTATTATTTTTTCATAATTTTCTGGATTTTTTTAAATTTATTATTGTTTTCACTTTTTTTAACATGAAGGGCATTTTCGTAATTTTGACATATTTAGTTTTAAAAATCGTAATTTTCGAATAATTCTTGTTTTACTTTTCATTTCGTAATTTTTTGGATTTTTTAAAATTTATTTATTTTTTTCACTTTTTCAACTTTAAGGGCATTTTTGTAATTTTGACCTTATTTTACTTTAATAATTATTATTTTCGAATAATTCTTTTATTACTTTTCATTTCATAATTTTTTGGATTTTTTGAAATTTTTTCATTTTTTTTCATATTTCCAATATGAAGGGTATTTTCGTAATTTTTACATTTTTAGCTTTAGAAATCGTAATTTTTGAATAATTCTTTTTTTACCTTTCATTTCGTAATTTGAATTTTTTTTTATTTTTTTCACTTTTTTCAAAATGAAGGGTATTTTCGTAATTTTGGCCTTTTTAACTTTAGAAATAATTATTTTCGAATAATTCTTTTATTACTTTTCATTTCAAAATTTTCTGGATTTTTTGAAAATTTTTCATTATTTTTTCATTTTTCCAATATGAAGGGTATTTTCGTAATTTTTACATTTTTAGCTTTAGAAATCGTAATTTTCGAATAACTCTTTTTTTACTTTTCATTTCGTAATTTTCTGGATTTTTTGAAATTTTTTCATTTTTCCAATATAAAGGGTATTTTCGTAATTTTTTCATTTTTAGCTTTAGAAATCGTAGTTTTCGAATAATTCTTTTTTTACTTTTCATTTCGTTATTTTCTGGATTTTTTTAAATTTTTTCATTTTTTTCACTTTTTTCAAAATGGAGGGTATTTTCGTAATTTTGGTCCTTTTACCTTTAAAAATCATTATTTTCGAATACTTCATTTTTTTTTAATTCTCATTTCATAATTTTATGGATTTTTTGATTTTTTTTCTTTTTCTCACTTTTTCCAAAATAAAGGGTATTTTTGTAATTTTGACCTTTTTACATTTAAAAATCGTTATTTTAAAGTATTACTTTTTACTATTTGTGTAACTGGGTTACCCATTTGTAACCCTTATAAAAAAAGGTCAACCCTTTTATGATTCATTTAATAAAAAATTATAAAAGGGTTGACCCGATAGGGTTATAATTAGGGTAAAATGGGTTGGGTAAAAGGGTGGGTCATATTTTGACAGGTCTATCCACAACCACGATCGCATATTTAGCTCCTCCTTTAGCGATTGGCAGGGTCCCGATGATGTCTAATACCCACATTGCGAATGGCTATGGATTGACCATTGATTTGAGTTCTTTAGGGGGTGGTCTTGGAACTTTAGCGAATCTTTGGCATTTGTCGCAACGTCATGAATAATCAACTACATCTCTTTTCACGGTAGGCCAAAAATAGCCATATCATAATACTTTCTTCGCCAAAGTTTGACCTCCGGTATGATCCCCACACTCACCTTCATGTACTTCTTTCAGTACATGCTTGATGTTGTCGTGTGCTATACACCGCAATAGAGGCATGAAAAATCCTTGGCGATAAAGGACGTCGTCCTATAAAACGTATCTTGCGACTTTACGTATTACAGTTTGTCTCTCACTCTTCTTTGATGGGAGGATTCCGCTCTTAAGGAAGTTCTTAATCGGTGTCATCCATGACTCCCTTTTTGGCTCAGCTTCCAAGGATAATTCAATTTCCATTTGTTCAAAGCTTGGTGATTCCAATATCTCTATTGGAACCATTTCGGTTTCTTCTGGGTTATCAGAACTTGCTAGCTTAGCCAGTCGATCTGCCTTCTGGTTTTCTGTTCTCGGAATGTGAGTTATACTGTAATTAGGGCTGTCAATTTCCTACCCGACCCGTGACCCGACCCGAAACCCGCACGGAAATTAGCAGGTTAACCCTACCCGTTTAGTCAGCGGGTCATTTTCGGGTCAACCCGAATTTGACCCGTTTATAAACGGGTGGGTTTAGGGTTGACCCGCTAACCCGATTTTGACCCGCCAAACCTGATTATATATTGTATCTCTTCCATACTATTAGCCTTTTATATATACTATTAGTGTTAGTCTTTTATGTATGCAGTAATCAGTATGCTCGTATATGTAAGCTGTTATATTTTACCAATTTATTCTTATATGTTGTTAGTTATATTTTACTTATAACAACTGTATATCTTCCATACTGGTAGTCTTTAGTTTATGCAGTATGGGAATATATACTTATGTATAGAAAATGATATTTGAATATGGGGATTTGATGCTTTATATATGTGTTGTCTGTTGGTGACTTTGCAACTTGTTTCATGTTGGTGATTATATAACAGTGTGTATGTTGGTGATTTGGCTCTTTTGTTGCTTATATTAGTAGGCAATATCAATCAATGGGTCAAACAGGCAAACCCAACCCAACACGACCTGACACGACCCATTTAGTTAAACGGGTTACGCGGGTCGGGTTGGGTCAACCCGTTTATAAACGGGTCGGGTTAGGGTTGGGAAAATATGACCAGTTTAATAAACGGATTGACCCGACCCGTTTATAAATCAACCCGAACCCGACTTGACCTGACCCGAACCCGACCCGACACGACCCATTGACAGCCCTAACTGTAATGCTCCAGGTTGCCTAGTAACTCCCTTACTTTTCAAGATAAGTAACAGGTCGAGGTCCTCTGGTCACGAATTCCTTTTGAACTTGGAAGTCAACTATCTTGGTGTCACTGAATATGTTTAATGTTCTTATCCCTAATTCCTTAGCGAGTTTCAGCCCGACAATCAAGGCCTCATTTTCGGAATCATTATTGGTGGCAGAGAATTCCAATCGCAGGGCGTAGTAAATGGATCGTCCTTTAGGAGTAGTTAAAACAACTCCGGCGTCGGATCTCCGATCATTCTTAGCCCATTCCCTATATAATTTCCACGGACTAAGCTCTAATTTATGCTCTGAAGCGACAATCTTGTCATTCACCATTTCTTCCTTGGGAATCATGAATTCTGCTATGAAGTGAGCTAGGGCTTGCCCTCCTTATTGACCTCTTTGGTTGAAAATTTAAATCAAATTGGCTCAATTCGATATTCCACTTAAGCAATCGTCCCAAAGCTTCGGGTCTTTGTAACACTTACCTTAGTGGTTGGTCGGTATATATGACATCGGATGGGCTTGGAAGTAATGACGAAGCTTTTAGGAGGCAATTAAGAGACAATAAGCAAGCTTTTCTATTTTCGGATAATTGTGTTCTGCAGCTGCTAACTTCTTGCTTACATAGTATACTGGCTTCTGGACCTTGTCTTCTTCATGCACCAAGGCTGTGCTAACAGCATGAGATGACACTGCCAAGTAGACGAATAGATCCTCATGATCTACCGGTTTTGACAATATCAGGGCTTCTCAAACAAGTCCAACAGATTTTGGAAGGCTTCTACACAGTCTGGGGTTCATTCGAAATGACGTTTCCCTCGTTTAATTAAATCAAAGAAGGGGACACACTTGTTCGTGGCTTTGGTAATGAATCTGCTCAACGCTGCAACCTCCCTGCCAGGCTTTGAACATCCCTAATCTTCTGTGGCACTTATATATTTCTGATTGCTTTTATTTGGCTAGGACTAATCTCAATCCCTCGAGAACTTACGATGAAACCGAGAAATTTTCCTGATGCAACCCCAAATGAGCACATTAAGGGATTCAACTTTATCCCATCCCTCCGTAGAATGTCAAACATCTCCACCAGATCTTGAGTATGACTAGAAGATTGCCTGGATTTCACAAGCATGTCATCTACGCAAACTTCCATAGTTTTTCCGATCTGATTATAAAACATTCAGTTCACCAGGCATTGATACATGGCTCATGCATTCTTTAGTCCGAATGGCATCACCACATAGCAGTATAAACCCAAGTTTTTGATAAATCTTGTGTGCTCTTGATTCGGCACATGCATGGTGATCTGGTTATATCCTGAGTACGCGTCAATGAAGAAGAGAAGTTCGTGTCCAGCTGTTGAGCCCACCAACTGGTTAATCCTAGGAAGTGGGAAGCTATCTTTTGGACAAGCCTTGTTCAAATCCAAAAAATCAATGGACGTTCGCCATTTCCCATTTGATTTCTTGACCAAGACAGGATTCGATATCCAGTCGGGATACGTCGAATCTCTAATGAACCCGTTATCTTTCAACTTCTCCACTTCTTCCTTTAAGGCCGTTGACCTCTTCGGGCCCAACATACGTCTCTTCTGTTTCACGGGTGGATGTTTTGGGTTGATACTCAATGAGTGGCTCATAATGAAGGGGTATATCCCACACATATCAGCATGGGTCCATGCAAACACATCCAAATTTGCCTTTAAAAAGTCAGTCAGTTCCTTTGCTCAGAACGGATCTAGTTGGGATCCAATCTTTAAAACCTTTGTCGGATCAACATTATCAATGGAGATGTCCACATTCGTTTCGTTGGAGGTCTCCTTTCTATCCCCAGGCTCTTCATCCTCTCAGGGATCTATGTCCTTGGGCAGTTCTCTAGGCGATTCCCTCGAAGTCGTCCTTTTAATTGCTATGCTGAACCCTCCCTCGCAGGATAGGAGGCACCTTTAGCTTCGATGCTTAATCCCTTCAGTAACATGTTCAGTTCTGCCATGTAGCAGGCTCGTCCGGTGGCTTGATCACCTCTCATTACTCCCACTCCTGCTTCGGCTGGGAATTTCAACAATGAGCACCAGGGTGCAATGCAAGCCCTGAATTCTACGAGAGTTGGTCGGCCCAAGAAGGCGTTATATGGTGAGTCGATGTCCAGAACTACAAACAGGGGGATCCTCACTCTCCGGCGGTCTCCTTGTCCCAATGTCACTGATTATTCTACAAATCCCATTAGAGCCGTCGATGCCTCATTGAAGTCGCGTATCCATCTCTCACAAGGCTTCAAGTCTTTTACTTCGAGTTTCATCTGATCGAATGCTTTTTTAAAGCGAATATTAACTGAACTCCCATTATCCACTAATACCTTATGAACTAGAGTTGGACCGAGAGTGATCACCAATGGGTCTTCGGTGGGCGATTGAACTCCAGTATCATCTCTATCACGAAATATGAAATCATATGACATCGTTTTCTGTTTCTTCATAGGAGCAGTGTCCTCGAAGTTACTACATTCACCTACTTCAAGGTGTTTAGCTGCATTCACATACTGGTCCACTGCCTTGTAGCTATGACCAGTTGGATGAGACCCCTACTATAGCGTTGATGATAATTCCTTTACCTTTTTGTTGAGCTGTGGGTTTAGGAGCAGGCAGATTTTGATTCGGGGCCTGCCCTTCTTGCCCCTTATCTCTTGGGGCAGCCTTGTATTCGTCTAGCTTTCCTTTCTATAGCAGATTTTCAACAACGTCTCTCAAATGCCGCCACTCATTAGTAGAGAGGCCGTGGATTCCATGAAACAGACAAAATTTTCCAGTTGTCAGATCCTTTTCTGTGGAGTCTCTAGGCGGAGGCTTCTTATATTGCAAGACGTTGAAAGTATCCAGGTAGATGTTTTCCAATGTATCATTCTACAGCGAGTAGGTTTCAAAAGTTTTGAATCGATGTCCATTACCCGAGTTGTTTCCTCGGTTCATATTCCTCCTATTGTCATTTCCATTCCTGTTGTTACTTCCTTCGTTTTTGTTGCTAACATTTACCTCGACCTTCCCTGAACTATCACCGGACTGTTACACAACAACATTACTTTGAATATCTTCTTTTGAAGCTCCATCAGATTTTCTTTTTCGACTAGCATATATCTCTTCTCTCCGTAGATGAATATTTGCTTTTTCATAAAATGCCTCCCTAGTCAATGGTGGCTTTCCAGCTAGATATCCTTCGAATTCAGTATCTGGATCGACTCTATCTATTAAGGGCATCAAAATGGTTGGTTGTAGGGATCGCTTACTTCGGTAACTGCTAAGTTGAAGCGGTCCAAGTACGACTTCAGAGATTCTCCAGGGGCCTGTTTGATTCTGGACAGTTCAATAACACTTTTAGCTTTTCCGGCATGGATTCGGAACTGATTCATGAAACGTTCGTTGAGTTCTTGAAAGCTCGACACCGATTATGGGGGAAGTCGAGTAAACCACATTAATGCAACATCTTCTAGATACATCGGGAAGGATTTACATTTTACATCGCCAGGCGCGGCTGCGGCATTCATATACCACGGATGCCTCATCAAGTGTTGTTTCAGATCTGTTCTCCCGGCATATCGGTCCATTTGTGGCAGATTGAACCATCGAGGGAATTGGAAATTCAGGATGTCATAAGTGAATGGAGTGTGCGCTCAATACCCCAATATTCATTCGTAAATCGACGACTATCGGCCATGATTTGATGCACCATCGCTTCTACTTCCGCGTTGATTAAAGCCAGTTCAGGATCCATGCTTCTGCCTCTTCTAAAATGCCTAGCGTCTACTTCGGGCAATCCCTTCGGTTTCAGTTGGTAGCTGAACCTCCTCCCCTCCTACAATCCCGGTAATTCACAGGGCGAACAGGCTTAAGGAGTTTCCCCTGAGTGGGATTAGTGATATTTGGGTCTCTGTGGAGAACATATGATCTGCGCATCGGTAATAACATTGGTTCCCTCAAACTCGGATCGTTGGGTCCCAGAATGCTAGCTGCATCTTCACGGGATCCTAATGATCAAAATGTCAACTGGTCCAGATCCTCAAGCCTTTCGTAAGGCCTCCTTTCACGCAGGCGCTCTTCATCTGAAGATGATGAATGATCCATAGCAGGATGATGTATCGGAAAGGACACTCTTTGTCGGCGAAGTTCGCTTATTTCTTCATTCATAACTCTCATTTTCTCCCTCATGAGAACACTATCGCGTTTGTGATCCTCTAAAGCATCCCTAATGCTCTCCTAAATTCGGTTCGGATTGGCCTAAAGTTGTTCTATTGGTTCGAATCGGAGGGGAGCGAGCAGCTGCTTTCAGGGAACCAGATCGGATCGGGGTTGCATCACTAGATCAGTTCGGGGCCTCATGATCAGGTCGGTTCGGTGATGTCCTGCCAGATCGGTTAGATCCTGAATTTTGTCCCCTTGATCTTGTAACGACCATAGCTTGCTGATCCTCACCCATTTCACTTTTGTGTGCATTCTGCATTCTTTTCCTTTTCCTTTGGTCATAGTGTCCAGTTTGTTGGGACACTTTTTTGAAGAGAATTTCTGAAATATTGACTATATGGACTATCTTCTTCGGATATACAAACCCAAATAATAGAATGGTAGCCCAAAATATAGAAAATTCGAAGAACTCTCAGTTAAAGCACCAAAATGTTAGATCCAAAAATGGTTCTAACACCCAAATGAATAATAATTCGAACTGAAATGAAAGCAAGAAATAAAGACCACGCGATTTATAGTGGTTCGGCGTTAAAGAGCCAACGTCCACTTTATACTTTGTTGATGAATGATTCAAATACAAATACAAGATTAAATATCACTCTCGCTTTTACAAAGGATAATTTCACTCAATCTTTGCTAAATTGTGCTTCAAATGATGATGATGATTTGAATAAAGTGGTGAAATTTGGTTGTTATGAGGGTTAGAGCCAAGAATCTGCCAAGAGATCCCTTCAAATGAGGCTTGGCGGTGTATTTATAGGCAAAATGTTCCTCTGGATGGTCTTCGGCTCAAGTACACGTGGCGGCCGTTCCGTTCGGTTCGGAATGAGGAACCCTGATATGTTGCCAGCGCATAGCCTTTGTGGGTGAACCTTGGATGATGGGTGCGTAACCGCTCCATATCTTCTGGAGTCATGAAGTATAACTGCTATTGCAGCTGTCTTGGGATCAGATCGGGTTGTATAATGGGGGTCTGGATCAGAGGAGCTTGAACCTATCTAGTTGTGTTTCCTATTTATTATTTTCTGGTTTGATTGCCTTAGAGCAGGCAGGTTCAGTTCGGGGGTCTCCGAACCGATCCGAGCTCCTGCTTAAAATTCTCGCTTCACATCTATTCGTCGAGTAACCTTCTAACTTTGTGTATCCTGATCACAAAGTGGGCTAACAATTCACATTCTTTGAAGAGAAAAATAAAAGCTTTTTAATGGCTTTATATTCTAAAAAAGGATCAAACTATCCTCTAAAAACTCGAAAATTATATATTCCAATTCCTATCGTAATTCTCATCATCTCTGTATGATTTCAAAGCGTTCAACAATGATTTCTTACGATGTGTTATTATACAACGTGTATAGGGTTTGAATATACTTGTTTATGGTGATTATTTGTAGCTTCCCGAGATTTTTGACCCTCGAACCTTGGCACAAATACATCCCATGCCCAAAACTCAAGTACCGAAAACTCCAGAAGGTAAAAAGGAAGAATTTAGAGGGTGAGATAAGAAAGAAATATTATAATAGAAGAATAAGAAGAAGAACCAACATAGAATCAAAGTCACATATCGCGGCGGAATAAGATATAATAAATAAACTTTATTGAGAGCTTTGAAATAATACTTACAATCATCATAGTACATCAATACATATGGACAATTATAATAATCCGTCATCATATACAACACAAAGCGGAATAATACTATATATCATACGTCTGAACTCTTCCAGTTCATCTCTTCACAGCAATCGATAACCTAAACCTATAAAACCCAGTCTAACCCAAGCACTACAAACGCCAGATCAGTCTGATGAACCGGGGTAAGGAAAACACGCTAAGTTTAAAGGGGTCATCCAACTTGATTTTAAGGTTTACAAACTTTGTCTGAAAGAAAAGGATAATCGTAAGATTGATCCACACATAAGCACAGATGGTTTTTACCTTACAATAACCCAAAATATTTTGAAATCAATATCTTATTCTGATATTATAATAGTGTCTAAATACAAATAAATAACAATCTAGCAGAACAATTGCATCTCACGTTCTACATATATAGTACACAATCAAAATCACGGGTGCTTATTGGAGATTGGATTCCGACTATGACAAGGTATGGAACCACCTAGGGATAGTGTATCTCTAGAGGGGAATACACTGGGTTCAACAAGAACATCGTGTAACCCGGCTACACATGACCGACCACTCATTTAGCTTGAGTGTATCGAATGTATATCACCAACGGTTGGGCTCAAACCACCGTTTCCCAAAAGGGACAACATCAAATAGAACTATGAAGGAAATGAATATTCTCTAGATAGGTAATTATCCACCCTAATGGGAGCGACCCACTAAGCCATGCTGCCTGTCCGAGTTCTGTCATTTCCGGGTTGATGAGGCTTGAGGTTACAATCCATTGGAAGGCCTGGCCACCATTCACTTTGAGTTCCACATCGTTCATACAAGTCATCCAGGAACAGAATGAAACGAAGGCACCCTCCCACATCCTAGAAATCACCCGATAGATCAGTAGGGAGTAGTCCTTGAAATCTGTAGATTTCAATCACGATAGAATCACTTGTTAAATATATATCTCTAGGGATCAGCTAGAGAAATTCAACAATAGTTTCCCCCGCTCATGAAGTTTCACGGTCTTTACTTGATCCATCTCGATCATCCATTAGATATTTTCTTTGTTTACGTAGTTTCTAATTCAGAATGGTTTTCGAATATAAATTTGATCTCGATCTTTCCGTATCACAACACGTTAGGTATGATTTTGATAGTCGGCTATTTAACTGTCAAAATAAACAATCATAAAAATGAATAAATCCATTGGTTTATTGTACAGCATCACTTGGCCATTAAAAATAATACATCAGTTTTAATATATTAATATTCTCAAGTCATTTTATTTCCATAATTAAAAAATATCTTAAAACCATATCCAATCTCGTATCCAATTCCCTATTAACTATCATTTCAAAACATTATTACAATATTACTTATTATCCATAATTGCGGAATCGATTCAACTTATCATCATAAAACAATCGTTATAAAATTCCCTTTTGTTTCCCTTATTTGAACACCATAATCATCGCTTACCTTTTTGGATAAACTCGTTCTAAATATCATCTCTTTACTTCGAAAATATCGTTATATATTCACAAATCCCCTTTTACTTCTTTACCAAGGAAATATCATTTCATATTCTCAAGCCCCTTTTAAATTCCATTTAACGTGGAATCCCATCATATATACTTCCAATATTTTCAAATAACATTACATTAACATTTATCAAAATAAATTACTTGTAACATCTCCCCCATTACAACTAATATCATCCTCCGATAATCCTGAAGTCGCTCAGGTTGGTGTATTTTAATTAACTCTCAGACCTTGATCAACAACGTTCTTATCTTAAGATAGATATCGGTTGTAATATCAAAAAACAATATTTACCAATATCAAATCCCATTTTAGTTATATCTTGATGAAACATTATCTCTTATTTAAAATAGCGGATTTATGTCGCATCTTTTTAACTCAACTCGCCTCACCACTTTTATCCAAATTTGGGTTCCCATCTTGATTTTCATTTCAATCCTCCATTAGTTCCTAACCGTAAATCAGTAAGAAAATAATTCCCTAAAATCAACCATAAAGGCCGAAACCAACATCAGATCAATACTCAGAAAATCAATTTTCTCTGCTGACCTCCGGACAGATTCTAATTCCTTAATTTCATGTTGTCTTTTATTTCCTTTCAAAAATCCATTTCTAATAACTCATCCAATAATATTCAGTAAAACTCGGTTTTTATAACCACGTCAAAGTCTTGGATTTTATAAAAATCCAATTTATTAGGATCCAATTAAATAATTCCATTTAAACTTAAATTCAAACTTAACTTATATTATATTAATATAAAATCGCTTATAAACTTCACTTTACTATAAACAGTTTCTTATGGTTTTATAAACGTTCATTACACGGATTTTTAATTCCAAGATTCCACTTTGATTAAATAAATAATCAATTCCAATATAATCCCATTTAAATTGTTTCTTAAAATAATTTATCTCAAGTATAAATCATCACATTAATTCATGCTTACTTGCTTATCAATCTCATTTATATAAGAATTTGCATTATAAAATCATTTAACTATTGTAAATAAATAAGTAATAAATATTTAATTCCTTTTGTAAACTTCCATTCAAAATAACAGATTTTAAAAATCGATCTTCAGTTATAAAATAAATTTTATAACTTCATTTCTTTTGTTTTACCTAATGGTAAATCATTTTTCAGAAAATAGTGTATGTTTGGGCCATTTGCTATTAATTCTTCAACCAATACTGCCCATTGGTTAATATCAAACAACGTTGAATTTGGATTCAACAATCGGTAACCAAATCAATAATCCAATCATATTGGTTAAACAGTTCATATAATGATCATATGCAAATAAACAATCAATTCAACTGATAACAGTTAACCAATAATAATAATTCAAGCATCCAATTTAAGTTAAATACATTTATATTATTATAAACGTAACCAACAAGGTACGTTACCTTGTCCGGAAATAATCGTTAAAAATAACGATGTCATTTACATTAAATTTAAGAAAATATTTAATTTAAATAATAGATATAAAATATTTAACAACATCAAACAATCATCAATCAACCCATAATTAGTGAACATAGCACACAAGAATATATCCGACTTGTATAAAATAGAAGTTGGAGAACTGAGTGAGTTTAACTCATCTTAGTTTAATTCTGTTGTTAAAATACTTGTTTAAATAAATTAAACTGACGTTTAATTTGATTAAAATTTCACGTTGCTTCCTGCGCTGACCAAACTAGCTCCATCTTATAGCCTCCGTCCACACAATTACAACATGACTAATCATTCGAAAATCTGATAACGTATGTGTGAAATATTTAGTTAACTGTGATGACCTCAAACTCCCGTAGTAAGAAAGCAAGGATAATCATTGGAATATAACACATAAACAATAACAGCAGAACAGAAATATAAAATTACAGCAGAAAATGTACATCAAATTACAATGGAAATAATATATCATCAGAGTTACACAGCATTATAGGATCATACTTAGTACATAATACAGTTTTAGCTTAATATAAAATGTCTGCAGCGGAATCAAACATAATATACTAAATGAAGTATGAACAACATAATAGAAATGATAGGATCCATCTTCAGCTCCATAGCTATCCAGAATGAGTCTGCTAAAACCTGTATACAAGGCTGCCCATGTGGAAAGAGGGCACCCGAGTTTGCAAAGTGAAACAAACTACGAGACAGTCATGGGACTGGTATGCGAAATCTATTTAACCTATTTAATAATAAGGCTAATCATAGGACCATGCCGCTAACACGGAACGGGTTTACTCTATTGGATTGCCAGTACATACATAAAGTAAATTGTTAAACAACGTAATGCCTTTTAGAAAAATGAAACCACTATAAGACTCAAGTCCCATCACACAATGCAACGCAAATTGGTGGATATAGTTTTACCTTATAATGGTCAAAAATGCTTGATAAGATAAAAGGGATTGATATTATTTTTAGTGTATATATGTTTTCAAAAACATTTCAATCATAATGTATCAATCATAGACGGCATAACTACCATATACTATGTCGCCAAATACAAGTTTACAATCGAAACCGCATGGTGTCATATTAGAAGTTGGATTCCATCATGAACCAAGGCAAGGGATCGTCCTTACCGAATTCGAGACAATCTAGCCCATGTCTCAGGATACAGCCGCAACTGCACCTAGGAGCGCCAGGGCCGGTCCACAAATATGTTAGTGGATTGGTTATGCCTGAACAATACGTCTCCCGCCCTATGGGGCATAAATAAATAGCCACTAGGGACTCAAATCCGAGGTACCTCGCTTTCCATCATCCACGTAAGTAAAAAATGTCTGGGCTTCATAACATGACACCACTTCTAACTAGAAAGAAACGCATGTTCTCCCTGGTGTCCTTCTCCAGTTTCTGGTTCATACCGGGGTGTGAGGCTCGCGAAGTAACGCTATACACAAAGATAAGCTAAAATAAAGCTGTGCTTTGATCATCTACCACAAGGCTCTGCTTTTCAATAATAAGCCTTGATTATTTGCATCTTGGCATTCCACACTGACAATTCACGCCATGCAATCGATAACTATCAATATATAACCGCTGAGCTCGTGCGTCTCAGAGAAGGGTGTTATGCAAGAGAATAAATTCTCCGCCACCAAACAGATATATATATATTAAATAGAAACCAATCATCATAGAATAAAATCCAATGTCAGACATACATCCATTTAGAAGTCCGTTCTGTGTCTGAACGAAACCGAAGACACCTTATTCCTCGTCCCATATGTCCAATACGGAAGAGAGGCTCTCGCATATACGGACAATCAACAAGAACGTCTGGACAACTACCACTGTAACCATTTCAAGGCAGCAACTCTAATCAAAGGCATCAGTAGTCATCCATTCAATGTGAAGATCGCCGGTATTCAATCATCGTCTTTAAATCTTCGACTTCCAATCATCGTATAATTATTTGAAATGTGAGTTAACTCGGACTTTTCAAATAATTCTCGAATATATATAATTTAAATCAATCATTTCATTCCATATCATTAATAACATTTTATAACAATTTATCACTATTTTTATTTATTTAAAAATATCCATTTTTAATTAAACGGCGCTTCAGGTTATTACATGGCTCTGGCACTGTTTTCATCAAAATTTGATTTACACATTTTTGAAAATCTAACCGTTGGATCTTAGCAAATTTTATATCATTGGAAAGATCTTTCCAAAGCAAATCCAACGGTTCCAGTTTGGGAAAATCCGACGGCCGGATCTCTCATTATAATCGTTTGGAGTTACGATTCAAAATCGGAAACTACAGCTATGCGATTCATTTTATTTTAATATATATATATATATAAATTAATTTGTTCAACGATTTCAACACTAGTTTCATTTCAACATTGACTTCTTTTATATATGAAATCATATATTCCATAAAAAATGAAATTTTTAATGTTAATACAATTTCTTCCAACATCGAATCTCTTATATGATTCATATATTACATAAAAATGTAATTTGTTTTATCATTCATCTATTACATTAAAAATGAAACCTTTTATTCATTTCTTTATTACATTAAAAATGTAATCTTTTTATTCTTTCTTTGATTACATTAAAATGAAAAAAACTGTTCTTTCTTTGATTACAAAAAATGTAATCTTTTTATTCTTTCTTTGATTACATTAGAAATGTAATCTTTTTATTCTTTTCTTTGATTACATTAAAAATGTAAATTTTTTTATTCTTTCTTTGATTACATTAAAAATGTAATCTTTTTATTCTTTCTTTGGTTACATTAAAAATGTAAACTTTTAATTCTTTTCTTTAATTACATTAAAAATGTAAATTTTCTTATGAAATCTTTTCTTACATTAAAAATGTGAAATTTCTTTTGTAATCTTTTATTACATTAAAAATGTGAATTTCTTTATGTAAACACATTTTATATGACAATGCTCATTTTTAATGTTTCATTTAAAATAAAAATGTAATTTTTAAAGAAATCAAATTTTATATAGCAATGGACATTTTTAAAGTTTTATTTACAATAAAAATGTATGTTTCAAAGTAGACACATCTTTATATCAAAATGTTTATTTTTAATGTATCATTTACAGTAAAAATGTAAAATCAAATGTAAATACATTTTATATCAAAATGTTTTCTTTCTTCTTTCCTTTTCTTTTTTTAGTATCATTTAAATTAAAAATGTAAAATTAAATGTAAATACAATTTTATTTCAAAATGTTTATTTTTAATGTATCATTTACATTAAAAATGTAAAATCAAATGTAAATACATTTTATATCAAAATGTTTCTTTTACTAATGTATCATTTACATTAAAAATGTAAAATCAATTGTAAATGCATTTTTATTTCAAAATGTTTATTTTTAATGTATCATTTATACTAAAAATGTAGAATCAAATGTAAATACATTTTTATTTCTAAATGTTTATTTTTAATGTATCAATTACATTAAAAATGTAAAATCAAATGTAAACACATTTTATATCAAAATGTGTCTTTTTCTAATGTATCATTTACATTAAAAATGTTAAATCAAATGTAAATACATTTTGTATCAAAATATTTCTTTTTCTAATGTATCATTTACAATAAAAATGTAAAATCAAATGTAAATACATTTTTATTTCTAAATGTTTATTTTTAATGTATCATTTACATTAAAAATGTAAAATCAAATGTAAATACATTTTATATCAAAATGTTTCTTTTTCTAATATATCATTTACATTAAAAATGTAAAATCAAATGTAAATACATTTTTATTTCAAAAAATTTTCTTTTTAATGTCTTCATTTGCATAAAAAGATTGATATTTGAATGTAAACATTTTTATATGACAATGATACTTTTTATTGTCTTCATTTACAATAAAAATGTAAATCTTAGTGGTTTTCTTATATACAATAAAATGTGAATTTTTATTGTTACCTTATTTTCAATTCAAACAAATGAATATTTTTAATGAGTTATTTACATCTAAAAAAATAAATTTCAATGTAACACATTTTTATTTAACTAATGATCATTTTTAAAGTTTCATTTACATTAAATATGTAAATTTCAAAGAAAACCATTTTATATAACAATGGACATTTTTAAAGTTTTATTTACATTAAAAATGTAAAAACATTTTTATATAAAAATGTTTTATTTTAATGTTTCATATACATTAAAAATGTTAATTTTAAAGTAAAGACATTTTTATATAACAAATGACCATTTTTGACCTATAACAAAAATATGAATTTTATGTCAACCTATAATGATCATTTTCATATTCATATATATAATAAAAATCTAATTTTCATATTATTCACACAATTTTATATAACAACATGAATATTTCATAACATAAGAATATTTTAGAGAATTTCAGCAGTATAACGACAGTGTAATTAAAACCGGCACCGTCCCTAGTACGGCTCCTCGTGCTACCTTATGCGTCGCGGCATTTACAAGGGGTTTAATTTCCTAATACATTTTTTCTAGGCAATCTATTGCCACAATATCAACCAATTTCATTTCAACCACAATCAAACACCAAAAATCAACCAATTCCGCATCACAATACAATCAAGTCATCCATGGTCTGTGGACGATGGGTGTTGGGAGTTTCTAAACTTCGTCTGCAACCTAATATAATTTTTTTTAATTTGGATTCAGAAATCTCACATTTCTATTTTATTTCTTCTAAAATTGTAGAATGCTCCAAAAATTCTCTGGTCAGTTCAGAAATGTAGATCTCGTCATTGTGATTCCAACGCTTCTGAATTCGTCCGATTTGGTTGCTGTTTGAACAAGTTAGGACCTTTTAAAGACTAACCATTTAATTTAAGTCCTTAATATAATTAAATAATTATTAATTATTATTTACCCCTTTTCAAAAAACGGCTGTGTCTCTTTTTCCTCGTTACCACGTACAGGCACTCACGAAAGAACCCAAATCAATGTCCTTTTCTCTCTTATCGCACGCCAAAATGCACCACCTGTCGACGATCGAACTCCACCACACCCTGCGCCTTGCCACCGCCGTTCCACCCCCTTAGTCCTGGCCAACTCGCAAGCGCCCCCTCCTAGAAAACTGCCCCGACGTTGGTGACTTCGGAGAGGAAAATTGGCCACTGTGGTTAATAATTTCCGATCTCCTCTGTTGATCAACTAGAGCTCGTGAAGAACTTTAGTTTTTCCCTTATGAATTTGGAGTTTGGAGGTACGGATTAGGAGAAAAACAAGGGAGAAGGAGGGAGCACGATGGCTATGAATCTCATGAAAGGCGGTGTAACGACCCTGTTTTTTTGTCGAATTTGGTTATCGCCATAAACTCAATGATGACTAACCAAACATCAAAAAATACCAGAAAGTTAATGAAAGAAATTAGAGGGTGAGGAAAGATAAGATAGAAACTTAGAATAGAAGAAGAAGAAGAAGAAGAAGATACAACATCGGAGTAACATGAATCTCACAGCGGAACGAACAACATATAACAGATAATATATCCTTGAAATAAATCAGTATATGTATACAGTAACATTATCAGAGTAAACAATTACAACACAGCAGAAATAACTATAGCTATATAATCCTGAAGCCTCCTGCTCTAAGCTCTCCAAGTATATCTGAAAAATTTGGACTACTTGACTGCCCGTTTAAAATGGGGCACCTAAGAGTTTAGGGAAAACAAAACAAAATAAACTCTGGGTCAGTCATGGGACTGGTATGAGTAAAACAGTTTAAAATAGTTTGAGCCATTAAACGATATCTCATAAGACCACGCCGTATAATGGAATGGGTTTTTCCCTTATGGGAATCTAAAATATCTTTATATCAAAACCTTTGATATTACAATAATGTCTATCAACCACAATATAATAATCATCTAGCAGAAACACTTTCATCTCACGTTCTGCATATATAGTATACAATTAAAACCGCAAGCACGTATTGGGTAATGGATTTCCAACTATGACAAGGTATGAAACCACCTTTCGCTAGTGTACCTCTAGAGAGGAATACACTGGGTTCAACAAGAACATCTTGCAACCCGGCCACACATGACCGACCACTCATTTCGCTTGAGTGTATCGAATGTATATCACCAATGGTTGGGATCAACAACCGTTTCCCGAATGGGACAGCATCGACAATAGATTTTTAGAAGTAAATGAGACTCTAGATCAGGTGATTATACACCCTAATAGGTGCGACCTACATAGCCATGCCGCCTGCCCGATTTTTGTCGTTTCCCGGTGGTGAGGCTAGAGGCCATGCTTATCTCTAAAAGATCATACAATTTTTCACTTTGAATGTCACATCGTCATACTAGCCAAATCACAAATTGATTTCCTCAAAAATACAACGGGTATACAGCTAATAGAAATGAATTCCTCCGCCACCAAACGTATATATGTTTGAAGAGATCAACTTACGCGATCTATTACATATACTTTGTCAGACATTCTTCCATACAAGTCGTCCTGGGACTGGACAAACCGAAGGCACTATTCAGTACAACCATCTTAGGCAATCTTTACCTAAGATTTATACAACAGCCCTTGCACTTTACTCCATCTTTAATTATCTTTGGCATATATGATTCGCAATGCTTATGCCAATACGGAGTGGTTCTTCGGATAATAATCCAACCGGTCCCTCCATATTAACAACGTTAAAATGGTCAAAAACTTCGATAGTCGGTTAGTTAACTATCAAAGAAAACAGATGTGCAAACAACTATATTATTTCCAGATGGAAATTATATCGATCAATCATCATTGAACATTTATCTCTTTAATTCATTAATTTATTCATTTTCCATTTCCTACTTCCATATATTCGACATTTCTTATTTTCTATTATCAGAAAACATTTCTGATTTTTATTTGGAAAACATTTCCAACACTCCTTCACTATCAAGCCTTACCATTCCTTAGTTAAGAAGGAAGTCAATCAAGTTGGGGTATAATTACCTCTCAGACCTTAACTGAACAACGTTTTAACTTCGAAATAGTCAAAGTTTATCTTTTTAAATCTTTAACAAACTTCCTTACGTAACTCTCGGATTCTATTTATGAATCCACTTCTTTATTGAAAACATTGGTTATAACGCTAACGTTATAAACCCTACTTCTAAAATATCTAACTTAACATCTAATTATTTACTTCTTACTTTGAATAATTCACCTGCTCTAATTTATTTATAAATAAATAAATCTTGATTTAAAACCAAGAGTAAATAATACTTTCCCGAATTCGATATAATCGAATTCGACGATTTACTCTCTTCCGAGTAATCTCTATTTGATTAACTCTTCTTTGAATAACCTATATTCGATTTTCTCTCTTCGAATAACTTATTCGATTATCTCACTCTTCGAATAACTTATTCGATTAACTCACTTCGAATAAATTATATTCGATTAACTCACTCTTTCGAATAAACTATATTCGATCTCTTTCTTTCGAATACACTATATTCGATAATCTTCTTTCTTTCGAATAAACTATATTCGATAACCTCCTTTCGAATAACTTATATACGATAATCTCACTTTCGAATAATTAAAATTCGATTAACTCCTTTCGATTAAACTAACATCGATAACTCCTTTCGATTAAACTAACATCGATAACTCCTTTCGATTAAACTAACATCGATAACTCCTTTCGATTAAACTAACATCGATTAACTCCTTTGGATTAAACTATAATCAATTAACTCCTTTCGATTAAACTATAATCAATTAACTCCTTTCAATTAAACTATAATCGATATCCTCTCCTTTAACTCTATTCGAATAAACTATATTCGATTAATCTCCTTTAACTTTATTCGAATAACTAATATTCGATTAACTCTATTTAACTCCATTCGAATAACTAATATTCGATAACTCTTTTTAACTTTATTCGAATCACTAATATTCAATTAACTCAAATTTTATTAACTCTATCGATGTAACTCTATCTGGTTAACTCTAACTGATTAACTCTATCTGATTAACTCTAATTGGTTAACTATAACTGGTTAACTCTAACTGATTAACTCTAATTCAAATCGATTAACTCCTCTAACTCATTTTGATTAACACATTTTGATTAACTCCTTTGGTTAACTCTACGTCCATATTTAGTTTCAAATATCGATGTTGAAATCGATTCTTACTTCTCTATATAAGTCCTGACTTATATATTCCATTTATCCAATGATAAATCTTTTACTTAATTTATAAAATATTGTTTATAAATTAATCTTCCCATTTCATATGTTAAAACAGATTTCTATTCATTTTCTAAATATTGCTTTGATTTAATTCTATTTATTTACCAAATAAATATTCCTCTTTATAACTCTATTTGTAAGTGTTTTACAAATATTTCCTTTCCAATTCTATTTATAAATGTTTTACAAATGTTTTCCCTTTTTATTTCTATTCGTAATTGTTTTACAAATATTCCTTTAAATTTGTTTACAAATAATTTCCTTTACATTTGTTTAACAAATATATTCTTTTTAACTCTTTTGATTTTATAATTATTTCCTTTTAAAAAAAATCCTTTTTCCTTTTTTATATATAAAATCCATCGATTTTATATAAATACATTATTTTCAAAATATACTTTGATAGTCCCCTTTTATCATTTTGGTATTTCTTACGGTATTTAAAATACCAACTAACCATGATCGATATAATCTAACACACAAAATCCACAACATATTTTATATCACATCAAATATTACAATATATGAACAGAACAGTATTTTAAATATTGAGGAACCCAGTTGGGTCCCTCCAACCTATTTCCCTTCATCACGGATGTTAATCAACATAATAACATCGATTTCATTTCGATATGAAATATTCTGATAAACAGAATCAATATTTTATTGACGATTTATATAAATATCGTTATCTATAATTTCAACCAAACAATTAGCAGTTCAATCAAATAGTCAACAAACAGCAAACAGTCATCATTTATCAGTTCTAAATATACGTTATAAAAATATAACTGTTCAGAGTTGGTGAGTTTACACACACTGGACGATCATCGTTAATAACGATATCCATCGCTTGATTTGGTTCTGACAATTTATTTCACTATAAATTGTAACGAGCCTCGTTTCACTCCTAATTAGTCTCATTGTGTTGCTCCCGTCCATACGATCCCAACGGATCCAGTTTTGTCCAATTCCGATAAGGTATGAATAAGATATTCAGTTTCGAAGTTATACAAAATTTCAAATTACAATAAAAACATTAATTTCTAGGAATTGGGCCTCACCCCTTTTTCAACCTAAGGTACTTCATTATCATCAGCTAATAACCCGGCTTACCCAGTCATGTTTCTTCCTTCATCTGTTTCACTCCACACATTCACGAACGAACTCCCCCATAATACTTCCATTTCTCTTGAAGACTGTCACTCATGCTCCAACAAGGACGCCACTCCCCTGCTGCCTATACCCCCTTTCAACGTTCAATATTTCAACCCCAAGCCCACACAATTTCATGCAAACCCCACCATTCATTTACCGGCTTCAGAGTCCTTCATCTTCATCAATGTTTGCACTGCAAGCTCCAACATCACATACGAACCCTTCCCCAATGCCTAACTGCCTCCAGTATTCACGCCAAACAGAAGCCATTTCCCAAACTTCCTATATCGCGTCGAAACAGCTCTTTTTTCATGGTGCTACAGTCAACCACCGCTTGAAGTTTTCACAAATCAACCCAAAAAACAAACAAATAAACGCTGCTTAACCTCTTGTGTATTCGAACATCCAAGACTCCTCTGCGCTGCTCCATGAATTCGAACCCATTCAACACACAGAAATCACGGAGCTCCCCTATTCTTCTACCACCGTCAGCCTGGACGACCCCCTGATAAACCCTTCGCCACCGGAGCTTCCCACTATCGGCTCGAACTCCGGCGAAAATCTCTTCCCTACTCGCGCTGTTTACTTTTCACCTATAGGAGATTGCGTCGCTCCAACTATTGAGCATATGGGAATAAGGCGCACGCTTCCAGCATCACAAAATAATCTCGTTTCGAATTCCTAAGGAATTTATTCGATTTCTGTTTCGATTTTCGTTCTTCGCGTTTTGGGGTTTTGAGGAGAATACGGCGGCGGTAATTTTGTTTGACTGGGAATGGAAAAGTTTAGGTTATAAGGCAAATGGGGATATTTATTAGTTTACAAGGAATTCTTTTGTGGATTTCTTGAAAGCTACGAATTCATTTTGAGGCCAAAGAAAATGGCCGGCTAAGAAGAAAATAAACGTGGACCTCATTGGATCGGTGAAATGATTTTAGGAAAGACAATTGAAATAAATGTGAACCATGTGTATTTTGCTACTATAAAAATTCATCATTTTGTCGTGAATTATTTTGGCTTATATTTAAATGAAACTTGAATTAGTATTGGCAACTCATCATAGTTTAAACCCTGTACCGCAGTAGTATACTTAAAACTTTATTAACGTATGGACCGCTATCGACAAATATCAATATATTATTGTACCAGGAAATGTGTCACGGTTCCAAAAATATAATAATATCGATACATTTCTCATATTGTGAAACCCCAAAATATTGATATAGGATGCAAAATATTTCAAATAAAAATTAACTTATTTTCTAAAATAAAAATTACCATAAAATATTATAAATTAAATTATAACTACGTCTAGGATGATTTGTCCAAATTCGATACCAATATTTAATTATAATTAAATATATCGTTATGGCTCACAGCGATTTCATAGCGACTATTTCAATATTTGATTTGGACATAACTTACATCTACACAATGAAATCTATATTTTTCTCTTTCATTAGAAAATTATCGTTCAACCGATACGAGCATTTCTTGTTTCATAGAAATTCGATTTAAAATAGCTTCTGTATCTTCGTTTAAAGTTCGAATCACCAAATTACGAACTGTTGCGCCATTTCGAGCTCAATGATAATTATAATATAATTTATACATTCAACTGTCATTCAAATAATATATTAATTATTCTAATTCAAATTCTAAACTGAATTATATATTTTGAATTTGCCTAATTCACACCGTATTGCCATTTCAGCTAATCTTGATTATTTTAGAATTAAATATATTATTTAATTATTATACAAATTAAATATTCAAAGTTATTTAATTCAACGACCATTAAATCCTCTAAATCACTATTTAAATAATTAGATAAATTAATTATTACACCGTAAATATACGGGACATTACATTTTTCCCCCTTAAAATAATTTCATCTTCGAAATTGCTAAGGTAGAAAACTAACCCTATTGACTGGTTAAAAATATTTGTTCACTTCTTAACTTCAGTTTCAACCAAACCAACTTTATTTCAATTAAATATTTATTCATTCGTACTAACGAAAATTTTCAAAATTCCTGAAAATATTCTAACACCTTAACTTTTCGAAAAATTTCGCCAGCACTTCCTTTGTACTGGTCAATAGGTCAAACTCCAACTCGCCTCTCTTGGCCTTCTCCAACCCAGAAGAAAATCAAACAGCCAAGCGGCTTGCCAATTCGGCTAATAAATCTCATGCTTATATCAAATATAAACTTGTACCTTTTTGTCGGGCGTATCATTATGTCCATTGCATCTATTACCAATTCAACATATACCAATGTTATCCCAATCAAACTCCAATCAATATCTGTTCAACACAGCTATTTGCTTATATCCAAACCAAATTCCTTTTCAAACTCGAGTTCAATTCTAGATTTCAATTCTTAACCAACCCAATATACTTAACCTTGTTAAGTTCCGTCCACATTTTTCATTAACTGGTTAATTTCTCTAATCAGTTATCTTTATCACATAATTCAATTCTGATTTTTATTTCAAAAATCAACTCAAATCACAACGGTCCAATTTTATTCAAGAATACAATTTTTCTTGATATTATTCTATTTCAATTCAAGTTGGTTTTAATTCAAACAGTCTCTTCCTGGGAATTTTAAATAGCTTCACTTTTCAAAAATCAAATATTCCCTTTTTGAAGTTCAAAAAACTTGATTTTCTAAACAATTTTCAAAAACAATTTTTTTGGTAGTAATCCGTCATTTACAACTCGGAAATGAACACTGATGATGGGGCCAGCATCATCAGAGTTGTTTCCCAGTGATCGAAGTGAGTTCAATACTATATCATCTTTCAAAACCTTTTCTCAAACACTTCCACTTTGAAATCTATTTTCAAAATACCATCCACACTGCTTGTAAAACAATTTAAAATCTCCCAGGATTTTAAAATTCTCATATACTTAATTAAATTCCATTTACAAACACTCATTCAAATTTTAGGGTTTTTAATTCCAATTCTAATCTAAATTCAGATTCAGTTCATCTTGATTTCATATATTACATTTGTAACGTCCCGCCTTTTTGAGTGCTTCAAATTCGTATTTAGGCCAATCCAAAACGTCCAAATCGACGGATCATTATTAGCTTAGAGAGTTTAAACAGAACCAACACAGAAAATACATAATGAATGGATAACACGGTTTGAACAATGAAATAAATTTTTATATATTACTCAAAATTTTTGATACAAGAAAATTTTCTATATAGGGGAAATTAAACAGTTTAAATACAAGAAAAATATTTACTGTTCCAAAAATCTCAGAGTGCACAAGTCTTCGAATCCCCAGCTCCTCCAGTCTTCAAACCATAAGCTGTGATCTATAAATCTGTAACACTTGGGTCTGACCAGAGCATTTCATGTAAAACGCAAAATACTCGAGTCAGGATTAATCATGGTTCAAGTAAATTAACTTCAATATAAACTGAAATACAACAGTTAAACCCTAACATCGATGTCATATAAAATAACAGTTGTGGTATCTATTCATCTCAGTTTTTCCCATCATTAGGGCGAACGGTATCGGCGTTTGCGAGTGCACGCGTGTATACGTGTACATCGCCTTAACGTCCGAAGCGAATATAAATAATAGCATAATCTAGCCTGGAAGCTTGCATATACACGTGCGTGTATATATACACACACGTGTATTGCCTCATCATCCTAGCAATGAACACGAGTTTAATCATCCAAGTATCAATGCATAGGTGTTCAAGTGCCAACATACATTAGTGCAGCCAAATATGAGAGTGACTGCAACGCAGCCGAGGGCAATGACACCTGACAGCAACACTGGAACAAATATAAAAGGGCAAGTTCACAAATTTTATATGGTTGAATAAGGTGCAACAGACCATGACATCAATGAGGCATCCACACATACATATATAAATATACATGAAGTAAGCAGAAATAGTACCGACATAACCAAGGCAGTATACCAGCGAGGAAGGTGGAGGTGTAGTACCAGTTCTTAGAGTTTTCTATTCGAATGTGTGGTAACCACAAATAAATGGTGCAGGCATGAAAAGAAAATGCCACCTAAGTTTTACAGGTTGTTTGTTAACGATAACAGGCCATATATATATATATATATATATATATATATATATATATAATTGGCCTTACAGTAGTTCAGCTAAACAAATATAAGCAGGTTATCATCATAATGGCACAGTACATTTTAATTGAATGCATGAAATCTACCAATGCATATTTACTCAAGACTGATATCCAAGTTTCATGCTTCAGTTCAATATAAAATAGTAGGCTACGTCCAAAGGTGGATGTCAATATGTTCTCAATTTATAAATTTAAATAATAAGTTAAATTCCAAGTATAGGCCAAGTACCAAAATTCATGATTTTTTTATTTAAATGTTGTATGTACACCAAACTGTTGTATACACGTGATTTAAGGCATAACAACATCATAAAACGGGGTGGGGTACTGTCTTATAATATATCAACACCCAGTCACATATACACATATGCAGTCACACAAACATATGCAGTCACACACAATGCTTATCTAATTTAAAGGATGTAGACAATAAAGTACCCAATTTTCGGTGGACAGATATGATACAGCACAATTCAATTTCAATTATGAACCAACTGATGGAACAAAGAAAATTTGTCATATTCAATGCATAACCATCTAGTAGAAAGATTTAATGTGCAGATGACATGTTAATAAATTCTCTATTTACCTCATCTTATCCAAAACATGGTAGTATAACAGTTAAATCCTGTTTTCAGATAACAAATTGTAATGCGGAAAGACCTCCTGTTTAATAACACATTCAAGTGGGAAAACATATTCCGTAACACGTTATATGGGAAGGAATTCCTACGTTTTAGGTTTGCAGAAATAAGGCGAATAACATAACCATGTGTGAACCCTCATGCACATATATGGATAAGTGTATATTGGTTATTATATATATGTATATAAGATTCCAATTCTAAACTAACACTATATGTATTAAGTACGTGAGCAATTCAAATTTCTAGTTTAAGATATAAAAGCAGACAGGCAAAACTAGAAAAAATACGGACTCTAACATATGAGGCAGCCCCTAGTCAGTTTGAAACAGGTTTGAGTATGATTCATTTCCAGGTTTCACTTAGCTACACATTCCATCCCCTATACATATATATAGAGGATGTCATTAATCCATGTAACATTCTAGTAACACAAGTTTATAATATTCTACAACTAAAAACAGAATAAACCTGAATAGACTTTACTAAAATTTGGACATGTTAACAAAAAGGTAGACATACATTGAAGATGACTTATGTGAATTATTTATTAGACCATAAGTTCCAAGCATTTTATTCAAAAATTTGTTTTCTGCATGCCAGGATGCCCTTCAAGATTTTCAGTTTGTTTCACATCCCACATACCACTATGTACACAACCAAATAACAAAAAGCAGCATAAAATTCAAGCACCTTTTACCATGAAGAAGTCACTACTATTTTAGCAAAATCTCATGTTCATTTGGATGTGAGAAGATACACTTCTTTGTGATGACTAACCGTCGTGCAGCATTATACGATGAGCGAGGGTGTAGCAATATGCAGTTCAGTGTTGAGTATATATGCATGCTGAAGTCACGTATATACACATACATTGGTACATGTATACACATAAGCGATCGGCCTCCACATCTATACTCAATTAAGGGGCATCTCATATGTAACTAGGGCAAAAGTACATATGCTCAGTCCACAGTGCACAATTAAGGATTAAGTAAAATAAAATTTTCAATCTACACCTAGATGGAACAATATTTAAATGGCTTAAACTTAAATGATGCCAGTCTCATGTCGGGCCAAAGCATAACAAGCTAATGGAAATACGCAACAGCACAACAGAACAAAGAAACAACATGCACTAGTACTGCGATAAAGGAAGTGATCGAATGGACCAAAAGAAATAAGAAAATTCTGTTTATAGTCTCACTAGTCAAACATATGGTTTAAAAACTAATCCGCATAGATAGCATGGTGAACTGGCAAGTTTATTTTGCCAATCTATCACTACAAGAATTTCAGTAAAAACCAATCAAGACATATCCACGCCCAGTCAGATATATGTGTTAATTCGATTCCGCAAATAACTCTAAACAATTAAACCCAAAAACCGAACCTGCGGCGACAAACACAACCAACATTCCATAAGAATTGACTATTTTATTCTAGCTTAATATCAAAGTTAAATCACTTGAACACCGATTAATCGTGAGTGAGATGCTCACCTTGAATGGCATAGAAAAGGACAAGCAGCGGCTTCAGTGTTCTTCGATGCTGAAGCCACGATTTGGAGCAGCAAGTGCCGATGCAGTGGCTCCAACTTTTGGAGCTTCAACTAAAAGGTATGAGCTTGATGATGTTGCTTGCGGTGATAGTGACAACGCTTCAGGTGGACCAGAATTTAGGCGACGAAGATGCCGAAGACATCGGCTTTGGTGGTGCGAAGGAGGAAAGGACGCATTTTAAATTTTGGGAAGAAGGGTTTCTGTGAATTCGATTTTAATTTGGTGATGGCTTGAAATTTAGGGATTCGGCCATTATAGATAAAAAGGGAAAAGTTTATGATTTATCTCCGGAAGGAATGAAACAACAGCGTGATTTATAGAGAGGAACCCGTGGGGATGAAGGCATCAGTAGTGTGGTGGCCAAGTAACCGTGGGAGCCAAGGAATCATTGGTGTGTGAAGGAAGTAACATACGTTTTATTTTATTTATGTATGGTTGCCTTCTTTCTACCACAAATCATGTTGATGGTTTATTTTTGAACTACCCCAAACGAACTCTAATCGTGACGAAATTTTACATACCGTCACGCCTCGACATTCTGAACCCAATAAAATAATTCTAATTGTAAACCGACTTTGTTTGTATACAATATTAATTTAAAATGTTTATCGCTTTACTGATTTTATTCCATTTGTTTACTGACAACTCCATTCGATTCCAATTTTTGAACGTTAAGCTTTACTTTCTTTATTTATATAAACACACACATATCAAAAAAAAATTTAAAATAAACTCTTCAATTCCTTTAACACCAATAACGTTTATCTTTAAACTCGACCATCAATATATCTCTGTCGAATTCCAAATCCAATTCAAATATTTAATCAAATTCAGTTCCAATATTTGATCGTACATGTTTGATTCCAATCAACCATTCTGAATTAAATATGGAATCCAATTTAATTCCAAAAAATATATTTGATTTTAAATTCAAATGTCAATATAAATTGATTATTAATAGTAAATTCTTTAATTAATCGTCTATTCCAATTGTCGAAATTTCTGGGTCGTTACAACATTTATATGAATTCTGATTGGTTATTTACATAACCATTTAATTTATAATCTTACTCGATTATAATAACAACTAATATATCAAATATATTATAATCATTTCAATATAAATCATTCTTTTATATCAAAATATAATTTGGGCAAAATTATTTCGTTTACCCTCTCTTTTCAAAACATACTGTGTTGGTACATTGTAACACCCCACGTCCATTAATGTCACTCACGAAGGGAATGCATTAACTTCCACGGAGGTTATAAGTGAATATAGAACAGAAAAATTACAACAAGACAGATAGTATGGAAATCTAAAACTTCATTTTATTGCAGCGGAAATTAAACATGCTTGTTACATCATAAAACCATAGTTCATAACCAAGTACAATATCCATCTTCATAAAAACAAAATACATAATCCCATTACATAAATAGCCATTAAAAAGATAACAAGCTGGACATTACTTCAACGGTCCAAGCTTTCCAAAGAGAGATGAAACAATTCAATCAAACTCCACTAGAGCTGGGCCTAACCTGAGGACCTGGAGGGGGAAAAAGGATAGAAATAGAGGGGGTCAGACATAAAGTCTAGCGAGTATGATAATTCTAACAATACTATTATCAAAATAACTAGACTAAGGCGTAAGCTGGAAGACAAGTAAATGTCTATGAACTCTTAGGAAGATAAAGATAGAGTTTAAGATAACGTAAAGATAACGGTAAAGGCACACCTAATTAGTAACGAATGATTACTACACTGCACCGCACATTACTATACTGCACCACACCAGTCACCCTATTGTTTGATCCCACTTGCTTCACACAGAAACTTTATAAATAGCCTTACGTACCCCTAGCTGACTACATAGGTGTCGTCTGCCCCTATCTCCACTAGGTGTACCTCACTGCCCACTTTCGATCGGCTCCCTACTCGTAGATACCCGTGTTGGCCCCACAGTGGGGTGTATCACTCCCCTAAAGTGGCAACTCGATACAACTTGAGAATGCATGGCTTATACCTACACGATGCAACAACGTCTTACCTACCAGCCCGGGTCCACACACGCATACGATACCCGTTGGACTTGCGTTGCCACCGCTCCCCGTTTTGGCCTCTTACAGTCGAACCCAGCATGCGTGTCCCGTCCTCGACTTGGGTCGAGCCCACAAAGATACGTTTGGGATACTGGTCGAAATGGGCCCCCACAAGCTACCCACCTAAGCTTGTCACTAGTATATCCCACTTAACCCTCTTAGTCATGTTCATTTACATGTGTGTTTGGTTAAGTCTTACTAATCATATTTCACATGCCACTAAGGGCACCCCCTAGATTCCTCGTGCCACCTAAGGCACCTACTTAACCCCCATGTCCCACTTTACATGTTTATCTGGTTAAGTATTTCTTAATTCATTCAGGCCATAACCTCATAAAGACCTCTCACATTAGACTGGCATTTATGGCAGCTGGATTTGCCGGGCGGGTCCGGGCAGTCTTACACCATAAAAGAGTCTAACCTCGTGTCTTTACAACCGTTATGCTTTAGTTTAGGCCTAGGACCTCTCACATTGGGCTGACATTTGTGACCACTGGATTTGCCGGGCGGGTCCGGGCAGGTTTACGTCACAAACGAGTCCAACCTCGTGTCCTAAGCATTGATTAACACTTAAAATCTTTTACCCCAGTTTTAATAATTCCCTATTCAAATTATCAATTGAGTCAACTTTTAGTGATGTCCATAATTGACTCAATTATGGCCATCCACTTATGGCATGCAAAATCATATCAATTGCACCTCAACTTTTTAATATTAAATCCTTAATATTACCCCTACCCCACGTTTATATGTTCGCTTATTCAACGCATAATATAGGCTAGACTTGTATAGTCTAACACCTAGCACAAAGATAAATTATCATAACATATAGACAATTAAAATAAATCTAATCATAATAGGGGTGAAACTTGCGTAAACTACACATGCTAAGGATCAAAAGGTGTCAACTTGTTAAATGTCTCAATTTACATGATATGATCATAGCCCAAATCTATACATAAACTTGCATATGGGGTTTTTAGGCAACATAATGATGGTGTGAACTAGCATAGGATATCACATATGTCATAGCATAATTCTAGATGTCATAATAGATGTCTTGGCATATGTTCATAACTTTTCTAATCAATCTAACTTGCATATGTGACTTGTCATATAGATCAACATAACCCAAACATGATGATTTAATTAATATGAACTAACTAGCATAGATGGTAACATCATGGCCTTTTTAACATGTATGATTCATCACAACTTAGCATAGAAACTTTCAACATACATAACATCATCATAGCATGATTTACAACATATAAGATATCATCATAACATAACATTGGATTTACAATATACATGATATCAAAAGGGGTTTACAACAACATATATGATAATTCACATCATCTACTCATAATCCATTCATAACTCAACCTAATTAAAATGATAATAATCTTGTTAAGATCATCATACTCACAATTTAGAGAAGAAAAGAGAGAGTTTTGCTTTGCTTTAGGGTTGAGAGAATTAGAATTGAATTAGCTTTTCTTCCTTCTTAGTTGGCGGCGGCTCCATTGATTCCCATGTCGACGGTAACTATTCTATTTTAATTAGGTTTAGGTTTAGCATTAGGATGTGTTTATAGGTGTAGGAAGTTATTTAGGACCATTAGATTAACCCTGAACCATGAGAACCAATCAAATGCAAAATCTGCATTTGAGCGAATCGGCCCACGGGTTGACAGGCAAACACCCTGGATTAACCCCTAGTCGACGCAGCAGAGCTCGGGCCGACCTCAAAAATGGGCCGGTTCGGTTATTTCCCCTCCCAATTCGCTGTTTTGAACTTTTTCGCATATTTATTTATTTATTTTTTAATTTATATATATATATATATATATATATATATCAATATATATATATATATATCTTTGCGCAACCCATTTCACTTAATTCTTTTCTAAAAATTAAGTATACTTTAATTTGTGAATTTTAATGTTATAAAATTACGCGGTGTTACATTCTCCCCTCCTTAAAGGATTTCGTCCCCGAAATCTCCAAGTCAAGAAGAATGTATATCCTACCATCTAATCGTCCATCTACTCAACCATCAAACACCAGCATCCATTGTCCTTAAAAGACTTCTAATGCTTTAATGTTTATATGCACAGTGTGTGTGTATGTCTATATCTAATGCAAAATTAGGCGGTCTACTGATTCAGTCGACCTCCTTAGTGCAATTCATGATAGTGCCACGCGTCCAATATGTATGCAAAAGATTCCTAATGATACATATTAATTCTATATGCGTGCACAACCATCCACCCGAATGAAGCAACTATATGATAATACAACCATTATACATCCATTTTACTAAATACATCCATATATATGCAATATGCAATATGAAGTGACTGAGCCGATCTGGTGCCTAATAGTGTGTGTATATGCATCTACGAGCAACCACTAGCAAACACTTGCATCCACTTTGCATCCACCATACATAACTTGTCTCAAACACATGTTTCAACCATAGGATTATCCTAACTAAAGGTCAAAGATACTAGCAAGAGGATATACTAAAGATAAGATAAGTACAAGCTAAGCGATAAAGGAGAAATTAAAAGACATACCCTAAAAAAGAAAAGGGTGTCGTGAACGCATCTTCTCTTCTGTCTCCCAAGTAGCGTTGCTCTCATCATCTCCCCATTGCACTTTAACTAGTCTGACCTCTCGATTCCTCAACCTCTTGATCTCCGACCCAAGAATGCGCGTAGGAGCTCGTCGAAATGTCGCATCACGCTCTATCTCCACCTCTATAAGAAAGCTCGGCTCTACCACTTCCGCGGTCTCGTGCAAGCACTTCCTCAAATGTGACACATGGAATACGTCGTGTACACCACTAATTCTCTCGAGCAACTCCACTCTATACGCCATCTGTCCAATTTTCTCCTTAATAGGAAACGGCCCTACAAACCTTGGTGCTAATTTCCCAACGGACCCAAAGCGAACAACGTTCCGTAATGGAGACACTTTGACAAAGCCCATGTCCCCAACTTCAAACTCGATATCTGTCCTCCTCTTATCCGCATAATATTTCTGCCTATCTTGCGCTGCTTTCATCCTCCTTCGAATCAAGTCGATCATCTCCGAAGTCTCCCTAATCGTATCGGGCCCAAGCAAGATCTTATCCGTAGATTCCCACCAACATGTAGGTGAACGACAAGGTCGTCCATATAAAGCTTCGAATGGTGCCATACCAATGTTGGACTGAAAGCTATTATTGTATGCGAACTCAACCAATGGAAGATGCTCTTCCCATGTACCCCCAAAGTCTAGGATACGTAGCCTCAACAGATCCTCTAGAATGCGATTCACCCTCTCAGTCTGGCCGTCCGTCTGAGGATGATATGCGGTGCTCAAACATAACTGAGTCCGTACCGCCTCTTGTAAGCTTCTCCAAAATTCGCTAGTGAAAATAGGATCGTGGTCGCTCACTATGCTAGAAGGAACATCGTGCCAACGAACTATATCTCGAACGTATACAGAAGCTAACCATGGAGCAGTCCTCTTACTCTTCACGGGAATAAAATGGGTGCTCTTAGTAAGTCTATCTACTATAAACCAAATTCCCGTATTACCCTTCCTCGATCGCGGTAACCCATCCACAAAATCCATCGAGACACTTTCCCACTTCCATAGTGGAACCTCCAATGGGTGAAGCAACCCACCGGGTTTCTTTTTCTCCGCTTTTACTTGTTGGCACACCAAGCATCTAGAGACATACTCAGCCACATCTTTCTTCATGCAGGCCCAAAAGTAAACTCTCTTCATGTCTTTGTACATCTTGTCCCCGTCGGGATGAATGGTCATCTTCGAATGACGTGCTTCGTCAAGAATAGTCTTCCTTAGGTCATCGTCTTTTGGTACACAAAGTCTACCGTCCCTATGTAACCAACCCTTATCGTCTAGGGTATACCTACGGAGATGGCTTGATGACTCCCCTCCGTTGAGTTTTTCTACTAACTCAACCAACTGCGGGTCGTCTCACTGTGCCTCGCCAATCCGTCCCAAAAGCGTAGGTCCGACCTCCAAGGATGCTAGCAAACCGGGTATGAAGTCAACGGAAGGTCTAAAGTCAAACATCGAAATGAATTCTAAACTTCGCCGCTCAACAAACAAAGGACTTAAGGATAATCTTTTTCTACTTAAGGCGTCTGCCACCACGTTACCCTTGCCAGGGGGGTATAGGCTATTTCGAAGTCGTAGGGCGCTAAGAACTCCATCTACCTTTGCTGCCTTAAGTTCACGTCCTTTTGAGAGAATAGGTATTTTAAAGACTTGTGGTTAGTGAATAATTCGAATTTCTCACCAAGAAGATAATGACGCCAAGACTTAAGCACGAAAACAATAGCGGCCAATTCTAGGTCATGTGTGGGGTAATTCTTTTCATGCGCTCTCAACTGCCTTCCACCATAGGCTATTACCCTGCCCTCTTGCATTAAGACTGCGCCTAGTCCTGTCCCACAAGCGTTAGTATAAACGGTAAACGGCTTACTCCCGTCTGGCAATACTAAGACTGGGGCTAAAGTCAAAGCTCTCTTCAAACGTTGGAACGCATCATCAGAATCAACGTCCCATGTGAAAACTAGGTTCTTCTTCGTCAAGCGTGTCAATGGAGCTGATATCTTTGCGAAGTCTTTGATAAACTTCCTATAGTAGCCAGCCAACCCCAAGAAACTTCTCACTTCGGTAGCATTTTTAGGGACCTTCCAATCTTGGATGGCCACCACCTTCGCGGGATCCACGGCTATCCCTTCTTTGGAAACCACGTGCCCCAAGAACCGTACTTCCTTCCTCCAGAAGTGACACTTAGAAAATTTAGCCTTAAAGCTATGCGCTCGAAGAGTCTCCAACACTTCCCTAAGATGTAGGGCATGCTCTTCTTCATCCTTAGAAAAGATCAAGATGTCGTCTACAAAGACTACCACGAATTTGTTAAGGTACTCCCTAAACACCCTACTCATCAGATCAACAAAGTATGCGGGGGCGTTTGTCAAACCGAAGGGCATCACTAGCCATTCATAGAAACCGTCCGGAGTCCTAAAGGCAGTCTTGTCTATGCTATCCTCAGCCACTCTCAACTGATGGAACCCAGTGGCTAAGTCCAACTGCGAAAACACTGAGGCGCCAACTAACTGATCGAAGAGATCGTCAATCCTCGGCAGTGGGTGTCTGTTCTTCTTAGTAAGCTTATTAAGTTCTCTATAGTCCACACAAAGTCTAAGGGACCCATCCGCCTTCGTGGCAAATACTACTGGAGCACCCCACTCCGATATACTTCGTCTTATGAACCCTTTCTCAAGCAACTCCTTCACTTGCTTATCGAGTTCCCTCCTTTCACGTGGAGCCATGTGGCGTACTGGCAAAGATACTAGTTTCGCATTATCCACAAGATATATTCGAAAATCTATCTCCCGCTTCGGAGGCAAGCCCTTCACCTCCTCAAACACATCCGAATATTCTTGGACCACTCTAACAGATCGTAGATTTTCCTCAGACGCGTCAAGCGATTCTAGATAACTTAGCATAACCGAATTTATGGGATTACAAAAGATTTCGAGAGTGTTGCCAAGGCGATTCACGAGCCTAGCTACTCTCCTTTCACAATCAAGAACAGCCCCATTTCTGGATAACCAATCCATTCCTAAAATTAGCCCATAGCCCGTGAAGCCCAACACATAAGCATCACATCTAAATTCAACGTTAAGTATGGAAATTTTCAAATCCAAACACATCATGGACAAATAAGCTGAGCCCCCTATTGGATTCGAAACAACTAAGGGATCCTCTACTAAACTGGTGTTTAAGTGCAGTGATTCAACTAATGATGTAGAGATAAAAGAATGTGATGCGCCCGAATCGAATAAGGTACGGACAGGACGATCAAACAGAAAAACTAAGCTTTCAACAGAAATGGTTCTACCTCGTTCTTGCAGTGGTGGGACCGCGAGAGCCTGAACTTGTCCCCTTGCCTGCCCTGGTGCCATAAGAGCCTGCACCTGTCCTCCCGAGGTAGCTCCTGCCCTCTGCCCCTTCTTTGGGCAGTCCTTCACTAAATGTCCCGCATCGCCACAATGAAAACAGTCTGTCTTCCTTTTCTTTCGGCAATCCTTGCTGAGATGGCCTGGGGTTCCACAGTTAAAGCACTTCTTCTTTCCCTTGTCGTTATTGTCTTTTCCACCCTTCTTGTTTTGCTGTTGTGGTTTCTTCTGATCCCCCTTCTTCTCGGGTGCCTTATCAGCTTTAGCGCTTTTCTCCTCATGCATGAGCGCCATTTCTACTAACTTCTCAAAGGTGGCCCCCATCAGGATGTGGGTCATAGCCAACCCTTGCAATGGTTCATTCAAGCCATTCATGAACCTCAGCGCCTTCTTCTCCAGCGTGTTCACTAAGTCCAAGCCAAACCTTGCTAACTGATTAAATTTATTGACATATTCTTTCACTGATGAGCTTCCTTGTTTCAATGTCAAGAACCTTTCCATATATAGATTTTCTTCCGCCCTTGAGAGAAACTTCCCCTCGAACCTACGTCTGAAATCCGCCCAAGAGTCAACAAGACGCTCTCCATTAGTGACCTCCCACCAAAACGAGTCCTCTCCCTTCATCAACCTAGCTGCTAAACGAACTCTCCTCCCTTCTTCTACTTCAAAGATTTCTAGCAATTCTTCCACCTCCTTAAGCCAATCTCTAGCTTTCACAAACGTTTCTAACCCTTGAAATGGTTTTCCACCCATAGCCTTGAATTCCTTGCACGTCTTTGCAAAAGTATCTACGCGAGGAGGAGGAGGAACGGGTGCAACTGGTGGTGGAGGAATATTGGCTGGACCTACAGCGGCCCTAGCCTCCAATAGCCTCCTATACCATCCTGGTATCGTTACACCGTCGGGTAGATTAAGATCTTCAGCCATGCTGAAACGAAAAAGGAAAGATTCAAAATGGAGATATGTGGCTATTGGGGATTATGTTTTTCTTAAAAACTTATCTCTTTAAATTTCTCATTAAAACATGTTTCTGAAAACACTTCTTCCAAAAATAACTATTTTTCTAAAGTATTTTTATCTGTTCTGGTAACCTTAAGCTCTGATACCACGTGTAACACCCCACGTCCATTAATGTCACTCACAAAGGGAATGCATTAACTTCCATGGAGGTTATAAGTGAATATAGAACAGAAAAATTACAACAAGACAGATAGTAAATAGTACTTGGAAATCTAAAACTTCATTTTATTGCAGCGGAAATTAAACATGTTTATTACATCATAAAACCATAGTTCATAACCAAGTACAATATCCATCTTCATAAAAACAAAATACATAATCCCATTACATAAATAGCCATTAAAAAGATAACAAGTTGGACTTTACTTCAACGGTCCAAGCTTTCCAAAGAGAGATGAAGCAATTCAATCAAACTCCACTAGAGCTGGGCCCAACCTGAGGACCTTGAGGGGGAAAAAGGATAGAAATAGAGGGGGTCAGACATAAAGTCTGGCGAGTATGATAATTCTAACAATACTATTATCAAAATAACTAGACTAAGGCATAAGCTGGAAGATAAGTAAATGTCTGTGAACTCTTAGGAAGATAAAGATAGCGTTTAAGATAACGTAAAGATAACGGTAAAGGCACACCTAATTACTAACGAATGATTACTACACTGCACCGCACATTACTACACTGCACCACACCAGTCACCCTATTGTTTGATCCCACTTGCTTCACACAGAAACTTTATAAATAGCCTTACGTAGCCCTAGCTGACTACATAGTGCCGTCTTCCCCTATCTCCACTAGGTGTACCCCACTACCCACTTTCGATCGACTCCTTACTCGTAGATACCCGTGGTGGCCCCACAGTGGGGTGTATCACTCCCCTAAAGTGGCAAGCCGATACAACTTGAGAATGCACGGCTTATACCTACACGATGCAACAACGTCTTACCTACCAGCCCGGGTCCACACACGCATACGAAACCCGTTGGACTTGCGTTGCCACCGCACCCCGTTTTGGCCTCTTACAGTCGAACCCAGCATGCGTGTTCCGTCCTCGACTTGGGTCGAGCCCACAAAGATACGTTTGGGATACTAGTCGAAATGGGCCCCCACAAGCTACCCACCTAAGCTTGTCAGTAGTATATCCCACTTAACCCTCTTAGTCATGTTCATTTACATGTGTGTTTGGTTAAGTCTTACTAATCGTATTTCACATGCCACTAAGGGCACCCCCTAGATTCCTCATGCCACCCAAGGCACCTACTTAACCCCCATGTTCCACTTTACATGTTTATCTGGTAAAGTATTTCTTAATTCATTCAGGCCATAACCTCATAAAGACCTCTCACATTAGACTGGCATTTATGGCAGCTGGATTTGCCGGGCGGGTCCGGGCAGTCTTACACCATAAAAGAGTCTAACCTCGTGTCTTTACAACCGTTATGCTTTAGTTTAGGCCTAGGACCTCTCACATTGGGCTGACATTTGTGACCACTGGATTTGCCGGGCGGGTCCGAGCAGGTTTACGTCACAAACGAGTCCAACCTCGTGTCCTAAGCATTGATTAACACTTAAAATATTTTACCCTAGTTTTAATAATTCCCTATTAAAATTATTAATTAAGTCAACTTTTAATGATGTCCATAATTGACTCAATTATGGCCATCCACTTATGGCATGCAAAATCATATCAATTGCACCCCAACTTTTTAATATTAAATCCTTAATATTACCCCTACCCCACGTTTATACGTTCGCTTATTTAACGCATAATATAGGCTAGACTTGTATAGTCTAACACCTAGCACAAAGATAAATTATCACAAAATATAGACAATTAAAATAAATCTAATCATAATAGGGGTGAAACTTGCATAAACTATGCATGTTAAGGATCAAAAGGTGTCAACTTGTTAAATGTCTCAATTTACATGATATGATCATAGCCCAAATCTATACATAAACTTGCATATGGGGTTTTTAGACAACATAATGATGGTGTGAACTAGCATAGGATATCACATATGTCATAGCATAATTCTAGATGTCATAATAGATGTCTTGGCATATGTTCATAACTTTTCTAATCAATCTAACTTGCATATGTGACTTGTCATATAGATCAACATAACCCAAACATGATTTAATTAATATGAACTAACTAGCATAGATGGTAACATCATGGCCTTTTTAACATGTATGATTCATCACAACTTAGCATAGAAACTTTCAACATACATAACATCATCATAGCATGATTTACAACATATAAGATATCATCATCACATAACATTGGATTTATAATATACAAGATAGCAAAAGGGGTTTACAACAACATATATGATAATTCACATCATCTACTCATAATTCATTCATAACTCAACCAAATTAAAATGATAATAATCTTGTTAAGATCATCATACTCACAATTTAGAGAAGAAAAGAGAGAGTTTTGCTTTGCTTTAGGGTTGAGAGAATTAGAATTGAATTAGCTTTTCTTCCTTCTTAGTTGGCGGCGGCTCCATTGATTCCTATGGCGATGGTAACTATTCTATTTTAATTAGGTTTAGGGTTAGCATTAGGATGTATTTATAGGTGTAAGAAGTTATTTAGGACCATTAGATTAACCCTGAACCATGAGAACCAATCGAATGCAAAATCTGCATTTGAGCGAATCGGCCCACGGGTTGACAGGCAAACACCCTGGATTAACCCCTAATCGACCCAGCTGGGCTTGGGTCGACCTCAAAAATGGGCCGGTTCGGTTATTTCCCCTCCCAATTCGTTGTTTTGAACTTTTTCGCATATTTATTTATTTAATTTTTAATATATATATATATATATATATATATATATATATATATTTATATTTCTTTGCGCAACCCATTTCACTTAATTCTTTTCTAAAAATTAAGTATGCTTTAATTTGTGAATTTTAATGTTATAAAATTACGGGGTGTTACATACATCGTATTCGAGTGTTTAGAAATTCCTACCAATACAGTGGATTAAACTGATCGACCAGAACTCATTAACAACTCAACCAACAAAGCTCCACAATATAAAATCATTTTATATCAATAACAAATACACGCTTGTATATATACACTCAACTCAATCTAGGGTGTGGCTAACCCTATCTCTACCGAGTCACGCCATAGAGCCAAGGTAATTACTAAACCTTAAGCTCTAATACCAACTGTAACGACCCGGAAAAGGGCGATCTTGGTTATCCGATATACAACACATATCGAACATCCAAGGATCGAAAAATATCGGAAAGTTAATGAAAGAAATTAGAGGGTGAGGAAAGATAAGATAGAAACTTAGAATAGATGAAGAAGAAACAACAACAGAGTAACACAATTCTCACAGCAGAACGAACAACATATAATAGATAATATATCCTTGAAATAAATCAGTATATGTATACAGTAACATTACCAGAGTACAACACTTACAACACAGCGGAAATAACTATAGCTATATAATCCTGAAGCCTCCAGCTCCAAGCTCTCTAAGTATATTTGTAAAATCCTGACTACTTGACTGCCCGTATAAAATGGGGCACCCAAGAGTTTAGGGAAAACAAAACAAAATAAACTCCGGGTCAGTCATGGGACTGGTATGAGTAAAACAGTTTAAAACAGTTTGAGCCATTAAACGATACCTCATAAGACCACGCCGTATAACAGAACAAGTTTTTCCCTTATAAGAATCCAAAATATCTTTATATCAAAACCTTTGATATTATAATAATGTCTATCAACCACACTATAATAATCATCTAGCACAAACGCTTTCATCTCGCATTCTACATATATAGTATACAATCAAAACCGCAATCACGTATTGTGTAATGGATTTCCAACTATGACAAGGTATGGAACTACCTTTCGCTAGTGTACCTCTAGAGAGGAATACACTGGGTTCAACAAGAACATCTTGTAACCCGGCCACACATGACCGACCACTCATTTCGCTTGAGTGTATCGAATGTATATCACCAATGGTTGGGATCAGCAACCATTTCCCGAATGGGACAGCATCGACAACAGATTTTTAGAAGTAAAAGAAACTTTAGATCAGGTAATTATACACCCTAATAGGTGCGACCTACATAGCCATGTTGCCTGCCCGATTTTTGTCATTTCCCGATTGTGAGGCTAGAGTCCAAGCATATCTCTGACAGATCATACAATTATTCACTTTGAATGTCACATCGTCATACCCGCCAAATCACAAATTGATTTCCTCAAAAATACAACGGGTATACAGCTAAGAGAAACGAATTCCTCTGCCACAAAACGTATATACATTTGAAGAGATCAACTTACTCGATCTATTACATATACTTTGTCAGACATTCTTCCATACAGGTCGTCCTGGGACTGGACAAACCGAAGGCACTATTCAGTACAACTATCTTAGGCAATCTTTACCTAGGATTTATACAACAGCCCTTGCACTTTACTCCGTCTTCAATTATCTTTGGCATATATGATTCGCAACGCTTATGCCAATATGGAGTGGTTCTTCAGATAATAATCCAATCGGTCTCTCCATATTAACAACGTTAAAATGGTCAAAAACTTCGATAGTCGGTGAGTTAACTATAAAAGAAAACAGGTGTGCAAACAACGATATTATTTCCAGATGGAAATTATATCGATCAATCATCATTGAACATTTATCTCTTTAGTTCATCAATTTATTCATTTTCCATTTCCTACTTCCATATATTCAACATTTCTTATTTTCTATTATCAGAAAACATTTCTGATTCTTATTCGAAAAACATTTCCAACACTCCTTCAATATATAACCTTGCCATTCCTTAGTTAAGAAGGAAGTCAATCAAGTTGGGGTATAATTACCTCTCAAACCTTAACTGAACAACGTTTTAACTTCGAAATAGTCAAAGATTATCTTTTTAAATCTTTAACAAACTTCCTTACGTAACTCTCGGATTCTATTTATGAATCCACTTCTTTACTGAAAACATTGGTTATAACACTAACGTTATAAATCCTACTTCTGAAATATCTAACTTAACATCTAACTTTTTACTTCTTACTTTGAATAATTCACCTACTCTAATTTATTTATAAATAAATAAATCTTGATTTAAAAATCGAGAGTAAATAATACTTTCCCGAATTTGATATAATCGAATTCGACGATTTACTCTCTTCCGAGTAATCTCTATTTGATTAACTCTTCTTCGAATAACCTATATTTCATTTTCTCTCTTCGAATAACTTATTCTATTATCTCACTCTTCGAATAACTTATTCGATTAACTCACTTCGAAAAAATTATATTCGATTAACTCACTCACTTCGAATAAATTATATTCGATTAACTCACTCTTTCGAATAAACTATATTCGATCTCTTTCTTTCGAATACGCTATATTCGATAATCTTCTTTCTTTCGAATACACTATATTCGATAACCTCCTTTCGAATAACTTATATTCGATAATCTCACTTTCGAATAACTAAAATTAGATTAACTCCTTTCGATTAAACTAACATCGATAACTCCTTCCGATCAAACTAACATCGATAACTCCTTTCGATTAAACTAACATCGATAACTCCTTTTGATTAAACTAACATCGATTAACTCCTTTAGATTAAACTATAATCGAATAACTCCTTTCGATTAAACTATAATCGATTAACTCCTTTCGATTAAACTATAATCGAGACCCTTTCCTTTAACTCTATTCGAATAAACTATATTCGATTAATCACCTTTAACTCTATTCGAATAACTAATATTTGATTAACTCTATTTATGTAATGACCCGCATTTTCGGCGGTATAATAATTAATTTATTTAATTATTTATATAGTGAATTAGAGAATATAATGGTCGGGAAATTAAATAATGGTGAATATTTAATTTAAAATAAATAATTAAATAATATATTTAATTCTGAAATAATCCGAATGGGCTGAAATGGCGATATGGTGTGAACTGGATCATCTGTGATATTTAATTCAGTTTAGAATTGAATTAGAGTAACGAATATATTATATAAACGACAGTTTGAACGTAGAGTTATAATATAATTTAAAATCGAGCTTGAAATGGCGCTGCAGTTCGTAGATTGGTGATTCGAACTTCAACTGAATGTACAGGATTCGTTTTAAGCCGGATTTCTGTGAAACAAGAAACGTGTGGAGCTGGTGGAGTATATCTTTCTAGTGGAAGAGAAAAATCGGGATTTCATCGTGTAGATTTTGATTTATGTCCAAATCAAATTTTATAAAAGTCATTGTGGAATTCCTTTATAATTTACAAAGGAATTTCAATATAAATCGAATATCGGGTTGACCCAGAAGTGAATATCGAGTTAGAAACCCATACAGAATTATTCTGGAGTTGTATGGTATTGCACTGTGAATATATACGATAATATAAATTTATTTATATTTAATTTAATTATATTTAAACATATTTATATATTTAAATGAGTCATTCAGAGCTTTAAAAATAGCCAGTTTTTCATACGACCTCAGAATTCGACGAAACCAATTTTGTTGGATTCAAAATGTCAAATTATTGCTCGATTTCAATTTCCATGATTCTTGAAGTTAGTATGTGGCCGTACGGATTTTTAGAGTGAGAAACAGTCAGTATTTTGACCTTTAAAAATAGGCTGTGTGAGCAAACGAAGTCGGAATTCGACGAAACCAGTTTCATTTGGACCGTAATGTCAAACTCTAGCAGTGTGTCTATTTTGGTGATTTTTGGGTATCGTATGTGGTCGTAGGGATTTTTAAGGACCACAAACGAATATAAAAGCGAGTAAAATAAAATATAAAAATCAAAATAAAAACATCCACCCATTTTTCATGGACAATATGAAGGCCACGCACTGACCCTTCTCATCCACAAGTGTTACCAACCACCACCACATCTATATAAGGCCGACAATGAATTTTTCAGTAGAAAATCCGAATGGAAAAATCAATAACAAACCAAAATAAAATTCCTAAAATCGGAATGAATACATGCTTGAACTCGTATCAACCTCTGTTTTGATCTGGTGTAGTCCTTGTAGAGTGCGATGCCGATTTCCGTTCAGCAAAAACAAGGCAGCAAACCTAGGGTTCTAGAATTCAAAGGATTGAAGCATTAAATCGCGAGATGGGTATCGTATTAGGGATGAGGGGTTGAATCCGCACCTTGCATGAAATTCTGGTGAGGATCGAGGAGAAAATGCATCGTCGGTTACTGTGCGAGGCGGATCAATGTGTTTGGAGAAGAGGCGCCAGAGTTTACAAGAAGGGGTTGGTGATGAAGAGGCTTGGACGAGGAGCGAAATGGCGGTATCGGTTTGAGTTTCGTTGATGAGGAGGAGGAGCATTGAAGATTTGAAGTCGGCGAAGTGGTGTTTGGGTTTATTGGAGCTCGTCCGATAATTGGGGAAGAAGGGATTGGGACATGGGCTTTTGAAATTGGAGTGGGCCGTGAGGTAAAGGGTTAAGGCCCACTAAATAAATAAAATCCAAGTTTATTTCTATTAAAATGTATTAACTTCGAATGTGTATAACTCTACCATATGTAATCAGAATTCCGCGAAACAAGATCCGATGGGATCGTATGGACGTGAGCTTCACAATGAAGCTGACTGGAAGTGGATTGGGACTCGTATGAATTTAAGGCGAAATAAACTGTTTGATTCAAATCAAACAACAGTTTATCGTTCTTTAACGATGAACTGCAAATGTGAGTAAATCTCACTAACTTTGAACAGTTTATAATTTTATGTTTTAATTTTAGAACTGTTAAATATTGGCTGACTGACTGTGTGTTGACTGTTTGATTGAACTGCTAGTCAGTTAGTTGGATTTCTATGTTGATTCCGTTTAACAGAATATATCATATGGAACTGAAAGTGATGTTTATTTTATTGTGTAACATCTGTGGATGCAGGGAAACAGGTTGGAGGAACCCAACTGGGTTTCTCAACATTTATTTTACTGTTTTTCATATATTGTGATATATGATGTGATATATAATTTGTTTTCAATTATATGTAGTTGAACGATACTGATCATCGTGATTTGATATGTTGAATACCATAACATACCGAAATGTTGATAAAGAAATATTTTCAAAGTGATATTTGTAAATAAAATATTTATAAATGGAATATTTATAAATAAGAAATATTTATAAATTGGAATATTTATAAATAGGAGATATTTAGAAAAAGGGAAAACGTTATAAAAAGGAAACTGTTATAAGAAGGAAATCATTTTAAAGTGGAGAACCGTTACTAAAAGTAAATCTTTAAAAATGAATAAACGTTGTTAAAAGGGGAAATCTTTATAAAGCGAACAAAGGAGTTAAATCGAATATGGTATTCGAAAGGAGTCAAATCGAATATGGTATTCGAAAGGAGTTAAATCGAATATGGTATTCGAAAGTTAGTAAATCGAATTAGTTTTTCAAAAGGGGTTAGTCAAGTCGAGTTAGTTGAATAGAGTTAATCGAATATTTGTTATTCAAGTTAGAGTTAACCAGTTAGAGTTATTCAAATGGAGTTATCGAATATTAGTGATTCGAATAAAGTAAAAGGAGTTATCGAATATAGTTTATCTGAATAGAGTTAAAGGAGTTATCGAATATAGTTTATTCGAATAAAGTAAAAGGAGTTATCGAATATAGTTTATTCGAATAGAGTTAAAGGAGTTATCGAATATAGTTTATTCGAATAAAGTAAAAGGAGTTATCGAATATAGTTTATGCGAATAGAGTAAAAGGAGTTATCGAATATAGTTTATTCGAATAGAATTAAAGGGGTAAATAGAATGTGGTTTATTCGAGTAGAGTTAAAGGGGTAAATAGAATGTGGTTTATTCGAGTAGAGTTAAAGGGGTTATCGAATATAGTTTATTCGAAAGGAGTTAAGTGAAAAGAGTTAATCGATTAGAGTAAATCAAACAGAGTAAATCGATAAAGTTAAATCGAATAGGAGTAAATAAATTAGTTGTCGTTATATTATTCGAGTAAGGAAATAAAAGTCATATTAAAGATAATGTATTTCGGATGCAGGAGATTATAACACCATTGTTATAATCACGTAAACTTGTAAAAGAAGGGGGTTCGTAAATAGAATCCGAGGGTTCGTAGGAAGTTTGTTAAAGAATTAAAAGGTGAACTTTGTCTATTTCAAGGTTAGAAACGTTGTCCAGTTAAGGTCTGAGAGGTAGTATTACCCCAACTTGATTGACTTCATTTTTAACTAAGGAATGGTTAAGGTTCGATAGTGAAGGTGGGTTAAAGGAATTTAGTTAATAAGCGTAACGGTTTGAGTTGGCATCGCGATGGTTTGTTTAAACATCTGTCTAAGTCCAATGAAGGAGTTTTGGAAATATTTTCCAACTAAGTACCAGAAATGTTTTCTGATATAGAAAAAAGAAATGGAAATGTTTTCCAATGGTAATAACATATATTTTCTAAATTTAGAAAATAAGAAATGTTGAATATAGGGAAACAGGAGATAAGTAAATTAATGAAATAAGGAAATATGAATATATATATATATATATATATATATGATTGATGATTGATTGATAGAATTTCCATTTGGAAATAATATCGTTGTTTGCACACGTGTTTTTTCTTCGATAGTTAACTCACCGACTATCGAAGTTTTTGACCATTTTAACGTTGTTAATATGGAGAGACCGGTTGGATTATTATCCAAAGAACCACTCTGTATTGGCATAAGCGTTGCAAATCATATATGCCAAAGATAATTGAAGACGGAGTAAAAGTGCAAGGGCTATTGTATAAGTCTTAGATAACAGTGCCTAAGATGGATATACTGACGGTTCATCCTGTTCCTGGATGACTTGTATGGACGGATGTCTGACAGAGTATTTCCAGACAATCACGTATATTGATTTCTCCAACCGTACCAAGAGTGGAAGTGGAGAAGGAAACTTCTTTTAGCTAACACATAATGTATTGTTGTAGACGTCAATCGGTGATTTGATGGATTTGATGATGTGGCATTCAAAGTGAATCTGGTGTGATGATAAAGCGTAGCTTCTAGCCCCACATCCGGTAAATGATAGAAATCGGGCAGGCAGCATGGCTAAGTCGGTCGCTCTGAAGTAGGGTGTATAATCACCTGATCTATAGTTTCATTTACTTCTAAAAATCTATTATTGATGTTGTCCCATTCGGGAAACAGTTGCTGATCCCTGTTGGTGATATACATTCGATACACTCAAGCGAAATGAGTGGTCGGTCATGTGTGGCCGGGTTGCAAGATGTTCTTGTTGAACCCAGTGTATTCCTTTCTAGAGGTACACTAGCGAAAGGTGGTTCCATACCTTGTCATAGTTGGAAATCCATTACCCAATACGTGCTTGCGGTTTTGATTGTATACTATATATGCAGAACGTGAGATGAAAGCGTTTCTGCTAGATGATTATTATATTGTGGTTGATAGACATTATTATAATAACAAAAGGTTTTTGATATAAATGTATTTTGGATTCTCATAAGGGAAAACCCCGTTCCGTTATACGGCGTGGTCTTATGAGATATCATTTAACTGCTTGAATTGTTTTAAACTATTTTACTTATACCAGTCCCATGACTGACCCGGAGTTTGTTTTGTTTTGTTTTCCCTAAACTCTTGGGTGCCCAATTTTGTATGGGCAGTCAAGTAGTCAGGATTTACAGATATACTGGAAGAGCTTGGAGCAGGAGGCTTCAAGATTATATAGCTATAATTATTTCCGCTGTGTTGTAAGTGTTGTACTTTGATAATGATGTATATTCAAGTACAGATGTATATTTCAAGTTAAGTTATATATATTATATGTTATTCGTTCCTCTGTGAGGTTCGTGTTACTCTGATGTTGTGTTCTTCTTCTTCTTCTATTCTAAGTTTCTATCTTATCTTTCCTCACCCTCTAATTTCTTTCATTAATGACTGGTATTTTCGACCCTTCGGTGTTCGATATGTGTTGTATATCGGATAACCAAAGTCGACAAAAACCCGGGTCATTGCAGTTGGTATCAGAGCTTAAGTTAAGAATTACCTTGGCTCTGTGGCGTGACTCAGTAGAGATGGGGTTAGTAATACCCTAGATTGAGTTTGAGTGTATATATACGAGTGTGTATTTGTAATTTGATATAAAGTGATTTTATATTGTGGAGATTCATTGGTTGAGTTTTTTATGGGTACTGGTCGATCAGTTTGATCCACTGTATCAGTAGGAGTTTATAAACAGTCGAATACGATGGGTCGGCACGATATGTTTTGAAAAGAGGGTAAATGAAAGTAATTTTACCCAACGTATATTTTGATATATATTGGATATGTTGGTTGTTATTATAATCGAGTAAGATTATAAATTAAATGGTTATGTAAATAACCAATCAGAATTCATATAAGTGAAATACGTGAAATCAGATGAGTTAAATCTGAAATTTAAACCAGAAAGTGAATTAAAATTATGGAAAATTGGATAAGTGTTTGCAAATGGATTTGGATTAAAAATAAGGAAAATTTAAGATCCTAGGAGATTTTAAATTATTTTACAAGTAGTGTGAATTATATTTTGAAATGAATTTCAAAGTGGAAATGTTTAGAAATGGTTTTACAGTATTGAACTCACTTCGATCGCTGGAAAATAGATTCTGATGATGACAGCTGCATCATCAGTATTCATTTTCGAGTTGTAAGTGACGAATTACTACCAGAGATACTGTTTTGAATTTGTTTTGGGAAAGACAAGTTGTGTTGAATTTCAAAATGGGATTTTTGAATAATAGAATTTGATATATAGATTTGAATTATAGAATTTGAATAAAATTTGAATAGAAATTGTATAGAATTAACTAAGTCAAAAAGGAATTAGTTAATCGAGTTTTGAATTTGAAGTTGAACTTTGAAAGGTGAATTGGATTTGTAAATGGATATTCGAAATCGAATATAAAACTTAAATTTGAATTTTGGATTCAGATTAGTTAATAAGCAAGTTAAAATATATTTGAGCATGTCATGTTCAAATATAAAAGTGAAATAGACTAAAGAGTTAATTAACAAATTAATTAACGAATTGAGTTAAAACGATCATGTAGCGACTCGAACTTCCCCGGTGAGGAAAGCACGGATGGCGTTGAGGACAAGACATAATAGAACGCAAACAGAAGAACATTTCATTGTTTATTACAACAATTCCATCAGAATACAAGAATATACAGAGTATAAATGAATATTATACATACAATAAATATCAGAGATTACAATAAATTACATAGCAGCGGAAAAACAATACAAAACACAACTGAAAATAATACACAGATATAGAGCTTTCCGAGCATCGTTCCAGTTGAAAATCAGGATCCTGTGAATATAAATCTGCAAAACCAAAACTACTAGCTACCCGTGTGAAAAATAGGGGCACCCAGAGTTTAGGTTAAAACAATAAACTCCAGGTCAGTCATGAGACTAGTGCGAGAACTAAAATAGTTATTTAAAACTTTACTTCAAAGGAGAGTAATTCAAGGGACCACGCCATATAACACGGAACAGGTTTCCTCCCAAGAATACCAGTGCATATAACAAAACAGCGCAATGCTTTTTGGAAAAATGAAGCTATTATAAGACCCAAGTCCCATCACACAATGCAACGCAAGCCGGAGGATACGGTTTTCCCTTATAATAGCCAAACATGCTTGATACGTTTAAAAACAAATCATTTGATACTATTATAAGTGTATAGTGTCAAAACAATTTCAATCATAGACGGCATGGGTACCATATATCATGTCGCCATACTAGTTCTACAATTAAAACCGCAATATCACGTATTGGAAATTGGATTTCCGTCATGAGTCGAGGCAAGGGGCAAGCTTCTTTCTGATTCGAGACACTCTAGCTAATGTCTCAGGACCCCACTATGATCCTTTAGAACCTCCAAGGCCGGTCCTCTCTTACTTTTGAGGATTGGCAGTTCCTGAACACACGTTTCCCGGTCCTATAGGACCTATATCTAAGGCGCCTCACATTCCAACAACCACACAGGTGAAAAGTATATAAATGTCAGCCAGTTTAAGCACTGATACCACCCCTAGCTAGAAAGAAATGTTGTGCACTCCTTGGGTCCTTATCCCGTTTTTGACTCATACCGTGGTGTGAGGCTCGCGAATTCACGCTATACACAAAGCTACGCCACACAGGCCGTGCTTTGATCATCAACCACAAGACTTTGCTTTTCAACAGAAGCCTTGATCAATTGCCACTTACGCGTGCCACACTGGCAATTCACTCCATGCGACTGATGTCCATCGATATACAACCTCTGAGCTCGTACGTCTCAAAGAAGGGCGTTAAGCAAGAGAATAAATTCTCCACCGCCAAACAGATGTATATTTAATAGAGATCAATCAACACAGAATAAAATCCAATGTCAGACACACAGTCCATTTACAAGTTCATCCTGGGTCTGAATGAAACCGGAGGCACTTTCCTCGCATATCCATCGATCTCTAAGCACGTCTGGACGACCACCAACTGTTTCTCTCCTCTAGGGTGTACAACCCAATTGAGATCATCAACAATCACCCAAACGATGTGAAGACTTCCGGCCTTTAACCACCGTCTTCATCTTCGACTTATCGCCGAATCGGTTATTCCGAATGGGTAGAAACCCGGCCTTTCTGAATAACCCACGCATATAATAAACAAATGTTACACAAACACAACAAACGCCTCATTCCAATTCAAAATCTTCTTTTTATTCAAAATTTCACATTCTTAGGGAAGGTTCCCATTAATTTTATCAAAGATAAATTCTACTAAATTTATTCTTTAATTTTCCTTTGGAAATCATTTCAAACCATGATATGGTTTTCCAAACTAGTCGGGATTAGCGAACCACACCGAAGTAATTATTTATTTTATTTCCCAATCCCACCCTATTGTTCCCCTGCAGCAAAACTGGTAATACTCCATATCTAACACCACGGTGTTATCGGTAAAATTAATTACCATTTCGCGTTCAAATCTAATTAAAGATTTAACTATCGCTCTGGAGCAAAACTGGTGATACTCCATTCTCGATCACTTTTCAGATTTGATAATTTAAATTATCAATTCACATTTCAATCTAATTAAAGATTCATTAAAACTCCACTTAGTTTTAATCTTTTCGAAAATCAATATCCTGTCTTTAACTGGATTAAAGAACCAATATCATCTAAAACACGGTTCACGATAAACCCATAATCACATTCAAATTCAATTCCAATTAAATATTATTTAATTGATACACTTCATTAAATCTAAATAGAAAGATTTACTCTTTTTCTCTATTGGGCTTAAGAATCGGTGTTAATGAAGACACCATTCACGACAAACCCAAACCACATTTGATATTAAATACAAGGCTCTGAACAGAAAATATACCGGCTTATATTCAATATCAAATTCTGGAACCAACAAATATCGTATTGGAAATAACGATATAAAATATATCTTTCAAATTCCCATAACAATATCTGTATAGTCACGAAATCCAACATCGAAATATTCCGAAGATAATTTCGATTCAACTCCAGTCCAATTCACGTATTGGGAATTTTGATTATTTTTAAAACCACTTTCAACCTCAATTTATTTATTTCAAAAATAAATTGATTTTAATCCTTGTTCAAAACTAGTTCATTTCGATAAAAAAATATTTTTATCTTTTCAAATGTGGAATTTTTCATCCCAGTTCTTGACAAACTATTTCTTATGATTTTACAGAAATTATAGATATTTCTAATAATTTTATCAAGGCACGAACAGTCGATCTCCATCAACGGCCATCGAACTGCACTTACAACGACCTTTTCCAAATTTGATTTGGACATAATTCCAAATCCAACCCTTAGATTTCTAATTTCAAATATTCATTAGAAAGCTCTTTTCGATATGAACCCAACGGTTCCGGTTTTAGGAGAATCCGACGATCGGATCTCCCATAACGTCAATTCGAAGTCAATGGTCGAAATTCACGAACTACCGTAGCGCGGCGCGTTCTATTCGGGCCATTATATATATAATATATATATTATATATATTTTTTCGATTTCCTTTTAAAACAAATTTTATAAATCGTTTTAAATTCGTTTTCGAAACAATTTCGACTTCCCTTTCAATTTCAAATCAAAATTGAATTTTCCTTTATAAATTCGTTTCAAATTGATTTCAATTCAAATCAATTTTTAATTCAATTTCAATTCAATTTCAATTTCAAATTAATTCAATTTCAGTTTGAATTCATTTCTATTCGATTTCAATTCGAATTCATTTAAATTCAATTTTGAAATCACTTTTCGATATTCATAAAAAAAATGAACAAAATTGATATAAATATCGTTCACATCAAAATGGCGCATCTCTAATCAACACGGCCTTATATATTTCAATAAATTCATTATTCTATTCAACAGATGAATATTTATTCTATTCAACACATGAATATATATTTCATTCAACACATGATAATTTTCAACACATGATTATCCTTTATTTTCCCAATTGGAATGAGGCCCAATCAATTACCATATAATGTTATTATATGGTTTCCATACAACACATGTATATAATAGCAACGACAAATAATAAACCATCATCCAAAGTGCACCACACAACTGCATAAGCATCAAATATAAATAATTAACGCTCACACAGTCTGTCGACCAATCGATCGACATACAATGAAATAATTGGGATTAGTGTATGCCAAATATCATCCCAATACCCGTGTGGGGTTTCAAATCAACAAACACAGATTTTTATTTATTCACATACCCATTAAAAATTATATTTTTAACGATAAAATATTTTAACTATATAAATATTTTATTTCATTTCACATCACACAATCAATTTTCACCCCAACAAACAATCAAACATACAAGCCATCCATGGTCTGTGGATGACGGGTGTCAGGTGCTACTAAGCCCCATCCGCATGCTAGTATATATTTTAACTAGAAAAGGAAATTTAAAGTGAGAAGTTCTCACCAAAGCTATCCCAACTCCACGACACTTCATATGTGGAAAATCTTCGTCGTGCTCGCCCTTGTTACTTTCATCTTTCGTATTCACTACACATATAAAAATCACATTTTTATATTTGCTTCTTCATTATAAAAATCAAATTTTTATCTTCATTACCCTATAAAAATGATGTTTTTCTCTCACCATTCTCTATATTAAGATTTCGCCCTTTCAAATATAAAGATTTCGCCTTTTCAAATATAAAGATTTCGCCTTTTCAAATATAAAGATTTTGCCTTTTCAAATATAAAGATTTCGCCTTTTATATAATAAAAATCAGATTTTTATTTCGCTACATATATAAAAATCGTATTTTTATATTCGTACTTATATAAAAATTATATTTCTAACTTACCATTCGAATAATAATTATATTTTTAGCCTTTCTATAATATAAAATTTATATTTTTATATTTCTACTTTAATAAAAACCCATATTTTTAATACTCTACCAAAGTAAAAATCATATTTTTACTATCACCACTATATAAATATCATATTTTTATTATCATACTAGTATACAAATCATATTTTTATCTAATTAAAAATCGAATCTTTCATTCACTACTTCATATGAAATAAAATCAAATCTTTTCGATAATAAAAATCTAATCTTTACTCTCTTAAACCCCATATAAAAAATTTAATCTTTTTATAGCATTATCCTATATAAAAACCGTATCTTTCTAAGGATAAAAATCTCGTCTTTCATTTTAAAGATCTCGCCTTTATATTTTTTTATCGCTAATCTTATATATAAAAATCAGTTCTTCTCATATACTAAAATTTATATTTTCCTTGTTTAAAAATTATAACTTTCCTCATCAAAAAATCCCATCTTTCTCTAATTAAAAATCTCATTTTTACATGTTTAAAAATGAAATCTTTTCCTAATTAGAACTGAAATCTTTTTCATGTTAAACATCGTACCTTTGCGAAGTAAAAGATCTAATCTTTGTCTACTTAAAAATTTAATCTTTTTGTTCATTAAAAATCCTATTTTTATATAATTAAAATATAAACTTTTCGTCATTAAAAACATATGCTTTCATTCTTGAATAAAACCAGAAAAAAGAAAATAAAGTAAAACAAAATAAATAAAAGAAAAATTTACAGATGGGCTGATTTTCGAATGGAGGGCGGGCTTTTGTTCGCCAGCGTCGAGGGGAGGTACGCCACTGCTCAAGTGGTCGGTTTTGGGCTCCAAGGGGCGGCACTAGAGCGTTTGTGGTTCTCGAATGAAGAAGGAGGAGATGGGGTGGCGGTGGAGACTGTTGGAGGCGGGCGCAGCTAGGGGATGGTCGGAGGGGGTCACGGCAGGCGGTTGGCGGTGGGTTCCGGTGGTTGCGTCGATTTCCGTAGGGGTTTGGGGCTTCGGGACTCACGCATGAGAGAGGAGGGAGAGGGGAAGATGAGGGGTGCTGCGAGAGGAGGGGGTGCGACGCTATCCACGGCGGCGGTGGTTGGAGCAGTGGCACGGCGATGGGGGCGATCGACGATGGCCATTTTTAATTTAGGGCTCGGGTCCTTTTTGATTGGAGAAAGTGAAGGCTGGGGGGGTTTAAGTGTAAAGTTTTAATAATTTATTTTAGTTTATTTTTCAATATAAAGTTGACCTTTTTCTCGAACTCGAAACGAGACCCAACGACTGTCATCCCCAGCAAATTATCCTATTCCGATCATAATGGGATATGTATCGTAAACCAGTTCGACTGTTAAGATCAGTTTCCGTTGAATTTACATTTAAATCATTATACTGAATTTTAAACGTACATCTCAAATTACCGGGGTCATATACGAACTCGAAAAATTCCAGAAAAATATTTTCTAGCTTCGTATTGACAATACGGTCCTAACAAAACTAGTTTCGTCAAATTCTGAGACCGTTTGAAAAATGACCATTTTCCTGTCGATTAAAATCAACTGAAACTGGTCAAACGCATTTTCCTTTGCCACGCTCACATATTGATTCATAAAATTACGAATTTTGGAATCTAGCAATAACTTGACATCATTGATCCAACATAAGTGGTTTCGTCGAAATCCGAGGTCCTTTGAAAAATTCCCATTTTTAAGGGCCAGAATTCCATAGCGACTATTCTGAATTTTCAACTGGACTTATCTTTTGATTCCCGCTATGAAAATTTGATTTTTCGGATTCGTTTGAAAGATATTCTCAATTAGATTCGAATATTTTTGGTTTCGCTAAAATCCGGTTTGTTTTGCACCCGGTACATTCAATTGAAGTTTGAAATCGAATTATCGAACTACCGCGCCATTTTCAACTTCTTTTATAATTAGAAATAAAATTTATATTCTAACGACGACGTATATAAATATATACGTTCAAATTATATTCAAAATAAATTTCTCGTCGATATTATTTAAAATAATGCATTTTAAATATAGAAAATTCATTAAAATTGCCAAAATAAAAATTTCAAATTGGCTCGCATTTTCCGGGTTGTTACAATCTCCCCCACTTAAAACTTTTCGTCCTCGAAAAGGAACGAAGCCGAAAGTTGTTTAACAAACAAACTCAACTTCCATTATTTTTGTTACGGCTTAAGTTCTTCAACTTTTCAGTTTCTAAGAACTTTTCAATTTTTTCAAAAATTTGGCTAATACCCTAAATTTTCGAAAAATTTCGCCATAACCTCCCCTGCACCTGGGACTTCGGGATATTTCATATAGCCTCCCATGGCCTTATTCAACTCAAAAGAAAAAGAAAAAGCCAATCGGCTCATAAAATCATCATCACCCAGACAAAACAGTAAATTATGGTAAACATGTACCTATTTGTCGGGCAAACAATTTTATTCTTCTGCTCTAGCCTCCTTGCTATGACATGTTCAATGTAAGTACATGTATATGCATGCAAATGCCACCAATTTTCAATACGGTTCCGTATTCGGTTCAATTAGGCTAAATGGTTCAAAATTGAATTAATCAAACAATAATCAAACAACACAACCATCAATCAATTAGTTGATTAACGTTTTAAATTCATAACTTTGATATATATACAGAAAATCATGTTTTTGATGCCAAATCACGACAATAAATCTATATAGTTTCGGTTCTCACACCAGTCTAATGGAAATATATAGATATCACACCTTCGAAACACGAAAATAATTACTGATGATGGCGTGTCAATCATCAGAATCAGGTCCATGTGACTAGAGTGTGATTCTATATCTATCCAGTATATTAAAACTTCGAATATACATTCATGACGCGTATATGAAAAATATTTATATACTCGATTGTCCAAATTCAAAATAAATAAATATTCAAATACGTGTAAAACGATTTAAATTTTCAAAACAATATTGTTTTCATTTGAAAAATATATTCTTCACACTCGTTCTAGGATACTACTGATCCCATCTCTAACGTGTTATTCTAATTGGATATTACTAATCCAATATCTGATGAATTCTTTCGTATGGTTCTAATGTGTCTTAATCTCGAGCTCTGTAAACCAAAGCTTTGATACCAATTCTAGCGACCCGAACTTCCCCGATGAGGAAAGCACGGATGGCGTTGAGGACAAGACATAATAGAACGCAAACAGAAGAACATTTCATTGTTTATTACAACAATTCCTTCAGAATACAAGAATATACAGAGTATAAATGAATATTATACATACGATAAATATTAGAGAATACAATAAATTACATAGCAGCGGAAAAACAATACAAAATACAACTGAAAATAATACATGGATACAGAGCTTTCCGAGCATCGTGCCAGTTGTAAATCAGGATCCTGTGAATATAAATCTGCAAAACCAAAACCACTAGCTGCCCGTGTGGAAAATAGGGGCACCCAGAGTTTAGGTTAAAACAATAAACTCTAGGTCAGTCATGTGACTGGTGTGAGAACTAAAACAGTTATTTAAAACCTTACTTCAAAGGAGAGTAATTCAAGGGACCACGCCGTATAACACGGAACGGGTTTCCTCCCAAGAATACCAGTGCATATAACAAAACAGCGCAGTGCTTTTTGGAAAAATGAAGTTATTATAAGACCCAGGTCCCATCACACAATGCAACGCAAGCCGGAGGATAGGGTTTTCCCTTGCAATAGCCAAACATGCTTGATACGTTTAAAAACAAAACATTTGATACTATTATAAGTGTATAGTGTCAAAACAATTTCAATCATAAATATCAATCATAGACGGCATGGGTACCATATATCATGTCACCATACTAGTACTACAATTAAAACCGCAATATCACATATTGAAAATTGGATTTCCGTCATGAGTCGAGGCTAGGGGTAAGCTCCTCTCTGATTCGAGACACTCTAGCTAATGTCTCAGGACCCCACTATGATCCTTTGGAACCTCCAAGGCCGGTCCTCTCTTACATTTGAGGATTGGCAATTCCTGAACACACGTTTCCCAGTCCTATAGGACCTATATCCGAGGCGCCTCGCATTCCAACAACCACACAGGTGAAAAGTATATAAATGTCAGCCAGTTTAAGCACTGACAACACCCCTAGCTAGAAAGAAACGTCGTGCACTCCTTGGGTCCTTATCCCGTTTTTGACTCATACCGAGGTGTGAGGCTCGCGAATTCACGCTATACACAAAGCTACGCCACACAAGCCGTGCTTTGATCATCAACCACAAGACTTTGCTTTTCAACAGAAGCCTTGATCAATTTCCACTTACGCGTGCCACACTGGCAATTCACTCCATGCGACTGATGTCCATCGATATACAACCTCTGAGCTCGTACGTCTCAGAGAAGGGCGTTAAGCAAGAGAATAAATTCTCCGCCGCCAAGCACATGTATATTTAATAGAGATCAATCAACACAGAATAAAATCCAATGTCAGACACACAGTCCATTTACAAGTTCGTCCTGGGTCTGAACGAAACCGGAGGCACTTTCCTCGCATATCCATCGATCTCCAAGCACGTCTGGACGACACCAACTTTTTCTCTCCTCTTGGGTGTACAGCCGAATCGAGATCGTCAGCAATCACCCAAACGATGTGACGACTTTCGGTCTTCAACCACCGTCTTCATCTTCGACTTATCGCCGAATCGGTTATTCAGAATGGGTAGAAACCCAGCCTTTTTGAATAACCCACGTATATAATAAACAAATGTTACACAAACACAACAAACGCCTCATTCCAATTCAGAATCTTCTTTTTATTCAAAATTTCACATTCTTAGGGAAAGGTTTCCATTAATTTTATCAAAGATAAATTCTACTAAATTTATTCTTTAATCTTCCTTTGGATATCATTTCAAACCATAATATGGTTTTCCAAACTAGTCGGGAGTAGCGAACCACACCGAAGTAATTATTTATTTTATTTCCCAATCCCACCCTATTGATCCCTTGGAGCAAAACTGGTAATACTCCATATCTAACACCACGGTGTTATCGGTAAAATTAATTACCATTTCACGTTCAAATCTAATTAAAGATTTAACTATCGCTCTGGAGCAAAACTGGTGATACTCCATTCTCGATCACTTTTCAGATGTGATAATTTAAATTATCAATTCACATTTCAATCTAATTAAAGATTCATTAAAACTCCACTTAGTTTTAATCTTTTCAAAAATCAATATCCTGTCTTTAACTGGGTTAAAGAACCAATATCATCTAAAACACGGTTCACGATAAACCCAAAATCACATTCAAATTCAATTCCAATTAAATATTATTTAATTGATACACTTCATTAAATCTAAATAGAAAGTTTTAATCTTTTTCTCTATTGGGCTTAAGAATTGGTGTTAATGAAGACACCATTCACGACAAACCCAAATCACATTTGATATTAAATACAAGGCTCTGAATAGAAAATATACCGGCTTATATTCAATATCAAATTCTGGAACCAACAAATATCGTATTGGAAATAACGATATAAAATATATCTTTCAAATTCCCATAACAATATCTGTATAGTCACGAAATCCAACATCGAAATATTCCGAAGATAATTTCAATTCAACTCCAGTCCAATTCACGTATTGGGAATTTTAATTATTTTTAAAACCACTTTCAAATTCAATTTATTTATTTCAAAAATAAATTGATTTTAATCCTAGTTCAAAACTAGTTCATTTCGATAAAAATTTATTTTTATCTTTTCAAATGTGGAATTTTTCATCCCAGTTCTTCACAAACTATTTCTTATGATTTTACAGAAATTATAGATATTTTTAATAATTTTATCAAGGCCCGTACAGTCGATTTCCATCAACGGCCATCGAACTGCACTTACAACGACCTTTTCCAAATTTGATTTGGACATAATTCCAAATCCAAACGTTAGATTTCTAATTTCAAATATTCGTTAGAAATCTCTTTTCGATACGAACCGAACGGTTCTGGTTTTAGGAGAATCCGACGGTCGGATCACCCGTAACTTCAATTTGAAGTCAATGGTCGAAATTCACGAACTGCCGTAGCGCGGCGCGTTCTATTCAGGCCATTATATATATAATATATATATTTCGTCGATTTCCTTTTAAAACGAATTTTATAAATCGTTTTAAATTCGTTTTCAAGACAATTTCGACTTCCCTTTCAATTTCAAATCAAAATTGAGTTTTCCTTTATAAATTCGTTTTAAATTCGTTTCAAATTGATTTCAATTCAAATCGATTTTTAATTCAATTTCAATTCAATTTCAATTTCAAATTAATTCAATTTCAATTTGAATTCATTTCTATTCGATTTCAATTCAAATTCATTTCTATTCGATTTCAATTCGAATTCATTTCAATTCAATTTTGAAATCACTTTTCGATATTCATAAAAAATGAATAAAATCGATATAAATATCGTTCAAGTCAAAATGGCGCATCTCTAATCAACACGGCCTTATATATTTCAATAAATTCGTTATTCTATTCAACAAATGAATATTTATTCTATTCAACACATGAATATATATTTCTTTCAACACATGATAATTTTCAACACATGATTATCCTTTATTTTCCCAATTGGAATGAGGCCCAATCAATTACCATATAATGTTAATTATATGGTTTCCATACAACACATGTATATAATAGCAACGACAAATAATAAACCATCATCCAAAGTGCACCACACAACTGCATAAGCATCAAATATAAATAATTTACGCTCACACAGTCTGTCGACCAATTGATCGACATACAATGAAATAATTGGGATTAGCGTATGCCAAATATCATCCCAATACCCGTGTGGGGTTTCAAATCAACAAACACAGATTTTTATTTATTCACATACACGTTAAAAATTATATTTTTAACGATAAAATATTTTTAACTATATAAATATTTTATTTCATTTCACATCACACAATCAATTTTCACCACAACAAACAATCAAACATACAAGTCATCCATGGTCTGTGGATGACGGGTGTCGGGTGCTACTAAGCACCTTCTGCATCCTAGTATATATTTTAAATAGAAAAGGAAATTTTAAGTGAGAAGTTCTCAACAAAGATATCCGAACTCCACGACACTTCATATGTGGAAAATCTTCGTCCTGCTCGCCCTTGTTACTTTCGTCTTCCGTATTCACTACACATATAAAAATCACATTTTTATATTCGCTTCTTCATTATAAAAATCAAATTTTTATCTTCATTACCCTATAAAAATGATGTTTTTCTCTCGCCATTCTCTATATAAAGATTTTGCCCTTTCAAATATAAAGATTTCGCCTTTTCAAATATAAAGATTTCGCCTTTTCAGAATATAAAGATTTCGCCTTTTATATAATTAAAATCAGATTTTTATTTCGCTACATATATAGAAATCGTATTTTTATATTCGTACTTATATGAAAATTATATTTCTAACTTACCATTCGAATAATAATTATATTTTTAGCCTTTCTATAATATAAAAAATTATATTTTTATATTTCTACTTTAAAAAAAACATATTTTTAATACTCTACCTAAGTAAAAATCATATTTTTATTATCGCCACTATATAAAGATCATATTTTTATTGTCATACTAGTATAAAAATCATATATTTATCTAATTAAAAATCGAATCTTTCTTTCACTACTTCATATGAAATAAAATCAGATCTTTTCGATAATAAAAATCTAATCTTTACTCTCTTGAACCCCATATAAACAAATTAATCTTTTTAAAGCATTATCCTATATAAAAACCGTATCTTTCTAAGGATAAAAATCTCATCTTTCATTTTAAAGATCTCACCTTTATATTTTTTTATCGCTAATCTTATATATAAAAATCAGTTCTTCTCATATACTAAAATTTATATTTTCCTTGTCTAAAAATTATAACTTTCCTCATCAAAAAATCCCATCTTTCTCTAATTAAAAATCTCATTTTTACATGTTAAAAAATGAAATCTTTTCCTAATTAGAACTGAAATCTTTTTCATGTTGAACATCGTACCTTTGCAAAGTAAAAGATCTAATCTTTATCTACTTAAAAATTTAATCTTTTTGTTCATCAAAAATCCTATTTTTATATAATTAATATATAAAATTTTCGTCATTAAAAACATATGCTTTCATTCTTGAATAATACCAGAAAAAGAAAATAAAGTAAAACAAAATAAATAAATAATAAAAAAAACTTACAGATGGGCTGATTTTCGAATGGAGGGCGGGGTTTTGTTCGCCAGCGTCGAGGGGAGGTGCGCCACTGCTCAGGTGGTCGGTTTTGGGCTCCAGGGGGCGGCGCTGGAGCGTTTGTGGTTCTCGAACGAAGGAGGAGATGGGGTGGCGGTGGAGGTTGTTGGAGATGGGCGCGGCTAGGGGATGGTCGGAGGGGGTCACGGCAGGCGGTTGGTGGTGGGTTCTGGTGATTGCGTCGGTTTCCGTGGGGGTTTGGGGCTTCGGGACTCACGCATGAGAGAGGAGGGAGAGGGGAAGATGAGGGGTGCTGCGAGAGGAGGGGGTGCGACGCTGTCCACGGCGGCGGTGGTTGGAGCGGTGGCGCAGCGATGGGGGCGATCGACGATTGCCATTTTTAATTTAGGGCTCGGGTCCTTTTTGATTGGAGAAATTGAAGGCTGAGGGAGTTTAAGTGTAAAGTTTTAATAATTTATTTTAATTTATTTTTCAATATAAAGTTGACCTTTTTCTCGAACTCGAAACGAGACCCAACGACTGTCGTCTCTAGCAAATTACCCCTATTCCGAACATAATGGGATATGTATTGTAAGCCAGTTCGGCTGTGAAGATCAGTTTCCGTTGAATTTACATTTAAATCATTATACTGAATTTTAAACGTACATCTCAAATTACCGGGGTCACATACGGACTCGAAAAATTCCAGAAAAATATTTTCTAGCTTCGTATTGACGATACGGTCCTAACAAAACTAGTTTCGTCAAATTCTGAGACCGTTTGAAAAATGACCATTTTCCAGTCAATTAAAATGAACTAAAACTAGTCAAACGCGTTTTCCTTTGCCACGCTCACATATTGATTCAGAAAATTACGAATTTTGGAATCTAGCAATAACTTGACATCACGGATCCAACAAAAGTGGTTTCATCGAAATCCGAGGTAGTTTGCAAAATTCCCATTTTTAAGGGCCAGAATTCCATAGCGACTATTCTGAATTTTCGTCTGGACTTATCTTTTGGTTCCCGCTACGAAAATTTGATTTTTCGGATTCGTTGGAAAGATATTCTCAATTAGATTCGAATATTTATGGTTTCGCTAAAATCCGGTTTGTTTTGCACCCGGTTCATTCAATTGAAGTTTGAAATCGAATTATCGAACTACCACGCCATTTTCAATTTCTTTTATAATTATAAATAAAATTTATATTCTAACTACGACGTATATAAATGTATACGTTCCAATTATATTCAAAATAAAGTTCTCATCGATATTATTTAAAATAATCCATTTTAAATATAGAAAATTCATTAAAATTGCCAAAATAAAAATTTCAAATTGGCTCGCTTTTTCCGGGTTGTTACAGATCAGGTATAGTTAAAATAGATTGGGCAGGTATAAATATACATGAGATAGGTATGGATAAGGTATGAAGGTATATAAATAGAATGCTCGACGAAAGTTATGTATTTAATTCATATATGAGATTTTATGCGCCGTATCGGCTAGCCGCTTGGCTTTTTCTTTTTCTTTTGGATTGGTGAGGGCCATGGGAGACTATTTGAAATATCCCGATGCTCCTGGTACAAAGGAGATTATGGCGATTTTTTCTGGGAATTTAAGGAGTTAGAATATTTTAAAGATAATTTGATAGTTAGAAATCAATGTGTGTATATATATATATATATATATATATATATATATATATATATATATATAGAAGTCGATAAGGAAACGAACTTAGAAATAGAATAGTAAAATCAAAAAGGAAGACTAAGAATAAAATCTAGTAAGAATAGAAAGAGGAAGGGTATACGTGTTTAAAAGTGAATAAGTAGTTGTATGGTATCGATTATTCGAGTAAGTAGTCATATCTGTTTTGACGTTATAAATGTTATTCAGTCAAGGTCTGAGAGGTAGTTATACCCCAACTTGATTGATTTCATTATTAACAAATAAATAGTAAGATTTCAGGCTCGAAGATCAATGTTGAATAAGAGTTAGTTGAATATAGTATTTGGGTTGTCGTAACGATGTTTTACACAACATCCGTTTTAACCCAATTAAGTGTAAGCTTGGAAATATAATAAAGAATATTTCCTAAGTATTGAAAAAAACGAGATCAGAAAAGAGATAAGTAATTGGAATATTTTCCAATTATAAATAGCATATATTTTTTAAAGTTTAGAAAATAAAGGAAGGCGATATTCGGAAATGTTTTCCAAATAACATAAAAGGCCAATATAGTTCTTGAAAATATTTGGTTAATAAATATTGACAAAGAAATAGAGAAGTGATTTAACTAATGGAATATTAATTAAGGGCTCAGTGACATGTTCAAAAGGAAAATTTGTTTTTTTTGAAAAGAGTAAACTATTTAAAAACTCCCAGGGAAAGACTGTTTGAATTAAAAACAAATTTAACAGAAATTTGTGAAAGCAAAATTGAATTAAAGTAAAGCCAGTAAAGTGGTAACTGGGGTTGAATTAGAATGATATCAAGACAAATTGGATTGTGAGATTCAAAATTGAAGTGTAATGGGATAATCAAGTTAAGAGTTGGTAATCGAGAAGAAACTCGAGTTAAAATGATATTTGGCTCGGATATAAGCGAATGGTGGTGTTGTGGATAAAAGCAGATCGGAATTTGATTGGGATAACATTAGTATATGCTGAGTTGATAGCATATGGAAGTGATAGAGTTGATATGCCGACAAAAGGTACAAGTTTATATTTCTATTGGATATAAGATCTATGAACCAAATTGGCAAGCTGCTTGGCTGATTGATTTTCTTTTGGGTTGGAGATGTCCCAGAGAGGCGAGTTGGAGTTTGACCGATGGACCAGTACAAAGGAGGTGCTGGCGAAATTTTTCAAAAAAGTTAAGGAGTTAGAAAATTTTCAAGATTTTTGAAAATTTTCGTTGATAAGGATTAATTAATATTTTAATTGAAATTAAATTGGTTCAGTTGAAACTGAAGTTAAGAAGTGAACAAATATATTCTAACCATTCGATAGGGTCGTTCTCTACCTTAGCAATTTCGAGGACGAAATTATTTTAAGTGGGGAAGATTGTAATGACCCGCTTTTCCGGCGGTATAATAATTAATTTATTTAATTATTTATATAGTGAATTAGAGAATATAATGGTCATGAAATTAAATAATGGTGAATATTTAATTTAAAATAATAAATTAAATAATATATTTAATTATGAAATAATCAGAATTGGCTGAAATGGCGATATGGTGTGAACTGGATCATCTGTGATATTTAATTCAGTTTAGAATTGAATTAGAATAACGAACATATTATATAAACGACACTTTGAACGTAGAATTATAATATAATTTAAAATCCAGCTCGAAATGGCGCTGCAGTTCGTAAATTGGTGATTCGAACTTCAACTAAATGTACAGGATTTGTTTTAAGCCGGATTTCTGTGTAACAAGAAACGTGTGGAGCTGGTGGAGTATATCTTTGTAGTGGAAGAGAAAAATCGGGATTTCCTCGTGTAGATTTTGATTTATGTCCAAATCAAATTTTAGAAAAGTCGCTGTGGAATTCCTTGATAATTTATAAAGGAATTATTTATTTTTTAAAAAGGAATTTCAATACAAATCGAATATCGGTTGACCCAGAAGTGAATATCGAGTTAGAAACCCATACAGGATTATTCTGGAGTTCTATGGTATTCCACTGTGAATATATACGATAATATAAATTTATTTATATTTAATTCAATTATATTTAAATATATTTATATATTTAAAAGGGTCATTCAGAGCTTTAAAAATAGCCAGTTTTTCATACGACCTCAGAATTCGACGAAACCAATTTTGTTGGATTCGAAATGTCAAATTATTGCTAGATTTCAATTTCCATGATTTTTGAAGTCAGTATGTGGCCGTACGGATTTTTATAGTGAAAAGCAGTCAGTATTTTGACCTTTAAAAATAGGCTGTGTGAGCAAACGAAGTCGAAATTCGATGAAACCAGTTTCATTGGGACCGTAATGTCAAACTCTAGCAGTGTGTCCAGTTTGGTGATTTTTGGGTATCGTATGTGGTCGCAGGGATTTTTAAGGACCACAAACGAATATAAAAGCAAGTAAAATAAAATATAAAAATCAAAATAAAAACATCCACCCATTTTTCGTGGACAATATGAAGGCCACGCACTGACCCTTCTCTTCCACAAGTGTTACCAATCACCACCACATCTATATAAGGCCGACAATGAATTTTACAGTAGAAAATCCGAATGGAAAAATCAATAACAAACCAAAATAAAATTCCTAAAATCGGAACGAATACATGCTTGAACTCGTATCAACCTCTGTTTTGATCTGGTGTAGTTCTTGTAGAGTGCGATGCCGATTTCCGTTCAGCAAAAACAAGGCAGCAAACCTAGGGTTCTAGAAATCAAAGGATTGAAGCATTAAATCACGAGATGGGTATCGTATTAAGGATGAGGGGTTGAATTCGCACCTTGCGTGAAATTCTAGTGAGGATCGAGGAGAAAAAGCGTCGCCGGTTACTGTGCGAGGCGGATCGACGGGTTTGGAGAAGAGGCGCCAGAGTTTACAAGAAGAGGTTGGTAATGAAGAGGCTTGGACGAGGAGCGAAATGGCGGTATCGGTTTGAGTTTCGGTGATGAGGAGGAGGAGCATTGAAGATTTGAAGCCAGCGAAGTGGTGTTTGGGTTTACTGGAGCTCGTCCGATAATTGGGGAAGAAGGGATTGGGACGTGGGCTTTTGAAATGGGAGTGGGCCGTGAGGTAAAGGGTTAAGGCCCACTAAATAAATAAAATCCAAGTTTATTTCTATTAAAATGTATTAACTTCAAATGTGTATAACTCTACCATATGTAATCAGAATTCCGCTAAACAAGATCCGTTGGGTTCGTATGGACGAGAGCTTCACAATGAAGCTGACTGGAAGTGGATTGGGACTCGTATGAATTTATGGCGAAATAAACTGTTTGATTCAAATCAAACAACAATTTATCGTTCTTTAACGATGAACTGCAAATGTGAGTAAATCTCACTAACTTTGAACAGTTTATAATTTCATGTTGTATTTTTAGAACTGTTAAATATTGGCTGATTGACTGTATGTTGACTGTTTGATTGAACTGCTAGTCAGTTAGTTGAATTTCTATGTTGATTCTGTTTAACAGAATATATCATATGGAACTGAAAGTGATGTTGATTTTATTGTGTAACATCTGTGGATGTAGGGAAACAGGTGGGTTCCTCAACATTTATTTTACTGTTTTTCATATATTGTGATATATGATGTGATATATAATCTGTTGTCAATTATATGTGGTTGAACGATACTGATCATCGTGATTTGATATGTTGAATACCATAACAAACCGAAATGTTGATAAGGAAATATTTTCAAAGTGATATTTGTAAATAAAATATTTATAAATGGAATATTTATAAATAAGAAATATTTATAAATTGGAATATTTATAAATAGTAGATATTTAGAAAATGGGAAAACGTTATAAAAAGGAAACTGTTATAAGAAGGAAATCATTTTAAAGTGGAGAACCGTTACTAAAAGTAAATCTTTAAAAATGAATAAACATTGTTAAAAGGGGAAATCTTTATAAAGCGAATAAAGGAGTTAAATCGAATATGGTATTCGAAAGGAGTTAAATTGAATATGGTGTTCGAAATTTAGTAAATCGAATTAGTTATTCAAAAGGGGTTAGTCGAGTCGAGTTAGTTGAATAGAGTTAATCAAATATTTGTTATTCAAATTGGAGTTAACCAGTTAGAGTTATTCAAATGGAGTTATTGAATATTAGTGATTCGAATAAAGTAAAAGGAGTTATCGAATATAGTTTATTCGAATAGAGTTAAAGTAGTTATCGAATATAGTTTATTCGAATAAAGTAAAAGGAGTTATCGAATATAGTTTATTCGAATAGAGTTAAAGGATTTATCGAATATGGTTTATTCGAATAAAGTAAAAGGAGTTATCGAATATAGTTTATTCGAATAGAGTAAAAGGAGTTATCGAATATGGTTTATTCAAATATAATTAAAGGGGTAAATCGAATATGGTTTATTCGAGTAGAGTTAAAGGGGTTATCGAATATAGTTTATTCGAAAGGAGTTAAGTGAAAAGAGTTAATCGATTAGAGTAAATCAAACAGAGTTAATCAAACAGAGTTAATCAAACAGAGTAAATCGATAAAGTTAAATTGAATAGGAGTAAATAAATTAGTTGTCATTATATTATTCGAGTTTGGAAATAAAAGTCATATTAAAGATAATGTATTTCGGATGCAGGAGATTATAACACTATTGTTATAATCACGTAAACTTGTAAAAGAAGGGGGTTTGTAAATAGAATCCGAGGGTTCGTAGGAAGTTTGTTAAAGAATTAAAAGGTGAACTTTGTCTATTTCAAGGTTTGAAACGTTGTCCAGTTAAGGTCTGAGAGGTAGTATTACCCCAACTTGATTGACTTCATTTTTAACTAAGGAATGGTTAAGGTTCGATAGTGAAGGTGGGTTAAAGGAATTTAGTTAATAAGCGTAATGGTTTGAGTTGGCACCGCGATGGTTTGTTTAAACATCTGTCTAAGTCCAATGAAGGAGTTTTGGAAATGTTATCCAACTAAGAACCAGAAATGTTTTCTGATATAGAAAACAAGAAATGGAAGTGTTTTCCAATGGTAATAACATATATATTCTAAATTTAGAAAATAAGAAATGTTGAATATAGGGAAACAGGAGATAAGTAAATTAATGAAATAAGGAAATATGAATATATATATACATGATTGATGATTGATTGGTATAATTTCCATCTGGAAATAATATCGTTGTTTGCACACGTGTTTTTCTTCGATAGTTAACTCACCGACTATCGAAGTTTTTGACCATTTTAACGTTGTTAATATGGAGAGATCGGCTGGATTATTATCCAAAGAACCACTCTGTATTGGCATAAGCGTTGCGAATCATATACATCAAAGATAATTGAAGACGGAGCAAAAGTGCAAGGTTTATTGTATAAGTCTTAGATAACAGTGCCTAAGATGGATACACTGAATAGTACCTTCGGTTCATCCTGTTCCTGGATGACATGTATGGACGGATGTCTGACAGAGTATTTCCAAACAATCACGTATATTGATTTCTCTAACCGTACCAAGAGTGGAAGCGGAGAAGGAAACTTCTTTTAGCTAACACATAATGTATTGTTGTAGACGTCAATCGGTGATTTGATGGATTTGATGATGTGGCATTCAAAGTGAATCTGGTGTGATGATAAAGCGTAGCTTCTAGCCTCACATCCGGTAAATGACAAAAATCGGGCAGGCAGCATGGCTAAGTCGTTCGCTCCGAAGTAGGGTGTATAATCACCTGATATAGAGTTTCATTTACTTCTAAAAATCTATTGTTGATGCTGTCCCATTCGGGAAACGGTTGTTGATCCCAACTGTTGGTGATATACATTCGATACACTCAAGCGAAATGAGTGGTCGGTCATGTGTAGCTGGGTTGCAAGATGTTCTTGTTGAACCCAGTGTATTCCTTTCTAGAGGTACACAAGCGAAAGGTGGTTCCATACCTTATCATAGTTGGAAATCCATTACGCAATACGTGCTTGTGGTTTTGATTGTATACTATATATGTAGAACGTGAGATGAAAGCGTTTCTGCTAGATGATTATTATATTGTGGTTGATTGACATTATTATAATATCAAAAGGTTTTTGATATAAAGATATTTTGGATCCTCATAAGGGAAAAACCCGTTCTATTATACGGCGTGGTCTTATGAGATATCATTTACCTGCTTGAACTGTTTTAAACTGTTTTACTCATACCAGTCCCATGACTGACCTGGAGTTTATTTTGTTTTGTTTTCCCTAAACTCTTGGGTGCCCAATTTTGTATGGCCAGTCAAGTAGTCAGGATTTACAGATATACTGGAAGAGCTTGGAGCAGGAGGCTTCAGGATTATATAGCTATAGTTATTTCCGTTGTGTTGTAAGTGTTGTACTTTGATAATGATGTATATTCAAGTACAGATGTATATTTCAAGTTATGTTATATATATATTACATTCGTTCAGCTGTGAGGTTCGTGTTACTCTGATGTTGTGTTCTTCTTCTTCTTCTATTCTAAGTTTCTATCTTATCTTTCCTCACCCTCTAGTTTCTTTCATTAATGACCAGTATTTTCGACCCTTGGATGTTCGATATGAGTTGTATATCGGATAACCAAAGTCGACAAAAACCCGGGTCATTACAATTTAACTCCATTCGAATAACTAATATTCGATAACTCCTTTTAACTTTATTTGAATCACTAATATTCGATTAACTCAAATTTTATTAACTCTATTTAATTAACTCTATCGATTTAACTCTAACTGGTTAACTCTAACTGATTAACTCTAACGGATTAACTCCAATTGGTTAACTCTAACTGATTAACTCTAATTCAAATCGATTAACTCCTCTAACTCATTTTGATTAAAACATTTTGATTAACTCCTTTAGTTAACTCTACGTCCATATTCAGTTTCAAATATCGATGTTGAAATCGATTTTTACTTCTCTGTACAAGTCCTGACTTATATATTCCATTTATCCAATGATAAATCTTTTACTTCATTTATAAACTATTGTTTGCAAATTAATCTTCCCAGTTCATATGTTAAAACAGATTTCTATTTAATTCCACTTTAAAAAATTCTTTTCCATTTATCTATTAAAAATAGATTTCCATTTTCTATTCATTTTCTAAATATTCCTTTGATTTAATTCTATTTATTTACCAAATAAATATTCCTCTTTATAACTCTATTTGTAAGTGTTTTACAAATATTTCCTTTCCAATTCTATTTGTAAATGTTTTACAAATGTTTTCCCTTTTTATTTCTATTCGTAATTGTTTTACAAATATTCCTTTAAATTTGTTTACAAATAATTTCCTTTATATTTGTTTAACAAATATATTCTTTTTAACTCTTTTGATTTTATAATTATTTCCTTTTAAAAAAATCCTTTTTCCTTTTTAATATATAAAATCCATCGATTTTATATAAATACATTATTTTCAAAATATACTTTGAAAATCCCCTTTTATCATTCTGGTATTTCTTACGGTATTTAAAATACCAACTAACTGTGATTGATATCATTCAACACACAGAATCCACAATAGATTTTATATCACATCAAATATTACAATATATGAACAGAACAATAATATAAATATTGAGGAACCTAGTTGGGTCCCTCCAACCTGTTTCACTGCATCACAGATTGTAATCAACATAATAACATCGATTTCATTTCGATATGAAATATTCCGATAAACATAATCAATATTTTATTAACGATTTATATAAATATCGTTATCTATAATTTCAACCAAACAATTAGCAGTTCAATCAAACAGTCAACACACAGCAAACAGTCATCATTTATTAGTTCTAAATATACGTTATAAAAATATAACTATTCAGAGTTGGTGAGTTTTACTCACATAGGACGATAATCTTTAATAACGATAACCATCGCTTGATTTGATTCTGACAATTTATTTCACTATAAATTCTAACGAGCCTCGTTTCACTCCTAGTCAGTCTCATTGTGTGGCTCCCGTCCATACGATCCCAACGGATCAGGTTTTGTCCAATTCCGATAAGGTATGAATAAGATATTCAGTTTCGAAGTTATACAAAATTTCAAATTAAAATAAAAACATTAATTTCTAAGAATTGGGCCTCACCCCTTTTTCAACCTAAGGAACTTCATTATCATCAGCTAATAACCTGGCTTACCCAGTCATGTTTCTTCCTTCATCTGTTTCACTCCACACATTCATGAACGAACTCCCCCATAATACTTCCATTTCTTTTGAAGATTATCACTCATGCTCCAACAAGGACGCCACTCCCCTGCTGCCTATACCCCCTTTCAACGTTCAACATTTCAACCCCAAGCCCACATAATTTCATGCAAACCCCATCATTCATTTACTGGCTTCGGAGTCCTTCATCTTCATCAACGTTTGCACTGCAAGCTCCAACATCTCATACGAACCCTTCCCCAACGCCTAACTGCCTCTAGTATTCACGCCAAACAAAATCCATTTCCCAAACTTCCTCTATCGCGTCGAAACAGCTCTTTTCTCATGGTGCTACAGTCAACCACCGCTTGAAGTTTTCACAAATCAACCCAAAAAAAAACGCTGCTTAACCTCCTGTGTATTCGAACATCCAAGACTTCTCTGCGCGGCTCCATGAATTCGAACCCATTCAACATAAAGAAATCACGGAGCTCACCTATTCTTCTACCACCGTCAGCCTGGACGACCCCCTGATAAACCCTTCGCCACCGGAGCTTCCCAATATCGGCTCGAACTCCGGCGAAAATCTCCTCCCTACTCGCGCTGTTTACTTTCGACCTCTATGAGATTGCGTCGCTCCAACTTTTGAGCATACGGGAATAAGGCGTACGCTTCCAGCATCACAAAAATATCATTTCGAATTCCTAAGGAATTTATTCGATTTCTGTTTCGATTTTCGTTCTTCGTGTTTTGGGGTTTTGAGGAGAATACGACGGCGGTAATTTTGTTTGACTGGGAATGGAAAATTTTAGGTTATAAGGCAAAGGGGTTTATTTATAAGTTTACATGTAATTCTTTTGTGTATTTCTTGAAAGCCACGAATTCGTTTTGAGGCCAAAGAAAATGGCCGACTGAGAAGAAAAGAAACGTGGACCTCGTTGGATCGGTGAAATGATTTTAGGAAAGATAATTGAAGTAAATGGGAACCATGTGTATTTTGCTACTATAAAAATCCATCATTTTGACGTGAATTATTTTGGCTTATATTTAAATGAAACTTGAATTAGTATTAGCAACTCATCATAGTTTAAACCTTGTACCGCAGTAGTATACTTAAAACATTATTAACTTATGGACCGCTATCGACAGAAATCAATATATTATTGTACCGGGCAATGTGTCATGGTTCCAAAAATATAATAATATCGGTAGGTTACTCATATTGTGAAACCCAAAAATATTGATATAGGATGCAAAATATTTCAAATAAAAATTAACTTATTTTCTAAAATAAAAATTACCATAAAATTCTATAAATTAAATTATAACTACGTCTAGGAGGATTTGTAACAACCCGAATTTTATAACATGTTAAAACAAGAAATCAGGGCAGAATTAAATTATAAATTAAGAATCAATGGGAACGGGTTACGCCATTGCGTTCGTCTCAAAATTCTGCTTGAAAACGAGTCTGAAATTTCGTAAATCGGAGTCTGTATGACCAAGTTATGGCCCGTAGAAGATTTCAGAAAATTCAAAATTCAGCCCGAAATTCAAATTCAGCCCCAAACAGAGTGGGCGGGAAAATTTCCCGCCCAGCCCCAGGTCGACTGGGGAGTCGACCTTCCCCAAACCAGGTCGACTGCCCAGTCGACTTGGGTGTCGACCTGGGGGTCGACTTCCCTGGTCGGCCATGTTTGCCTGGTGCAACTATTTGCTCCTTTGGGTCTGTTCAGTTGGCCTATGACGGGATTTGTGGTTCAGATCTAAACTATGGTTAATCCAATGGCCTAAACTTGTCTCTACACCTATAAAAATACCCTAAGACCTAGCCTAAACCACCACAAATCATCCTAACAACTAAGTGCTGCCAAAATGCTCCTAAATCATGGCCTCCATCTTCATCATTGAGAGCTTGAGAGTTCTAAACTAAAGCTAAGGCAAAGGAGCAATCTTTCTCCATCAAATCAAGAAGCTACTTATATTCTCAAGGCTTCTAGTGTTGCTACATCATTCCTAGAGCTTCTACAACGATTCTATGACGATTCTTGCTCCTAATTCACTAGCCATGCTTTGTAAGTTCTAGATGCTTTTAGATTGAAACGATAACTTGAATATGACATGTGATAAAGTTGAAATTGGATCTATGCATGATAATCGATCCATGCTCATTCTTGTTCATTTTGGATCTTAACCTTTGGGGATGTGACATTAATTTGGACCTATGCATGTTGCAAATCACTCTTTCATATCCTTATCATGCATGTAATGATGTTTTTCTCTCGGATCTTGTTTTATGCAAAGTTTCAACCTTCCCCTATTTATCTTCTTTTGATGAACCTTGGTCGATTTCGGACCTAGGCCTTAACTACGATTTACATGCGGTTTGTATACGGGGAATATTGGGATTTCACCTATTTGGACATGGCTGTGTGGTAGAATTGACTTCATAACATGAACAAGGGGAATTTGGGGTATTGCCAATGTAATTTGCAAGATTGGGCATACATGAATTGGCATATGAGTTAAATCACGAGTTTTTGGGGACTATGTAAATTAAATCAAGGGATTGGGCTTATGTAAATTAGGCATAAGTGGAATTGGGAACATGAACCATGATGTGGGTTTATTTGGGCATGAACGTGACAACTTGTAACTTTGGCTAGAACATGATTTAGGGTAAATTGGCGTAAACTTGACATACATGCAAATAGGCGAGAATTGGACATACGTGAAGTGGCTAGAATTGGGTACACATTTTGATGGACATGTAATTGGGAACCTGGGAATATGCTTAGTAATATGTAAAGTGGGGACCTTGACTTAGATTACACATATGTAATTAACAATCTAATGGATGCCTTCGACACGAGGTTAGACTTGAGTTGTGGTGTAATTCTGCCCGGAACCGCCTGGCATATCCAGTGACCACAACAATAATAGTCTAATGTGAGAGGTCATAGGCAAAGATTAGATGGTGGTAATGCTTGAACCTGAGGTTGGAATGGGTTTGCGGTGTAATTCTGCCCGGAACCGCTCGGCGTATCCAGTGACCGCAAATAAGTCCAATGTGAGAGGTTAATGCATTAATAAATAACAAATGAATATGACATGGACCGGGGGGGGGGTTGTTAAGTAACCTGATTAGACTAATGACACTTAACCAATATGACATGGACGGGTGGGTTAATTAACTTGATTAGACTAATGACACTTAACCAATATGACATGGACGGGTGGGTTAAGTAACTTGATTAGACTAATGACACTTAATCAATATGACATGGATGGGTGGGTTAAGTAACTTGATTAGACTAATGACACTTAACCAATATGACATGGACGGGTGGGTTAAGTAACTTGATTAGACTAATGACACTTAACCAATATGACGTGGATGGGTGGGTTAAGTAAAACCGGACTTGATTTCTTGATGACACTTAACCATATAACATGATTAGAGGATGGGTTAGTCTAACCTGAATGGGTCGATAACACCCGACTAGTATAACGCGATGCATGGTAAGGTTGAGTAAACTCAAAAGGGTAACACTTAACCGTTATAATTTGACTAGTGGATGGGGTTAGGTTAACATATACTTAATCAATCTAACACAGTAACTTGATGGGGTTAAGTCATGAATCGCTTGAATATACTTAACCAATCTAACATGATAACTTGATGGGGTTAAGTCTTGAACCGCTTGAATATACTTAACCAATCTGACATGGTAAATTTGATGGGGTTAAGCTTGAATATACTTAACCAATCTAACACGGTAATTTGATGGGGTTAAGCTTGAATATACTTAACCAATCTAACATGGTAATTTGATGGGGTTAAGCTTGAATATACTTAACCAATCTAACACGGTAATTTGATGGGGTTAAGCTTAATTATACTTAACCAATTTGACACGATGATTTGGATAGGGTTAAGTCATGAACCGCTGGAACACGCTTAACCAACTTGACACGTGATTCGTAGGGCTAAGTCATGAACTTGAATGACAAACCGTAGCCAACTTGACATGACATGTAGACGGGTTAAGTCACAACTTGAATGACCACACTTAACCAACTTGACATGCTAGACTGATAGGGGTTAAGTCTTGAATTTAGATGACAACACTTAACCTGCTGGACGGAAACCCTAGTTACGCGGTCCTTTTCAGCAGTAACCCTCTTGAAGGTATCACGATACCCTAGGGACTAGGCTAGGGTGGGGCACGATTACTGGTCTGATTGTAAGCGACCAGAACGACGGCTGAGTTGGTGCGCCGTTGTAGGTTCAGGCGTACTATGGTCGTGCACATGAGTCCGGAGTTGAAAAAGCAGGCATGGGCACCAGTAGTTGTACACTGTGCATGCTTGGAATGGTGTCAGTGATTGACACCCTAGGGCTTGATACACCCTAGGGTGGACCTAGCACAGAGTAGCTACATTCGTGATTGGGCCATATGGCACCAACACACGATGAGTTAGGACTTGTAGGGAGCCGATCGATTAGATCGTTACGTGGAAAAAGGGCGTTGTTCGATAGGTAGCATAATCCCTAGTGGTCCTAGGTGGCATAAACCCTGATTGAATCAAGAAAACGTCCAATAGGTAGCATAATCCCTAGTGGTCCTAGGTGGCGTAAATCCTAGATGAACACGCGATAATTCATGATAAGGGAATCTGGCCAGAACAAGGATGGCAGTACGAGCGATTTCAAGGATGGTGACACTACGTTGTAGTGGTACAGAATAACGTGATGGAACCCGTACGATATACGGCAAGGGACTATACATATACATGGAAGGGATGATACGAGTTAGGATGCTAGTACGGTTGGTGCAGAGGACGTTAGACATGCGATGCTATTTCGAGTTTATCTTGTTACCTTGGTTATCCTGTTACCTTGGTTATCTTGTTACTTGAGTTTATCTTGTTATCTTAGTTTGATCTGTTTATCTTGTCATCATGTTTATGTTTACTTTCAGTTTATACATGTCATGTTACCTTTACCTGTTTTTAGGCTGAAAGTATCTAGGACTTACCAGTCTTTATGACTGACCCGGTTTTGTTTCGCCTCTTTTTCTTCCGTTCCCCCCCAGGTTTATAGGGAGGAAATGTTGCTACTTAGTGCGGATTTTCTGCTTCAAGATCATCAACTATGGCTTGGACTTTTCTTGGCTATGGCTATTTTACTGTTTTACTTGGGGAATAATTTATGACTATGGTTTTATGCTTCTTTATTATTGCAAGACAGGTTTCGATGTAAGTAATTTAATGGCACTTTGATGTAAAAAGTTTTAGACCTTACTACTTTTATAAAGTAATGAAATCATGTTTTCTTCCGCTGTTTTATATGTTCTGTCTTGTAATATTTCTGTGCATGTTTACTTAGACAACACCCCTCCAAAGCTAGTGCATTCTCTTGTGAGTGACCCTGGCGGAGGTGGGGTGTTACATTTGGTATCAGAGCAGAAGGTTACCAGACTGAGCAAAAGTTTTTAAAACCTTCTGAAACTATTTTCCAAAACCATTTTACAAAGAAGCATTTTCCAAGAAAAGTTTTAAAGAAAAAGGCTATTCCCCAAAAAGCCATTAGCACTATCCTGTGTTCCCTTGATCGAATCTCTTTTCCTTTCTTTCCACCGCCTATAGTCACAGTAGTTTTAACTGTGACTAATCCTTTTCTAGCTACGTAAATGTTTTCCGTGCGATGGAGGAAGTTCTCAAGAGACCCGATACCGCGTTATACAAGAAAGGATAGTAGTGGTTAAGGCGAATGAGGCTCAGAACAAGAAGGTAGTTAAGTACTATAGGACAAGGACATGGGCAAAGAACAAGATCGTCGAGAGGGCAATTGTATACTCTCACCTAAGAGGGATGGTAAAGTTTCTGTTAAAGGTTTTCCTTTCTATCATCCCGTCAGGACTTTGTTTTGTACGTAGCATCCTTTTTTTTAAAAAAAAAAATCTTGCTTCGGTAGTTGAGTCTCTGCACCTTAGTACTAGCACAATAGAGGGTCCCGTTTTTGTCTCAAATCCTGTTGGGTGATCGTCCCATTTATTCATGACTTGTTTGGATTTGAGGACATCTATGACTTTTGGGAATAATGCTTATGTTTTTGAGCTATGGGTTGATTCTAGGGATGAAGTGGTCATCCCGTAAGGGTGCCATCCTCGGGTCGGAAAGGAGGGTAGTTAGACTCTTGACTTGCCTCGGTAATACCCTCGAAGTCTCGTGTAACCTTTAGGGTTCTATCATGATTGGTTACCTAGAATCTCTTGATGCATTTGTTGGTAATCCATTCTAGTAGTGTTCGCCACTAAGGCGGGCGATTCATTTCGCTTGTGCATGCGTTATGGAAATCACTCTAGTAAGTACACTTGGTAACATGGTTGGCTTCTATTTGTTTTCAAGAGATAGTTCTTCTGCGTGGAATGCCGTATAGTGAGTAAACGAGATCCAGATTCACTAGTGAATTTTAGGGAGCTTGCATGAAAACCAAGAGTACACGGATATGGTTGAGCCAAATATACTAGAGGGAAAATAAGTAAAAGTGGAACGAGAGGCGACAATGAAGTGAGTTCCAACTCATATTTGGAAATAGGAGTTAAGAGGCCACAAAATCATGAGGTTAAAGACGGTCAAAGCACAATGGAATTAAGCTCAAGGAAATGCGACTTAGAAGATTGAAGACAAGATACACGCATCATATCTCTTTTTAAGAGTATATTCTTGATCCCTATTTTCCTGTAGAGCTTACCTGCATGCTATCCTTTATGCATATCCTCTCGGTCCTATTCTCGATCTTATTTCTGTTGCGAACTCCATAGGAGGTATGATTTATCGGTTAATAATACCTGTCAGGGTTTGAAGGTGTTCGTTAGGTAGACTAAACCTTTTGGGCTTTATAGGATATGGGTTGGGTTTAGAAAGGGATTTCTTGTAATCCAAAAAGGAGTTTATCTTGCTTATCTTCTCGATCCTATCTTGAGGACCTTATGTAGAACCCTATGGATGCAAACATGTATTTGAAACATGTTATGATTGATGTTTGCGAAATGGTTGCAAGTGGTCGCAAGTGGATGCATGAATACACATTAGGCACTAGATCGGCTCAGACACATTTTCATGTTGCATATGCATGAGTGTTTATACTTGTTTATGGATGAAATTGAATGTGTTATCATGTGAATATTGCATATTGATGAATGTTTGTGCACACATATAGTGTTTATGTGACTAGGACTATTTTCATACATGTGGATTCATGGCACTAAACATATTTTGCATTAAGGAGATCAGTCAGGCTTGATCATTTGCATTAGATAAGGAACATATACACACACTTTCTGCATATGTTCATATGGCATTAGAAATCTTTTAAGGACAATGGTTGCTTGTGGATGATGTTTTGAGTAGATGGATGATGGTTGGTAGGATACGTTCTTCCTAACTTAGAGATTTCGGGGACGAAATCCTTTAAGGTGGGGAGAATGTAACAACCCGAATTTTATAACATGTTAAAACAAGAAATCAGGGCAGAATTAAATTATAAATTAAGAATCACTGGGAAAGGGTTACGCCATTGCGTTCGTCTCGAAATTCTGCTTGAAAATTAGTTCGAAATTTCATAAATCGTAGTCCGTATGACCAAGTTATGGCCCATAGAAGATTTCAGAAAATTCAAAATTCAGCCCGAAATTCAAATTCAGCCCCAAACAGAGTGGGCGGGAAAATTTCCCGCCCAGCCCCAGGTCGACTGGGGAGTCGACCTGTCCCAGCCCAGGTTGACTGCCCAATCGACTTGGGTGTTGACCTGGGGGTCGACTTCCCTGGTCGGCCATGTTTGCCTGGTGCACCTATTTGCTCCTTTGGGCCTGTTCAGTTGGCATGTGATGGGAATTGATGGTTCAGATCTAAACTAGGGTTAATCCTATGGCATAAACTTGTCTCTACACCTATAAAAACACCCTAAGACATAGCCTAAACCACCACAAATCATCCTAACAACTAAGTGCTGCCAAAATGCTCCTAAATCATGGCCTCCATCTTCATCATTGAGAGCTTGAGAGTTCTAAATTAAAGCTAAGGCAAAGGAGCAATCTTTCTCCATCAAATCAAGAAGCTACTTATATTCTCAAGGCTTCTAGTGTTGCTACATCATTCCTAGAGCTTCAACAACGATTCTATGACGATTCTTTCTCCTAATTCACTAGCCACGCTTTGTAAGTTCTAGATGCTTTTAGATTGAAACGATAACTTGAATATGACATGTGATAAAGTTGAAATTGGATCTATGCATGATAATCGATCCATGCTCATTCTTGTTCATTTTGGATCTTGACCTTTGGGGATGTTGCTATGACATTAATTTGGACCTATGCATGTTGCAAATCACTCTTTCATATCCTTATCATGCATGTAATGATGTTTTTCTCTCGGATCTTGTTTTATGCAAAGTTTCTACCTTCCCCTATTTAACTTCTTTTGATGAACCTTGGTCGATTTCGGACCTAGGCCTAAACTACGATTTACATGCGGTTTGTATACGGGGGAATATTGGGATTTCACCTGTTTGGACATGGCTATGTGGTAGAATTGATTTCATAACATGAACAAGGGGAATTTGGGGGTATTGCCAATGTAATTTGCAAGATTGGGCATACATGAATTGGCATATGAGTTAAATCACGAGTTTTTGGGGACTATGTAAGTTAAATCAAGGGATTGGGCTTACGTAAATTAGGCATAAGTGGAATTGGGAACATGAACCATGATATGGGTTTATTTGGGCATGAACGTGACAACATGTAACTTTGGCTAGAACATGATTTAGGGTAAATTGGCATAAACTTGACATACATGCAAATAGGCGAGAATTGGACATACGTGAAGTGGCTAGAATGGGGTACACATTTTGATGGAGATGTAATTGGGAACTTGGGAATATTCTTAGTAATATGTAAAGTGTGGACCTTGACTTAGTTGACACATATGTAATTAACAATCTAACGGATGCCTTCGACACGAGGTTAGACTTGCGTTGTGGTGTAATTCTGCCCGGAACCGCCCGACATATCCAGTGACAACAACAATAATAGTCTAATGTGAGAGGTCGTAGGCAAAAATTAGATGGTGGTAATGCTTGAACCCGAGGTTGGAATGGGTTTGCGGTGTAATTCTGCCCGGAACCGCCCGGCGTATCAAGTGACCGCAAATAAGTCCAATGTGCGAGGTTGATGCATTAATAAATAACAAATGAATATGACATGGACGCGGAGGGGGGGGGGTTAAGTAACCTGATTAGACTAATGACACTTAACCAATATGACATGGACGGGTGGGTTAAGTAACTTGATTAGACTAATTACACTTAACCAATATGACATGGACGGGTGGCTTAAGTAACTTGATTAGACTAATGACACTTAACCAATATGACATAGACGGGTGGGTTAAGTAACTTGATTAGACTAATGACACTTAACCAATATGACATGGACGGGTGGGTTAAGTAACTTGATTAGACTAATGACACTTAACCAATATGACGTGGATGGGTGGGTTAAGTAAAACCGGACTTGATTTCTTGATGACACTTAACCATATAACACGATTAGAGGATGGGTTAGTCTAACCTGAATGGGTCGATAACACCCAACTAGTATAACGCGATGCATGGTAAGGTTGAGTAAACTCAAAAGGGTAACACTTAACCATTATAATTTTACTAGTGGATGGGGTTAGGTTAACATATACTTAATCAATCTAACACGGTAACTTGATGGGGTTAAGTCATGAATCGCTTGAATATACTTAACCAATCTGACACGGTAAATTTGATGGGGTTAAGCTTGAATATACTTAACCAATCTAACACGGTAATTTGATGGGGTTAAGCTTCAATATACTTAACCAATCTAACATGGTAATTTGATGGGGTTAAGCTTGAATATACTTAACCAATCTAACACGATAATTTGATGGGGTTAAGCTTATATATACTTAACCAATTTGACACGATTATTTGGATAGGGTTAAGTCATGAACCGCTGGAATACGCTTAACCAACTTGACACGTGATTCGTAGGGCTAAGTCATGAACTTGAATGACAACACTTAGCCAACTTGACATGACATGTAGACGGGTTAAGTCACGAACTTGAATGACCACACTTAACCAACTTGACATGCTAGACTGATAGGGGTTAAGTCATGAATTTAGATAACAACACTTAACCTGCTGGACGGAAACCCTAGTTACGCGGTCCTTTTCAACAGTAACCCTCTTGAAGGTATCACAATACGCTAGGGACTAGGCTAGGGTGGGGCATGATTACTGGGCTGATTGTAAGCGACCAGAACGACGGCTGAATTGGTGCACCATTGTAGGTTCAGGCGGACTATGGTCGTGCACATGAGTCCGGAGTTGAAAAAGCAGGCATGGGCACCAGTAGTTGTACACTGTGCGTGCTTGGAATGGTGTCAGTGGTTGACACCCTAGAGCTTGATACACCCTAGGGTGGACCTAGCACGGAGTAGCTACATTCGTGATTGGGACGTATGACACCGACACACAACGAGTTAGGACTTGTAGGGAGCCGATCGATTAGATCGTTACGTGGAAAAAGGGCGTTGTTCGATAGGTAGCATAATCCCTAGTGGTCCTAGGTGGCATAAACCCTGATCGAATCTAGAAAACGTCCAATAGTTAGAATAATCCCTAGTGGTCCTAGGTGGCATAAATCCTAGATGAACACGCGATAATTCATGATAAGGGAATCTGGCCAGAACAAGGATGGCAGTCCGAGCGATTTCAAGGATGGTGACACTACGTTGTAGTGGTACAGAATAACGTGATGGAACCCGTGCGATATACGGAAAGGGACTATACATATACATGGAAGGGATGATACGAGTTAGGATGCTAGTACGGTTGGTGCAGAGGACGTTAGACATGCGATGCTATTTCGAGTTTATCTTGTTACCTTGGTTATCCTGTTACCTTGGTTATCTTGTTACTTGAGTTTATTTTGTTATCTTAGTTTGATCTGTTTATCTTGTCATCATGTTTATGTTTACTTTCAGTTTATACATGTCATGTTACCTTTACCTGTTTTTAGGCTGAAAGTATCTAGGACTTACCAGTCTTTATGACTGACCCGGTTTTGTTTCTCCTCTTTTTCTTCCGTCCCCCCCCCCCCCCCCCCAGGTTTATAGGGAGGAAATGTTGCTACTTAGTGCGGATTTTCTGCTTCAAGGTCATCAACTATGGCTTGGACTTTTCTTGGCTATGGCTATTTTACTGTTTTACTTGGGGAATAATTTATGACTATGGTTTTATGCTTCTTTATTATTGCAAGACAGGTTTCATTGTAAGTAATTTAATGGCACTTTGATGTAAAAGGTTTTAGACCTTACTACTTTTATAAAGTAATGAAATCATATTTTCTTCCGCTGTTTTATATGTTCTGTCTTGTAATATTTCTGTGCATGTTTACCTAGACAACACCCCTCCAAAGCTAGTGCATTCTTTTGTGAGTGACCCTGGCGGAGGTGGGGTGTTACAGGATTTGTCCAAATTCGATACCAATATTTAATTATAATTAAATATATCGTTATGGCCCACAGCGATTTCATAGCGACTATTTCAAAATTTGATTTGGACATAACTTACAATCTACACAACGAAATCTAGAATTTTCTCTTTCATTAGAAAAATATCGTTCAACAGATTTGAGTGTTTCTTGTTTCACAGAAATCCGATTTAAAATGGCTTCTGTATCTTCGTTTAAAGTTCGAATCACCAAATTACGAACTACCGCGCCATTTCGAGCTAGATTATAATTATAATATAATTTATACATTCAACTGTCATTCAAATAATATATTCGTTATTCTAATTCAAATTCTAAACTGAATTATATATTTTGAATTTTCCCAATTCACACCTAATTGCCATTTCAGCTAATTCTGATTATTTCAGAATTAAATATATTATTTAATTATCATATAAATTAAATATTTAAAGTTATTTAATTCAACGACCATTAAATCCTCTAAATCACTATTTAAATAATTAAATAAATTAATTATTACACTGTAAATATACGGGATATTACATTCTTTCTCCCTTAAAATAATTTCATCCTCGAAATTGCTAAGGTAGAAAACTAACCCTATTGACTAGTTAAAAATATTTGTTCACTTCTTAACTTAAGTTTTAACAAAACCAAATTTATTTCAATTAAATATTTATTCATTCCTACAAACGAAAATTTTCAAAATTCCTGAAAATTTTCTAACACCTTAACTTTTCAAAAAATTTCCCCAGCACTTCCTTTGTACTGGTCAATAGGTCAAACTCTAACTCGCCTCTCTAGGCCTTCTCCAACCCAAAAGAAAATCAAAAAGCCAAGCGGCTTGCCCATACGGCTCATAAATCTCATGCTTATATAAAATATAAACTTGTACCTTTTTGTCGGGCATATCACTATGTCCTTTGCATCTATTACCAATTCAACATATACCAATGTTATCCCAATCAAACTCCAATCAATATCTGTTCAACACAACTATTCGCTTATATCCAAATCAAATTCCTTTTCAAACTCGAGTTCAATTCTCGATTTCAGTTCTTAACCAACCCAATATACTTAACCTCGTTAAGTTCCATCCACATTTTTCATTAACTGGTTAATTTCTCTAATCAGTTATCTTTATCACATAATTCAATTCTGTTTTTTATTTCAAAAATCAGCTCGATTCACATGGGTCCAATTTTATTCAAGAATACAATTTTTCTTCATATTATTCTATTTCAATTCAAATTGGTTTTAATTCAAACAGTCTCTTCCTGGGAATTTTAAATAGCTTCACTTTTCAAAAATCAAATATTCCCTTTTTGAAGTTCAAAACAACTTGTTTTTCTAAACAATTTTCAGAAACAATTTCTTTGGTAGTAATCCGTCATTTACAACTCGGAATTGAACACTGATGATGGGGCCAGCATCATCAGAGTTACTTCCCGGTGATCGAAGTGAGTTCATTACTATATCAGCTTTCAAAACCATTTCTCAAACACTTCCACTTTGAAATCTATTTTCAAATACCATCCACACTGCTTGTAAAACAATTTAAAATCTCCCAGGATTTTAAAATTCTTATATACTTAATTAAATTCAATTTACAAACACTCATTCAAATTTTAGGATTTTTAATTCCAATTCTAATCTAAATTCAGATTCAGATCATCTTGATTTCATATATTAAATTTATATGAATTCTGATTGGTTACTTACATAACCATTTAATTTATAATCTTACTCGATTATAATAACAACCAATATATCCAATATATTATAATCATTTCAATATAAATCATTCTTTTATATCAAAATATAATTTGGGCAAAATTATTTCGTTTACCCTCTCTTTTCAAAACATACTGTGTCGGTACATCGTATTCGAGTGTTTAGAAATCCCTAACGATACAATGGATCAAACTGATCAACCAGAACTCATTAATAACTCAACCAACAAAGCTCCACAATATAAAATCATTTTATATCAATAAAAAATACGCGCTCTTATATATACACTCAACTCAATCTAGGGTATTGCTAACCCTATCTCTACCAAGTCACGCCACAGAGCCAAGGTAATTACTAAACCTTAAGCTCTGATACCAACTGTAACGACCCGGAAAAAGGCGATCTCGGTTATCCGATATACAACACATATCGAACATCCAAGGATCGAAAAATATCGGAAAGTTAATGAAAGAAATTAGAGGGTGAGGAAAGATAAGATGGAAACTTAGAATATAAGAAGAAGAAGAAGATACAATATCAGAGTAACACGAATCTCACAGCGGAACGAATAACATACAATAGATAATATATCCTTGAAATAAATCAGTATATGTATACAGCAACATTATCAGAGTAAAACACTTACAACACAGCGGAAATAACTATAGCTATATAATCCTGAAGCCTCCTGCTCCAAGCTCTCCAAGTATAGCTGTAAAATCCTGACTACTTGACTGCCCGTATAAAATGGGGCACCCAAGAGTTTAGGGAAAACAAAACAAAATAAACTCTGGGTCAGTCATGGGACTGGTATGAGTAAAACAGTTTAAAATAGTTTGAGCCATTAAACGATATCTCATAAGACCACGCCATATAACGGAATGGGTTTTTCCCTTATGAGAATCCAAAATATCTTTATATCAAAACCTTTGATATTATAATAATGTCTATCAACCACAATATAATAATCATCTAGCAAAAACGCTTTCATCTCACGTTCTACATATATAGTATACAATCAAAACCGCAAGCACGTACTGGGTAATGGTTTTCCAACTATGACAAGGTATGGAACTACCTTTCGCTAGTATTCAACTAGATAGGAATACACTAGGTTCAACAAGAACATCTTGCAACCCGGCCACACATGACCGACCACTCGTTTCGCTTGAGTGTATCGAATGTATATCACCAACGGTTGGGATCAGCAACCGTTTCCCGAATGGGACAGTATCGACAATAGATTTTTAGAAGTAAATGAAACTCTAGATCAGGTGATTATACACACTAATAGGTGCGACCTATATAGCCATGGTACCTGCCCGATTTTTGTCATTTCCCGGTTGTGAGGCTAGAGGCCACGCTTATCTCTGACAGATCATACAATTATTCACTTTGAACGTCACATCGTCATACCCGCCAAATCATAAATTGATTTCCTCCAAAATACAACGGGTATACAGCTAAGAGAAACGAATTCGTCCGCCACCAAACGTATATACGTTTGAAGAGATCAACTTATGCGATTTATTACATATACTTTGTTAGACATTCTTCCATATAGGTCGTCCTGGGACTGGACAAACCGAAGGCACTATTCAGTACAACCATCTTAGGCAATCTTTTCCTAAGATTTATACAACAGCCCTTGCACTTTACTCCGTCTTCAATTATCTTTGGCATATATGATTAGCAACGCTTATGCCAATACTGAGTGGTTCTTCGGATAATAATCCAACCGGTCTCTCCATATTAAAGACGTTAAAATGGTCAAAAACTTCGGTAGTCGGTGAGTTAACTATCAAAGAAAATAGGTGTGGAAACAACGATATTATTTCCAGACGGAAATTATATCGATCAATCATCATTGAACATTTATCTCTTTAGTTCATTAATTTATTCATTTTCCATTTCCTACTTCCATATATTCAGCATTTCTTATTTTCTATTATCAGAAAACATTTCTGATTCTTATTCGGATAACATTTCCAACACTCCTTCACTATATAACCTTATCATTCCTTAGTTAAGAAGGAAGTCAATCAAGTTGGGGTATAATTACCTCTCAGACCTTAACTGAACAACGTTTTAACTTAGAAATAGTCAAAGTTTATCTTTTTAAATCTTTAACAAACTTCCTTACGTAACTCTCGGATTCTATTTACGAATCCACTTCTTTATTGAAAACATTGGTTATAACGCTAACGTTATAAACCCTACTTCTGAAATATCTAACTTAACATCTAACTTTTTACTTTGAATAATTCACCGACTCTAATTTATTTATAAATAAATAAGTCTTGATTTACAAACTGAGAGTAAATAATGCTTTCCTGAATTTGATATAATCGAATTCGATAATTTACTCTCTTCCGAGTAAACTCTATTTGATTAACTCTTCTTCGAATAACCTATATTCGATTTTCTCTCTTCGAATAACTTATTCGATTATCTCACTCTTCGAATAACTTATTCGATTAACTCACTTCGAATAAATTATATTCGATTAACTCACTATTTCGAATAAACTATATTCGATCTCTTTCTTTCGAATACGCTATATTCGATAATCTTCTTTCTTTCAAATACACTATATTCGATAACCTCCTTTCGAATAACTAATATTCGATAATCTCACTTTCGAATAACTAAATGTCGATTAACTCCTTTCGATTAAACTAACATCGATAACTCCTTTCGATTAAACTAACATTGATAACTCCTTTCGATTAAACTAACATCGATAACTGCTTTCGATTAAACTAACATCGATTAACTCCTTTCGATTAAACTATAATCGATTAACTCCTTTCGATTATACTATAATCGATTAACTCCTTTCGATTAAACTATAATCGATACCCTTTCCTTTAATGCTATTCGAATAAACTATATTCGATTAATCTCCTTTAACTCTATTCGAATAACTAATATTCGATTAACTCTATTTAACTCCATTCGAATAAATAATATTCGACAACTCCTTTTAACTTTATTCGAATCTCTAATATTCAATTAACTCAAATTTTATTAACTCTATTTAATTAACTCTATCGATTTAACTCTAACTGGTTAACTCTAACTGATTAACTATAACTAATTAACTCTAATTGGTTCACTCTAACTGATTAACTCTAATTCAAATAGATTAACACCTCTAACTAATTTTGATTAAGACATTTTGATTAACTCCTTTGGTTAACTCTACGTCCATATTCAGTTTCAAATATCGATGTTGAAATCGATTCTTACTTCTCTATATAAGTCCTGACTTATATATTCCATTCATCCAATGATAAATATTTTACTTAGTTTATAAAATATTGTTTATAAATTAATCTTCCCAGTTCATATGTTAAAACAAATTTCTATTTAATTCCACTTTAAATCAATCTTTTCCATTTATCTGTTAAAAACATATTTCCATTTTCTATTCATTTTCTAAATATTCCTTTGATTTAATTCTATTTATTTACCAAATAAATATTCCTCTTTATAACTCTATTTGTAAGAGTTTTACAAATATTTCCTTTCCAATTCTATTTGTAAATGTTTTACAAATGTTTTTCTATTCGTAATTGTTTTACAAATATTCCTTTAAATTTGTTTACAAATAATTTCCTTTATATTTGTTTAACAAATATATACTTTTTAACTCTTTTGATTTTATAATTATTTCCTTTTAAAAAAATCCTTTTTCCTTTTTTATATATAAAAGCCATCGATTTTATATAAATACATTATTTTCAAAATATACTTTGAAAATCTTCTTTTATCATTCTAGTATTTCTTACGGTATTTAAAATACCAACTAACCGTGATCGATATCATTCAACACACAGAATCCATAACAGATTTTATATCACATCAAATATTGCAATATATGAACAGAACAGTATTATAAATATTGAGGAACCCGGTTGGGTCCCTCCAACCCGTTTCCCTGCATCACAGATGTTAATCAACATAATAACATCGATTTCATTTCGATATGAAATATTCTGATAAACAGAATCAATATTTTATTAACGATTTATGTAAATATCGTTATCTATAATTTCAACTAAACAATTAGCAGTTCAATCAAACAGTTAACACACAGCAAACAGTCATCATTTATCAGTTCTAAATATACGTTATAAAAATATAACTATTCAGAGTTGGTGAGCTTTACTCACATTGGACGATCGTCGTTAATAACGATAACCATCGCTTGATTTGATTCTAACAATTTATTTCACTATAAATTGTAATGAGACTCGTTTCACTCCCAGTCAGTCTCATTGTGTTGCTCCCGTCCATACGATCCCAATTGATACAGTTTTGTCCAATTCCGATAAGGTATGAATAAGATATTCAGTTTCGAAATTATACAAAATTTCAAATTAAAATAAAAACATTAATTTCTAAGAATTGGGCCTCACCCCTTTTCAACCTAAGGAACTTCATTATCATCAGCTAATAACCCGGCTTACCCAGTCATGTTTCTTCCTTCATATGTTTCACTCCACGCATTCACGAACGAACTCCCCCATAGTACTTCCATTTCTTTTGAAGACTGTCACTCATGCTCCAACAAGGATGCCACTCCCCTGCTGCCTATACCCCCTTTCAACGTTCAACATTTCAACCCCAAGCCCACACAATTTCGTGCAAACCCCACCATTCATTTACCGACTTCGGAGTCCTTCATCTTCATCAACGTTTGTATTTCAAGCTCCAACATCTCATACGAACCCTTCCCCAACACCTAACTGCCTCCCGTATTCACGCCAAACAGAAGCCATTTCCCAAACTTCCTCTATTGCGTCGAAACAGCTCTTTTCTCATGGTGCTATAGTCAACCACCGCTTGAAGTTTTCACAAATCAACCAAAAAAAGCACTACTTAACCTCCTGTGTATTGGAACATCCAAGACTCCTCTGTGCTGCTCCATGAATTCGAACCCATTCAACACACAGAAATCACAGAGCTCCCCTATTCTTCTACCACCGTCAGCCTTGACGACCCCCTGATAAACCCTTCGCCACTGGAGCTTCCCACTATCGGCTCGAACTCCGACGAAAATCTCCCCCCTACTTGCGATGTTTACTTACGACCTCTATAAGATTGCATTGCTCCTACTTTTGAGCATACGGGAATAAGACGCACGCTTCCAACATCACAAAAAAATCTCGTTTCGAATTCCTAAGGATTTTATTCGATTTCTACTTCGATTTTCGTTCTTCGCGTTTTGGGGTTTTGAGGAGAATACGGAGGCGGTAATTTTGTTTGACTGGGAATGGAAAATTTTAGGTTATAAGGCAAAGGGGGTTATTTATAAGTTTACATGGAATTCTTTTGTGGATTTCTTGAAAGCCACGAATTCGTTTTGAGGCCAAAGAAAATGGCCGGCTGAGAAGAAAAGAAACATGGACCTCATTGGATCGGTGAAATGATTTTAGGAAAGACAATTGAAGTAAATGGGAACCATGTGTATTTTGCTACTATAAAAATCCATCATTTTGACGTGAGTTATTTTGGCTTATATTTAGATGAAACTTGAATTAGTATTGGCAACTCATCATAGTTTAAACCCTGTACCGCAGCAGTATACTTAAAACTTTATTAACGTATGAACCGCTATCGACGGATACCAATATATTATTCTACCAGGCAGTGTGTCACGGTTCCAAAAATATAATAATATAGGTAGGTTACTAATATTGTGAAACTCCAAAATATTGATATAGGATGCAAAAAAATTCAAATAAAAATTAACTTATTTTCTAAAATAAAAATTATCAAAAAATTCTATAAATTAAATTATAACTACGTCTAGGAGGATTTGTCCAAATTCGATACCAATATTTAATTATAATTAAATATATCGTTATGGCTCACAGCGATTTCATAGCGACTATTTCAAAATTTGAATTGGACATAACTTACAATATACACAACGAAATCTAGATTTTTCTCTTTCATTAGAAAAATATCGTTCAGCAGATTCGAGCGTTTCTTGTTTCACAGAAAATCAATTTGAAATGGCTTCTGTATCTTCGTTTAAAGTTCGAATCGCCAAATTACGAACTGCCGCGCCATTTCGAGCTCAATTATAATTATAATATAATTTATACATTCAACTGTCATTCAAATAATATATTCGTTATTCTAATTCAAATTCTAAACTGAATTATATATTTTGAATTTGCCCAATTCACACCGTATTGCCATTTCAGCTATTTCTGATTATTTCAGAATTAAATATATTATTTAATTATTATATAAATTAAATATTCAAAGTTATTTAATTCAACGACCATTAAATCCTCTAAATCACTATTTAAATAATTAAATTAGTTAATTATTACACCGTAAATACATGGGACATTACAGGAGGCGGCTTCTTGTCAAAAGAGAACTAGGGTTGTCTAATATAATATTTATATATAAGTATTATATTTAATAATAACTAATTCGTAAAATAGAGGTTTAACACGTCGAACTCCAAATCAAACCCAACGAGTGTCGCCCCTAGCTAAATACCCCCGTTCCGGACACAATGGGATATGTCGCGAAAGCCAATTCAATTGTTTCGATAAGTTTTACTTTAAATTTAAATACAAAACATTTAATTATTTAATTTTGATCGTATATTTTAATTTACCGGGGCCACATACTGACTCCAAAAATTCCCAAAAAGTAAATATAGCTATCTTTTGTCTATACGGTCCTAACAAAATTAATTTCATCGAATTTGGAGACCATTTGAAAAATGGTCATTTTCTGGTCGATCGAAATTCTCAAAACACGTTTTCCTTTGCCACGCTCACATATTACATCCAAAAATTATGAAAATTGGAATCTAGCAATAATTTGACATTCTGGATCCAACCAGGTTTGTTTCATCAAAAACGGAGGTCGTTTGCAAAATGGCTATTTATACGGGCTATATATTATATTAAATTCCATAGAGACTATTCTGAATATTCAACTAGCCATAACTTTTGATTTCCGCTATGAAATTTCAATTTTTTTGATTCGTTGGAAAGATATATTTAAACAGATTCTAATATATTTGGTTTCACTAAAATCCGATTTATTTGGATTCCAGTACATTCAGTCAAAGTTCAAATTCAAATTTTCAAACTACCGCGCTATTTCTAACTCCTTTTAAAATTAAAATAAATATATTCATTCTAACTTTGATTTAAATAAAAAATTTAATCGTTATTATTTAAAATAAATTATTTTAACTATTCAAAATTCAATAAAATAGCCAAAATACAAAATTTAAATTGGTTCTGATTTTCCGGGTTGTTACAATCTCCCCCACTTATAAACTTTTCGTCCCCGATAAGGAAACAAAAGTAAAGAAGGAAACAAAATGGAAAATGCAAAGTATTGTAAATGTACCTTGCACTAGAGCTAGTTAGAGATATCCACTCTGCACTGGGGATAAGCCTGTTTAATGTTATCCTCGGTCTCCCATGTACATTCTCTAGGATCTCCGCTCCACTGCACTTTGACTAGATGACTTCTTTTGTTCCTCAGAATTCGGGTTTCTTTGCCAATGATCTTTACCGGCTCCATTCTCACTTCTAAGCTTGGGGTAATCTCCAAATCTTGCTATGCAACTTCCTTCATAATCAAGTCTGTACCATGTACATGTTTCCAAAGTTAAGGCACATGGAATACATCATGTAGCCCTGACAACCAGTCAGGAAACTGAACCCTGTAAGCGAGAGTTCCAATTCTATCTAGAATAGAGAATGGACTAATGAATCTAGGAGCCAACTTCCCAGTCTTCCCAAAATGAACTACTACTCTTAATGGGAAACTCTCAAGTATACATAATCACCAACAACAAATTCTAAATCCCTTCTTCTCGAATCTGCATAACTTTTCTGTCGGCTCTGAGCAGTTAGTAATCGCTTCTTAATAAAATCAACTTTATTCGAAGCTTCTTGAATCATGTCGGGACCTAACACTAGTCTATTGCCTGGTTCTACCCAACATGCGGGAGATCTACAAGGCATGCCATACAATGCTTTGAATGGAGACATTTGCAAGCTTGCTTGGTAACTGTTTTTATAAGAGATCTCAACCAAATGAAAATGATCTTCCCATGACCCGCCAAAATCAAGAATGCATGCCCGCAACAAGTCTTCCAGTATATAGTTCACCCTCTCAGTCTGGCCATCTGTTTGAGGATGATATGCGGTGCTCAGATTTAACTTTGTCCCTGGCTCTTATTGGAATTCTTCCCATAATTTACTAGCGAATATCGAATCACGGTCACTAACAATGCTACTGGGAACCCCATGTAGTATAACAATTTCTTTGAAATAAATTTTCGCAAGACTTTGAGCTGTTCTAGTAGAACTGACAGGAATGAAATGGGCGGTCTCCGTGAAACGATCTACGATCACCCATATGCTGTCATTACCTTTCCTGGTTCGGGGCAAGACATCAATAAATTCTATGGAGATTTGATCCTACTTCTAACTTGGAACTTCTGGTGGTTGTAACAATCCGACAGGTTTTTGCTGACCTCTCTTGACTTGCTGGCAAGGGTAACACCCCTTGTCCATTAATGTCACTGTCAAAGGGAATACATTAACTTTCATGGAGTATTATTTGTGTATAGAACAGAAATATAACAAGACAAATACATATATTGGTACTTGAAAATTTTTAAACAACTTTTATTGCAGCGGAGAAATAGTTTGATTACAACAACTTCATAAACCAAGTAAACTTAATATCCATCTTGAGAAATTGTTTTCAGAGTACATAAAGTAAAAATTACAACCCCAACATAAGTAGCCATAAAAGGGATGAGCTGAACTTTACTTTCAGCAATCCAAGCACTTCCAAAAGAGAGAGAAAGAGATCCAAATCAAGCTCCACTAGTACTAGTCCCACCCTAAGAACCTGATGGGGGGTAAGGAAGAAAAGAGGCGAAAACAAAAGGGGGTCAGGCATAAAGCCTGGCGAGTATAATAACTTTAACAATATAATTATTAAAGAATTAGGATAAGGCTTAAACTGGTAAAACAAGGTATAACCGTGAAACAAGTTGGCATGACAAAGCAAACAAAAGGAATATTCTGGCGTTAATCTCGTTCCTAATCGCTATAGGATAATTACTATACTGCACCAATGCTAATTACACCGCACCATTACTAGTCCCATACCGGAAGTTGATCCCTCTTACTAATCATAATTCTAATAATAGTAGTTTCATGTACTCCTAGCTGCTATCGTAGGTGCCGCCTGCTCCTACCTCCACTAGTTGTACCCACTACCCTCTCCAGTCTAGTTATAACATTTATTCATAATATGGTAGTTTCTTGTACTCCTAGCTGCTGTCATAGGTGCCGCCTGCCCCTATCTCCGCTAGTCGTACCCACTAACTTCCCCATTCGATCAGCTCCCTAACTCGTAGATACCCGTGTTGGTCCCACAGTGGGGTGTAGCACTCCCCAAAGTGGCAACCCGATACCACTAAAGATGCACGGCTTATATCTACACGATGCAACAACATCTTACCTATCAGCCCAGGCCCACGCACGCACATGACCCCGTTGGACTTGCGTTGCCACCTTTAATCCGTTTTGACCACTTACAATCAAACCCAGTAAGCGTGTCTCGTCCTTTATCTAACTCGAGCTCACAAAGATACTTAATGGGTTACTGGTTTAAAATTGGTCCCCCATGCTTGACACAAGCTTTCCACCTATGCTTGGTCCCCACTAGAATTTTCCACTTAACCCCCTCTTATTCATGTCTTCTTTACATGTTTCAATTTGGTTAAGTGTTTCTAATCGTATTTCACATGTCTCCCATGTCATCAACTTAACCCCCATGTCCCACCACATGTTTATCTTGATTAAGTGTTAATGATTATATCCCATATGTCACCCATGTTACCCACTTATCAAATCAACATGTGTTATTGGTTAAGCTTGTCTTAACCCTATCTGCTTATCAGATCAATATATATATTTTGTTAAGCTGGTCTTAACCCTATCGATTTATATATTATTGGCTAAGTTGGTCTTAACCCCATCCACTTATCAGATCAATATGTATCATTGGTTAAGTTTGCCTTAACCCTATCCACTTATCAGATTAATATATATATATATATATATATATTATTGGTTAAGCTAGACTTAACCCTACCCACTTATCAAATTAATATATATTTTTGGTTAAGCTGTTCTTAACCCTACCTACTTATCACATTATTGGTTAAGCTGGTCTTAACCTTATCCACTTATCAGATTATTAGTTAAGCTGGTCTTAACTCTATCCACTTATCATGTTATGCATCATATATATATATATCATATAACATGTTTTACTTAATTTATGATTAAGTACCTCTTAGTTCACAAATACATTGGTTAAGAGAATAACTCACTAAGTATCAACCCCGAAGACTGAAATCAACATCAGATTGGTACTCAGAGAATTACTCCACTCAACCAAACTTCTGTTTGTCATTCATATTCGTCTTTGATCAGCATTAATTATTTATTAATGCACAGACCTCCCACATTAAGTCGATTGCTTGTGGCTGCTGAATATGCCGGGCGGTTCTGGGCAGACTTCCACCACAAACCAGACTTAACCTCGTGTCTAAGCATCTTTTAATTATGCCTTTGACCTCTCACATTAGACTACCGTTTGTGGTTGCTGGATGTGTCGGGCGGGTCCGGGCAGTCTTATACCACAAACGAGTCTAACCTCGTGTCTTAAGCATTTATTATGCATTTAATTTATGCCTTTGACCTCTCACATTAGACTACAGTTTGTGTTTGCTGGATGTGTCGGGCGGGTCCGGGCAGTCTTACACCACAAACGAGTCTAACCTCGTGTCTTAGGCATTTATTATTACATATTATTATTCGGCCCCAATTTGAATTAATATCTCCATTTCAAATTGTCAATAACTTCCAAATTAATCTATGTCCATAATTGCCAACTAAATTATGTCCATAATTTTTATGCATATAAACTAGGCCAATTAATGTCTCAAATTTATTATATGCCTTTAAAGCCATTTTATGCCAATTCACAATTTTGCAAAATTAATATTTTCCCATTCTCCCCACGCTATTCGTTCGTTTTAATACGATATATGTTAGACTCGAAAATAGTCTAACTATAAAAAAGAAAAGCAACATCACAACTTGCATAACACATAAAATAGATCATAACATAATTTGCATAGCCAAGAACTTGCATAGGCAATGGATATATATATATATATATATAACATAAATTTTCATAAACTATCATGGATCTAAATATAGATCTAAAAATGTAATCGTGAACTTGCATATATGGATATGGTTTTCCTAGAGCTTACACATGAATTTCATACAAACTTACATTCAAACTAGCATATGATTCACATACAAAACTAGCTTAGGCAATGGGCATATAGAACATAAATTTGCTTAAATATGTACCGCCATGGATCTAAATATAGATCTAAACATAAAAACGTGAACTTGCATATGGATCTAAACATGTAAATTAATGTCACATGTTTTGCATATAAACTAGCATATGTATATACTTGATTCACATATGAACTTGTGTATAATCCACCTACAGACTTGCATAAGATTCTTATATATAATTTAACATCCCAAACTTACATAAGATTCGCATATTCTTTAACATCCTAAACTTGCATAAGATTCACATATGTTTTAACATCCCAAACTTGCATAAGATTCAAAAACTAGCATATGATTTAACATCCCCAATCTTGCATAAGATTCATATACAACTAGCGTATGATTTAACATCCCAAACTTGCATAGGATTCATATACAAATTAGCATATGTAGAAACAAACTTGCATAAGATTCACATATGTTTTAACATCCCAAACTTACATAAGATTCATGTATGATTTAGATCTTCAAACATAAGTTAACAAAACAATCATATATTCACAAACAAAATCAAGTAACGTCACATGATTCAACAGATATGTTCTCATAATCCAAGTCATGACCCATCATAATTAATTTATTAATTATTTTGTGAAAGAAATTATACTCACAAACAAAAGAACGGTCTTGTTTTTCTGGGATCTATATTCTGAAACTGAATTGCTCGCCTTTGATGTAGACTAATTGTTATTCTAATTTAGATTTAGATTTGATTTTGATTCTTGCATCTATCTTGTTTTGAGTTGAAAGAGAACGACGGCTACTCTAGGTTCTCCATTGACGGCATGGCAGCTCTTGGTATGAATTAGTGTGATTTTAGGTTGAGAGTTAGGTTGCTTATATAGAATTTTGGTTAATTTAGAGCCATCAGATTAACCCTAGAAGCAATCAAGACCATCCAGTCAAGATAGAATAACACCTCAGCCCTAATGACTCAGCAATGACTCATTGTTCGGATCAGAACACTCCAGAAATCTATGCAAGTTTTTAGCCCGACATGGGTGCACTTGGCAGGTGCGCTAGTGCATTTTTGTACTGGCGCACTTCACAAGTGCGCCAGTGTATTCCAGTTTGTTTCCGGTTTTTCTGCCTAACTTCGTTCGTCCACATCTCCTTCAAATGGTGTCTATTTTACGCAAACTCGGACTCTATCTCAAGTAGAATTCCGAGACGAACGCATTGGAGTAACCCGTTTCCCTTAATTCTCACATTTGAAATTAAGTATTATTTAATTTGTTAATTTTAATATTTAAAATCATAGGGTGTTATAACAAGTAGAACACCTGCTAACATATATGGAAATGTCTCTTTTCATAGATTTCCACCAGAACGTGCGCTTGAGATCATGATACATCTTACTCACCCCTGGACGAATACAAAGTTTGGATTTATGACATTCATCCATTACTTCTTTTCTAAGCTCAGGGATATTCGGGACAAAAATTCGGCCTTCTAACCTCATAACTCCCTTGTTATCAATTTGGAAACTCGAGGGTTCGCCTTCCCGAACTCTTTTACTAATTCTATGAATAAATTCATCATCCTTCTAAAGATCAGAGATTTTATCAATCAATGAAGGTGTAATGATGAGATTGGCGATGATAAGATTGGCGATGACCGCATTCTTCCTGCTGACCACATCGGCCAACATTGGCTTTCCCTGGAGTATACAAGATGTCCATATCATAGGCCGCAAGAAATTCTAACCAACGTTGCTGCCTCAAATTCAAGTCCCTTTGGGTGAACAGATACTTCAAGGATTTACGATCTGCATATAATTCGAACTTCTCACCCAAAAGAAAATGCCTCTATATTTTTAGAGCAAATACGATGGCTAACAACTCAAGATGATGAGTAGGATATCACTTCTCATGTGGCTTCAATTGACGACTAGCATAGGCAACTACTTTGTCTCTTTGCATTAATACAGCACCAATACCTCCGATAGAAGCATCTGTCCAAACTTTCAAATCTTGATTGCCATCAATAGTAGTCAACACTGGAGCAGTAGTCAATCTCAATTTCAGCTCTTGGAAAGCTGCCTCACATTCCGGCGTCCAATTAAACTTTGTGTACTTCTTTGCAAGCTTCGTTAATGGACAAGATAGCTTCGAAAAATGTAACACCCCACGTCCGTTAATGTCAATCACAAACGGAATGCATTAAGTTTTGTGGAGTATTATAAGAGTATCGAACATAATATCACATAATACGTTAGGCTCGCTGTTAGCCTAACTCATAAGAAAAGGAAAAGAAAGAGGCATATGACATCCACACTGGCAGAAAACAATATAGATCTAATTAAGCATGTGTAACACAAACTTGGCATAGAACAACACAAATCTAATTAAGCATATAAACGTGAACTAGCATATAAGATGGATCCAATTAACATATGTAATGTAAACCGACATAGATCTAAACATAAGAACTGGCATGGATCTAAACATATAAGCATAAACTTGCATAGATGAACATAACTTGCATAGATGAACATAACTTGCATAGATAAACTTGCATAACTTACATTGATAAACATAACTTGCACATAAACTTGCATAACTTGTATAGATGAACATAACTTGCATGTAAACTTGCATAGATAAACTTGCATAACTTACATAGATAAACATAACTTGCATATAAACTTGTATACATAAACAAAACTTGCATATAAACTTGCATAGGTAAACTTGCATAGATAAGCATAACTTGCATAGATGAACCAAATCAAGCATATGTAATTAGACATAGGAATTAACATCATAAAATGAATCTAATTACATATGATAACAACTGGCATATATTAACAAAATAGATGATAATAGAACTGGCTAATAGCATATAAATTCAATAGGCGTATTCATACAGTCCAGATCACAACTTATAATAATTATTTTAATTAATTATCTTGTGACTGTACTCACAGTGAGAGAAGAAAGAATAGATTCGTTTGTTGTTGTTCTAGAATCCCTTTTCACAATTCCTAAGCTTTAATTCGTTGGAGAAGAGACTAGCTAGCTTAGTTTAGGATGCAACATTATGGCGGCTCACAAATGAATTTTAGTTTAGATTAGGGTTTAGGTTTATGGGTGTTTATATAGATGTGTAGGATTAATTAGAGCCCTTAGATCAACATAGGATCCATCCAAACCATCCTGTCTAAGAAAATGCGTCATCAGGCCAATTAGAAGTCACCACGTAGCCCTAAAACTCAGAAAATCATCACTGTCCAGAACAGTCAGTAGGGGTCGACCCCTACGGGGAGAGGGGGGTCGGTACCCCTATAGGGTGTAAATGCATCCATGAGCAACCACTAGCAAACACTTGCATCTACCAAACATAACATGTCTCAAACACATGTTTACAACTATAGGATTTTCCTATCGAAAGATCGAAGATGTAAATGAGAGGACATACTAAACAATAGAACAAGTACAAACAAAGCGGTAGAAAAAGGAGAAATTAAGAACATACTCTCAAAAAGGAAAGGGTATAACGCACGCATCTTGTTTTCCGTCTCCCAAGTCGCGTCTCCTTGATCATCTCCCTATTGCACTTTGACCAACTTGACCTCTCGGTTGCATAATTCCTTGACCTCCGATCCAAGGATGCATGTAGGAGCTCGCCTAATCGTGGCATCTCGCTCCACTTCCACTTCTCTAAGCATGCTCGGCTCCACTACTTCCGCGGTATCATCTAAATACTTCCGCAAATGCGACACGTGAAACACGTCATGAATACCACTAAGCTTCTCTGGCAACTTCACTCTGTACGCCATCTATCTAATCCTCTCTGTAATAGGAAAGGGTCCTACGAACCTTGGTGTCCCCACACTTCCCAAAACGAACGACGTTTCTCAATGGTGACTCTTTAATAAAAACCATGTCTCCAACATCAAACTCAAGATCGGTTCGTATCTTGTCAGCGTTTGACTTTTGCCAGTCCTGTGATATCTTCATTCATCTTCGAATCAAGTCCATCTTCTCCGAAGTTTCTCTCTAATCGGCTCGGGTCCAAGCCAAATCTTATCCGTAGACTCCTACCAACAAGTTGGTGATCACACGGTCGTCATAAATACCCTAATACTAGCTTAATAACGGTTGTTATAAGCGAATTCCACCAATGGAAGGTGCTCTTCTCATGTCCCTCCAAAATCTGGGATACATAACCTCAAAAGATCTTCAAGGATTCTATTCACCCTTTTTGTTCGTCCATCCGTCTGTGGACGATACGCGATGCTCAAACATAACTGCGTACCTACCGCCTATTGCATATCACCTTTACTTCTTGCATGAAAACTGCTCCAAGCCCTATCCCGCAAGCGCCGGTATATACTGTGAACGGTTTGCTCCCATCTAACAAAAAAAAACTGGAGCAGTTGTCAAAGTCCTCTTAAAATGTTGGAAAGCATCGTCACAGTCAACATCCCAAGAGAAAGTCAAGTTCTTCTTCATCAACCGAGTAAGTGGGGCTGATATCTTTGCGAAGTCCTTAATGAACTTCCTATAATAGCCCGCCAACCCTAGAAAACTTCTTACTTCTGTTGCATGCTTAGGAATCTTCCAATCTTGGATTGCCACCACCTTTGCAGGATCCACTTCTATCCCTTCCTTAGAGACCACGTGTCCTAAGAACCTCACTTCTTTCCTCCAAAAATGACATTTGGAGAACTTAGTTTTGAGTTGATGCACTCGTAGGGTCTCTAAGACTTCCCTAAGATGTAGGGCATGCGTTTCCTCGCTTCTAGAGAAAATAAAAATACCATCCACAAAGACTACCACAAACTTGTTTAGAAACTCCCTAAACACCCTACTCATCAAGTCTACGAAATATGCGGATACCAAAAGGCATAATGAGCCACTCGAAGAAACCGTCGGGTGCCCTAAAAGCAGCCTTATCTATGCGGTCCTCAGCAGCCCTTAGCTGAAGAAATCCTGTAGCAAAATCCAACTGCGAGAAAACCGAAGCACCAACCAACTGATCGAACAAATCATCTATCCTCGGCAATGGGTGTCTGTTCTTCTTCGTGAGCTTATTCAACTCTATATAGTCCACGCACAATCTAAGCGAACCATCAGCCTTTGTAGTAAAAACAGCTAGGGCACCCCCTTCCGAAATACTTCTTCTTATGAACCCTTTCTCAAGCAACACTCTTACTTGCTTACTGAGTTCCTTTCTCTCTCCCGGAGCCATGTGGTGCACTGGTAATGCAACTGGCTTTGCATTATCTATTAAGTATATACGAAGGTTTATCTTGCGCCTCGGGGGTAAACCCCGAACCATACTAAAGACGTCACCATACTCACAGACTACACGAACAAATTCCTAATCATCGATGGATGCGTCAAGAGATTCTAGGTAGCTAAGCATCACCGGACCTTTATGATCACAAGAAATATCAAGGGTTCTTCGACGATGAATCAACAGTCTAACTATCCTCCTTTCGCAGTCTAGGATGGCACCATACCTAGCTAGCCAATCCATCCCTAGAATCAAGCCATAGCCCATGAAACCAAGAACGTAGCCATTGCATTCAAACCCAATGCCCAAGGTAGACACTCTCAAATCCTAACAAAGCATATATAAATGAGCCGAACCACCGATCGGATTTGAGACCACAATGGGATCCATAACTAAACTAGTATTTAGGTGCAGTGTTTTAATAATGAAGTAGATATGAATGAATGTGAAGCGCTAGAGTCAAACAAAGTTCAAACATGATGATCAAAAAGGAAAATCAAACTTTCGACAAAAACGTTACTTTTTCTCTCATATCCTGGTGCCATGAGAGCATGAACCTGTCCTCCAGAAGTAGGTCCTGTCCTCTACCCTTGCCCTTGTCCTTGCCTCTCGGGTAGTCTTTAATCAGATGTCCCGCCTCACCGCAGTGAAAACAACCAGGCTTCTTCTTCTTCTTAATTATATGGCCCGTTATACAACAATAAAGACACCTCTCATCATGGGGTTAATTATTCTTTCCATTTTCTCCTTTACCTTCTTCGTGGATTAAAGCCATATCAAAAACTTCCTCATCCTTGGGTTGTGCTCCTTAGCGTAAACTCCCTCATCGACCAACTAGCTAGCTGAACATCTCTTCCATCGTCTATCTCAAAGATACCAAACGAGTCCTCCACTTCCTTGAACCAATTCTATCTTCGAAAAACGCCTCAATCCTATGAAACGGTTTTCCGCCCATCGCACGAAAGTCCTTACATATCTTAGAAAAAGCATCTACTACAAGAAAACACTGATTTAGCTTCAAATTTAGAAGCGGAAATTTCTGTCGCTAATTTGCGACGGATTTCCATGTGATTTGCAGAGGATAGCTTTTTGTATTTTCAAACTTTTCTTCTTTTGTTTATTACCATCGTATTCTGTCATCCCTCACTAATCCGTCACAAATTGGGTCAAATTAGCGACATAAAATTTATGTCGCTATTTTCCGCTGCAAATACAAGCAGAATACCGACGAAAATTTTTCGAAGCTATTTTGCAGCAGAATTCCAATAGATTTGCAAGAGATGTTTATATTATTTTTCTAAGATATACTTTAGTGTTATTTTTTAATAATTATTAAAATTTTCAATAATTAATAATTAATTTGTTATATTAATGATTTATAAGTAGTAATAAGTAATAGTTTAAGTTCTATATTAAATAACTTATAATAATTGCTTATTTAGAATTAGCAAAATATTCTTTGCTCATAACTGATGTAGTTACTAAATTCTTAATTAAGTCCTCTGTTTTCATCACAAATTTCAGTTAGTATGCTAGTACATGTTAGGCTAAATTTTAAATTGTTCTTTTATATCTATTACCCTAAATAATGAAAATATCAGTTTATTATAATAATTATTTAATAATTAATAATAAAATTTAATACTTATGAAATAATATCTAACATTCAATAATTAATTTTAAATTATTGTATTTAATAGTTATAGTTGATAGTTATAGTTGATACTTATATTTTATAATTATAGTTGATAATTATATTTTATATTTTTGCGCAAAAGTTGTAACATATGCTTATAACTGCTCCTTGTTTGTGTATGGTTTTAATTGTCACCATAAGTAATACATATGTTATAATAATTAATTTACAAATAATTACTCTTGCTATTGCATTTTTATCTTAACTTTTTGAGATAATATAACGGAATAGATTTACCTTACATAAATTATGAAATTACAAAAAAGCAATAAAAAGATTGATTTTATTACATACTAGTAGCTTGAAATACGAACACAATACTAGTTTTTATACATTGCGTTGCAAAATTTTAACATTTAACAAATAATATATGAAATTTATGAAATATAAAAAAATAGTGCCATTTTTTTCATTAACATGTACAAGGGTTTTTTTAATATTTCAAAATTTGAAAAATGTAAAATAATGTTACACTTTTGACTAACATATATGCAAGATTTTACATTGGCTCCCACCTGAAATTATGCCTCAAAATATAATATGAAGCTCCAACCCTAAATTTTTAGTTTTGAAAACCGAATTTTCTAAACATAAATTTTCACTTAATATTCTACTCTAAAATATATTAAACTTCAATCTATATTCTAAACCATTTTGGCTCCAACATCTGAAATTTTGGCTCCAAACACATAACACCTTTTCAAAAAAAAAAAAAAAACCCCGCGTGCTTCCCTACGCCAGTCTTATCTTCATTTCCAAGACCAAATCTCCTTTTCTTCCCAAAAGCGTTCACTGCACTAAAGAAAACGAGGGCCTCTCTACGATTTCAAATGCTAAAATCTATTAATTCATTCAATATTAAATTCGGAAATAAACTGTTTCTGATTGGCAAGGGTATACTCTTCAATTCCCTAACAACTTCATTGAGTGCGATCAATGTTTTAATAGGTTGAACAGCTTGACAATGGAGCTATGTTTTGGGATTTTGTTTAATTTAGGCAACATCGACGGAAGTAGGTGGTGGCGAGCCGATATGGGAGGCGAGGCAAACGTTTGATGGCTGTCTAGTGGAAATCGATCGGCACTGGCGGATCACGACCTAGGAAACAATCGATTTATTTGGGTTGAGTTCATGATGTTTTAAGGAAACGTTTATCATGTCCGCTTCTCTTCACTCCTCTTAGCTAATTCTCCACCACTTCCTCCACCAAAGAAAATCGAGCTCCAGGTGATATTCTGATCTCTCTTTTTCTTATAGTTAAAATCTTGCCAAACTCTGTTTATGTGATTTGCTTGCAAGTTTGTTGTGAGTGATGCACTCTTTCTTGGTGCTTTGTGAGTTTTTGGAAACAATCTCTAGTTTTATTTTAGTTCTTTGTTTGAATTTGTTTGCAAATACCTGCTGTCGCTTAGTACATCTTGAGTTTATCTGTCTAACAGTTTGGAGTGAAACTGTAAGGGACTTCTTAAGCAGTTGTTTGTGGAATATGGTTTGTGTGATATCCTTGGTGCTATAAGTTTTTTGATATAACTATTTAGTGCTATAACTACTTTATATTGAATCAGAGTCCCCAAAAAAAATCTAATGTTTGAGGATGCTTGGTTGAAGAGTTTCAGATTCACTATCTCTTTGAGTTTAGAGGGGAGCGCATATGCCTTGCTACCATAGATGGTCCTACTGTATCCAAAGAATTTCAAGTCTTCAAGGATTAGTTTTGTGGGTTGAAGTGGAGGAGGATGAATGGTGCTTCTAATCTCTTATTCTTTCTTTTGACGAAAAACATTGTGTGTTGAAGGCAGTATTGATTACGCTTCGAAAGGAAGATGTTGTTGATTATGCTTCGAAATGAAAAGGAAGTGGAAGAATGCTACAAATAATGGTGTAGATTGAAATGGATTTGCAATTTATGTCTTTGAGTTGTTGTTTTGTAGTAAAGAATGTTGTTCAAATTAAATTTTTGTAGCTTTGTTTTCGTAATTGGAAGAAATAATTCATAGATTGAAATGATTTGTTATATAATTTGCTTATAGCATATTGTTAATTTTATCATATTGTTTATGTTTATTTTGTATAATTTGCTTATACCATCTACCTGTTAGATGCTGAATGGTAAGGGTTTACTAACAAAAAAAAAGAGCCAGATTTTTTGTCAAAACTTTTTGTCGCTAATCCCTTGGTAATTAGTAAGGGTTTATCGACAGATTTTGTAAATAATGTTTTATACTAAATTAATAATCCATCGGTAAATCATCGGTATATAAATAAAAATTAAAATAAAAGTAAATTAATAAATAATATTTATTTTCGTTATAAAATTAGTAAAATGACGGTAAATTTTCGGAAAATTCTTGCTAAATTCCGTCGTAAAATCTGACACGGATACCGTCATGGTTTTTGTCGACCATACCTTTATGTAGGAAATCCGTCGCTAATGCCTGTTTAGCTTACTGCCACTGCTATTTGCTGTTTTTCTTGTAGTGATCTACACATGGGGAAAGAGACTAAAGAAGAAAGAAGGAAGATATTTGAAACAAAGAATCCGAAGAAAGATATATAGCTCTTGGGGATTATGTTTTCCATAATAAACTTTTCTCTTGAAAATACTCTCTTGAAAACGTGTTTTTGAAAGTACTTCTTCATAAAAATGATTTTGAAAAACGGTTTTTCAAAATCTTTTATCTGTTCGGGTAACCTTCAGCTCTTATACCACATGTAACACCCCACGTCCGTTAATGTCACTCACAAAGGGAATGCATTAAGTTTTTTAAAGTATTATAAGAGTATAGAATAGAATATCATATAATACGTTAGGCTCGCTATTAGCCTGACTCATAAGAAAAGGAAAAGAAAAAGAAAAAGGCATATGACATCCACACTGGCATAAAACAATATACATCTAATTAAGCATGTGTAACACAAACTTGGCATAGAACAACACAAATCTAATTAAGCATATAAACGTGAACTAGCTTATAAGATGGATCCAATTAACATATGCAATGTAAACTGACAAGATCTAAACACAAGAACGGTAATGGATCTAAACATATAAACTTGCATAACTTGTATAGATGAACATAACTTGCATATAAACTTGCATAGATAAACTTGAATAACTTACATAGATAAACATAACTTGCACATAAACTTGCTAAATGAACATAACTTGCATATAAACTTGCATAGATAAACTTGCATAACTTACATAGATAAACATAACTTGCATATAAACTTGTATACATAAACATAACTTGCATATAAACTTGCATACATAAACTTGCAAAACTTGCATAGATAAACATAACTTGCATAGATGAAACTAATCAAGCATATGTAAATAGATATAGGAATTAACATCATAAAATGAATCTAATTAAATATGATAACAACTGGCGTATTAACAAAATAGATGATAATAGAACTGGCTAATAGCATATGAATTCAACATGCATATTCATACAGTCCAGATCATAACTTATCATAATTATTTTAATTAAATATCTTGTGAAAGCAACTTTACTCACAGTGATAGAAGAAAGAATAGATTCGTTCGTTGTTGTTCTAGAATCCCTTTTTGCAATTCTTAAGCTTTAATTCGTTGGAGAAGAGACTAGCTTAGTTCAGGATGCAGCATCATGGCGGCTCACGAATGAATTTTAGTTTAAATTAGGGTTTAGGCTTATGGGTGTTTAATAGATGTGTAGGATTAATTAGAGACCTTAGATCAACATAGATCCATCCAAACCATCTAGTCCAAGAAAATGCGTCATCAGGTCAATCAGAAGTCGCCATGTAGCCCTAAAACTCAGAAAATCGTCACTGTCCAGAACAGTCAGCAGGGGTCGACCTCTACCCGGAGGGGGGGGGGGGGGAGGTCGACACCTATATCGACACCCTATAGGGGGTTGACACTTGTGTCGACGCCTTTTGGAGGAAATTTTCCCACCCACTTCTTTTCGCTGGTTTGAATTTCGAATTTTGATTCATTAATTATTTTAATTCTGGTTTTAAACTGAAATCTTCTAAGCTCCATAACTTCTTCATACGGGCTCGATTTACGCAAACTCGGACTCTATCTCAAGCAGAGTTCCGAGAAGAACGCAACAGCGCAACCCATTTCCCTTAATTCTTCTTCTAAGAATTAAGTATTCTTTAATTTTTTAGTTTTGATATTTAAAATTACGGGGTGTTACAAAAAATCCTTAATGAATTTCCGATAATAGCCAGCCAATCCTAAGAAACTTCTGACTTCAGTAGGGAGTGCTAGGCTGCTTCCAATCTTGAATGGCGGTGATTTTGCTAGGATCCACTGAAATTCCGTCCTTCGATACAATATGACCAAGGAACTTCACCTTTTCTTACCAGAATATGCATTTAGAAAATTGGCTTATAGTACATTCTTTCTCAGAATTTCCAAAACTTGTTCCAAATGTTTTTCATGTTCGATAGTTGACTTGGAGAAGATTAAGATGTCGTCAATGAAAACCACCACAAATTTATTCAAGACATCGTGGAATACTCGATTCATCAAATCTACAAAATAGGAAGGAGCGTTGCATAAGCCGAATGGCATTAGTAACAACCTATAAAATAAGTCTGGACCTCTAAAAGCTGTCAAAGGAACACACTCTTCAGCAATACATAGTTGATGAAAACCTGTAGCTAGGTCCATTTTTGAAAACACTTTTGCTCCATTCAAACGATCCAATAAATCATATATACGGGGCAATGGATATTTATTTTTGAGTGTCTACTTGTTTAAATCTCGGTAATCCACACACAGTCTGAGAGTACCGTTTGACTTTGGAACAAAGACTACTGCTGCTCCCCAACTCGAAAAGCTAGGCCTGATCAGACCTTTCCATAAAGGCTATTTAGTTTGATTGCCCAACTCTTCTTTCCCCTTCCATGTCATTCTTTCAATAGGATGTACCACTGGCCTTGTATTCCGAACTAGATCAATCCTGAAGTCAATTTCTCTTCACGGAGGTAAGCTATCAACTTCTTCGAACACATCCGATAATTCTTAACACAAGAATATCTTCAATAGCAGCAGGAGAAACATCAAGAGCAGACAAAAATTCTTTTCTATCTGAATTCGGACCTATGCATTGTATCATTATAAAAAAATTATACTTGGTCTTCGCCTTAACGATTCTTTCTGCACATTTAACCTCGGCTTCATATTTGGTTAACCAGTCCAGCCCAAGAATGATGTCAAATTCAGAGAAATCCATGACGATCAAATCAAAAGAAAATCAGTAATGGAAAAAAGAAACAGGCACTCTACAATACACCCCAAGAATAAGAGAACCTCCTATCAGATTATGAACTCTAACTGATTCCTTAAGGTACCTTAGTTTTAATTTCAACTTCTTAACCGTATTAGTTGAAATAAAGCTTTGTGACGCTCCCGTATCAAACAATACTTTAACTGGAATATTGTTGACAGTAAGAGTACCTTTCAAAACATCTGGCCTTTGCGAACTAACCGAGGGTGCTGGAGTTTCTGCTACTTCATTTACATGAGCCACCTTGGTCTTTTTCAAAAGCGGGCAATCTTGTTTTACATGACCATTTTGATGGCAAAGATTGCATTCTCTATCCTCTTGAAACTTTTTGTTGGAGTTAGATACATCATTCCTTCGTTTCTTCCAAGATTTGCAATTCCTTAACAAATGCCCTGGCCTATTACAGTTATTGCATATGGAAGTCGTTAACAGCTCTTTCCCAGATCTTGGACTTTTCTTATTGGCTTTAGGCTCCTTACTGACCTCAGCTTTGTACTTGCCTCAGGGCTATCAGTTTCAAATTTTCTCTTGCTGCTAGAGCTGTCTTCCTCTTCATCTTCCCAACCATGTTGTTTAACAATAAACTCATAGCGATAAGCCATTTGTATCATCTTAGAAAAGGGAAGGTTCACATGAGCAAGTACTCTACCTTCGTATTTCTTTTGAAGTCCTTTGACAAATGTCAGGTTCTTCCTTACAGGATCTTGAATTAGTTCTGGGGGAAAGAGAGAGAGTTCATTGAATTTATTCTGATATTCTTGGATGGTCGTATCTCCTTGTTTCAGATTATAAAACTCATCATATAGCCGCTCAGTTGCTTCTAGAGTAAATCTTTCTTTGAAAATTTCTTTAGATCTATCCCAGGTAATATTACCTTCTGGATTCTCCTCAGTAACTGTTTCCCACCAGATTAGAGCTTCGTCTTTGAGTGCCCAAGATGCCAGTAATCTTTTCTGATCATCTCTCAGCTTTAAGCCTCCAAAAATTCTCTTAGCAGAATGCATCCATGTCTATGTTTCAATCACGGATTGTTTGCCCGAGAATTGTACTCCACCCAGATTTCGATATTTCTTCACTAGAGCTTCTAGGTCGAGTTCTGGTTGTGGCGGCACGATTGGCTCATTAGATTGTCGAACCACAAAATTACTTCTTTTGTTTCTGCCACTCATTTTCCACTATGCCTGCAAATAGCAAACAAAGAGTCAGGCCAACAAATAGATATTGTAAAGCATAGAGACATATATTTAAATGTAAATGAATCTATGGGGGTGTGTATTTTATTCAGCCATACTCATTCTAGGACATTACTAGTCCTATCTATGATGGGTTATTCACCTTAGAATATTGCTGATTCTATTTCTGTCAAGTTTGTAAATATGTTATATTCCAAGCTATGTTTAACCAAAGCTCTGATACCAACTGTGATGACCCTAAACTCCCATAGTACGAAAGCAAGGATAATCATTGGAACATAACACATAAACAATAACAGCAGAATAGAAATATAAAATTACAGCAGAAAATGTACATCAAATTACACTGGAAATAATATATCATCAGAGTTACACAACATTTTAGGATCATACTTAGTACATAATACGGTTTCAGCTTAATATAAATTTTTTGCAGCGGAATCAAACATAATATACCAAAAGAAGTTTGAACAGCATAATAGAAATGATAGGATCCATCTTCAGCTCCATAGCTATCTAGAATGAGTCTGCTAAAACCTATATACAAGGCTACCCGTGTGGAAAGAGAGCACCCGAGTTTGCAAAGTGAAACAAATTTTGAGTCAGTCATAGGAATAGTATGATAAATCTATTTAACCTATTTAATAATAAGGGTAATCACAAGACCACGCTGCTAACATGGAACGGGTTTACTCCATTGGATTTTCAGTGCATACATAAAGTAGATCGTTAAACAACGCAATGCTTTTTAGAAAAATGAAACCATTATAAGACTCAAGTCCCATCACACAATGCAACGCAAACCGGAGCATAGAGTTTTACCTTATAATGGTCAAAAATGCTTGATACGATAAAACGGATTGATATTATTTTTAGTGTATATATGTTTTCAAAAACATCTCAATCATAATGTATCAATCATAGATGGCATAACTACCATATACTATTTCGCCAAATATAGGTTTACAATCAAAACCGCATGGTGTCGTATTGGAAGTTGGATTTCCATCATGAACCAAGGGAAGGGATCGTCCTTACTGAATTCGAGACAATCTAGCCCATGTATCAGGATACACCCGCAACTGCACCTAAGAGCGCCAGGGCTAGTCCATAAATATGTTTGTGGATTGGTTATGCCTGAACAATACGTCTCCCCGCATTATGGGGCGTAAATAAAGAGCCACTAGGGATTGAAATCTGAGGTACCTTGCTTTCCATCATCCACATAAGTAAAAATGTCTGGGTTCTATACCATGACACCACTTCTGACTAGAAAGAAATGCATGTTCTCCCTGGGGTCCTTCTCTGTTTCTGGTTCATACCGGGGTGTGGGGCTTGCGAAGTAATGCTATACACAAAGCTATGATAAAATAAAGCTGTGCTTTGATCATCAACCACAAGGCTCTGCTTTTCAATAATTAGCCTTGATCATTTGCATCTCGGCATGCCACACTGACAATTCACGCCATGCGATCGATTACTATCAATATATAATGTAACACCCCGTAATTTTAAAACATGACATAAGAGATAAATAAAGAATAATTAATTTTTAAAATAAGAATTAGGTGAAACGGGCTACGCCATTGCGTTCACTTCGTAATTCTACTTGAAATAGAGTCCGAGTTTGCGTAAAACGGGTACCCTATGAAGAAGTTATGGACGATAGAAGTTGAGCAGAAAAAGCAGAAAATAGGCTGGGATAACTGGCGCACTTGTGAAGTGTGCCAGAACAGAAATCAACTGGCTCACTTGGGAAGTGTGCCCATTCCAAGGCAAAACTTGCACAGAATTCTGGAGAGTTCTCTAATGACGTGTCCTTCGGGGATTGCCTGGATGACGTGTCTTTGAGTTGTGTGGTTATGATGATCTGTAATCTAATCTAAAGGCCCTAATTCACCTAATACATCTATAAAAACACACCTAGACCTAACCCTAATTTCATTACACTAATCCATGGTGCCTCCGTGCTTCTCTAATCTAAATTAAAACTAGCCTCTCGTCTCTTCTCCAAAGCAAATTAGAATTAGAGTATTCAAATTGGAAGATAAGAATCAAATTCTACAATAATGGTTTAGCTAATCAAATTCATAAAATAGATTCAGATCTATTCTCTCTTCTTAATCCTGTCACTGTGAGCCTGTGTTACTTTCACATATAATTAATTAAAAAGTGATTATGATAGGATTGTAAATTAGATTTTGCGAACATGCCTGTAAGATGAATCATATCAAGTTTGTAAATTCTTATCTTTCAGATTCATATCCAAATCACAGTTATCAGATGCCTAATTGAAACTATTTTATTGTTCTATGCCAGTTCATGTTTCATATGTCTCTTTTATGCCAATTTTGATGACATGATTGTTTTACCTTCCTCTTTTCTTTTTTTTAATGAGATTAGGCTGCTTCAAGCCTAACATATTGTGTTGAGATTTGCGTACGAATAACATTTGGACGATGGGGAAAAGTTTGGGGAAATTTTGTAATAAAATGAGATTATTGGCATAAATCAATTTGGGCATAATTGTGTCTAAATTATATACATGAGACTTGGCATAAGTTGGATTGGGCATAATTGGATATAATTTTTATACATATGTTTTTGTAAGAATTGTTAATATCGATGATGCAAATTGATTTGGGCGTAATGTGGCATAACATATATACATAAGATAATAGGCCTAATTTGGATTAAAATTATGAACATAATTTAGATTGGAAGTTATGGGTACTTGGGATATAATTTAATCCAAGATTTAAAATTGGGACTTAAATCAAGAAAGTGTTAATGAACGCCTAAGACATGAGGTTTGATTCGAATTGCAGTATAAGACTGCCCAGAACAGCCCGGCACATCCAGCAACTGCAATTTTGTAATCTAATGTGATAGGGCAAAGGTAGAAATTAAATACGTAGTAATGCAAAGACACGAGGTTAGATTCATATTGCGGTATAAGAGTGCCCGGGACCACCCGACATGTCTAACAACCGCAAAACGGCAATCTAATGTGGGAGGCCTTGCAAGATTACGGTTATAATGAATTAATGAACACTTAACCAAGATAAGACATGTAGTAAGACCTGAGGGTTAAGTGGGTGACATGGGTGAGATGTGAAGTATAATTAGAAGCACTTAACCAAGGTGAAACATGTGGTTAGACATGGGAATAAAGAGGGGTTAAGTGGGAATTCCTAGTGGGGACCAAGCTTAGGAGGGAAGCTTGTGTCAAATGTGGGGACCCTTTTCAACCAGTAACCCATTTTGTATCTATATGAGCTCGAACTAGGTCAAGGATGGGACACACTTACTGGGTTTGATTGTAAGAGGTCAATAAAGAGTTAACAGTGGCAATGCAAGTCCAATGGAGTCATGTGCGTGCGTGCGTCTGGTCTGGTGGGTAAGACGTTGTTGCATCGTGTAGGTATAATCCATGCCTTTTAGTTGTATCGGGTTGCCACTTTAGGGAGTGATACACCCTACTGTGGGACCAGCATGGGTATTTACGAGTTAGGGAGTTGATCGAATGGGGAGGGTAGTGGGTACAACTAGTGGAGATAGAAGCAGGCGACACCTATGACAACAGCTAGGAGTACACGAAACTACTATCATTATTATTGTTATAATAATTATGAGTAATAAGAGGGATCATCTTTTAGGGTGAAAATAGTATAGGTGCGGCGTGGGGATTATCTTATAGTGATTAGAAGCGCAATCAACGTTATATCTTGTTCTGTGTCACTTACCTTGTTTAACTTGTCATATCTTCTTATGTTACAGTCATCTCTTTTATCCATTTTATGTTCTAATCTTGTTACTTTACTGATTATGTTGTTAAAGTCACTAGACTCGCCAGATGTATGTCTCACCCCTTTTTGTTTCGCCTCTTTTCTTTCTTTTTCCCTCCAGGTACTCAGGGTGGGATTAATGAAGCTTGAATTGGATTTCTTTCTTCTTGAAGTACTTGGAAGTGTTGAAAGTAATGCTCATCTTTATCGCTTTCTCATTAGGGCTATTTGGAGTGGGATTATGATTTTACTTTTATGTACTCTGATAATAATTTTGTACAAGATGAATATTTGTTTACTTGACTCTAGTATGTGGTTTTGATGTAACCAAACATGTTTTGCTTTTCCGCTGCAATGAATAAATTTTGAATTTTCTTAAGTATCATTTTATATATTTGTCTTGTGATATTCTGTTATATACTCTTATAATATTCCATGAAAGTTAATGCATTCCCTTAGTGAGTGACATTAATGGACGTGGGGTGTTACACGTGGTATCAGAGCTGAAGGTTACCAGAACAGGTAAAAGATTTGAAAAACCGTTTTCAAAAGCATTTTTATAAAGAAGTATTTTCAAAAACATGTTTTAAAAAGGTGTTTTCAAGAGAAAGGTTTATTATGAAAAACATAATCCCCAAAAGCCATATATCTATCTTTCGATTCTCTATTTTGAATCTCTTCCTTTTTCCTTTCAGCTTGTCTGGGGAACATGATATACCCGAGGGCGTACCGATACCAAGCTGGTTTAGAAGGTATCTGGAGGCTAGGGCTACTGCCACAGGACCAGCCAACATTCCTCCTCCCCCAGCTGCAGCCGCTCCTCCTCCTCCTCCCTCCCATGTAGACGCTTTTTCTAAGATATGCAAAGACTTTCGTGCGATGGGCGGAAAGCCGTTTTATGGGACTGAGACGTTTGTTGAGGCTCGAAATTGGCTCAAGGAAGTAGGTGATTTGTTTGGTATCTTTGAGATAGACGATGGAAGGAAAGTTCAGCTAGCTGCTTGGTTGATAAAGGATGAAGCTTCCTTTTGGTAGGAAGTAACTAATGGAGGACGCCCAGTGGAGACGTGGATAGACTTCAGACGAAGATTCAAATTGAAATTTCTTTCACAAGCGGAGGAGAGTTTATACATGGAGAGGTTCTTGGCTTTGAAGCAAGAGAATTTGTTTGTGAAGGAGTACGTCAACAAGTTTAACCAGTTAGCAAGATTTGGTATGGAATTAGTTAATACACCACATAAGAAGGCTTTGAGATTTGCCAAGGGTCTGAATGAACCATTACACGGGTTGGCTATATCTCACATTCCTATAGGGGCTACTTTCGAGAAACTTGTTGACATGGCGCTGATGTATGAAGAGGAGAAATGTGCTAATGTAGTTAAGGCACAGGACAAGAAAACGGATCCAAAGAAAGCACAACAACAACAAAAGAAAGGTGGAAAGGATAACAAGGGCTAAGGGAAGAAAAGATGTTTTAATTGTGGAACACCGGGCCACTTAAGCAAAGACTGTAGGAAGAAGAAGAAGACGGGTTGCTTCCAATGTGGAGAGGCACGACATATGATTAAAGACTGCCCAAGGAGGCAAGGACAAGGGCAAGGACAGAGGACAGGATCTACTTCTGGAGGGCAGGTACATGCTCTCATGGCACCAGGACGGGAGAGAGGTAGAAACATTTCTTTTGAAAGTTTGATTTTCCTTTTTGATCATCCTGTTTGAACTTTGTTTGATTCTGTAGCTTTGCATTCGTTTATATCTGCTTCGTTAGTTGGAACACTACACCTAAATACTTATTTAGTTATGGATGCCTTTTTAGTCTCAAATCCTATTGGGGGTATGGCTCATCTTTCTATGTTATGTCGGGATTTGAGAATATATGTGTATGGCGTTGAGTTCGAATGCAACGCTTATGTGCTTGGCACGGGCTATGGGTTGATTCTGGGAATGGATTGGCTAGCCAGATATGGTGCCATTCTCGACTATGAGAAGAGGGTAGTTAGACTGTTGACTAGTTTGGGTAATACTCTCGATATCTCATGTGATCCTAAGGGTTCTGTTATGCTTAGCTACCTAGAATCTCTTGACGTGTCTATTAATGATTTGCAATCTATTCGAGTAGTTCATGAGTATGCAGATGTGACGGCCCGCTGTAACGACCCAGAAAATCGGAACCAATTTAAAATTTTTAAATTGGCTAAAATAATGGATTTTAAATATTTAAAATAAATATTTTAAATAATGGCGATGAAAACTGAGTTTGAATCGACAATTGAAAACGAATATAATTAATTATAATTATAAACAAGGCCTGAAATGGCGTGGCAGTTTCAAAAATTGAATTCAAACTTTGTCGGACTGTACCGGGTGCAAAACAATCCGGATTTTAGCGAAACCAAAAACATTAGAATCTAATTGATGATGTCTTTCTAACGAATCCGACCAATCGAAATTTGATAGCGGGAATCAAAAGATATGTCCAATTGAAAATTCTGAATAGTCGCTATGGAATTCAGGCCCTTAAAAATGGACATTTTGCAAACGACCTCGGATTTCGATGAAACCACTTTTGTTGGATCCGTGATGTCAAATTATTGCTAGGTTTCAAATTTCATAATTTTCCGAATCAATATGTGAGCGTGGCAAAGGAAAACGCGTTTGACCGGTTTCAGTTGATTTTAATCGACTGGAAATTGGCCATTTTTCAAATGGTCTCAGAATTCGACGAAACTAGTTTTGTTAGGACCGTATCGTCAATACGAAGCTAGAAAATATTTTTCTAGAATTTTTCGAGTTAGTATGTGGCCCCGGTAATTTGAAATGTACGTTTAAAATTCAATATAGTGATTTAAATGAAAATTCAAAAGGAAACTGATTGTAACGATCAAATCAGCTTGCGATACATATCCCATTGTGTTCGGAATGGGGGTAAAACGCTATGGGCGACAGGCGGTAGGCCTCGTTTCGAGGTGGTATGTAAAAGTCAACCTTTTTGCAAAATATAAATAATTAAATAATAAAATAATAAAAATAATTTTAATTTCCCTCCCTTATCCTTCGTTCTGCCCCCCCCCCCCCCCCCCCCCCGTTCATTTCGATTTCAACCAGAAAAAAAAAAAACCTTGTCGAAGACGGAGACCGACCACCATCCTCGTCGAAGAGACCCCCGCCTCCGCCTGCTCCTCCCTCCATCGCCGACGAACCCTCCGCTTCGCCAATCCCCCTCCCCTTGAAGAAATCGCGACACCCTAAAATCGCGAGCCCTCCCCCTTCTTCGAATTCAAACCCCCACCGCACCCCCACCTCCAGCTCCTCCTGCCGCCGACATCGACGCCCCCCCCTTCGCAGCTAATCGGTGAGTATTTTTTTTATTTTTATTTTATTTATTCTGTAAAAACTGATTTGAAAAAGATTATAAAACTGATTTTATTTTGAAAAGGAAACTGATTTTTTTGTTGTAAAAACTGATTTGAAAATGATTTTAAAACTGATTTGAAAATGATTTTAAAACTGATTTGAAAATGATTTTAAAACTGATTTGAAAATGATTTTAAAACTGATTTGTTTAGAAGTTAAAACTGATTTTTAAAAAGGTTTTAAAAGATTTGAATTTTGAAAAGTAAAAGATTTAAACTTTAAAAAGTAAAAGGTTTAAACTTTAAAAAGTAAAAGATTTAAACTTTAAAAAGTAAAAGAAAAGATTTGATCTTTAAAATGGAAAAGGCGGAATCTATATTTTTGAAATTCGATTTTTATATATTGAATAGCGACGTCAAAATTCGATTTTTATATATTGAATAGCGAAGTCAAAATTCGATTTTTATATATTGAATAGCGACGTCAAAAATTCGATTTTTATATATTGAATAACATAGTAAAAATTCGATTTTTACATATGTAGAGAATACAGGCAACGAAGCGACAAAAGGCGAGATTGGCGAAGATTTCTAAAGGAAGAGTCGTGTTATTGGATAGCTATTGGTGAGATTTCTGATTTAAAAATATTATATATGTGTGAAATGAAAGTGAATTGCTATATAAATATATATATATATATATATATATATATATATATACGCCCCTCATCCACAAACCATGGACGATATTTATTGGTTGAAATTGGTGTGAAAATTGATTGATAGCGAATGGTTGTTTGGGATTGTTTGTGATTGATATTGGTTGATTGTGGTTGAAAAATACCCGCTTGTGATTGAGAAAATTTGGTTGAAACCACATAGGATTAGTTTGTGGAAATGAAATAAATATATACATGCCGCCTGCGTGCGAACTAGATGCATGATCCCCATTGTCAAAAACCGCGAGGTTTTAAGGTAGAGCGAGGAGCCGTACTAGGGACGGTCCCGGTTTTAACTACCCTACCGTTATGCTGCCGAAATTTTGAATAATATTCGTGTGTTTGAATTATTTTCATATGCTTAAACTATATTTATTCATTGAATAGAAAACATTCATGTGTTGAATTGATATTCATTCGTTGATTAGAAATTCATGTGTTGAATGGTATTCATATTTTGAAATAAATTGTTTGATAACAAAAATCACCTTTTATCAACTATATGAACTGTGTAAAATAATCTCGTTTTTTTTAAAAGAAATTGTTTTATGATAAAAATCCCATTTTTATCACCAACTTGAACTATATAGAAAAATAGTGTTTTGAAATGAATTGTTTTACAATAAAAATCACATTTTTATTGTATGCATAAATCGTTGAAATGTGAAGTGTTAAAAATAGCCACTTGTTCAAAATAAACATATATGAGTTGAAATATTCATTAATTAGCTAATGAAATGATTTGCACCTATTTATGTAACATTAGAAGGAATGGTGTTTTTAAACCAAATAGAAATCAAATATGAAGTCGAATAGAAAATGATAAATGATAAGAACTGTGTATATATGTACATACATATTCATTGAACAGGTTATAGCAAAGGGGCTAGAGAAGAGGAATAAAATTATGTGCCCGACAAATAGGTACACATTTACTGTTTTGTTTGGGTGATGATTTTATGAGCCTGTTGGCTAGCCGCTTGGCTTTTTCTTTTTCTTTTTGAGATTAGAAGGACCGGGAAAGCTATTTGCAATTTCCCGATGCTCCCGGTGCAGGGGAGGCTATGGCGAAATTTTCCAAAATTTTAAGGTGTTAGAAAAATATTTGAAGTGAAAACGATATTGAAATCATTGAATGAACTATATTTATATAAATATATAAATATATAAATATGAATAAAATTAAAACGAAACAAGGCCGTGCAGTTCGTATTTTGAAACCGTGATTTCAAACAACTAGTACGGGAGATCCGACCATTGGATTTTCCCGAAACCTCAACCATCGGGTTCACCTTGGAATAATCTTTCCAACGGCACCAACCTTGTAAAAATCCAACGGTTGGATTGTCTGGAATGTTTAATTCAAATCTGATGAAAAACAGCGCCAGAAGCGATTATATTTATATATATATAAATATAATTATATATTTAATCGAATAACGACGCTGCAGTTCGTATTTTGAAATCGAAACTTCAAACGATTGTACCGGGAGATCCGACCGTCGGAATTTCCCGAAACTGGAACCGTTGGATTCGTTTTGAAAAGACCTTTCTAATGATGTAAATTTTGTGAAGATCCAACGGTTAGATTTTCAGATATGTGTAAATCAAATCTGAAGAAAAACAGCGCCACGGCCGCCTTATGGCCCAAAGCGTCGTTTTGACTAAAATGGCTATTTTAAAATAAATAAAAATAGCGATAAATAGTTATAAAATATCATAAGTGATATGGAATGGAAATAAACTGAATTTGCTTGATTTATGTGGCTTTTGATGGTTGAATGTGTTTGGTGTGAAAATTACATTAAAGAACACGATTGGTGTTGTCGAATAATTTAACCATCGAAATAAATTGATTTGAAATTCTAAATATACGTGAATTATTTGAGAAGGCCGAGTTAATTCTCATTTCAAATAATTGACCGACGATTGAAAGTCGAAGATAAAGACGATGGTCGAAGACCAGAGATCTTCACCTCGTTTGGATGGTAACCGAGGTCCTGATTGGGAGGCATCCCGAAATATGGATAATGAGTGGTGATTGTCCAGACGTACGTGGTGATCGAAGGATTTGCGAGGTATTTAGTGCCTCCGGTTTCGTTCAGACCTAGAACGGACTTGTAGATGGACTGTGTGTCTGACATTGGAGTTTATTCTGTGTTGATTGATTTCTGTTAAATATACATCTATTTGGCGGCGGAGAATTTATTCTTTTGCTTAACGCCCTTCTCTGAGACGCACGAGCTCAGAGGTTGTATATCGATGGACATCAGTCGCATGGCATGAATTGCCTGTGTGGCATGCTAAGATGCAGTGATCAGGACTTCTGTTGAAAAGCAAAGTCTTGTGGTGATGATCAAAGCACCGCCTGTGTGGCGTAGCTTTGTGTATAACGTGAATTCGCGAGCCTCACACCTCGGTATGAACCTAAAACGGGAGAGGACCTCAGGGAGGGCATGCGTTTCTTTCTAGCTAGGGTGGTGTCAGTGACCTACCAGCCCTGACATTTATATACTTTTCACCTATGTGGTTGTTGCTGTTGAGAGGCGCCTCGGTTTGATCGGACGATCCGGGTCCGATGGAGTCATTCGTTGGCTCATTTACGCCCCAAAGGGCGGGGAAACGTATTGTTCAGGCACTATAATCCACATCGGTGGACCGGCCCTGACGATCCGAGGGGCAGTTGCGGCTGTTCCGGTGGCTCGGGCTAGAGAGTCACGAATTCAGTAAGGACTATCTTTTGCCTTGGTTCATGACGGAAATCCAATTTCCAAATACGTGACGATGCGATTTTGATTGTATACCTATATATGGCGACATAGTGGTATGGGGCATTAATGCCGTCTATGATTGATAGTTATGATTTGAAATTGTTTTCAAAACATCTAAACACTAGTAATAATATCAAATGTCTTTGTTTTATTCGTATCAAGCATATCTTGGCCGTTATAAGGTAAAAACTCTATCCTCCGGTTTGCGTTGCATTGTGTGATGGGAACTGAGTCTTATAACGGCTTCATTTTTATAAAAAGCATAGCGATGTTTAAAAGAAAGATTTGCTTTAAAGCACTGGCAATCCAATGGAGTAAACCCGTTCCACGAAAGTGGCGTGGTCCTGTGATTAGCCAATTATATATGTGTTGAGTGGAATTCTCATACCAGTCCCATGACTGACTCGTAGTTTGTTTCACTTTCAAACTCGGGTGCCCCTTTTTCTACACGGGCAGCCTTGTATTCAGGTTTAGCTGGTTCTTTCTGGATAGCTGGAGCTGAAGATGGATTCTATCATTTATTTCTTTTTATGCTGTTCAGCTCCTATTGTACATATTTTGTTTATTTACGCTGTAGACATTTATGTATAGCTGAACTGTATTTGTACTAAGTAAGATCCTGTATACTGTGTAACTCTGATGATACTTTTATCCAGTATATTTTATTGTTCATTATCTGGTGTATTTATTTAATTCTGTTCTGCTATTATCTGTTTCTGTGTTATATTCCAAAGATAGCCCTTGTTTCCGTGAGAACGGGAAATCGGGTCGTCTCATCGTGGTATCAGAGCTTTGGTTAAGCTTAGTTCTGGAATATAACATTTGAACGAACTCGTCAGAAATAGAACCAGTAGTGTTCTAGGACGGGTAACTCTATACAGATAGGATCAGTAATATCCTAGTATGAGTAAAGCAGAATGAAATTTCACCTTGATAGACACATTTACATTTGAAGTATGTGTTTCTATATTTTAAAATATCTTTTCTGTGACCTGACACTTGATCTGCCATTTGCAGAAGTACTAGAAAATGAGTGTCAGAAGCAGAAGGAATGCAGAACCGGATATTGAGGCCCTATTAATCAAATATCGAAATATGGGTGGAATACCATTCTCTGGTGAAGAATCTATTATGAAGACACAAGCTTGGATTCGTTCGGTTGAGAAAATCTTCGAAGCATTAAAGCTGAGGGATTACCAGAAAAGATTACTGGCCTCCTGGGCACTTAAAGATGAAGCTTTGTTTTGGTGGAATTCAGTTATTGAAAATAATCCAGAAGGTGATATCACCTGGGGCAGATTCAAAGTGATTTTCTTAGAAAAATTTACTCCTCCCGAAGCAACTGAGCGATTATGCGATGAATTTTCTTATCTGATACAAGGAGACATGACAATTCCCGAATATCATAGGAAATTCAATGAACTTTCTCACTTTACTCCCCATCTAATTCAAGACCCAAAGAGGAAAAATCTGAGATTTATTCACGGGCTTCAAAGGAAATACCGGAATAAAGTATTGGGGCATGTGAAGCTTCCTTTCTCAGAAATGATTTATATGGCTTATCAATACGAAGATCTAGACAAGAAAGGAATGTTGCGCGACGAAGAAGAAGTTTGTTGTAGTGACATAGCAGAGTCGGAAACTGATATTCCTGAGGCAAGTACAATGTCTGAGATCAGTAAGAAGGCCAGTGCCAAGAGAAAAAGGGCCGAATCAGAGAAGAAACTAGTAACGACAACTGTATGCTCTAACTGCAATAAGCAAGGACATCTCTCGATGAGTTGCCGATCTCTAAAGAAACAAAGAAATGAAGGATCTAAGTCTATTAAGAAATTTCAAGAGACTAGAGAATGCAGCATTTGCCATCGGTTTGGCCATGTAAGATAGGATTGCCGGCTGTTAAAGGCAACCAAGGTGGTTCAAATAAATGAAATAGCAGAAGCTTCTGAGCCATCGGCTATTCAGGAAAGACCAGATGTTTTAGAAGGCACGCTAACTATCAAAGACATCCCAGTTAAAGTACTGTTCGACACTGGCGCATCACGCAGCTTCATTGCTAAGGATGCAGCTAAGAAACTGGATTTGAATTTGAAAAAGCTCAAAGAACCAATGACTGTCCAGAATCCGGTTGGGGGTTCCATTGATCTAAGTTGGGTTTGTGGAGTGCCGGTTTCCTTTTCTCGTTATCGGTTTCCTACCATTGCAGCCGTCATGAATTTTAAAGAGTTCGATCTTATCTTGGGATTAGACTGGCTGACCAAATATGAAGCTGAGGTTAAATGCGCCGACAGAGTCGTGAAGGCGAAGATTAAATCAGGTGATTATATAACCATTCCATGTGAAGGTCAGAATGCTAATAGAAAAGACTTCTGGGCAGCTTTGAATGTTTCTCCAGCCCAAATAGAAAATATCCCTGAAATCACTGAAAATATTCCTGACCTCATCAAAGATATTCCGGTCGTCAAGGATTATGCGGATGTGTTTGAAGAAGTTGTTCGCTTACCTCCGCAGAGAGAAATAGATTTCAAGATTGCTTTGATTCCCAATGCAAGGCCGGTAGTTCACGCTATTCGAAGAATGTCCTTGAAAGAGAAGGAGGAATTAGACAATCAAACACGACAGCTAGTATGGAAAGGTCTGATAAGGCCTAGTTTCTCTGATTGGGGTGCAGCAGTGGTGTTTGTCCCAAAATCTGACGGTACTCTACGTCTATGTGTGGATTATCGTGATCTGAACAAGCAGACCATAAAGAACAAATATCCATTGCCGCGGATTGATGATCTGTTGGATCGATTAAATGGAGCACAAGTATTCTCAAGAATGGACCTAGCTACAGGTTTCCATCAACTTCGAATTGCCGAAGAGTGTGTTCCAATGACAGCGTTCAGAGGCCCCGACTTATTCTACGAGTGGTTAGTAATGTCGTTCGGCTTATGTAACGCTCCAGCTTATTTCGTCGATCTAATGAACAGAGTATTCAGAGGAGTTTTGAATAAATTTGTTCTGGTTTTCATTGACGATATTCTAATCTTCTCTAAATCGAAAGCCGAACATGAAAAACATTTGGAACAGGTTCTAGAAATCCTCAGAAGGAATGTATTGAAAGCCAAATTTTCCAAATGTATATTCTGGCAAGATGAAGTGAAATTTCTGGGCCATGTCGTATCGAAAGATGGAATCGCTGTGGATCCAAGCAAAATCACAGCTATTCAGAATTAGAAACAGCCCAGTACTCCCACTGAAGTCCGCAGCTTTCTCGGATTGGCTAGCTATTATCGGAAGTTCGCTAAAGACTTTTCTAAGATATCTGGCCACTTAACGAAGCTTACAAAGAAGCATTCTAAATTCAAATGGACTCAAGAGAGTGAGGAGGCTTTCGAAGAGCTGAAGTTGAGATTAACGACAGCTCCAGTGTTAACCATCATCGATGGCAACCAAGATTTAAAAGTCTGGACTGATGCTTCTAGAGAAGGCCTTGGTGCAGTGTTGATGCAAAGGGGCCAAGTGATTGCTTATGCTAGCCGTCAACTGAAACCGCACGAGAAAAACTATGTAACTCATGATCTTGAGTTATTGGCTATCATATTCTCTTTGAAAATCTGGAGACACTATCTTCTGGGCAAGAGATTCGAACTGTTTATAGATCACCAGTCGTTAAAGTATCTGTTCACTCAGAAGGACTTAAATTTGAGGCAACATCGTTGGCTGGAGTTTCTTGCAGCATATGACTTTGAAATTACATATACTCCCGGGAAAGCCAATGTCGTGGCCGATGCGCTGAGCCGAAAGAATGTAATGATCGCCAGCTTTATTATCACGACATCCTTGATTGACAAAATATCTATTCTTCAGAAGGAGGATAATTTTATTAAGGATATGATCAAAAGGATTCAGAAAGGCGAACCCTCGTGCTTTCAAATAGATAACAACGAGACCTTGAGGTTAAAGGGAAGGATTTGTGTTCCTGACGTTCCTGAGCTAAAAAGGGAAGTGTTAGACGAGTGTCACAAGTCCAAGCTGAGTACCCATCCTGGCGTGGCCAAAATGTATAACGATCTCAAAAGAACATTCTGGTGGAAGGCTATGAAAAGAGACGTTTCAATATACGTTAGCCGATGCCCTACTTGCCAGCTAGTCAAAAGCGACCAGCAGAAATTGGTTGGATTATTACAACCGCTAGAAGTTCCTGGCTGGAAGTGGGAACATATTTCTATGGATTTCATTGATGGTTTGCCCCGAACAAGAAAAGGAAATGACAGTATTTGGGTGATCGTAGATCGCTTCACGAAGACCGCCCATTTCATACCGGTCAGATCAAACAGAACTGCTCAGAGTCTGGCGCAGATTTACGTCAGGGAAATAGTTAGACTACATGGAGTGCCGCTCAGTATAGTCAGTGATAGAGATACAATATTCACTAGTAAATTCTGGGAAGCATTTCAAATCGAGCTAGGAACGAAGTTGAACTTGAGCACCGCTTATCATCCTCAGACAGACGGTCAGACTGAGAGGGTGAATCGCATTTTAGAAGATCTATTGCGGGCTTGTGTAATAGAATTCGGTGGATCATGGGAAGACCATCTGCATTTGGCTGAATTCTCTTATAACAATAGCTACCAGGCGAGTCTGACGATGTCGCCATTCGAAGCATTATATGGTAGACCTTGCCGATCTCCTGCTTGTTGGGTCGAGCCTGGAAATAGACTTGTGTTAGGGCCTGATATGATTCGAGAAGCTGCCGACAAAGTCGATTTTATCAAGAAGCGATTACTCGCCGCTCAAAGCCGACAAAAGAGCTATGCCGATAGAAGAAGAAGAGATATATCCTTTGAAGTTGGCGACTCTGTATATTTGAAAGTATCGCCGATGAGAGGAGTTATCCGGTTCGGTAAAACAGGAAAGTTAGCGCCCAAATTTATTGGTCTGTTTCCTATTCTGGAACGGATTGGGACTCTCGCTTATAGAGTTAAATTGCCAGACTAGTTGCCTGGAGTTCATGATGTATTTCATATATCTCAACTTCGAAAGCACGTTCATGATCCAGACTTGATCGTGGAAGAAGCAGCTCAACAGGACATTGAAATTACTCCAGAATTAGCTGTGAGGCGAGAGCCGCTAAAGATTATCGGCAAAGAAACCAAAGAGCTGAGAAACAAGAAGGTTCACTTAGTCAAAGTGCAATGGAGTGGAGATCCGCGAGATTGTACTTGGGAAACTGAGGAGGGCATTCAGAAAGCTTATCCTAGGTGCCGAGTAGATATCTCTGATTGACTCCGGTGCAAGGTACATTTAACCTACATTGCATTACCATTCAATTCTCTACTCTATTGATATTTTCTTTTCATAGATATACACTTTTAAATCATATGGTCTGAATGATTTTTAAGGAGTATGAAAATAGATTAGTATATTTTTGAAAGGTTAAAAACAATTGAATTGGTTGTTGTGTTGTGTGATTGTAAATTTATCAAACCACTTTCGACTTTGTTCCTTTTCGGGGACGAAAAGTTTTAAGTGGGGGAGATTGTAACGACCCAGAAAATCGGAACCAATTTAAAATTTTTAAATTGGCTAAAATAATGGATTTTAAATATTTAAAATAAATATTTTAAATAATGGCGATGAAAACTGAGTTTGAATCGACAATTGAAAACGAATATAATTAATTATAATTCTAAACAAGGCCTGAAATGGCGTGGCAGTTTCAAAAATTGAATTCAAACTTTGTCGGACTGTACCGGGTGCAAAACAATCCGGATTTTAGCGAAACCAAAAACAATAGAATCTAATTGATGATGTCTTTCTAACGAATCCGACCAATCGAAATTTGATAGCGGGAATCAAAAGATATGTCCAATTGAAAATTCTGAATAGTCGCTATGGAATTCAGGCCCTTAAAAATGGACATTTTGCAAACGACCTCGGATTTCGATGAAACCACTTTTGTTGGATCCGTGATGTCAAATTATTGCTAGGTTTCAAATTTCATAATTTTCCGAATCAATATGTGAGCGTGGCAAAGGAAAACGCGTTTGACCGGTTTCAGTTGATTTTAATCGACTGGAAATTGGCCATTTTTCAAACGGTCTCAGAATTCGACGAAACTAGTTTTGTTAGGACCGTATCGTCAATACGAAGCTAGAAAATATTTTTCTAGAATTTTTCGAGTTAGTATGTGGCCCCGGTAATTTGAAATGTACGTATAAAATTCAATATAGTGATTTAAATGAAAATTCAAAAGGAAACTGATTGTAACGATCAAATCAGCTTGCGATACATATCCCATTGTGTTCGGAATGGGGGTAAAACACTATGGGCGACAGGCGGTAGGCCTCGTTTCGAGGTGGTATGTAAAAGTCAACCTTTTGCAAAATATAAATAATTAAATAATAAAATAATAAAAATAATTTTAATTTCCCTCCCTTATCCTTCGTTCTGCCCCCCCCCCCCCCCCCGTTCATTTCGATTTCAACCAGAAAAAGAAAAGAAAAAAAAACCCTCGTCGAAGACGGAGACCGACCACCATCCTCGTCGAAGAGACCCCCGCCTCCGCCTGCTCCTCCCTCCATCGTCGACGAACCCTCCGCTTCGCCAATCCCCCCCCCTGAAGAAATCGCGACACCCTAAAATCGCGAGCCCTCCCCCTTCTTCGAATTCAAACCCCCACTGCACCCCCACCTCCAGCTCCTCCTGCCGCCGACATCGACGCCCCCCCCCCCTTCGCAGCTAATCGGTGAGTATTTTTTTTTATTTTTATTTTATTTATTCTGTAAAAATAGATTTGAAAAAGATTATAAAACTGATTTTATTTTGAAAAGGAAACTGATTTTTTTTATTGTAAAAACTGATTTGAAAATGATTTTAAAACTGATTTGAAAATGATTTTTAAACTGTTTTGAAAATGATTTTAAAACTGATTTGAAAATGATTTTAAAACTGATTTGAAAATGATTTTAAAACTGATTTGAAAATGATTTTAAAATTGATTTGAAAATGATTTTAAAACTGATTTGTTTAGAAGTTAAAACTGATTTTTAAAAAGGTTTTAAAAGATTTGAATTTTGAAAAGTAAAAGATTTAAACTTTAAAAAGTAAAAGATTTAAACTTTAAAAAGTAAAAGATTTAAACTTTAAAAAGTAAAAGAAAAGATTTGATCTTTAAAATGGAAAAGGCGGAATCTATATTTTTGAAATTCGATTTTTATATATTGAATAGCGACGTCAAAATTCGATTTTTATATATTGAATAGCGAAGTCAAAATTCGATTTTTATATATTGAATAGCGACGTCAAAAATTCGATTTTTATATATTGAATAACATAGTAAAAATTCGATTTTTACATATGTAGAGAATACAGGCAACGAAGCGACAAAAGGCGAGATTGGCGAAGATTTCTAAAGGAAGAGTTGTGTTATTGGATAGCTATTGGTGAGATTTCTGATTTAAAAATATTATATATGTGTGAAATGAAAGTGAATTGCTATATAAATATATATATATATATATATATATATATATATATATATATACGCCCCTCATCCACAAACCATGGACGATATTTATTGGTTGAAATTGGTGTGAAAATTGATTGATAGCGAATGGTTGTTTGGGATTGTTTGTGATTGATATTGGTTGATTGTGGTTGAAAAATACCCGCTTGTGATTGAGAAAATTTGGTTGAAACCACATAGGATTAGTTTGTGGAAATGAAATAAATATATACATGCCGCCTGCGTGCGAACTAGATGCATGATCCCCATTGTCAAAAACCGCGAGGTTTTAAGGTAGAGCGAGGAGCCGTACTAGGGACGGTCCCGGTTTTAACTACCCTGCCCTTATGCTGCCGAAATTTTGAATAATATTCGTGTGTTTGAATTATTTTCATATGCTTAAACTATATTTATTCATTGAATAGAAAACATTCATGTGTTGAATTGATATTCATTCGTTGATTAGAAATTCATGTGTTGAATGGTATTCATATTTTGAAATAAATTGTTTGATAACAAAAATCACCTTTTATCGACTATATGAACTGTGTAAAATAATCTCGTTTTTTTTTTAAAAGAAATTGTTTTATGATAAAAATCCCATTTTTATCACCAACTTGAACTATATAGAAAAATAGTGTTTTGAAATGAATTGTTTTACAATAAAAATCACATTTTTATTGTATGCATAAATCGTTGAAATGTGAAGTGTTAAAAATAGCCACTTGTTCAAAATAAACATATATGAGTTGAAATATTCATTAATTAGCTAATGAAATGATTTGCACCTATTTATGTAACATTATAAGGAATGGTGTTTTTAAACCAAATAGAAATCAAATATGAAGTCAAATAGAAAATGATAAATGATAAGAACTGTGTATATATGTTCATACATATTCATTGAACAGGTTATAGCAAAGGGGCTAGAGAAGAGGAATAAAATTTTGTGCCCGACAAATAGGTACACATTTACTGTTTTGTTTGGGTGATGATTTTATGTGCCTGTTGGCTAGCCGCTTGGCTTTTTCTTTTTCTTTTTGAGATTAGAAGGACCGGGAAAGCTATTTGCAATTTCCCGATGCTCCCGGTGCAGGGGAGGTTATGGCGAAATTTTCCAAAATTTTAAGGTGTTAGAAAAATATTTGAAGTGAAAACGATATTGAAATCATTGAATGAACTATATTTATATAAATATATAAATATAAATAAAATTAAAATGAAACAAGGCCGTGCAGTTCGTATTTTGAAACCGTGATTTCAAACAACTAGTACGGGAGATCCGACCATTGGATTTTCCCGAAACCTCAACCGTCGGGTTCGCCTTGGAATAATCTTTCCAACGGCACCAACCTTGTAAAAATCCAACGGTTGGATTGTCTGGAATGTTTAATTCAAATCTGATGAAAAACAGCGCCAGGAGCGATTATATTTATATATATATATAAATATAATTATATATTTAATCGAATAACGACGCTGCAGTTCGTATTTTGAAATCGAAACTTCAAACGATTGTACCGGGAGATCCGACCGTCGGAATTTCCAGAAACTGGAACCGTTGGATTCATTTTGAAAAGACCTTTCTAATGATGTAAATTTTGTGAAGATCCAACGGTTAGATTTTCAAATATGTGTAAATCAAATGTAACAACCCGTAAAATGCGAGCCAGTTTGAAATTTTTATTTTGGCAATTTTAGCGAATTTTGAATATTTAAAATAGATTATTTAAATAATATCGATGAAAAATTATTTTTGAATATAATTAGAACGTATATATTATATACGTCGTCGTTAGAATATATAATAATTATATATAATTATAAATGGAATTGAAAATGGCGCGGTAGTTCGAAAATTCGATTTCTAATTTCAAATGAATATACAGAATTCAATATAAGTCAGAATTGAACGAAACAAGAAATATTTGAATCTGTATAACTATATCTTTGTAACGAAGTTAACAAACTGAGATTTCATCTTAGCAATGATAAGATATGTCCAGTTGAAAATTCTGAATAGTCGCTATGGAATTCAGGCCCTCAAAAATGGACATTTTGCAAACGACCTCGGATTTCGACGAAACCAGTTTTGTTGGGTCCGTGATGAAAAGTTATTGCTAGGTTTCCAATTTCATAATTTTTCGAAGCAATATGTGAGCGTGGCAAAGGAAAACGCGTTTGACCAGTTTCAGTTGATTTTAATCGACTGGAAATTGACCATTTTTCCAACGGTCTCAGAATTCGTCGAAACTAGTTTTGTTAGGACCGTATCGTCAATACGAAGCTAGAAAATATTTTTCGGGAATTTTTCTAGTTAGTATGTGACCCCGGTAATTTGAAATGTGTGTTTAAATTGAATATATAAAGAATTATACTTTAAATTCATAGGAAACTAATTCAAACAGTCGAATTGGTCTATGATACATATCCCATTGTGTCCGGAATGGGGGTATTTGGCTAGGGGCGACAGTCGTTCGATTTGATTTGAAGTCCGATTGAAGAACTTCGTATTTAAAGAATAAATGAATTAAAATATTATATATATATATATATATCGTTATAAACTAAACCCTAGCTCATATCAGAAAGCCGCCGACATCATTCAAAACGAAGGGCTAAAAGGCTTCGGAATTCACACTCAAAAAAAATCTCCCAATCGATCAACAATTATTCGAAATTTATAGAACGAAAATTGTGGTGGTTGGCTAGCTCTTTAAATTGATACCAAAATTATGGAATTCCATTTCGTGTTCTACTCGAAATCGAGCCAGGAAGACGCTGTGTTCGAACGGAATTGGAGGGAGCAGGGGCCATCGGATTTGTCAGTGTGGAAGGAGGTGGAGGTGCCGGTCAACGCGCATCATGTAGGGGTGGCGGATCGGTCTCCGACGACCGGGATTGGGTGCGACGGTGGAGTTTTTCCTGCGAGGCATGGGTTTGAAGACGTGTTTTTTTTCCTGTAATGTGTACAAAGAAGAAGAAGAGCGGCAGTGGTTTTCTTCTTCGATGAGGATCCAAGCAGAAACAACATACAGTGAAGTGATCAAGGTTTTAACATATTGTTAATTAATTAATTAATGACTAATTAGTTAATTCAAAAAGCATAATTGGAAAATTAGTTTTTTTATATGATAAGAAGTTGAAATAAAATGTGACTTTTTTTTTAGGAAAAGAATCTATAAAATGTGTTATTTTTAATAGAAAATACACTTTGTTTTGAAAATTTACATTATTTGAAAATATAAAAATATAATTTCTGCAATAGACAACGATGAAATGAAAAATCTGGTTTTCAAATATGAAGTTGTTTCTATATAAAATATATAGGAAGTTGTTTTTATAAAAATGTAAATATACCTTTGTTTTTGAAAGGTACGAACTAGAATTCGATTTTGAAAATATAACTTAGAATGTTGTTTTGAAAATGTATGTCACATTGTTTTTGAAATAAAATATACATAGTTTATAAAATAGAAAAATATGATTTTTATATATTGAACTTCGAATTAAAAATAGGATTTTTATATATTGAACTTCGAATTAAAAATAGGATTTTTATATATTGAACTTCGAATTAAAAATAGGATTTTTATATATTGAACTTCGAATTAAAAATAGGATTTTTATATATTGAACTTCGAATTAAAAATATGATTTTTATATATTGAACTTCGAATTAAAAATATGATTTTTATATATTGAGAAGCAAAGTAAAAATATGATTTTTATATATTGAGAAGCAAAGTAAAAATTCGATTTTTATATATTGAGAAGCGAAGTAAAAATTCGATTTTTATATATTGAGAAGCGAAGTAAAAATTCGATTTTTATATATTGAGAAGCGAAGTAAAAATTCGATTTTTATATATTGAGAAGCAAAGTAAAAATTCGATTTTTATATATTGAATAGCAAAGTAAAAATTCGATTTTTACATATGTAGTGAATATGGGCAACGAAGATGACGAAGAGACGAGAACAGCGAAGACTTCTACATTAGAAGAGTCGTGGAATCGGGATAGCTATCGGTGAGAATTTATCACCTTTCAATTTCATTTCTATTTATATATATATACTAGGATGCAGACGGTGCTTAGTAGCACCCGACACAATCGTCCACAGACCATGGACTTGTTTGTTTGGTTGCATAGATTAGTTATATGATTTGATTTGAATTTGGTTGTTTGGTGATTTTGATTGATGTGTGAATGGCGTGGGCCTTCACTAGACCGGGGATAAGGCTAGGCCTCGTCCCGTTTCTAGTATCGTGCCGTTATGCCGCCAAAATTTTCTAAAATAAGTTAGAAAAATAAAGATATCATTTTATTGAATAAATGAATTGAATAGAAATTCATAGGTTGAAATAAAATGTTTTATCGTTAAAAATATAATTTTTAACGGGAATGTGAATAAATAAAATATTCATTTACAAACCGAACGGTTTGTTTATGTACACCTATTTGAAGGACATTGATTGGGTCGATAAATTTTACACATCGCCCAACTGCACAACTAAAATCTGTGTTTGATTGTTTGAAAACCCCACACGGGTGTTAGGATGAAATATGAATTTCACTCATCCTGATTGATTAAATATGTCGATCGATTGATTGACAGGCTGTTACAAGCGTTAAATACCAATATTTGATGCTTATACAGTGTAGTGCACTTTGGTTGATGGTTGATTATTTTTCAATGCTATTATACATGTGTTGTATGAAAATCCATATAATTAACCTTATATGGTGATTGATTGGGCCTCATTCCAATTTAGAAAATAAAGAATAATATAAAATAAAGGTTCATGTGTTGACAGTTTCATCCATTGAGATTGGTCATGTGTTGAACGAAATATTTTAATAATAAAGTTTACATCTTTATCAATATAAAATAAAGGTTCATGTGTTGACAGTACTCATCCTTTGAGATTGGTCATGTGTTGAACGAAATATTTTGATAATAACAACTATTTTGAAAAAGAAATATTTGAAATAAAATATTTGAAATAGAAATTTATGAAGCCGTGTTGATCAGATTGACGCCATTTTGACGTAAACGATATTTATATCGATTTTATTCATTTTGAAATGAATTGAATATAAAACGATTTCGAAATGAATTGAATTGAAAACGATTTCGAAATGAATTGAATATAAAACGATTTCGAAATGAATTGAATTGAAAACGATTTCGAATTGAATTGAATTGAAAACGATTTCGAAATGAATTGAATTGAAAACGATTTCGAAATGAATTGAATTGAAAACGATTTCGAAATGAATTGAATTGAAAACGATTTCGAAATGAATTGAATATAAAACGATTTCGAAATGAATTGAATTGAAAACGATTTCGAAATGAATTGAATATAAAACGATTTCGAAATGAATTGAATTGAAAACGATTTCGAAATGAATTGAATTGAAAACGATTTCGAAATGAATTGAATATAAAACGATTTCGAAATGAATTGAATTGAAAACGATTTCGAAATGAATTGAATTGAAAACGATTTCGAAATGAATTGAATTGAAAACGATTTCGAAATGAATTGAATTGAAAACGATTTCGAAATGAATTGAATTGAAAACGATTTCGAAATGAATTGAATTGAAAACGATTTCGAAATGAATTGAATATATAACGATTTCGAAATGAATTGAATATATAACGATTTCGAAATGAATTGAATATATAACGATTTCGAAATGAATTGAATTGAAAAGGATTTCGAAATGAATTGAATTGAAAACGATTTCAAAATGAATTGAATTGAAAACGATTTCGAAATGAATTGAATTGAAAACGATTTCGAAATGAATTGAAAACGAATTCAAATTGAATTGAAAGCGAATTGAAATGAATTCAAATTGAATTGAAATTTGAATTGAATAGAAATGAATATTAAAACGAATTTATAAAGATGAATTCAATTTTGATTTGAATTGAAATGGAAGTTGAAATTGCTTTTGAAACGAATTTAAAACTGTTTATATAATTCGTTTTAAATAGAAATCGACGAAATATATATTATATATATTATATATAATATAATGGCCTGAATAGAACGCGCCGCGCCGCGGCAGTTCGCGAATTTCGACCATTTATTTCAAATGGACATTACGGGAGATCCGACCGTCGGATTCTCCTAAAACCGGAACCATTTGGTTCGTATCGAAAAGAGCTTTCTAATGAATCTTAGAAATTTGAAATCTAACGGTTGGATTTGGAGATACGTCCAAATCAAATTCGAAAAAGGTCGTGTAAGTGCAGTTCGATGACCGTTGATGGAAATCGACTGTACAGGCCTTGATAAAATTATTAAAAATAGTAATAATTTATGTAAAATCATAAGAAATGATTTAGAAAGAATTGGGATGAAAAACTCCATATTTGAAAAGATAAAAATAGATTTTTATCGAAATGAACTAGTTTTGAACTAGAATTATAATTCTATTTATTTTTAAATAAATAAATTGAATTTAAAAAGGGTTTTAAAAATAACCAGAATATCCAATGATTGCATTGGAGTGGATTTGAATCGAAATTGTCTTCGGAATATTTCGATGTTGGAATTCGTGATTATACAGGTGTGGTTATGGAAATTTGAAAGATATATATTTATATCGTTATTTCCAATACGACATTTGTTAGTCGTAGAATTTGATATTGAATATAAGCCGATATATTTTCTATTCAGAGCCTTGTATTGAATATCGAATGTGATTTGGGTTTGTCGTGAATGATGTCTTCACTAACACTGTTCTTGAACCCAATTGAGAAATGATTAAATCTTTTTATTTAGATTTAATGAAAGGTACCAATTAAATAATATTTAATTGGAATTGAAGTGATATTGATTTTTGGGTTTATCGTGAACAGTGTTTTAAATAACACTTGTTCTTTAACCCGATAATTAATGAATGTGATTTTGGGTTTATCGTGAACCGTGTTTTAAATGACACTGATTCTTTAACCCAGTCGAAGATTAAAACTAAGTGGAGTTTTAATGAATCTTTAATTAGATTGAAAAGATCGAAAATGGAGTACCACCAGTTTTGCTCCAGGCGATAGTTAAATCTTTAATTAGATTTGAACGTGAAATGGTAATTGAATTTACCGATAACACCGTGGTGTTAGATATGAAGTATTACCAGTTTTACTTCATGGGATGAATAGGTTGGGATTGGGAAATTAAAACAAATGATTACTTCGGTGTGGTTCCCTAATCCCAACTAGTTTGAATTGATATTCAAAAGAAGATTAAAGAATAAATTTAAAGAATTTATCTTTGATAAAATTAATGGGAACCTTTCCCTATGAATGTGAAATCAGAAACTAACTGTCGGTTAGCTAAGCAGAACGGTTTTCTGGATATTGATCTGATGTTGGTTTCGGCCTTCGGGGTTAATATTTGGGGAATTATTCTCTTGATTAATTTACGGTTAGTGACTGATGAATTGGAATGAGGCGTATGTTGTGTTTGTGTAACACTTATTTAAAATATACGCGAGTTATTCGGGAAGACCGGGTTTATCCCATTCTGAATAACTGATACGACGATAAGTCAAAGATGAAGACGGTGGTCGAAGACCAGAAGTCTTCACGTCGTTTGGGTGACTACTGATGATCTTGATTGGGCTATACACCCAAGAAGATGGAAACAGTTGGTGATCGTCCAGACGTACTTGGAGATCGATGGATATGCGAGGTACTAGGTGCCTCCGGTTTCGTTCAGACCCAGAACGGACTTGTAAATGGACTGTGTGTCTGACATTGGATTTTAGTCCGTGTGATTGATCTCTATTAAATATATATCTGTTTGGCGGCGGAGAATTTATTCTTTTGCTTAACGCCCTTCTCTGAGACGTACGAGCTCAGGGGTTATATATTGATGGATATCAATCGCATGGAGTGAATTGCCTGTGTGGCATGCTTAAGTGGCAAATGATCAAGGCTTCTGTTGAAAAGCAAAGTCTTGTGGTTGATGATCGAAGCACGGCCTTTGTGGCGTAGCTTTGTGTAACGTTGATTCGCGAGTATCACACCCGGTATGAATCAAAAACGGGAGACGGACCTCAGGGAGGGCCTACGTTTCCTCCTAGCTAAAAGTGGCGTCTGTGGTTTTACACGCCCTGACGAGTTTGACTTATGTGGTTGTTGCTGTTGCGAGGCGCCTCGGATTAATCGGTCGTTCTCGAACCGATGGAGTCATTTAGTTGGCTCGCTTACGCCCCAAAGGGCGGCGAAACGTAGTGCTCAGGTATAATAATCCACATCGGTGGACCGGCCCTGACGCTCCAAGGCTTGCCTGCGCGCTTGCCTGAGACTCGGGCTAGGCAGTCTCGAATCATTGAGGATCTTGCCCCTAGCCTCGGTTCATACCATAAATGATAACCCAACTTCCAATACGACGTCTTGCGGTTTTGATTGTAAACTTATATATGGCGACATAGTGTTATGGGCCATTCATGCCGCCTATGATTGATACTTATGATTTGAAGTTGTTTTATCCACTATGCACTTATTATAGTATCAAATGATTTGTTTTAAACGTATCAAGCATTCTTTGGCTGTTATAAGGGAAAACCCTATCCCCCGGCTTGCGTTGCATTGTGTGATAGGACCTGGGTCTTATAACAGCTTCATTTTTCTTTATTTAGCATTGCGCTGTTTGTTTTATGCACTGGTATTCTTGGGAGGAAACCCGTTCCGTGTTATACGGCGTGGTCCCTTGATTTACCTAAGCTTTAAAATAAAGATTAATAACTGTTTTAGTTCTCACACCAGTCCCATGACTGACCTGGAGTTTATTGTTTTAACCTAAACTCTGGGTGCCCTTATTTTGACACGGGCAGCTAGTAGTTTTGGTTTTGCAGATTTATATTCACAGGATCCTGGTTTACAGCTGGAACGATATCCGGAAAGCTTTGTATCCGTATATCTCTTCTAGTTGTGTATTTTATTATTTTCCGCTGCGTTGTATTTAAATGTAATTTAAATCTTTGATATTTCTGTGTAATATTTATTCATTTATACTCTGTATATTCTTGTAATCTGATGCATTGTTGTAATATACAGTGAAATGTTCTTCTGTTTGCGTTCTGTTGTGGTTTGTTCTCGAACTATCCGTCGCTTTCCTTTACGGGGAAGTTACGGGTTTTCACAGTTGGTATCAGAGCTTTGGTTTACAAAGCAGAGAATAAAAAACATTAGAACCTTACGAAAGAATTCATCAGATATTGGATTAGTAATATCCAATTAGAATGACTCGTTAGAGATGGGATCAGTAGTATCCTAGAACGAGTGTGAAGAGTATATTTTTGAAAGTGAAAACAATTTTTGTTTTGAAAATCTAAATCAATTATTCGTATTTGATTATATATTTATATTGATGTGGACAATCCAGTATATATAGATTTTGCGTATACGTCTGATCCGCGTGTATTCGAAATTTTAATATACTGGATAGATATAGAATCACACGCTAGTCGCCCGGGGATGATGCTGATAATTGTGATCACATTATCAGTATTTATATTCGAGTGACGAAAGTGAGATTTCTATATATTTCCTATTGACTGGTGTGAGAACCAAAATTAGATAGGGCCTATTGTTGTGATTTGGCATCAAAAATCTGATTTTTGACTATATATATCAAAGTTATGCATTTGAAAAGCTAATCAACTAATTGATTGATGTTTGTGTTGTTTGTTTAATTGTTTGATAATTTTGAACCATTATGCCTAACTGAATCAAATATTGAACTGTATTGAAAATTGGTCGCATTTGCTTGCATATACATGTATATCATTGAACAGGTCATAGCAAGGAGGCTAGAGCCGAAGAATAAAATTTGTTTGCCCGACAAATAGGTACATGTTTACTACATGATTTACTGTTTTGTTTGGGTGATGATGATTTTGTGAGCCTATTGGCTAGCCGCTTGGCTTTTTCTTTTTCTTTTTGAGATCTGAAGGACCGGGGAAGCTATTTGAAATTCCCCGATGCTCCCGGTGCAGGGGAGGTTATGGCGAAATTTTTCGAAAATTTAGGGTGTTAGTCAAATTTTTGAAAATTTTGGAAATTCTCAGAAACTGAAAAGTTGGAGAATGGAAGCCAGATCGAACGTATAGTTGATTAATCAAACCACTTTCGACTTTGTTCCTTTTCGGGGACGAAAAGTTTTAAGTGGGGGAGATTGTAACAACCCGTAAAATGCGAGCCAGTTTGAAATTTTTATTTTGGCAATTTTAGCGAATTTTGAATATTTAAAATAGATTATTTTAAATAATATCGATGAAAATTTATTTTTGAATATAATTAGAACGTATATATTATATACATCGTCGTTAGAATATATAATAATTATATATAATTATAAATGGAATTGAAAATGGCGCGGTAGTTCGAAAATTCGATTTCTAATTTCAAATGAATATACAGAATTCAATATAAGTCAGAATTGAACGAAACAAGAAATATTTGAATCTGTATAACTATATCTTTGTAACGAAGTTAACAAACTGAGATTTCATCTTAGCAATGATAAGATATGTCCAGTTGAAAATTCTGAATAGTCGCTATGGAATTCAGGCCCTCAAAAATGGACATTTTGCAAACGACCTCGGATTTCGACGAAACCAGTTTTGTTGGGTCCGTGATGAAAAGTTATTGCTAGGTTTCCAATTTCATATTTTTTCGAAGCAATATGTGAGCGTGGCAAAGGAAAACGCGTTTGACCAGTTTCAGTTGATTTTAATCGACTGGAAATTGACCATTTTTCCAACAGTCTCAGAATTCGTCGAAACTAGTTTTGTTAGGACCGTATCGTCAATACGAAGCTAGAAAATATTTTTCGGGAATTTTTCTAGTTAGTATGTGACCCCGGTAATTTGAAATGTGTGTTTAAATTGAATATATAAAGAATTATACTTTAAATTCAGAGGAAACTGATTCAAACAGTCGAATTGGTCTACGATACATATCCCATTGTGTCCGGAATGGGGGTATTTGGCTAGGGGCGACAGTCGTTCGATTTGATTTGAAGTCCGATTGAAGAACTTCGTATTTAAAGAATAAATGAATTAAAATATTATATATATATATATATATATATATATATATATATATCGTTATAAACTAAACCCTAGCTCATATCAGAAAGCCGCCGACATCATTCAAAACGAAGGGCTAAAGGGCTTCGGAATTCACACTCAAAAAAAATCTCCCAATCGATCAACAATTATTCGAAATTTATAGAACGAAAATTGTGGTGGTTGGCTAGCTCTTTAAATTGATACCAAAATTATGGAATTCCATTTCGTGTTCTGCTCGAAATCGAGCCAGGAAGACGCTGTGTTCGAACGGAATTGGAGGGAGCAGGGGCCATCGGATTTGTCAGCGTGGAAGGAGGTGGAGGTGCCGGTCAACGCGCATCATGTAGGGGTGGCGGATCGGTCTCCGACGACCGGGATTGGGTGCGACGGTGGAGTTTTTCCTGCGAGGCATGGGTTTGAAGACGTGTTTTTTTTTCCTGTAATGTGTACAAAGAAGAAGAAGAGCGGCAGTGGTTTTCTTCTTCGATGAGGATCCAAGCAGAAACAACATACAGTGAAGTGATCAAGGTTTTAACATATTGTTAATTAAGTAATTAATGACTAATTAGTTAATTCAAAAAGCATAATTGGAAAATCAGTTTTTTAATATGACAAGAAGTTGAAATAAAGTGTGACTTTTTTTTTAGGAAAAGAATCTATAAAATGTGTTATTTTTAATAGAAAATACACTTTGTTTTGAAAATTTACATTGTTTGAAAATATAAAAATATAATTTCTGCAATAGACAACGATGAAATGAAAAATCTGGTTTTCAAATATGAAGTTGTTTCTATATAAAATATATACGAAGTTGTTTTTATAAAAATGTAAATATACCTTTGTTTTTGAAAGGTACGAACTAGAATTCGATTTTGAAAATATAACTTAGAATGTTGTTTTGAAAATGTATGTCACATTGTTTTTGAAATAAAATATACATAGTTTATAAAATAGAAAAATATGATTTTTATATATTGAACTTCGAATTAAAAATAGGATTTTTATATATTGAACTTCGAATTAAAAATAGGATTTTTATATATTGAACTTCGAATTAAAAATAGGATTTTTATATATTGAACTTCGAATTAAAAATAGGATTTTTATATATTGAACTTCGAATTAAAAATATGATTTTAATATATTGAACTTCGAATTAAAAATATGATTTTTATATATTGAGAAGCAAAGTAAAAATATGATTTTTATATATTGAGAAGCAAAGTAAAAATTCGATTTTTATATATTGAGAAGCGAAGTAAAAATTCGATTTTTATATATTGAGAAGCGAAGTAAAAATTAGATTTTTTATATTGAGAAGCGAAGTAAAAATTCGATTTTTATATATTGAGAAGCAAAGTAAAAATTCGATTTTTATATATTGAATAGCAAAGTAAAAATTCGATTTTTACATATGTAGTGAATATGGGCAACGAAGATGACGAAGAGACGAGAACAGCGAAGACTTCTACATTAGAAGAGTCGTGGAATCGGGATAGCTATCGGTGAGAGTTTATCACCTTTCAATTTCATTTCTATTTATATATATATACTAGGATGCAGACGGTGCTTAGTAGCACCCAACACAATCGTCCACAGACCATGGACTTGTTTGTTTGGTTGCATAGATTAGTTATATGATTTGATTTGAATTTGGTGGTTTGGTGATTTTGATTGATGTGTGAATGGCGTGGGCCTTCACTAGACCGGGGATAAGGCTAGGCCTCGTCCCGTTTCTAGTATCGTGCCGTTATGCCGCCAAAATTTTCTAAAATAAGTTAGAAAAATAAAGATATCATTTTATTGAATAAATGAATTGAATAGAAATTCATAGGTTGAAATAAAATGTTTTATCGTTAAAAATATAATTTTTAACGGGAATGTGAATAAATAAAATATTCATTTACAAACCGAACGGTTTGTTTATGTACACCTATTTGAAGGACATTGATTGGGTCGATAAATTTTACACATCGCCCAACTGCACAACTAAAATCTGTGTTTGATTGTTTGAAAACCCCACACGGGTGTTAGGATGAAATATGAATTTCACTCATCCTGATTGATTAAATATGTCGATCGACTGATTGACAGGCTGTTACAAGCGTTAGATACCAATATTTGATGCTTACACAGTGTAGTGCACTTTGGTTGATGGTTGATTATTTTTCAATGCTATTATACATGTGTTGTATGAAAATCCATATAATTAACCTTATATGGTGATTGATTGGGCCTCATTCCAATTTAGAAAATAAAGAATAATATAAAATAAAGGTTCATGTGTTGACAGTTTCATCCATTGAGATTGGTCATGTGTTGAACGAAATATTTTAATAATAAAGTTTACATCTTTATCAATATAAAATAAAGGTTCATGTGTTGACAGTACTCATCCTTTGAGATTGGTCATGTGTTGAACGAAATATTTTGATAATAACAACTATTTTGAAAAAGAAATATTTGAAATAAAATATTTGAAATAGAAATTTATGAAGCCGTGTTGATCAGATTGACGCCGTTTTGACGTAAACGATAATTATATCGATTTTATTCATTTTGAAATGAATTGAATATAAAACGATTTCGAAATGAATTGAATTGAAAACGATTTCGAAATGAATTGAATATAAAACGATTTCGAAATGAATTGAATTGAAAACGATTTCGAAATGAATTGAATTGAAAACGATTTCGAAATGAATTGAATTGAAAACGATTTCGAAATGAATTGAATTGAAAACGATTTCGAAATGAATTGAATTGAAAACGATTTCGAAATGAATTGAATATAAAACGATTTCGAAATGAATTGAATTGAAAACGATTTCGAAATGAATTGAATATAAAACGATTTCGAAATGAATTGAATTGAAAACGATTTCGAAATGAATTGAATTGAAAACGATTTCGAAATGAATTGAATATAAAACGATTTCGAAATGAATTGAATTGAAAACGATTTCGAAATGAATTGAATTGAAAACGATTTCGAAATGAATTGAATTGAAAACGATTTCGAAATGAATTGAATTGAAAACGATTTCGAATTGAATTGAATTGAAAACGATTTCGAAATGAATTGAATTGAAAACGATTTCGAAATGAATTGAATATATAACGATTTCGAAATGAATTGAATATATAACGATTTCGAAATGAATTGAATTGAAAACGATTTCGAAATGAATTGAATTGAAAACGATTTCGAAATGAATTGAATTGAAAACGATTTCGAAATGAATTGAATTGAAAACGATTTCGAAATTAATTGAAAACGAATTCAAATTGAATTGAAAGCGAATTGAAATGAATTCAAATTGAATTGAAATTTGAATTGAATAGAAATGAATATTAAAACGAATTTATAAAGATGAATTCAATTTTGATTTGAATTGAAATGGAAGTTGAAATTGCTTTTGAAACGAATTTAAAACTGTTTATATAATTCGTTTTAAATAGAAATCGACGAAATATATATTATATATATTATATATAATATAATGGCCTGAATAGAACGCGCCGCGCCGCGGCAGTTCGCGAATTTCGACCGTTTATTTCAAACGGACATTACGGGAGATCCGACCGTCGGATTCTCCTAAAACCGGAACCGTTTGGTTCGTATCGAAAAGAGCTTTCTAATGAATCTTAGAAATTTGAAATCTAACGGTTGGATTTGGAGATACGTCCAAATCAAATTCGAAAAAGGTCGTGTAAGTGCAGTTCGATGACCGTTGATGGAAATCGACTGTACAGGCCTTGATAAAATTATTAAAAATAGTAATAATTTATGTAAAATCATAAGAAATGATTTAGAAAGAATTGGGATGAAAAACTCCATATTTGAAAAGATAAAAATAGATTTTTATCGAAATGAACTAGTTTTGAACTAGAATTATAATTCTATTTATTTTTAAATAAATAAATTGAATTTAAAAAGGGTTTTAAAAATAACCAGAATATCCAATGATTGCATTGGAGTGGATTTGAATCGAAATTGTCTTCGGAATATTTCGATGTTGGAATTCGTGATTATACAGGTGTGGTTATGGAAATTTGAAAGATATATATTTATATCGTTATTTCCAATACGACATTTGTTAGTCGTAGAATTTGATATTGAATATAAGCCGATATATTTTCTATTCAGAGCCTTGTATTGAATATCGAATGTGATTTGGGTTTGTCGTGAATGGTGTCTTCACTAACACTGTTCTTGAACCCAATTGAGAAATGATTAAATCTTTTTATTTAGATTTAATGAAAGGTACCAATTAAATAATATTTAATTGGAATTGAAGTGATATTGATTTTTGGGTTTATCGTGAACAGTGTTTTAAATAACACTTGTTCTTTAACCCGATAATTAATGAATGTGATTTTGGGTTTATCGTGAACCGTGTTTTAAATGACACTGATTCTTTAACCCAGTCGAAGATTAAAACTAAGTGGAGTTTTAATGAATCTTTAATTAGATTGAAAAGATCGAAAATGGAGTACCACCAGTTTTGCTCCAGGCGATAGTTAAATCTTTAATTAGATTTGAACGTGAAATGGTAATTGAATTTACCGATAACACCGTGGTGTTAGATATGAAGTATTACCAGTTTTACTTCATGGGATGAATAGGTTGGGATTGGGAAATTAAAACAAATGATTACTTCGGTAAGGTTCGCTAATCCCGACTAGTTTGAATTGATATTCAAAAATAGATTAAAGAATAAATTCAAGAAATTTATCTTGGATAAAATTAATGGGAACCTTTCCCTATGAATGTGAAATCAGAAACTAACTGTCGGTTAGCTAAGCAGAACGGTTTTCTGGATATTGATCTGATGTTGGTTTCGGCCTTCGGGGTTAATATTTGGGGAATTATTCTCTTGATTAATTTACGGTTAGTGACTGATGAATTGGAATGAGGCGTATGTTGTGTTTGTGTAACACTTATTTAAAATATACGCGAGTTATTCGGGAAGACCGGGTTTATCCCATTCTGAATAACTGATACGACGATAAGTCGAAGATGAAGACGGTGGTCGAAGACCAGAAGTCTTCACGTCGTTTGGGTGACTACTGATGATCTTGATTGGGCTGTACACCCAAGAAGATGGAAATAGTTGGTGATCGTCCAGACGTACTTGGAGATCGATGGATATGCGAGGTACTAGGTGCCTCCGGTTTCGTTCAGACCCAGAACGGACTTGTAAATGGACTGTGTGTCTGACATTGGATTTTAGTCCGTGTGATTGATCTCTATTAAATATATATCTGTTTGGCGGCGGAGAATTTATTCTTTTGCTTAACGCCCTTCTCTGAGACGTACGAGCTCAGGGGTTATATATTGATGGATATCAATCGCATGGAGTGAATTGCCTGTGTGGCATGCTTAAGTGGCAAATGATCAAGGCTTCTGTTGAAAAGCAAAGTCTTGTGGTTGATGATCGAAGCACGGCCTTTGTGTCGTAGCTTTGTGTAACGTTGATTCGCGAGTATCACACCCGGTATGAATCAAAAACGGGAGACGGACCTCAGGGAGGGCCTACGTTTCCTCCTAGCTAAAAGTGGCGTCAGTGGTTTTACACGCCCTGACGAGTTTGACTTATGTGGTTGTTGCTGTTGCGAGGCGCCTCGGATTAATCGGTCGTTCTCGAACCGATGGAGTCATTTAGTTGGCTCGCTTACGCCCCCAAAGGGCGGCGAAACGTAGTGCTCAGGTATAATAATCCACATCGGTGGACCGGCCCTGACGCTCCAAGGCTTGCCTGCGCGCTTGCCTGAGACCCAGGCTAGGCAGTCTCGAATCATTGAGGATCTTGCCCCTAGCCTCGGTTCATACCATAAATGATAACCCAACTTCCAATACGACGTCTTGCGGTTTTGATTGTAAACTTATATATGGCGACATAGTGTTATGGGCCATTCATGCCGCCTATGATTGATACTTATGATTTGAAGTTGTTTTATCCACTATGCACTTATTATAGTATCAAATGATTTGTTTTAAACGTATCAAGCATTCTTTGGCTGTTATAAGGGAAAACCCTATCCCCCGGCTTGCGTTGCATTGTGTGATAGGACCTGGGTCTTATAACAGCTTCATTTTTCTTTATTTAGCATTGCGCTGTTTGTTTTATGCACTGGTATTCTTGGGAGGAAACCCGTTCTGTATTATACGGCGTGGTCCCTTGATTTACCTAAGCTTTAAAATAAAGATTAATAACTGTTTTAGTTCTCAAACCAGTCCTATGACTGACCTGGAGTTTATTGTTTTAACCTAAACTCTGGGTGCCCTTATTTTGACACGGGAAGCTAATAGTTTTGGTTTTGCAGATTTATATTCACAGGATCCTGGTTTACAGCTGGAACGATATCCGAAAAGCTTTGTATCCGTATATCTCTTCTAGTTGTGTATTTTATTATTTTCCGCTGCGTTGTATTTAAATGTAATTTAAATCTCTGATATTTCTGTGTAATATTTATTCATTTATACTCTGTATATTCTTGTAATCTGATGCATTGTCGTAATATACAGTGAAATGTTCTTCTGTTTGCGTTCTGTTGTGGTTTGTTCTCGAACTATCCATCGCTTTCCTTTACGGGGAAGTTACGGGTTTTCACATCAAATCTGAAGAAAAACAGCGCCACGGCCGCCTTATGGCCCAAAACGTCGTTTTGAATAAAATGGCTATTTTAAAATAAATAAAAATAGCGATAAATAGTTATAAAATATCATAAGCGATATGGAATGGAAATAAACTGAATTTGCTTGATTTATGTGGCTTTTGATGGTTGAATGTGTTTGGTGTGAAAATTACATTAAAGAACACAATTGGTGTTGTCGAATAATTTAACCATCGAAATAAATTGATTTGAAATTCTAAATATACGTGAATTATTTGAGAAGGCCGAGTTAATTCTCATTTCAAATAATTGACCGACGATTGAAAGTCGAAGATAAAGACGATGGTCGAAGACCGGAGATCTTCACCTCGTTTGGATGGTAACCGAGGTCCTGATTGGGAGGCATCCCGAAATATGGATAATGAGTGGTGATCGTCCAGACGTACGTGGTGATCGAAGGGTTTGCGAGGTATTTAGTGCCTCCGGTTTCGTTCAGACCCAGAACGGACTGTGTGTCTGACATTGGAGTTTATTCTGTGTTGATTGATTTCTATTAAATATACATCTGTTTGGCGGCGGAGAATTTATTCTTTTGCTTAACGCCCTTCTCTGAGACGCACGAGCTCAGAGGTTGTATATCGATGGACATCAGTCGCATGGCATGAATTGCCTGTGTGGCATGCTAAGATGCAGTGATCAGGACTTCTGTTGAAAAGCAAAGTCTTGTGGTGATGATCAAAGCACCGCCTGTGTGGCGTAGCTTTGTGTATAACGTGAATTCGCGAGCCTCACACCTCGGTATGAACCTAAAACGGGAGAGGACCTCAGGGAGGGCATGCGTTTCTTTCTAGCTAGGGTGGTGTCAGTGACCTACCAGCCCTAACATTTATATACTTTTCACCTATGTGGTTGTTGCTGTTGCGAGGCGCCTCGGTTTGATCGGACGATCCGGGTCCGATGGAGTCATTCGTTAGCTCATTTACGCCCCAAAGGGCGGGGAAACGTATTGTTCAGGCACTATAATCCACATCGGTGGACCGGCCCTGACGATCCGAGGGGCAGTTGCGGCTGTTCCGGTGGCTCGGGCTAGAGAGTCACGAATTCGGTAAGGACTATCTTTTGCCTTGGTTCATGACGGAAATTCAATTTCCAAATACGTGACGATGCGATTTTGATTGTATACCTATATATGGCGACATAGTGGTATGGGGCATTAATGCCGTCTATGATTGATAGTTATGATTTGAAATTGTTTTCAAAACATCTAAACACTAGTAATAATATCAAATGTCTTTGTTTTATTCGTATCAAGCATATCTTGGCCGTTATAAGGTAAAAACTCTATCCTCCGGTTTGCGTTGCATTGTGTGATGGGAACTGAGTCTTATAACGGCTTCATTTTTATAAAAACATAGCGATGTTTAAAAGAAAGATTTGCTTTAAAGCACTAGCAATCCAATGGAGTAAACCCGTTCCACGAAAGTGGCGTGGTCCTGTGATTAGCCAATTATATATGTGTTGAGTGGAATTCTCATACCAGTCCCATGACTGACTCGTAGTTTGTTTCACTTTCAAACTCGGGTGCCCCTTTTTCTACACGGGCAGCCTTGTATTCAGGTTTAGCTGGTTCTTTCTGGATAGCTGGAGCTGAAGATGGATTCTATCATTTATTTCTTTTTATGCTGTTCAGCTCCCATTGTACATATTTTGTTTATTTCCGCTGTAGACATTTATGTATAGCTGAACTGTATTTGTACTAAGTAAGATCCTGTATACTGTGTAACTCTGATGATACTTTTATCCAGTATATTTTATTGTTCATTATCAGGTGTATTTATTTAATTCTGTTCTGCTATTATCTGTTTCTGTGTTATATTCCAAAGATAGCCCTTGTTTCCGTGAGAACGGGAAATCGGGTCGTCTCACCCGCCCCGCACCAACCGACATTTACTCCAAAAGTGCGTTGTACCTATGTCCAGTTAGCACGGAACGGTCGTCAAAAGAAAAGAAAGAAGACGAAGAATCAACAAAGAACCTGTAATATGTCTCACAGCGCATGGAATAAAATACAATCATAATATATACTTGACACAAACAGGCGAGACAGTGCATAAGCTGAAAACAACTATCATAGAAGCCAAAAATCCAAATACAGCTTATGTTCGACATCATTTAATTATTACAACTTTTCAAACTGTCTCTAAAAGAAAAAGCAAGATAAGGGAGGTACACTACTAATGCACAAGTAGTGACCACCAACGACACAGGAAGAATATCTATATATATCATACGTGGAAGCCTCCTGCTCGCCTCCAGATCATCTACTCGTGCATCACCAGATAACCTGTCTCTAGTCTGCTCGTGTGAGCACCCAGAGTAATAAGAAGAGACATAAAACTCTGGGTCAGACAAAAGTCTGGTGTGAGCGATAAGCAACAAAACAGAACAATAATAGTTATAATCCAATCATACCTGAACCTGGACCTGCAACCAAAGAGTTAGCACTACATACTGTACAATACTCTAAGGTGCCACTAACATATGGTGTAAGAAATATAGGGGTGGGGGTGTGCATGTCATAGTGATGTCAAACAATCAATCATAGCAACCATCCTCACATCTGTCACTCAGTGCGTAAAGCATACGATATCCACTAGCTTGGTCACCTAATCCTTTGGGCCATGACGGAATCCAATCCCGTACAACTATCACTACAAGCCCATTATCCATCTCTCAGTGGTGAACCAAAGTTATGAATACCGACAACCCCTTTGCACACGTACCGCAGCAAAGCCCCATCATGAAGTGAACTCATTGGTTCCCATCTGGATCCTGAGCTCTAACTTCCATTTGGACTACCTTTGCATCTCGGGTTTTGATCAGCATCTCCTCCGGATCGGTCTTCCTTTCTTCACTTCACGTTGCTTCAGGTCGTGGTTTTCCTCCAGGTTCGGATCGTGCTTCTCCTCCATCGGTTCGCGGATCGCACAACTCTAGTTCGGATCGTGTTACTCCACCCATGTTGGATCGGTCCGTGACTCCAGCTCCTGGTCGTACGTGGTGACGCTCCCGGATCGGGTCGTGGGTCTCCCCTGGTCCACGTCTCGTGATACTTGAAGTGGCTCGTGCGTCGGCCTCTGGTCCGTGGCCTTCGTAGTGGAGCAGATCGTGGGGTATGGTCGACTCGTGGAGATGGCATGCGATCGGGTCGGGTCGGAGAAGAGGGGGCGGATCGTGGTACCTGTGGCGATCCGATCCGGTTCTGCGCGATTTCCTGCACTCTTCCAGTGACTGTTTATGCCATTCGACGGCGTTTTTGACCAATCTAACTATTCTAATCAATTGCAAAGCAAACCATACAATTATAGCAACATGTAGAAGTGACCTCAAACACCAAAACAACAATATGATGGGTCAAAATGGATCAAACATAGCCAAAATCCCATATTTCCCCTTAAGCATGTTTAAGAACAACTAAGAATAGGATTAAGAAAACTTAACCAAATTAATCCAAAATTCCAATAGAGGTCTAAAACAATATTTCAGAATTTCTGAATATTTTTCCAGATTTTTAACATGCATAAATTCGCTAATTTCCACTAATCACCCCTTAATCCCCCAAATTCCGGGATTTGCAAAATTAGTCGAAATTAACCCAAATTCATATCAGAGACATAAAATGATGTTTTAGAATTTTAGGAATTTTTCTAGATTTTTCTGAGCCATAATTTCGCTAATTACCATAATTAGCCGTAATTAGTGAAAAACAATGCAAACCACTCACCTTTGCCACAAAGTAAACAATAGATCTGAAATGATTCTCTATTTGGGTCGAATTCTAATGTGTTCCAGCAGCTCCAATCTTGATTTGGTGAAGATCTCCCTTGATTTGATGTTGCTAATCCTAATCTTCAACTTGTAGGTGATTTGGAGGTGTTTTGGAGGTTGGAGGCCATTTTTAGGGTTTCTTAGAGGTAAGTGGAGGCTAGAAAACTGAAATGAAATGAAACCCTAACTCATTTCAGCCTCCCCATAACCCTAATCCCGAAATGGGTTATGGGTCCATTCACTAATCACCCTATTTGGCCCGGTTAAGCAGTTTTTCACCTTCCAAACCTTATTTCAGCCATATCTCCCAAACGGTAAGTCCGTTTTTCGCATGTGACCACTCTACGGAAAGGTAAACCATCAAACAAATCTAATGGAAGTGGTTTTAGGTCAAAATTCCTTTCCAATCAAAAGTTATGGCCGAAACAAAATCAGCTAGGGGCAAAACGGTCATTTAAAAATCGGCAAAAATCATGAATATGGGAAATGACCATATTAGTCGTCTCCCAAAGTTACATGACCATACGACTTCGTATGTGAAAGAAATAAATACTCTACGATCCTCCGATGCGTAGAATGTGGGTTGCTACATTCTCCCCCCTTAAGAAATTTCGTCCCCGGAATTCCTTAACCGAAACATACAAAGAATTCCGCATGCCTATCAATCAGTTTCAAACAATATAACATACAAAACAACACAACAAGCCTATCCTAGCATGTAGTTTACTAACAAGGGAAGAACTATCACTACCAAAACCTTAACAGGCAAAGAGTTCTGAATACTTCTTCCTAATGTTCTCCTCTGTTTCCCAAGTACAGCCTTCCTCATCACCACCCCACTGAACTTTGACTAGTTTCACCACCTTCCTTCGAAGCTGCTTCGTATCGTTTCCAACAATACCCAAAGGCTTGCGGGTCTCCACTGCCTCAGGTTCAACCTCGATATCATCCAACTGATCTGGTGAAACAGCCAAACTAGGGTCGTGCACAAACTTCCTTAACTGGGAAACAAGAAATACGCTGTGAACTCCCGCCATCTTGTCTGGTAACTCAACTTTATATGCAAACTCAACCAAATGCAAATGGTCATCCCATGACCTTCCATGATCCAATATACAAATCCTCAAAAGATCCTCTAATACACGATTCACCCAAATACCACCACAACCTGATCTAATACTTGGTAAACCATCAATGAAATCCATTGAAACTTGTTTCCAATGGTTGTGACAAACCATTAAGCTTCCTTTGCTCAGCTTTAACTAACTGGCAATTCATGCATTTGGAGATAAACTTCCCAATGTCTCTCTCCATCACTCAATCCTTTTATATTGGGTACAACCAGCCTTTCATTCTTTTGAAGCCATTCTTCTCGATCAAGTCCTTCTTTAAACAATCTCTCGCCATCGATATCCATCTCTACCCTAGAGATGGTTTCCAATAGATTAGGATCGTCCTTCTAACTGGAACCAATCCACTCAATCAAAATCGATCTAATCGTCAAGCTTACTAGCATTTCTGAATCTAATTCACTCTTAGTCTGAAATCATATCCCACGATATACTCTAGTTGCTTCTATCCTAGAAACATAACCCCTAAACTGGCATGTGTCCTACTCAACGCAACTATTACCGCACCCAAATCCTTTACTATGATCACTCTGCCCCATGGAGTCATGGTGACTCCACTGCACTGATCCATAGCCACTAGTCCTTTGCTATGTCCACTCTGCCCCCATGAAGTCATAACAACTCCACTGCACTAGCTCATAGCCTTACTAATCCTTTACTATGTCCACTTTTCCCCTCGAGTCATGACGACTCTACTGCACTAGCTCATAGTCCTACTACAATCACTTTGTTCCCCATCGCTGGAACCCTACAGGTGATAGTCTACTCAAGGGAAGAAAAATAGGAACAACATAGCAACCATAACATCCATCAAGCAAGTCCTACCTATCACCTGCTAAATTCATAAACACATCGACACCAACATGACTGGTCTAACCAATACCAATATGTCGATTCTAGTATGTCTGGTCCAACCAACATCAATAACTAATGGAAGCCCAGCCTCCATACATACACAGATGCCTACTTGACTGGTCCAACCAATCCTAGGCCAATGGAAGCCCCGCCTCCCTACGGACTACCGTAAGTCCAACGTACGTTTATCCTCCAAGGATAACTAGATCGCGTCCAACGGATCCAAGGTAACGGGCGTCCCTAAATACCCCTGCTTTTAGTCCGCCTAAAATACTTGAGTCCAACCCAAGTCTATCCATTTTCTTGCTGCACTCTTGAGTCCAACTCGAGCCGAATCAAATTCCTTGCAGCCTTCTCGAGTCCAGCTCGAGTCAATCTATAACTCAGACCCAGTCTTGAGTATCCATTAGCGACAAACTCTAGCCCAACGTGAGTCGTCTCCCTATTCGTTGCATCTCCAAGATCAACGAACACCCATTTTCCTTTACGAGTTCAAGTCCAACTTGAATCACCCCAATCTTCATTGTATCTTCCATGATCAACGAACACATCCTATTCCTTCAAAGTTCTACTATCCAAAAGAGAACATCAACATAGGGTCCTAAACCATCCATTACTTTGCATCTTTCTCAAGTCCCAGTCGAGCCATCTCATAACCCTATCGAGTCTAACTCTGGGCAGTTTTTACCATTGAGTAGTTTTATCATGTTCTGTCTGCCCATCACTCCTCGAGTAAACCAAGATATCATCCAATGAAAAATCACAACAACTATTAACCCCTCACGCAAACCATCCTAGTCGAAATCGACATTCCCCAAGCACAAGCCCCAAAGGTCTAAACCAATATCAGACAAGCACCCAAGGAACATCTCCTCCGAGTTCGGACAACCCACGTGAGGTGATACTAACAAAACAACTAAGCACTGGAGCACTCATTTGCCTCCCAGAGACAACTAGAACTTATTACAACGATAACCTCTTAGCTTCCTTAACTCCAGTTACTATCGCCATCACTAGGTAGGTACCTAATACCACCCTATTCCTTTGGAGTAGATCGACTCCCCAAAATAATGCTAAACCCAGTAAAGCCCAAAACAAAGCAATCACAACAAACATACATCCATGACTCGATAAGACCACATTACAACAAATCATGCCAAAACTAGTCGAACCACCAATCGGGTTCATCACAACTAGAGGTCTATCGACTATCTCGGGTTTGTCAAACAATACCCAAACAGAAACATCTTAAATAGAAAGCATACCTTTTATAACGACACCCTTTCCCTTCTGCGCCGCACTTGGAGCATTCGACGAAGAAGGAACAGCGTTGATAGCATATGCTTTCACAATCTGCTTCTCCCTAGGAGGTTGTAGGCAATCATCCTTCTGATGTCCCGCCTGGCCGCAGTTAAAGCACTTCCTTTCTCCAGGCTTTTCTCGACAATCTCTGCATAGGGGACCTTCTTGCCACAACTAAAGCATTCGCTATCTTTCTTATTTTTCTTATTCTGACCATCCTTGGTCGGGTTCTGCTTCCTCTTGTTCTGAGAATTCTTCTTGCCTTCACTGCCTGCTTGCGGCTTTGGCTCCTCTGTAGATGCAATAGCAACTTCGGTCTTCGACTTAGGGAAAAGGCTCTCTGACCTTAGTTCCTTTCCTACAATAGATTCGAATGTCTCATCGATATGGTTTATAAGTCTTCCCCCAAGTACCCATCCAAGCCAGTTATGAACTTCTCGTTCTTCTTTTCGACTGTATCGATAAGGGACCATCCATATTTCGATAAAGTATCAAATTCTGCGATGTACTCCGAGACTGCCCTACCATTCTGCTTAAGCTCCAAGAACTTCCTGAACAATTCTGATTTATGAGAAGCTGGAATAAACTTATCACAAAAGCGAGTCTTAAACTGATTCCAAGTAACTTGATCCTCTGGAGTAGCTGTCTTAATAGCATTCCACCAATTCATCGCTCACCCTTGCAGCTGACGAGACGCTGGCCTTCTCTTCACCGCATCCTCGATATCCAATTCCTCGAAGATACGATCACAGCTATCCAACCAATCCTGAACATCTATGGCTGACTCCGTTCCGTGGAACGACTTCCCACTAAGACTAGTATAATCCTTATTCAGCTTGGCGAAATCGGCCCTAGGCGCCTACACTATTGGACCACCACCATTACCATTATTGGGAGCTGCCCTCTGGACATCCCTAAGCATCTCTCTCATGAGGTCAATGAACAAAGTCCTCATGTCAGGAGCATTCCCATTATTGGCTCCTTTACCAGCACCTCTCAAATTTCGGCACATCGTCAAATCTGTAGAGAGAAAACGATTAACCATCTCCATAGTGGTGCCAGTGCAGTACGACTTCATCCTTAGCTATACTAATAATATGTATAGATATAGCTTTTGAAAACCAAAATAATCACAAATATGCGCTCTCATATACGTACTATCTCTCCCTGGTGTCTTTCCTTAGGTTAACTACGCAACCTAGAGCTCTGATACCAAATGCGACGGCCCGCCCCGCACCAACCGACATTTACTCTAAAAGTGCGCTGTACACATGTCCAGTTAGCATGGAACGATCGTCAGAAGAAAAGAAAGAAGACGAAGAATCAACAAAGAACCTGTAATATGTCTCACAGCGCATGGAATAAAATATAATCAGAATATATACTTGACACAAACAGGCGAGACAGTGCATAAGCTGAAAACAACTATCATAGCAGCCGAAAATCCAAATACAGCTTATGTTCCACATCATTTAATTATTACAACTTTTCAAACTGTCTCTAAAAGCAAAAGCAAGAGCAAGATAAGGGAGGTACACTACTAATGCCCAAGTAGTGACCACCAACGACACAGGGAGAATATCTATATATATCATACGTGGAAGCCTCCTGCTCGCCTTCAGATCATCTACTCGTGCATCACCAGATAACCTGTCTCTAGTCTGCTCGTGTGAGCACCCAGAGTAATAAGAAGAGACATAAAACTCTGGGTCAGACAAAAGTCTGGTGTGAGCGATAAGCAACAAAACAGAACAATAATAGTTATAATCCAATCATACCTGAACCTGGACCTGCAACCAAAGAGTTAGCACTACATACTGTACAATACTCTAAGGTGCCACTAACATATGGTGTAAGAAATACAGGGGTGGGGGTGTGCATGTCATAGTGATGTCAAAAAATCAATCATAGCAACCATCCTCACATCTGTCACTCAGTGCGTAAAGCATACGATATCCACTAGCTTGGTCACCTAATCCTTTGGGCCATGACGGAATCCAATCCCGTACAACTATCACTACAAGCCCACTATCCATCTCTCAGTGGTGAACCAAAGTTATGAATACCGACAACCCCTTTGCACACGTACCGCAGCAAAGCCCCATCATGAAGTGAACTCATTGGTTCCCATCTGGATCCTGAGCTCTAACTTCCATTTGGACTACCTTTGCATCTCGGGTTTTGATCAGCATCTCCTCCGGATCGGTCTTCCTTTCTTCACTTCACGTTGCTTCAGGTCGTGGTTTTCCTCCAGGTTCGGATCGTGCTTCTCCTCCATCGGTTCGCGGATCGCACAACTCTAGTTCGGATCGTGTTACTCCACCCATGTTGGATCGGTCCGTGACTCCAGCTCCTGGTCGTACGTGGTGACGCTCCCGGATCGGGTCGTGGGTCTCCCCTGGTCCACGTCTCGTGATACTTGAAGTGGCTCGTGCGTCGGCCTCTGGTCCGTGGCCTTCGTAGTGGAGCAGATCATGGGGTATGGTTGACTCGTGGAGATGGCATGCGATCGGGTCGGGTCGGAGAAGAGGGGGCGGATCGTGGTACCTGTGGCGATCCGATCCGGTTCTGCGCGATTTCCTGCACTCTTCCAGCGACTGTTTTATGCCATTCGATGGAGTTTTTGACCAATATAATTATTCTAATCAATTGCAAAGCAAACCATACAATCATAGCAACATGTAGAAGTGACCTCAAACACCAAAACAACAATATGATGGGTCAAAATGGATCAAACATAGCCAAAATCCCATATTTTCCCTTAAGCATGTTTAAGAACAACTAAGCATAGGATTAACAAAACTTAACCAAATTAACCCAAAATTCCAACAGAGGTCTAAAACAATATTTCTGAATTTCTGAATATTTTTCCAGATTTTTAACATGCATAAATTCGCTAATTTCCACTAATCACCCCCTTAATCCCCCAAATTCCGGGATTTGCAAAATTAGTTGAAATTAACCCAAATTCATATCAAAGGTATAAAATGATGTTTTAGAATTTTAAGAATTTTTCTAGATTTTTCTGAGCCATAATTTCGCTAATCTTCGCTAATTACCATAATTAGTCGTAATTAGTGAAAAACAATGCAAATCACTCACCTTTGCCACAAAGTAAACAATGGATCTGAAATGATTCTCTATTTGGATCGAATTCTAATGTGTTCCAGCAGCTCTAATCTTGATTTGGTGAAGATCTCCCTTGATTTGATGTTGCTAATCCCAATCTTCAAGTTGTAGGTGATTTGGAGGTGTTTTGGAGGTTGGAGGCCATTTTTAGGGTTTCTTAGAGGTAAGTGGAGGCTAGAAAACTGAAATGAAATGAAACTCTAACTCATTTCAGCCTCTCCATAACCCTAATCCCGAAATGGGTTTTGGGCCCATTCACTAATCACCCTATTTGGCCCGGTTAAGCAGTTTTTCACCTTCCAAACCTTATTTCAACCATATCTCCCAAACGGTAAGTCCGTTTTTCGCATGTGACCACTTTACGGAAAGGTAAACCATCAAACGAATCTAATGGAAGTGTTTTAGTTCAAAATTCCTTTCCAATCAAAAGTTATGGCCGAAACAAGATCAGCTAGGGGCAAAACGGTCATTTAAAAATCGGCAAAAATCATGAACATGGGAAATGACCATAGTAGTCGTCTCCCAAAGTTACATTACCATACGACTTCATATGTGAAATACATAAATACTCTACGATCCTCCGATGCGTAGAATGCGGGTTATTACAGCAGATGTCTTTGAGGGGGTTAGGGGCTTACCTCCAAAACGCGAGATAGATTTCCATATATATTTGGTGGACAATGTAAAGCCAGTTGCATTGCTGGTGCGCCACATGACTCCTAAAGAAAGGAGGGAACTTAGTAAAAAAGTGAAAGAGTTGCTTGAGAAAGGGTTCATAAGAAGAAGTATCTCTGAGTGGGGTGCTCCAGTTGTTTTTGCCATGAAGGGAAATGGTTCGCTTAGATTGTGTGTGGATTATAGGGAGTTGAATAAGCTCATGAAGAAGAATAGACACCCATTGTCGAGGATAGATGATTTGTTCGATCAGTTGGTTAGTGCTTCAGTTTTCTCGTAGTTGGACTTAGCTACAAGATTTCATCAGTTGATGGTAGCTGAGGACAGTATAGATAAGACTGCCTTTAGAACTCCCAATGGTTTCTTTGAAGGGCTTGTCATGCCTTTTGGTTTGACGAATGCACTCGCATATTTCATAGATTTGATGAGTAGGGTGTTTAGGGAGTTTCTAAACAAGTTCGTGGTGGTCTTTGTGGGTGATATTTTGATATTTTCTTGAAGCGAGGAAGAGCATGCCCTACATCTTAGGGAAGTTTTAGAGACCCTTCGAGCACATTAACTCAAAGCTAAGTTCTCCAAATGTCATTTTTGGAGGAAGGAAGTGAGGTTCTTAGGACACGTAGTCTCTAAGGAAGGGATAGCTGTGGATCCCGCGAAGGTGGTAGCAATCCAAAATTGGAAGATTCCTAAGAATGCAATAGAAGTAAGAAGTTTTCTTGGTTTGGCGGGCTATTACAAAAAGTTCATCAAGGACTTTTCCAAGATATCAGCCCCACTTACACGATTGATGAAAAAGAATTTGACCTTTTTTTGGGATGCTGACTGTGACGATGCTTTCCAACGATTGAAGAGGGCATTGACGACAGCTACAGCTTTAGTTTTGCTGGATGGGAGTAAACCGTTCACAGTGTATACCGACGCTTGCGAGATAGGGCTTGGCGCAGTTTTGATGCAAGAGGGAAGTGTGATATGCTATGGTGGAAGGCAAAAGGCCCATGAGAAAAATTACCCTACCCATGACTTAGAATTGGCTCCCATAGTTTTTGCCCTTAAGTCTTGACGCCATTACTTGCTTGGTGAGAGGTTTGAGTTGTATACAGACCATAAGTCACTAAAGTACTTGTTCTCCTAAAAATATTTAAACTTAAGGCAACAGAGGTGGATGGAGTTCTTAGCATCCTACGATTTTGAGATTGCATATACCCCTGGCAAGGGTAATGTTGTACCTGACGCCTTGAGTAGAAAGAAGTTGACTTTGACTCCTTCTTTTGTCGAGCGACAGAGTTTAGAGTATATCTCTACCTTTGACTTTAGACCCTCTATCGATTATATACCCGGTTTGTTGTCATCGTTAGAGGTGCGACCTACGCTTTTGGGACAGATAGGTGCGGCACAGCGAGATGACCCACAGTTGATAGAGATAGTAGACAAGCTCGTAAGAAGGGAGTCTTCAAGCCATCTTAGTAGGTATACTATCGATGACAAAGGTTGGTTACGTAGAGATGGGAGACTTTGCGTATCACGAGACAAGGGTTTGAGGAGGACAATCCTTGAAGAAGCACATTGTTCTAAGCTGACCATACATCCCGGTGGAGACAAGATATATAGGGATATGAAGCGATTTTTCTTTTGGGCCGGAATGAATAAGGATGTGGCTGAGTTCAATTCTAGATGCTCAGTGTGCCAGCAAGTCAAGGCTGAGCAAATGAAGCGTGGTGGTTTGCTTCACCCTTTAGAGGTCCCACAGTGGAAATGAGAAAGTGTTTCCATGAATATCATCGACGGGTTGCCGAGGTCAAGGGTAATATGGGGATTTGGGTAGTAGTAGATAGACTTACCAAGTGCGCCCATTTCATTCCCATTAAGAGTAGAAGAACAGCAACATCGTTAGCATCTGTTTATTTCCGAGAGATAGTTTGTCTACACGGAATACCTTATAGTATTATGAGCGATCGAGATCCCATTTTCGCTAGTGGGTTTTGGAAGAGCTTGCAAAAGGCGATAGGAACATAATTGTGTTTGAGTACCATTTATCACCCTCAGATGGACGGCCAAACCGAAAGAGTGAATCGGATTCTAGAAGATCTTTTGAGGTTATGCATCTTGGACTTTGGAGGGACATAGGAGGAACATCTTCCATTAGTAGAGTTCGCCTACAACAACAGCTATCAGACTAGTATCAGCATGGAACCTTTTGAAGATCTATATGGATGACCTTGCCGATCACCAACTTGTTAGTGGGAATCTACGGATAAGATTTTGCTTGGGCACGAGATGATTAGGGTAACTTCGGAGAAGATAGACTTGATTCGAAGACACATGAAGACGGAACAAGACCGGCAAAAGTCATATGCTGATAAGAGAAGGACCGATCTTGAGTTCAGTGTTGGAGACATGGTCTTTATTAAAGTATCACCATTGAGGAATGTAGTTCGTTTTGGGTCTGTAGGGAAATTGGCACCTAGGTTCGTAGGGCCGTTCCCGATTATAGAGCGAATTAGACAGATGGCCTATAAAGTGAAGTTGCCCGAGAAGCTCAGTGGTGTTCATGACGTATTTCATGTGTCGCATTTGTGGAAGTGTTTACATGATACTGCGGAAGTAGTAGAGCCGAGCATGCTTAGAGAACTGGAAGTAGAGCAAGATGCCACAATTAGACGAGCTCCTACATGCATCCTTGGATCGGAGGTCAAGAAATTACGCAACCAAGTGATCAAGTTGGTTAAATTCCAGTGGGGAGATGATCAAGGAAACACGACTTGGGAGACTGAAGACAAGATACGTGCGTCGTACCCTTTCCTTTTGAGGGTATGTTCTTAACTTCTCCTTTTTCTACCGTTTTGTTTATACTTGTTCTATCGTATAGTGTATCCTCTCGATTATATCTTCGATCTTTAGGTAGAAAATCCTATGGTTCTAAACATGTGTTTGAGACATGTTATGTTTGGTGGATACAAGTGGATGTAAGTGTTTGCTAGTGGTTGCTCGTGGATGCATTTACACACACGTTAGGCACTAGATCGACTCAATCACCTTCATATTGCATATGAATGAGTGTGCATATTTAAATAAATGGATGTATATTGAATGTGTTATCATATGGATGCTGCATTTGAATGAATGGTTGTGCACTCATATAGAAATGATATGTATCATTAGGATTCTTTTGTATACATAATGGACACATGGCACTATCATGTTTTGCATTAAGGAGGTCAACTGAATCTATAGACCGCCTGATCTTTGCATTAGGTAAGGAACATATACACACTTTTGCATATGTTCATATAGCATTAGAGATCTTTTAAGGACAACGAATGCTTGTGGATGATGGATGAGTAGATGGATGATTGGATGGTAGGATACATTCTTCTTAACTTGAAGATTTCGGGGACGAAATCCTTTAAGGAGGGGAGAATGTAACACCCCGTAATTTTAAAACATGACATAAGAGATAATTAAAGAATAATTAATTTCTAGAGAATAATTAGGTGAAACAGTTATGCCATTGCGTTCGTCTTGAAATTCTGCTTGAGATAGAGTCCAAGTTGCGTAAAATGGATACCGTATGAAGAAGTTATGGACGATAGAAGTTGAGCAGAAAAAGCAGAAAACAGGCTGGGATAACTGGCGCACTTGTGAAGTGCGCTAGAACAAAAATGAACTGGCGCACTTGGGAAGTACGCCCATGCCAATGCAAAACCTGCACAAAATTCTGGAGAGTTTTCTGATGACGTGACCTTCGGGGATTGGCTGGATGACATGTCTTTTGAGCTATGTGGTTCTGATGATCTCTAATCTAATCTAACGGCCCTAATTCACCTAATACATCTATAAAAACACACCTAGACCTAACCCTAATTTCATTACACTAATCCATGGCACCTCCATGCTGCCCTAATCTAAATTAAAACTAGCCTCTCTTCTCTTCTCCAAAGCAAATCAGAATTAGAGCATTCAAATTGGAAGATAAGAATCAAATTCTACAACAATGGTTTAGCTAATCAAATTCAGAAATCAGATTCAGATCTATTCTCTCTTCTTAATCCTATAGCTGTGAGTCTATGTTACTTTCATATATAATTAATTAAAAAGTTATTGTGATAGGATTGTAAATTGGATTTTGTGAACATGCTTGTAAGATGAATCATATCAAGTTTGTAAATTCTTATCTTTCAAATTCATGTCCAAATCACTGCTATCATATGCCTAATTGAATCTATTTTATTGTTCTATGCTAGTTCATGTTTCATATATCTCTTTTATGCCAGTGTTGACGACATGATTCTTTTCCCTTCCTCTTTTTTTTATGAGATTAGGCTACTTCGAGCCTAACGTATTGTGTTGAGATTTGCGTACGAATAACATTTGGACGATGGGAAAAAGTTTGGGGAATTTTTTTAATAAAATGAGATTATTAGCATAAATCAATTTGGGCATAATTGTGTATAAATTATATACATGAGATTTGGCATAAGTTGGATTGGGCATAATTGGATATTATTTGTATACATGAGTTTTGGCAAGAATTGTTAATATCGATGAAAGCAAATTGATTTGGGCTTAATGTGGCATAACATATATACATAATATTATAGGCCTAATTTTGATTAAAATTATGAACATAATTTAGATTGGAAATTATGGGTAATTGGGATATAATTTAATCCAAGATTAAAAATTGGGACTTGAATCAAGAAAGTGATAATGAACGCCTAAGACACGAGGTTAGATTCGAATTGCGGTATAAGACTGCCTAGAACCGCCTGGCACATCCAGCAACCACAATTTTGTAACATAATGTGAGAGGTCAAAGGCAGAAATTAAATACATAATAATGCAAAGACACGAGGTTAGATTCCGATTGCGGTATAAGACTGCTCGGAACCGCCCAGCATATCCAGCGAATGCAAAACGGCAATCTAATATGGGAGGTCTTACAGGATTACGGTTATAATGGATTAATGAACACTTAACCAAGATAAGACATGTAGTAAGACATGAGTGTTAAGTGGGTGACATGGGTGACATGTGAAGTATAATTAGAATCACTTAACCAAGATGAAACATGTGGTTAGACATGGGAATAAAGAGGGCTTAAGTGGGAATTCCTAGTAGGGACCAAACTTAGGAGGGAAGCTTGTGTCAAGTGTGGGGACCCTTTTCAACCAATAACCCATTTTGTATCTATGTGAGCTCGAACTAGGTCGAGGACGGGACACACTTACTGGGTTTGATTGTAAGAGGTCCATAATTGGCTAGCTGTGGCAACGCAAGTCCAACGGAGTCATGTGCGTGCGTGGCTCTAGGCTGGTAGGTAAGACGTTGTTGCATTGTGTACGTATAAGCCGTGCCTTTTAGTTGTATCGGGTTGCCACTTTAGGGAGTGATACACCCTACTATGGGACCAACACGGGAATCTACGAGTTAGGGAGCCGATCGAATGGGGAGGGTAGTGGGTACAACTAGAGGAGGTAGGAGCAGGCGGCACCTATGATAGCATCTTGGAGTACACGAAACTACCATTATTATTATTATTATAATTATGAGTAGTAAGAGGGATCATCTTTTAGTGTGAAACTAGTATTGGTGCGATGTAGGGATTATCTTATAGTGATTAGAAGCGCAATCAACGTTATATCTTGTTCTATCTCACTTACCTTGTTTACCTTGTCATATCTGCTTATGTTACAGTCATCTCTTATATCCAGTTTATGTTTTTATCTTGTTACTTTACTGATTATATTGTTAAAGTCACTAGACTCGCTGGACGTATGTCTGACCCCTTTTTGTTTTGCCTCTTTTCTTTCCTTCCCCCCTCGGTCCTCAGGTAGGATTAGTGAAGCTTGACTTGGATTTCTTTGTTCTTGAAGTGCTTGGAAGTGTTGAAAGTAATGCTCAACTTTATCTTTTTCTCATTATGGTTATTTGGAGAGGGATTATGATTTTACTTTTATGTACTCTGATAATAATTTTGTACAAGATGGATATTTGTGTACTTGACTCTAGTATGTTGTTTTGATGTAACCAAACATGTTTTGCCTTTCCGCTGCAATGAATAAATTTTGAATTTTCTTAAGTACCATTTTATATATCTGTCTTGTGATATGCTGTTCTTTACTCTTATAATACTCCATGAAAGTTAGTGCATTCCCTTAGTGAGTGACATTATTGGACATGGGGTGTTACATATAACCTCTGAGCTCGTGCGTCTCAGAGAAGGGTGTTAAGCAAGAAAATAAATTCTTTGCCACCAAACAGATATATATTAAATAGAAATCAATCAGCATAGAATAAAATCCAATGTCAGACATGCATCCATTTACAAGTCCGTTCTGGGTCTGAACGAAACCGGAGACACCTTATTCGTCGTCCCATATGTCCAATACGGAAAAGAGGCTCTCACATATCCGTACAATCAACAAGTACGTCTGGATAACTACCACTGTAACCCTTTCAAGGCTGCAACTCCAATCAAAGGCATCAGTAGTCATCCATTCGATGCGAAGATCGTCGGTCTTCAATCACCGTCTTCAAATCTTCAACTTCCAATCGTCGTATAATTATTTAAAATGAGAGCTAACTCGGACTTTTCAAATAATTCTTGAATATATATAATTTAAATCAATTCTTTTCATTCCATATCATTAATAATATTTTATAACGATTTATCGCTATTTTTATTTATTTGAAAATAGCCATTTTTAATTAAATGAAGCTTCAGGTCATTACATGGCCCTGGCGCTGTTTTCATCAAAATTTAATTTATACATTTCTCAAAATCTAACTGTTGGATCTTAGCAGATTTATATCGTTGGAAAGATCTTTCCAAAGCGAACCCAACGGTACCAGATTTGGGAAAACCTGACGGTCGGATCTCTCGATATAATCGTTCGAAGTTACAATTCCAAATCGCGAACTGCAGTTGCGTGATTCGTTTTATTTTAACTTATATTTATATATATAAAAATTAATTCATTCAATGATTTCGACACCAATTTCATTTCAACATTGATTTCTTCTATATATGAAATCATATATTCCACTAAAAATGAAATTTTTAATGTTAATACAATTTCTTCCAACATTGAATCTTTTATATGATTCATATATAACATAATAATGTAATTTGTTTTATCATTCAACTATTTCATTAAAAATGAAACCTTTTATTCATTTCTTTATTATATTAAAAATGTAATCTTTTTATTCTTTCTTTGATTACATTAAAAATGTAATTTTTTTTATTCTTTCTTTAATTAAAAAAAATGCAATTTTTTTATTCTTTCTTTGATTACATTAAAAATGTAATCTTTTTATTCTTTTCTTGATTACATTAAAATGTAAATTTTTTATTCTTTCTTTGATTACATTAAAAATAAATCTTTTTATTCTTTTTTTGATTACATTAATAATGTAATCTTTTTATTATTTTCTTTGATTACATTAAAAATGTAAATTTTCTTATGAAATCTTTTCTTACATTAAAAATGAGAAATTTCTTATGTAATCTTTAATTACATTAAAAATGTGAATTTCTTTATGTAAACACATTTTATATGACAATGGTCATTTTTAATGTTTCATTTAAAATAAAAATGTAAATTTCAAAGAAAACATATTTTATATAGCATTGGACATTTTTAAAGTTTTATTTACAATAAAAATGTAAGTTTCAAAGTAGACACATCTTTATATCAAAATGTTTATTTTTAATGTATCATTTACATTAAAAATGTAAAATCAAATGTAAATACATTTTATATCAAAATGTTTCTTTTTCTAATGTATCATTTACATTAAAAATGTAAAATCAAATGTAAATAAATTTTTATTTCAAAATGTTTATTTTTGTATCATTTACATTAAAAATGTAAAATCAAATGTAAATACATTTTTATTTCTAAATGTTTATTTTTAATGTATCATTTACATTATAAAATCAAATGTAAATACATTTTATATCAAAATGTTTCTATTTCTAATGTATCATTTACATTAAAAATGTAAATCAAATGTAAATACATTTTATATCAAAATGTTTCTTTTTCTAACGTATCATTTACATTAAAATTGTAAAATCAAATGTAAATACATTTTTATTTCAAAATGTTTATTTTTAATGTATCATTTACATTAAAAATGTAAAATAAATGTAAACACATTTTTATTTCTAATTGTTTATTTTTAATGTATCATTTACATTAAAAATGTAAATCAAATGTAAATACATTTTATATCAAAATGTTTCTTTTTCTAATGTATCATTTACATTAAAAATGTAAAATCAAATGTAAATACATTTTTATTTCAAAATGTTTTCTTTTTAATGTCTTCATTTACATAAACAAAATGATATTTGAATGTAAACATTTTTATATGACAATGATACTTTTTAATGTCTTCATTTACATTAAAAATGTAAATCTTAGTGGTTTCTTAAATACAATAAAATGTGAATTTTTATTGTTACCTTATTTTCAATTCAAACCAATGAATATATTTAATTATTTATTTACATCTAAAAAAAATTCAATGTAACACATTTTTATTTAACTAATGATCATTTTTAAAGTTTCATTTACATTAAACATGTAAATTTCAAAGAAAACCATTTTATATAGCAATGGACATTTTTATAGTTTTATTTACATTAAAAATGTAAATTTCAATGTAAATACATTTTTATATAAAAATATTTTATTTTAATGTTTCATATACATTAAAAATGTAAATTTTAAAGTGAATACATTTTTATACAACAAATGACCGCTTTTGACCTATGACAAAAATATGAATTTTATGTCGACCTATAATGATCATTTTCATATTCATATATGTATAATAATAATCTAATTTTCATATTATTCACACAATTTTATATAACAACATAAATATTTTAGAACACAAGAATATTTTAGAGAATTTCGGCAGTATAACGACAGGGTAATTAAAACCGGCACCATCCCTAGTATGGTTCCTCGCGCTACCATAGGCCTCGCGGCGTTTACAAGGGGTTTAATTTCCTAATACATATTTTCTAGGCAATCTATTGCCACAATATCAACCAGTTTCATTTCAACCACAATCAAACACTAAAAATCAACCAATTCTCCATCACAATACAATCAAGTCGTCCATGGTCTGTGGACGACGGGTGTCGGGAGTTTCTAAACTCCGTCTGCAACCTAATATAATTTTGTTTTTTTTAATTCGGATTTAGAAATCTCACATTGCTATTTTATTTCTTCCAAAATTTTAGAATGCTCCAAAAATTCTCCGGTCAGTTCTGAAATGTAGATCTTGTCGTTGTGATTCCAACGCTTCTGAATTCGTCCGATTTGGTTGCTCTTTGAACAAGTTAGGACCTTTTAAAGATCAATCATTTAATTTAAATCCTTAATATAATTAAATGATTATTAATTATTATTTACCCCTTTTTTAAAAAAAATGGTCGTGCCTCTTGTTCCTCATTACCATGTACAAGCACTCACGAAAGAACCCAAATCAACGTCCTTATTTCTCCTATCGCACGCCAAAATGCACCACCTGCCGACGATTGAACTCCACCACACCCTGCGCCTTGCCGCCGCCGTTCCACCCACTCAGTCCTGGCCGACTCGCAAGTGCCCCTGCCCAGAAAACTACCCCAACATTGGTGACTTTGGAGAGGAAAATCAGCCACTGTGGTTAATAATTTCCGATCTCCTCCGTTGATCAACTAGAGCTCGTGAAGGGTTTTAGTTTTTCCTTTATGAGTTTGGAGTTTGGAGGTATGGATTAGGAGAAAAACAAGGGAGAAGGAGGGAGCACGATGGCCATTATTCTCATGAAAGGCGGCGGCTTCTTTTCAAAAGGTCACTAGGATTTTCTAATATAATATTTATATATACATATTATATTTAATAATAATTAATTCTTAAAATAGTGGTTTAACACATCGAACTCCAAATCAAACCCAACGAGTGTTGAACCCAGCTAAATACCCCTATTTCGGACACAATGGGATATGTCCTGAAAGCCAATTCAATTGTTTTGATAAGTTTTTCTTTAGATTTAAATATAAAACATTTAATTATTTAATTTTGATCGTACATTTTAATTTACCGGGGCCACATACTGACTCCAAAGATTCCCGAAAAATAAATCTAGCTATTTTTTGACTATACGGTCCTAACAAAATTAATTTCATCGAATTTGGAGACCGTTTGAAAAAAGACCATTTTCTGGTCGATCGAAATTGACCGAAATTACCAAAACACATTTTCCTTTTCCACGCTCACATAATAATTTCAAAAATTATGAAAATTCGAATCTAGCAATAATTTGACATTCCGGATCCAAGCAGGGTAGTTTCGTCGAAAATGGAGGCCGTTTGCAAAATGGCTATTTATACGGGCTATATATTATATTAAATTCCATAGTGACTATTTTGAATATTCAACTGGCCATAACTTTTGATTCCCACTATTAAATTTCAAATTTTCAGATTCGTTGGAAAGATATTTTTAAACAGATTCTAATATTTTTGGTTTCACTAAAATCCGATTTATTTGGAATCTTGTACATTCAGTCAAAGTACAAAATCAAATTTTCAAACTACCGCGCTATTTCTATCTCCTTTTAAAATTAAAATAAATATATTCATTCTAGCTTCAATTTAAATAAATTTTTTAATTGTTATTATTTAAAATAAATTATTTTAACTATTCAAAATTTAATAAAATAGCAAAAATAAAAATTTTAAATTGGTTCTGATTTTCCGAGTTGTTACATTAACACATTTGTAAAACATTTTAGTTTTAATTACAACTCTAAATTTAAATAAATGGCACATACCAATATAAATGTCGGGCCAATTTAAGCATACCCACGAGCCATAGTGTTTTTCTTTCTTCCTCGTTAATAAAACGCCTCTTCCCAGCAAACCTTCCAAGATACTTTTCCGTACTTCACGCTGTGCTGCTCCTTACCTCGTCCCCTATATCACTTTCCGACCCCAGCGTTCGCCTTCTCTCTGCTCACTCTCTCTGACCATCGCCCCTTAGTTCCACTGGCAGCCCCCTTCCTTTCCCAGTTTCCGACCCTCCTCGTGAATTCTCGGTACAGGTGCGACATAAAATTTTGTCGAATTCCACCAAACCCTTGTCAAACACTGTCTCATCTCACCTCTATTACGACGCCATCACTCCAAGGCTTGACACCATCACTGCCTGTAGTCTTCCCCATTTCTTCATTCATGAGCCAACCTCACATTCGCCCTCAAGCCTCCAATTCTGCACGTCCGTTCATCAGGACTTGCGCTTCTTCCTCCATGGATACGCACTTCATCCATCCTCCTTTTTATCAAACATGATTCCTAGGCACTACATACGAATCCCTTTATACTACTACATGCAAACGTATTTTTTCCACTACTATGTGCCGCTGTTCAACATTCGACTAACAAAGTTGAGGAGCTCTGCAATTTTAAATACTGGGAAGAGGTTTCAGTTTTTATAAAGTGAGATGGGCGTCGTTTCAAACTCCTTTTGGATTGAAAACTGAGAAAGTGGCCTTTTTATTTATAGACGAACGAGGAGTTAGAGATAAGCACAATGTCGCTTCATGTTGTACCATCTAGGAGCATAGTATTGCTTTGTTGATTTGAACCAAACCCAGGGACAAGGACGAGATAGAATATGTTCATGCAGTTTTTTGTTCACCTGAAGAAAGATAGGATGGGGTAGGAAAACGAACAGGAAGGTAGCTGAAGCCAATATGGGTAGGCAAAGGACTCTCATTTTTGGGTAGGTCCGGGCGATTTCTCTTTTTGAAGGACTGAGTGCATTAAATTTTTAGGCTTATGCCTAAAATATAAGTCTGCATTCAGTATTTTAGTTTAAAAAAAACTAGGCATGTTGTGTGTGAGTTTTCATAGCAGGGTAGCTGCATGGATATTTCAATTCAAGTAGTTGTGCGTGATTCGACTTGTCTATGTGATGGTACAGATTTGAATTTTAGGGTATGTTATAGTTTTAGGTATATGCAGAAATATGTCTGCAGTGTTTAGTCTCTTAGGGTAGCCTAAATTTTACATGTGTGTGAGTCCTGTTCCTGTTAATTTTGACGAGATTGAATTGGGTCGATTGTCTTCCTTCCCTGTTAGGGAATATGGTAGCATGTGCATTAATTTTAACTTAGCAGTGAAGTATTATATTTATTTTATTTTAATATAGTTAAATTTTTTTCTCCTATTATTTAACGGTGTACATTAAGTATGTACACCATCACACACAAACCCCAAGCGCAACGAGAACAAACACACTGCCATGTCTTGATGTTCCGGTCCCATTGAAATTAATTTCATTGAAAATCGTCTTCGTTTGCACAACGGTATTATTTTAATTTCAATATATTATTGGTTCACTTTTAAATTGCACAAACAAATGAAACAACTCCTACTGGATATCTAGTATTGACTAGCTATACGTATTCCAATAAAATTTCTTTCATCGAAAACGGAAGTTATTTGAAAAACAGCTATTTCTAACGCTTATATAATATTGATATCATATTAATTTAATTCAAAAACATTAAATTAAATAATAATTATTATTATTATCGTATATATCTAAATAAAATAATATACGGCGTTAGATTCAGTCAGTATAGAATAATAACTCAACATAAATATTTTTGAGTTAAATGGTATTCAAATTTAAACGAAATCCTTTTATAAATTATTAAATAAACGTTATAGTTTATAATCGAAATCCATAGAGATTATTTTAAAGTTTGATTTGGTCATAACTTACAATATATAAGGTAAAATCTCGATTTTTCTCTCTCATAAGAAAGTAATAATCCAATAGATTCAAGCGTTTCTTGTTTCACAGAATTCCAACGTAAAACGGATTATATGTATTCAATTGAAGTTCAAAACTCAATATTACGAACTACCACGACGTTATGATTTCATTTATAAATTAAATATAAATTTAAACATTGAATCATCATTTAATAAACGATTTCAGTATAAAACTCCATTAATATTACTAATATAATATTTAAAATAGATTTAAATATCAAATTCAAATGGTCGAAAAATCCAGGTCGTTACATTATTTGTGGAATCGGAGAGTGTATTTGGGTTCATGATGAAGAGTCGCACATGCTTGAAATTTTTGGGTCAATTCGAAGAAAAAAAGTTTGTGGTTCTCTTGTTGCCGTGGTGCGCTGCTATGCGATGCAGCAGCAAGTCGTCATTTGAATATAATGATGCGGACCTAGCGTGATGGAGATTTTTTGCGGCGTATAACAGAGATCTCATATTTCGTGTTTGTGCAAAGATTTGGGAGAAGTATAAGGAGGGACATGCGACTATAGAGCCGTGAGAAGCTTACGGGGTTGGGCATTATCTGGGCGCAAGCGTGAGGGTGTGTATGAACATAGGTGTATGTGAGAATGATATAGGGACGTAGGAGATAGTAGGCATGCATGGGGTTGGGCTTGGTTGCGTGGACTGTGTATGTGAGATTTGAGGAGGTAGAGACGAAAACTTCAAAGTCGTATCCAGATCGAGATGCTTGTTTTGAGATTGTAGCCGACACCTTTGAAGAAGTGGGAAAAAATGCTGCTATCAATCTCAAATCTCTTGAGTGTGCATGGGACGTGACTGTGATGGTGAATGGGAGGAACGATATGAATAGTCTGCTTCCAGTAGAAGTTAGGTCTTATCATTTGGGGAAGAAAGCTAATGTGCAATGCGGTCAGTCTAAAGGTTATTGACAGGTAATTAACAGGGTAAGGCCCAAAATATTTAAATAAAAATAAGTTTAAGTTTAATTATTTTGTGTATTAACTTTTAAATGTAATAATTTGCTCATACGTTATCATATTTTCAAACCATTTATTTCGTTGGAACCGTATGGACGCATGCTATGAAATGGAACTAGTTTGCAGCGATTTGTAGTTGGCCTTAATTTATGGCCAAAAAAGCCTGATTTGGATTAATTGACCGTTAATCAATATTCAATGATTAACGACCAATGTGAGTAACCTCACTAACTTTTTCCAGTTTTATAATTATATAAATGTTTTTTAATAATGATAAATGTTGATTGGATGTCGTGTGATGGTTGTTTGGATGAATTGCTAAAAAATTAGTTGAATTGTAATATATATATATATATATATATATGTATATAATTGGTAGAATAATAATTCTACTTACTATAATATTTCATAATAATATGAAATTGGTGTTATCGATGTTGATTAATATCTGTAAATGCAGGGAAACAGGTTAGAGGGATCCAACTGGATTTCTCAAAATTTATTACTATTTGTTTTCATATATTGTGATATATGATGTGGTGGATGCCCTGTGATAGATCTATTGTGGTTGGATGCTTGAATAACACTGACTCTAAAATAATTGATATTTACAATACCGTAAAATAAATTCAAATGAAATGGAAAAGAAACTGAGTTTTTAATGGGAAAATCCATTTTTACAAAATAGAAATTTAATTTTGAATTGGCTATAAAATAATAACTTGTTTTTTATTATATAAAAACAGTAGTTTGATTTATAAATGATGTTTATAAATGAAGTGAAATAATTATCATTGGATAATTTGGGAATGTTAATTCAAGAATGAATTTAAAAAGGAATTTGGAAATCGTTTTAAAAATAAAATGATGAATTTTTTTCGATGTTCGAAATGTGAAAAGAGTTAAAATTAACCCATAAAGATTTATAAGTCAATTTCGACTACGTCCAATGTTATAAAAATAATTTATTTTTTGAAATTATATGTTATGTAATTCATAATTCGACAAGATAGTTAGTATTTGGTTTGAAACCAATAATTTATAATTGACTATGCAATCGACATCAAGTTATAAACTTGATATATAATTAATAAGAAATCTTTACTTTTAAGCAGAGTTATGAAGTGGAATATGAATATATAAAATGACTAGATAAACATGATTTGAACCTGAAATGGTATTTACAAACTAGAATCGAGATTTGTTTGATAAAACAATCCCAGATTTCTATCAAGGAATAATATTCACATTTTAAAGTGAATAATCGGTTAAAAGAAAACGTTTTGCAAAAATGAAATGGGGTTAAGGAAATTATAAACTAAATGGAAACTTTTCAAGTTGAATGGCTTCCTGAGTGTCGATCTGATATTGGTTTCGGCCTTCGGGGTTGATACTTAAGGAATTGTTCTCTTACTAGTTTACAGTTAGGGATTGATGAATGTGGAAGAACAATGATGTGTGAATAAGATATGGAAACGGGAAAACGAGGAATTTGGAAAATGAATGAATTAACAAGAGATTAATTTAAAGGGATTGGTATTGCTTGATGCTTGACAGGTAGAATTTCCATTTGGAAATAGGATCGTTGGTTGTTTGGATTTTTCCTTTGATAGTTAAACAATCGACTATCAAAATTCTGACCCATTTTATGTTTCTATTATCAATACAGAGAGACCGAGATCAAGTTTATTATCTAAAAAAAAGCTCTGTATGGGCATAAGTGTTGTGAATCATATATGCTGAAGATAACTGAAGAGGGAGTTTATGTAAGGGTTGCTTTGTTAATCCTTAGTAGAAATTGCCTAAGATGGATTGATGGGATGGTGCCTTTGGTTTGTTCAGTCCTAGGACAACTTGTATGGACAAATGTCTGACAGAGTATGCCCTATAGATCATCGACATTGATCTCTTCATTTTATTATGTTTGGTGGCGGAGAAATTTGTTTCTCTTGGCTTTATACCCATGATATTTTTGGGAAATCAACAAATGGTTTAGCGGGCTTGACGATGTGGCATTCAAAGTAAATGAAGATGTGATGTTCTTAAAAATTTAATAGTAACCTCAAGCCTCACAACCGGGAAATGACAAAAATCAAGCAGGTAGCATGGCTAAGTGAGTCGCTCCCAATTAGGGTGTATTATCACCTATCTAGAGAAAATTCCTTTGCTTCTTTATTCTATCGATGCTGCCCCTTTCGGGAAACTGTTGCTGATTCCAATCATTGGTGATATATATTCGATACACATAAGCGAAATGAGTGGTTGGTCACGTGTGGCCGGATTACAAGATGTGCTTGTTGAACCTGATGTATTCCTCCCTAGAAATACACTATCGGAAGGTGGTTTCATACCTTGTCATAGTTGGAAATCCATTTTCCAATAAGCGCCCACGGCTTTGATTGAATATTATGTATTTGGAGAGTGAGATGCAAGTGTTCTGCTAGATTGATATTTACTTTATTTACACTATAATAATATCAGAATAATATTGATTTAAAAAAATGTTTTAGGTTATCGTAAGGTAAAAACCATCTGTATTTATGTGTGGATCGGTCTTACGATTATCCTTTCTTTCAAAAGGAATTATAAAATTAAACCAAGTGGTTGGAGTTTACTCGCACTAGTCCTATGACTGACCCATATTTTATTTTGTTTTGTTTTACTCTATACTCTTAGGTGCCCAAATTTGTAAGGGCAGTAAAGTAGTTGGGAATTTATAGATACTTGTACGAGCTTAGAGCATGAGCCTTCATCATTAGGCAGCTACTATTTTATTTCCGTTGTGATGTCTTGTGTTGTACTCTGATGATGGTATGTGTATACATTTACAAACATGTATTTCAAAAATTTATGCTATATAATATATTTTATTCGTTCCGTTGTAAGATTCATATTTACTCTATTGTTGTATTTATGTTCTTCTTCTATTCGAACTTCCTTTCTTTCTATTTCTCACCCTCTAACTTCTTTCTGTTAATGATCGGGTATTTTCGATAGTTGAATAGTTGACATGGTATTTATGTCAATTTTCGAGGTCGAAAATTCCCCTGGTCATTAGTTCGCATATAATAATAGTTACCAATCAAGCATAGGAATGGCCTCATTGAAGGCCTATATGGCAGATCATGTTTATCTGCTTCATTTTGGATGGATATAGGAGAACGAGTTATAGTTGGGCCAGAACAAATTAAAGACACAACTAAGGAGATTGGAGTAATAAGACAAAGGATAAGGGATGCTCAAGAGAGATAGAAAGGCATATGCAGATAAAAGAAGCAGGGCAGTTGAATTCAAAATAGGGGATTTTATATTTATCAAAGGTTCACCAATGGAAAAGGTGCTAAGATTTTGTAAGGAAGGAAAAATTTCCACAAGAAATGTTGGGCCTTATGAGGTTGTAGAAAGAATAGATGCTCCGGCTTATAAATTAGAATTACCTAAAGAGTTGAATGGAATACATGATGTATTTCATGTATCACAATTAAGGAGATGGGTTCATGATAAGGGAACAATTCTTGATTCTCCTACCTAGGCGAAAATAAAACATGATTTAGTTTATGAGAAAGAACCTGTTGGAATTGTAGTCAAGGAGGAGAAAAGGCTGAGAAATAAAATAGTTAAATTAGTAAAGGTGCAACGGAGTTTAGACATTAAGGATTGCACATGGGAAGTAAAAGATAAAATAAGGAGTAAATACCCTAGATTGTATTCAGATTGAGGTTGGGTTAGCAAGAATCTAATAATATAGCGGTAAATGTCTAATTATGAATACTTTAATTGTTTTTGTATGCACTTTGCTTGAGAAACTGGTTGAATCATATTAAGAAAAATTTCCCGGTTATACACAAGCCATGTGATTGACTTGGGGAAGTATAAATCAGTGACATTGACTGAAATATATCGAAAAGAAATATGATACATTATGAAACACAATTTCTAAAAGGAGGGTTGAATGTGAGGACCCTAACCTTTAACCCTATTTTAATTATTATATTTAAATGATATCTTCAGAATATATAAATATATAGACACAAATAAATGATAATGCTGAGTGAATTTGCACATGTATTTGTCATGTATGTTTTGTATATAGCTGATTGGAATATAGAATTGTTTGCTTAATAGTTACGGTGAAATAAATCATTATGCATGTATGCATTTTTTAGATTTAAAGTGATATAATAAAACTAGGCTGGATTGAGAATTTTTAAGGCCTTTACATGAGAACCTGGTTAAAATAGCAATAGGAAACAGGTTTTTTAAATAGTGTATGGGTGTTATTTACTTACTTTGTCGTATACAAGTGTTTTTCAAATTAACGAAGCGAGCCAATTTCATGCAAAGATTGTGATCTTTTTCTCCAAAAATAGAAATAAGGTATTGAGTTTCAAATTAGTTAGGTAGGACCACCATATAGATAACAATTTTTTTTTAAAGAAGGAGGTATGTAAGGATGTGATGGGTATTTTATAATGGTAAACCTTAATATACAATCTTGTTTAAATAAGCACAATATCTTTTTAGGGAAAAGGATTAGGGCTTCATTTTTCTGAGGGATTAAACAGAGATGGAGCAGTGACATTGTAATATCCATTACACTGGAAAATATAAGAGACAGAGTACTGGAGAGTATAATACTTTTTTCTTCTAGGTATTAATACCTATAAAGAGGCAACTAATCTTCATCTGTTTCATGTTTTAAATTTGATAAGATGTTGATCCTATTATATCCATGTTTTTGATACTGTTGTATGAGTGTTATTACTTTTATGGTTTAAAATATCTGATTATTTGACATAAGAGAATAATGCGATTTTATTGCATTTGCTGAGAAGTAGGGTTGTTAAAATTTGAAAAGCAGCATAAGCAAAGAGGGTTATGCTTATATTTATTTCTATGAACAGAGGCAAATGTGGATTATCTCTTCGAACTTGAAGATCCAAATAGTAGAATGACAATCCGAAAAGCTGAGAATTAGACTTTCTTAGTGAAAGCATCAAAAGTTTAGACCTAAAAGTGGCACTAATACCCAACTGACTAGAAATTGCAGAGAATAATAGATTAGAAAACAAGTAAAAAGCAGTCGACACACAAGATTTATAGTGGTTCGGCGTTAACGAGCATACATACACTTTATAATTATTTAATTGAGTAATCAATTACAAGTATAATGCAAATAATCGCTCAATCTCAAAACTACAATCGATAATCTATCAAAATTTGTAAAATTATACTCAAAAAATATACAGTACAATCTGAATAAAGAGAAGAAATATTGATGATGGTGGATCTTGAGTGTATAGAATGCCAAAAGATTCCTCAAAATGACAAGTAGTGGTGTATTTATAGGCATGAAGAACAGGCGGGTCGCGTGATGACGTGGCACTAATCCTTAAGGTCTCGGAGTTGGTTATGGTAGAGTGGAGACATGTTTAGATCGTAGGTATGACGTGGGGTCGATCCGCTTTTTTAGGCATGAGACTCGGTCCTTGTTTGAATGTGTAGTCACTTCAGGTCGGTCAAGCGTGGGGTCAGATCGTGGTGTTTTCGACTTGAGCCGAGGCAGCTATGGAAAATCTTCATGTTATGTCAGCAAACTAAGGCGGGTCAGGTAAATCTCAGTGTAACCCGATCCTAGATGCTTGTTACAGAGTGTCTTGTTCAAGTACTCACGTGGATCAGGTTTGGGATGACCCAAGCCGAAATACTTCGTCCTTTTTAACTCGAGTTCTTATCTTTGAAGGATCCTGGTTCTTGCTCTTCTGGCGTTTAGAGTCAGGGTGTCTAGACTTTATATAGCCTAGTCACAAAGTAGGCCAATGTAATGACCCGCATTGTCAGAGGTATTATAATTTATTTATTTAATTATATAAATAGTGATTTAGGGAATTAAATCATCGTTAATCAAATTATAGTGAATATTTAATTAAATTAAATAATTAAATAATATATTTAATTCAGAAATATTCAAAAATATTGGAAATCACAATATTCTGTGAACGGGGTCGTCCCTTAGATTTAATTCAGCTTAGAGTTGAATTATATTGACGAATATATTCAGTCGACGTCAGTTTGAACGTAGAATTATAATATAATTAAAATAGAGCTCGAAATGGCGCGGTAGTTCGCTATTTGGCGATTTGAACTTCAACAGGACATACAGGGTTCGTTTTAAATCGGAATTCTGTGAAACAAGAAACGTGGGGAGCTGGTTGAGTATATCTTTCTAGTGGAGGAGAAATATCGGGATTTCGTCGTATAGATTTTGAGTTACATCCAAATCAAATTCTCAGAAATGCAGCGCCCTGACCATAACGATTTAATTATATTTTATATAAGGGTTTAAATAGAAATCGAACATCGATATAACTCTGACGACGTAATATCGAGTTGCAAATCCATATAGGAATATTCTGAAGCTGTACGGTATTCCATGTGAATATAGACATTAATATTTAATTTTAAATATTTAATTCAATTTCATTTAAATATATTTATATATTTAAATAGGCTATTTAGAGCTTTAAAAATAGCCACTTTTGCAAACGAAGTCGGAATTCGACGAAACTAATTTTGTTGGATCCGCAATGTCAAATAGTTGTTAGATTTCCGGTTTCGTGATTTTTAGAGTCATTGTGTGGCCGTACGGATTTTTAGAGTGAGAAACAATTAGTATTTTGACAGTTAAAAATACGCTGTGTGAGCATACGGAATCGAAATTCGACGAAACCAGTTTCGTTGGGACTGTAATATCGAACTCTAGCTACATGTCCAGTTTGGTGATTTTTGGGTATCGTACGTAGTCGCAGGGATTTTTAAGGACAGGAGATAAAGGGAAAATCGAATAAATAAAATAGAAAATCAAATCGAAAATATCCCCCCTATTTTTCTATGATCCAACACAGGCCACGCCTTCACTATTCTCAGCCACAAACGAAACCAACCCCAAACAGCTTATATAACTGTGTAAAACCCAACACAGCCAAGGAGAAAAAAAATCACCACAATATAAAATAAAAACCTATAATTTACAAATGTTGTATTTTTGAATTCGCCAGGGGTTTATCTCCAAGTCTGGACCCTTTCGGATGAACTCGACATTAGTTAGGTTCCTCCCATTTTGCTCTAGTGAATTAGGGTTGGCCGCATACGAGGCTAGGAGGTGTCGGGGTTGGAATTGAGGGTGCCAGCGAGCTCGGAGGAGCCAAGCGCATCAGGGGAGGGGAGTTTGGTCGAAGTCGAGGTTGTTTGGGTGGGTGCGACAGCCATAGAAGTGGCGCGATGCAGCTGTTGGTCGGATATGAGGCACGACACTGGAGTTTGTCTGGAGGTGGAGAGTGACTGGAGATTGAGACGCTGAGTACGATGGAGGCGGAGGCGATGTCAAAGGAGGTCCATGGAAGGGGATAACGACGGTCAAAGGATGGTCAAAATTGGGTTTGTTGTTTTACAGAGAAGCGTATTTTGTTGGGGAAGATGTATTGGAGAACCGGGTATTTAAATGGTAAGTGGGCCGGTTAAGAGGGTGAGGTCCATCTAAATAAACCCAAGTCTATATTTTATATTAAATTGTGTAAAAACTTCAGAATGCAATAACTTACTCATACGACATTGGTTTCCAGCGAAACAAGACTCGACGGGATCGTATGGACGGACATTACGCACTGGGACCGACTGGGAGTGAATCCGAGCTCGTTACAATTTATGGCGAAATAAATTGTCCGTCGCAATCAAATAACCCAAACTGTTATTCAACGGTTAACGCGCAACTATGGGTAAAACTCACCAACTCTGAATAGTTCTATTTTTACAATGTATTCTTAGAACTGTTTAAAATTGTCTGTTTGATTGTGTGTTGACTGTTTGATTGAACTGCTAGTCAGTTAGTGGAAATTATATATATATATATATATATGTATGTATATATATACCGTTAAATATTTATATGGTGATTCTGCCATCAGAATATTTCACATTGAAGTGAAATCGATGTTAATATTATTGTCTAACATCTGTGATGCAAGGAAACAGGTCGGAGGAATCCAACTAGATTCCTCAACAAATAGTTTACTGTGATTTATATATTGTGATATATAATGTGATATATAATCTGACGTTGATTATGTGTGTTTGGACGATAGTTATCGTTGTTATATGGTGTATTAAATACCATAAGAAATACCAGAATGTGATAAAGGGATTTTCAAAGTACAATTTGAAAATAATTTATTTATATAAAATCAATGGATTTTATATTTTAAAAGAAAAAGGATTTTGAATAAAAGAAATATATTTGAGAAATCAAATATAAAAGAAATGTATTTGAGAAATCAAATATAAAAAGAAATGTATTTGAGAAATCAAATATAAAAAGAAATGTATTTGAGAAATCAAATATAAAAGAAATGTATTTGAGAAATCAAATATAAAGGAAATGTATTTGAGAAAAGGAAATGTATTTGAGAAATCAAATATAAGGGAATTTATTTGTTAATCAAATATAAAGGAATTTATTTGTTAATCAAATATAAAGGAATTATATTCGAAATGAAATATAAAGGAAATATATTTGAAAGCAAATATGAAGGAATATATTGGTAAACCATAAATAAAGAGTTAAAAGGATTTATTTATTTAGGAAATAAATAAAAGTAAAAGGGTTTGTTTATTTAGGAAATAAATAAAGACTTAAGGAGATATTTATTTGGTAAATAAATAGGATTAAAAGAAGATATTTACTTGTTAGAATAAATTGAAGATAAAGGAATATTTATTGGATAAGTAAATAGAACTAAATCAAAAGAATGTTTAGAAAATGAATAGAAAATGGATATCTGTTTTTAAATAGATAAATAGAAAGGGTTAATTTATAAATAACAGTTTATAAGTTAAATAAATATTTATCATTCGATAAATGGAATATATAAGTCTGAACTTATATAGATAAGAGATATTGGTTTCAACACCGATAGTTTTAAATGGAATAAATGAAGTAGGAGTTAAACAGTTAGAGTTAAACATATAGGGTTGACCAGTTAGAGTTGACCAGTTAGAGTTAAACATATAGGGTTGACCAGTTAGAGTTAAACATATAGAGTTAAACATATAGGGTTGACCAGTTAAAGTTAAACAGTTAGAATTAATCAGTTAGAATTAATCAGTTAGAATTTACCAGTTAGGATTGACTAGTTAGAGTTAACCGGCTAGAGTAAATCAGTTAGGGTTGACCAGTTGGAGATTTCCATTTAGAGATAACCAGTAGGGTTATTCAAATGGAGTAAATGAAGTAGAGTTATCGAATATCGCTTATTCGAAGTAGAGTTATCAAATATAGTGTATTCGAGAGAAGAATAATCGAAGATTGATTATCCGAGGTGAGTTAATCGATCTAGTTATTCGAAAGGAGTTATCGAATCTAGTTATTTGAAAGGAGTTATCAAATCTAGTTATTCGAATGTATTTATCGAATAGTTTATTCGAATAGAGTTAGAGGATTTAATCGAATAGAGTTAGAGGAGTTAATCGAATACAGTTTATTCGAATAGAGTTAGAGGAGTTGTCGAATATAGTTCATTCGACAGTAGTTAAGTGAATAGAGTAAATCAAATAGAGTTAATCCAAAGGAGTTATCAATTCTAGTTATTCGAAAGGAGTTATCAAATCTAGTTATTCGAAAGTAGTTATCGAATAGTTTATTCAAAAAGAGTTAGAGGAGTTAATCGAATATAGTTTGTTCGAATAGAGTTAGAGGAGTTAATCAAATACAGTTTATTCGAATAGAGTTAGAGGAGTTGTCGTATATAGCTCATTCGACAGGAATTAAGTGAATAGAGTAAATCAAATAGAGTTAATCCAAAGGAGTTAATCGAATATAGTTAAGTGAAAAGAGTTAATCGAATATAGTTATTCGAAAGAAAGGTTAAGTAAGGAAAGTTAGTTAAAGAAATATAAAGTGAACTTTGCCTATTTCAAGGTTAGAAGTGTTGTTCAGTTAAGGTCTGAGAGGTAGTTATACCCCAACTTGATTGATTTCGGTTTTAATTAAGAAATGGTTATTGTTCGAGAGTGAAGTGGTTAGGTGGATTTAGTTAATAAGTATAATGGTTTAAGTTGGCATCGCGATGGTTTGTTTAACCATCTGTCTAAGTCCAATGTTTGAGTTTTGGAAATGTTTTCCAAAGGAGTATCAGAATTATTTTCTAATATAGAAACAAGGAAATGGAAATGTTTTCCAATGGTAATAACATATATTTTCTAAATATAGAAAATAAGAAATGTTGAATATAGGGAAACAGGAGATGTAAAATGAACTAAAGAGATTAATGTTAAATGATGTTTGTTCGATATAATTTCCATCTGGAAATAATATCGTTGTTTGCACACTTGTTTTTCTTTGATAGATAACTCACAGACTATCGAAGTTTTGACCATTTTAACGTTGTTAATATGGGGAGACCGGTTGGATTATTATCCAAAGAACCACTCTGTATTGGCATAAGCGTTGCGAATCATATATGCCAAAGATAATTGAAGACAGAGTAAAGTGCAAGGGCTGTTGTATAAGTCTTAGATAACAGCGACTAAGATGGATATACTGAATAGTGCCTTCGGTTTGTCCTGCCCCAGGACAACTTGTATGGACGAAGGTCTGACAAAGTATATCCAATGGATCACGTAAGTTGATCTGTTCAAACGTATTCACGTTTGGTGGCAGAGGAATTCGTTTCTTTTAGCTGTATACCCGTGTTATTTTTGGATAAGTCAATTTGTGATTTGGCGGGTATGACGATGTGACATTCTAAGTGAATGAGGATGACTTGTGTGGATGAATGTCTGACAGAGTATTTCCAAAAAGGTCACGTACATTGATTTCTTCGACCGTACCAAGAGTGGAAGCGGAGAAGGAAACTTCTTTAGCTAACACGTAATGTACTGTCATAGACATCAATTAGTGATTTTCGATGGATCTGACAATGTGGCATTCGAAGTGAATCTGATGTGACGATAAAGCGTAGCTTCTAGCCTCATCAACCGGTAAATGACAGAAATCGGGCAGGCAGCATGGCTAAGTCGGTCGCACCGAAGTAGGGTGTATAATCACCTATCTAGAGAATATTCATTTGCTTCTTTAATCTATCAATGTTGTCCCATATATATATACGGGAACGGTTGCTGATCCCAACCGTTGGTGATGTACATTCGGTACACTCAAGCGAAATGAGTGGTCGGTCGTGTGTGGCTGAGTTGCAAGATGTTCTTGTTGAACTCCAGTGTATCGTTCCTAGAGTACACTGATTGGAAGGTGGTTCCATACCTTGTCATAGTTGGAAATCCATTACCCAATACGTGCTTGCGGTTTTGATTGTATACTATATATGTAGAACGTGAGATGAAAGCGTTTCTACTAGATGATTATTATATTGTGGTTGATAGACATTATCATAATATCAAAAGGGTTTTGATATAAAGATATTTTGGATTCTCATAAGGGAAAAACCCGTTCCGTTATACGGCGTGGTCTTATGGGATATTGCTTACTTGTTCAAACCATTTTAAACTGTTTTACTCATACCAGTCCCATGACTGACCCGGAGTTTACTTTGTTTGTTTCCCTAAACTCTTGGGTGCCTAGTTTTACGGGCAGTCAAGTATTCGGGATTTTACAGATACACTTGGAGAGCTTGGAGCAGGAGGCTTCGGGATTCTATAGCTATTATTATTTCTGATGTTGTTGTAAGTGTTGTACTCTGATAAAGTGCTATTGTATATAACCGTTTATTTCAAAGTTATGTTATATTTTATTCGTTCCGCTGTGAGATTCGTGTTACTTTGATGATGTAAGTTCTTCTTTTCTTCTTCTATTCTAGGCTTCTATCTTATCTATCCTCACCCTCTAATTTCTTTCATTAATTACCGGGATTTTTCAATGTTTTGGTTATCGACATCAAGCTTATGTCGATAACCAAAGTCCTCAAAAATCCGGGTCGTTACATTTGGTATCAGAGCGAGGTTAATAATTACCTTGGCTCTGTGGCGTGACTCGGTAGAGATAGGGTTAGTAACACCCTAGATTGAGTTTGAGTGTATATATACGAGTGAACGTATTTGTTATTTGATATAAAAAAAATTGTTTTATATTGTGGGGATTCATTGGTTGAGTTGTTGATGAGTTTTCTGGTCGATCAGTTTGATCCACTATATCGGTAGGAGTTTAAAAACACTCGAATACGATGGGTCGACACGATATACTTTGAAAAGAGGGTAAATAGAATAAATTTACCCAAAATTAATATCCTGATTTAGAGGGAATATATATATATATATATTGGTTGTAATTAAAATCAGATAAGATTATGAAATGTGAAATGGTTATATATAACCAATCATAATTTATATAAGTAAAGTATGTGAAATGAAATGAATTAAATCTGAATTTGAATCAGGATTGGAATTAAAATCCCAGAAATTTGAGTAAGTATTTGAAAATAGATTTGGATTGAAAATAAGGAAAATTTAGGATCTTGGGAGATTTTAAATTGTTTAAAGCATTGTGAAGGATATTTTGAACTGATTTCAAATGGAAATATTCAGAAATGGTTTTGAAAAATGATATAGTATTGAACTCACTTCGATAACTAGAAAATAATTCTGATAATGACTGCAGCATTATCAGTATTCGTTTTCAAGTTCTAAGTGATGGATTACTATCAAAGATTTTGTTTTTGAATTTGTTTTGGGAAAAACAAGTGTGTTGAATTTCAAAAAGGAGATATTTGATTTTGAAAAGCAGAACTGTTTAAAACTCCCAAGAAAAGATTGTTTGGATTAAACCAAATTTGAATTGAAGTTTGTGAAAACAAATTAGAATTTAAAATAAAGTCAGTTAAGTGGTAACTGAAATTGAATTAGAGTGATATCGAGGCAAATGGAATTTGTGAGATTCGAATTTGAAGTGTAATTCGATAATCAAGTTAAAAACTGGAATCGAGAACCAAACTCGAGGTTGAAATGATATTTGGCTTGGATATAAAGAGAATGGTTGTGTTGGAGATAAAAGTGATTGCAAAATTTGATTAGGGATAACATTGGTATATGCTGAGTCGTTAGCATATAGAAGTGATAAGGTTGATATGCCCGACTAAAAGGTACAAGTTTATATTTCATATGAGTTTGGTGGTTTATGTGCCGATTTGGCAAGCCACTTGGCTGTTTGATTTTCTTTTGGGTTGGAGAAGGCCCAGAGAGGCGAGTTGTGGTTTTACCGATAAGGCTGTACAAATAAGGTTATGGCGAAATTTTCCGAAAATTTAAAGTGTTAGAAAATTTTCAGAATTTTTGAAAATTTTAGTTAGTCAGAATAAATAAATATTTTAGTCGATATTAATTGGTTCAGTTGAAATCAGAAATAAGGGGTAAACAAATCTTAGGAATTCCAATAGATAGGGTCGTCCTCTAACTTAGCAATTTCGAGGACGAAGTTATTTTAAGTGGGGAAGAATGTAATGACCCGCATTGTCAGAGGTATTATAATTTATTTATTTAATTATATAAATAGTGATTTAGGGAATTAAATCATCGTTAATCATATTATAGTGAATATTTAATTAAATTAAATAATTAAATAATATATTTAATTCAGAAATAATCAAAAATATTGGAAATCACAATATTCTGTGAATGGGGTCGTCCCTTAGATTTAATTCAGCTTAGAGTTGAATTATATTGACGAATATATTCAGTCGACGTCAGTTTGAACGTAGAATTATAATATAATTAAAATAGAGCTCGAAATGGCGCGACAGTGAGACGACCCAAAATCCCGTTCTAGGAAACAAGGGTTATCTTTGGAATATAACACAGAAACAAATAATAGCAGAACAGAATTAAATAAATACACCAGATAATGAACAACAAAATATACTGGATAAAAGTAATCATCAGAGTTACACAGTTTACAGGATCTTACTTAGTACAAATACAGTTCAACTATACATAAATGTCTACAGCGGAAATAAACAAAATATGTACAATAGGAGTTGAACGGCAGAAAAGGAAATAAATGATAGAATCCATCTTCAGCTCCAGCTATCCAGAAAAAGAACCAGCTAAACCTGAATATAAGGCTGCCCGTGTAGAAAAAGGGGCACCCGAGTTTGAAAGTGAAACAAACTACGAGTCAGTCATGGGACTGGTATGAGAAATCCACTCAACACATATATAATTGGCTAATCACAGGACCACGCCACTTTCGTGGAATGGGTTTACTCCATTGGATTGCCAGTGCTTTAAAAACAAATTTTTTTCTTTTAAACATCGCTATGATTTTTTTATAAAAAATGAAGCCGTTATAAGACTCAGTTCCCATCACACAATGCAACGCAAACCGGAGGATAGAGTTTTTACCTTATAACGGCCAAATATGCTTGATACGAATAAAACAAAGGCATTTGATATTATTGCTAGTGTTTATATGTTTTGAAAACAATTTAAAATCATAACTATCAATCATAGACGGCATTAATGCCCCATACCACTATGTCGCCATATATATAGGTATACAATCAAAACCGCACGATGTCGTATTTGGAAATTGGGTTTCCGTCATGAACCAAGGCAAAAGATAGTCCTTACCAAATTCGAGACGCTCTAGCCCGCCCCTCAGGAACAGCCGCAACTGCCCCTTGGATCGTCAGGGCCGGTCCACCGATGTGGATTATTATGCCTGAACACTACGTCTCCCCGCCCTTTGGGGCGTTAACGAGCCAACGAATGACTCCATCGGACCCGGATCGTCCGATCAAACCGAGGCGCCTCGCAACAGCAACAACCACATAGGTGAAAAGTATATAAATGTCAGGGCTGGTAGGTCACTGACACCACCCTAGCTAGAAAGAAACGCAGGCCCTCCCTGATGTCCTCTCCCGTTTTAGGTTCATACCGGGGTGTGAGGCTCGCGAATTCACGTTATACACAAAGCTACGCCACACAGGCGGTGCTTTGGTCATCACCACAAGACCTTGATTTTCAACAGAAGCCCTGATCACTGTATCTTAGCATGCCACACAGGCAATTCATGCCATGCGACTGATGTCCATCGATATACAACCTCTGAGCTCGTGCGTCTCAGAGAAGGGCGTTAAGCAAAAGAATAAATTCTCCGCCGCCAAACAGATGTATATTTAACAGAAATCAATCAACACAGAATAAACTCCAATGTCAGACACACAGTCCATTTACAAGTCCGTTCTGGGTCTGAACGAAACTGGAGGCACTAAATACCTCGCAAACCATTCGATCACCACGTACGTCTGGACGATCACCACTCATTATCCATATTTCGGGATGCCTCCCAATCAGGACCTCGGTTACCATCCAAACGAGGTGAAGATCTCCGGTCTTCGACCATCGTCTTTATCTTCGACTTTCAATCGTCGGTCAATTATTTGAAATGAGAATTAACTCGGCCTTTTCAAATAATTCTCGTATATTTAGAATTTCAAATCAATTTATTTCAATGGTTAAATTATTCGACAACATCAATATTGTCCTTTAATGTAATTTTCACACCAAACACATTCAACCATCAAATTCAACATAAATCGAGCAAATTCAGTTTATTTCCACTCCATATTGCTTATGATATTTTATAACTATTTATCGCTATTTTTATTTATTTTAAAATAACCCATTTATTCAAAATGACGCTTCGGGCCATAACGCGGCCGTGGCGCTGTTTTTCTTCAGATTTGATTTACATATATCTGAAAATCTAACCGTTGGATCTTCACAAAATTTACATCATTAGAAAGGTCTTTTCAAAACGAATCCAACGGTTCCAGTTTCGGGAAAATCCGACGGTCGGATCTCCCGGTACAATCGTTTGAAGTTTCGATTTCAAAATACGAACTACAGCGTCGTTATTCGATTAAATATATAATTATATTTATATAAATATAAATATAATCGCTTCTGGCGCTGTTTTTCTTCAGATTTGAATTAAACATTCCAGACAATCCAACCGTTGGATTTTTACAAAGTTGGTGCCGTTGGGAAGATATTTCCAAGGCGAACCCGACGGTTGAGGTTTCGGGAAAATCGAATGGTCGGATTTCCCGCACTAGTCGTTTGAAATCACGGTTTCAAAATACGAACTGCACGGCTTCGTTTCGTTTTAATTTTATTTATATTTATATATTTATATAAACATAGTTCATTCAATGATTTCCATATCGTTTTCACTTCAAATATTTTTCTAACTCCTTAAAATTTTGGAAAATTTCGCCATAACCTCCCCTGCACCGGGAGCATCGGGAAATCGCAAATAGCTTTCCCGGTCCTTCTAATCTCAAAAAGAAAAAGAAAAAGCCAAGCGGCTAGCCAACAGGCTCATAAAATCATCACCCAAACAAAGCAGTAAATGTGTACTTATTTGTCGGGCACAAAATTTTATTCCTCTTCTCTAGCCCCTTTGCTATAACCTGTTCAATGAATATGCATGTACATATATATACAGTTCTTATCATTTATCCTTTTCTATTCAACTTCATATTTGATTTCTATTTGGTTTAAAAACACCATTCATTCTAATGTTACATACATAGGTGCAACTCATTTCATTAGCTAATTAATGAATATTTCAACTCATATATGTTTATTTTGAACAAGTGGCTATTTTTAACACTTCACATTTCAACGATTTATGCATACAATAAAAATGTGATTTTTATTGTAAGACAATTCATTTCAAAACACTATCTTTCTATATAGTTCAAGTTGGTGATAAAAATGGGATTTTTATCATCGAACAATTTATTTCAAAATATGAATACCATTCAACACATGAATTTCTAATCAACGAATGAATATCAATTCAACACATGAATGTTTTCTATAGTTTCTATATATATATAAAAATGTGATTTTTATTATCAAACGATTTATTTCAAAATATGAATACCATTCAACACATGAATTTCTAATCAACGAATGAATATCAATTCAACACATGAATGTTTTCTATAGTTTCTATATATATATAAAAATGTGATTTTTATTATCAAACGATTTATTTCAAAATATGAATACCATTCAACACATGAATTTCTAATCAACGAATGAATAACAATTCAACACATGAATGTTTTCTATACAATGAATAAATATAGTTTAAGCAGATGAAAATAATTCAAACATACGAATATTATTCAAAATTTCGGCAGCATAACGGCAGGGTAGTAAAAACCGGGACCGTCCCTAGTACGGCTCCTCGCTCTACCTTAAAACCTCGCGGTTTTTGACAATGGGGTTCATGCATCTAGTTCGCACGCAGGCGGCATGTATATATTTATTTCATTTCCACAAACTAATCCTATGTGGTTTCAACCAAATATTTCTCAACCACAAATGGGTATTTTTCAACCACAATCAATCAATATCAACCACAAACAATCCCAAACAATCATTCGCTATCAATCAATTTTCACAACAATTTCAATCAATAAATATCGTCCATGGTTTGTGGACGAGGGGCGTATATATATATATATATATATATATATATATATATTATATATAGCAATTCACTTTCATTTCACACATATATAATATTTTTAAATCAGAAATCTCACCAATAGCTATCCAACTACTACGACTCTTCTTCGCCAATCTCTCTTGCTTGTCGCTTTCGTTGCCCGTATTCTCTACATATGTAAAAATCGAATTTTTACTATGTTATTCAATATATAAAAATTGAATTTCAAAAATATAGATTCCGCCCTTTCAAAAATAAAGATTATATTTTTATTATTCCTATGGTGTAAAAATTATATTTTTATTACTTTAAAAATATAAAAAAATCATATCTTACTTCTTCTACTTAATAAAAATTCCGTCTTTTCTATTTTGAAAATATGATCTTTATTTTTCCAAGTTCAAATCTTTTTTCTATTTTAAATCTTAAAATTAAAAATCGGTTTAAAGTCCAAATCTTTTTCCTATTTAAAGTTCAAGCCTTTTTCTTTTTAAAGTTTAAACCTTTTTCTTTTTAAAGTTTAAACCTTTTTCTACCCTAAAGTTTAAATCTTTTTCCATTTAAAATCTAAATCTTTTTCTTTTTAAAATCTTAAAATAAAATCAGTTTTTAAAACCTTTTCAAAATCAGTTTTTAAATCTTTATAAAAAATCAGTTTTTAAATCTTTATAAAAAAATCAGTTTTTAAATCTTTATAAAAAATCAGTTTTTAAATCTTTATAAAAAATCAGTTTTTAAATCTTTTCAAAATCAGTTTTACCGAATTTAAAAATAAAAATAAAAATAAAATACTTACATTGCTCTGCGAAGAAGGGGGGAAAAGAAGACGTCGGCGGCAGTGGTCTTCGGTGGTGGTGGCGTCGATGCTTCGGGGGGGGGGGGGGGGGGGGCTGCTCGATTTGATTCGACGGGAGGGGGGGCGGATGGTCTTCGTCGGAGCTGGCTTCGAGGTGGGCGGATGCTTCAGCGTCTCGAACTGGGGGGGGGGGCTCGTCTTCGTCGGAGCTCCGGTGGTGGCGATGCTTCAAGGGGCGTCGATCGATAGTTTTAGGGTTTTTTTTTTTTTTTTGAACGAGAATGACTGTGAGGAGAGAGAGAGAGAAAAAGAGTTTATATAAATATTTATTATTATTAAATTTCTATTTAAAAGTTGACTTTTTATTCGAAGTCGAAATGGGACCCACCGACTGTCGTGTATAGCGTATTACCCCCATTCCGAACACAATGGGATATGTATCGCTAGCTGATTTGATCGTTACAATCAGTTTCCGTTGAATTTACATTTAAATCACTATATTGAATTTTAAACGTACATTTCAGATTACCGGGGCCACATACTAACTAGAAAAATTCCCGAAAAATATTTTCTAGCTTCGTATTGACGATACGGTCCTAACAAAACTAGTTTCGTCGAATTCTGAGACCGTTTGAAAAATGGCCAATTTCCAGTCGATTAAAATCAACTGAAACTGGTCAAACGCGTTTTCCTTTGCCACGCTCACATATTGATTCGAAAAATTATGAAATTTGAAACCTAGCAATAACTTGACACTGCGGATCTAACAAAAGTGGTTTCATCGAAATCCGAGGTCATCTGCAAAATGTCCATTTTTAAGGGCCTGAATTCCATAGCGACTATCCAGAATTTTCAACTGGACATATCTTTTGATTCCCGCTATGAAATTTCGATTGGTCGGATTCGTTAGAAAGATATTCACTAACAGATTTAAATATTTTTGGTTTCACTAAAATCCGGATTGTTTTGCACCCGGTATATTCAATTGAAGTTTGAAATCGAATTATCGAACTACCGCGCCATTTTCAATTCTATATATAATTATAATTAATTATATTCGTTTTCAAATGTCGATTCAAACTCAGTTTTCATCTCCATTATTTAAAATATTTATTTAAAATTTTTAAAATCCATTATTTTAGCCAATTTAAAAAATTTAAATTGGTTCAGATTTTCTGGGTCGTTACAGACAGTTCGCTATTTGGCGATTTGAACTTCAACAGGACATACAGGGTTCGTTTTTAATCGGATTTCTATGAAACAAGAAACGTGGAGAGCTGGTGGAGTATATCTTTCTGGTGGAGGAGAAATATCGGGATTTCGTCGTGTAGATTTAGAGTTACGTCCAAATCAAATTCTCAGAAATGCAGTGCCCTGACCATAACGATTTAATTATATTTTATATAAGGGTTTAAATAGAAAACGAACATCGATATAACTCTGACGATGTAATATTGAGTTGTAAATCCATATAGGAATATTTTGAAGCTGTACGGTATTCCATGTGAATATAGACGTTAATATTTAATTTTAAATATTTAATTCAATTTTATTTAAATATATTTATATATTTAAATAGGCTACTTAGAGCTTTAAAAATAGCCACTTTTGCAAACGAAGTCGGAATTCGACGAAACTAATTTTGTTGGATCCGCAATGCCAAATAGTTGTTGGATTTCCGGTTTCGTGATTTTTAGAGTCACTGTGTGGCCGTACGGATTTTTAGAGTGAGAAACAGTTAGTATTTTGACAGTTAAAAATACGCTGTGTGAGCATACGGAGTCAAAATTCGACGAAACCAGTTTCGTTGGGACCGTAATATCGAACTCTAGCTACATGTCCAGTTTGGTGATTTTTGGGTATCGTACGTAGTCGCAGGGATTTTTAAGGATAGGAGATAAAGGGAAAATCGAATAAATAAAATAGAAAATCAAATTGAAAATATCCCCCCTATTTTTCTATGATCCAACATAGGCCATGCCTTTACTATTCTCAGCCACAAACGAAACCAACCCCAAACAGCTTATATAACCGAGTAAAACCCAACATAGCCAAGGAGAAAAAAATCACCATAATATACAATAAAAACCTATAATTTACAAATGTTGTATTTTTGAATTCGCCAGGGGTTTATCTCCAAGTCTGGACCCTTTCGGATGAACTCGACGTCAGTTAGGTTCCTCCCATTTTGCTCTAGTGAATTAGGGTTGGACGCATACGAGGCTAGGAGGTGTCAGGGTTAAAATTGAGGGTGCCAGCGAGCTCGGAGGAGCCAGGCGCATCAGGGGAGGGGAGTTTGGTCGAAGTCAAGGCTGTTTGGGTGGGTGCGACAGCCATAGAAGTGGCGCGATGTAGCTGTTGGTCGAATATGAGGCACGACACCGGAGTTTGTCTGGAGGTGGTAAGTGACTGGAGATTGAGACGCTGAGTACGATGGAGGCGGAGGCGATGTCGAAGGAGGGCCATGGAAGGGTATAACGGCGGTCGAAGGAGGGCCAAATTTGGGTTTGTTGTTTTACAGAGAAGCGTATTTTGTTGGGGAAGATGTATTGGCGAATCGGGTATTTAAATGGTAAGTGGGCCGGTTAAGAGGGTGAGGCCCATCTAAATAAACCCAAGTCTTTATTTTATATTAAATTGTGTACAAACTTCAAAATGCGATAACTTACTCATACGACACCGGTTTCTAGCGAAACAAGACTCGACGGGATCGTATGGACGGACACTACGCACTGGGACCGACTGGGAGTGAATCCGAGCTCGTTACAATTTATGGCGAAATAAATTGTCCGTCGCAATCAAATAACGCAAAGTGTTATTCAACGGTTAATGCACAACTGTGAGTAAAACTCACCAACTCTGAATAGTTCTATTTTTACAATGTATTCTTAGAACTGTTTAAAATTGTCTGTTTGTTTGTGTGTTGACTGTTTGATTGAACTGCTAGTCAGTTAGTGGAAATTATATATATATATATATATGTATATGTATATATATATATACTGTTAAATATTTATATGGTGATTCTGCCATCAGAATATTTCACATCGAAGTGAAATCGATGTTAATATTATTGTCTAACATCTGTGATGCAGGGTAACAGGTTGGAGGAATCCAACTGGATTCCTCAACAGTTAGTTTACTGTGATTTATATATTGTGATATATAATGTGATATATAATCTGACGTTGATTATGTGTGTTTGGACGATAGTTATCGTTGTTATATGGTGTGTTAAATACCATAAGAAATACCAGAATGTGATAAAGGGATTTTCAAAGTACAATTTGAAAATAATTTATTTATATAAAATCAATGGATTTTATATTATAAAAGAAAAAGGATTTTGAATAAAAGAAATATATTTGAGAAATCAAATATAAAAGAAATGTATTTGAGAAATCAAATATAAAAAGAAATGTATTTGAGAAATCAAATATAAAAAGAAATGTATTTGAGAAATCAAATATAAAAGAAATGTATTTGAGAAATCAAATATAAAGGAATTGTATTTGAGAAAAGGAAATGTATTTGAGAAATCAAATATAAGGGAATTTATTTGTTAATCAAATATAAAGGAATTTATTTGTTAATCAAATATAAAGGAATTATATTTGAAATGAAATATAAGGAAATATATTTGAAAGCAAATATAAAGGAATATATTAGTAAACCATAAATAAAGAGTTAAAAGAATTTATTTATTTAGGAAATAAATAAAAGTAAAAGGGTTTGTTTATTTAGGAAATAAATAAAGATTTAAAGACATATTTATTTGGTAAATAAATAGGATTAAAAGAAGATATTTACTTGTTAGAATAAATAGAAGATAAAGGAATATTTATTGGATAAGTAAATAGAACTAAATCAAAAGAATGTTTAGAAAATGAATAGAAAATGGATATCTGTTTTTAAATAGATAAATAGAAAGGGTTAATTTATAAATAACAGTTTATAAATTAAATAAATATTTATCATTCGATAAATGGAATATATAAGTCTGAACTTATATAGATAAGAGGTATTGGTTTCAACACCGATAGTTTTAAATGGAATAAATGAAGTAGGAGTTAAACAGTTAGAGTTAAACATATAGGGTTGACCAGTTAGAGTTAAACATATAGAGTTAAACATATAGGGTTGACCAGTTAGAGTTTAACATATAGAGTTAAACATATAGGGTTGACCAGTTAAAGTTAAACAGTTAGAATTAATCAGTAAGAATTTACCAGTTAGGGTTGACCAGTTAGAGTTAACCAGTTAGAGTAAATCAGTTAGGGTTGACCAGTTGGAGATTTCCATTTAGAGTTAACCAGTAGGGTTATTCAAATGGAGTAAATGAAGTAGAGTTATCGAATATCGCTTATTCGAAGTAGAGTTATCAAATATAGTGTATTCGAGAGAAGAGTAATCGAATATTGATTATTCGAGGTGAGTTAATCGATCTAGTTATTCGAAAGGAGTTATCGAATCTAGTTATTCGAAAGGAGTTATCAAATCTAGTTATTCGAAAGTAGTTATCGAATTGTTTATTCGAATAGAGTTAGAGGAGTTAATCGAATATAGTTTATTCGAATAGAGTTAGAGGAGTTAATCGAATATAGTTTATTCGAATAGAGTTAGAGGAGTTAATCGAATACAGTTTATTCGAATAGAGTTAGAGGTGTTGTCGAATATAGTTCATTCGATAGGAGTTAAGTGAATAGAGTAAATCAAATAGAGTTAATCCAAAGGAGTTATCAAATCTAGTTATTCGAAAGGAGTTATCAAATCTAGTTATTCGAAAGTAGTTATCGAATAGTTTATTCGAATAGAGTTAGAGGAGTTAATCAAATATAGTTTATTCGAATAGAGTTAGAGGAGTTAATCGAATACAGTTTATTCAAATAGAGTTAGAGGAGTTGTCGAATATAGTTCATTCGATAGGAGTTTAGTGAATAGAGTAAATCAAATAGAGTTAATCCAAAGGAGTTAATCGAATATAGTTAAGTGAAAAAATTTAATCGAATATAGTTATTCGAAAGAAAGGTTAAGTAAGGAAGTTAGTTAAAGAAATATAAAGTGAACTTTGCCTATTTCAAGGTTAGAAGTGTTGTTCAGTTAAGGTCTGAGAGGTAGTTATACCCCAACTTGATTGACTGCGGTTTTAATTAAGAAATGGTTACGGTTCGAGAGTGAAGTGGTTAAGTGGATTTAGTTAATAAGTATAATGGTTTAAGTTGGCATCGCGATGGTTTGTTTAACCATCTGTCTAAGTCCAATGTTTGAGTTTTGGAAATGTTTTCCAAAGGAGTATCAGAATTATTTTCTAATATAGAAACAAGGAAATGGAAATGTTTTCCAATGGTAATAACATATATTTTCTAAATCTAGAAAATAAGAAATGTTGAATATAGGGAAACAGGAGATGTAAAATGAACTAAAGAGATTAATGTTAAATGATGTTTGTTCGATATAATTTCCATTTGGAAATAATATCGTTGTTTGCACAGTTGTTTTTCCTTGATAGTTAACTCACAGACTATCGAAGTTGTGACCATTTTAACGTTGTTAATATGGAGAGACCGGTTGGATTATTATCCAAAGAACCACTCTGTATTGGCATAAGCGTTGCGAATCATATATGCCAAAGATAATTGAAGACAGAGTAAAGTGCAAGGGCTATTGTATAAGTCTTAGATAACCGCGACTAAGATGGATATACTGAATAGTGCATTCGGTTTGTCCAGTCCCTGGACAACTTGTATGGACGAAGGTCTGACAGAGTATATCCAATGGATCACGTAAGTTGATCTGTTCAAACGTATTCAAATTTGGTGGCGGAGGAATTCGTTTCTCTTAGCTGTATACCCGTGTTATATTTGGATAAGTCAATTTGTGATTTGGCGGGTATGACGATGTGACATTCTAAGTGAATGAGGATGACTTGTGTGGATGAATGTCTGACAGAGTATTTCCAAAAAGGTCACGTACATTGATTTCTTCGACCGTACCAAGAGTGGAAGCGGAGAAGGAAACTTCTTTAGCTAACACGTAATGTACTGTCGTAGACATCAATTAGTGATTTTCGATGGATCTGACAATGTGGCATTCGAAGTGAATCTGATGTGATGATAAAGCGTAGCTTCTAGCCTCATCAACCGGTAAATGACAGAAATCGGGCAGGCAGCATGGCTAAGTCGGTCGCACCGAAGTAGGGTGTATAATCACCTATCTAGAGAATATTCATTTGCTTCTTTAATCTATCAATGATGTCCCATATATATATATATACGGGAACGGTTGCTGATCCCAACCGTTGGTGATGTACATTCGATACACTCGAGCGAAATGAGTGGTCGGTCGTGTGTGGCTGAGTTGCAAGATGTTCTTGTTGAACTCCAGTGTATCGTTCCTAGAGTACACTGATTGGAAGGTGGTTCCATACCTTGTCATAGTTGGAAATCCATTACCCAATACGTGCTTGCGGTTTTGATTGTATACTATATATGTAGAACGTGAGATGAAAGTGTTTCTACTAGATGATTATTATATTGTGGTTGATAGACATTATTATATCAAAAGGGTTTTGATATAAAGATATTTTGGATTCTTATAAGGGAAAAACCCGTTCCGTTATACGGCGTGGTCTTATGAGATATCGCTTACTTGTTCAAACCATTTTAAACTGTTTTACTCATACCAGTCCTATGACTGACCCGGAGTTTACTTTGTTTGTTTCCCTAAACTCTTGGGTGCCTAATTTGTACGGGCAGTCAAGTAGTCGGGATTTTACAGATACACTTGGAGAGCTTGGAGCAGGAGGCTTCGGGATTCTATAGCTATTATTATTTCTGATGTTGTTGTAAGTGTTGTACTCTGATAAAGTGCTATTGTATATAATTGTTTATTTCAAAGTTATGTTATATTTTATTCGTTCCGCTGTGAGATTCGTGTTACTCTGATGATGTAAGTTCTTCTTTTCTTCTTCTATTCTAAGTTTCTATCTTATCTATCCTCACCCTCTAATTTCTTTCATTAATTACCGGGATTTTTCGATGTTTTGGTTATCGACATCGATCTTATGTCGATAACAAAAGTCCTCAAAAATCCGGGTAGTTACAGCCAACATTTTTCCCTCTCGAAGTACATATTTTCGGGGATGAGACGTGCTTCAAAATTGTCAACCTATCTATTCTTGAATCGGTTACGACCAACAGTCATGTCTATCTGTAGAGTCGTGACGTCTAGTGAAGCCGTGCTCTTTGACTTCTACATCAACTATAAATAGGGAGTCTGGCCCATAGTCATTTCTGATGCATTTGATAAATCGGAGATCTCAACCAAAATTAACCTAGGCGAGTTTCTAGGAAGCTTCTTTGACCTTTATTGTATTAAACGATAACAATTGCTCGACTCAATTATGTTCCCATGCCAATATTCGTTCACATGCTTATAAGATGTTCGGTAATTTCTATTGATTTCTCTTATTTCCATCTTATACAAGCTTGCGGTTCATCAAGTTGAAGATTGTACATCGGGTCGGATCGAGCGAACTCGACCCGCCACCATGCTCGATCCGCTGCTTAACTTGAATCGGCATGGTATGGATGGCTTTCTTAACATTTACGTTGGATTGGGTCTAACTAGGCCATCATTTCAGGAATATGAATGGTCTTTTGGGACTATTATATAAACCGACCCTCTTCCTTCTTTTTCTTTTACTTTTCTACTGCCGCATTCCCCAAATCATCTGAAACCCTAGCTTCAAAATCTCGCAACCGCGCCAAAACTTTCAGATATAATTCATAGTTAGGGCTTCATCATCGATTGATTCATGTTTTGGATCTCTAGTTTTACTTAGATTCCACTCAAATTTAGCGTTGGACTCCACCGCTGCTCGCTGTCGTGTCAATATTTGGGCTCTCTAGACCACCGCCGCCACTGATGACATCGTCATTGCCTCATAGTGGTGGTGCTAACAATCTGTGCTCGGCGTTGAGGAGCTTGATGGAGTGGAGTTCGCCTATTTATTTCAATGGAAAGGAGGAGATAGGGACACGGTCTTTGATGGAGTAGAAAAAGGAAGAAGATGGTGGAATAGAAGGGACCGACATTGGCAGGTCAAGGGGGGTGTGAGGAGTCAGGGATGTACGAACGGAGAAGAAGTGGCGCTTCACCACGGTCGGGTCGGGTCGAGTTGGTTCGACCGAATCCGTTGCATGTGTCCAAGAAATCCCAACTCGATCATACATGTATCGGTATTTGTTTACTACATCACATACCAAACTTGTCTAGCTCGAGGATTTTGACATTGCGAACCTGTCGTACTTACTTGCGTGTAACTCAACTGGAGTTGACCATAACTTATGAATTCACATACAATTAGGATAAAGCCTTCAAAATAGAATTTTCAGGACCTAATGAACACAAAACTACTTGACATTCAATACACATCGATTAACTACCAGTTTTCTCTGCTTATTTTGTGTTTTCTCATATCAGCATTGCACACACTAGCACATATTAGCTCACATACAGGGGGACACGGGCATCTATACTCTAATCCTTGATGTTACTTCCGTAGTATAGCTATTATGTCGAGGAGATATTAGATGAAATACCCTTCTGTCGTATACCCAGGTTAGAGTGTGGTTAAGGATGTCTTTAATTGTGGTGCACCAATCACGCCTACTCACTCTCGAATCGAGAGAGTTTGAGTAAATCAAGCAAACGATCATGCCATTCACGTCGGCTTTCCTTTTATACTCAATTTCCAAGAGAAGGATTCTGCCGGTTTGAGTATCATTCTCAAACTTGATTTCAGTCCGCACTCCATGCTTCACATTGGCGTATGGAGCTTGTCAGCCAATCTGTCGTATCACACTTGCCAACGTGCTACTTCTAAATCCTGATTCAAGGGTAAAAGTGCCCTTTTTTTCTTAACCCAGCCTCTCTCATCCCTTCGAATTATGGGATGGAGAGGGTGAGTTGTTTGGGTGTTGTATCCTCACTTTAGTTAAAAAGTGAATACCACCGCATTATCCAGCTCGAGGCCAGCCAATCAAACTTCGATCAGTGATAAATTTAAGTCTGCTTAATCAACCAGGAGTCAGAGAGCTCCATAAAAGAGGTGAATCATCCCTTTTCTGTAAGTTCGACATCAACCAATTTCATCACAACATCAAGCCAAAAAGCAAAACAATTATAGATCATAGAAAAATAAATGCACGAAAAGTAAATGGCACGCGATATTTTATAGTGATTCGGCCAAATTATACCCTACGTCCACTTTATATTCCTTTGTTTATTTAACTAGACAGTTCCAGGAAAGTCGAACCTTAAAACAAAAGGATCAGTAAAAATCTCAAGTCAAATAGTGTCGCAAATGCTGGGAATTTCATGCTCTGGGGATGTCATCACCATCGATGGTCGTTAGCTTGAATGATCATTTATCAAGCTTCCACTGGATGACACAGGGTCCTTCCCATTTCAGTCCCAGGAAGATGGCGGATGGGAGACATGTTTTAGAACCAAGTATCCTAACTTGAAGTTTCGAGGTTGAACCTTTCGGTTGTAGTGTCGAGCGAGATGATGTCTGCACCTCGAGGCACGCAAGTTTGCTTCATCCCTCCTATCTTCGATCATTTCCAATGATTCAAAAAGAACTGCTTTGTTCGTCATCAGATCATAGTAAGGCGTTCTATGAGAAGGAACTTCCAATTCTACCGAAATGACGCCTTCTGATCCGTACAAGAGTGAGAAAGGAGTATGGTCGGTAGCTGAATTATAGGTCGTTCAATAGGCTCAAAGGACTAAGGGTAACTCATCGACCTACATAGCTCTTGCCCATTCTAGTCGACTCTTCAGAATGGAATTGATTATTTTATTGACAACCTTTATTTGTTTATTTGATTGCAGATGCTCCACAGCGGTGTATCTTTTCTCGGTGCGATATTTCCAGTAGAAATCTCTAAATTCTGCATTATCAAACTGGGTTCCATTTTCAGTTATCATAACTTTAGGAATCCCGAATCAGTATATGATATTTCTAACAATGAAGTTAATTACCCGCTTCACCGTGATCATGGTCAATGGATCATCTTTTTGTTGAAGAATGGAGTTTTGATGACAACAGCCTTATTTCAATATTGATTTATTATAAATTATATACTAACATCTTTATCTAGAATATATATATATGCAGATATTATACACAAGAATTAATACTGAAGATTGTACAGTTTAAGAGATATTAGAGATTCAGAATTCAGAGATGATTCAAGACTCATGAGTAGTCAAGATTTCAAAAGTTCAAGATAAATATAGTAATAGAGTCAAGTTTATGTATGACTCTGAATAGCACTCCTCAAATTCAAATTCTATTCTGATTTTCAAATTTCAAAATCTATTTTCAATTTTTATTCAACTTAAATTTCTCAATTTTAATTTTTGATTTTAAACTCAAGTTTTTATGTCTATAAGTTTTACTTTAATTTATATAGTTATATATTTTTATATACTTTATGTTTGTATGGTTTTAAACTTTATAGATTTATAAATATATTTATATAAGTTATATTTATGATTTCATATGATTTTCTACCTTATAATACTTATTTTTAATACTATGTTTTAATTCAAGAATTTCCATAATTATATTTATATCAAAACACTTGAAAAATATTTAAAATTCAAATTTACACTATGATATGTTGACATACATTCATGGACATGTCGACATATAACTGTCATATTTTTGATTTTGAAAGGAAGTGTCTTTTCCCTATTTGTAACGTTCCAGAAACGTTGCAACCTTTCAAATCTTATAAATAGGTTGTTTTTGAATTTCTTCATTATTCTTCCTCTCCATCTTCATCCCTTTTCTTTACACCATTAATATTTCATATTTTAATAATCTCTACACTTATACTCTGCCGAATTCAATTCTATCTGTATAAAACTTCTTCTCTTCTCACTCTCTACTCATTACCCTTTGAATCGAGGTGTTATTGAAGAGTTTTAGGGTTGTTGTAATTGTTTGGGAATTGTTTCGGAAAGGTGTGTTCCTTGTAGCCTTGAAATCAAGGAAAGGAATCGGTAGTAACCTTATAGTCGTGGAAATCAAGGGAAATAGTTGATCAAGGCTGTTTGGAGTTTGGAATCGGTGGTAACCTTGTGGCCGTGAAACCAAGGTGATTGTACTTGGATATTGATATAACAATAAAACTATGCGCAATCTATCATTGCATGGGACTGAATGTAGGAGTAATCTGGACCAGTATAAAATCCAGTGTGTTCTTTCCTTTTGTGCATTTTATTTCTATTTATTTTTTGTGTGTTTGATTCTGTGTCCGTGATCATCTCAGTGGTTTTATAATCATATACTAGATCATATAAGTTTTAGATTTTGTTAAATTTCTCAAAAAAACTATTCACTCCCCTCTAGTGTTAGTTTTCCTTAACGATCCATTCTGTAATCCTTAATAATCGGTATCAGAGCAAGGTCTTTGAAAAAGGTCATAATCTGATTTTTGAAAATTGTTAAAATGGCAACCAACAGTGGTAGCAACAATAGTTATTTTATAGAGGGTCAATTCACTGTTAGACCACCACTGTTTAATGGTAATAATTATTTATATTGGGCATGTAGAATGAAAATATATTTACAATTAGTAGGATTAGACACATGGAATATAACACAAACTGAATATGTAGAACACACAACTAGTTTTGCACAATGGTCAAATGAACAAAATGTTGTTGCATAAAGCAATTCTAAAGCCTTGAATATGTTGTTTTGTTCATTAGATAGGAATGACTTTAATAGAGTGTCAGTTTGTAAATTTGCTCATGAAAGTTGGAGAACTTTACAAGTTACTCATAAAGGGACTAGTAAAGTTAATAAAAGAAAGATATAATGTTAATTAATCGATTTGAGTTATTCAAAATGAACGAGAATGAGTCTATCTCCGATATGTGTTGCAGATTTCAAGAGATAGTGCATTCGTTAACTGCAGTTGGAAAAACTTATTCTGAAGAAGATCAAGTTAGAAAAATATTGAGTTCATTAGTTTCAGAATGGAATCATAAATCTTTGGCGATTGAAGTAGCCCATAATGTCAGTGAAATGAGGATTGAGTAGATAATTGTAAATCTGATATCTTTTGAAGTTCATTTAAAGAAAAGAAAGGAAAACAAGCCAACTGAAAAGAAACCTATTGCATTTAAAGCAACAACAAATGATTCAGACTCGAGTTGTGAAGAAGATGAACAAAAAACCCTAATGATAAGGCATTTTAGAAAATTTCTAAGATATAGAAAGAAAATATATTTTCAAAATAATAATCAAGGAAGTTCAGGAAGAAATGATGGTCGGTGTTAAAACTGCAACAAAACCAGGCCATATAAAGAGAATTTTTTCGTATCTAGATAAATCGACTCAACAAACGGACAACATCAATTCATCAAAGAAGAGAAAGAAAGTATACGCAGCAACATTAGATGATTCAGATTCATCATCAAGTGATGAAGAGCCAGAAACCGAAAACTCAAACATGTGCTTTACGGCAATTCAGAATTCAGAAAATTTCGATGAAAATGATCTAAAAACTGGGTATGCCTTAATTAATTTTTATTTTTCTTGGTTGAATGGTTGTTTTGTTTGTTTTTAATTTGAAAATTAAACTTGAAATTTAAAATTCAAATTCAAATTTTGAAATTTGAAATTCAAAATAATAACAAAAAATAATAATTAATAAAATAATTTTTTTGAGTGTTTGCTCGGATTAGAATTATTTGAGGACATCGTTAAACCTAAAATATAAATCGATAGTTTAAATTACAAGTCACAAAAACAAAATGTCCTTTGAAAATAAATACATATGTCGATATACATATGTCCATATGTCGACATATCAGCCTGTAATTTGAAATTCAAAATTTGAATTTCAAAGGTTTAAACTTTCAAACTTCCCTCCAAATTTTCACCAACTCCCAATGTCTAAAAAGGTGTCGTTGATTTCTAAAAAGTTGTAACTATTCAATTCATATCCATTCAATTTCTATATACATCTACTCTCTCTACCTTTCATTTACATTTCAAACTATATTTTTGTATCTATTATCTTCAAAACAGTCACTCCAATGGCTTCCTCAAGTTCGTCAAGTTAACCAGAACCATCAAAGGTTATCTTCATAATGATAGAGATGCTATCAAAACCTATGTTAACTATTTAGAAAGTGCAAAAGTCAATATGGGTGCTTTTTCCGTCTTTGGAGACTTTCCTTCCTACGATCTTATCTCTCTCTTCACCCACAATGAAGTCTTGAGTCTAATTGACTCTTGGGCTAATGACAAAGTGTGTTATCCTAAGCTTGTAAAAATTTTTTATGCTAATCTTAATTACGTATTTATGAAGGCTATGAAGACCAAATTTGGAGTAGCATCAAAGGAACTCAAATTGTCTTAGATTCTGAAATCTTGGGTAATATCTTAAATTGTAAAAGCACGGGCTCGAATTTTTTGGATTTCAAAATTGATGAAACCGATTTAGAGACTTATCATGACATATTTGAAAGCGATACAAACATGGAATTCAAAAATCGCTATTTCTATCCAAAAACAAAAATCATAAATCTTCTCCTCCAACATACCATCACTCCTTGTTCTAGAAACTTTAATAATCCAACTTTCAAGGTCCAAAAATCCCTCTTTGCTATTATTGGTGGTTATGACATCAATTGGGCCGACATGATCTTAAGAGAATTCAAGCCCACAGAAGCTTCATCTAGAGAGAACACACTTTACTATGGAGTTTATCTCATGCGCAATTTCAAGTACTTTGGAGTTTATCTTCACGGAGAAGAATTTGTGCCAAGAAAGGTGTTTGACTCCACAAACATACACCTTATGCAAATTAAACTTGCTTTCAAACCGTATGAGACATTCTGAAACAAACGAGCTCGACTGCAATAAGAACAAGCACCTATGGAAGCCAAAAAGAAGAAAAAAACTTCTTTATAAAGTAACGAATGTCCAATCAACACTAGAACCCTTTCCAGAGATATGACTGTTCAAAACCAAGCGAGGATAGTCAAAAATCAAAAGAAACTCAAAAAGAATGTTTAAAAATGACTAAGTCCATGGTCAAGATAGGAGAAAGCTTTGAATGTCATCTTCCTCCTCATCATCCGCTATAAACTAGTCTATCTAGTTTAGTTTATCCTTATTACTCGCTTGTATTTGCTTTCGAATCTCGTATTTAGTGTGTCTTAATTAGTTGAATGTACTTTCTTTTCATGAAGTAATGAATGGAGTTTTATTTATGTCAAATCATCTTTTACTTTCTGTAAAAACTTTAGTACTAAATATAATATAATATAAGATCAAAAGATTCAAAATTTTGAAAATTTTCAAGAAATTTCAATAGATATGTCAACATACATACTTTGATATGTCAACATATAACTGCTAGATTTTCAAAACTTTTCAATTTTTAAAATTAAATAACTAACTCATGTACTGTTGGCTGGCTTTGTGGCCAAGCCACCAAGAACACATATATGCTCAAGTTTTAGAGAAAGCTACCCCGGCTTGTAAAGACCAGGGATCCGCTCGTGATTACCCTTCTCACCCCGCTCGTGACCAACATCCTTCCCCCGCTTGTGGTATGCTACCATGACCCATTCGTGTATGATGATCACGATCCGCTCACCATCGATTATCACGACCCGACCACGAACCTGGAACATGATAGGAAGGACAAAGTCTACCACGAGCCGTAAATGCAGGAACCAACGACACCTGCCCATAACAGCCATATTGACTATTTCTCCATCAAGCCACGAACCAGTCCGAGATCCTCGGGATTTGTGCCACGTGTGACCACGAACCGATTGCAGATATCAGCTATAAATAGCCCCGTACTTAGCATTTTTCAGGATCTTTTTGGCAGTTTTGAGAATTGTTTACACCATTTCTGTTATTCTACTATTTCTTATCAGTCTTAGCTCGAAATTATTGAGTGAACCATCATTGTAAAAGTGAGATTGAGAGAGAAATCATTGATTGTACTTGAATGTTGCATATAATCAAGGATATAAAGTGGACGTAGGCTTATTAACGCTGAACCGCTATAAATCTTGTGTTTTTTTTGTAATTTTTTGCGTTTCTAGACAAAAATATCTGCATATTCAAATAATTTGGGTGTTAGAGCCATTTTTGGACCTAACATTTTGGTTCTTTCACTAAGAAATTCGAGGTCTCAGCATGTTGGATTGTTGCTCTACTGTTTGGATATTCAAGTCTGAAGAAGACAGTCCAAAACCCCACTTTTTCAATTTTTGAAGACTTCAGCGAAACCTAGATATCATGGCTGGAAAGAAGTCTAAGGAAGTATGAGTTTTGCAAGCAAATGAAGCTACAAACGAAACTGTTGAAGAAAGTGTTCATGAGCAGGTCGAGGAAGAGACCCCACTTCGTGATATGCAGGGGGCGAACCGATCCACAGGAGGCGTCCCGACCCGCTCCCAAGATAACCTCACGAACCAGCCCACTGGCGCTCTTATGAACCATCACTAGGGTGCTTCCATGAGCCGCCCAGATGGAGCCACCACGAGCCGTAGTCAGGAGATTGCCATAAACCATGAACCGGATGTTGTCACGAACCGCACCACTCAGAGGACATCAACTTGACCTGGAAAGGAAGTTATGGTTCGTTCTGCTCACGCTGGCCCTTCCGCTCGACCTGCCTCGGGTTCTTTACGTATAAGAGAGAATGTTGATGATCAGTTCAACCCTGCTGCCCCAGCTACTGAAGGAGATCTCTCTCGCATCATTGAAATGTTGGATAGGACAAATGATGAGTTAGCAGCCCAAAGACAAGGGAGCTCTGTTCAAGTTCCAGACTTTGTGCCATCCCGTCGAAGGATTGATCGGGGGTTTCGCAGAGCTAGGAGCGCTGACACTGAATCTACAGTAACTCATGCTGACGTTGAAGCAATGATTAGGAAGATCATGGTGGATAGCCGTGGAAAGAGAAACGAAGATTGGGGTATAGAGCGTACTCATACGCCTTTTACCGATGACATATTGGAGATTACATTCCCAAGGCGTTTCACTATGCCAACTATGAATCGTTATACTGGCACGATAGATCCAGTCCAACACCTAATGAGATACTCACGATCCATGAATGTCGCGGCAGCCTCCGACACCGTAAAATGTAAAGCCTTCCCGATATTCCTAGAAGATGTGGCATTACTGTGGTTCACCCGCTTGCCCGCACAATCGATATCTAGTTTCAGAGAACTAAGTGAAAAATTCATGAACCAATTTCGTCTTCATGCTCAGAAGTCAAAAAATGTTATGGAATTATCCCTCATCAAACAACGTCCCGACAAGACTCTGAGATCGTACCTGGATCGCTTCAACCTAGTCGTCGCAGAAGTCAAAGACCCTCATGAGCATACTATTCTAATGGCCCTAATAGACGGGGTGGACAAAGATACTGAATTTGGAAGGTACTTAGCTGGCAAGCCGCCATTGACTAGAGAAATATTCTATGAAAAGTCTAATGTTCGCCTACACAAGGAGGAGATATATGCCAATCGAAAAAGGAAGGATACCGATAAAGAGGATATTCAGAGTAATGTGGCCATCAAGCAGATGGGAGACAGCTCAGGAAAGGTGGAGGTCAATGTTGGGAACAAGAACCAGGGAAATGGTCGTCATTCAGGGAATGGTAACAAAAGGAGAAACCGAGAAAATGACTCACAAAGGAGGCCTCGATCCAGGCCATTTGAGAACTTCACACCGTTGAATGATACGCTAGGGAACATTTTTATGGATACTTATAATGTCCTCCAGTATAAGAGGCCTCCCCCGAGGGATTCAACGGACAAAGAGCGCGAAACTGGAAAGTTCTGCCTCTTCCACCAGGTTCATGGTCACTCCTCCAACGAATGTCGCCATTTGAGAGATGTGGTTGAAAAGCTATTCCAAGAAGGAAAACTAGACGAGTATAAGGTGGCTCCAAGGGATAGGGGGTAAGCTGGATAGGCCCCGAACCAAAACCAACCCATTGCTAGACCTACCCCTCAGCAGAAAGGAAAATATATTGTAATAAATACCATAGTCCGAGGGCTTCATTTGGCAGTACACAACTTTAGGGCAATGGAGCAGTATGTCAACGCAGCAAACAACATCTTGAAGTTGGAGAATGTAGTAACCTTGACGATTATACTCCAGTCAAACAACAGAAGACAATGTCCGATGACGTTATATACCGCAGCAGAGAGAGTATTGGAGTCCATTCCCCAACTGAGGACCCATTAGTGATCACAGTCACTATTGGTCCGGCTATAGTCCACAAAGTATTAGTAGACAACGGGAGCTCAGTTAATATCTGTCAAGAAGACATTTGATCAGATGAAACTTGAACCAAAGGACCTGAAATCATGCGAAGGATGGGTGTGTGGCTTCAATGGAGCCTCAACTTCTCCGATGGGATACGTAGAACTGTAGGTCACCCTTGGAGAAGGAGAACGCCGGAGAGTGAGAATTCTCCCTTTTGTGGTTTTGGATATTGAATCACCATACAATGCCTTTTTAGGCCGACCGGCCCTAGTAGAGTTTAGGGCTTGCATCGTGCCCTGGTGTTAGTTATCGAAATTCCCGACGGATGCTGGTGTAGGAATAATCAGAGGAGATTAAGTCGTTGCGCAAGCATGCTACATAGCAGAGTTAAAGTTGCAGCGCAAAGGAAGAGAAGTAGAAACAAAGGGTGCTTCCTCCCCTCCAAGGGAGGAAAGTTCATTTCAACTAAAGAAAGTAACTCTGGGAGAGTCGCCCAGAGAATTGCCCGAGGACATAGATCCCAAAGAGGATGAAAAGCCTATGGGAAAAATGGCGACTCCTAATGAAACAACTATGGATGTACCAATCGATGATAGTGACCTGGAGAAGGTCCTGAAGATTGGATCCCAGTTGGACCCTCTTCGAGCCAGTGAATTAACGGATTTCCTGAAAGCTAACTTGGATGTATTCGCCTGGACCCATGTTGACATGTGTGGAATATCTCCATCGATCATGAGTCATTCATTAAGAATCAACCCTAAGCATCCTCCTGTCAAATAGAAAAGGCGAATACTTGGCCCAGAGAGGTCTGCTGCCTTGAAGGAAGAAGTCAAAAAGCTGAGAAGTAAGGGGTTCATCAAAGACTCAACATACCCGGACTGGATTTCAAATCCGGTTTTGTTAAAGAAGGATAATGGAAAGTGGTGCACATGCATTGACTTCTCAGACCTAAACAAAGCCTGCCCAAAGGATATTTTTCCGTTACCTAGAATTGATCAGCTGGTAGATTCAACGACGGGTCATGAGCTTCTTTCTTTCATGGATGCCTACCCGGGGTACAACCAAATCCACATGCACGTCCCGGACCAAGAGCTACCAGCTTCATTATGGATTTGGGATTATACTGCTATGTAGTGATGCCCTTTGGTTTGAAGAATGCCGGTGCTACATATCAACGATTGGTGAATAGAATGTTCTACAACCAAATCGGGAAGACGATGGAAGTATATGTTGACGACATGCTAGTAAAGTCCAGACAATCATCCGACCACACTTCCGACTTAGCAGAGATGTTTGATATCCTCCAGAAATACGAAATGAAACTCAACCCTATGAAGTGTTCATTTGGGGTAGCATCCGGGAAATTTCTGGGATTCATCGTCAGCTCGCGTGGAATTGAGATCAATCCAGATCAGATTGCGGCAATCAGAGAGATTCAGAAACCAAGACAAATCAAAGAATTGCAAAGCCTCGCAGGAAAAGTAGCCACTTTGAGTAGATTCATCTCCAAAGCTATGGAAAAATGTATACCATTCTTCGAATTGATAAAGCGAGGAAAGCGCAATTTCAAATGGACCCCTGATTATGTTGAAGCATTCCAGAACCTATTGAATCATCTGGAAAGACCTCCGATGTTGTCTAAGCCAGTGGATCACGAGGATTTATTTGTGTACTTAGAAGTGTCATCCCATGCGATCAGCTCAGCCTTAGTGAGAGAGGAAGATAAGGTGAAGAGACCAGTGTACTATGTGAGTAAGAAATTGGCGGCAGCCGAACGAAATTACCCAAGTATAGAAAAGCTTCGTATAGTCTGTTGATCGCATCCAAGGAACTTCGCCACTATTTCCAGGCTCATCCCTTTACTGTCTTCACTGATCACCCACTTAAAGAATTCTTCAAAGGCCAGAAGCATCAGGAAGACTACTCAAATGGAATGTCGAGCTAAGTCAGTTTTATTTGAACTTCCAGCCCGGAAGGTCGATAAGGAGCAAGTGCCGGCAGACTTCATAGCGCAGTTTACCATCCCAGAGGATGATGTAGTAAGGGAAGAAACTGATCCGCCGAAGCTGCTTCTTGACCCTAATGCCTGGAAGCTGTACACTGACGGAGCCAAGAATGATAGGCGATCTAGTGCTGGAGTGGTACTTGTAACTCCCGGGGAGCGACCGATATACTATGCTCTTAGATTAGAGTTCCACGCCACTAATAACGACTCTTAGTACGAAGCCTTAATTGCAGCATTGAGGATCGCCAAGGAGCTGGAAATCACGAATTTAGACATCTTTTGTGACTCCAAGATAGTCGTGAACCAGGTCAACGGAAAATTTTAGGCCAAGAGCCCGAGGCTGATTTATATTTGAAACAAGTGAAGAAGTTGCTGAACGGGTTCGACCACTGCAGCATATCTCATATTCCGCGGTCAGAGCATCAAAAGGCAAATAAGTTGGCGAATATGGCTAGCTCTGATAACCCTGAGGACAACGACCTAGTCCCGATCGAAGTATTGCAGTTTCCAAGTGTCGATCATATGGGAGTTGACCCGGTACTGGAAATTGAGCCCGAGAGGGAGTCGTGGATGACTCCTCTAAAGAATTTTTTGATGAATGGAACGCTTCCGACGAAGAAGAGCGAGAGGCGTGCTATTATCCAAAAATCCTCCAAATACATCATACAAGGCGAAATCCTATATAGGCAAGGATTCTCGATGCCTCTTCTCCAGTGCATAGCCCATGACGATATCAAGCGTGTACTGAAAGAAGTTCACGAAGGTGAATGCGGTGACCATACTGAAGGACAAACGCTGGCAAAGAAGATATTGCAGTATGGCTACTTCTGGCCTACTATAAACAAGGACGCAACCAAATATGCACAGCGATGTGATGCATGCCAAAGGTTTTCCAAAATCCCTAGGGCACGCCCTAGCTAGTTGAAGACGATGATGTGCCTGTGGCCTTTCGCTGTGTGGGGAATTGACATTATTGGAAGTCTCCCCATAACGAAAAGTGGAGCAAAGTTTGTCGTTGTGGCTGTGGATTACTTCACGAAGTGGGTTAAAGCGGAGCCATTGACCACGATCATGACCAAGCAAGTAATTAACTTCATCATCAGAAATATCATATGCCGTTTTGGGAGTCCGAAGGTCTATATAACAGATAACGGAACCCAATTTGATAGCGCAGAATTCAGAGACTTTTGCCAGAAGTACCACATCGAGAAAAGGTACACCTCTGTGGCACATCTGCAATCAAACAGACAGATTGAAGCGGCAAATAAAGTGATTAAATCCATCCTGAAGAAAAGATTAAAACAGGCCAAGCCATGTGGGTCGATGAGTTACCCTTGGCGTTATGGGCCTATAGGACAACTTACAAGTCGGCAACGGGCCACACTCCTTTCTCCCTCGCTTTCGGGGAAGAAGTAGTCATCCCGGTTGAATTGGAAGTACCCTCTCATAGAACCACTTATTTTGATCCAATACCAATAATAAGCTACTCCTCAAATCCCTAGATATGTTTGAAGAAAAGAGGGATGAAGCTGACTGCCGCACTTTAAGGCGTAAGCAACAAGTCGCTCGGTACTATAACAACAAGGTTTGAGCTCGAACCTTTGAATCCAGAGACTTGGTTCTGAAAAGTGTCTTTCCACCCCCAGTGCATATGTGCCCGAAATGGGAAGGACCGTATCCCATTCTACGAAGGCTTGATAACAGAACTTTCAAGCTGGCAACTGTGGACGGAGATGAAATCCCCAGAGTGTGGAATGACCAGCATTTGCGGCCTTATCTGACATGAAAATTGTCAATTTTATTCTTTTTTTAGGACCATGTAAAAAGGCACGACTTGCCTAGAATAGTCTGGTTACTTGAGCAAAATATTATACAGTGGACGTAGGTCATGATTCGACCGAACCACTATAAAACATCGTATGTCATTTACCTTTATTGCACCATTACTTATATGCTCTTTTAATTTAATTAACATAAATCATTACCATTTTGAGATTTGCTATAAACTATGTGACGATATCAAAATGCCTAATTCAAAGTGCCTTCTATCAGACTAGAGGGTGAACAAAAAAAACTCCCGAAGTTGCAATGAAGCGGATCCCATCATCATCTGCACTCTAACTCTCAAGATTAGAGAGAGAGAGTATAAAGGACACGAAGACAACGTCCGCAAGGCTAGAAGGTGCACCATGATAAAAACCGTCTTGACAACACTCTAACCCGCTGAAGGATCGGGAGAGTATAAAGGTGCTAGAGACTTGGCGCCCACAGAACTTCTGCCCTGCTGAAGGATCGGCGAGCAGATTAAGAACCGAGCTCGAACTCTAACTCACTGAAGAATCGAGAGAGTATAAAGGCACAGTGACGTATGCCGCCAAAAAATGGCTCCTATTCCGTCACACGACTGGAAACAAGAACGAAAAGTGGAGCCCCAAACCCTCATTTCAAGGAATGGGGGGCAGCACACACATGACTCTAATCAGTCTTCAATAAGCCCTGGCCAGGCATTTTATTAATGATTGATTGGGGGGCATATATATATCTGTGTCGTAAAAAAAAATTACGGCTAAAATGACTTATGGTTCGATTTTGACTCAGTTATGATCTAAACATTTGTGACTAAGTGTGAAAAATTAAACTTGTTGGTACGCCATGATGCAGAAGAAACAAACTTTTATTCACCAAGTGCAGGTTTACAAGACAAAAACCAAAATGAAAGTGAGGGCCCTACATTTCTTGGCCAGTGGAAAGCTTAAAAGGAAAATATGAACTAACAAGTACATCCTACTTATGCTTGGGGGACGATTTTGATTTCTTCTCCTTCTTCTGCTTTTCCAACTCCTCCTTGTAAGCATCAGATCGGTCGCCCTTCTTCCTCTTCCTCTTATCAGAAAGAGGATCCTGCGGAGTGCTGGAAGGCTGGGATGCAAGAAGCGAAGTTATTGATCTGGAGGAGAATTTTATGACCAACCTAGTTTTGGGATCAACTTCTGAGATAGGAGGCACATATAGAGGCTCTTGCTCCTCTCTTTTCAAAGCTAGCTGCTTATCTCTCCTGGCCTTCATGTCAGCCAGGGTCTCCTTGTCATCATCCTTTGTCTCCCCTATGATGGTGACCTCTTCTTCATCATCTCCATGGTCACCATCCATGTCCTTCAAGGCATCAATGGTCTCAGCATCCTTGGTAACGTCGGTGCTTGGTGCCAAAATGACCTTCTTAGTTGTTGTGCCCTTAGTCTGCTTCGAAATCTCAGGAACACCAACACCCGCATCTGATGGGACACTAACTTTTTATGGCTCTGTTTTCTCTTCTATAACCTTCTCGGCCTGTTTGCCACCTATATTATGAGAAGTAAATGTTATTAGTTCGGGAGAGAGTGTGGTCTTATCAATTGACTGTTCTGCAAGATGACGACAAGTTACAATTGCTTTGAAAAAATGTGGAGAGAGTATGGAGATACCTTCAGCCAATTCCTTGCCCAAGCTTGCAACAGTAGCTCCGACAGTTGGAGGAATTGGAACCAAGGGGATCAACGGATCATCGGGATTACATTCCTCAATTTCGGAGGTCTTGTGCTCCACCACCGAGCTCGAGCCTTCGTCGATTTTATCCTTGCCCTTAAGCCTAGTTTTCTCCTTCTCAATTTCTTCATGGATCAGATGCCTGCCTTTCTCCAAAGCCTCAGGATCTTCACCTTTGAGAAAGGTCTGTATAAGCTGGGTTTCATCAAGCTCCTCAACTTTCAATCGTTGCTTCTCACCCTCAATAATCATATCCCATACATTAGCCAAAGTAACATGATAATTCTAAATCCAAGAGATGTCTCGAGTCCTAATAACCTGACCAAAGAAGTCGAATAGCAGTTCATCGAAACTTTCTATCTCTTTTTTAGTTGTAGCAAGTTTTTCAACAGTGGGGGAGGCCGATTTAAGAGCACCGTTGGCATTACTTTCAGCAAGAGCCACACGCTCCTCAGCATGAGCAAGTTGATCGTTCATAACTGCTTTCTCTTTTTCAACAAGAGCAAGGTTGTCTTTAAGGCTCGCTTTCTCTTTCTCCCAAGCAGCCTTCTCAGTAGCAAAACGATCTTGTGCCGTCTTTAAATCAGTATTGATTGTTCTAAGATCCTCTATTTCCTTTTTCAGAGCTACACGCTCTGGCTGTTTGAGTTGAGCTCAGTATGGAAATGATTCCTGGCGCTTTCCAGCTCTGATTTGTAATTTCCCGCATCCAGCTAAGCTAAAGCGAGTTGAGCTTGTGCATCCTCTAGTTCTTTTTCAATTTTTCTCCTGGCCCTAGAATCATTGTCAGTCTTTACTCTGGATCTGGCCGCCTCCGTTTCTAGGTGACGGATGGTAGCAGAAACATTGGTGGTGTGCTTCTTAATCATCCTATATAGTTTGGCCACATGACTCACCTGCCCTTTGACCTTTATATCCCACTCCTCGGGAACCGGTTCAAGATTAGGAACAAACATCAACCTTTCAAAGAAAATGTCAGGAAACTACTTTCGCAAACGCTCCAGCTTGACCTGATAATCAGAGGTGTAGACGACATCATGTGCAACGGTAGTATCCAAATCGCGCTGACTAGAGGGGACAATGGCTATTTTCTCCTTTTCTAAATCCTTGCTCGAGTCTTTGTTTTTGTCTTTCGATTCATGGTGTTTCTTGGAAGATTTGCTATGAGAGGGTATACTTTTGGAGGAGTCAACTCTTTGGGAAGTTGCTTACCCCGTGACGGTGGCACTGAACGATCGTGGGACTTCCCAAGGTCTTGCTTTGATGGAGAACAAGACCGTGTAGAATGAGATTGATAAGAATCACGGGGTCGGTGACTATCTCTCCCCCGAATGTCACAGCGAACATGCTCGGGATCGGAAAGGAGCCTTGGTGTGCTCGCTCGGAGAGAACGATAAGAATAGGATTGTTTACGAGGCATCTCCCTGCAAAGGAGACAAGTATATATTTGAAACAAGAACACCGATGGTGTAAAAGTGTTGTGACGAGTGGTGCATGTGATTTGTGCATCCCGTGTTATCCCCCCTAACAGACCAGGGCCTAGAGTTAGGCTCGTCTGTGAGATTTCTTTTTCCCCGACTGAAACATTCACTTCCTCAAAGATAGGAAAGAATGGGTCCCCTCTAAAGTCTTCTTGTGTATAAATGTCATCTGGTAGGGGAATCTTGTATAATTCACTAAATATCTTCTCCTCTGTTAATGTATCATGAGTGATGGGCTCAACCGATGGTAGAGCCTTTGGGGAAGATTTCTCCTTGGAAGTTGGGACCTCCTTTGGTTCATCTGCCCAGATCTCATCCCGTTTGTATACGTTCAAATCCTCATCGTCCTGATTGATCAGTGGTGAAGAACTCTTGCGAAGTTCAGTTGTCTTTGTGACCACTGAGATCCCTTCTCTCTCAGCTGGGGGCACATATTTGTAAGGTTTGCCACCAACGCCAATTCCGAATCTTACACTCAGAAGTTGGTGTTTGTGAAGATTCTCGTCGGTGATAAACTTCTTGATTCTTAAGAAGTCTGATTTATTTTTGAGGAGGCGGGACAGTCGGCCTTCATACACCGAACCTTCTATTTTCCCAAAATTGTGATCTGCATAGAATAAAGGGACACATTAGCACTCCAATTATGCAGTCGGAACATAAGTTGAAAATTTTAAGACATACTTGCTTGAAGCCACTTCCTTGCATATCCGGCTTGATGCTTTATGTAAAACCAATCAGCTTTGGCATTCCCTATGTTACTTTGGCCATCCGATAAAACCTTTTTGTCGGAAATTGATTTGAAGAAAGAAAAATTCGGAGTCCCTGTGGAACGTAGTTTGAAATGGTGGTAGAATTTCAAATCCTTGAAAGTAAGCTCAGTCTGTAGAATCACCGCATATGCAATATATAGGGTATACAAAGCTGCATAAGCATAAGGATGGAGTTGCATAGGGGCAAGGCGTAGTCGTCTTAAGAGATCAACGACAATTGGAGGAAAGGGAGGAATAGCTCCTATCCAGCACATGAGTCGGCTGACAGTCATATACCCCTCTGGGGCAGAATGAGGCCTATCTCCATCTCCTGGAGTTTTCATATCATCCCAAGGGATCCTATGCCTTAAGCATATTTTCTTTAGTTTTACATCATCCAATTGGGAGGCTAGACTATCACTAAGTTTCTCCCTCTCCACTTCCTCAACACCTGGGATTTCGTCAGGAGCTCGTTCATCCTCATCTTCAAGAGATGTACTTTCAGATGTCATTGATTCTATATCGGTATCTGTCTCGTAATCGGGGTCAGAATTCTCCCAGTCTGAATCTGTGGGAAGTGTATTGGGATCATAATGTTTTGATGATTCTGATTCTGTATCTTTCTCTTACATTTCAGTTGATCGTTTATCAAACATAGCTATGTTGGTGAGCAAACATAAGAAATTAGAACATAGTTACCAGTTCCTTGTGTGTGTGAGTGTGTGCATGTGCATACATTAAGAAAAGCATGAAATTAATCAGAAGAGCGGGATATTGGCTATGATCTGCTGTTGAGTTACGCTATTCTCCAATTCAAAAGGTTCATGTTGAAGGCTCTAATCTTAACTGTCCATTGGTGTATCAAGATTTGTATTGCATTTTTTGGTCAATATGGGTAACGGGTCGTGATATAGTACTAGCCAGCAAGACAGGGTTCGACTCAAAAGACAGGCATCGACTCGTGGGATAGTTCAGCTCGTGACCCACACTTCTTCATCCGAACGGCTTGTGAAGAATCCCCACGATCCGCTCCACCTACTAATTCCATGAACCGATGCTCCCCCAATACCACGACCCAGTCCGTTGTCCAGGACAACACTACGACTTCCTCTTTGGTTCCTCCATCTCGTTGTTGCCACGACCTGAGCTAAAGTCCAATCTACTAACCGGCCTGCTCCTTCTTCCTCGTTGTTATTCTCCTCCACAAGTCAATGAACTCCACTGTCTCCTGGGCTTCTTATCCTCATCCCTCCGTTTACCCAGCGTGCTTATCAATGAAAATTTGTGGAGATTAAATAGAAACGGGGAGAGAACGACACAAGAACCTGGGCAGTCGACTAATAATAAAAGTTGAAAACAATCCTAGTTTCGTTAGCTTTCTGGTTTAAATTGGAGGATGATATCAATTTCTGGAAATGGCAAAATAAGGTTTAGGATTGGGAATAACTGGATGGCAGCGGCTAGAATGAAAGAGGAGAGAGGATATAAGGGGAAAGAGGGAGCGGCTTATATAGCCAATTCGATGGCCTTTTCATCTCCCCGAATTTGTCTTATTTGGGTCCGTGAAAGCACAAGGGCCACGGACACTCAAAGAGGCCCATCGTGGCATGAAGTCAGGCCACTTGATCATGGGTCCGTGGTGTTCACCTATTTTCACGAATCGTGGTGAATCCCAACGACCTAGGCTCGAGAGTGGCCACAAAATCAAAGGTATGGAAATACTCATAGAATTTGAAAAATTACCTGACAAGTCAATCGCAATGTGTCTTGGAATTCGAAAGATAAAAATCAACCAATGAGCAGAGAAATAATTAGAAATCTGGACTGATATTTATACTCCTCAAAGGATACAACCAATCAAAATAATACGTCGCTATGAACGGATGTGATGATCAACCTGCATTGTTTCACGAAAAGACAGATCAATGGTTTCGAAGCATGCTCCACCCCTGATAAAGCATACTTCGAGGGGGCAAAATGTTGGCTGGCTTTGTGACTAAGCCACCAAGAACACATATATGCTCAAGTTTTAGGGAAAGCTAACCCGGCTTGCGAAGACCAGGGATCCGCTCGTGATTACCCTTCTCACCCCGCTCGTGACCAACATCCTTCTCCCACTCGTGGTATGCTACCATGATCCATTCATGTATGATGATCATGATCCGCTCACCATCGATTATCATGACCCGACCAAGAACCTGGAATATGATAGGCAGGACCAAGTCTACCACGAGCCGTAAATGCAGGATCCAACGACACCGGTCCATAACGGCCATACTGACTATTTCCCCATCAAGCCACGAACCAGCCCGAGATCCACAGGATTTGTGCCACATGTGACCATGAACCGATTGCAGATATCAACTATAATTAGCCCCGTACTTGGCATTTTTTAGGATCTTTTTGGTAGTTTTGAGTATTGTTTACACCATTTTTGCTATTCTGCTATTTCTTATCAGTCTTACCTCGAAATTATTGAGTGAACCATCATTGTAAAAGTGAGATTGAGAGAGAAATCACTGATTGTACTTGAATCTTGCGTATAATCAAGGATATAAAGTGGATGTAGGCTCGTTAACGCCGAACCACTATAAATCTTGTGTGTTTTCTGTAATTTCTTGCATTTCTAGACATAAATCTCTGCATATTCAGATAATTTGGGTGTTAGAGCCATTTTTGGATCTAACATGTCCACTCAAAACCCAACGAATTCCAGACCCTGTTTAAGTCTATTTTGTAACGACCCGCGTTCTACGTATCGAAGGATTGTAGAATGTTTATTTCTTTTTCATATGAGGTCTAATGGTCGTGTAACTTTGGGGAACGACTACTGGGGTCGTTCTCCATGTTCACGATTTTTGCCGATTTTGAAATGACCATTTTGCTCCTAGCGAATCTTGTTTTGCCTGTAACTTTTGATTGGTAAGGAGTTTTGATTTGCGACTACTTCAATTAGATTCAGATGATGGTTTACCTTTCTAAAGAGTGGTCACATTAATCAAACGGACTTACCATTTGGGAGATATGGCTGAATTAAGGCTTAGAGGGAGAAAAACAGCTTAACCGGGCTTAATTGTGTAATTAACAGCCAGGCCTATTGGGGGATTTTGGGATTTGAGCTATATAAGGGCTGATTATGGTTAGAGAAACATTTTCTTTGTTATTTTCCAGCCGCCACTTACCTCTCTTCAACCCTAACAATGGCCTCCAACACCTAAATCACCTTCTAATCACCGTTTAATCAAGTTTTATCCTAATCTACATCAAACCAAGGCAAATTAGCATAGAATTTGGGATAGAGTTGCAAGAACACATAGAGATTCGACCCATATCAGAGATACTTTTAGATTTATAAGTAATTTGTGGCTAAGGTGAGTGATTTGCATTGTTTTACACTAATTACGGCAAATTAGGGGTGATTAGTGTTAATTAACGAAATTATACATGATTAAATTCTGGAAAAATATTTTGAAATTCGTAAATATTATTTTAAGCCTTTGTTAGAAATCAGGGTTAATTTGGATATGTTTTGCTAATCCTATCATTAGTTATGCTTAAACACGATTAAGGGAAAATATCGGTTTTGGGTAGGTTTGATCCATTTTAACTTGTAAAATCGTTGCTTTGATGTTTATGGTTGCTTCTCTATGTTGCTATGACTATATGGAATGCTTTGTGATTGATTAGAAAAGCTAGAATGGTTGAAAACGCTGTCGTATGGCGTAAAACAGTCGTTGGAAAAGTTGCAGGGAATGTGCAGGGTTTCGGATCGGATCGGATATAGGGCTCAGATCGGATAAGGGAACCGAGCAAGGGGATTCAATTCGGATCCGAACTTAGAACAAGAGGCTTGTCTAGAAGGAAGGCCATTTGCATAAGAGTTGGAGTTGGGTTCGGATCGGAAGCAACGACGTGGAGATCGGATCGGACTTAAGCAAGGGTGTGGAGATCGGATCGGACTAGAGCTAGGGAGAGGGATCAGATCAATGTAAGAATGAGTTAGACTTTGTTGCGGGACGTGTGCAAAGGGGTTATCGATTTCCATAGCTTTGATTCACCATAGAGAGACGGACATTGGCTATGGATCAGTGCAGTGAAGTTGTTATGACTTCATAGGGAAAAGTGATCGTAGAAAGGCTATGAGCCTATGCAGTGGAGTTGTCATGACTCCATGGGGGCAGAGTGGACATAGCAAAGTATTAGTGGTTACAGATCAGTGCAGTGGAGCCGTCATGACTTCATGGGACAGAGTGATCGTAACAAAGAATTGGGTGATCAAAGTGGTGGATATCGTATGCTTTAAGCACTGAGTGAGAGATTTGAGGATGATTGCTATGTTTGATGTTTGCTATCACCATGACATGCAAAACCCCTCCCCTGTATCTTTACACCATGTGTTAGTGTCACCTTAGAGTATTGTACATCCTGTTGTGCTAACTCTTTGGCTGCAGGTCCAGGTTCAGGTATGGTTATGTATACCTGTTATTGTTTTGTTTTGCTACTTATCGCTCATACCAGACTTTTGTTTGAACTTGAGTTTTATGTATCTTCTTATTACTCTGGGAGCTCTTAAACGGGCAGACTAGAGATAGGTCAGGTGATTATGCACGAGTAGCTGTAACGGAGACGAGTAGGAGGCTTCCACGTATGATATATATATATATATATATATATATATATATATATTCTCCCTGTGTTGTTGCTGGTCACTACTTTGGGCATTAGTAGTGTACCTCTTTCTTTTGCTTTAAAGACAGTATTTCAAAATTGTAATACTGTTGGTTTGGATGATAAGCTGTATTTTGTTTTTCGCTGCTACGATGGTTGAGTTTCCAGCTTATGTATTGTCTTGCCTGTTTTATGTTAAAAGTTATGTTTTAATTATATTTTATCTCATGCGCTGTGAGACATTCTATAGGTTCCTTGTTAGTTCAAATTCCTTTCTTTTCCTTTCTTTGGCGACCGTCCCGTGCTAGTCGGGCATTGGCATAGCGCACTTTCATTGGAAACGCCGACTGGTGCGGGGCGGGCCGTCACACTTGGTATCAGAGCTCTAGGTTGCATAGTTAACCTAGGGAAAGACACCAGGAAGGGATAGTACGTATATGAGAGTGCGTATTTGTGTTATTTTGGGTTTTCAAAAGTTATATATATATATATACATACATATATATATATATATAAAAACTATTAGTATATCTAAAGGATGGAGTCGCACTGCACTAGCACCACTGAAGAGATGGTTAATTGTTTTCTCCTTACAGATTGAACGATGAGCCGATAGATGAGAAATACTGGTTCAGAAGCCAATAATAGGAATGCTCCTGATATGAGGACGATGTTCACTGACTTCATGAGAGAGATGCTTAGGGACGTTCAGAGGGCAGCTTCTAATGCTGCAAATGGTGGTGGTGCAGCGGTGCAGGCGCCTAGGGCCAATTTCGCCACGCTCTGTAAGGACTACACTTGTCTTGGTGGGAAGCCGTTCCACGGAACGGAATCGGCTATAGATGTTCAAGATTGGCTTGATAGTTGTGAGCGTATCTTCGAGGATCTGGGAATCGAGGACGTGATGAAGAGGAAGCTAGCATCCCGTCAGCTACAAGGACGGGCTATGAATTGGTGGAATGCTATCAAAGCAGCTACCCCTGAGGATCAAGTTACTTGGGATCAGTTTGAGGTCCGATTCGGTGATAAGTTTATCCCAGCTTCCCGTAGTCAGAGTTGTTTAGGAAGTTCTTGAAGCTTAAACAAAATGGTAGGGCAGTCTCGAAATATATTGCTGAGTTCGATACTTTATCGAAGTATGGATTATCCATTATTGACACTCCCGAGAAGAAAAATGAGAAGTTCATAACAGGATAGATCAGTACTTGGGGGAAAGGCTTATAAACCATTTTGATAAGACTTTTGAATCGATTATTGGGAAAGAATTTAGATCAGAGAGCCTTTATCCTAAGCCCAAGGCTGAAGTTGTTGCATCTGCAGAGGGGCCAAAGTCGCAAGCAAGCGGTGGAGGCAAGAATAATTCTCAGAATAAAAGGAAGCAGAGTCAGAACCAAGCTAAGGATAGTCAGAAGAAGAATAAGAAAGATATTGAGTGCTTTAGCTATGGAAAGAAGGGCCATTATGCTAAATAATGTTGAGCAAAGCTAGTAGATAGGAAGTGCTTCAACTGCGGCCAAGTGGGACATCACAAGGATAAATGTCTGCAACCGCCTAAAGAGAAGCAGATTGTGAAAGCATATGCTATTAATGTTGTTCCTTCTTCATCGAATGCCCCAACTGCGGTGGAGAAAGGAAAGAATGTCGTCATTCAAGGTATGCTTTTCGTTTATGATGTTCCTGTTCGAGTATCGTTTGATACTGGGGATTCTCGTTCCTTCATATCTAGTAAACTAGTAGATAGGTTGGGATTGGAACCCGAGATGGTCGATAAACCTTTAGCGGTGACGAACCCGATTAGTGGTTCAACTAGCCTTAGCATGATTTGTCGAAATTTGATCTTATCGAGTCATGGATGTATGTTTGCTTGTGATTGCTTTGTTTTGGGCGTTACTGGGTATGGCCTTATTTTGGGAGTCGATTGGCTCCGAAGGTATCGGGGTGGTGGTAGACTGTGAGAGATTTTCGGTGACTATTAGGGCGGATGATGGGTGGACGGTAGTGTCTGGTGGCCTAGCTAGTGATGAGGTGATGGCTAGTTTTCTAAATTCCCTTGACATCCCGCAGGACGAGTTATCAGGGGTTCCCGTTGCCGGCCAATGTCAGGATATCTTCAAGGAAGTGACCGGACTACCACCACACTGAGAGATTGAGTTCCGTAATTATTTAGTAAAAGATGTCTGACCTAGTGTAATGCCACTTCGTCGTATGGCACCAAGGGAGCAGCGAGAGCTCGGGGTGCAAGTGAGCGATCTTTTGAAGAAGGGATTTATCAGAAGAAGTGTTTCCGAGTAGGGAGCACCAGTTGTATTTGCCACTAAGGCAGATGGTTCCCTTCGTTTATGGGACTATCGCGAGTTGAATAAAGTGACTAGGGAGAATAAGTATCCTCTTCCACGGATAGATGATTTGTTTGATCAACTCGAGGGAGCAAGAGTGTTCTCCCAATTGGACCTTGCGACAGGGTTTCATCAGCTCTGAGTAGCAGCTGAGCGTATTCCCAAAACAGCCTTTCGGATGCCGTCTGAATTCTATGAGTGGTTGGTCATGCCATTCGGGTTGACCAATGCACCATCATATTTTGTGGATCTTACGAATAGGGTATTCCGAGATCAATTGAATAAGTTTGTTCTTGTGTTCATAGACGATATCTTGGTTTATTCGAGGACAGAGGAAGAACACAAGGAACATTTGAGAATAGTGATGGAGGTTTTGAGGAAACATCAATTGAAAGCGAAGTTTTCTAAGTGTCACATCCGGAGGAGGGAAATGAGATTCTTGAGCCATGTTTTTTCAGAGAATGGTATTGCTGTAGATCCTGCGAAGGTGGCTATGGTACAAGATTGGTCTATGCCCAAGAATGCAACAGACGTAAAAAGTTTTTTGGGATTAGCTGGATATTATAGGAAGTTTATCCAAGACTTCTCCAAGATAGCAGCACCATTAACTCAGTTGACCAAGAAGAATCAAGCTTTCGTTTGGGATGAAAGGTGTGAAAATGCATTCAAAAGCCTAAAGGCAAAGTTGATGTGTGTGCTGTTAGTCATTCCTAAAGGAAATGAAGAGATGACAGTATACACGGATGCTTATGGTACTGAACTGGGTGTTGTGTTAATGCAAGGAAGTAGGGTAGTAACTTAAGCTAGTCGGCAACTGAAACCGCATGAGAAAAGATATCCTAGCCATGATTTGGAATTGGCAGCGATTGTATTCGTGTTGAAGATGTAGAGAAATTATCTCTTGGGAGAAAGATTCGAGTAGTTTACTGATCATAAATCATTAAAGTATCTTTTCTCTAGGAAGGATTTAAATCTCTGACAGCAAAGATGGTTAGAATTCTTGGCTTCCTATTATTTTGATATCGCATATACACTAGGAAAGGGCAATGCGGTAGCTGATGCATTGAGTAGAAGACATGCCGGTGTAAGGGCTATGTTTCTTAAGTGGAAGCAACTGGAGTATATCGCAGGGTACGATTTCAGACCAAAGTGTGAATTGGATCCAAAGATGTTAGAAAGTTTGACGATCAGACCCACTTTGATTGAGAGGATTGGTTCCAGTTAGAGGGATGATCCTAACCTACTAGAAATCATCTCTAAGTTAGAGATGGGTATCGACAAAGAGATGAACAAGTATATGCTTGATCGAGATGGATGGCTCAAAAAGAATGAGAGACTAGTTGTTCCCAATGATAATGGATTGAGAGATGAAGTGCTTAGAGAATGTCATCACTCAAAACTGACTATACATCCCGATGGTAACAAAATGTATCGAGACATGAAGCATACCTACTACTGGGAAGGGATGAAAAGAGACGTTGGGAAGTTTAAATCTAAACGCATGAATCGCCAGCTAGTTAAAACCGAGCAAAAGAAGCCTAGTGGTTGTTGCAACCATTAGAAATTCCAGAATGGAAATGGGATCAAGTCTCAATGGATTTCATTGATGGGTTACTAAGGACTAGATCGGGCCATGATAGCATTTGGGTGATTGTGGACCAATTGACCAAGAGTGCAAGGTTTATACCCGTCAAGTCGAATAGAACAACAACTAAGTTAGCAGAACTGTATATGAAGTGGTTAGTGAGATTTCATGGAGTACCCAAAGGCATTGTGAGTGACCAAGATCCATTGTTTACTAATGTATTTTGGAAGAGCTTACAATAGGCTTTAAGGTCAGAATTACATCTCAGTACCACATACCATCCTCAAACCGACGGTCAGACAGAGAGGGCGAATCGAGTATTAGAAGATCTCTTGAGAGCTTACATATTAGATTTTGGAGGGTCATGGGATGACCATTTGCATCTGATTGAATTCGCATATAATAATAGTTATCAATCCAGTATTTGTATGGCTCCATTTGAAGCCTTGTACGGAAGACCGTGCAACTCACCATCATGTTGGTTGGAAACCGGTGAGAAATTTGTGCTTGGGCCAGATGTGATAAGAGAAACCTCAGATAAGATCAAGGTTATCCAACAGCGAATGAAGGCTGCCCAAGATAGGCAGAAAAGTTATACTGATAAGAGGAGAAGAGATTTAAAATTCTCCACTGGCGACTTAGTGTTTGTCAAAATTTCTCCGTTAAAGAGCGTGATTCGATTTGGCAGGAGGGGCAAGTTAACACCAAGATTTGTTGGTCCATTCCCAGTTCTCGTACAAGTTGGGAATTTAGCATATAAAGTTGAATTACCTGACAAGATGGCGAGAGTTCACAACGTATTTCATGTTTCCCAGTCAAGGAAATTCATGCACGACCCCGATATGACTATTTCACTGGATCAGTTAGATGACATCGAAGTAGAACCCGAAGCAGTTGGAAACTGGAAGCCGATCCATATTGTCGAGAGCGATACGAAGCAACTTTGAAGGAAGGCGGTGAAACTGGTCAAGTTTCAGTGGGGCGAGAATGAGGGTGACTATACTTGGGAAACAGAGGAGAGCATAAGGGAATCGCATCCAGAACTCTTTGCCTGGTAAGATTTTAATAGTGATAATTTCTTCCCTTGTTAGTAAACCGCATGCTAGGGTAGGCTTGTTGTGCTTGTTGTGTATGTTCAATTGTTTGTGAATGACTGATAGGCATACAGAAAACCATTGTATGTTTTGGGCTAAGGAATTTTGGGGGCAAAATTTCTTAAGGGGGGAGAGTGTAACGACCCGCATTCTACATATTGAAGGATTGTAGAATGTTTATTTCTTTTTCATATGAGGGCGTATGGTCGTGTAACTTTGTGGAACAAATATTGGGGTCATTTTCCATATTCACTATTTTTGCCGATTTTTAAATGACCACCTTACCCCTAACGAATCTTGTTTTGCCTATAACTTTTGATTGTTAAGGAGTTTTTATTTGAAACCGCTTCCGTTAGATTCGGATGATGGTTTAACTTTCCGTAGAATGGTCACATTAATCAAACGGACTTACCGTTTGGGAGATATGGCAGAATTAAGGTTTAGAAGGAGAAAAACAGCTTAACTGGGCTTAATTGGGTAATTAGCAGCCGGGCCCATTGGGGGATTTCGGGATTTGAGCTATATAAGGGCTGACTAGGGTTAGAGATACCTTTTCTTTTTCTAGCCGCCACTTACCTCTCTTCAACCCTAACAATGGCCTCCAATACCCAACTCACCTTCTAATCACCGTTTAATCAAGTTTTAGCCTAATCTACATCAAACCAAGGCAAATTAGCATAGAATTTGGATAGAGCTGATGGAACACATAGAGATTTGATCCATATCAGAGATACTTTCAAATCTATAAGTAATTTGTGGCTAAGGTGAGTGATTTGCATTGTTTTTCACTAATTACGACCAATTAGGGGTGATTAGTGTTAATTAACGAAATTATACATGATTAAATTCTGTAAAATGTTTAGAAATTCATAAATATTATTTTAAGCCTCTGTTAGAAATTTGGCTTAATTTGGATATGTTTTGCTAATCCTGTCATTAGTTATGCTTAAACATGATTAAGGGAAAATATGGATTTTGGGTAAATTTGATCCATTTTAACTTGTAAAATCATTGCTTTAATGTTTATGGTTGCTTCCCTATGTTGCTATGACTGTATGGAATGCTTATGATTGATTAGAAAAGTTAGAGCGGTCGAAAACACCGTCGTATGGTGTAAAACAGTCGTTGGAAAAGTTGGAGGGAATGTGCAGGGTTTCGGATCGGATATAGGGCTCGGATCGGATAAGGGAACTGAGCAAGGGGATTCGATTCGGATCGTAACTTGGCACAAGAGGCTTGGCAAGAAGGAAGGCCATTTGCATAAGAGTTGGAGTTGGGTTCGGATCGAAAGCAAGGGCGTGGAGATCGGATCGGACTGAAGCAAGGGCGTGGAGATCGGATCGGACTAAAGCTAGGGAGCGGGATCGGATCAACGTAAGAGGAGCTGGAAATGAAGGAGTTGAGCCAAACCACGATGAAGAATCCAAATCGAACCGGATGGGGAAACCTGAGCCAAACAGATGACCCGTACCGAACGAGAAACCTGGAGATGATGTATTCAAATCGAACCGAAGAGGGAGCTTGAGTACAGTATAGTCGAAACGAACCAGACTTGAACTACTTCTACGCGACGACTCTTCTGAAGACCAAATCTAATTCGACCAAAACCCGAGACGCAAAGGAAGTCCAAATACGAAGTCGTTACTCAGGATCCATATGGGAACTAACGAGTTAACTTCATGAGTTAGACTTTGCTGCGAGACGTGTGCAAAGGGGTTATCGATGTCTATAGCTTTGATTTACCACGGAGTGACGAATATTGGCTATGGATCAGTGCAGTGAAGTTGTTATGACTTCATGGGGCAAAGTGATCATAGCAAGGCTACGAGCCTGTGTAGTGGAGTTTTCATGACTCCACGGGGCAGAGTGGACATAGAAAAGTATTATTGGTTACGGATCGCTGCAATGGAGCTTCCATGACTCCATGTGGCAGAGTGATCGTAACAAAGAATTGGGTGATCAAAGTGGTGGATATCGTATGCTCTAAACACTGAGTGAGAGATGTGAGGATGATTGCTATGTTTGATGTTTGCTATCACCATGTCATGCACACCCTCTCTCTTGTATCTTTACACCAAGTGTTAGTATCACCTTAGAGTATTGTACATCCTGTTGTGCTAACTCTTTGGCTGCAGGTCCAGGTTCAGGTATGGTTATGTATACCTGTTATTGTTTTGTTTTGCTACTTATCGCTCATACCAGACTTTTGTTTGAACTTGAGTTTTATGTATCTTCTTATTACTCTGGGAGCTCTTAAACGGGCAGATTAGAGACAGGTCAGGTGATTATGCACGAGTAGCTGTACCGGAGACGAGCAGGAGGCTTCCACGTATGATATATATATTCTCCCTGTGTTGTTTCTGGTCACTACTTTGGGCATTAGTAGTGTACCTCTTTCTTTTGCTTTAGAGACAGTATTTCAAAATTGTAATAATGTTGGTTTGGATGATAAGTTGTATTTTGGTTTTCCACTGCTATGATGGTTGAGTTTCTAGCTTATGTACTGTCTCGCCTGTTTTATGTCAAAAGTTATGTTATTATTATATTTTATCCCATGCGCTGTGAGACATTCTACAGGTTCCTTGTTAGATCAAATTCCTTCCTTTTCCTTTCTTTGGCGACCGTCCCGTGCTAGTCGGGCATTGGCACAACGCACTTTCATTGGAAATGCCGGCTAGTGCAGGGCGGGCCATCACATATTTCTTCCAGAAAACATCGTTATGTCATTTCTCCTTCTTCTCTTTTAATTTCTTATCACAACTATGGAAAATCCAATTCATAATCTAAGTGAAAATCTTGAAGAAACATTGAACTCCTTCAAGAACATCCTCTTTATAATATTACGAAACCAGCGTCTTCTTGAATTAAGCCAAATAATGATGTTTGAACCGCAAGTGAAGCACTTTGATGCAATACGGTGGCTAATCTCCTCTCTTTCTAGAGACGAAGATAACAATCTCTCTAAGGTGCCACCAATCAAAGAGGATAAAGATTGGGAGGTCATCAAGAAGGATCCAATCTTTGGAGAAGACGGGTGGGTAAAAATCCCAAGAAATGTTTAAGTGTTTGGTATGATTTGTTTGACTTGTTTGGATTGTTTGAATTCAAACATGTATATATATAACTATTACTTGGTGTTGTGTACTTGGATTGATTTGTGTATATAACTCAAACCATATGTAATTATTATACTTGGATTGGATTGTATATATAATTAGTATTGATTATTGTATATTCATAAATTTAGGGTGAGTATCTTATAGGATATATAGATTTAGATTTCAGGGGAAGTACTTTAGTATAGAAATTATTCAAATAGATATAGGATTAAGGGCGAGTATTTTTAGAATTCCTTTTTGATAATGCCAAAGGGGGAGAAATTACAAAATATAGACTTAGTTTATAGGATTCATTTTGATAGGGGGAGTATTATAAGGATCGTCAACAACAAGTATGTATAGGTATGATAATTTATAAACTAAGGTTGTCATCATCAAAAAGAGGGAGATTGTTGGAGAATGGAGTTTTGATGACAACAACCTTATTTCAATATTAATTGATTATAAAATATATACTAACACTTTGATCAAGAATATATATATATATATACATACATACATACATATGTAGGATTTATGTACAGGAATTAATACTAAAGACTGTACAGTTTAAGAGCTTTTAGATATTCAGAACTCAGAGATGATTCAAGACTCATAAGTAATCAAGATTTCAAGAGTTCAAGATAAATATAGTAATAGATTCTAGTTTATGTAAGACTCTGAATAGCTCTCAAAGTTCAAATTCTATTCTAATTTTCAAATTTCAAATTCTATTTTCATTTTTTTTCTACTTAAGTTTCTTTATTTTAATTTTTGATCTTAAACTCAAGATTTTAAGTCTATAAGTTTTATATAAATTTATATAGTTAAATACTTTTATATACTTTATATTTATATAGTTTTAAACTTTACAATTTTATAAATATATTTATATAAGTAATATTTATGATTTCATATGATTTTCTACCTTATAATACTTATTTATTATACTTTGTTTTAATTCAAGAATTTCTAGAATTACATACATACATATATGTATATATATATATATATATATCAAAACACTTGAAAAATACTCAAAATTCAAATTTACACTATGATATGTCGACATACAGTCATGACACGTCGACATATAACTGTCATATTTTTTATTTTGAAAGGAAGTTTCTTTTCACTATTTGTAACGTTCGAGAAGCATTGCAACCTTTCAAATCTTAAATAGGTGCTGATTTTGAATTTTTTCATCATTCTTCTTCTCCTTCTTTATCCCCTTCCTTTACACCATTAATATTTCATATTTTTATGATTTATACACCTCTACTCTATCAAATTCAGTTTTGTTTATATAAAACTTCTTCTCTTCTCACTCTTTACTCGTTACTCTCTGAATCGAAGTGCTATTGAAGAGTGATAGGGCTATTGTAATTGTCTAAGAAGCGTTTGGGAAAGATGTGTTCCTTGTAGCCTTGAAATCAAGGAAAGGAATCGGTGGCAACCTTGTAGCTGGGGAATCAAGGGAAATATACTTGATCAAGGGTGTTTCAAGTTTGGAATCGGTGGTAACCTTATGGCCGTGAAATCAAGGAGATTGTACTTGGATATTGATATGGTAATAAAACTCTGTGAAATCCAGCATTGCGTGGGACTAGACGTAGGAGTAATCCAAACTAGTATAAAATCCGGCGTGTTAATTTTTTTTTCATTTAATTTCTGTTTATTTTTTGTGTGTTTGCGTTTGATTATGTGTCTGTGATCATCTCTGTGGTTTGATATTCATAGAGTAAATCATATAAGTTTTAGATTTTGTTAAATTTCTCAAAAGCACTATTCACCCGCCTCTAATGTTAGTTTTGCCTTAACAATCCATTCCACAATCTTTAACACTTATGCCCATTTAGTAAATTAATATACGAACATTATCACGTACTTTGCTCAACCTTTAGCGATTGGAAGGCTTCTGATGATGTCAATCCCCCATATGGCGAACGGCGATGGGCTCACCATCGTGCAAGTTGGCTGGGAGGTGCTTTGGGGATCTTTACAAATTTCTGCAACCTGTCGCAGCATCATGAATAATCAGCTATGTTCTGGTTCTTAGTAGGCCATACGTAGTCGTACCGCAATACTTTCTTGGCTAATGTCTGTCCCCGACTGTGATCTCCACACACACCTTCGTGCACCTCTCTCGACACACGCTTTACGTCATCGTTTGCTATGCACCTGAGTAACAGGACTGAAAATCCATGTCGATTAGGAACATCATCTTGAATAATATATATATATATATCTTGAAGCTTTTAGAATGATGGCATGCCTTTAACTCTGTCTTATGGGAAGCGTTCCATTCTGTAGGATGCTCTTTATCAGGGACATCCATGACTCTCTCTCAGGATCATTCTCCAACATTGGATTAATGCTCGGAGTGCCCTGTGTTTCAATTGGGACCATTTCCGTTTCTTCCGGGTTGTCGGAGCTTGCTAGTATGGCCAACTAATCCACCTTCTGATTCTCAATTCATGGAATATGGGATATGCTATAATGCTCTAGGTCATCCAGTAGCTCCTCGACCCTATCAAGGTATGCTGCAAGCCGTAGTCCCTTTGTTTTAAATTCCTTTCGAACATGGCAAACAAAACTCTAAGAGTCACGAAAAATGTCTAAGGCTGCTGCACCCAACTCCTTAGCAAGTTTCAACCCGGCAATCAAGGCCTCGTATTCGGAATTGTTGTCGGTAGCAGATTCCAACCTTAAGGCATAATAAATTGACTGTCCTTCAGGAGTTATTAATACAACTTCGGCGCTAGACCATTGATCATTCTTAGCTCCGTTAGTATAAAACTTCTGGGAACTTGGTTCCAATTCATGTCCCGAGAGGCCATCTTCTTCTTCTAATATATCTTCATATGGAATTGTGAATTCAGCGATGAAGTTGGCGAGTTCCTGGCCCCGTATAGATTTCTAGGAAGGAAGTTAAGGTCTAACTGGCTCAGCTCCATGTTCCATCTGAGCGGTCTTCCAGATGCCTTGAGACGTTGTATATAATGATCGAATGAGCCTGGAAGTATGGCGAAGCTTTCTTGGGGGCAATCAATAACCTATAAGTGAGATTTCTGCTCTCTGGGTAATTGTGCTCCGTTGTTATCAACTTTTTGCTCACATAATACACTAGTCTTTGAATCTTATCCTCCTCGCGGACAACCGCTGAACTGATTGCATGTAATGATACTGCCAATTATACAAATAAATTTTCATGATCAACTATCTTTGACAATATCAGAGGCCTTTCTAAGTGATTCAAAAGGTTTGAAAGGTTTCAATGCAATCTGGGGTCCACTCGAAGTTGCGCTTCCCTCGCCTTATCAAATCGAAGAAAGGAATGCATTTGTCGGTGGCCTTGGTAATGAATCTACTTAGAGTTTCCACCTTTCCTGCTAAGTTTTGAACATCTATGATTTTCTACGGCTCACTAGTGTTCCCGATCTGATTAGGACTGATTTCGAGAACTGACAATGTAGCCAAGGAACTTTCTCGGTGAGACTCCGAAAGAACATTTCAATGGGTTAAGCTTCATTCCATAGCGTCGGAGGATACTAAACACCTCTAATAAATCAGCATTGTGATCGGATGATCGCTTGGACTACACAAGCATATCATCCACATAAACTTCCATAGATTTCCCAATTCGATTGTAGAACATACGATTCACTAAGCGATGGTATGTTGCCCCGACGTTCTTCAATCCGAATGGTATTACCACGTAGCAGTACAATTCAAGATCTGTTATAAAACTTATATGTTCTTGATCAGGCACATGCATGGGAATCTGGTTGTAACCCGAGTACACTTCCATAAAAGAAAGAAGATCGTGTTTGGTTATTGAATCCACTAGCTGATCAACTCTAGGTAAAGGGAAGCTGCCTTTTGGGTAAGCTTTATTCAATTATGAAAAGTTGATGTACGTACACCACTTTCAATTAGCTTTCTTGACGAGGACGGGATTGGATATCTAATCGGGGTATGTAGCATCACGTATAAAACCACTGCCTCTTAGTGTCTCCACTTCTTCTTTTAAAGCTGTCGACTTCCTCGGGCCTAGCTTAGGTCTCTTTTGTTTAATAGGATGATACTTTAGGTTTATGCTTAGTGCATGACTTATAATCGATAGTAAAATTCCACACATTTCGCCATGATTCCAAGAGAATACATCCATGTTTTGTTGTAGAAAATCAGTTGGTTCCCTCGTTCGGAGGGTTTCAAAGTGAGATCCGATCTTCAAGACCTTAGCTGGGTTGTCGCCATTGATCGGGATATCTACAGTGGTTTCATTAGGGGTCGCCCCTTTGCATCCCGAATCTTCATCCTCTCTGGGATCTATGGCTTCGAAAAGGTCACCTTGCGACTTCGTCTACGGTGTTCCCTTTACTTACTATATTGACGCCTCTTTTGCATGAGGAGAGGTATCCTTTGGTTCCACACTATCTCCGTTATGCAACATCTTCCATTCGGCCATATAGCAGGCTCTTCCGTTAACTTGGACACCACGGCCATATGGCGAATCAACATTCATAACGACAGATGGAAGGATTCATACTCCCCTGCGATCTCCATCCTTAAGTTCTACAGACAAATCCACTACTCCTTTCAGAGTTGTTGTTGAGCCGTTAAAGCCAGGTATCCATCCAGTTCATGGCATTAAATCTTTAGCTTCCAAATTCAGTTGGTCGAGTGCTTTTTTGAGAAAAATATTGATGAAACTCCCGCAATCAACAAGGACTATCTATATAAGGGATGGGCCAGTGGTGGTAGTAATTGCCAATATGTATATACTTGGAGTTTCTACTCCCACACTATCTCTATCTCGGAAGATAATGTCGTTTGCCATCATCTTCTGCTACTTCGTGGGAGTAGTATCATTGAGGGAACTACACTCTTCCACTTCTGGATGTTTAGCGGCATTGGCGTACTGCTCCATGGCTCTATTTCTTATTCTAGATGGATGCGACCCTTCGACCACGGTATTAATGACTATCCCCTTTCATTTCTACTGAGAAGTAGGTCTAAGGGTAGGTTGTTTTGTATTTGGAGCCGATCCTCCTTACCCCCTGTCTCTATTAGCAACTTTATATTTGTCCAACTTCTCTACTCGAAGCAACTTTTCCACGACATCTCTTAAGTGATGACACTCATTCGTGAAGTGGCCATAAGTTTCATGAAATAAACAGAACAAGGAACTCACGTTCTTTTTCAGTTAAGTTTCTTGATAGAAGCTTTTTGTATTGGATAACACTGAAGGTGTCTAGATAAATGTTCTCCAAGGTGTCATTTAGCGGTGTGTAATTCTCAAAGGTTTAAAATCGAGGCCTCTTTTTGGGATCATTTCTCTGAATCCTACTTCTCTTGTTGTTGTTCTCACCTTGGCGGCCATTTACTCCATTCGTGTTGCCAAAAATTCACTTCAACTTTCTCCGCACTGTCAGTAGATTGCTTAACAGCGACATTGCCTTGGATATTTTCTCTCGGGTATCTTCAGATTTTCTTTTCCGGCTAGCGTACACCTCTTCTTGTCGTAAGCGTATGTTAGCCTTCTCGTAAAACAAATCTCTAGTCAATGGCAGCTTTCCGGCCAAGTACTTCCCGAATTCTGTTTCTTTACCGACTTCATCTATTAGCGCCATCAAAATAGTATGTTTGTGGGGGTTACTCACTTTCGTAACTGCCAGACTGAAACGGTCCAAATATGATTTTAGAGTATCCCTCGGAGCTTGCTTGATTATAGAAAGCTTGATCACTTTCTTGGACTTCCGAGTGTGAAGTCGGAACTGATTCAGGAAATTCTCGCTTAGCTCTTTGAAACTGGAAATTGATCGAGGCGGAAGCCGGGTAAACCACATCATTGCAACATCTTCGAGGTATATTGGAAACCTTTGCACTTCACGGCAACCACTGCGCATTCATATATCAGGAGTACCTCAGCAGATACTGCCTTAGATAACTTCTTTCTTTATATCGGTCCATGGTGGGCAGATTGAATCGCCTGGGAACTGGACATCCAATATGTCGTTGGTGAAAGGCGTGTGACTGCTATCAATACCCCAATCTTCATTAGTGTAACTTGAGTTATCAACTATCATTTGACGAACCATAGCTTCTACTTCAGCATTGGTTAGAGCAGGCTCGGGTTCAGCACTTCTTTCTGTTCTAGCACTTCCAGATCCTACAACAGGCAACGTCCTCCAATTTCTTACGGGGGAAGAATTTCTTTGCCCCTGCATTCCCGGTCATTGACAGGACAAACAGGCTGAAGGAGTTGGCCCTGAGTATGGTTGGTGATATTTGGATCTTTGCGAAGAACATGAGATCCCTACATTAACAACAACATTGGTTCCGCCAGGCTAGGATCATTAAGTCCTAGGCAACGAGCTGCGTCTTTGCAAGATCCTAATGTTCCAAACTGAATTTACTCAAGGTTCTCTGGTCTCCCATATGGTCTTCTTTGACATGGGTGCCTTTTTTTTTCCTCGGAAGAAGATGAGTAGTCTGCTGCAGGACGGTGAGTTGGAGAAGGTGTTCTCTACTTGTGATGTTCATCCATCTGCATGTTCACTGTATTCATGTTTTCTTGGATTACGGCACTATCACGTCTTGGATTTCTAAAGCCTCATTAGTTTTCTCCATCATGGTGAGAAAACATGCAAAATCGACCTGCGAAATAGGGGAAAATGCAGGAAGTTGATTACCAGTGGTTGTCGCTAGAGTTGAGGTTCCTGTACCAGCTTGGTTGGAGGCATTCAGATTGGATTGAGCGAGGACATCAACATTTAAAGGACGGTTAGGGTCGCCCCCTTCAGGTCGAGTCCCGATGGAAGCTTCAGCAACCATAGGGTTTTTGGATCGGGTCACGACTCTTGCAATGGGTCTAACAGTGGAAGTATCCCTGGGTCAGTCGCGAGCTATCCCTCGGGTTAGGTCAGACCAGAGCTGGCCCTTTGGGAGCCGTTAGCAATGAGATCTTGTGCATCGCTTTGATGATCCTCGTTAGCTTCATTTGCTCGAGAGGATTGCGGTTCCTTTCCTTTCTTTGGAGCCATGGAATTCAATTTTGTTGAAACTGACTAAAGCTTCGAAAATGATAAAAATGTGGATTATCTCTTCGAACTTGAAGATCCAAATAGTAGAATGACAATCCGAAAAGCTGAGAATTCGACTTTCTCTATGAAAACACTAAAATGTTAGAACTAAAAGTGGCACTAACACCCAACTGACTAGAAATTACAGAGAATAACAGTCTAAAAAACAAGTAAAAAGCAGTCGACACATAGCATTTATAGTGGTTCGACGTTATCAAGCCTACGTCCACATCATAGTTCTTTGATTGATTGATCAATTACAAGCACAATGCAAATAGTCACTCAATCTCACAAGTACAATCAATAATCCCTCAAAATGTGTAAAATTATACTCAAAAATCTAGAGTACAATCTGAATAAAGAGAAGGAATATTGATAGAGCTTGAGTGTATAGAATGCCAAAAGATCCTTCAAAATGACAAGTAGTGGTGTATTTAAAGAGTGAAAAGCAGGCAGGTCGATGATGTGGCACCGATCCCTAAGGTCTCGGAGTTGGTTAAGGAAGAGTGTAGACATGCTTCAGATCATGGGTATGACGTGGGGTCGACTCGCTTTTTTAGGTATGAGTCTCGGTCCTTATTTGAATGCATAGTCACTTCAGGTCGGTCAAGTGTTGGGTCGGATCATGGTGTTCTCGACCTGAGCCGAGGCAGCTATGGAAAATTTCATGTAGTCTCAGCAAACTAAGGAGGATTGGGTAAATCTCAGCGCGACCCGACCCTAGTGCTTGTTATAGAGTGTCTTGTCCATTCGTTCACGTGGATCGAGTTTGGGGCGACCTGACCCGAAATACTTCATTCTTTTCAATTCAAGTTCCTATCTTTGAAGGATCCTAGTTCTTGCTCTTCTGGCATTCAGAGTCAGGGTGTCTGGACTTTATATGGCCTAATCACAAAATAGGCCAATAACTACTTAGATTTTCCGAGCTAAATCTACATATTAGAATGTTGGTATTTGGCAAGGAGAAGCTGAGGGTTTGGAGTTATCTATGTAGTTAAATCCCCGCAAAATCCCCGCTATAACCCGTAGCACTCTCCGACCGCTGCGCTATTTCAACTTAGCACTGATGAACAGTAGCACTGCTTAAAGCTCCACTATTTTCCACTTCATCTGCTAAATCAATGCTATTTAGCACCCGCTTTAGCAATGTTAATATACAAGGACGATTTGACCAATTCTCTTTTAAATTAAATCAAAAAAGTTAACTAAAGAGCTAATTTTTAGTCGTAAGTGCCTTATATAAGATAGAAGTCTGTAGTAATCCTCGAATCTAATGTGCATAACCATGATATTCATTGATTTTGTTATACAATATTAATTATTATTCATTTCTTCAACACAAATGATGTGAGAATGATGATTAATTAATTTCATTTATATAGTTTTACATTTAATTAACATTTTCGCACCTCAGCTATATCTCTGCTATTACCCCGTTTTATACCCGCTGCATCTTTTTACACCTCTACCGCTATAGATACGCTAAGCGCTTTAACTGCACAGGGAGGTATCCTAAAATCCTACTCTAACCATATTTTTATCAACAAATAAAAAGCCCTTAAAATCACGTTATTAGAAGGAATATTTTTACTAATATATGGATAAATGTTGAAGATAATATTTTTAAGTGTTAACTAAGGCAACTTTTGCTTGATATATTCCTATCAGACATAGACACCTTGTTGTAACAAATAAATAGTTGGGTAATTGTTGAATGTTTGTATCTGCATTATGTTTAATATTGGAATGAAATGAATGTATGGTAGTTTGTGTGCATCGGGGATTTTTGGCAAGGGAAAATGGCTAGGGAATGGGTTGTGATGCACTAAGGTTGGCACTAGATAATATTGTTAGGTATGCACATGGATCAGTTGAGTGTTATATGCCCTTGTGTGACTGGAATAACAAATAATAAATATGACATAGGTAGTGTGTAGTTTTTGTTCAATATGACCATTAAAAATGTAATTAAAGAGTCCTAATTGGTGTTGTATGACATAGACAAACAATGGGAAGGGACTGAGAAGGATAGGTATTCCAGGACAACATCATATTGTGATGAATGATTGTTTATACTTGCAGTGATGGTTGAGATAATTGAATCATGATGCACTTCTTTCCTTTATATGTTTGTTTATACCTAGTTAACATTAAAACTATATTAGTGGATGTGTGTATCTATAAACAAGATCATATTGATATGTTTATATTGCTTGAAATATATGGATATGTGTTATAATCATACCAAACCTTTATGTATGACCCTATTTTCTTGCTTTTGCAAACTCTTGGGGGTGTTCCTCTAAAATGGAGAAGCCTTAGGATTGATTCCACGCAACGTAGATTGAATATTGATCTTGAAATGTTGGGAATTGCTAATTTAATAAGTGTTAAAGAAGCTAAAATACTTGATGCTGCTAGATTTTTTTATGAATTTAGGTCTTGTTTAACTTCTATGATGTATGCTTGTTTGAAGTATAAAGACCTATGTTATGATGTGATGTACTTATGAATCTGGAATCATACTTATATGCTCTGAGATATTATGCCAAAAATGTAGAAATATGTCTTATGTAATAGCTACTGATATAAGCGGAAGTCATGGCATTTTGCAAATAAATAGGAGGTGGCTTTGCCCAGGAAATAAAAAGTATTTTATATCTTGGATATAAGTAGCTATATGCATTAATCTGGATAATGCAAATATATGCTTTATGCACAAGCAAAAATGCATAAACAAAGTGCCAGATTGCATGCTATATGCACGTAGCATAACCGAAAGGAGCATCATATATAAATTGATATATACATATGCCTCTTTATACGGTGTGCTATGGAATTTTCTTGCACTAAGTATCTAGACAAATAGCTTAAATTAGTGACACTAAATTTAGGTCAAAACTGTAGAGCATGAGCTCAAAATTTATGCAAATATTATTGGCTTTGAGGCAGAATACATATATGCACGTATCTGCAATATACATGTGCATATATCTATTCCCTTGTGGTTAAATAACCCTATATTATATCTTAGCTATGATCACTAAATATTTTATATGATAGATCATAAAAGCAGCTGCATAAATTGAGATTTGAACTAATAAGAATATGCAAAATAAGTGAATTCAAAAAGGATTTAAACCCTGAGAAATTGCCCAGGCTAAAAATAACCAAAAAAGTTGATTTTATAATTAAATTAGCCATGTTTGGTGTAAAATAAAATCTGAGTTTAACTTATCTTTATGTCAAAAAATTTGTCTGAATTCCACAATAATTATTTGGTCTATATTTTTTTATGGCAAAGCCGATCGGTTTTTATGGTAACCGCATATAGCTTTTTATTATAACCAATGATAAAAATACAGAAATGTATAGGTGACTATGGTTGACAGCCAACTAATTCGGTTTTTAAGGTGGACCGTCCACCACATACGGAGTTTATAGTGTTCCGTCCACTATACCTATCAGGTTTATAGCACTGGAACTATTTACATTACTAGACTATAAATTACATACTACATAACATAGTGAATTATGTATGAATACACACATATACAGTACAAGTTGATAAGTAAAGCAAAGTATCCATCGAATGACAAGCCTAGTCCAAACTCCACATAATATAGATCATACAGTAGCTATCAACTATAGCATACAGTGTCTATAGCATGCAGCAGTAGCTATCATGTAGAAGATAACAATATTGAGAGCATCATGCTTTACCTACGTCACCATAACTCCAGTGGCAAAAACATTGACCAGAGAACCAGACACACTCACAAGTAAAAGGACGTCGGTTGAAAATAGCTCGACAAAAAAACGCTAGAAAATTAAGATTCGCAGTGACCCAGAAACAATACAGACAGAAAGAAAACCCATCATACGAACAACATCAATGTTCAGTGCCAAGCATCTCGTGTATTGAGATCTCTCGTAGGTGATAATCCATCTCCTCTAGAAAAAGGAAAATTAAAGCAGTGACACAAGGTACAGATCAAGCTATACCCAGTTACATGCGAATGTACAGTACACCGACAACCGGAAAAACAACCAAACACTAGAAAATTACCACAACGACCTAGAAACACAAGAATGAAACCAAGGAACTACCAACAAGACGAAATCGCACTGAACATTGAAAACCCCAAAAGCATAGAGACCCATCATAATCATAAGATGCAACGCGAAATCTAAGAACTCAAGAGGAATTATTGCTCACCATTATAACTCAACATTAGTGTCCGTCTTCCAATCCTCACAAGCCGACCAACTGAAGAATTTCAAACAAGTAATTGCCTGAAGTTGTCTGAAGTGGATAGGGAGAGGTTTCAGATCCAAAATACAGGAAGTAATAGCTCAGATATGATGAGGTAGAAGGAAGTAGGGTGACGACGCACTGTGCAAATTAAATGGCAAAGCTTAAAATTGAAAGTGGAAAATTAGGTTATCGTTGGGAAACACGCACAGCTAAAACACGGGTGAGAGAAGATAGTGGATCGTGAAGAGAATCGAAGAATTGAAGCAGAGAAGTAAGAGATGCGGTATTGTGGAGAGAATCGATGCGAAGAAGAAGAGCATTATAGCCTTGTCGCCATTTACATTTCCCAGATAATAACGAAGCTTTTTTCAACGAACGGAATAGCTAGTATTTGGTCTATATATCATCATATATATAGGCTATAAATATTGTATGTATACTAATATTTTTATATTGGTTTAGTGGATCTTGGATATCAGTTTATAGGTTATTCCCTTGAGAAAGTGATACCAAGGTTTTCCTTATAAGTTGAATCAGAATTAATAATTTAAGAACAAGGGGAAACTTAGGGGGTCACTTCATGTGTAAAGCAAATTATTGGGACTAAAAACCGTGTTTCATGATTTCTGGCCTGTTAAGGGGAGTGGTAAGCTTGTATAAATATGTCTATTGCTGGCATACATGGGTGTTCTTGAGCAAATTATTTCATTTGTTGGTAGACATCTTACATTTCCAGTATCTTCATTTTCCAATGCCTTTACTTTCCCAGTACCTTTACGTTTCGGCTAAATTTCTAGTTCATAGTTTAGATATATAGTTTCTTGCTTAATTCCTACTTTTACCTCAAATTTCCAGTATTATTGCTATCTAGTTCATGCTAGTTAGCTTCGTAGATCATAGTTATTAATTTGTGAATTCCTGTGCTCGGTTTCATTAATTGCAATTCCAATTTTGTCTTGATCTTCTTTCTTACCAACTTAATTGTTCCAATTACCATGTATACCCCCCCTTTTTATCAAAATATCATAGTTGTACACTTTTGTGCATATAATAATCTTGTCCTTGACGAAATTCTATTGCTAAACTCCTGTAATTCCGAGTAATTCACCACCATTTCTTATTTAACCCACCTCACCAACCATTCCACCACCACTGCAAGCATCCCTGATCAGTACATTAGCAGTTTGCTGGTGATCTTGAACCATCCTACCCTTAGCCATTTCTGCAAACACCATCCCAAATTCTCATTTCCATCGTATTCTTGCATTTAATCTTGTTTTCTCTAGTGAAATTTTAATGATCTGCATTCTACGCATCGGAAGATCGTAGAATATTTATTTCATTTTCATACGAGGTCATATAGTATTGTAACTTTGGGGAACGACTATTGGGGTCATTTCCCATGTTCACGATTTTTGCCAATTTTAAAATGACTGTTTTGCCCTGGCAAATCTTGTTTTTCCTATAACTTTTGATTGGTAAGGAGTTTTGACCTGAGACCGCTTCCATTGGATTTGGATGATGGTTTACCTTTCCATAGAGTGGTCACATTAATCAAACAAACTTACCGTTTGGAAGATATGGCCGAAATAAGATTTAGAAGGTGAAAAACAGCTTAACCGGGCCAAATAGGGTGATTAACAACTAGGCCCATTGGGGGATTTCGGGATTAAGGGCTGAAAAGGGTAAGAGAAACCCTCCTTTGTCATTTTTACATCTGCCACTTACCTCTCCTCAACCCTAACAATGGCCTCCACCTTCTGAATCACTTCCAAACCACCTTTTTGTCACTAATTAAGCAAATCAACGCCAAATCAAGTCAAATTAGCATCAAACAAGAGTTGGAGCTGCTGTGTTGCATTGGAAACTACCCCAAAATTGTAGTAAAGTTAAAATCTATAATTTATTTGTGGTTAAGGTGAGTGAATTGCATTGTTTTCCACTAATTATGGCTAATTATGAGTGATTAGTGATATTAACGAAATTATACATTATAAAAATCTGGAAAAATATGTATAAATTCTTAAATGCCATTTTATACCTCTATTAGAAACTTGGGATGCTAATCCTATTGTTAGAGTTGACTAAACATGATTAAGGGGGGAAAACATGGGTTTTGGGTATGATTGATCCATATTAACATGATTAGATTGATGTTTTGGTGTTTATGGTCGATTCTCTCTGTTGTTATGGCGTAAATTGCTTGTTGGAAATGTGACACCCAGCGTCCGTTAATGTCACTCACTAAGGGAATGCATTAAGTTTCGTGAAGCGTTATAGGTAAACAGACCCAGAATAATTACAAGACATATATAAATAAGAGAGCAGCGAAAATTTTAAATTTTTATTTCAAACATAAATCATAATACCGTGGTGCACAACACCATAAGGCTCAAAAACCATTACAATAAAATAACTTATGTCTTGCACCATCAGAGTGCATAAGTAAATAAAAAAAAGCATAATTTCCCCAATTGAAAGAGTTAAGCCATAGTAGAGACAAGAACTTGAGCCATACTTCAGAAGTAGCTCCTAGCAAGATGATATCTGAGTTCTGACTAAGCCTGAGTGTTTCCTCCTTGAGAACCCGGGGTGGGGGGGGGGGGGGGAAGAAGGAGAAACAAAAGGGTCAGACATAAAGTCTGGCTACTTTTAGCCAGTAAATAAATAAAAGTAACATGATAGGCATATAAGGTGGATAAGAGAAATCACTACATAAATGGCAGGTGTGACAAGGTAGACAGGGTAAGGTGTATGTGCTTCACTAATGATTACTCTGCACTATTACTAGTATAACTAAAATGAGATGATCCCTTCCACTATGAATTGGTAGACTTAGGGCATACGTCTGCATGTACCCTAACCACTACCCTAATCGATTATCTCCCTACCCCGTAGATATCCTGTGCTGGCCCCACTGTAGGAGGTATCACTCCCCAAAGTGGCAACCCTTAAGGTGTGCACAACCATATCTACTGGTGTCATGGTTGTCTTATCCCCCTCTGCCCGGCTCATGCACGCACATGGCCCGGTCGGTTTGTGCCGCCTGCACCATTCGTCTCGTTTGGATCTCTTATAATCAATCAGTAAGCGTGCCCCTTCTCCGCCTAGTACATAGTTCTTTACTTGATACCTGCTCCGGGTTACTGACTGAAATGGGTCCCACACAATATGATACAAGCTCTCCCCTTTTTCTTGTATCCCCACTAGGTTTTTCACTGACTATGTATACCCTTAGGTGCCTTTAATTACATAGCCCTATGTCAGTTATGCTTACCCTAAAGGGTGACTTTAATTACATAACTTTATTATATTTTTCCACTGGGTATGTATACCACTAGGTGTCTTTAATTACATAACCTTATTGGGTTAAGTTCATAGGCCTATATGTAAATATTGCCCACCCCCTCTAATTTACTTAACCCACCCACTACCCATCCAATTTTACTTAACCCTATCTTAAGTTCATAATCGTATAATCCTTATGGATTAAATTAGGTTAAGTAGTCCAATTCTTTACCATGTCCATTTATGGTTTATAATGGGCAAGACCTCCCACATTGGGCCTACAACATGTGGATGTTGGAAGTGCCAGTCGGGTCCAGGCAGACTTATTCCACAGTTGGGCCTAACCTCGTGTCATAGCCCGATTCGTATTTACATACTTAGACCTCCCACATTAGGTTTAACATTAGTGGCTGTTGGATATGCCGGTCGGATGCGGGCAGACTTCCACCACTAATGAAACCTAACCTTGTGTCATAAGTACAATTACAATTCCTAATTGTAATTACTAAACATTCCATTTTTATCCAAATCTACCTATGTCATTATAGGTGATTATTTCTATGTTTCCATATTTGAATTATATGTCCGATTCATATAAATATTATATAAATTATGCCAATTATAAATCTTTTTTCCCCGTTTCCTAACTAAAGTATTCGCACGTATTTTGGCGGCATCTAGGCTATAAAGTAGCTTAGCCATAACAATAAAAAGGGACTATGACAAAGGTGATAGTATCCACATATCTTGGCATAAACATAAACTAGCATGATAACAAGGTGGATGGACATGTAATTAACATCATAATAAGGTGGAAATAAAACTGATGAACTTGTGGCAACTATGATGTCAAAGTAAGCATCATTTAGATGTCCAACTAATTAGATCGAGCATAATTTGGGTGACATAGTAACATGTTTAGATCTAAAGGTGGCTTTACATGTCAAGTTTACAACATTCCTATATTGATCACAATATGATAGGTGAAAGGTGATTTACATAAAAAAAATAGATCTAGCCAATGTTACAACTGTCTATTTTAATACATTCACCACAATATATTTACAAGTCAAGATCCTCATAGGCAACATAATAAATAACCACAATTGTATTAGATCTAGGGAAATAGATCTATCATGACATAGTATAAGATTTAACACTAGCATAGAATCACACTTTACAACATATCCAATTCACAGTCATTCACAATTTACTTTTATTTATCTAAACCTAAAAACAACTAGAAACTCACAGCGTTAGGTTCAGAGAATTGAGAAAGAACGGATCTTGAATTTTTGAATTTTATTTGCAAAGTATGTTGTTGTAGGAAACGGTTTTGTCTCAGTTCGCACTCTGGTAGCATATGGCTCCCATAGTTTTCAATGAAGAAATAGGAAAATTAAGCACATATTTATAGCTGCAGAACCTTCTGAAACCGACTGCCTCCTCTGCCTTAGGGGTGTCGACACCCCTTTGGGTGGGTTGACCCATAGGTCGACGCCCCTTCAGGGGGGTCGACCCCTAGGTCGACACCCCTCTAGGGGGTCGAACCCCTAGAGCGGGAATTTTGTCGCTCTAACGAAATTTCCAAATTTGAATCGTTCTGAATAAGATTCTGACTAATCTCTTACTCATGCTTGTATACATATTATTTCTGCACGTATACTGAGGCACCCTACGTCCGTTAATGTCACTCAATAAGGGAATGCATTAAGTTTCGTGAAGCGCTATAGGTAAACAGACACAGAATAATTACAAGACAGATATAAATAAGGCAGTAGCGGAAAATTTAAACGTTTATTTCAAACATAAGTCATAATACCATGATCCACAATTTCATAGGTCACAAAAACCATTACAATAAAATAACTTCTTTCTTGCATTATCAGAGTACATATGTAAATAAAAAGCATCATTCCCCCAATAAAAGAGTTAATCCATAGTAGAGACAATAAATTGAGCCATACTTCAGAAGTAGCACCTAGCAAGATGATGTCTGATTCCTGATTAAGTCTTAGTGTTTCCTCCCTTAGAACCTTGAGGGGGGGGGGACGGAAGAAAGAAGGAGAAACAATAGTGTGTTAGACATAAAGTCTGGCTAGTCTAGTTACTTTTAGCCAGTAGATAAATAAAAGCAACATGATAGGCATATAAAATGGATGAAAGAGATCATTACATAAATGGAAGGTGTGACAAGGTAAGCAAGTTAAGGTGTATGTGACTCACTACTGATTACTGCGCATTATTACTAGTATAACTGAAATGAGATGATCCCTACCACTAGGAGTTGGTAGGCTTAGGTCATACATCCAAGTATACCCTAACAACTACCCTAATCGATTGGCTCCCTACCCTATAGATATCCTGTGCTGGCCCCATATTAGGAGGTACCACTTCCTAAAGTGACGACCCATGGTGTGCACAACCATATCTACTGGTGTCACAGTCGTCTTAGCCCCCTCTGCCCGGCCATGCACGCACATGTTCCCGATCAGTTTGCGCTGCCCACACCATCGGCCTCGTTTGGATCTCTTACAATCAATTAGTAAGCGTGCCCCTCCTCCGCCTAGTACGGAGGTCTTTGCTAGATACCAACTTCAGATTACTGACTGAAATGGGTCCGACACAATATGATACAAGCTCTCCCCTTGTCTTGTATCCCAATTAGGTTTTCCATTGACTATATATACTCTTAGGTGTCTTTAATTATGTAACACCCCGTAATTTTATAACATTAAAATTCACAAATTAAAGTATACTTAATTTTTAGAAAAGAATTAAGTGAAATGGGTTGCACAGAGAAATATATATATATATATATTGATATATATATATATATAAATTAAAAAATAAATAAATAAATATGCGAAAAAGTTCAAAACAACGAATTGGGAGGGGAATAACCGAACCGGCCCATTTTTGAGGTCGACCCGAGCCTCGCTGGGTCGACTAGGGGTTAATCTAGGGTGTTTGGCTGTCAACCCGTGGGCCGATTCGCTCAAATGCAGATTTTGCGTTTGATTGGTTCTCATGGTTCAGGGTTAATCTAATGGTCCTAAATAACTTCCTACACCTATAAATACATCCTAATGCTAACCCTAAACCTAATTAAAATAGAATAGTTACCGTCGCCATGGAAATCAATGGAGCCGCCGCCAACTAAGAAAGAAGAAAAGAAAATTCAATTCTAATTCTCTCAACCCTAAAGCAAAGCAAACTCTCTCTTTTCTTCTCTAAATTGTTAGTATGATAGTCTTAGCAAGATTATTATCATCTTAATTAGATTGAGTTATGAATGGATTATGAGTAGATGATGTGAATGATCATATATGTTGTTGTAAACCCCTTTTTGCTATCATGTATATTGTAAATCCAATGTTATGTGATGATGATATTTTATATGTTGTAAATCATGCGATGGTGATGCTATGTATGTTGAAATTTTCCATGCTAAGTTGTGATAAATCAGACATGTTAAAAAGCCATAATGTTACCGTCTATGCTAGTTAGTTCATATTAATTAAATCATCATGTTTGGGCTATGTTGATCTATATGACAAGTCACATATGCAAGTTAGATTGATTAGAAAAGTTATGAACATATGCCATGACATCTATTATGACATCTAGAACTATGCTATGACATATGTGATATCCTATGCTAGTTCACACCATCATTATGTTGCCTATAAACCCCATATGCAAGTTTATGTATAGATTTGAGCTATGATCATATCATGTAAATTGTGACATTTAACAAGTTGACACCTTTTGATCCTTAACATGCGTAGTTTGTGCAAGTTTCACCCCTAATATGATTAGATTTATTTTAATTGACTATATGTTGTGATAATTTATCTTTGTGCTATGTGTTAGACTATTCAAGTCTAGCCTATATTATGCGTTGAATAAGCGAACGTATAAACGTGGGATAGGGGTAATATTAAGGATTTAATCTTAAAAAGTTGGGGTGCAATTGATATGATTTTGCATGCCATAAGTGGATGGCCATAATTGAGTCAATTATGGACATCATTAAAAGTTGACTTAATTAATAATTTGAATAGGGAATTATTAAAACTGGGGTAAAAGATTTTAAGTGTTAATCAATGCTTAGGACACGAGGTTGGACTCGTTTGTGATGTAAACCTGCCCGGACCCGCCCGGCAAATCCAGTGGTCACAAATGTCAGCCCAATGTGAGAGGTCCTAGGCCTAAACTAAAGCATAACGGTTGTAAAGACACGAGGTTAGACTCTTTTATGGTGTAAGACTGCCCGGACCCGCCCGGCAAATCCAGCTGCCATAAATGCCAGTCTAATGTGAGAGGTCTTTATGAGGTTATGGCCTGAATGAATTAAGAAATACTTCACCAGATAAACATGTAAGGTGGGACATGGGGGTTAAGTAGGTGCCTTGGGTGGCATGAGGAATCTAGGGGGTTCCCTTAGTGGCATGTGAAATACGATTAGTAAGACTTAACCAAACACACATGTAAATGAACATGACTAAGAGGGTTAAGTGGGATATACTAGTGACAAGCTTAGGCAGGTAGCTTGTGGGGGCCCATTTCGACCAGTATCCTAAACGTATCTTTGTGGGCTCGACCCAAGTCGAGGATGGGACACGCATGTTGGGTTTGACTGTAAGAGGCCAAAACGGGGAGCGGTGGCAATGCAAGTCCAACGGGTTTCATATGCATCGTGTAGGTATAAGCCGTGCATTCTCAAGTTGTATCGGGTTGCCACTTTAGGGGAGTGATACACCCCACTGTGGGGCCAGCACGGGTATCTACGAGTAGGGAGCCGATCGAAAGTGGGTAGTGGGGTACACCTAGTGGAGATAGGGGCAGACGGCACCTATGTAGTCAGCTAGGGGTACGTAAGGCTATTTATAAAGTTTCTCTGTGAAGCAAGTTGGATCAAACAATAGGGTAACTGGTGTGGTGCAGTGTAGTAATGTGCGGTGCAGTGTAGTAATCATTCGTTAGTAATTAGGTGCGCCTTTACCATTATCTTTAACGTTTTCTTAAACGCTATCTTTATCTTCCTAAGAGTTCATAGACATTTACTTGTCTTCCAGCTTATGCCTTAGTCTAGTTATTTCGATAATAGTATTGTTAGAATTATCATACTCACCAGACTTTATGTCTGACCCCCTCTATTTCTATCCTTTTTCCCCCTCCAGGTCCTTAGGTTGGGCCCAGCTCTAGTGGAGTTTGATTGAATTGCTTCATCTCTCTTTGGAAAGCCTGGACCGTTGAAGTAAAGTCCAGCTTGTTTTCTTTTTAATGGCTATTTATGTAATGGGATTATGTATTTTTTTTTATGAAGATGGATATTGTACTTGGTTATGATCAATGGTTTTATGATGTAACAAACATGTTTAATTTCCGCTGCAATAAAATGAAGTTTTAGATTTCCAAGTACTATTTATTATCTGTCTTGTTGTAATTTTTCTGTTCTATATTCACTTATAACCTCCGTGGAAGTTAATGCATTCTCTTTGTGAGTGACATTAATAGACGTGGGCTGTTACACGTGGTATCAGAGCTTAAGGTTACCAGAATAGATAAAAATACTTTAGAAAAATAGTTATTTTTGGAAGAAGTGCTTTCAAAAACATGTTTTAATGTGAAATTTAAAGAGAAAAGTTTTTAAGAAAAAAAAAACATAATCCCCAATAGCCCATATCTTTATCTTTCGAATTCTCCATTCTGAATCTTTCCTTTTTCGTTTCAGCATGGCTGAAGATCTTAATCTACCCGACGGTGTAACGATACCCGGATGGTATAGGAGGTTATTAGAGGCTAGGGCCGCTGCAGGTCCAGCCAATGTTCCTACACCACCAGTTGCACCCGTTCCTCCTCCTCCTCCTCGCGTAGATACTTTTGCAAAGATGTGCAAGGAATTCAAGGCTATGGGTGGAAAACTATTTCAAGGGTCAGAAACGTTTGTGGAAGCTAGAGATTGGCTTAAGGAGGTGGAAGAATTGCTAGAAATCTTTGAAGTAGAAGAAGGGAAGAGAGTTCGTTTAGCAGCTTGGTTGATGAAGGGAGTGGCCTCGTTTTGGTGGGAGGTCACTAATGGGGAGCGTCCGGTTGACTCTTGGGCGGATTTCAGACGTAGGTTCGAGGCGAAGTTTCTCTCAAGGGCGGAAGAAAATCTATATATGGAAAGGTTCTTGACATTGAAGCAAGGAAGCTCATCAGTGAAAGAATATGTCAATAAATTTAATCAGTTAGCAAGGTTTGGCTAGGACTTAGTTAACACGCCGGAGAAGAAGGCTCTAAGGTTCGTGAATGGCTTGAATGAACCATTGCAAGGGTTGGCTATGACCCACATCCCGATGGGGGCCACCTTTGAGAAGTTAGTAGAAATGGCGCTCATGCATGAGGAGAAAAGCGCTAAAGCTGATAAGGCACCCGAGAAGAAGGGGGATCAGAAAAAACCACAACAGCAAAACAAGAAGGGTGGTAAAGACAATAACGGCAAGGGAAAGAAGAAATGTTTTAACTGTGGAACCCCAGGCCATCTCAGCAAGGATTGTCGAAAGAAAAAGAAGACAGGTTGTTTTCATTGTGGCGATGCGGGACATTTAGTGAAGGACTGCCCAAAGAAGGGGCAGAGGTCAGGAGCTACCTCGAGAGGACAGGTGCAGGCTCTTATGGCACCAGGGCATGCTAGGGGACAAGTTCAGGCTCTCGCGGTCCCACCGCTGCAAGAATGAGGTAGAACCATTTCTGTTGAAAGCTTATTTTTTCTGTTTGATCATCCTGTCCGTACCTTATTCGATTCGGGCGCATCACATTCGTTTATCTCTACATCATTAGTTGAATTACTGCACTTAAACACCAGTTTAGTAGAGGATCCCTTAGTTGTTTCGAATCCAATAGGGGGCTCAGCTTATTTGTCCATGATGTGTTTGGATTTGAAAATTTCCATACTTAGAGTTGAATTTAGATGTGATGCTTATGTGTTGGGCTTCACGGGCTATGGGCTAAATTTAGGAATGGATTGGTTATCCAAAAATGGGGCCGTTCTTGATTGTGAAAGGAGAGTAGTTAGGCTCGTGACTCGCCTTGGCAACACTCTCGAAATCTTTTGTAATCCCATAAATTCGGTTATGCTAAGTTATCTAGAATCGCTTGATGTGTCTGAGGAAAATCTACGATCTGTTAGAGTGGTCCGAGAATATTCGGATGTGTTTGAGGAGGTGAAGGACTTGCCTACGAAGCGGGAGATAGATTTTCGAATATATCTTGTGGATAATGCGAAACCAATATCTTTGCCAGTACGCCACACGGCTCCACGTGAAAGGAGGGAACTCGATAAGCAAGTAAAGGAGTTGCTTGAGAAGGGGTTCATAAGATGAAGTATATCGGAGTGGGGTGCTCCAGTAGTATTTGCCACGAAGGCGGATGGGTCCCTTAGACTGTGTGTGGACTATAAAGAACTTAATAAACTTACTAAGAAGAACAGACACCCACTGCCGAGGATTGACGATCTCTTCGATCAGTTAGTTGGCGCCTCAGTTTTTTCGCAGTTGGACTTAGCCACTGGGTTCCATCAGTTGAGAGTGGATGAGGGTAGCATAGACAAGACTGCCTTTAGGACTCCGGACGATTTCTATGAATGGCTAGTGATGCCCTTCGGTTTGACAAACGCCCCAGCATATTTTGTTGATTTGATGAGTAGGGTGTTTAGGGAGTACCTTAACAAATTCGTGGTAGTCTTTGTAGATGACATCTTGATCTTTTCTAAGGATGAAGAAGAGCATGCCCTACATCTTAGGGAAGTGTTGGAGACTCTTCGAGCGCATAAGCTTAAAGCTAAATTTTCTAAGTGTCACTTTTGGAGGAAGGAAGTACGGTTCTTGGGACATGTGGTTTCCAAAGAAAGGATAGTTGTAGATCCCGCGAAGGTGGTGGCCATCCAAGATTGGAAGGTTCCTAAAAATGCTACCGAAGTGAGAAGTTTCTTGGGTTTGGCTGGCTACTATAGGAAGTTTATCAAAGACTTCGCAAAGATATCAGCTCCATTGACACGCTTGACGAAGAAGAACCTAGTTTTCACATGGGATGTAGATTGTGATGATGCGTTCCAACGTTTGAAGAGAGCTTTGACTTTAGCCCCAGTCTTAGTATTGCCAGACGGGAGTAAGCCGTTTACCGTTTATACTGACGCTTGTGGGACAAGACTAGGCGTAGTCTTAATGCAAGAGGGCAGGGTAATAGCCTATGGTGGAAGGCAGTTAAGAGCGCATGAAAAGAATTACCCCACGCATGACCTAGAGTTGGCCGCTATTGTTTTCGTGCTTAAGTCTTGGCGTCATTATCTTCTTGGCAAGAAATTCGAACTATTCACTGACCACAAATATTAAAATACTTATTTTCTCAAAAGGACTTGAACTTAAGGCAGCAAAGGTGGATGGAGTTCTTAGCGTCCTACGACTTCGAAATAGCCTATACCCCTGGCAAGGGTAACGTGGTGGCAGACGCCTTAAGTAGAAAAAGATTATCCTTAAGTCCTTTGTTTGTTGAGCGGCGAAGTTTAGAATTTAGTTCGATGTTTGACTTTAGACCTTCCGTTGACTTCGTACCCATTTGCTAGCATCCTTGGAGGTCAGACCTAAGCTTCTGGGATGGATTGGCGAGGCACAGCGAGACGACCCGCAGTTGGTTGAGTTAGTGGAAAAACTCAAAGGAGGGGATGATCATTCATCCCGGTGTGGTGGGGTACACCTAGTGGAGATAGGGGCAGACGGCACCTATGTAGTCAGCTAGGGGTACGTAAGGCTATTTATAAAGTTTCTGTGTGAAGCAAGTGGGATCAAACAATAGGGTGACTGGTGTGGTGCAGTGTAGTAATGTGCGGTGCAGTGCAGTAATCATTCATTAGTAATTAGGTGTGCCTTTACCGTTATCTTTAACGTTATCTTAAACGCTATCTTTATCTTCCTAAGAGTTCATAGACATTTACTTGTCTTCCAGCTTATGCCTTAGTCTAGTTATTTTGATAATAGTATTGTTAGAATTATCATACGCGCCAGACTTTATGTCTGACCCCCTCTATTTCTATCCTTTTTCCCCCTCCAGGTCCTCAGGTTGGGCCCAGCTCTAGTGGAGTTTGATTGAATTGCTTCATCTCTCTTTGGAAAGCTTGGACCGTTGAAGTAAACTCCAGCTATCTTTTTAATGGCTATTTATGTAATGGGATTATGTATTTTGTTTTTATTAAGATGGATATTGTACTTGGTTATGATCTATGGTTTTATGATGTAACAAACATGTTTAATTTCGCTGCAATAAAATGAAGTTTTAGATTTCCAAGTACTATTTATTATCTGTCTTGTTGTAAATTTTCTGTTCTATATTCACTTATAACCTCCATGGAAGTTAATGCATTCCCTTTGTGAGTGACATTAATGGATGTGGGGTGTTACAAATTACATAGCCCTATACTAGTTATGCTTACCCTAAAGGGTGTCTTTAATTACATAACTTCATTACATTATCTACGGTTATGTATACCACTAAGTGTCAATAATTACATAACCTTATTGGGTTAAGTTCGTGGGCCTATATATACACATATTACCTACCCCCTCTAATTTACTTAACCCACCCGCTACCCATCCAATTTTACTTAGCCCTAACTTAAGCATAGTCATACAGTATTTATGGATTAAATTAGGTTAAGTAGTCTATTTCATTACCACGTCAAATTATGGTTATAATGGGCTAGACCTCCCACATTAGGCCTACAACGTGTGGATACTGGATATGCTGGTCGGGTCCAGGCAGTCTTATTCCACAGTTGGGCCTAACCTCGTGTCTTAGCTCGATTCGTATTTGCGTACTTAGACCTCCCACATTAGGTTCAACATTAGTGGCTGCTGGATATGTCGGTCGGGTCCGGGCAGACTTCCACCACTAATGTAACCTAACCTCGTGTCATAAGTACAATTTACAATTCCTAATTGTAAATTACTGAACATTCCAAATTAATCCAAATCTACCTATGTCATTATAGGTAACTATTTCCATGTTTTCCTCATTTGAATTACATGTCCCATTTCATAAATCATGCCAATTATAATCCCTTTTTCCACGTTTCCTCTCTAACGTATTCGTATGTATTTTTGCGGCATCTAGGCTATAAAGTAGCCTAGCTATAACAATAAAAAGGGAATGTAACAAGGGTGATAATTTCAACATGTCTTGGCATAAACATGGACATAAACTGGCACAATAACAAAGTGAATGGACGTGTGATTAACATCATAATAAAGCGGACATCAAACTGGTAACTTGTGGCAATCACTATGATGTTCAAGCAAGCATAATGAGATCTAGATTAATCATTAGGTGTCCAATCACTTAGATCTAGCATAGTTAGGGTGACATAATAACATGTTTAGATCTAAAGGTGGATTCCCATGTCAAGTTTACAACATATCTTAATGTATCACAATATGACTGGTGAAAGGTGATTAACATAAAGATCTAGATCCAAGTACTGTCACAATTGTCCAAATTAATAGATGTACATCCACCATAACATGGTTATAAGTCAAGATCCACCTAAGAAACATAATCAAATCACCATAACTATATTAGATCTAGGAAAATAGATCTGTCATGAGATAATATAGGATTTCACATTAACACATAATCATATTTTACAACATATCCAATTCATAGTCTTTCAAAGTATACTTTTATTTATCTTAACCTAAAAGTAATCTAGAAACTCACAGCGTTAGGTTTAGAGAATTGAGGAAGAATGGATCTAGAATTTCTGAATTGGATTTGTAGAATATGTTGTTGTAGAAAACGATTCAGTTCGCACTCCAGTAGAATATGGCCTCTATGACTCCCAATGAAGAAAATATAAGAAATAGGACACGTATATATAGCTGCCAGACCCCCTGAAACCGAGTGCCACCTTAGCCCTAGGGGTGTCAACATCCCTGTGGGTGGGTCGACCCCTAGGTCGACACCCCTTCAGGGGGGTCGACCCCTAGAGTGGAAATTTTGTCGTTCAGAGGAATTTTTTGAATTGGAATCCTCTGGATAGGATTCTGAATCACCTATGACTCATGCGTATATATAAAATATTTCTATGCATATACAAACTTAAAACCTTCATAACTTCTTCATACGATGTCCGTTTTACGCAAACCGAACATCTATCTTGACCAGAATTTCTAAACAGACGCAATGGTACGGTCTGTTTCCTCTAATTCTGAATATCAAAATAATTATTATATAATTTATTCTCTTTAATGTCATTAAAAATTTGGGGTGTTACATATACAAACTGAAAACCCTCATAACTTCCTCATATGTTGTCCGTTTTACGCAAACCAAACATCTATCTTGACCAGAATTTCGAGACGGGCGCAATGGCGTAGTCCGTTTCCTCTAATTCTGTATATTACATTAATAACTATATAATTTATTCTCTTTAATGTCGTTAAAAATTCGAGGTGTTACATTCTTGCCTACTCAAAGGATTTCATCCCCGAAATATCTAATTTGAGAAGAATGCATATCCTACCATCCATCATCCATATACTCATCCAACAATCACTGACATCCATTTTCATTAAAGATTTCTAATGCTTATATGAATATATGCAAAGGTGTGTGTATATATCCCAACAGTAATGTGAAGATCAGGCGGTCTACTGATTCAGTTGACCTCCTTAATGCAATGTATGTTAGTGTTATGAATCCAATATATATGCAAATAATCCAATTATATCATGTGAGTTCTATATGTTTGCACATTCATTCGTCCAAATGCAACATCCATATGCTAACTCATCCATTTCGATCTATAAAAGAAAAGAAAATGCACACATATCCATATGCAGTATGAGAGTGATTGAGCCGATCATAGTACCTAATATGTGTGTATGCTAGAAAACACTTGCATCCACTTGCATCCATCAAACATAACACGTTTCAAACACATGTTTACATCCGTAGGATTCCTATCTAAGGGACGAAAAATACTATAGATAAGATATACTCTATTGACAAAAGCAAGCACTAATAAAACTTGCGCTGTCTTCATCCACTTCGAATTCGATGTCAGTTCTTCTCTTGTCTGCATAGGGCTTCTGCCTATCTTGAGCTGTCTTCATCCACCGTCGAATAAGGTCAATCTTTTCGGACGTTTCTCTAACCATATCTGGGCCAAGTAATAATCTTTCTGTGGATTCCCACCAATAAATTGGCGATCTACAGGGTCGCCCGTACAATGCTTCGAAGGGTGCCATTCCGATGCTAGCTTGATAATTGTTATTATAGGCAAACTCTACTAAAGGAAGACGCTCTTTCCAAGTCCCTCCAAAGTCTAAGATACATAGCATCAAAAGATCCTCAAGAATCCTGTTCACCCTCTCCGTCTGTCCGTCGGTCTGAGGATGATAAGCGGTGCTCAAACACAACTGTGTACCTAATGCTTCTTGCAATCTCCTCCAAAATTTGCTGGTAAAGATGGGGTCATGATCGCTTGCGATGTTGGAAGGTACTCCATGAAGACGAACTATCTCACGAACATAAATTGCTGCCATCCATGATGTCATCCTCTTACTCTTAACTGGAATAAAGTGAGCGCTCTTAGTGAGTATATCCAATACCACCCAGATACCGGTGTTACCTTTCTTCGATCTAGGAAAATCATCTATGAAATCCATAAAGACGCTCTCCCATTTCCACTGTGGAACCTCCAATGGATGAAGTAATCCTCCGAGCTTCTTTTGATCAGCCTTGACTTGTTGGCAAACTAAACATTGGGAAACAAATTCAGCCACACCTTTCTTCATCCTAGCCCAGAAGAAAACCCTCTTCATGTCCCTATACATCTTATCACCGCCTGGATGAATGGTCATCTTAGAATGGTGGGCTTCTTCTAGGACTGGCTTTATCAAGCTTCCAGTTTGAGGAACACAATGCCTTCCATCTCTTCGCAACCACCCCTTTTCATCTATTGCATATCCACTGAGGTGACTAGAAGTTTCCCATTTTTTGAGCTTATCTATGAAGTCTAGAATTAGTGGGTCACCTTGTTGCGAAGCTCCTATCTGGTCCATAAGAGTTGGTCGTATCTCCAAGGATGCAAACAAACCAGGCAAAACCTCGATTGAGGGTCTAAAATCAAATGCTGATATAAACTCCAAGTTCTTTCTTTCCACAAACAGAGGACTCAGGGCCATCCTCTGCCAACTTAGTGCTTCCGCTACCACACTTCCTTGCCAAGGGTATAAGAAATTTCAAAATCACAAGAAGCAAAGAACTCCATCCACCATTGTTACCTTAAGTTGAGATCCTTCTGTGAGAATAGATACTTGAAAGATTTATGATCGGTGTATAACTCGAACCTTTCTCCAAGGAAATAATGACACCATGTCTTTAATGCGAATACTATGGCAACTAGTTCTAGATCATGGGTGGGGTAGTTCTTCTCATGAACTCTCAACTGTCTACCCCCATAACATATTACTTTCCCTTCTTGCATCAGAACCGCACCAAGACCTGTACCGCACGCATCAATGTAAACAGTAAACACTTTATTCCATCAGGCAAGGTCAATACTGGGGCTATTGTCAGAGCCCTCTTCAGTCGTTGGAAAGCGACGTCACAATCTATGTCCCATGAAAATGCCAAATTCTTCTTTTGTCGGCCTGGTGAGAGGGGCTAATATCTTAGCTGAGTCCTTAACGAAATCCTATAATTGCCTGCCAACCTAAGAAAGCTTCTCACCTCGGTTTCATTTTTAGGAATCTGCCAATTTGCACTACAACCATCTTTGCGGGATCTTCTTTGAAGACCACAGGCCCTAGGAATCTCACATCTTTTCTCCAAAAATGGCATTTGGAGAATTTTTCTTTAAGCTGATGGTCACGGAGAGTTTTCAAAACTTCTCTCAAATGTTGGGCATGCTCTTCTACACTTTTGGAGAAGATTAAAATATCATCGACAAAAACTACGACAAATTTGTTTAGGAACTCCCGAAACACCCTACTCATTAAATCAAAAAAATACGCGGGTGCATTTGTCAGCCCAAAAGGCATAACTAGCCATTCAAAGAAACCGTTCAAAGTTCTGAAAGCAGTCATATCTATGTTGTCCTCAGCCACCCTTACCTGATGGAACCCCGTAGCCAAGTCCAATTGAGAAAATACCAAAACACCAACAAGCTAATCAAATAAATCATCAGTCCTCGGAAATGGGTCCTATTGAGCTTATTTAACTCTCTATAGTCAAAACACAAACGAAGCGAACCATCCGCCTTAGTTGCGAATACTACTGGAGCACCCCATTCAGATATGCTTCGTCCGATAAACCCTTTCTCAAGTAGCTCCCATAGTTGCTTACTCAGCTCCCTTCTTTCCCTTGGAGCCATGTGGCGCACTCGTAATGCAACTATCTTTGCACTGTCCACCAGATATATGTGGAAGTCAATATCGCGCCTTGGAGGTAAATCCCATACCTCATCAAAAACATCGAAATAATCTAGAACCACTGGAACAAATTGCAAATCATCTATGGATGCATCTAGAGACTCTAGTAAGCTAAGCATAACAGGCCCTTGGGGGTCACAAGAAACTTCGAGGGTCTTCCCATGACAAGTCAGGAGTCTAATAACCCTCCTCTCACAATCCAAAATGGCCCCATACATGGTAAGCCAATCCATTCCTAGAATCAACCCATAGCTCATAAACCCAAGCACATACGCGTCACACTCAAACTCGAAGCCTAACACAGATAATTTCAAGCCCCGACAAATCATCGATAAATGAGCTGAACCACCAATGGGGTTTGAAACAACTACGGGATCTACTACCATGCTAGTAATTAAGTGCATAGATTCAACTACAGAACTTGATATAAACGAGTGTGAAGCACCAGAATCAAAAAGTTTCTACCTAGATGGTTTGGAAGAGAAACCAAACTTTCTATGGAAATTTTTCTACCTCTTTCAGGAGCACTAATCGCGAGAGCATGCACCTTCCCTCCAGAAGTTCCTTCACTTTGACCTTGTCCCTGTGTTCCCTATTTCTTCAGGCACTCTTTAGAGAAGTGTCTGACCTCTCCGCAATTAAAGAAATTGGCCTTCCTTCTCTTACAATCTTTGATCAAGTGACCTTCCTTTCCACAATTGTGACATTTTCTCCTATCCCTGCCTTTGTCATCTTTCCCTCCTTTCTTCTGTTGTTTCTGTTGTTGTTGTTGCTATTGTTTCCCCTTCTTGGGACACACCTTCCTATTCTACGATGTCCCCCAGCCTTTGCTTCCTTCTTCTCTCCCTTGTCCTCCTCATGCATTAGGGCCATATCAACAAGCTTTTCAAAAGTGGCCCCCATTGGAATATGGGACATGGCTAAACCATGTAGAGGTTCATTCATCCCTTTAGTAAACTGCAAAGCCCTTTTGTGCGGTGTATCCACTAACTCTAACCCGAACCTTGCCAGTTGGTTGAACTTGTTCACATACTCCTTCACTGTCAAGTTTCCTTGTTTGAGTGCTAAGAACCTCTCCATCTGTATGCTTCTCTCAGCTTGGGAAAGGAATTTCATTTCAAATCTCTGTCTAAAATCTTGCCAAGTTTCTACCGGACGTCCAGCTCGGGTGACTTCCCACCAAAATGAGGCTTCGTCCTTTAACAGCCAAGCAGCTAACTGAATCTTTCTTTGGTCCTCCGCTTCAAAGATTACGAATAATTCCTTAGTCTCCTTAAGCCAATTTTGAGCTTCCACGAATATCTCCTTCCCATGGAATGGCTTCCCTCCCATAGCACGGAAGCCGTTGTAGATTTGACGAAGTTATCTGCACTTGGAGCTGGAGGAGGAGGAATGACTGGTGAAGCTGGTGAAGGAACGTCTCTTTGGCCTTCGGCAGGCGTCGTGGCCTCCAAATACCTACGGAACCATCTAGGTATTATGATGTCGTCTGGGATATTAGGAATGTTTTGTTCCCTAGACATGCTGAAAAAGGAAAAAGGAAGAAATTTAGGTAAAGGTCCGAAGGATATTACATATGGCTTCTTGGTGAGTATTTTCAAAACAGAGCTTTCTTTTTGAAAATGCTTTCTTTTAAAACCTTTTTGAAATATAATTTTCAAAATCTTTTATTAATCTGGTAACCTTCAGCTCTGATACCAAGTGTGACACCTCACATCCGTTAATGTCACTCACTAAGGGAATGCATTAAGTTTCGTGAAGCGTTATAGGTAAATAGACACATAAAAATTACAAGATTGATATAAATAAGATAGCAGCGGAAATTTTAAATTTTTATTTCAAACATAAATCATAATATCGTGGTCCACAACTCCATAAGTCAAAAAACCATTACAACAAAAATAACTTCTTTCTTGCATCATCAGAGTATATAAGTAAATAAAAAAAGCATAATTTCCCCAATTGAAAGAGTTAAGCAATAATAGAGATAAGAACTTGAGAAATACTTCAGAAGCAGCTCCTAGCAAGATGATATCTGATTCCTGACTAAGCCTGAGTGTTTCCTCCCTCAGAACCTGGGGGCGACGAATGGAAGAAAGATGGAGAAACAAAAGGGTCATACATAAAGTCTGGCGAGTCCGGTTACTTTTAGCTAGTAAATTGATAAAAATTAACATGATAGGCATATAAAGTGGATATGAGAGATCACTACATAAATGGCAGGTGTTACAAGGTAGACAGGGTAAGGTGTATGTGCTTCGCTAATTATTACTCTGCACTATTACTAATATAAATAAAATGAGATGACCCCTTCCACTATGAATTGGTAGACTTAGGGAATACGTCCAAGTGTACCCTAACCACTACCCTAATCGATCGGCTCCCTACCCCGTAGATATCCTGTGCTATCCCCACAGTAGGAGGTATCACTCCCTATAGTGGCAACCCTTAAGGTGTGCACAACCATATCTACTAGTGTCATGGTCCTCTTATCCCCCTCTGCCCGGCTCATGCACGCACAAGGCCCAGTCGGTTTGAGCCACCCACACCGTCCGTTTCGTTTGGATCTCTTATAACAAATTAGTAAGTGTTCCCCTTCTCCGCCTTGTAGGGAGTTCTTTACTTGATACCTACTCCGGGTTACTAACTGAAATGGGGCCCACACAATATGATACAAGCCCTCCCCTTTGTCTTGTATCCCCATTAAGATTTTCACTGACTATGTATACCCTTAGGTGTCTTTGATTAAATATCCCTATGTCAGTTATGCTTACCATAAAGGGTGTCTTTAATTACATAACTCTATTATATTTTTCCACTGGTTGTGTATACCACTAGGTGTCCTTAACTACATTGGGTTAAGTTCATGGGCCTATATGTAAATATTACCAACCCCCTCTAATTTACTTAACCCACCCATTACCTATCCAAATTTACTTAACCCTAACTTAAGTTCACAACCATATAATCCTTATGGATTAAATTAGGTTAAGTAGTCCAATTCTTTACCATGTCCATTTATGGTTTATAATAGGCTAGTCCTCCCACATTAGGCCTGCAACATGTGGATGCAGGATGTGCTGGTCGGGTCCGGGCAGACTTATTCCACAGTTGGGCCTAACCTCGTGTCATAGCCCAATTTGTATTTACGTACTTAGACCTCCCACATAAGGTTCAACATTAGTGGCTGCTGGATATGCCGATCGTGTCCGGGCAGACTTCCATCACTAATGCAACCTAACCTCATGTCATAAGTACAATTATAATTCCTAATTGTGATTACTAAACATTTCATTTTTATCCAAATCTACCTATGCCATAATATGTGTTTATTTCTATGTTTCCCCATTTGAATTATATGTCCAATTCATATAAATATTACATAAATTGTGCCAATTATAAATCCCTTTTCCCTGTGTCCTAACTAACGTATTCGCACGTATTTTGGCGGCATTTAGGCTATAAAGTAGCCTAGCCATAACAATAAAAAGGGAATATGACAAAGGTGATGGTATCAACATATCTTTGCATAAACATAAACTAGCATGATAACAAGATGGATGGACATGTACTAACATCATAATAAGGTGGAAATAAAACTGATGAACTTGTGGCAACTACGATGGCAAAGCAAGCATAATGAGATCTAAATCAACCATTTAGATGTCCAACTATTTAGATCTAACATAATTTGGGTGACATAATAACATGTTTAGATCTAAAGGTGGCATTAGATGGCAAGTTTGCAACATATCTAGACTGATCACAATATGACAGGTTAAAGGTGATTTACATAAAGAACTAGATCTGGCCAATGTTACAACTGCCTATTTTAATAGATGTACATTCACCACAATATATTTACAAGTCAAGATCCACATAGGCAACGTAATAGAATAACCACAATTGTATTAGATCTAGGGAAATAGATCTATCATGACATATTATAGGATATAACACAAGCATAGAATCACACTTTACAACATATCCAATTAACAGTCTTTCACAATTTACTTTTATTTATCTAGACCTGAAAACAACTAGATACTCACAATGTTAGGTTTAGTGTATTGAGAAAGAATGGATCTTGAATTTTTGAATTTGATTTGCAAAGTATGTTGTTATAGAAAACGGTTCCGTCTAATTTTGCACTCCGGCAGCATATTGCTTCCATAGTTTACAATGAAGAAATAGGAGAATTGAGCACATATTTATAGCTGCAGAACCCTCTGAAACAGACTGCCACCTCAGCCCTAGGGGTGTCGACACTCTTGTGGGTGGGTCGACCCATAGGTTGACCACCCTTCAGGGGGGTCGACCCCCTTGAGCGGGAATTTTGTAGCTTTGACGAATTTTTCAAATTTGTATCGTTCTAGACAAGATTCTGACTCATCTCTGACTCAAGCGTGTATACATAATATTTCTATGCGTACACAACTTTAAAACCCTCATAACTTCTTCATACGGTGTCCATTTTACGCTAACCAAACGTCTATCTTGACCAGAATTTCGATACGGATGCAATGGTGTATTTTGTTTCCTCTAATTCTGTATATTACATTAATTACTATTTGATTTATTCTCTTTAATATCGTTAAAAATTCTGGATGTTATAGGAAAAGTTGCAGAATTTGGTTAGACACCCCATTCATGAAGCACCTATGTGACCCGACCCGATCGTGACACCCCTCACCACGAGCTGCGTGTATCATCACGAACCGCTCCATTTAGAGAACCACGAACAGACCTAGAGCTTGGGGTCATGAACTACCTTTCACGAGCCGCCATGTCCTCTATGAATCGATCCACTATATCACGACCTAGTTGGAGTCCACGAGTCGGTCACGATCTGGAGAGGACAGGACCACGAGCCAATGCAGGGAAGGAGGATCACGACCTAGAGTTGGAACTATGATCCGATGCCAAGGGCGTGCCACGATCCGATGCCAAGGGGGATCACGAGCTGACCTCCGAGTCTGGATAGCAAACAAACTGAATGGAACTGAAGTGTGAGCGTGATAATGACCAAAAACCCAAGATGCAAAGGTAGTCCAAATAGGAAGTGAGCACTCAGGATCCAGATAGGAACCAACGAGATAATTTCATCAGTTGGACTTTGCTGCAGGACGTGTGCAAAGGGGTTATCGACTTCTATAGCTTTGACTCACCACTGAGAGACGGATATTGGCTATACATCAGTGCAATGGAGTTGTTATGACTGCATGGGGCAAAGTGATCATAGCAAGGCTATGAGACAGTGCAGTGGAGTTGTCACGACTCCATGGGACAAAGTGGACATAACAAAGTACTAGTAGCTACGGATCAGTGCTATGGAGTCGTCATGACTCCATGGGGCAGAGTTATCATAACAAAGAATTGGGTGATCAAAGTGGTGGATATTGTATACTTTACGCACTGAGTAAGAGATGTGAGGATGATTGCTATGTTTGATGTTTGCTATCACCATGACATGCACACCCCTCCCCATTATTTTCACACCATGTGTTAATGTCCACAAAGAGTACTGTACATCCTATCGTGCTAACCCTTTGGTTGCAGGTCCAGGTTCTGTATGGTTATGTATACCTGCTATTGTTCTGTTTTTGCTGCTTATCGCTCATACAAGACTTTTGTCTAACCCAGAGTTTTATGTCTCTTATTATTACTCTGGGTGCTCCTAAACGAGCAAACTAGAGATCGGTTAGCTTGTTATGCACGAGTAGCTGTCCGGAGACAAGTAGGAGGCTTACACGTATTATTCTCATATATTATCCCTATGTTGTTGCTGGTCGCTACTCTAGGCATTAGTAGTGTACCTTCCTATTTTGCTTTAGAGATAGTTTTAAAGGTTGTAATAACGATGGTCTGGATCATAAGCTATATTTTGAATTTTTCCGCTGTTATGATTGTTTAGATTTTCAGCATATGCACTGTCTCACCTGTTTTATATCAAGTTATGTTATTACTACATTTTGTTCCATGCGCTGTGAGATATACTACATGTTCTTTAATGATTCATCGTCTTCTTTCTTTTCTTTTGACAACCGTCCCGTGCTGGTTGGGCATCACCACAGCGCGTCTCATTGGAAATGGCGGCTGGTGCAGGGCGGGCCGTCAAACTTGGTATCAAAGTTCTAGGTTGCGTAGTTAACCTAGGGGAAGGTGCCAGGGAGAGATAGTATATGTATATGAGATCATGTATTTGTGATATTTTGGTTTTCAAAAGCTATATATATATACTATTAGTTTGTCTAAGGATGAAGTCGCACTGCACTGGCACCACTATGGAGATGGCTAATCGTTTTCTCTTTACAGATTGAATGATGAGCCAATATACGAGGAGTACAGGTTCAGGGGCCAATAACAGGAATGCTCTTGATATGAGGACGATGTTTACTACCTTCATGCAAGAAATGCTTAGGGATGTTCAGGGGGCACTCCTAATGCTGCTAATGGTGGTGGCGCAGCGGTGAAGACGCCTAGGGCCGATTTCGCCAAGCTTAAAAAGGATTATACTAGTATTGGTGGGAAGTCGTTTCAAGGAACAGAATCGGTTACGGATGTTCAGGATTGGCTTGATAGTTGTGAGCGCATCTTCGAGGATTTTGGGATTGATGATGCAATGAAGAGAAAGCAAGCATCGCGTCAACTTCAAGGATGGGCTATGAATTGGTGGAATGCTATTAAAACAGCTACACCTGAGGATCAAGTTACTTGGAATCAGTTTAAGACCCGCTTTAGTGATAAGTTTATCCCAGCTGCTCAGAAATCAGAATTGTTTAGGAAATTTCTAGAGCTTAAGCAGAATGGTAGGGCAGTCTCGGAGTATATTGCTGAGTTCAATACTTTAACAAAGTATGGATTATCACTTATTGACACTGCCGAGAAGAAGAATGAGAAGTTCATAACTGGCTTAGATGGTTACTTGGGGGAAAGGCTTATAAACCACATCGATGAGACATTTGAATCCATTATGGGAAAGGCATTGAGATCGGAGAGCCTTTACCCTAAGTCGAAGACCGAGGTTTATGTTACATCTGCAGGGGATCCAAAGTCGTAGGCAAGCGGTGGAGGCAATAATAATTCATAGAATAAGAGGAAACATAACCAAGCTAAAGATAGTCAGAAAAAGAATAAGAAATATGTTGAGTGCTTTAGCTGTGGCAAGAAGGGCCACTATGTTAAAGAATGTCGAGCAAAGACAATCGACAGGAATTGCTTTAATTGTGACCAAGTGGGACATCATAAGGATAAATGTCCACAACCTCCTAAAGAGAAGCAGATTGTGAAAGCATATGCTATCAATGTTGTTCCTTCTTCGTCAAATGACCCAACTACGGCGGAGAAAGGAAAGAATCTTGTTATTCAAGGTATGCTTTCTAATTATGATGTTCCTATTTGAGTATGTTTGATACCCAGGATTCCCATTACTTCATATCTAGTGACCTGGTAAATAGGTTGGGATTGGAACCCAAGATAGTCGATAGACCTTTAGTGGTGACGAACCTGATTAGTGGTTCGACTATCCTTAGCAAGATTTTTCGAAATTTGGTCTTATCGGGTCATGGATGTATGTTTGCTTGTGATTGCTTTGTTTTGGGCTTTACTGGTTTTGGCATTATTTTGGGATTCGATTGGCCCCAAAGGTAAAGGGTGGTGGTAGACTGTGAGGGATTTTCGGTGACTATTAGGGCAGATGATGGGCAGAGGGTACTGCTTGGTAGCCTACCTAGTGATGAGGTGATGGATAGTTTTCTAAATTCCCTCGACATCCCACAAGACGAGTTAGTAGACATTCCCACTGCTGGCCAGTATCCGAACATCTTCGAGGAAGTGACCAGACTTCCACCACACTGAGAGATTGAGTATCGTATTGATTTAGTGAAAGATGCCAGACCTATAGTAATGTCACATCGTCGTATGGAACCAAGGGAGCAGTAAGAGCTCGAGGTGCAAGTAAGCGTTCTTTTGAAGAAGGGATTTATTCGAAGAGTGTTTCCGAATGGGAGCGCCAGTTGTATTTGCTACCAAGGCAGATGGTTCCCTTCGTTTATGTGTGGACTACCGCGAGTTGAATAAAGTGACTAGGAAGAATAAGTATCCTCTTCCATGGATAGATGATTTATTTGATCAACTGGAAGGAGCAAGAGTGTACTCCCAGTTGGACCTCGCGAAAGGATTTCATCAGCTCCGAATAGCAGTTGAGAGTATTCCTAAAACGGCATTTCGGACGCTGTCTGGATTCTATGAGTGGTTGGTCATGCCATTCGGGTTGACCAATGCACTAGCATATTATGTGGATCTTATGAATAGGGTATTCAGGGATCAATTGAATAAGTTTGTTCTTGTGTTTGTAGACGATATCTTGGTTTACTCGAAGACAGAGGAAGAATACAAAGAACATTTGAGGATACTGGTGGAGTTGTTGAGGAAACACCAATTGAAAGCGAAGTGTTCTAAGTGTCACTTCTGGAGAAGGGAAGTGAGATTCTTTGGCCATGTTGTTTCAGAGAATGGGACTGCTGTGGACCCTGCGAATGTGGCTACAGTACAAGATTGGTCTACGCCCAGGAATGCAATAGACATAAAAAGTTTCATAGGGCTAACTGGATATTATCATAAGTTTGTTCAAGACTTCTCCAAGATAGCAGCACCGTTAACTCACTTGACCAAGAAGAATCAAGCTTTTTCTTGGTATGGAAAGTGTGAGAATGCATTCAAGAGTCTAAAGGAAAAGTTGACGTGTGCACCGGTGTTGGTTGTTCCTAAAGGGAACAAAGAGATGAAGGTATACACGGATGCCTGTGGTACCGGACTAGGTGTTATACTAATGCAAGGAGGTAGGGTTGTAGCTTATGCTAGTCGGTAATTGAAACCGCATGAGAGAAGATATCCTACCCATAATCTGGATTTGGCAGCGATCGTATTCGCATTGAAAATGTGGAGACATTATCTCTTGGGAGAAGATTCGTGTTGTTTATTGATCATAAGTCTTTAAAGTACCTTTTCCCCCTGAAGGATTTAAATCTTCGTCAGTAAAGATGGTTAGAGTTCTTGGCTTCGTATGATTTCAATATCGCATACACACCCGCGAAGGGAAATGCGGTAGCTGATGCATTGAGTAGGAGACATGCCAGTTTAGGGGCTATGTTTCTGGAATGGAAGCAACTGGAGTATATCGTTGGGTATGATTTTAGACAAAAGTGCGAATTGGATCCAGAAAAGTTAGTGAGTTTGACGATCAGAGCCACTTTGATTGAGAGGATTGGTTCCAGTTAGAGGGACGATACTAATCTATTAGAAATCATCTCCAAGTTATAAATGGGAATCGGCGAGGAGATGAACAAGTATGGGCTTGATCAAGAAGTATGGCTTCGAAAGAATGTGAGACTGGTTGTACCCAATGTCAATGGATTGAGAGATGAAGTGCTTAAAGAATGTCATCACTCAAAACTGACTATACATCCAAGTGGTAACAAAATGTATCGAGATATGAAGCAGACCTACCATTCGGAAGGGATGAAAAGAGACGTTGGGAAGTTTATATCCAAATGCATGAATTGCCATCTAGTTAAAGCCGAGCAAAAGAAGACTAGTGGTCTGCTGAAACCATTGAAAATTCCAGAATGGAAATGGGAACAAGTCTCAATGGATTTCATTGATGGGTTACCAAGGACTAGATCGCGCCATGACAGCGTTTGGTTGATTGTGGACCGATTGACCAAGAGTGCATGGTTAATACCCGTCAAGTCGTATAGAACAGCAGCTAAGTTAGCAGAAATTTATATGAAGTGGGTAGTGAGATTTCATGGAGTACCCAAAAGCATTGTGAGTTACCTAAATCCATTGTTTACTAGTGGGTTTTGGAAGAGCTTGCAAGAGGTTTTAGGGTGAGAATTATACCTCAGTACCGCATACCATCCTCTAATCGACGGTCATACATAGAGGGTGAATCGTATATTGGAGGATCACTTAAGAGCTTGTATATCGGATTTTGTAGGTTCTTGGGATGACCATTTACATCTGGTTGAATTCGCACATAATAATAGTTATCATTCCAGTATTGGTATGGCTCCATTTTTAGCCTTGTATGGAAGACCGTGCAACTCACCATCATGTTGGTTGGAAATCAATGAGAAATTTATGCTTGGACCAGATGTAATAAGAGAAACATCAGATAAGGTCAAGGTTATTCAACAGCGAATGAAGGCTGCCCGAGATAGGTAGAAGAGTTATGCTGATAAAAGACAATGAGAATTGAAATTCTTCATTGGCGACTTGGTATTCGTCAAGATTTCTCCATAAAGCATGTAATTCGTTTTGGTAGGAGAGGCAAGTTGGCACCAAGATTTGTTGGTCCATTCCTAGTTCTCGAGCAAATTGGGAATCTTGCATATAAAGTTGAGTTACCTGATAAGATGGAAGGAGTTCACAACGTATTTCATGTTTCGCAGTCAAGGAAGCTTGTGCACGACCCTGATATGGCTATTTCACCTGATCAGTTAGATGATATCGACGTAGAACCTGAGGTGGCTGGGAGCCGCAGGCCGATCTGTATTGTCGAGTACGATACGAAGAAACTTCGAAGGAAGGCGGTGAGACTGGTCGAGGTTTAGTGGGGCAAGAATGAGAATGACAGTATTTGGGAAGCAGAGGAGAGCATAAGGAAGTCATATACATAACTCTTTGCCTGGTAAGATTTTTATAGCGATAGAGTTATTTCCTTGTTAGTAAACCGCATGCTAGGATAAACTTGTAGTGTTGTCATGTATGTTTGATTGTTTGTGTATGGCTAATGGGCATGCGGGATACCAATGTATGTTTTGATTAAGGAATTTCGGGGGCGAAATTTCTTAAGGGGGGAGAATGTAACAACCTGCATTCTATGCATTGGAAGATCGTGGAATATTTATTTCATTTTCAAACGAGGTCGTATAGTCGTGTAACTTTGGGGAACGACTATTGGGGTCATTTCCCATGTTCACGATTTTTGTCGATTTTAAAATGATAGTTTTGCCCTGGCAAATCTTGTTTCACCTATAACTTTTGATTGGTAAGGAGTTTTGACCTGAAACCACTTCCATTGGATTTGGATGATGGTTTAATTTTCCATAGAGTGGTCACATTAATCAAACGGACTTACCGTTGGAAGATATGGCTGAAATAAGGTTTGGAAGGTGAAAAACAGCTTAACCGGGCCAAATAGGGTGATTAGCAACTAGGCCCATTGGGGGATTTCGGGATTAAGGTTGCATAAGGGCTAAAAAAAGGGTTAGAGAAACCCTCCTTTGTCAATTTTACAGCCGCCACTTACCTCTCTTCGACCCCTACAATGGTCTCCACCTTCTAAATCACTTCCAAATCATCTTTTTTCACTAATTAAGCAAATCAACGCCAAATCAAGTCAAATCAGCACCAAAACAGTAGTAAATTTCAGATCTATAATTCATTTGCGGCTAATGTAAGTGATTCGCATTGTTTTTCACTAATTACGGCTAATTAGGGGTGATTAGTGATAATTAATGAAATTATGCATTATAAAAAACGGGAAAAATATTTAGAAATTCTTAAATGCCATTTTATGCCTCTGTTAGAAATTTGGTTTAATTTGGACATGTTTTGCTAATCCTGTTGTTACATATGAATAAACATGATTAAGGGGGGAAAACATGGGTTTTGGGTATGATTGATCCATATTAATAATGATTAAAATGTTGTTTTGGTGTTTATGGTCGATTCTCTATGTTACTATTACTGTTTAGTATGGTTTGTGTTTTAATAAAAAAAGTTAGATTGGTTGAAAATGTTGTCATATGGCGTAAATTGCTTATTGGAAAGTTGCAGAATTTGGTCAGACACCTCGTTCATGAAGCACCTATGCGACTCGACCCGATCGTTACACTCCTCACCACGAGCCACTTGTATCATTACGAACCACTCCACCTCGAGAACCACGAGTTGACCTAGAGCTTGGAGTCACGAACCACCTTTCACGAGCCGCCATGTCCTCCACGAATCGAGCCACTATATCACGATCTAATGGAGTCCATGAGCTAGTCATGATCTGGAGAGGACAGGACCACGAGCCAATGCAGGGAAGGAGGATCAAAACCTGGAGTTGGAACTTTGATCTGATACCAGAGCAAGCCACGAACTGATGCCAAGGGGGATCACGAGCCGACCTCCGAGATTGGATAGCGAACGAAATGAATGGAGCTGAAGTGTGAACGGGATAATGACCAAAAACCCGAGATGCAAAGGTAGTCCAAATAGGAAGTGAGCACTCAGGATCCAAATGGGAACCAACGAGTTAACTTCATGAGTTGGGGTTTGCTGCGGGACGTGTGCAAGGGGGTTATCAATATCTTTAGCTTTGACTCGCCATTGAGAGATGGATACTGGCTATGGATTAGTGCAGTGGAGTTGTTATGACTCCATGTGGCAAAGTGATCGTAGCAAGGCTATGAGCCAGTGCAACGGAGTTGTCACGACTCCATGGGACAAAGTGGACATAGCAAAGTATTAGCAGTTACGGATCAGTGCAGTGGAGCCGTCATGACTCCATGGGGCAGAGTGATCATAACAAAGAATTGGGTGATCAAATTGGTGGATATCATATACTTTATGCATTGAGTGAGAGATGTGAGGATGATTGCTATGTTTGATGCTTTCTATCACTATGACATGCACACCCCTCCCCATTATTTTCACACCATATGTTAGTGTCTGTTAAGAGTACTATACATCCTATCGTGCTAACTCTTTGGTTGCAGGTCCAGGTTCATGTATGGTTATGTATACCTGTTATTGTTTTGTTTTGCTGCTTATCGCTCATACCAGAATTTTGTCTGACCAAGAGTTTTATGTCTCTTCTTATTTCTCTAGGTGCTCCTAAACTAGCAGACTAGAGACAGATTAGTTGGTTATGCACGAGTAGCTGTCCGGAGACGTGCAAGAGGCTTACACTTATTATTCCCATATATTCTCCCTGTGTTAGTGCTGGTCATTACTTTGGGCATTAGTAGTGTACCTTCTATTTTGCTTTAGAGATAGCTTTAAAGGTTGTAATAATGATGGTCAGGATCATAAGCTGTATTTTGAATTTTTCCGCTGCTATGATGGTTTAGTTTTTCAGCTTATGCACTGTCTCGCCTGTTTTATATCAAGTTATGTTATTATTACATTTTTTCCATGCACTATGAGATATACTATAGGTTCTTTGATGATTCATCGTCTTCTTTCTTTTCTTTTGACAACCATCTCGTGTTGGTTGGGCATCGACACAGCACGTTTCATTGGAAGTGTCGGCTGGTATGGGACGGGCCGTTACAGAAATCATTGGAGAGACCCCTCTTTACCTACCTTAACTAACTCCTTCCACGTCGTTATCCCTGCCCTCTCATTTTGTAATTTCCCCAAGTGCTCGACGAAATTCCCTTTCTTCCAAACTCCTCAAAAAAAACTCCATGACAACCAAACAAGATCCCATCAACCCTTCCATAAACATCACATTTTAAACTTTACAAGCTACTTAATTCTTATTTTTTGCACTTTGTATAATTTTAAGACTTTTGATTTGAAACTTCAATTTAGGTGTATTAACTTTGTGTTATAATGAATTTTAAGTGATTTTATTTTGGTAAATTTTAGAACCTTAATTTATAATATGGGAATTAAGATTTTATTTTTTTTCCCCTATTATGATAAGTAGCAAGAGTGGTTTTCAAATATGTTCATGCAAAAATTCAAAAAACTGGAAAAAGGAGGTGATATGAAAGCTAATAACTTGGTAAACGGTTAGATATTCAAAAGGTAGTGTGATGACAATATATAATTATGTAGTGTATAAATTATTACATAATGACAGTCGTAACAAAGCGCCCCCTCCTCCTATATAGAGCGTACTCATATGAGTTGGCGTAGACATCCTCGTAACAAAAAGAATCCTTGTTGTTATGTGCCTACCAAGCCATATATATGTTACACTCCTTCAATTTATTCTGCAATGTGGGACTATTTATTCAAATCATCATTCCTACTTAACAATATGCGAGACAATCCTAATAGTCTCCCCCTTGATTCGCATCCTACGAGTATCTTTTGAGAGCACTGTCTTGTCTGCATGGCCCAGTCCGTAACCTTCGGCCCCGATACCCTGTTATGTAACGATGGTCGGAAAAAAATCCCCTCTTCCTTCTGTATAGGGTGCATACATATAAGCTGACACACACATCCTTGTAACAAAAGGAATGTCTTATGTTACATGTCTGCTGTTACGCTGTTTCCAATTCGTCGCTATATTGGTTTTAGCGATAGATTTCTGGTATAACACTGCTGTCAATAAAAACCATGAGGGTAATTGTGTCAAATTTTGGCGACGGAATTTAATGTGAGTTTTCTGTCATTATACTATTTATATAATAATTGTAATATGATACACACTAGCTAAAAATCCGCCAGGTGCTACATCATACGCACATTGGGAGTGTAAATAATTGTAACCATATACATATGAAATGACAAATATAATTTTATTTATTAGTTTAATTTTAATTTATTTTCCGATGGATAAGTAATTTATTTTGAGGTATCTGTAGAACTATTTATTCAAATCGTCATTCTTACCTCAACATACGAGGCAAGCATAACATACACCAAAATATATATAAAGTTTTTTAATGTACCATTAAAGGTGTCTCCATCTAAGAGTAACCCATGGTCGGCAGTTGACTGTCAACGTGGTGCCCTTAGACACCGCCAGATCGCCCCCATCTTGCTTCGTCTAAGGTTTGGCACCCCCAAGGTTCCACCATGGCTGGCAATCAAGTACTCAGCGCAATGCCTTTAGATAATAGAGACGTGCCTTTTGTACCACATTTCTTGTATAAGTCACAAAGTACGAGCTCATAGATACATCAATTTTCGGAGTTTCAGTATAAAGTGTTTTAACACTGAGTACCCCGCTTAGTATATCATTATGTAAATGGGCCTAGCCCAATGTTATCTATAATAAAATATTTTCGTTGCATTTCTAAAGCCCAAGAGGCTATAATCGTTCATTATAAATATGTACACCAATTTACCATTATGTACTTAATCATTCAAAAGCAATAACAAGAAAATTCTTAAACACATTTCTGTTTTTCGAATATGGTATCAGAGCACACGTGCTAACTGCAAAAAAATTCGATCTTGTATTTAATCTCAACAAATCTATCTAAAAATAGATTGTCCATCAGAGAATTTTCATTACTTGGTTACCTCTCATCCAAGATTGTTAATCTCTTTATTTGAGAGTTGGGGCTGTAACTCAGAAAACAGTGCCTCGGCAGCGTTAAGTGGCTGCATCTATTTTCTAACATTATAGCTTGGTGGTAAAGAATTCCTAAAACTCAAGATTCGATCAAAAAATCCATCAGAATCACTCAATTACCATCAAAAGCCATCCAAGAAAGCTTCATCATCATATTAGCAATCTGGTTGCTTATAATCAATTAAACCTATATTAAAAGCCATCCAAGAAAGCTAATCAGTTATTTTTGTTAAAGTAGAAAATCAACATTCTCGTTGCTTTTAACAACAAATTGAAGAAAACATTCAGATTCTTCAATTCAAGAATAAGAGTTCAGAAATCTTTACCTTCATTCATGGGACAATCTCAAATTCCTGCAGTCTGAAAACATGGTTGAAGGAGACGAGTCAACTTCACCACAATCTCCTAGTAGATCCAATCAAACAAGTTCTGAAAGCACTAAGGATCTCATCAAATCCATTATAAAGCCTCAAATCCAAATCATCTCGATTCAACTGGATGAATCAAACTATCTCCTGTGGAAGCTGCAAGTGGAAACAGCAGCAAAGGGGAATGGATAAGAAGACTTTCTTTATGGAACAAAACCTATTCCAGCAAAATACAGCAGAGATAGTAACAATAATCTTTTCAGCAATCGAGAATTCGTAGTTTATCAAAGACAAGATATCTTGTTAGTGCCTGGTTAATGTCGTCAGTAAGCGCATCACTCATGCCACAATTAATAGGAGTTAAAATAGCTCATGATGTTTGGACAGCTTTGGAAAGATCATTCACAAGTCAACCATCTGCTAGAGTTTTACATTTCAAGAAACAACTTCAATCTATAAAGAAAGATACCTCTAGTATGAATGAATATCTTATGAAGGTAAAAAACCTGTGTGATCAATTGGCATGTATAGGGAATATAATTGAAGAAAAAGAACAAATTCTATATATAGAGGGTGGACTTGAGGATGAAAATGAAGCTGTGATAGAATTTATCACATCAATTGAGCCTACACCCTCTCTACATAGTGTATATTCTATGTTACTTACACATGAAGGTAGAATGTTGCAAAAGAAAGAAGGAGCAAATTTTAATGCCAATTACACTAGCACTGGTAAAGAAAAAAATCAAGCTAATAATCCAAGAAGTTAGAATACTTACCAAAGAGGTGGTTCATCCAACAGAGGAAGAGCCAGAGCTAGGAGATGGAATCTATAACACCTAGTAATTTTATCGAAAGGCAGTAAAATTTTATTAACATGTAAACCTATTACAAAGTTACCTATACACAAATATACACCTCACTCAACAATTACATATACAAGCTGATAAAAAAAAACAATAACATGTATTACAAAGAAAACCGGAAAAAAACTCAGCTGCAAAACACAAAATCAAAGACTAGAAAGCGCCAAAATTATTTAAACTCTAGTAATCATCTCTTCTGCATCTTCCTAAATATCAAAGAAAACATCTGTCCTTTTGAGAGGGAACCAATTTTGAAAATCCTATTGTTCCTCTCTTGCCAAATGGAAGAAACAAAAAAATTTAACAGCTTCAGCAAAACTTTTGATTGAGCACTTTTCCACCTTGTAGCTTTAAAGACATTGAACCATTCATTCATACTAACTCTCGATGCTTTATGAAAACCTCCAACAGCAAGGAGCCTATTCCAGATTTGATGGACATATTCACATTCAAAGAAAATACGAATATTAGATTCAGACTCACGATTACATAGTAGACATAGATTGTCATGAATAATGCACATAGAACACAATTTATCTTTTGTATTAATGGCATTCGCCATTACTTTCCAAAGAGTTAGATTTTCTTTTACAGAAGCACCGGTATTCCAAATCCGCGAAGCCCGTGGAAAGGTTTCCTTTTCATCTTAAAGCAGCTTATACACATGATTAATGGAATGTTTTTTCCTAATCCAAATTAAATCACATCCTCAACTATTCTCAAATTTATTGACAAATCATTCCAAAGCCTCCAAATTTGAGTTGAACTAGAATAGGGTAACTCAATATGACCATGATGAATATAGTTATGAATAGAAGCATTACCAGGAATCCCTGAATTAATCTTCAAATTATAATCCAAAACATCAGATAAAATCAAACCCTTCTTTGCCCAAGGATCATTCCAGAAGGAAATCTATGATAATCTTCTTCTACCATATTGTATGAAAGGTAAAAATTCACATCCGAGTTTGAGTACTGCCCTCCAACTCCAGCTACAAAAAGATGGCAATGACATTGTCCTAAAGTTTTTATTGCCTATCAAATTATTCTTTATCCATCTCGTCCAAAGACAATTATCATCAGTGAATAGCTTCTGATAATAACATGATATTGCAACCTTATTCCATAAGAAAATATTGGTTATTCCAAGCCCTCCATGACTTTTATCATCATAAAGCTTATTATACGAAACTGGAATCATCTTTTTAGAAAACTGATCCCCATGCCACAAGAGCTTATTGAGTGCAGATGTTATCATTGATAAAAGTTTCTTTGGAAGAATGAAATGTCTGCTCCAATAAGTTGTACTCGAAATAGCTATGGATTGCACAATCGTAAGCCTTCCTGCTTGAGATAATTTACAACTGGGTCGCTGCTTAAGTTTATCTATACTCTTTTCGTACAAAGGCATGCAGTTAAGCTTTGTGATACGAGAAATGATAAGAGGAAGTCCCAAATAAAATGAATTCAATGGCAATTCCAAAAATCCAGAGTATTTGATTAACTTCTCCTTATTCGATTATGTGAGTCCAGCAATCAAAATATGTGACTTTTTCATATTTATTTGTAATTCAGTTAAGGCATGAAACTTCTCCAGAGTGGCAAGAATGCAATGAATATTGGAGGTAGTTGGCTTTGTAAATATTACAAGATCATTAGCGAATAGGAGATGTATAATTTGAGGGTCTTTATATAAAGGATGCAAATCCAATTTACCATCCTCAACTTGCTGCTTTAAAAGAGAATTGAGCAATTCCATAACTGAAACGAACAAATATGCAAAAATGGGATCCCATGTCTCACTCCAGTTGTACCTTTGAAAAAACCATGTAAAGTACCATTCCTTGCTATAGAATACCTTGGTGATGAAATACACATATGAATCCATGAGAGAAAGGGCATTGGAAAGTTCATACGAGATAAGACAACTAGAATAGCATTCCAAGAAACCGAATCAACGGCTTTTTAATATTTAACTTAATCGTACACCTTAGAGAGATGGATTTCCTATTATAGCCACACAGTAATTCGTGAGTGATGAGAAGATTATCACTAATTGACCTTCCATTCACAAATGTTGATTGATTTGGGGATATTATAGTTGGAAGAATCTGTTGAAGTCTATTTGCAATAACCTTAGAAATTACTTTATATAATCTGTTGAAGTCTATTTGCAATAAGCTTAGCAATTACTTTATATACCACACTACAGCAAGAGATAGGCTTGAAATCTGACACCAACTCTGGATTATCAATCTTAGGAATCAATGCTTTTGAGGTTGAAGCCAAGGAAATTAGTAGTGTACTATGTAGGAAGAAATGCTTAACTCCATATATCAAATATTTACCATTAGTATTCCAGCACTTTTGTAAAAGAAAGCATTAAACCCGTTAGGTCCTCCACAACTAGATGAATCCAGATCAAAAACTGCTTTTTTAATTTCATTAGATGATACAGTAGAAATCAACTCAGCTGGTTGAGCTTGAGAAATATAAGGCAATGATATATAACTATATGATTCCAAGTCAATCTGAAAAGGGTTGGATGGAGCGAGTATCGAGTATAAGTAACTCACAAAGGCCTCATTTATATCCTTCTCGTGATATTGCATATTACCATTCATATCTTTAATAAAGAAAATATAATTAGTTTTCTTTACCTTCAGATAATTGTGATAATATTTAGTATTCCTGTCAACTTCCTTAATCTTTCTCAAATAAGAAGCCTGCCTTGATGCTTGAAATTTCATTTCAAGAGAAGCCTGCAATTTTCTTTCTAGATTTAGTTCCAAATGATGTAGTAAATGGTCATGGGGATTCCTGTGCAAAGCCACTTGTTCATCACTTAAATCACTCCTGATTTTCGATGATAATCTATTTCCTTTACCAAAAGTAATGGAAGCCCAAGCCTTCAAATAGAATTTAAGCTGCTTCAATTTGCATAAAAAAGAGTTAAGGGGATCATAAGAAAATTGATTGGTCCACATCTACAATAAAATATTAGTGAAATCTACATTTTGAAGCCAAAAACTGAAAATTTTGAAAGCTATCTTACCCTTGTTATTGGCTTCCATAACTCCCTAATTAAACAACAATGATCAGAGAGAGTTGAGGGCAGAAATTGGTAAAAAGAATGAGGCCAAAGTTGAAAAAATTGTAAGTTGGCAAAAATACGATCCAACTTACACAGAGTAGGATTCCCAGAACGAGAACAGTTAGATCAAGTGTAATTCAATCCAAAAGAGTTTAAAGGAAGAATACAGGATATTATGAGGCTTTGATTTAAAGGAGCAATTTCATTGATAGATAGTGGATTACCTCCAAATTTATGATGGCAAGAGTACATGCAGTTGAAATCACCCACTATTAACTAAGTACCATTAGATGAATTTAGAAGATGCATGTTGTCAAGGAAAGGATTGCGAAGAGAAGGGGCATTATGAGCATAAACAGCAGTAAGCTGAAAATAAGTATTGGATGGATTATGAATGCATCAAGAGTGAATGAATTGATCATATTTTGGGAGAGTGGATAGACTAAAGATAGATTGATTCTAGCAAATCAAAATTCTGCCAATACTTGCACATTCCAGATTATGAATAAAATTCCAATAAGGAGCAATATAATTCACCATTATATTTGTCCAATTAACATCAAGATTTGTTTCCAATAAACATAACAGTTGAACTTTATTCTCATTGATAAAAGATATTATTTCACTTTGTTTAGAGGGCAAATTTGCACCTCTAATGTTCCAAAAAGCTATTTTATTGATCATTTAAATGGAAGAGGATTAACAAGTGCAGATGGATTACTCCTGGTATGCCTTGTTGTGGACTTGAGATTATTGTTTGCTGGCATTACATCTTGTAGCCTATATTCTTTCCCATAATTTAGATCATCAACAACAGAACACTAATCTTTTCTTTTACCAGATCTTTTTTTGTCCACTCAAGGAGGTTGATGCCTTTGAGGTAGAAGAGGAAAATTGTGAAGGTGGAAGTTTAATATGAGGAGGGACTGAAAGATTCAAATAAGGTGAAGATGATTTACTGGTAGGGAGTAGTAAATGAGGAAGAACATCAATTTGAATTATAAACAGATGAGGATGAGTTATTAACTTTAGAGGACAATGAGGTTATGCCAGCAAAGATAATGAGAATGAACCAAGAGATGTTGAAGTGGCTATTAAAAAGATAAATGACGTAAATCTTGCAATGCATCGAAAGGATTGTTGCGAATGATATTGACTTCAATATTATTTGCAGACCCATCATTTTTGTCTCCAAATTGACTTTGATCTACTTTTTCATTTACTGATCCATTATCTTGATAGCAACAACCATTTTCATCAACTTGAAATACATGTTTATTGCTCTTATCCATACTTCCTTGTAAATGTTCATTTCCTCATTGTTATTCAATTCATCAACCATAACATGACCCCTACCATCCTCTTTTACATTTTCATCAAGGTACTAATTTACTTCATCAACTACTGATTGCTTCCTATCACTTCCTTTCCTTTGCCAATTTTTTTTATTTTTACGAACAATGTCTTTCCACTCGTTATTGTTGTCTTTATTCTGAGAATTGTATTGAGTGTTATTTCTTACATTGCTCTCATTTAATACTTCCTTTCATCAAAACTCTGATTTGCAACTTTCTGTTCTGCTTCAGTATCAAAAAATGATCCTCATTACTGACATCTGCCCTTACTAAATGTTCACATGTGGAAGTTTCAAGCCCAAAAACTTTGCAATGTGTGCATATTCTTGGACTCCAATCATATGACATAAGAATTGATGGACATTTTTCTCCAAAATCATCCAACTTGATTAAGAAGGTAATTCAAATTCTGGAGTAACTTCCACTAGTGCCCTGGAATATCTTATTCTATGCATCTTCTCAGTATTTGAATCAAAACAAATCAAACGACCAACATGGCATGCAAGCCAATTAATGCCCACCAGAGTCCATAGCAGTAAAGGAACCCTATGCAAGTGAATCCAAATAGGAACCTTCTTAATCAGAGATTGGTAATTGCCAACTATTGGATCCCATTTTGTTATTATAAACATTATTCCTTTGGAGAAAATCGGATTGGCTTGCAAGACCTTATCCCTATCCAACTCATTTGAAAATTTAAAGTAGAATGCAGCCCATCAGAGATAATGTCAACTTCACCTGCAAGTTTCCATTTACTATGAAGAAAATTTGCCACAGTCAAGTATGAAACAGATCCATTAAGAAAAAACCCACCAGATACTCTCCCCATTATTTTAATCCTTCATCATTGACAAGACCCGGAAATGGATTAGGTTTAGCATCACGTGGTATGTCAAATTGAATGGGTTTATAAGATCTCGCATTACGAGGAAGTGTTTTGAAAAGAGAGATATAATTGATTTTCATGGAAAATTAGGAGGCAGATGAGGCATTCGGTAAATCAAAACTGACAGATTTAGATGAAGTAGAATTTAGCAATGAAAGATTAGAAAGAGGATGATCAGGATTATTAGAATTGTTAGCACTAGGATTTGAAACAACATTCTTATCAAGAAAGAGAGGAAATTGAGAAGCGTTTGAAGAAATACCTTTATTCAAATTAGTGATCATCCGGAGAGATTAGCATTGCAAGAAAGCTTGGAAAGATTAAGATTACCTGATTGCAGAGTAGCACCATCAAGATTAGCAGTGCTATCAAGATATGAATTAGCACCATCAAGATTCTTAGCAGAGGATACTTCACGATTCAAAGGTGAAGAACCAACATGGTTTTTCTCAGAGGAATTAGCACCTTCAAGAATCTTATCAAGATGTGGAACGGGAGAAGGGAATAGACGAGATGAAGGAAGAGGCAGGAAGGAGGATGAATCAAAGGTAAGAGAAGACGAGGAAGAAAGGATGCTAAAAGAGGAAGTGGACGCCATTAGCAAATCCCGTAATTTAAACAATGCTAAAGATGATCAATTAAAAAATAATTAATTAAATATTCAAAATTGAGTGAAACAGACACTGCCATTGCGTTCTTCTAGGAATTCTGGTCAAAATAGACACCTGGTTTGCGTAAAATGGACATCGTATGAAGAAGTTATTATGGTTTAAATTTTGTATACGCATAAGAAGAATATATATGAATAAAATAAGATCAGAAATTCAAAATAGTTCAAATTCGAGCAGAAAAAGGGGAGCGGTTAATTTCTTGCCCATGGGTGTCGACCCCATCGAGGGTGTGTGGACCCATGGGTCGACCCCATAAGGGGGTGTCGACCCACTACAAGAAAAACCGAGATTAGCGACAAATTTTTAGCAGCGGAAAATTCTGTCGCTAATTAGCAGCGGATTTCCGTGGGCTTTGTAAGAGAAAATATTTTGGATTTTAAATGTCATCTTGTTGTAAATTATTACCTTCAAATACTAATTTTGTCGCTAAATCAATGTAAATTGCAGCTCTTTACCGTCATATTATATTTAACGCTAAATCTCGTTGCTAATAGAGTCGGATTACCGTCGACATAATTTTGAAGCTATTTTCCTATGGTTTTCCAAGAGATTTGGAACGAACTTTTATATTTATTATTTATAAAATGTTTTAAATTTGTGTTATTACTTAGTAATTAATTAGTAAATTCAAATTTTAAATAATTAATGTTAATAATACATTAGTAATTAATAATAAATAATAACTATTAGAAGTAAATAAAATTCAATAGTTAATGCTCATTAATTATTATTTTTGAAAATTAATGCTGATTAATTATTAATTACTATATACTATAAATAAGAGATAATAGCAATTAATAAAATACATTATTGTTCGATGTTTACTAAATTTGTTTTGATAATCAATGATTATTTAATAGTCTTTAATACGATTAATTAAATTAATATCAAGAAATTATTAATACATATTTGCTTTTAAGATATTTATTGGTACGTATTATTTTATAAATAATTAGTAATTAAGAAAAACAAAATGGTCAAAGTTTAAAAATAAGAAGTTAAATAAATATTAATGAATTTCGAAATTCAAAAAATTCAAACATTACCATACAAATTATTATTTTCATGCTTATTAATGTACTATTGAATAATTAATAATTGATATGTGATAGTTAATATAAGTATATAATTGTTATTATAAATTAATATGTACTATTAATAATTAGTTGTTGGTAATCTATAATTAATAATAAATATTTAATTAGTGATTAATTACAGCTGACCATAAGATTTAAGTAGTGCACTTATCTCTAATATATTGTGAGACAACACATTTTCAGTTTATAAAGATCAGAACTTAAACTATAAGATTATATATACATATATAATATCATATTCTTTTATACTGGTGTATAATGTGATTTCAGTATACATGTTTCCTAAATTCAATAAGTATTGCAATTATCTCTAATATAGTATGGGACAACACATCCTCAGTTTATACAATTCAAAGTTATATTTATATATAATGTGTATATATATATACACATACATAATATATATATATATATATACATACATTATATATATATATATGTGTGTGTGTTGTTGTTTTATGAATTTTCAGAATTCTTTACTTGGTCATATAAGATAAAAAGATCTTCTACCATGTCAACAAACAAACCGAAAACATAGCCTGCAAGGTTAAAGATTACCATCCTAATCACAGAAATTAAGAAAAAAGCCAAGTCATAACGATCATAAAATGACAATTGTAAAAGACCCCAATTTTACAATGGTTATAATACCTATTGTAATGGGTGTTAATTTTACGACGATAATGGCCAAAATTTATCGTATCAAATAATATATATTAAATTCGTGTTTGGCACTCCTGAACAATATCGTATCAAATAATGCCTATTGTAATAGGTCTTAAATAGACGGAATTCTTGAACAATTTAACAAGCACTCCTAGAACAAAGGTATATCGATTTAGTAACCTATATCCCATTCATATATATATAAAGATTGATATAGACAATACTATATCATTAGTTGATATTTTGTAAAAAAAAATGGTTACAAGTTATGTTTTGATTTTCTAAATTGGTTGAACTGACAAACCAAACATATTTTTCAACTGTAAATTGCTATTCGTAGAGTCCCCAATTAATGTACAGTTTATTTACACAAATATAAGTTCTGATTTAACTAGTTATATTGGAGATAAACTTTATGGTACATTATCATCCATAGACATTATTGATAAACTTTAATCTATTAATTTATTGTTGCTACAACAAAATCACCTTTTTACAATGTTTTTTTCACAATGATCGATAATAAAACTTTGTAAAAGATCTAATTTTACAATGGTTTTGACAAAAAGGTTTAAAAATCTTATGTTTTTAGAACATTTTGTTTAGAAACATTGTAAAATATAAACTTTTACAACATTTTCATATGACACAGTAAAGCAAGAAGTTTTGACAACATTTACTTCTAATGATTATCTATTTACCTTTTAACAATTGTTTAAAAGGTTATAAAAAACATTGATTCCAACCAGATATTAAATTACTTCAAATTGTTTAGAAGTAATTTTACTTTATACATAGGTTTGTGGTAGAAAATTTAAATAGATTTATTATTTCTTAAAATACCATATTAACAAATAATTTACAATTAATAACAAATATTAAGTATAAAGTTAAATAATTTATAAATGGTAATTAATAGTTAATAAATTATAGTTGAAAACTTAGAAGGGTTAATTATCCATAATTTATAATAAAATGATTACAAATAAATAATTTATAATTCATAGATGTTGTTTATAATTATTAGCTAAATTTAAATTTAATATTTTTTATGATTAATTATGAATGGTTTGTAAATCACACATGATAATTTATTTTTTATTTTTTATTTACTGTAGGTTGAAACTCTTGGCTCCAAGCAACGAATTTTTGGCTCCAAATTTGAAGCTCTTGGCTCCAACCGGCAAAATATTGGCTCTAGCCTAAAAAAATTACTTCGTAACCAGTGTTTTTACTGAACCTAAATTTTTTTGGCTCCTCCTCTCCTCTGTCGCTCTCTTCTTCTCTCTCTCTTCCTCTTTATCAAGATATCCCATTATTCCCGCGTCCTCTTCCGCTATTCGCCCTCCGACTCCTCTCCTTCTTCCTGCGTCCAATTTCTACAAATCCTCCTTCTCCTTCTCCTGCATGAGCTCCCTCAGAATAATCTCCGAATCTGACGCCCGCTTTCTACTCAATCTCTTATGTACCAATTGCCGGCGATTCTCAATCGAGGCTCTTCACCCTCTCACTGATTGATCTGTTGATAGACTACGGAGATGATAGTCTCGTGGATCAGATCCGGTCCGGTCTTTTCCTCCGCCATAGCAACTACCATTTCGAGCTGCTCATGTTTAACATACTAGTCGATTTGCTATAGGCGCCGTACGAATTTAACATAACCGAGGTTTTAAGGCGGCGGCTGCAGGAGACTAGGATTCCGGATGTGATGGTGATGTGGTCGGGGCTATGGCACATGCTGTGTAGATTATGGCTGATTCATTACTTGTTGAATTAGAACAGAGGGTTTGATTGAAGCTTAAAGTGACCAGATATGATTTTTCTTATCAGGTTTTTGTTTTCTGGGCTGTTGATAGTGCGAATGAGTTTTATAGCTGATAATTCTATAATGGGAAGATGTACATAATACTAGCAAACTTAAATATAATAGTGATTTTTTGCACGATTCTATGACCATTGATCGTGTCCATAATATTACTTATAGAGTTGTCTTTTATAAGTTTTTTCCTTCTACAATTTGTATAGGTGGAAATTTCCCTATATGAGGTAGTCTGGGAGATATTGACTGTGATAAGCAACCTTAAATCTATGTACCTTAGAAAACATGACAGCTTGTGGAATGTTAAACAGCCAATAACGTTAAAAACATATCTATTTTCTATAATGTTATGTAACATACATGGGAATCCTATTAAGTGCAAACTGTTTGTGTGGCATTTTCATTATTCAAAATACTCAATTTAATGCTGCAACCAAGTGATTGTTAGGATTGTCAACTTCTAACAGTGATGAACTGAATATATAGTATTTCATTTATAAATAACTGGTCTCCTATGCTACATTAAACGTATAGATAATATGAATACAAGACCAGAACACTTCTGTAGGATGTGGAGGATTGGGCGAGGTGTAAAGGGTGAATCGTCTGGTGGCAGTGTTATCCTATTTTGTAGGACTTGGATAATTTATGGAAAATGCAGAGAGATAATTAGTAGATGTTTGAATGTAAAAACTACATACCTTGGTCAATACGCATAGTATGAAGATTCCCAAAAATGCCATAACTAAGTATGTCTATTACAGTGGAGTTACAATAGAACATCAGGGCATATGCTTAAGCCTGTCTGCCAACATAAGACGATTACCATTATTAAAGCAATAGTACAGCTTCACTGAGTTGGTCATAAAATGTGCTATCTAGTAGAATAATACTTTTTTTATACAAACAAATTATAATGTGTTATGGTCGATACAATTTTCATACTGTTGCTTTGATATTACAACAACAAATAGCACTGTATAGTTTTTAACGTCATTTGTATGGGATTTGATATGCATTTAAGTATCATAGTTCATTCATCTTGACAGGCACAAATCTTGGTTTATGTGATTATTTCGGCCAGCTCCCCATTTGAAAATTTTCATGAAGATGTGGCTCAGGTATCAAAAATTGATATCATCTCTTTATGTATTTTCTTCTGCATGACAGTGTTTAAATGTCCACTACTAGTTGTTCGAGACTTGACTTTTTAGTAACATTTATTATGTAGTTGATTTAAAATTGTTATCCATCTTCATAGCACTGTCTTCTGGATGAAGTATTGGGTAATCTGAATGATATTTTATATATTCAAACTTTGATTTGTCGTGAAACAATAGGCTGACAAGTTTATAATATTATTTTCAGCAACTTTTGTCTTGAAACAATATGCAACACGATTAAGGCTTGAGGCGGACAGAGAGAGCAAGTGGGCTAAGAGCCAGAGCTCTAAAAAGAACAATCAAGACTCTCACAACAGCAAAAGGAAGATGGGGAGAGCTTTGAAGCACAAATGGCAAAGGCGATGCTTAACGGCTATGATAAAGTTTCGTGTTCGCCTTCGCTTTAGGTTTCATGTTTTCTTGCACCATCGCCGTCGGCGTCTTCGTAGATTTATTGGGTATGTTAAGACTTATTCCTGTGTAAATATGACGTTGTGTGGTTTTAGTACAATTATAGATGGTATGCGTTTGTATATGGGATAATGTTAGCACCAACTAAATAGTTTTGATGTACATGATTTTTTTATGTGATACATTAATATTATCGTTGTTGCTTATGATATAGTGTTATTAGTACGTGAATGGCAAATTTATATTGTTTTTTGGTTAGTTTTTTATGTCAGTGTTTATAGTTGGATAATATTAGTTAGTAAAGCTGAAAGGAGAGGATGGTAAAAATATTTATTTCCATATCAGAAAGGGAACAGTGACGGTTTAGTTGCAAAAAAGGAAAGCTGAATAAAAACGTTGATAAGGTTCTGTCGCTAATCCATTGGCAATTAGTAAGGGTTTGCCAACATTTTTTATAATAATAATTTATTATAAATTACTTATCTGTCGGTAAATAGTTGGTAAATAAATTAAAATTAAATTAATAAATAAAAGTGTATTATAATTATATAAGTAATATAATGTCGGAAAACTATCAGGAAACTTACGCAAAATTCCGTCGCTAAATTTGACACAATTACCATCATGGTTTTTACTTACAACAGTGTTATACAGTAAATTCGTCGCTAAAACCAAAATAGCGACGGATTGGAAGCGGATTTTGCCGCTGCAAAATCAGCTTTTTCTTGTAGTGACCCCTGGGTCGACACACCAAAGGGGGGTCGACCCCCATGCAGATCCGAGGCAGAATTCCATTTTCTGAACTTAGACTCCTTTCTTGACCAGATTCGTTGATTCTAGGCTATAAATAAGACCTATACCCATTTTTTTCTTCACAAAAAAACAATGGAGAACTAGATGCTACCTCTGCCCAGATTAAATCAAGCCTTTTCAACAATCAAGTCATTCAAGTTTAGAAATCTGTGATTCAATATCTACAATCTTTCTTCTATTTTCTAGATCCAATCTTAGTGGGTCTACTTTAGTTTAGATTTAAATACTTAAAATTTAATCTTGACATGACTATAACTTGGATCTAAGCCTGTGATTATTTGAATCATATCAGATCGGTCATAACCTGTGTATCTAAGTTATTCAGACATGACTCTGAACTAGATCTAAATCTATGCCTATTTATCATGTCAAATCTACCATTATTTGTATATCTAATTCACTAATTGGATCTCATCATGCCTGTTTATGACCATGACACTAAGCCTAAACAATTCTATTATCACATATTCATCAGATCTGCTCCTTTATACCTATCTTATCATTATGCCCATCTTTGTCATTGTATGTTTTTTAGATGTTATGCTTATTTTACCGTCATATGTCAATCCTGTTATTGTGATTACTTCTGTTCTCTTCCCTCCTTTTCCCATTTTATTTTATAACCAGGCTACCTTCGAGCATAGGCATACTGCTGAAATATGCGAATGCGTTAAATTCGAAAGGACGGGAAAACTTTAAAATTGGGGCATAACTTGTATTGGGAAATTTCGGCATAACTTGAATGAAATATATGAATGAGGATTTGAGGCATAAACCAAAATTCTGATTAAATACCTTACTTTAGGGCATTTGGTTAATTATGAACATGACTTGGGAACGGAGCATGAAAACCTATAATGACATAGGAATAATTGATTAATAATGGAAATGCCAAGAATTACAGTAATTAGAAACTATAACCGCCCTTAGACACGAGGTTAGATTACACTTGTGGTGGAAGTCTGCCTGGAACCACCAGACATATCAAGCGACCACAAGTGGTGAATCTAATGTAGAGGTCTAAGTACATAAACACAAAACGGGCTAAGACATGAGGTTAAGCCCGACTTGTGGAAGAAGTCTGCCCGGAACCAACCGTCATATCCAGCATCCACAAGTTGTAGGCTTAATGTGAGAGGTCTGGCACACTATAACTATAAATGAAAAAATTTAATGAATACCTAACCTAGTTGAATCCATAGGGATTGAATGAACATGTTAACTTGATTAGGGGTTAAGTAAACTTGTTTGAAACAGTGGGAGGGTTAAGTATATCTTGGGGTTGTGGGTAATATATATATAGGCCCATAAACTTAACATGTGGGGTTATGCAATCATTTACATTGGTATGGCATAACCGGTCTAAAACCTAGTGGGGATGCAAGCGTAGGGGGAAGCTTGTATCATCTTGTGTATGGGATCCGTTTCAATCAGTAACCCATATATAGGTATTAAACGAGTACTCAGAACTAGGTCAGAGTTGAGGCACACTTACTAGGCTGATTGGAAGAGATCCAAACGAAGAGGTGTTGTAGGAGGCGCGTTCCGACGGGGTGATGTACATGCATGGGTCCGACGGAGGAGGTTTAAACGTCGTGACATCAATAGATATGGTTTTGCACATCCTGAAAACAAAGGGTTGCCCCTTTTGGAAGTGATACATCCTACTGTAGGGCCAGCACAGGGTATCTGCAGAGCAGGGGGCTGATCGATTGGGGTAGTAATTAGGGTACATCTAGACTTAGGTATGTTAAGGAGCCCATTGTTATCCTTAGGGATAACTTCGGTATGTTGGGCTGCCTGTTGATTGTATGGGGTTATGCCTCTCACTAGAAGTTCACCTAAGTCTACCATCTTATAGTTGTTGGGATCATCTCATTTTGGTTATACTAGTATTGGTGCAGAGAAAGAGAAAGTATAAAGAAGTGTAATACATTCTATCATGTTTATCCTATTTACTTTGTCATACCTACCTTTTTATGATGTTGTCTCTCTTATCCACTTTATATGCCTATCATGGTACTTTTTCTTATTTATATGCTAAAAGTAACTGGACTCGCCAGACTTTATGTCTGACCCATTTTGTTCCCTCTACTTTCACTTCCGTCCCCCTTCCCCTCCCCCCGGTTCTCAGGGTGGGAATACTCAAGCTTGATCAGGATTCTGCTTTCATTCTGCTTGGAGCTGCTTGGAGCTGCTTAGATGTACTGCTTGATTTCATATCTTTCTACTATGGCTACGTTTTGGGGATTATGCTTCATTTATTATTGTACTCCGATGTTTTAAGTACAATACAGAAATTTTAATGATGTACTGGGTTTTATGCATTTCAAACATCTGATGTAACCATGTTTTGAACAACGATGTTTTCAGCTTAATAAAATTTTAAATTCCGCTGCTATTTTTTATCTGTCTTGTAATGTTTATGTTCCTGTTTACCTATAACGCTTCACGAAACTTAATGCATTATCTTAATGAGTGACATTAACGGACGTGGGGTGTCACACTTAGTATCAAAGCTGAAGGTTACCAGATCGGATAAAAAAATTGAAAATTATTTTTAAAAAGGTTTTAAAAGAAAGCATTTTCAAAAGAAAAAGTTTGTTTTGAAAAACATATTCCCCAAAGCCATGTGTAATATCTTTTGACTTTCTGTCTAAATCCCTTTTCCTTTCTTTTCAGCATTTCCGGTGAACCAATTGTTCGTGAGGGCATTACGATGCAAGGGTGGTTCCGTATGTATCTAGAGGCCACGGTGCTAGCAGGTGTTCCAGTAAACGTTCCTCCCCCGACTGCACCCGCTGTTCCTCATCCTCTTCCTCCGCAAGAAGATAATTTCTATAAGGTCTACAAAGATTGTTGTTCTATGAGTGGAAATCCATTCCGAGAAACCGAAACTTTCGTAGAGGCAAGGAATTGGCTTAAAGAGATGGAGGACTTGTTTGGAATTTTCAAAGTTGACGATCTTAGGAAGATTCAGTTAGCCGCTTGGCTGCTGAAAGATGGGGCTTCATTCTGCCGGGATGTGACGCAAGCAGGGCATCCAGTGGATACTTGGGATGATTTTCGACAAAGGTTTGAAATGAAATTTCTTTCTCAAACTGAGAAAACTATGCAAATAAAAAGGTTTCTGGCACTCAAGCAAGGAGGCATGACTGTCAAAGAGTATTTTAACAAATTCAATCAACTGGCGAGGTTTAGGTTGGAGCTAATGGATACTCCACATAAGAAAGCTTTGCGATTTGCTATAGGATTGAATGAACCACTTCATGGGTTAGCTATGTTCATATTCCGATGGAGGGCAACTTTTGAGAGGCTTGTTGATATGGCACTGATCCATGAGGAAGATAAAGGCGACAAGAAAGTAACTAAGGTGGAGGAAACACAAAATAAGAAATTGTGTCCAAAAAAATGACAACAGCAACAACAAAAGAAGGGCAGAAAGAACGACAGTGCTAATGATATGAGGAAGTGCCATAATTGCGGACGCGAGGGTCACTTGATCAAGGACTACAAAAGAAGGAATAATGCTTGTTTCAGTTGTGGAGAGGTCGAACAATTTTCCAAGGAGTTCCCAAAGTAGCAAGGACAAGGTCAAAGGGCAGGAGCTTCTAGAGGGCAGGTGCATGCTCACGACCAGTGCTCCAGATCGAGGTAGGAAATTTTATGTTGAAGGTTTGTTTTCTCTTTCCAATCATCCAATTAGAACTCTTTTTGATTTGGGTGCTTCACATTCTTTTATATCTGATTCTATGGTTGAGTCTTTGCACCTTAGTACTAGTATGGTAATGGATCCCGTTGTTTCCTCAAACCCCATTGGTGGTACGACTCATTTATCTATGAATTGTCATAGTTTGAGAATATTGATGTCAGGAGTCGAATTTGAATGCGACGCGTATGTTCTTGGTTTCATGGCTATGGATTGATTCTAGGGATGGATTGTCTAGCCATGTTTGGTGCCATTTTGGATTGTGGGAGGAGGGTCGTTAGACTTTTGACTTGCTGTGGGAGGACCCTCGAGATTTCTTGTGACCCAAAAGGGCTTGCCATGCTTAGTTTCCTAGAGTCGCTTGATGCATCTATCGATGATCTACAATCTGTACCAGTAGTCCATGAGTATCCTGATGTTTTTAATGAGGTTCTTGGATTACTTTTGAGGCGCGAGATTGATTTTTGTATATACTTGGTGGACAATACAAAGCCAGTTGCATACCCTGTGAGCCATATGGCTCCAAGGGAAAGGAGGGATCTTAGCAAGCAAGTAGGGGAGCTACTTGAGAAAGGGTTTATTAGGCTAAGCATATCTGAATGGGGTGCTCAGGTAGTATTTGCAACTAAGGCGGATGGTTCACTTCACTTTTGAGTAGACTACAAGGAGTTCAATAAACTCACCGAGAAGAACAGGTACCCACTCCTGAGGATAAATGATCTGTTTGACTAGCTCGTTCATGCATCTGTTTTCTCTTAGTTAGACTTGGCCACGGGGTTTCATCAGTTGAGGGTGGCCAAGGACAGTATAGACAAGAACGCTTTTAGGACTCCATATGGTTTCTTTAAATGGCTCGTTATGCCCTTTGGGCTGACAAATGCACCCGCCTATTTTGTTGATCTGATGAATAAGGTATTTTGGGAGTTTTTAAATAAGTTTGTTGTGGTCTTTGTTGATGACATCTTAATTTTCTCAAAGAGCGCGGAAGAGCCTACCTTACATATAAGGGAGGTTTTGAAAACTCTGCATGCGCATCAGCTTCAGGCGAAATTCTCCAAATGCCATTTTTGGAGAAAAGAGGTGAGATTTCTGGGGTATGTGGTTTCTAAAGATGGGATTGCAGTAGATCCCGCAAAGGTAGTTGCAATTCAGGATTGGCAAATCCCAAAGAATGTAATAGAGGTGAGAAGCTTTATTGGGTTGGCAGGCTATTTTAGGATGTTCATTAAGGACTTCGCAAAGATATCAACCCCCTTCACCAAATTGACGAAGAAGAATCTGATGTTTTCTTGAGATATAGATTGTGACGATGCTTTCCAGCGACTGAAGAGGGCTCTGCTAACAACCCCAGTCTCGAACTTGCTCGATGGGAACAAAGTGTTTATAGTATACACTGATGCTTGTGGTACAGGTCTTAGTATGATTCTCATGCAAGAGGAAGGGTAGTATGTTATAGGGGTAGACAACTAAGAGTTCATGAGAAGAACTACCCTACCCATGATTTAGAGCTAGTTGCCATAGTATTCGTGCTTAAGTTGTATTGCCATTACTTTCTTGAAGAGAAGTTCGAGTTGTACACCGATCATAAATCTCTCAAGTACTAGCTCTCGCAAAAGGATCATAATTTGAGGCAACAAAGGTGGATGGAGTTCCTAGCTTCTTATGACTTTGAGATTGCTTATGCCTCAGGCAAGGGTAATGTGGTGGAAGACGCACTGAGTAGGCAAAGGATGGCCTTAAGTCCTCTATTTGTGGAGAGGAAAAGCTTGGAGTTTATATTGACTTTTGACTTTAGACACTCCATCGAGTTTTTGCCTGGCTCATTAGCATCAATGGAGATGCGACCTACTCTTATTGATCAGATAGGAGCTTTGCAGCGAGAGAATCCACAGACTTCAAACATCTTAGATAGGCTTAGTAAAGGGGAGGCTTCTAGTCACCTCAGTTGATATTCCACGGACGGTAGAGGGTGGTTGCGACCAGATGGAAGGCTTTGCGTTCCCCGAGTTGGGAGTTTGTTGAAGACAGTCCTTAAGGAAGCCCATTGTTCAAAGATGACTATTCATCCAGGTGATGATAAGATGCATAGAAATATGAAGAGGGTTTTCTTTTGGGCTGGGATGAAGAAATATGTGGCGGAATTTGTTTCTCAATGCTTGATTTTCCAGCAAGGCAAAGCTTAGCAAAAGAAGCCCGGTGGTTTACTTCATCCTTTGGAGGTCCCACAGTGGAAGTGGGAGAGTGTCTCTACGGATTTCATTGATTGTTTGCTGAGATCAAGAAAAAGCAACACCAGTATTTGGGTTGTAGTAGACAAACTTTCTAAGAGCGCTCATTTCATTTTAGTTAAGAGTAAGAGGATGGTGGCGTTTTTGGCAACAATTTACGTTTTTGAGATAGTCCGTCTTCATGGAGTAACTTCTAGTATCATAAGTGATCGTGACCCCATTTTCACCAGTGAATTTTGGAGGAGATTGCAAGAAGCATTAGGTACACAGTTGTGTTTGAGCACCGCTTATCATCCTCAGACCGATGGACAGATGGAAAGGGTGAATAGAGTTCTTGAGAATCTTTTAAGACTGTGTATCCTAGACTTCGGAGGGAATTGGGAAGAGCACCCACCTTTAGTAGAGTTCGCCTACAACAACAGTTATCAAGCTAGTATTGGCATGGTACCCTTCGAAGCATTATATGGACGACCTTGTAGGTTACCGACTTATTGGTGGGAGTCCACAGAAAGACTTCTACTTGGACCAGATATGGTTAGAAAAACTTCCGAAAAGACTGATCGTATTAAACGGCGAATGAAGACAGCTCAGGATAGGCAGAAGTCCTACGCAGACAAGAGAAGGACTGACATTGAATTTGAGGTGGGAGACATGGTTTTCATTAAGGTATCACCATTAAGAAATGTGGTTCGCTCTGGATCTGTAGGGAAATTGGCACCAAGATTTGTAGGGTCATTTCCTATAACAGAAAGGATCAGTCAAATGACCTATAGAGTAAAGCTACTAGAGAGATTGTTCGGTGTTCATGATGTTTTCCACATTTCTCATTTGCGGAAGTGCTTGCATGATACCGCAGAAGTACTTGAGCCGAGTATATTGGAGGAAGTAGTGGTGGAACGGGAGGCGATCGTTAGACGAGTTCCTACCCGTATTCTTGGAGGAAGCTATGCAACAGAGAAGTCAAGCTGATGAATGTTCAATGGGGAGACATCCAAAATGATGCAACTTGGGAGACGGAAGACAGTATTCGCGCTTTGTACCCTTTTCTTTTCAAGGGTATGTTCTTAACTTCCTTTCCAAAACTTTTATTTATTCTTGTTTCTATCATTTAAAGTATATCCTATCGATCGAATCTTCGACCTTTAGGTAGGAATCCCATGTATGTAAACATGCGTTTGAGACATGTTATGTTTTATGGATGCAAGTGGATGCAAGTGTTTGCTAGTGGTTGCTCGTGGATGCATATACACACACATTAGGCACTAGATCAGCTCAGTCACTCTCATACCACATATGGGTGTATGCATTATTTTTTTCTCTTTTAATGGATGAAAGTGGGTGTATCATCGTATGGATGATACATTTGGATGGATGATTTTGTACACATATAGAACTTACATCTTATAATAAGATTATTTGCATATATATTGGATTCATGGCACTAACGTACATTGCATTAAGGAGGTCAACTGAATCGGCAGACCACCTGATCTTTCACATTAGTATAAGGACATATACACACACCTTTGCATATGTTCATATAAGCATTAGAAATATTTAAAGGACAATGGATGTCTGTGATTGATGGGTAAGTAGATGGATGTGGATGTTAGGATATACATTCTTCTTAACTCGAGATTTCAGGGACGAAATCCTTTAAGTACGGGAAAATGTAACACCCCATAATTTTAACAACGCTAAAGATGATAAATTAAAGAATAATTAATTAAATATTCAGAACTAAGTGAAACGGACACCGCCATTGCGATCTTCTCGGAAAACGGACACCGTACGAAGAAGTAATTAAGGTTTAAAGTTTGTATACGCATAAGAAGAATATATATGAATAAAATAAGTTCAGAAATTCAAAACAGTTCAAATTCGACTAGAAAAAGGGGAGCGGGAAATTTTCTGCCCATGGGTGTCGACCCCATAAGTGGGGTGTCGACCCCTAGGTCGACACACCAAATGGGGGTCGTCCCCCCTACTGATCCGAGGCAGAATTCCATTTTTTGAACGTAGACTCCTTTCTTGACCGGATTCGTTGATTTTAGGCTATAAACAAGACCCTGTACCCATTGTTTTCTTCACTTGAAAACAATGGAGAACTAGATGCTGCCTCTGCCCAGATTAAATCAAGCCTTTTCAACAATCAAGTCATTCAAGTTTAGAGATCTATGATTCAATATCTGCAATCTTTCTTCTATTTTCTAGATCCAATGATAGTGAGTCTACGTTAATTTTAGATCTAAATACTTAAAAGTTAATCTTGACATGACTATAAATTGGATATAAGCATGTGACTATTTGAATCATATCAGATCTGTCATATCCTTTGTATCTAAGTTATTCTGACATGAATATGAACTTGATCTGGCCCTATGCATATTTACATGTCGGATCTGCCATTATTTATATATCTAATTCACTAATTAGATCTCATCATGCCTGTTTATGACCATGACACTATGCCTAAATAGTTCTACTATCACATATTCATCAGATCTGTTCCTTTATGAATATCTTGTAATTATGCCCAACTTAGTCATTGTATGTTTATTAGTTGCTATGCCTATTTTACCATCTTATATCAATCCTGTTATTGTGATTACTTCTGTTCTCTTCCCTCCTTCTTTTCCCTATTTATATTATAGCAAGGCTACCTTCGAGCCTAGGCATACCGCTGAAATATGTGAATGCATTAAATTGGGAACGAGGGGAAACCGTTAAAATTGGGTATAACTTGTATTGGGAAATTTGGGCATAACTTGAATGAAATATATGAATGTGGATTTGGGGCATAAATCAAAATTATGATTTAAGACCTTAATTTGGGGCATATAGTTCATTTTGCACATGACTTGGGAAAGGGGCATGAAAACCTATCATGACATAGGAATAGTTGGTTAATAATGGAAATGCTTAGAATTAAAATAATTAGATACTATAATTACGCTTAGACATGAGGTTAGATTACACTTGTAGTGGAAGTCTACCCGGAAACGCCCGGCATATCTTGTGACCACAAGTGGTGAATCTAATGTGAGAGGTCTAAGTGCATAAACACGAAACGTGCTAAGACAAGAGGTTAAGCCCGACTTGTGGAAGAAGTCTGTCCGGAACAAACCGGCATAACCAACATCCACAAGTTGTAGGCTTAATGTAAGAGGTCTAGCGCATTATAACCGTAAATTAATAAATGGTAATGGTTACTTAACCTGATTAAATCCATAGGGATTGAATGAACATGTTAACTTGATTAGGGGTTAAGCAAACTTGTTTGAAACAGTGGGAGGGTTAAGTATATCTTGGGGTGGTGGGTAATATATATATATGCCCACAAGCTTAACCTGTGGGGTTGTGCAACCATTTACTCTTGTATGGCATAACCTATGGAAAACCTAGTGGAGATGCAAGTGTAGGGGGAAGCTTGTATCATCTTGTGTGTGGGACCCATTTCAGTAAGCTACCCATATATAGGTATCGAATGAATACTCCGAACTAGGTCAGAGTTGAGGGACGCTTACTGGGCTAATTGTAAGAGATTCAAACGAAGGGGTAGTATGAGCTGCGTGCTCCGAGGAGGTCATATGCGTGCATAGGTCTGACAGAGGTGGTTTAGACGTCATGACATCAGTAGATATGGTTGTGCACGCCCTGAAAACGAAGGGTTTCCAATTTAGGAAGTGATACATCCTACTGTGGGGCCAACGCAGGGTATCCACGGAGTAGGGAGCTGATCGATTGGAGTAGTAATTTGGGCACATCTAGAATCTGGTATGTTTAGGAGCCCATTATTATCCTTAGGGGTAACTCCGGTATGTGGGGCTGCCTGTTGATTGTATGGGGTTAATCCTCTCACTAGAAGTACGCCTAATTCTATCATCTTATAGTTGTTAGGATCATCTAATTTTGGTTATACTAGTATAGGTGCAGAGAAAGAGAAAGTACTAGAGAAGCGCAATACATTCTATTATGTTTATCGAGTTTACCTTGTCATACCTGCCTTTTTATGATGTTATCTCTCTTATCCACTTTATATGCATGTCATGATACTTTTACTTATATGCTAAAAGTAACTGGACTCGCCAGTCTTTATCTCTGACCCATTTTGTTTCCTCTTCTTTCTCTTTAGTCCCCCCCCCCCCCCCCAGGTTCTCAGGGTACGAATACTCAAGCTTGATCAGGATTCTACTTTCATCCTGCTTGGAGCTGCTTAGATGTACTGCTTGATTTCATATCTCTCTATTATGACTATGTTTTGGCTATTAAGCTTCTTTTATTATTGTACTCCGATGTTTCAAGTACAAGAAAGATATTTTAATGATGTATTGGGTTTTATGCATTTTAGACATATGATGTTACCATGTTTTGAACTATGATGTTTTCTGCTTAATAAATTTTTTAATTCCGCTACTATTTTATATATGTCTTGTAATGTTTATGTTCCTATTTACCTATAACACTTCACGAAACTTGATGCATTCTCTTATTGAGTGACATTAACGGATGTGGGGTGTCATAGAATCCCAACAACAGGCCTAAATGTCAAATTTGCGAAAAACCTGGGCATACAGCCAACAAATGTTAACAGCTACAATAAAAATCAACAAGGTAACAATAACAATCATGGTGGAAATCCAAATGCAAACATGGTCAACAGTCAATCAGATAACAAAAGCTTTCAAGAATTAGCATCAAATGCAGCAACTCTGATGATATTCAAGACGAAGCATGGTATCTAGATTCAAAAGCTACCCATCATGTAACAAACAACTTAAATAATCTGAATCTTGGAAACTGTGAATACAAAGGTAAAAAGTCTCTAATTATGGGTAATGGTAATTCAACAGTTATCTCACACACTGAACATGCTAATATTAAGGGTGCTAAACTACTTTACTTAAACAATTTATTATGTGCACCGCTTATAAGGAAAAACTTAATCAGTGTGTCACGGTATGAAAAAGACAATCAAGTGTCTTTTGAATTTTACCCAAGACACTGTGTTGTTAGGGATATGGTAACTAGGACCATTTTGTTGTAGGGCAGAGAACAAAATGGGTTGTACAAGTTTGACTCAAGGAACATCAAAAACTCTGAATTTAAGAATACCTCTGTAATATAGCTGAGTTAGACAAAAATATTGAATGTACAACTTTTGATATGTGGCATTTCAAACTTGGACATCCAAGTTGCAAAATTATGAAAGAGATTGTTAAGAGCAATGGCATTTCTATTGATATTCCTAATAATTATATATGTACATACTATCAAATGGGGAAAATCCATAAGTTTCCATTTCCAAATTATGAAACTAAATACTTGAACCCCTTAGAACTAGTTGATGTTGACCTGTGGGGTTCAGCACCAATAGACACTGATTATGGGTTTAAGTACTACATCTCTTTTATTGATGCTTACTCAAGATATGTGTGGATATAATTTAGGAAATCTAAGTATAATACATGCAATGCACTCATAAAATTCATAGCTAATGCTGAAAATCAACTTATTCATAAAGTCAAGATTATTCAGAGTGATGGTGGTAAGGAGTTTCTTCCATTAAAAAATTATTTTTGCAAGAAAGGCATAACACACAGATTAACCTTTCCACACACTCCTAAACAAAACGGCCTTATTGAATGAAAACACAGACACATTGTCGAAACTGGGTTAACACTGCTGGCACAAGCGTCACTACCATTAAAATTCTGGCCTGATGCCTTTGGAAGAGCAGTACATTTAATAAATAGACTACCTATAAAGGTACTGGATTTGAAATGTCCCTTAGAGGTTCTAACTCAAACTAAACCCAATTATGGTGATGTGAAAATTTTTGGATGTCTCTGTTTTCCTCACATAAGACCCTTCAACAAACATAAAGTAGATTTCAGATCTACTGCTTGCACATTTTTGGGGTACACTACAAACCATAAAAGGGTACAAGTGCTTAGGCAGTAATGGAAAAATATATATTTTTGGACATGTTATTTTTAATGAGAAAGTTTATACGTTCAAAATAATACTTACAAAACAATAAAGAAGGTGTATGATTGACATAGAAATGTGTTTATTTTATGCTCTTATTTCTTATCTTTTGTATATAAATAAATATTACTTCGGTATTGTTTTGTTACTTTTACAGATATTCCAACCCAGCCCGCATGCAACTAGAAAAATAGAGAAATGGAGATCAAATTGGTATATATTTACATTTTGAAGAATTGTAGATGAAGATCTCACATCTATTTGCTGTTGGACAAGAAAATGATTGGTAGAAAGACCAAGAATTTCTCAAATCAAGGGAAGCTTGTCAAAGAACCAAGAGGAAAAGAAGAAAGGCCAAAAATTTAATAGATTTAACTAAGGCCCATTTGAAACTCTCATTGTAAACTCTTTTGTGAATTCCCTAAGGCCCATCTATCATTGTATTAGGGTTAGGGTTAGGGTTTGGCTATCTATCCTATAAATACCCTTGTAATGTCATTGTAGCCACCATCCATTATTCTGTATTCTCTTCTCCATTAATAAAAGTTCTTCCTTTTTACTATTTCTGCATTTTTCTTTCTTAGCAATAGGTGTTGTCTTCACAATTCGTTTTGGAAGAGCACCAATTGTATTTTACATTTGTTTCATTAGTGATTAGTCGTTTGATTAGTTTCAACGACAATCCTAATTTTATTTCTGTTGTTCTTCTTATTCTGCACTTTTATTTTCTGCATTGTTGTTCTTGTTTTGCAATTTACTTTCTTCAGTGATTAATCGTTGATTAGATTCAACGATAATCCTAAGTTCGCAATTTCAGTTTGTTTTTATTTCAACAAAATCTCCAGGCTTCGTCTAACTCGCCCAAGAGATTAGATAAATAATTTGATTTTAATTTACCTCCCTGTGTTCGACTTGTATGCTACACACCTGTGCGCTTGCAGAATTTTATTACAAATATCGCACTTTTCTAATTCATAGATTAGCGACGATCAAGTTTTTGGCGCCGTTGCCGGGTAGGTAACAATTGAATTTTATTATTTATTTAATTTCTGATTCGTGTTAGTTTTTTTTCTTTTTGTTTGATTTTGTAAAAAAGAAAAAATCTTGCCAAATTTTCTTTTATTTTCCTATTGTTTTCTTGTAGATATATATAGATAAAAATCTTGATTAGTTGATTGTGTATCACATATTGATATCATAATCTTTATGACAAGGAAAAAAAATCTTGCCACTTTTTCTTTTAATTTTCCTTCTTTTTTCCATTTATTTCTTTCCTTTTTTTTATTTTGCATTTCTTCCAATCTAATTCCTTCAAGAAGAAAAAATATATACAAAAAAAGAAAGTTGTTAATTTTTCTTCAATTTCTTTCCATCTTTCTACCACCTTGCTGATTTTCACATTTTTCTTTTCCCTTTCCTTTTCTTTTTATTTGTTTCCATCTTTTGTCTACAACTTTCTAAAAAAAAAACTTTTGCAATTTCTTCTCTGTCTACTTTGATTTCTTTCTTGTGTTTGTCTGCTTTTATTTCTTTCCTCAATTTCTTCTACCCTTCCTCTCTACTCAAAAAACCTTGCTTTTTTTCTCTTATTTCCTTCCTCTTTTAATTTTTTTTCCTTTTTTGTTTGGGTTTTTACCATTCATTTCTTTCCCTTTCTTCTTGTTCAAATTTTCATAAAAAAACTTGCATTCTTTTTTTTATTTTATTTCTTTCCAATTGCACTTCTCATTCACCTCCTACAATCTCTCTTTCCATTTTTTTTTCATTTATTTCTTTCCAGCTCTCTCCTTCATTAAAAAAAAACAACTTTCAATTTTCCTTTATTCTTTCCATCTTTCCACTTTCTTTCCAATCATCTACATTCTTTTTCTTTTTACAAATTTCAAAAAAAATAGATTCCTCTTTTGCAATTTTTTTCCTTTCTTCTTTTGTCTTTCTTGTTCTCAATACATTTGATTTCTTTTCTTCTCTTACAAATTCCCTTTCTTTTCAAAAAAAATCCTCTTCTAATTTTACAACAATAAACAAAAGAAAAAAAATTCTTTCTGTTTTTGTCTTCTCTTTTATTGTTTTCCCTTCTCAATTTCTTTTCCAAATCTTTTACAATTACTTTCCTTCCTTCCTTTACAATTCTCTTTCTTTCCTGAAATCTCTCTTCCCTTTTTTTTGTCATTTGTTTCTTTCCTATTTGTCCACTTTTTCAACAATAATAAAAAAAAGGGAAGGTCATAAAAAGATTCATTCTTTTTTTTCAATTATTTTTCCCTGCTTCATTTCTTCCCTCTGATCAAATACCCCTTCCTCTCACATAATCTCATTTCACCACAGTTTTTTTTCCAATCCACACTTCAGCACCATCTTCTCCAAAAAGTTAGCTTTTTTTTGTTAATTCCTTTGTTTCTTTTTCTTGTGTTTTTTTGTTATTCAATTCATTCAAAAAAAAGAAAAAAAAAGATATTTCGAACTAAGGACAAGGTGACTGGAGTTCAAGCAACAAATCAAGATTTCAGAAATCAAAAGAAATTGCAAATAGTGAGATTTCAATCATTGACGCTACTCATTTTTTCTGGATGGACAGCCATACCCCACTGTAAATTTCTTTTAACTCTACAGGTGCTCTACTGCAAAGAAAAAAATATAGACAATTGTTGTAAAAAAAATCTGCAGGGGCAGCGGTTTGAATGTAAATTTTTTAATTTCTGCAATTAAATTGTGTGATTGTTGTTATTTCTGCACTTTTTATTCATTCTGTTAAGGGCAATACCCCAATTCACATATGGTGAGGGATTTCATCACCCTTTCCTTAGCCCACAAATTGCATTTCATCGTAGAATCTGACTAATAACAACGATTAGACGTTGGACTTAAGGGAGTCACGGGCTCATCTAGGGCTTAATTGTATTGTGATAGTTGATTCATTTGGAACGAATTATTTCTTGGTGTCTAGACTACGGCAGAGAAATAACCGTTTATAAATATTATGGTGATTCGTAAATATTATATCGGTTGTTACTCTGAAGGTACTTAAACCTTCGGCTGCATTGCTAGGGTGATTCCTGGTTCACCGATAACTCCTGTCCGTTAACTGGCTAAGAAATCTTTTGATCTAAGTAATCAAACGTGTCACTATATAATTTTGGGTTAGGAGCTATTAAGGACAGAAAATTTCATTGTAGCTAATTTCTGTGCGTGCATTTAAAAACAATGAATGAAAAAAGTGTGAGCCAACAAAATTCTCCTAGGGGTTCTCGAATCAACCAAAATTTTCCAACCGAATTGGATCAAAATCGAGTGAATCACAACTTTCCAAACTTTGGGGATCAAAATCAAATAAATCAAAATTTTCAAAATCTCAATATCCAAATGGATAGACCCTTGTCTCTTCGTGATCGATGTTATCCAACTAGAACCGTTCAACCTTCTGTCATAGTACTTCCACCAGTTGAAGGAAATTTTGAGCTTAAACATTCTTTTATTCAAGGGGTACCAAAATTTACTGGTTTTGAAAATGCTTATGAATTTTTAAGTGAATTTGAATTGTATTCATCCACAACTCAAATGCAACAATTATCTAATGAATCAATCAAGCGAAGGCTAATTCCATTTGCACTACTTGAAAGCGCTAAAAGAAGGCTAAATTCTCTTCCCAAACAGTCAATAAGAAGTTGGGATGAATTCGTAAGCATATTCCGGAAAAAGTTTTTTCCTTTTCACAAAACTCTAATAATTCGAACTGAAATAAATCAATTTTCTAAAAACAAGGGGGAAACTTTTTCAAAATACTTTGATAGGTTCAACCAATTACTGTATAGTTGTCCTCATCATGGAATCATAAAAGATTACTTATGTCAAATTGTATATGAGGGTCTAAACTATCAGACTAGAACTCAACTAGAATCAATGTGTGGGGGAGATTTTATGTCTAAAACGGCCAATGAAGCTTGGAAATTCTTAGAGGATTATTCTGAAAAGGACATGCAATGGGAGTCCATTCGTGTTCCCATCCGTGCTTCCACTAAAGGAGTGCATGTCGTGGATACAATTCATATTCCCTTAGAGACTCAAACTCCTCAATTCAATGGACTACCCCAAGACCAAGTCAATGTCATAGCTCAAAATGGTCTTTACTCATCCACATCTGACCCTAGTTGGAGAAATCATCCAAACTTCTCATGGTCTAATTCAAATAATATCGCAAATCCATCTCACATGATACCGAATTCATTATACCAAGCTCCATTTTCTTCTAGTCCTCAAACTTCTCATATTTCACCTCAACCTAAGCCTTCGAGTGAACCTTATAGGCACCCCAACTTTCAATCATCAAACCAATCCTCCCAATCTTCTCAACCGTCACAAGATATTGTTCGATTAGAAAAACAAATAAATAATCAAGATGTATACTCGAACAAATGATGAATATGATGAAGGAACTAATGAAAAGTAATGAGCAAGGAAAGTTTCCTAGTCAACCCGAGGTGAATCCAACATATAACTCTCGTACTTTGAATTCTTGTGAGGATGGAAATAATTCGGTTAACGTTGTCACCACCCTGAGGTCTAGAAAAATGATTGACAATATGTTGGCAATCCCGACAACCATTCGATTTCAACCCCAATTGAAAAGCTTGACTCTTGCGATGGCAACCAATGCCAACTCCTTGGAACCTTATGAAACCCCATCTTCTTCGAATGTTGGCAACCCCAACATCTCTTCTTCTAATGTCAGCAACCCCGATAATAATTCCTCCTCTAATGTTGGCAATCCCAACATCTCACCTTCTATTCATGTACCTCAATCACTTTCCACATCGAAACCTTCTTCTTCGAACGATCAAATTTCTGAAAGAGTTTATAAACCAATAGCCCCTTATCCTCACAGGCTTAACAATAAGAAGAAGGATGCAAATTTTGAAAAAAATCTTGAAATCTTCAAACAAGTTCGTGTCAATATTCCACTCTTAGACACCATCGAACAAATTCCTCAATATTCCAAGTGTCTCAAAGAGCTATGCACCCGAAAACGAGCCACTATGTTCCTAAAACTGCCTTTCTAATAGCGAATACAAGCTCCATTCTTTCGAATCCTACCCCAGTCAAGTACAAGGACCCCGGTTGCCCTACAATTGATTGCAAAATAGGAAACATTCACATATCTCGTGCCCTACTTGATCGCGGTGCAAGTGTAAACCTTCTTCTTTACACTGTTTATCGTCAACTTGGATTAGGGGAGATTAAACCAACAAACATCACTCTTCAGTTAGCCGATCGATCTTTTAAAAAACCATTGGGTATAATTGAAGACGTTTTGATTCAAATTGAACAATTTTACTTCCCTGCCGATTTCATAGCTCTAGAAACCGAGCCTGTTTTGAGTCAGGGTAGTCAAACTCCATTGATTTTGGGTCGTCCCTTCTTAGCAACCTCAAATGCTATCATTAATTGTAGGAGCGGCCAACTTCGACTATCGTTTGGGCACTTAACCATTGAATTGGATATTTTTCATCAACCCAAGGAGATCGAAATAGGAGAAGTTGACATAATAGAAACAGTTTTAGATGGCACATCTGAATTATCTCCCCTAAAAACTTCATTTTCCTCAGCTGACGTGTGCACTATGTCTTTTGAGGAATTGTTCGAAGATGAGCTTAAACTTTTGAATGACGAGGATGGATATATGGAACGTCTCAAACATAATCATAATTCCATAGCATCAGAAGAAATCATTGTTAAAAACTCAGGCTTATGGGACTATAATAATCTTCAGTTGAATGATTTAAATCATTGGCACGACAAAAATTTTATAGGAAGGATTTTGATCTTAGATCTCACTGACATGCCTTTTGTACCTCAAAAATCAGATACAAAATCATCATCCATCATTTTCGATAGAGGCAAGTGTGGAGAGAAAGAAAAATCTCATTTTTCACATAAAACTCACCGTCATTATAAATTTCATTTTGTATATAATTGGCATTCGCATATAGTGGTTAAATTGCATTTCATTTTAAAAATCATTCTGCGTTTGATACACCTTTGGGTACTATCTTTCAATTATAGAAAAAAATTACAGTGTGGACACTGTTTAGTTCTAGTGTGGGGGGGAGTCTGCATTTCACTCATTTTCGTTTTTTTCTTTATTTTTCTTTCTTTTCATTTTCATCATTTAAATAGGACCATCATGCATTTTAGACTGTAGTAATATGCCATTTTTTAGACTGTAATAACATGCCATTTTTTTTTGAAATACGACTCATTTTCAATTGATACAACAAAATAAGTTTACAATTTTTAGCCAGTTGATAGTATTTTTCTCTCTCAGCTAAATTCTAATTTGAAATATAATGAAAAGTTTAATTTTGAGGGATAACAGTGTAACCGGTACATAGGGAGATTCTTAGGTGATGGCCATGAAATCTATTCTATATTGTAGACTTTGTTTAAATAAGTGGAGGACTTAAAATACTTATATTGGCTTTTCAAATCTTTAAACCTAAGTTGTGTTAAGTTGAATTCGCGTAACTCTCTTTTGTGCTTATATTTTCAATAATAATAACAGTAATCCAAGGGTATCCAACATTGCTTGTATATCAAGCGTTGGTGTGCAAACCCGCCAAGCTCTATCCGACATGTTGTTGACAAAGTCAGCGTTGGAATATCTTGGTCTCATTTTATGAGATTGGAAACCTAAGGATTACCGACACGTTGTTGACAAAATCAAAGTCGGCCTGCACAATCCGCCAAGCATTTTACCTACTCTCCGTTAGTCCGCGAGGCAGTGCATGGGTGGTAAACCTTGGTCTTCTAAGTTAGGTGTATGTACTTGAACATAAATTTTAAAATTTTATAGAATAAAGAATAAGCGATGATGCCCAAACACTTCTTGACCTTATTGATTTGACTAGCCATACATGAGAAAATAATGATACCACTTTGCAAACTGTGCCAACCAAACTAAGAATTTATTTCATGGCTGCACTATGTTATCGACTGAACTAACTGGCCAAACTGGAATTTAACATTTGAAAACTTGATTTATATTGAAAATTTGTGACAAGTTGAGGTATCTAAAATAAAATCAACTGACTATAAATTGTTAATTTAATTTGTTGTACCACTTCAGAAACAAGTCTTGATTTCATTTTTGCTTTTATTTTACATATGTCCATTGCATTCATGTGGTTTCGTTAGAATCATAGCATACTGCATTTGAATTTTGTGGGTAGTATCCGCTGAAAACCCTCACGAGACACCACTCGTCCTACTAGGGACACCTAGAGGTTTAACGGCTTGTTGCATTCGCTCAATGCAATTGTGTTTCCTACGAAAGTGTGACCTATCTAGTCTAGTTTTTTCATTTCTTATTTTACTCGAGGACGAGTAAAAGATAAGTGTGGGGGTATTTGATTGACATAGAAATGTGTTTATTTTATGCTCTTATTTCTTATCTTTTGTATATAAATAAATATTACTTGTGTATTGTTTTGTTACTTTTACAGATATTCCAACCCAGCCCGCATGCAACCAGAAAAATAGAGAAATGGAGATCAAATTGGTATATATTTACATTTTGAAGAATTGTAGATGAAGATCTCACATCTAGTTGCTGTTGGACAAGAAAATGATTGGTAGAAAAACCAAGAATTTCTCAAATCAAGGGAAGCTTGTCAAAGAACCAAGAGGAAAAGAGGAAAGGCCAAAAATTTAATAGATTTAACTAAGGCCCATTTGAAAATCTCATTGTAAACTCTTTTGTGAATTCCCTAAGGCCCATCTATCATTATATTAGGGTTAGGGTTAGGGTTTGGCTATCTATCCTATAAATACCCTTGTACTGTCATTGTAGCCACCATCCATTATTCTGTATTCTCTTCTCCATTAATAAAAGTTCTTCCTTTTTACTATTTCTGCATTTTTCTTTCTTAGCAATAGGTGTTGTCTTCACAATTAGTTTTGGAAGAGCACCTATTGTATTTTACATTTGTTTCATTAGTGATTAGTCGTTTGATTAGTGTCAATGACAATCCTAATTTTATTTTTGTTGTTCTTATTATTTTGCACTTTTATTTTCTGCATTGTTGTTCTTGTTTTGCAATTTACTTTCTTTAGTGATTAATTGTTGATTAGATTCAACGATAATCCTAAGTTCGCAATTTCAGTTTGTTTTTATTTCAACAAAATCTCTAGGCTTCGTCTAACTCGCCCAAGAGATTAGATAAATAATTTTAATTTAATTTACCTCCCTGTGTTCGACCTGTATGCTACACACCTGTGTGCTTGCAGAATTTTATTACAAATATCGCGCTTTTCTAATTCATAGATTAGCGACGATCAGTGTACAATCCCAAAATTTCTATAGCACCTATTTCTGAACAAGCAAGTGATATTATATATATGCCACATACAACTGTTAGTACTACACATACACAAGATGCACAAAATATTAGCTTGTCACAATAGACTGCATCCAGCAATGAGTCTAATCAAGATAATGAGATCGGTACTGAAGGTAATAATGATGCCTCACCTCATCAAAGTGAGAACAATGATGAAAACAGTCATGAAGAAAATCAGCAATCAGAAGAAAACAAGGAAGCCACTCAAACTCAAAATCAACATCATATGGTAATAAGGGCAAAGAGTGCTATTTTCAAACCAAAAACTTTTTGCATTGAATTATATGACACTGAACCCTCCACTTATCATCAAGCAGTGTTGAATGATAAATAGAGGGAAGCCATGAAAGAATAATTAGATGCCTTAAAAAAAAACGTGGTGTATTGTTCAACCACCCAAACACAAAAATATCATAAGGTGTAGATGGACATACAGGATTAAAAGGCATGCAGATGGTACAATTTTTAAATACAAGGCTAGATTAGTGGAAAAGGGTTATTCACAACAGTGGGGAATTGATTTTATTGAAACATTCTCCCCTATTGTAAAACCAACCAGCATCAGAATTATATTAACTATAGCCTTATATAAAAATTGGACCTTTAAAAAATTGATGTGAATAATGCTTTTTTGAATGGTGATTTGTAGGAAGAAGTTTACATGGAACTACCACCATGTAACACCCCGTAATTTTAACAACACTAAAAATATAAATTAAAGAATAATTAATTTAATATTTAGAATTAAGTGAAATGGACTGCGCCATTACGTTCGTCTCGAAATTCTGGTCAAAATAGACACCTGGTTTGCATAAAACAGACACCATACAAAGAAGTTATTAAGTTTTGAAGTGTATATACGCGCAAGAAGAATATATATATAATTAAATCCAGAATTCAAAAATTAGTTCGGAATTCAAAATTTGGGGAGGTGGCAAAAATCCTGCTCAAGGGTGTCGACCCCATAAGGGGTTCGACCCACCTGCGGCAGATCTGGCAGATTAGGGTCTTGGGATCGGCTACAAATATGGCCTCATTTCTCACATTTTTGCACACCAAAAATAATGGAGAACTAGATGTTGCCTTTGCCCAGATTAAATCACGTCTTTTCTTCTTCAACAATCAACTAGAGTTTAAAGATCTGTGATTCAACATCAGTAGTCCTTTCTTCTATTTTTCTAGATCCAAACACTATGAGTCTATGTTAATTTTAGATCTAAATAATTAAAAAGTAAATACTGACATGACTATAATTTGGATATATGCATATAACTATGTGAATCATATCAGATCTTCTATAACCTCTTTATCCAAGTTATTCTGACATGACTATGAAACTAGATCTGAGCCTATACCTATTTATCATGTCAAATCTTCCATTGTTTATAGATCTAATTCACTGTTTATATCACCTAATGCATGTTCCTATTATGTTTGTGGCTAAATCAGATCCATCACTATTTGGATATTCATTGTTTAGATCTCACCATGCTTGTTTATGATGTCCCTATTATGTTAGAATCAGTTCTATGGTCAAACGTTTATCATATTTTTCCTTATATGCTTGTCTTATCATTATGACATTATATGTTTATGTATATTTCTGCCATTCTATGTTCACCTTGTTAGTGTGATTATTTCTGTCCTCTTCCCTCTACCTTTTCCCTTTTTATTTTATATAGCCAGACTACCATCGAGCCTAGGCATGCCGCTGCAATATGCGAATGCGTTAATTTGGGAATGAGGGGAAAACGGTATAATTTGGGGCATAACTTATAATTGGAAATATGGGCATAACTTGAATGAAAATATGAATATGAATTTGGGGCATATGGTTCATTATGAACATGACTTGGGAAAGGGGCATGAAAAACTATAACGACATAGGAATAATTGGTTAATAATTGGAATGCCTAGTATTACAGTAATTAGAAACTGTAACCGCGCTTATACACGAGGTTAGATTACACTTGTGGTAGAAGTATGCCCGGAACCGCTCGGCGTATCCAGCGACCGCAAGTGGTGAATCTAATGTGAGGGGTATAAGTGCATAAACACGAGACGTGCTAAGACACAAGGTTAAGTCCGAATCGTGCAAGAAGTCTGCCCGGAAACGACCGACATATCTAGCATCCACAAGTAATAGGCTTAATGTATGAGGTCTAGTACGTCATAACCATAAATGAATATGGCTATGAAGTTGGATACTTAACCTAGTTGAATCCATAGGGATTGTATGATGATGATAAATTGAATAGGGTTTAAGTAAACTTGTTTGAAACAGTGGTTGGGTTAAGTAAATCTTGGGTTGGTGGGTAATATTTATATATAGGCCCATAAACTTAACCTGTTGGGATTATGCAATTTTATGACACTGGTAAGTAGGCATAATCTATGAAAAACCAAGTGGGGATGCAAGACAAAAGGGAGAGCTTGAATCGTCTTGTGTATGGGACCCGTTTCAGTTAATAACCCATATATAGGTATCAAATGAGTACTCCGAGCTAGGTCGAAGTCGGGGAACGCATACTGGGCTAAATATAAGAGATCCAAATGTGGGGGACGATGTGGGCGGCGTGTACCGACCGGGTCATGTGCATGCATGGTCCGGACAAAGGAAGATAAGATGCCGTGACACCAGTAGATATGGCTGTGCACATCTAGAAAACGAAGAGTTGTCCCTTTAGGGGGTGATACACCCTACTGTTGGGCCAGCACAGGGTATCTACGGAGTAGGGAGCCGATTGATTTGGGTAGTAATTAGGGTATATATAGACTCCGGTATGTTGGGGAGCCCTTTGATAACCATCGGGATAACTCTGGTATGTTGGGCTACTTGTTGATTGTATGGGGTGAAAACCTCTCATTGGAAGTACACCTAAGTCTACCATTTTATACTTGTTGTGCGTCATCTTGTTAATAAGACACTAGTATCAGTGCAGAGAAACCATTAGAGAAGCGTAGTATACTCTATCATGTTTGTCCGGTTTACCTTGTCATACCTGCCTATTATGATATTATCTCTCTTATCCATTTTATATGTCTGTTATTATATTTTTACTTATTTATATGCTAAAAGTAACTGGACTCGCCAGACTTTATGTCTGGCCCATTTTGTTTTCTCTTTTTTCTTTTACGTTTCCCCCCTAGATTCTATGGGTAGGAATACTCAAGCTTGACCAGGATTCTTCTTTCATCTGCTTAGAGCTACTTAGATGTACTGCTCAAACTCTTATCGTTTCTACTATAGCTATGTTTTTTGTTTGGGGAAGTATTCTTCTTTTACTTTATACTCTGATCTTTTAAGTAGAAGACAGAAGTTTTAAGATGATGTACTGGGTTTATGTATTTTCATACTTATGATGTTTTGAACCAGGAAGTTATGCTTTATGATCAATAAAAGTTTTTAATTATGCTACTATTTTATATCTGTCTTGTAATGTTTCTGTTTCTGTTTACCTATAACGCTTCACGAAACTTAATGCATTCACTTAATGAGTGACATTAACGAACGTGGGGTGTCACACTTGGTATCAAAGTTGAAGGTTACCTTATTAGATAAAAGATTTTGAAAATTATTTTCAAAAAAGGTTTTAAAAGAAATCATTTTCAAAAAGAAAAGTCTATTTTGAAAAACATATTCCCCAAATCCTTATGTAATATCTTTCGGTCTTTTTTGTCTGAATCCCTTTCCTTTTTCTTTTCAGCATGTCTAGGGAACCTAATATTCCTGAGGGCGTCACGGTACCAGGCTAGTTCCATAGGTATCTAGAGGCCACGGCACCTGCCGGTGGTCAAGCAGACGTTCCTCCCCCAGCTGCACCCGTCGTTCCTCCTCCTCCTCTGCATGCAGATAATTCATGTAAGATCTGCAAAGATTTCTGTGCTATGGGAGGAAAGTCATTCCGTGGACCCAAGACATTCATAGAGGCAAGGAATTGGCTCAAAGAGACGGAGGATCTATTTGGAATTTTTGAAGTGGAAGATCGTATGAAGATTCAGTTAGCCACTTGGCTACTGAGAGATGAAGCTTGTTCTGGTGGGAAGTAATGCAAGCAGGGCGTCCGATGGAGACTTGGGATGATTTTCGACAATGGTTTGAAGTGAAGTTACTTTCTCAAGCTGAGAAAAGCATGCAAATGGAAAGGTTCTTGGCGCTCAACAAGGAGGCATGACTGTCAAAGAGTATGTTAACAAATTCAACCAACTAGCAAAATTTAGGTTGGAGCTAGTGGATACTCCGCATAAGAAAGCTTTGCGGTTTGCTAAAGGACTGAATGAACCCCTTCATGGTTAGCTATGTCTCATATTCCAATGTGAGAAACTTTTGACAGGTTCGTTGATATGGCCTTGATGCATGAGGAAGATAAAGCTGACAAGAAGGAAGTTAAGGTTGAGGAAACACAAAATAAGAAAGTCTGGCCCAAGAAGGGACAACAACAACAAAAGAAAGGTGGAAAGAATGACAAGACTAAGGATAAGAGGAAGTGCAATAATTGCGGACGTGAGGGTCTGTAACGATTTGGATTTTGCCCGGACCTAATCGACCGCAAAATCGACTAAGACCATTCAAAAACTTGAATATGCTAACTTTGGGCATACAAAACATCATAACAAATAATAGAAGATTTTTATAAACATTATAATAATGTTACATCAGAGTACAGAATATACCATAGTACATTGAATAAAATACATCAAAAGATAATTTACAATAATACAATGCAGCGGAACAAATAAACTAATCACAGCGGAAGGCTATCAATGCTCTGGGCACAGCTTTAAGCTTCGATTCAGAATCCTGCTCAATATATCTGCAAAATAAGCTACTCGACTGCCCATGTGGAAAAGAGGGCACCCGAGTTCGCAAAGTGAAACAAACTACGGGTCAGTCATGGGACTGGTATGAGAAATATTTCCTAACTTATCTAACAATATGGCTAATCACAGGACCACGCCGCTAACGCAGAACGGGTTTACTCCATTGGATTGCCAATGCATAAATTTTAATAAGTTTTTATTCAGAACAACGCAATGCTTTTTAGAAAAATGAAATCATTACAAGACTCATGTCCCATCACACAATGCAACGCAAACCGGAGGATAGAGTTTTACCATATAATGATCAAACGTGCTTGATACGTAGAAAATAATATTTTAATATTATTATTAATGCCTAGTTAGTTTTAAAATACTTCAAAGTAAATGTATCAATCCTAGACGGCATAGCTACCATATACTATGTCGCCATATATAGGTTTACAATCAAAATCATAATGTTGTATTGGAAATTGGGTTTCCATCATGAGTTAAGGCTAGGGACGATCTCCTTACCGATTCGAGACACTCTAGCAATGTCTTAGGACTCGGACGCTGGCGAGCCCTTGGATCCTCCAAGGCCGGTCCACAAATACTTTAGTGGATTAGTTATGCCTGAACACACGTTTCCCGGTCCTATTGAACCTATAAATTGGTCACTATCGACCAATATAACCGAGGCGCCTCATTCCATCATCCACATAAGTAAAATGTCAGGGCTTGCAAAACCCTGATACCACTTCTAGCTAGGAAGAAACGCATGCACTCCTTGGGTCCTTTGTCCCGTTTCTGACTCTTACCAGGGTGTGAGGTTCGCGAAGTAACGCTATGCACAAAGCTACACCTAAACAAGCCGTGCTTTGAGCAGCAACCACAAGGCTCAGCTTTTCAACGAAAGCCTCGATCATTTGCATCTTGGCATGCCACATTGACAATTCCCGCCATGCAATCAATAATTACCAATATATAATCTCTAAGCTCGTGCGTCTCAGAGGTGGGTGTTAAGCATGAGAATAAATTCTCATCCACCAAACAGATATATATTAAATAGAAATCAATTCACATAGAATGAAATTCAATGTCAGCCACACATCCATTTACAAGTCCATTCTGGGTCTGAACGAAACCGGAGACACCTTATTCCTCGTCCCGTATGTCCAATATGGAAGAGAGGTGCTCGCATATCTGGACAATCAACAAGTATGTCGGGACAACTACCACTTTAACCCTTTCCTAGGAGCGACCCAGTGTCGGGCATCAGTAGTCATCCATTCGATGTGAAGATCACCGGTCTTCAATCATTGTCTTCAATGTCTTTGATTTTTAATCGTCGTAATAATTATTCATAATGGGTTAAACCCGGTCTTTTCGAATAACTCTCGTATTTTATAATCAAAAATCAAGTGTTATAAAGACACATCATACGCCTCATTCCAATTCAAAATATTCTTTTAATTAAATATCCATATTAAAAAGGAAAGATTCCCATCAATTTTATCAAAGATAAATTCCCTTAAATTTATTCTTTAATCTTCTTTTTTGAAGATCCATTAAAACTTCGATTTGATTTTAATATCAAAAATCGTTACTTTATGATTATTCAACTTTAAGAAATTAATCCTGTCATTAACTGGGTTAAAGAACCAATGTCATTTAAAACACAGTTCACGATAAACCCAAAATCAAGTTCCATTAAATATGGAATTTTCACAGAAATCAAATCAATATATAATCGATATAAATTTCCATATCAGACTAATAATATAAATGGAATAACAGCAAAGCCTTTTAAATTCCATATATAGTAACAGTCCTCTTTTACAGAAGCCTATCTCAATTTTTATCAAATCGAATTTCTACCCAATTTCAATTTAATATATTAAATTGGAATTAAACTTGACTTTGGAAAATTTCTTTTTAAATATTAATAAAAATATTTATAAATTCTAAATCATATTTTTTTACTGTTAATTGGGCTAAAGAACAAATGTCGTTTAAAACATAGTTCACCATAAGCCCAATTCACACATATCATTTTATTCCAATCCCTAAATATAATTGGAAACTCTAATAATCTTAATTAAAAGAATTATTCTTTTCATATGGGGTTTAAGAACAGTGTTATTTAAGACACCATCCACGACAACCAAAATCAAATTCTTTTACTTAATTCTAATTAAATATTAATTAATTAGAAGGCTTCATTAAATCTTAATTTAAAAGATTTATTGTAGTTAATAACCGGTTCATTTTGATAAAAATATATTTCTATCTTTTGTGTCCGTCCAAAAACGGGCATAGAAATCATCATTTTATTCTTCGTTGAATATTATTTTAAAATATTCGTTATTTAAAAATATTCTTTATATTACAAAGTTCTTTATTTTAAAATATTCTTTATTTAAAAGATATTCTAAATCGGAATGCGACTTAATCATTTAACATATAACTTCGGTTATATGGATTTCATACATCGCATGTATACGGCAATAATGATAAATAATCATTAAACAATCCATTCACATCCAGAGTGAAATTTACAACTGTATGAGCATTAAAATGAATAAATAACGCTCATCGCAGCCTGTCAATCCACCGATTGACATACAACTAAATATTGGGACCAGTGTATATCAAATATCATCCCAATACACGTGTGGGGTTTCCAAACAATAACAATTCATCTAAATAAATCATTGGTTAATGAATTTAACCAATTTTAATTCCGCTAACATGTTGATGATAATGAACAAAACATGTTATTATATTCCTAATGCCGAATAAAAATGTATTTTACTCGCAAAATTTCCCTACATGTATCTAATGTATAATTTGACAATACAAACGTCACTTTGATTTGCATACAAATTCTATTATATAATTTAACAATAAAATGTCACTTTAATTTACATACAAATTCTAAATTTTTTTTTTGAGAAATAAAATGATTCTTATATTTGCATATAAATTCTAATGTATGTTTTGCAAATAAAAATGATTCTTATATTTGCATATAAATTATAATGTATGTTTCAACAATAAAAATGATTCTTTATTTAACATACAAATTCTAATGTATGTTTTAACAATAAAAATGATTCTTTATTTAACATACAAATGCTAATGTATGTTTTAACAATAAAAATGATTCTCTCATTTTCTTGTTGATGATTCTATTTCAACAAAATGATTAAAAAGATCTTTTCATTTTGGTTGAAAATTCTATTTCAGCAAAATGAATAAAATTGATAATTCCATATTGTTAACAACTCTTATTTTAACCAATTGAATAAAAGTGATAATTCATATTGTTCATGATCCTAATTTAACAAAATGAATAACCAATGTTAATTTCATACTGTTAACAATTCTAATTTAACAAAATTAACACAGATGATTCATTCATTTAAGTTGACAATCCTAGGTTCAACCAAAATGACAATTCATTTTTGACAATTTTAATTTAATAAAATGGCATATTTATTTACATACATTTTTTTATGTATTTTAATGACAAATAAATGTACAATTTATTTGTATACATTATTCTATGTATTCTAATGAAAAATAAAAGGACAACTTATTTGTATACATTATTCTATATATTCTAATGACAAATAAAAGAACAATTTATTTGTATACATTATTCTATTCAACATAACAAATAAAAATGATAATTTTATTTGTTTACAACAATTCTATAATAACAAAATGACATATTTGTTTTAATCAATTTTATAATAACAAAATGACATATTTGTTTTCAACTATTTTATAATAACCAAAATGATGATTTTGTTTTCAACTATTTTATAATGACAAAATGATGATTTTGTTTCCAACTATTACATTTTGACAAAAGTGACAAATTTGATTTCATCTATTATAATTCGATAAAAATGACAAATTTGGTTTCAACTTTTATAACTTGATAAAAGTGACAATTTTGGTTTCAACTTAAAATCGTATTTTCATTATAACTCAAATCTCCTAAACAAAAAAGTTATTTTTTTTTACTCTTGTCTAATTAATAAAAATGTAATTTTTGTTGTTCAATCTTATTATTGGAAACTAAACTACATTAAAAACATAATTTTTTTATTGTTCTATCTTTTTACTGAAAACAATGAACAATAAAAATATGATCTTTCATGTTATTTCCTTTTTTTATTTAAACAAAGTGGAAATAAAAATATGATCGTTAATAACTAATCTTTTTATTGCAACAAAATTATGGTAAAAATATGTTCTTTAATAACGAATCTTTTATTATGACCAAAATGACAATAAAAACATATTTTTCTATTTTACCTTTTTTTATTGTAACTAAAATGACAATAAAAATATATCTTTTAATTCTAACTATTTTTTTTATTGTTGAACAAAGTGACAACAAAAATGAAATCTTTTATTATAATCATTCTATTATATTCTTTTCTACATATTCTAATATCAAATAAAAAAGATAATTTATTCACATACTTGTTCTATTCTTATAATGACAAAATAAAAAGGCAATTTTGTTTACATAACATATCTCATATTCTTAACGACAAAACAAAAAGACAATTTTGTTCTATCATGACATTCCTAAATAAATGGCAATTTTAATATAACGGCAATTTTAATATAATGACATTCCTAATATAATGACATTTTAAATATAATGACATTTTCAATGAAATGACATTTCTAATAGTGTTATTTCTATACTAATATAATATTTCAAACATAAATAATGTTTGTATCACAATTCTAACATAAATGATGTTTTTATACTAATATAACATGTCTAACAAAAATGATATTTCTATTCTAACCAATTAAAGATTAGATTTTTATCTTAAAAAATATAATTCGACAAATCATCATCAACACAGTCAATCAATCAATCTGAATTTTATACGACGCATACATTTAAATTTATAATCACAATCAATACATATATATATATATATTTCTATATATATAATTTTTATTTTAACTTTAAATCGAGAAATCTCACAGTGTTTTGAATCCTGTATAATTCAGATCTGAAATTTTGACCAAAATCCGATCTGCTTAGAATTCGTTCCAATCAGTGTAGAAATGTAGATCTCGGACTCACGATCGCATGCTTCTGAAATTATTCAATTTTGATTCAGTATGAGAGAGATATGATTTATTTTGTGTAGTTAACATTTTTAAAATAAATTAAGGAATTAATTAAAGCAATTAAACCTTCTTCTTCCACAACAGTTTCAGGTCGACAATTTTAGACTTTAGGTTCGAACTTAGGTTTAGATTTCGCGATCAGTACAAGGCACGGGTTGTTGATCTGAAGACACCACGCCGGAGAGCTTCGAACGGCGTACCCGGTGGTCCCCTTCATGTCGAGCTCGATGGCACCCTGCCGGTGGAGTTCGGCTGCGAGCGGCGCTCCTTTGGGGTTCGGTTCTCTAAGTACACGCCACGTGAGGCGATCAAAGCCGTAAAGAATTCGAGAGGATGAAAATCTCTACACAGTCTCCTTAAGAACCCCTGTCTAATTCGTTGCCATTTGGGAAAATTAAGGGATAGGGTTTGAACTATGTGGAGCAATTAAATGGGGGATGGCGGCTACTTCGAAATGGGTATTAGGGTTATACGATATACGTATATTTATACGTATTTTATATTTATATTTTCTAATTTATCATTTTAAGCCCATTAGTACTTAACAACTCTAAATTCAACCCAACAAGAGTTGTCCCTAACCAAATGCCCCCATTCCGGACACAATGGGCTAGGTCCCATCAGCCCAATCGATTGTTTTCTGCTTGTTTTCTTTAATTTAAAATATAAAACATTTAATATTAAATTTAAACGTACATTTTAATTTACCGAGGCCACATACGGATTCTAAAAATTCCTGAAAAATAAATCTAGCTATTTTTAGATGATACAATCCTAAGAAAATTAATTTCGTCGAATTTGGAGACCATTTGAAAAATGGTCATTTTCTGGTCGATCGAAATTGACCAAAATTGACAAAACATGTTTTCTTTTGCCACGCTCACATATTGATTCCAAAAATTATGAAAATTGGAATCTTGCAATAATTTGATATTCCGGATCCAAGCAAAGAGGCTTCGTCGAAAACGGAGGTCATTTGCAAAATGGTTATTTTTAAGGGCTATATATTATATTAAAATATATAAATTCTACAACGACTTTTCAGAATTTTAAACTGGGCATAATTTTTCACTCCCGCTATGAAATTTCAACTTTTCAGATTCGTTGGAAAGATATTATTGAAAAGATTTAAATATTTCTAGTTTTACTAAAATCCGATTTATTTTGAATCATGTACATTTAGTCAAAGTTCAAATTCAAAATTTCAAACTATCGCGCTATTTCTAACTCCTTTTATAATTAAATTAAAATTTTCCGTTCTAACTTCGATTTAAATAAATTTTTTAATCGTTATTATTTAAAATAAATCATTTTAAATATTTAAAATCCATTAAAATTGCTAAAATAAAATTTTTTAATTGGTTCCAAAATTCCGGGTTGTTACAATCTCCCTCACTTAAAATCTTTTCGTCCCCGAAAAGGAACGAAACTAAAAGTTGTTTAACTAACCAACTCAATTTTCATATATATATATATATATATATATATATATATATACATATATATATATATTTAGTTTCAATTATTTTATTAATTGAACTAATAATCACACAACACAATCGTCAATCAATTAGTTGATTAGCTTTTCAAGTATATATAACTTTTATTTATTCAAAAATCATATTTTCTAGGATCATATTATACATATAATCACAAATACGTTAATTATAAACTTGTCACTCTTAACTCATTCTATGGCATTTCTAACCCCATCTCTAACGAGTTTTCTCGTTCTAGGATGCTACTGATCCTATCTCTAATAAGTATTCTTATTGGATATTACTAATCCAATCTCTGATGATTCTTTTGTTCAATGCTAACGAGTTGTACCCCAAAGATTTGAGCTAACCAAAGCTCTGATACCAACTGTAACGATTTGGATTTTGCCTGGACCTAATCAATTGCAAAATCGAATAAGTCCATCCAAAGACCTGAATACGCTAACTTTGGGCATACAACACATAAGAACAAATAACAGAAGACTTTTATAAACATTATAATAATGTTACATCAGACTGCAGAATATATCAGAGTACATCGAATTAAATACAGCGGAAGATATTTTACAATAATTTTATTACAATGCAAAGGAACAAATAAACTAATCACAGCGGAAGGCTATCAATGCTCTGGACACAGCTTTAAGCTTCGATCCAGAATCCTGCTCAATATATCTGCAAAATAAGCTACTCGACTGCCCATGTGGAAAAGAGGGCACCCGAGTTTGCAAAGTGAATCAAACTACGGGTCAGTCATGGGACTGGTATGAGAAATATTTCCTAACTTATCTAACAATATGGCTAATCATAGGACCACGCCGCTAACGTGGAACGGGTTTACTCCATTAGATTGCCAGTGCATAAATTTAATAAATTTTTATTCAAAACAACGCAATGCTTTTTAGAAAAATGAAATCATTATAAGACTCAAGTCCCATCACATAATGCAATGCAAACCGGAGGATAGAGTTTTACCTTATAATGATCAAACATGCATGATATGTAGAAAATAATATTTTAATATTATTATTAGTGTCTAATCAATTTTAAAATATTTCAAAGTAAATATGTCAATCCTAGACGGCATATCTACCATATACTATGTCGCAATATATAGGTTTACAATCAAAACCGTAATGTCGTATTGGAAATTGGGTTTCCATCATGAGTCAAGGCTAGGGACGATCTCCTTACTGATTCGAGACACTCTAGCAATGTCTCAGGACTCGGATGCTGGTGAGCCCTTGGATCCTCCAAGGCCGGTCCACAAATACTTTAGTGGATTAGTTATGCCTGAACACACGTTTCCCGATCCCACTGAACCTATAAATTGGTCACTATCGACCAATATAACCGAGGCACGTCATTCCATCATCCACATAAGTAAAATGTTAGGGCTTACAAAACCCTAATACCACTTCTAGCTAGAAAGAAACGCATGCACTCCATGGGTCCCTTGTCCCGTTTCTGCCTCTTGCCGGGATGTGAGGCTTGTGAAGTAACGCTATACACAAAGCTACACCGAAACAGGCCGTGCTATGATCATCAACCACTAGGCTCTTCTTTTCAACAAAAGCTTCGATCATTTACATCTTGGCATGCCACATTGACAATTCATGCCATGTGATCAGTAACCACCAATATATAACTTCTGAGCTCGTGCGTCTCAGAGAAGGGTGTTAAGCAAGAGAATAAATTCCCCGCCACCAAGCAGATATATAATAAACAGAAATTAACTCACATAGAATGAAATTCAACGTCAGACACACATCCATTTACAAGTACGTTCTGGGTCTAAACAAAACCGATGACACCTTATTCCTCGTCTCGTATGTCCAATATGGAAGAGAGGTGCTCGCTTATCCGGACAATCAACAAGTACGTCCGGACAACTACCACTTTAACCCTTTCCTAGGAGCGACCCAGTGCCGGGCATCAGTAGTCATCCATTCGATGTGAAGATCGTTGGTCTTCAATCACCGTCTTCAATGTCTTTGACTTTTAATCGTCGTAGTAATTATTCATAATGGGTTAAACCCGATCTTTTCGAATAACTCGCGTATTTTATAATCAAAAATCAAGTGTTATAAAGACACATCATATGCCTCATTCCAATTCAAAATATTCTTTTAATTAAATATCCATATTAAAAGGGAAAGATTCCCATCAATTTTATCAAAGATAAATTCCTTTAAATTTATTCTTTAATCTTCTTTTATAAAGATCCATTAAAACTCTGATTTGATTTTAATATCAAAAATCATTACTTTATGATTATTCAACTTTAAGAAATTAATCTTGTCTTTAACTGGGTTAAAGAACCAATGTCATTTAAAACACAGTTCACGATAAACCCAAAATCAACTTCCATTAAATATGGAATTTTCACCGAAATCAAATCAATATATAATCGATATAAATTTCGGTATCAGACTAATAATATAAATGAAATAACGGCAAATCCTTTTAAATTCCATATATAGTAACAGTCCTCTTTTACAGAAGCCTATCTCGATTTTTATCAAATCGAATTTCCACCCAATTTCAATTTAATATATTAAATTGGAATTAAACTTGACTTTGGAAAATTTCTTTTTAGATCTTAATAAAAATATTTATAAATTCTAAATCAAACTTTTTTTACTGTTAATTGGGCTAAAGAACAAATGCCATTTAAAACACAGTTCACCATAAGCCCAATTCACACATATCATTTTATTCCAATCCATAAATATAATTGGAAACTCTAATAATCTTAATTAAAAGATTTATCCTTTTCATATGGGGTTGAAGAACAGTGTCATTTATGACACCATCCACGACAACCAAAATCTAATTCTTTAATTTAATTCTAATTAGATATTAATTAATTGGAGGGCTTCATTAAATCTTAATTTAAAAGATTTATTCTAGTCAATAACTAGTTCATTTTGATAAAAATATATTTTTATCTTTTGTGTCCGTCCAAAAACGGACATAGAAATCATCATTTTATTCTTCATTGAATATTATTTTAAAATATTCGTTATTTAAAAATATTCTTTATATTACAATGTTCTTTATTTTAAAATATTCTTTATTTAAAAGATATTCTAAATTGGAAGGCGACTCAATCATTTACCATATATCTTCGGTTATATGGATTTCATACATCGCATGTATACAGCAATAATAAAAAATAATCATTAAACAATCCATTCACATCCTAAGTGAAATTTACAACTGTGTGAGCATTAAAATGAATAAATAACACTCATCGCAGCCTGTCAATCCACAGATTGACATACAACTAAATATTGGTACTAGTGTATGTCAAATATCATCCCAATACCCGTGTGGGGTTTCCAGACAACAACAATTCATCTAAATAAATCATTGGTTAATGATTTAACCAATTTTAATTCGGCTAACATGTTGATGATAATGAACAAATCATGTTATTATATTCCTAATGCCGAATAAAAATGTATTTTACTTGCAAAATTTCCCTACATGTATCTAATGTATAATTTGACAATACAAATGTCACTTTGATTTGCATAAAATTCTATTGTATAATTTAACAATAAAATGTAACTTTAATTTACATATAAATTCTAATGTATGTTTTGACAAATAAAATGATTCTTATATTTGCATATAAATTCTAATGTATGTTTTGCAAATAAAAATGATTCTTATATGTGCATATAATTTCTAATGTAAGCTTTAACAATAAAAATGATTCTTTATTTAACATACAAATTCTCATGTATGTTTTAACAATAAAAATGATTCTCCCATTTTTTTGTTGATGATTCTATTTCAACAAAATGATTAAAAATAATCTTTTCATTTTGGTTGAAAATTCTATTTCAACAAAATGATTAAAAGTGATAATTCCATTTTGTTAACAACTCTTATTTTAACCAATTGAATAAAAGTGATAATTCATATTGTTCACGATTCTAATTTAACAAAATGAATAACCAATGATAATTTCATATTGTTAACCATTCTAATTTAACAAAATGAACACAGATGATTCATTCATTACTGTTGACAATCCTAGCTTCAACAAAAATGACAATTCATTTTTGACAATTTTAATTTAATAAAATGGCATATTTATTTACATACATTTTTCTATGTATTCTAATGACAAATAAAAGAACAATTTATTTGTATACATTATTTTATGTATTCTAATGACAAATAAAAGGATAATTTATTTGTATACATTATTCTATATAATCTAATGACAAATAAAAGAACAATTTATTTGTATACATTATTCTATTCAACATTACAAATAAAAATGATAATTTTATTTGTTTACAAAAATTCTATAATAACAAAATGACATATTTGTTTTCATCAATTTTATAATAACAAAATGATATATTTGTTTTCAACTATTTTATAATAACCAAATGATGATTTTGTTTTCAACTATTTTATAATTACAAAATGATGATTTTGTTTTCAACTATTACATTTTGACAAAAGTGACAAATTTGGTTTCAACTATTATAATTCGATAAAAATGACAAATTAGGTTTCAACTTTTATAACTTGATAAAAGTGACAATTTTGGTTTCAACTTAAAATGGTATTTTCATTATAACTCAAATCTCCTTAACAAAAATGTTTTTTTTTTCCTTTTATCCAATTAATAAAAATGTAATTTTTGTTGTTCAATCTTTTTATTGTAAACTAAACTACATTAAAAATATAATTTTTTAATGTTCAATCTTTTAACTGAAAACAATAAACAATAAAAATATGATCTTTCATGTTACTTCCTTTTTTATTTAAATGAAGTGAAAATAAAAATATGATCTTTAATAAATAATCTTTTTATTGCAAAAAAATTATAGTAAAAATATGTTCTTTAATAACCAATCTTTTATTGCGACCAAAATGAAAATAAAAACACATCTTTCTATTTTTTGTTTTTTTTTATTGTAACTAAAATGATAATAAAAATATATCTTTTAATTCTAACTTTTGTTTTATTGTTGAACAAAGTGACAACAAAAATGAAATCTTTTATTATAATCGTTCTATTATAATCTTTTCTACATATTATAATGTCAAATAAAAAAGATAATTTATTCATATACTTGTTCTATTCTTCTAATGACAAAATAAAAAGGCAATTTTGTTTACATAACATGTCTCATATTTTTAATGACAAAACAAAAGGACAATTTTGTTCTATCATGACATTCCTAAATAAATGGAAATTTTAATATAATGACATTCCTAATATAATGACATTTTCAATATAATGACATTTTCAATAAAATGACATTTCTAATATAATGTTATTTCTATACTAATGTAATATTTCTAACATAAATGATGTTTGTATCACAATTCTGACATAAATGATGTTTTTAAACTAATATAACATGTTTAAAAAAATGATATTTCTATTCTAACCAATTGAAGACTAGATTTTTATCTTAAAAAATATAATTCGACAAATCATCATCAACAAAGTCAATCAATCAATCTAAATTTTATACGACGCATACATGTAAATATATAATCACTATCAATACAAATATATATATATTTCTATATATATATATATATATTTTTTAAATTTAAATCGAGAAATCTCATAGTGCTTTGAATCCTGTATAATTCAGATCTGAAACTTTGACCAAAATCCGATCTGCTTAGAATTCATTCCAGTCAGTCCAGAAATGTAGATCTCGGACTCACGATCGCAACGCTTCTGAAATTATTCAATTCTGATTCAGTATGACCGAGATATGATTTATTTTGTGTAGTTAACATTTTTAAATAAATTGAGGAATTAATTAGAGCAATTAAACCTTCTTCTTCCACAACAGTTTCAGGTCGACGATTTCAGACTTCAGGTTCGAACTTAGGTTTAGATTTCGCGATCAGTACAAGGCACAGGTTGTTGATCTGAAGACACCATGCTGGAGAGCTTCGAACGGCACACCCGGCGGTCCCCTTCATGTCGATCTGGTGGCTCCCTGCTGGCGGCGTTCGGCTGCGAGCCGCGCTCCTTTGGAGGTTCAGTTCTCGAAGTACACGCCACGTAAGGCTATCAAAGCCTTATAGAATTCAAGAGGATGAAAATTTCTACACAATCTCCTTAAGAACCCCTGTCTAATTCGTTGACATTTGGGAAAAATTAAGGGATATGGTTTGAACTATGTGGAGAATTGAAATGGAGGATGATGGCTGCTTCGAAATGGGTATTAGTGTTGTACGGTATACGTCTATTTATACGTATTATATATTTGTATTTTCTAATTTATCATTTTAAGCCCATAAGTACTTAACAGCACTAAATTCAACCCAACGACTGTTATCCTTCGCCAAATGCCCCTATTTCGAACACAATGGACTAGGTCCCGTCAGCCAAATCGATTGTTTTCCGCTTGTTTTCTTTAATTTAAAATATAAAACATTTAATATTAAATTTAAACATACATTTTAATTTACCGAGGCCACATACGGACTCTAAAAATTCCCGAAAAATGAATCTAACTATGTTTTGATGATAAGGTCCTACCAAAATTAATTTCGTCGAATTTGGAGATCATCTGAAAAATGCCCATTTTCTGGTTGATCGAAATTGACCGAAATTGACAAAACACGTCTTCTTTTGCCACACTCACATATTGATTCCAAAAATTATGAAAATTGGAATCCTGCAATAATTTAACATTCCGGATCCAACCAAAGTTGTTTCGTTGAAAACGGAGGTCATTTGCAAAATGGTTATTTTTAAGGGCTATATATTATATTAAAATATATAAATTCTACAGCGACTTTTCAGATTTTTAAACTGGGCGTATTGATTCCCGCTATGAAATTTCAATTTTTCAGATTCATTGGAAAGATAATTTTTAAACAGACTTAAATATTTCTGGTTTTACTAAAATCCGATTTATTTTGAATCCTGTACATTCATTCAAAGTTTGAATTCAAATTTTCAAAGTACCGCGTTGTTTCTAACCCTTTTTATAATTAAATTAAATTTTCCATTCTAACTTCGATCTAAATAATTTTTTTAATCGTTATCATTTAAAATAAATCATTTTAAATATGTAAAATCCACTAAAACTGCTAAAATAAAAATTTTAAATTGGTTCCAAAATTCCGGGTTGTTGCAGGGTCATTTGATCAACGACTGCAAAAGAAGGAAGAATGCTTGCTTCACTTGTTGAGAGGTTGTAACGACCGAGAATTCCACTCGATCCGAATCAGTCGCTAAACCGACTCTAACCGTTTGAAAGGCCTGATTGTTTTGAGAACACGACGAAATAGAACGCAGACGGAAGAACATTTCATTGTATATTACAACAATTCCATCAGAATACAAGGATATACAGAGTATAAATGAATAAATATTACACCGAAAATATCAGAGATTACAATACATTACATAGCAGCGGAAAATAATACAATACACAACTGAAGGAGATATACGGATACAAAGCTTTCCGAGTATCGTTCCAGCTGTAAATCAGGATCCTGTGAATATAAATCTGCAAAACCAAAACTACTAGTTGCCCGTGTCAAAATAAAGGCACCCAGAGTTTAGGTTAAAACAATAAACTCCAGGTCAGTCATGGGATTGGTGTGAGAACTAAAACAGTTACTAATCTTTATTTTAAATCAGATATATCAGGGGACCACGCCGTGTAACACGGAACGGGCTTCCTCCCAAGAATAACAGTGCATATAACAAAACAGCGCAATGCTTTTTGGAATAATGAAGCTATTATAAGACCCAGGTCCTATCACACAATGCAACGCAAGCCGGGGGATAGGGTTTTCCCTTATAATAGCCAAACATGCTTAGTACGTTTAAAACAAATCATTTGATACTACTATAAGTGCATAGTGTATAAAACAACTTCAAATCATAAGTATCAATCATAGACGGCATGGGTACCCTATATCATTTCGCCATACTAGGCTCTACAATCAAAACCGCAAATGTCACGTATTTGGAAATTGGATTTCCGTCTGTGAACCTAGGAAAAAGATAGTCCTCTACCGATTCGAGACTGTCTAGCCCGAGCCTCAGGATCAGAACGCATCAACCCTTTGGATCGTCAGGGTCGGTCCACCGATGTGGAGTATTATGCCTGAACACTACGTTTCCCCGCCCTTTGGGGCGTAAATGAGCCAACAAATGACTCCATCGGTCCCGGATCGACCGATATATCCGAGGCACCTCGCAACAGCAACAACCACATAAGTCAAACTCGTCAGGGCGTGTAAAACCACTGACGCCACTTCTAGCTAGAAAGAAACGCATGCCCTCCCTGAGGTCCTCTCCCGTTTTTGGTTCACACCGGGGTGTGAGGCTCGCGAATCAACGCTACATAAAGCTATGCTACACAGGTGGTGCTTTGATCATCAACCACAAGACTTTGCTTTTCAACAGAAGCCTTGATCATTTGCCACTTAGGCATGCCACACAGGCAATTCACCCCATGTGATTGATATCCATCAATATATAACCCCTGAGCTCGTATGTCTCAGAGAAGGGCGCTAAGCAAGAGAATAAATTATCCGCTGCTAAACAGATATATATTTAATAGAAATCAATCATACAGACTAAAATCCAGTGTCAGACCCACAGTCCATTTACAAGTTCGTTCTGGATCTAAAAGAAACCGAAGGCACCTAGTACCCCGCATATCCATTGATCTCCAAATACGTCTTGACGATCACCAACTGATTCCCTCCTCTTGGGTGTATGGCCCAATCGAGATCATCAGTAATCACCCAAACGATGTGAAGACCTCTGGTCTTCGACCACCGTCTTCATTTTCGACACCACGTCGAATCAGTTATTCAGAATGGGATAAACCCGGTCTTTCTGAATAACTCGCGTATATAATAAACAAGTGTTACACAAACACAACATACGCCTAATTCCAATCTAGAATATTCTTTTGTTCAAATATTCTTATACTTTGGGAAAGGTTCCCATTAATTTTATCAAAGATAAATTCTTTAAATTTATTCTTTAATCTTCTTTTTGAATATCAATTCAAACTAGTCGGGATTAGCGAACCACATCGAAGTAATCATTTATTTTATTTCCCAATCCCAACCTATTCATCCCATGAAGTAAAACTGGTAATACTTCATATCTAACACCCCGGTGTTATCGGTAAATTCAACTACCATTTCACGTTCAAATCTAGTTAAAGATTTAACTATCGCTTGGAGTAAAACTGGTGATACTCCATTCTCGATCTTTTCAATCTAATTAAAGATTCATTAAAACTCCACTTAGTTTTAATCTTTAACTGGGTTAATGAATCAGTGTCATTTAAAACACGGTTCACGATAAACCCAAAATCACATTCCATTAATTATCGGGTTAAAGAACAAGTGTTATTTAAAACACTGTTCACGATAAACCCAAAAATCAATACCAATTCAATTCCAATTAAATATTATTTAATTGGTACACTTCATCAAATCTAAATAAAAAGATTTAATCTTTTTCTCAACTGGGCTTAAGAATAGTGTTAATGAAGACACCATTCACAACTAACCCAAATTACATTTGATATTAAATACAAGGCTCTGAATAGAAAATATATTGGCTTATATTCAATATCAAATTCTACGACCAACAAATATCGTACTAGAAAAAACGATATATATATATATATATATATCTTTCAAATTCCCATAACAATACATGTATCATCACGAAATCCAACATCGAAATATTCCGAAGACAATTTCGACTCAAATCCACTCCAATTCAATTATTGGAAATTCTGGTTATATTTCAAAACCATTTCAAATTCACTTTATTTATTTCAAAAATAAATAAATAAATTATTCTTCTAGTTCAAAACTAGTTCATCTTGGTAAAAATCTCTTTTTATCTTTTCAAATATGGAGTTTTTCATCCCAATTCTTCACAAATCATTTCTTATGATTTTACACAAATTATTACTATTTTTAATAATTTTATCAAGGCCCGTACAGTCGATTTCCATCAACGGCCATCGAACTGCACTTACAACGACCTTTTCCAAATTTGATTTGGACATAATTCCAAATCCAACCATTAGATTTCTAATTTCTAATATTCATTAGAAAGCTCTTTTCGATACGAACCCAACGGTTCCAGTTTTAGGAGAATCCGACGGTCGGATCTCCCATAATATCCATTCGAAGTCAATGGTCGAAATTCGCGAACTGCCGCGGCGCGTTCTATTCAGGCCATTATATTATATATATAATATATATAATATATACTTCATCGATTTCCTTTTAAAACGTATTCTATAAATCGTTTTAAATTCATTTCAAATTGATTTCAATTCAATTCGAATTCATTTTATATTTGATTTCAATTCGAATTCAATTCTATTCAAAATATCAGATTTTGAAATCACTTTCGATATTCACTATAAAATGAATAAAATTGATATAAATATCGTTCACGTCAAAATGGCGTCAACCTAATCAACACGGCTTCATATATTTCTATTTTCAAATATTCTATTTCAAATATTTCTTTTTCAAATATTTCTATTTCAAATATTTCTATTCAAATATTGGAATGAGGCCCAATCAATTGCCATAGATTTTATTTCCATGGATTTCCATATAACGCATGTATATATCAACAATGACAAATAATCAACCATCATCCAAAGTGCATTCTACACTGTATAAGCATCAAATATAAATATTTAACGCTTATAACAGTCTGTCAATCAATCGATCGACATACAACTAATTATTGGGATTAGTGTATGTCATATATCATCCCAATACCCGTGTGGGGTTTCAAACAATCAAACACAGATTTTATTTGTGCAGTTGGGCGATATGTAAAATTTATCGTCCTAATCAATATCAATCAAATCAGTGTATGTAAACAAATCTCCTATTTGTTTATAAATATTTATTCACATTCATGTTAAAAATTATATTTTCAACTATAAAATATTTTTAACTACATAAATATTTGATTTCATTTCACATCACATCACTCATTTAACTACACATCAACATCAAACAAATAAGCATACAAGCCGTCCATGGTCTGTGGACGACGGGTGTCGGGTGCTACTAAACACCGTCTGCATCCTTGTAATAACCCGCAAAATCTGGGCCAGTTTAAAATTTTTATTTTGGCAATTTTAGTGAATTTTGAACATTTAAAATAGATTAATTTAAATAATATCGACGAGAAAATTTATTTTGAATATAATTCGACGTATATATTATATACGTCGTCGTTAGAATATAAATATTTATATATAATTATAAATAGAATTGAAAATGGCGCGGTAGTTCGATAATTCGATTTCAAACTTCAATTGAATGTACCGGGTGCAAAACAATCCGGATTTTAATGAAACCAAAAACATTAGGATCTAATTGATGATATCTTTCTAACGGATGTAAGAAACTGAGATTTCACTTTAAAAATTGAGAGATATGTCCAGTTGAAAATTCTGAATAGTCGCTATGGAATTCAGGCCCTTAAAAATGGACATTTTGCAAATGACCTCGGATTTCGACGAAACCAGTTTTGTTGGATCCGCAGTGTCAAGTTATTGCTAGGTTTCAAATTTCATAATTTTTCGAATCAATATGTGAGCGTGGCAAAGGAAAACGCGTTTGACCATTTCAGTTGATTTTAATCGACTGGAAATTGGCCATTTTTCCAACGGTCTCAGAATTCGACGAAACTAGTCTTGTTAGGACCGTATCGACAATACGAAGCTAGAAAATATTTTTCTGGAATTTTTCTAGTTAGTATGTGACCCCGGTAATTTGAAATGCACGTTTAAAATTCAATATAGCGATTTAAGTGTAAATTTAACAGGAACTGATTCAAACAGTCGAATCAGCTTACGATACATATCCCATTGAGTTCGGAATGGGGGTGAAACGCTATGGGCGACAGTCGGTGGGCCTCGTTTAGAGGTCGTATGTAAAAGTCAACTTTTTAATAATTAAATAATAAAAAAAAAATATTCTCTCTCCCTATAACCTTTGCCCCCCCCCCGTTTTCGTTTAACAGAAAGAAAAAAAAAGAAAAAAAAGAAAATTGAAATCGCGATCGCCCCCCCCCCCCCGTAGCCATCGTCGCCGCCACCCCTCCCCGGTGGACCCCGCGACCCCCTCCCTCAGCTCGCCGCCCTCCCCTTCTCCTCCTCCGCCACCTAGAAGCTCCGACCACCCCCCCCTTCCCTAATCGACAGCCGCAAAATCCCCGACCTCGCCCCGCCTCCACCAGACCGCCGCCTCCAGGAGGGAGCTCCGATCCTCCGCCTTCTTCTTCCCTCCTCCAATCCAAGACCGACGAGCCCCCGTAAGTTCCCTGTTTTTTTTTTTATTTTATTTGCTATAAAACTGTTATTTTTATTTTTATTTATTTATAAAACTGATTTTTATTTATTTTCAAACTGTAAAGATTTATTTATAAAACTGATTTTTATTTATTTTCCAAACTGTAAAGCTTGATAAAAATTTAACCTTTAATATATATATAACTTAATGAAATTATTTTTGATAAGGCAAGATTAGATTTTTATTTGGTGAAAGATACGATCTTTATATTTTTAAAGTAATAAAAATATAGCTTTTATATTTTTAAAGAATTAAAAATATAGTCTTTACTATATAGGAATATTAAAAATAGGATTTTTATATTTTTAAAGTATTAAAAATATAATCTTTATAGGATGGAGAATATAAAGATACCATCTTTGTGTATGTAATGAAATAAAAATCTGATTTTTATTTTATATACGTTGAGATAAAGTGGTGATTTTTATAAGGAGAAAACTTTATTTTTATAAAGGCGAAATCTATATTTATAAAATGGGATTTTTATATATTGTATAGCGAAGAAAAAAATTCGATTTTTATATATTGAATAGCATAGTAAAAATTCGATTTTTAAATATATGAAGTGATTATGAAAATATGATTTTTAAATTGAAAGTGAATAAATAAAAATGTGATTTTTATTTTAAAAACATCGAAATATAAAAATGTGTGATTTTTATATATATAGTGACTACGGGCAACGAAGATGACGAAGATGGGATAACGAAGAAGATTTCTATAATTGAAGAGTCGTGGTATCGGATAGCTTTAGGTGAGAACTTCTCACTCTAAATTCTCTTTTTCTAGTTTATATTTATATATACTAGGATGCAGACGGTGCTTAGTAGCACCCGACACCCGTCATCCACAGACCATGGATGGCTTGTTTGTTAAGTTGTTTGGTTGTGTAGTTGGTTAGTCTATTTGGTTTAAATTGAATTGTTGGGTGAATTGAAATTGATTTGATTGATGTGTGAATGGCGTGGGCCTTCACTGGACCGGGGATAAGGCTAGGCCTTGTCCCGTTTCTAGTATCGTGCCGTTATGCCGCCGAAATTTTCTAAAATATGTTAGAAAAATAAAAATATCATTTTTATTGTGTAAATGAAATGAATAGAAATTCATGTGTTGAAATAGAATATTTTATCGTTAAAAATATAATTTTTAACGTGAAGGTGAATAAATAAAATATTCATTTACAAACCGGACGGTTTGTTTATGTACACTGATTTGACTGACATTGATTGGGTCGATAAATTTTACACATCGCCCAACTGCACAAATAAAATCTGTGTTTGATTGTTTGAAACCCCACACGGGTGTTGGGATGAAATTTGAAGTTCACTCATCCTGATTGATTAAATATGTCGATCGGTGGATTGACAGGCTGTTATAAGCGTCGGATATCTATATTTGATGCTTATACAGTGTAGTGCACTTTGGTTGATGGTTGATTATTTTTCAATGCTATTATATACATGTGTTGTATGGAATCCATATAATTAACACTATATGGTGATTGATTGGGCCTCATTCCAATCGGGAAAACAATGAATATTATAAAAGAAAATTCATGTGTTGAATAGAAAAATAGTCATGTGTTGACGATGATCATGTGTTGAAACTATTCATGTGTTGAGTAGAATATTTTAAATAAAATAAATTACATCTTTATCATATTTACGATTAGAATCTACTTTACGGTGGAGTCTAATTAAAATCAAACGATAGATACCATAGTTTTATAAAATATTTTACATAACAAAAATAGTGAGGTGTTGACAGTACTCATGTGTTGAGATTAGTCGTGTGTTGAAAGAAATATAGATTCATGTGTTGAATGGGATAAATATTCATTTGTTGGATAGAATAAAGGAGTTTTGAAAAATATAAAGCCGTGTCGATTAGAGATGCGTTATTTCGACGTGAACGATATTATATCGATTTTAAACGATTTCGAAATGAATTGAATTGAAAACGATTTCGAAATGAATTGAAAATGAATTCAAATTGAATTGAAAGTGAATTGAAATGAATTCAAATTGAATTAGAATTTGAATTGAATAGAAATGAATTTTAAAACGAATTTATAAAGAAGAATTCAATTTTGGCTTTGAATGGAAATAGTGTTGAAATGGTTTTGAAACGAAGTTAAAACGATTTATAAAATTCGTTTTAAAAGGAAATCGACGAAATATATATAATATATATATATTATATATATAATGGCCTGAATAGAACGCGCCGCGCCGCGGTAGTTCGTGAATTTCGACCATTTATTTCAAACGGACATTGCGGAAGATCCGACCGTCGGATTCTCCTAAAACCGGAACCGTTGGGTTCGTATCGGAAAGAGCTTTCCAATGAATATGAGAAATTTGAAATCTAACGGTTGGATTTGGAATTATGTCCAAATCAAATTCGAAAAAGGTCGCTGTAAGTGCAGTTCGATGGCCGTTGTTGGAAATCGACCGTACGGGCCTTGATAAAATTATTAAAAATATCTATAATTTGTGTAAAATTATAATATGTGAATTGGAAAGATTTGGGCTGGAAAATTCCACATTTGAAAAGATAAAAATAGATTTTTATCGAAATGAACTAGTTTTGAACTAGAATTGAAATCAATTTATTTTTTTTAAAATAAATAAATTGAATTTGAAAGTGATTTTGAAAATAATCGATAATTTCCAATACGTGGATTGGACTAGAGCTGAATCGAAATTATCTTCGGGATATTTCGATGTTGGATTTCGTGACTATACAAATATTGTTATGGGGATTTGAAAGATATTTTATATCGTTATTTCCAATACGATATTTGTTGGTTTCAGAATTTGATATTGAATATAAGCCGATATATTTTCTATTCGGAGCCTTGTATTTAATATCAAATGTGATTTGGTTTGTCGTGAATCGTGTTTTTGATGACATTGGTTCTTTAACCCAGTTAAAGGCAGGATATTGATTTTTGAAAAGATTAAAACTAAGTGGAGTTTTAATGAATCTTTAATTAGATTGAAAAGTGAATTGATAATTTAAATTATCAAATCTGAAAAGTGATCGAGAGTGGAGTACCACCAGTTTTGCTCCAAAGCGATAGTTAAATCTTTAATTAGATTTGAACGTGAAATGGTAATTAATTTTACCGATAACACCATGGTGTTAGATATGGAGTATCACCAATTTTGCTCCATGGGATATATAGGTTGGGATTGGGAAATAAAACAAATAATTACTTCGGTGTGGTTCGTTAATCCCGACTAGTTTGAAATGATATCCAAAGGAGGATTAAAGAATAAATTTAGAAGAATTTATCTTAGATAAAATTAATGGGAACCTTTCCCTAAGAATGTGATTTTGTGAATAAAAGAATATTCTGAATTGGAATGAGGCGTTTGTTGTGTTTGTGTAACATTCGTTTATTATATACGTGGGTTATTCAGAAAGGCCGGGTTTATACCCATTCTGAATAACCGATTCGACGAGATGTCGAAGATGAAGACGGTGGTTGAAGACCGGAAGTCTTCACATCGTTTGGGTGATTACTGATGATCTTGATTGGGCTGTACACCCAAGATGAGGGAAACAGTCGGTGATCGTCCATACGTACTTGGAGATCGATGGATATGCGAGGAAAGTGCCTCCGGTTTCGTTCAGACCCAGAACGGACTAGTAAATGGACTGTGTGTCTGACATTGGATTTTAGTCAGTGTGATTGATCTCTATTAAATATATATCTGTTTGGCGGCGGAGAATTTATTCTCTTGCTTAACGCCCTTCTCTGAGACGTACGAGCTCAGGGGTTATATATTGATGGATATCAAGCGCATGGAGTGAATTGCCTGTGTGGCATGCGTAAGTGGCAATTGATCAAGGCTTCTGTTGAAAAGCAAAGTCTTGTGGTTGATGATCAAAGCACGGCCTGTGTGGCATAGCTTTGTGTATAACGTGAATTCGCGAGCCTCACACCTCGGTATGAGTTAAAAACGGGAGACGGACCGCTGGGAGAGCACGACGTTTCTTTCTAGCTAGGGTGGTGTCAGTGACCTACCAGCCCTGACATTTATATACTTTTCACCTGTGTGGTTGTTGGATACGAGGCGCCTCGGATATAGGTCTGTAAGGACCGGGAAACGTGTGTTCAGGAATAACTAATCCTCAAAAGTAAGAGAGGACCGGCCCAGCCGATTCCAAGGATCAAAGTGGGGTCCTGAGGCATTTGCTAGAGTGTCTCGAACGCGGAGAGGAGCTTGCCCCTTGCCTCGACTCATGACGGAAATCCAATTTCCAATACGTGTATTGCGGTTTTAATTGTAGAACTAGTATGGCGACATGATATATGGTACCCATGCCGTCTATGATTGATATTTATGATTGAAATTGTTTTGACACTATACACTTATTATAGTATCAAATAATGTGATTTAAACGTATCAAGCATGCTTTAGCTGTTATAAGGGAAAACCCTATCCTCCGGCTTGCGTTGCATTGTGTGATGGGACCTGGGTCTTATAACAGCTTCATTTTTCTTTATTTAGCATTGCGCTGTTTGTTTTATGCACTGGTATTCTTGGGAGGAAACCCGTTCCGTGTTATACGGCGTGGTCCCTTGATTTACCGAACTTTAAAATAAAGAATTATAACTGTTTTAGTTCTCACACCAGTCACATGACTGACCTGGAGTTTATTGTTTTAACCTAAACTCTGGGTGCCCCTATTTTCCACACGGGCAGCTAGTAGTTTTGGTTTTGCAGATTTATATTCACAGGGTCCTGATTAACAGCTGGAACGATGCTCGGAAAGCTCTGTATCCGTGTATCACTTCTAGTTGTGATTTTGTATTATTTTCCGCTGCTATGTAATTTATTGTAATCTCTGATATTTGTCGAATGTAATTTATTCATTTATACTCTGTATATTCTTGTATCTGATGGAATTGTTGTAATAACAATGAAATGTTCTTCCGTATGCGCTCATTTATGTGTTGTTCTCAAAGTATTCGTGCTTTCCTTCACGGGGAAGTTACGGGTTCTTTCAGTTGGTATCAGAGCTTTGGTTTACAGAGCTCGAGAACAAGACACATTAGAACCATACGAAAGAATTCATCAGATATTGGATTAGTAACATCCAATTAGAATTACTCGTTAGAGATAGGATCAGTAGTATCCTAGAACGAGTGTGAAGAGTATATTTTTCAAATGAAAACAATTTTTGTTTTGAAATCTAAACCATTTTAAAACATATTTGAATATTTATTTATTTTGAATATGGACAATCCAATATATAAAGATTTTGCATATACGCGTCATGAACGTATATTCGAAGTTTTAATATATTAGATAGATATAGAATCACATTCTAGTTGCCCGGAGATAATTCTGGTGATGCGGCCGCATTATCAGTATTTATGTTCGTGTTTCGAAGGTGTGATTTCTATATATTTCCATTAGACTGGTGTGAGAACCAAGCTTATATAGTTAGAATACATTGTTGTGAATTGGCATCAAAAACATGATTATATATATATATATATATATATATATATATCAAAATTATGAATTTGAAACTCTAATCCACTAATTGATTGATGTTTGTGTTGTTTGTTTAATTGTTTGCTAATTTTAACCATTTATGCCTAATTGAACCGAATATTGAATTGTATTGAAAATTGGTCGCATTTGCTTGCATATACATATACTTACATTGAACAGGTCATAGCAAGGAGGCTAGAGCCGAAGAATAAAATTTGTTTGCCCGACAAATAGGTACATGTTTACTACATAATTTCCTATTTTGTTTGGGTGATGATGATTTTGTGAGCCTATTGGCTAGCCGCTTGGCTTTTTCTTTTTCTTTTTGAGATCTGAAGGACCGGGGAAGCTATTTGAAATTCCCCGATGCTCCCGGTGCAGGGGAGGTTATGGCGAAATTTTTCGAAAATTTAGGGTGTTAGCCAAATTTTTGAAAATTTGAAAATTCTCAGAAACTAAAAAGTTGGAGAATGCAAACCAGATCGAACATAGTGTTGAATAATCAAACCACTTTCGACTTTGTTCCTTTTCGGGGACGAAAAGTTTTAAGTGGGGGAGATTGTAATAACCCGCAAAATCTGGGCCAGTTTAAAATTTTTATTTTGGCAATTTTAGTGAATTTTGAACATTTAAAATAGATTAATTTAAATAATATCGACGAGAAAATTTATTTTGAATATAATTCGACGTATATATTATATACGTCGTCGTTAGAATATAAATATTTATATATAATTATAAATAGAATTGAAAATGGCGCGGTAGTTCGATAATTCGATTTCAAACTTCAATTGAATGTACCGGGTGCAAAACAATCCGGATTTTAATGAAACCAAAAACATTAGGATCTAATTGATGATATCTTTCTAACGGATGTAAGAAACTGAGATTTCACTTTAAAAATTGAGAGATATGTCCAGTTGAAAATTCTGAATAGTCGCTATGGAATTCAGGCCCTTAAAAATGGACATTTTGCAAATGACCTCGGATTTCGACGAAACCAGTTTTGTTGGATCCGCAGTGTCAAGTTATTGCTAGGTTTCAAATTTCATAATTTTTCGAATCAATATGTGAGCGTGGCAAAGGAAAACGCGTTTGACCATTTCAGTTGATTTTAATCGACTGGAAATTGGCCATTTTTCCAACGGTCTCAGAATTCGACGAAACTAGTCTTGTTAGGACCGTATCGTCAATACGAAGCTAGAAAATGTTTTTCTGGAATTTTTCTAGTTAGTATGTGACCCCGGTAATTTGAAATGCACGTTTAAAATTCAATATAGCGATTTAAGTGTAAATCTAACAGGAACTGATTCAAACAGTCGAATCAGCTTACGATACATATCCCATTGAGTTCGGAATGGGGGTGAAACGCTATGGGCGACAGTCGGTGGGCCTCGTTTAGAGGTCGTATGTAAAAGTCAACTTTTTAATAATTAAATAATAAAATAAAATAAAAAATATATATATATATTCTCTCTCCCTATAACCTTTGCCCCCCCCCCCCCGTTTTCGTTTAACAGAAAGAAAAAAAAAAGAAAAAAAAAGAAAATTGAAATCGCGATCCCCCCCCCCCCCGTAGCCATCGTCGCCGCCGCCCCTCCCCGGTGGACCCCGCGACCCCCTCCCTCAGCTCGCCGCCCTCCCCTTCTCCTCCTCCGCCACCTAGAAGCTCCGACCCCCCCTGCCCTAATCGACAGCCGCAAAATCCCCGACCTCGCCCCGCCTCCACCAGACCGCTGCCTCCAGGAGGGAGCTCCGATCCTCCGCCTTCTTCTTCCCTCCTCCAATCCAAGACCGACGAGCCCCCGTAAGTTCCCTACTTTTTTTTTTATTTGCTATAAAACTATTTTTTTTATTTTTATTTATTTATAAAACTGATTTTTATTTATTTTCAAACTGTAAAGATTTATTTATAAAACTGATTTTTATTTATTTTCCAAACTGTAAAGCTTGATAAAAATATAACCTTTAATATATATATAACTTAATGAAATTATTTTTGATAAGGCAAGATTAGATTTTTATTTGGTGAAAGATACGATCTTTATATTTTTAAAGTAATAAAAATATAGCTTTTATATTTTTAAAGAATTAAAAATATAGTCTTTACTATATAGGAATATTAAAAATAGGATTTTTATATTTTTAAAGTATTAAAAATATAATCTTTATAGGATGGAGAATATAAAGATATCATCTTTGTGTATGTAATGAATTAAAAATCTGATTTTTATTTTATATACGTTGAGATAAAGTGGTGATTTTTATAAGGAGAAAACTTTATTTTTATAAAGGCGAAATCTATATTTATAAAATGGGATTTTTATATATTGTATAGCGAAGAAAAAAATTCGATTTTTATATATTGAATAGAATAGTAAAAATTCGATTTTTAAATATATGAAGTGATTATGAAAATATGATTTTTAAATTGAAAGTGAATAAATAAAAATGTGATTTTTATTTTAAAAACATCGAAATATAAAAATGTGTGATTTTTATATATATAGTGACTACGGGCAACGAAGATGACGAAGATGGGATAACGAAGAAGATTTCTATAATTGAAGAGTCGTGGTATCGGATAGCTTTAGGTGAGAACTTCTCACTCTAAATTCTCTTTTTCTAGTTTATATTTATATATACTAGGATGCAGACGGTGCTTAGTAGCACCCGACACCCGTCATCCACATACCATGGATGGCTTGTTTGTTAAGTTGTTTGGTTGTGTTGTTGGTTAGTCTATTTGGTTTAAATTGAATTGTTGGGTGAATTGAAATTGATTTGATTGATGTGTGAATGGCGTGGGCCTTCACTAGACCGGGGATAAGGCTAGGCCTTGTCCCGTTTCTAGTATCGTGCCGTTATGCCGCCGAAATTTTCTAAAATATGTTAGAAAAATAAAAATATCATTTTTATTGTGTAAATGAAATGAATAGAAATTCATGTGTTGAAATAGAATATTTTATCGTTAAAAATATAATTTTTAACGTGAAGGTGAATAAATAAAATATTCATTTACAAACCGGACGGTTTGTTTATGTACACTGATTTGACTGACATTGATTGGGTCGATAAATTTTACACATCGCCCAACTGCACAAATAAAATCTGTGTTTGATTGTTTGAAACCCCACACGGGTGTTGGGATGAAATTTGAAGTTCACTCATCCTGATTGATTAAATATGTCGATCGGTGGATTGACAGGCTGTTATAAGCGTCGGATATCTATATTTGATGCTTATACAGTGTAGTGCACTTTGGTTGATGGTTGATTATTTTTCAATGCTATTATATACATGTGTTGTATGGAATCCATATAATTAACACTATATGGTGATTGATTGGGCCTCATTCCAATCGGGAAAACAATGAATATTATAAAAGAAAATTCATGTGTTGAATAGAAAAATAGTCATGTGTTGACGATGATCATGTGTTGAAACTATTCATGTGTTGAGTAGAATATTTTAAATAAAATAAATTACATCTTTATCATATTTACGATTAGAATCTACTTTACGGTGGAGTCTAATTAAAATCAAACGATAGATACCATAGTTTTATAAAATATTTTACATAACAAAAATAGTGAGGTGTTGACAGTACTCATGTGTTGAGATTAGTCGTGTGTTGAAAGAAATATAGATTCATGTGTTGAATGGGATAAATATTCATTTGTTGGATAGAATAAAGGAGTTTTGAAAAATATAAAGCCGTGTCGATTAGAGATGCGTTATTTCGACGTGAACGATATTATATCGATTTTAAACGATTTCGAAATGAATTGAATTGAAAACGATTTCGAAATGAATTGAAAACGAATTCAAATTGAATTGAAAGTGAATTGAAATGAATTCAAATTGAATTAGAATTTGAATTGAATAGAAATGAATTTTAAAACGAATTTATAAAGAAGAATTCAATTTTGGCTTTGAATGGAAATAGTGTTGAAATGGTTTTGAAACGAAGTTAAAACGATTTATAAAATTCGTTTTAAAAGGAAATCGACGAAATATATATAATATATATATATTATATATATAATGGCCTGAATAGAACGCGCCGCGCCGCGGTAGTTCGTGAATTTCGACCATTTATTTCAAACGGACATTGCGGGAGATCCGACCGTCGGATTCTCCTAAAACCGGAACCGTTGGGTTCGTATCGAAAAGAGCTTTCCAATGAATATGAGAAATTTGAAATCTAACGGTTGGATTTGGAATTATGTCCAAATCAAATTCGAAAAAGGTCACTGTAAGTGCAGTTCGATGGCCGTTGTTGGAAATCGACCGTACGGGCCTTGATAAAATTATTAAAAATATCTATAATTTGTGTAAAATTATAATATGTGAATTGGAAAGATTTGGGCTGGAAAATTCCACATTTGAAAAGATAAAAATAGATTTTTATCGAAATGAACTAGTTTTGAACTAGAATTGAAATCAATTTATTTTTTTAAAATAAATAAATTGAATTTGAAAGTGATTTTGAAAATAATCGATAATTTCCAATACGTGGATTGGACTGGAGCTGAATCGAAATTATCTTCGGGATATTTCGATGTTGGATTTCGTGACTATACAAATATTGTTATGGGGATTTGAAAGATATTTTATATCATTATTTCCAATACGATATTTGTTGGTTTCAGAATTTGATATTGAATATAAGCCGATATATTTTCTATTCGGAGCCTTGTATTTAATATCAAATGTGATTTGGTTTGTCGTGAATCGTGTTTTTGATGACATTGGTTCTTTAACCCAGTTAAAGGCAGGATATTGATTTTTGAAAAGATTAAAACTAAGTGGAGTTTTAATGAATCTTTAATTAGATTGAAAAGTGAATTGATAATTTAAATTATCAAATCTGAAAAGTGATCGAGAGTGGAGTACCACCAGTTTTGCTCCAAAGCGATAGTTAAATCTTTAATTAGATTTGAACGTGAAATGGTAATTAATTTTACCGATAACACCGTGGTGTTAGATATGGAGTATCACCAATTTTGCTCCATGGGATATATAGGTTGGGATTGGGAAATAAAACAAATAATTACTTCGGTGTGGTTCGTTAATCCCGACTAGTTTGAAATGATATCCAAAGGAGGATTAAAGAATAAATTTAGAAGAATTTATCTTGGATAAAATTAATGGGAACCTTTCCCTAAGAATGTGATTTTGTGAATAAAAGAATATTCTGAATTGGAATGAGGCGTTTGTTGTGTTTGTGTGACATTCGTTTATTATATACGTGGGTTATTCAGAAAGGCCGGGTTTATACCCATTCTGAATAACCGATTCGACGAGATGTCGAAGATGAAGACGGTGGTTGAAGACCGGAAGTCTTCACATCGTTTGGGTGATTACTGATGATCTTGATTGGGCTGTACACCCAAGATGAGGGAAACAGTCGGTGATCGTCCAGACGTACTTGGAGATCGATGGATATGCGAGGAAAGTGCCTCCGGTTTCGTTCAGACCCAGAACGGACTAGTAAATGGACTGTGTGTCTGACATTGGATTTTAGTCCGTGTGATTGATCTCTATTAAATATATATCTGTTTGGCGGCGGAGAATTTATTCTCTTGCTTAACGCCCTTCTCTGAGACGTACGAGCTCAGGGGTTATATATTGATGGATATCAAGCGCATGGAGTGAATTGCCTGTGTGGCATGCGTAAGTGGCAATTGATCAAGGCTTCTGTTGAAAAGAAAAGTCTTGTGGTTGATGATCAAAGCACGGCCTGTGTGGCATAGCTTTGTGTATAACGTGAATTCGCGAGCCTCACACCTCGGTATGAGTTAAAAACGGGAGACGGACCGCTGGGAGAGCACGACGTTTCTTTCTAGCTAGGGTGGTGTCAGTGACCTACCAGCCCTGACATTTATATACTTTTCACCTGTGTGGTTGTTGGATACGAGGCGCCTCGGATATAGGTCTGTAAGGACCGGGAAACGTGTGTTCAGGAATAACTAATCCTCAAAAGTAAGAAAGGACCGGCCCAGCCGATTCCAAGGATCAAAGTGCGGTCCTGAGGCATTTGCTAGAGTGTCTCGAACGCGGAGAGGAGCTTGCCCCTTGCCTCGACTCATGACGGAAATCCAATTTCCAATACGTGTATTGCGGTTTTAATTGTAGAACTAGTATGGCGACATGATATATGGTACCCATGCCGTCTATGATTGATATTTATGATTGAAATTGTTTTGACACTATACACTTATTATAGTATCAAATAATGTGATTTAAACGTATCAAGCATGCTTTAGCTGTTATAAGGGAAAACCCTATCCTCCGGCTTGCGTTGCATTGTGTGATGGGACCTGGGTCTTATAACAGCTTCATTTTTCTTTATTTAGCATTGCGCTGTTTGTTTTATGCACTGGTATTCTTGGGAGGAAACCCGTTCCGTGTTATACGGCGTGGTCCCTTGATTTACCGAACTTTAAAATAAAGAATTATAACTGTTTTAGTTCTCACACCAGTCACATGACTGACCTGGAGTTTATTGTTTTAACCTAAACTCTGGGTGCCCCTATTTTCCACACGGGCAGCTAGTAGTTTTGGTTTTGCAGATTTATATTCACAGGGTCCTGATTAACAGCTGGAACGATGCTCGGAAAGCTCTGTATCCGTGTATCACTTCTAGTTGTGATTTTGTATTATTTTCCGCTGCTATGTAATTTATTGTAATCTCTGATATTTGTCGAATGTAATTTATTCATTTATACTCTGTATATTCTTGTATCTGATGGAATTGTTGTAATAACAATGAAATGTTCTTCCGTATGCGCTCATTTGTGTGTTGTTCTCAAAGTATTCGTGATTTCCTTCACGGGGAAGTTACGGGTTCTTTCAATCCTAGTATATATTATTAACTAGAAAACAAAATTAAAAGGTGAGAAGTTCTCACAGAGGGTTCCACTCCGTCGTGCTTTGTTGTTGAACTGCTGAATGGCTTGAATTTGCTCGACATTCCCACTCAACCATTTCACGCTGTTTACAATAAAAATTATATTTTTATCACTTCATTTCAATAAATAAAAGTCATATTTTTATTTCTACTTCGTATATTTTTACAACGCTTATTTCTATAAAAAAATTATATTTATATTTTTCTATTTCATATACAAAGATCGAATTTTTATTATCATAACTATATAAAAATTATATTTTTATATTTCTACTTTGATTAAAACCATATTCTTAATATCTCTACTTTATAAAGATCATATTTTTAATATGCCACTAGTATAAAAATTATATTTTTAAACTTTTTATATTATAAAAACTATATTTTTAACCTTCACATTATATAAAAATCATATTTTATTCTTTACATTATATAAAAATCATACCTTTTTAAACAATGACAATTTTCTTTTCAAAGCAATGATAATTATCTTTTCAAAACAATGATAATTTTCTTTTCAAAACAATGATAATCTTCCTTTCATGAATATGGATATATGCTTTGCTTTGTTTAAAAAAAAACAAATCTATCATGAATAAAAAAAATATAACCTTTATGAATTAAAATACATGAATAAAAACTTACATAGTTTTAATTTGGGTTTCGAGTTGTCGGAGGAGGGTTGCTCGCTTGGCTGAGGAGGCAGATGGCGGTTTCCAGTCAGGCACGGTGGAAGAGGGTGGCTAGGGGTGTTGCGCTGGCCAGTGGTAGTTTCCATAGCTAATTACCCCCATTCCGAACACAATGGGATATGTATCGTAGGCTGATTCGGCTGTTTCGATCAATTTTCGTCAAAATCAAAATATAACTTTATATATTGAATTTGAACGCGCATTTCAATTTATCGGGGCCACGTATGAACTCTAAATATTCCAGAAAAATATCTTCTGGCTTCGTATTGACGATACGGTCCTAACAAAACTAGTTTCATCAAATCCTGAGATCGTTTGAAAAATGGCAATTTTCCAGTCAATTAAAATCAACTGAAACTGGTCAAACGCGTTTTACTTTGCCACGCTCACATATTGATTCGAAAAATTATGAAATTTGAAACCTAGCAATTACTAGACATCCCAGATCCATCAAAAGTGGTTTCGTCGAAATCCGAGGTCGTTTGCAAAATTTCCATTTTATGGGCCTGAATTCCATAGCGACTATTCTGAAATTTCAACCGGACATATCTTTTGATTCCCGCTCTGAAATTTCAATTTTTCGGATTCGTTGGAAAGATATTCTCAATTAGATTCAAATATTTTTGGTTTCACTAAAATCCGTTTTATTTTGCACCGGTACATTCATTTCAAATTTGAAATCGAATTATCGAACTACCGCGCCATTTTCAATTCCTTTTATATATATATATATATATATATATATATATATATAATTATTTATATTCTAACGATGATTCGAATAAATATATACGTTCGAATTCTATTCAAAATAAATTTCTCGTCGATATTATCTAAAATAATTCATTTTAAATATTCAAAATTTGCTAAAATTGCCAAGATAAAATTTTTAAATTGGCTCGGATTTCCGGGTTATTACAGAGGTCAAACACTTTTCTAAGGAGTGCCCGAAGAAGCAAGGACAAGGTCAAAGGGCAGGAACTTCTGGAGGGCAAGTGCATGCTCTCGCGATCAGTGCTCCATATCGAGGTAGGAATGTTTCCATGGAAGGTTTGATTTCTCTTTCCAATCACCCTATTAGAACTCTTTTTGATTCTGGCGCTTCGCATTCATTTATATCTGATTCTGTAGTTGAGTCTCTGCACCTAAATACTAGTATGGTAGTGCATCCATTGTTGTCTCAAACCCCATTGATGGATCGGCTCATTTGTCCATGATTTGTCGGGGTTTGAGAATATCTTTTTTAGGCGTCGAGTTTGAGTGTGACGCATATGTGCTCGGTTTTATGGGCAATGGTTTGATTTTAGGGATGGATTGGTTAGCCAGGTATGATGCCATTCTAGATTGTGAGAGGAGGGTCGTTGGACTTCTGACTTGCCATGGGAGGACCCTCAAGATTTCTTGTGAACCTAAGGGGTCTGTTATTCTTAGTTTCCTAGAGTATCTGGATGCATCTATCGATGATCTGCAATCTGTACCAGTAGTCTGTGAGTATTCTGATGTTTTTGAGGAGGTTCGGGGCTTACGTCTGAGGCGCGAGATCGACTTTCATATATATACTTGGTAGACAGTGCAAAGCCAGTTTCATTACCTGTGCGCCATATGGCTCCAAGAGAAAGGAGAGAGCTTAGTAAGCAATTAGGGGAGCTACTTGAGAAAGGGTTTATTCGGTGAAGCATATCTGAATGGGGTGCTCCGGTGGGATTTGCAACTAAGGTAAATGGTTTGCTTCGCTTATGTGTGGGATATAGAGAGTTGAACAAATTCATAAAGAAGAACAGGCACCTAAGCCAAGGATAGATGATCTGTTTGACCAGCTCATTGGGGCATCAGTTTTCTCTCAGTTAGATTTGGCTACAAGATTTCATCAGTTGAGGGTGGCAAGGACAGTATAGACAAGACCGCTTTTAGGACTCCAGATGGTTTCTTTGAATGGGTCGTTATGCCTTTTATGTTGACGAACGCGCCAGCCTACTTTGTTGATCTGATGAGTAGGGTGTTTCAGGAGTTTCTAAATAAATTTGTTGTGGTCTTTGTTGATGATATCTTGATCTTCTCAAAGAGCAAGGAAGAGCATGCCTAACATATGAGAGAGGTTTGGAAAACTCTGTGTGTGCATTAGCTTAAGGCAAAATTCTCCAAATGCCATTTTTGGAGAAAAGAGGTGAGATTTTTAGGGCACGTGGTCTCTAAAGATAGGATACAGTAGATCCCGCAAAGGTAGCTGCAGTTCAAGATTGGCAAATCCCTAAGAATGCAATGGAAGTGAGAACCTTTCTTGGATTGGCAGGCTATTATAGGAAGTTCATTAAGGACTTCGCAAAGATATTAGCCCCGCTCACCAGGCTGACAAAGAAGAATCTGGCATTTTCATGGGATATAGATTGTGATGTTGCTTTCCAGCAATTAAAGAGGGCTCTGACAACAACCCCAGTCTTGACCTTGCCCGACGGAAACAAAGTGTTCACTATTTACACTGATGCATGTGGTACAGGGCCTGGTGCGTTTCTGATGCAAGAGGGAAGGGTGGTATGTTATGGGGGCAGACAATTAAGGGTTCATGAGAAGAACTACCCTACCCATGACTTAGAGCTAGCTGCCATAGTATTCGCGGTTTAGACGTGGCGTCATTATTTGGTTGGAGATAAGGTTGAGTTGTACACCGATCATCAATCTCTCAAGTACTGGTTCTCGTAGAAGTATCTTAATTTAAGGCAACAAAGGTGGATGAAGTTCCCAGCATCTTATGACTTCGAGATTTCTTATACCCCTTGCAAGGGTAATGTGTTGGAAGACGCACTTAGTAGGCAGAGAATGACCTTAAGTCCTCTATTTGTGAAAAGTAAAAGCTTGGAGTTTATATCGGGTTTTGACTTTAGACCCTCCACCGAGTTTTTGTCTGGCTTATTTGCATCACTGGAAGTGCGACCTACTCTTATGGATTAGACAGGAGCTTCGCAGCGAAAGGAACCACAGATTTTAGACATCTTGGATAGGCACAGTAAAGGAGAGACTTCTAGCCACCTCAATAAATTTTCCATAGACGATAAAGGGTGGTTGTGACGAGATGGGAGACTTTGTGTTCCCCAAACTGGGAGTCTTTTGAAGACAGTCCTAGAGGAAGCCCATCATTCTAAAATGACTATTCATCCAGGTGGCGATAAGATGTATAAGGATATGAAGAGGCTTTTCTTTTGGGCTACAATGAAGAAAGATGTGGCGGAATTTCTTTCTCAATGATTGGTTTGCCAGCAAGTTGAAGTTGAGCGAAAGAAGACCGGTGGTTTACTTCATCCTTTGGAGGTTCCACAGTGGAAGTGGGAGAGCGTCTCTATGGATTTCATAGATGGTTTGCCTAGATCAAAGAAAGACAACATTGGTATTTCGGTTGTAGTAGACATAATTACTAAGAGCGCTCATTTCATTCAAGTTAAGAGTAAGAGGACGACAACATGGTTGGAAGCAATTGACGTTCGTGAGATAGTCCGTCTTCACGGATTACCTTCCAGCATTGTAAGTGATCGTGATCCCATTTTCACCAGTGAATTTTGGAAGAGCTTGGAAGAAGCATTAGATACACAGTTGTGTTTAAGCACCGCTTATCACTCTCAGACCAATGGACAGACAGAAAGGGTGAATAGAGTTCTTAAGGATCTTTTAAGGCTGTGTATTCTAGACTTTGGAGGGACATGGGAAGAACATCTTCATTTAGTTGAGTTCGCCTACAACAATAGTTATCAAGCTAGCATTGGCATGACACCCTTCGAAGCATTGTACGGATGACCCTGTAGGTCACCGACTACAGAAATACTTCTACTTGGACCAAGTATGGTTAGAGAAACGTCTGAGAAGAATGATCTTATTAGACGGCGATTGAAGACAGCTCAGGATATGCAAAAGTCCTACACAGACAAGAAAAGGAATGTCATCGAGTTTGAGGTAGGGGACATGGTTTTCATTAATGTATCACCTTTGAAGAATGTGGTTCGCTTTGGATCTGTAGGGAAATTGGTACCATGATTCGTAGGACCATTTCCTATAACAGAAAAGATTGGCCAAATGGCCTATAGAGTAAAGCTACCAGAGAGACTTCCGATGTTCATGATGTTTTCCACGTTTCTCGTTTGTGGAAGTGCTTGCATGATACCGTGGAAGTAGTTGAGCCGAGTATATTGGAGGAAGTAAAGGTGGAACGGGAGGCGACAGTCAGACGAGTTCCTACCTGTATCCTTGGATCGGAAGTTAAGAAGCTATGCAATAGAGAAGTCAAGTTGATGAAGGATCAGTGGGGAGATAACCTAGAAGATGCAACATGGGAGACTGAAGACAAGATTCCTGCTTCGTACCCTTTTCTTTTAGAGGGTATGTTCTTAACTTCCTTTCCAAAGCTTTTATTTATACTTGTTTCTATCATTTGAGTATATCCTATCGATCGAATCTGCGACCTTTAGGTAGGAATCCCATGGATGTAAATATATGTTAGAAAACATGTTATGTTTTATGGATACAAGTGGATGCAAGTGTTTGCTAGTGGTTTCTTGTGGATGCATATACACACATATTAGGCACTAGATCGGCTCAATCACTCTCATACTGCATATTGATGTGTGTGCATTTTTTCTTTTTATGGATGGAAATGAATGTATCATCATATGGATGTTGCATTTGGACAGATGATTGTGCACACATATAGAACTTACATGTTATAATAGGGTTGTTGCATACATTTTGGATTCATGGAATTGACATACATTGCATTAAGGAGATCGACTGCAACGTCCCGCATTTTTATCGGTTTGTATTTGAATATTTAAATCAGTTTAAATATCGAATTTGTAATATAAGTGGATTTATATATTAAATAAAACGAAGTTGAACGGTTAAAAATATATATTAAATATAATCGAGCTCATAATAACGCTGCAGTTCATAATTTAACGTTCTGAACTTCAACTAAGTATATCGGATCCGTTATTAGTCGGATTTCTTCGAAACAAGAAATATTTGAATCTGTTGAACTGTATTTTTCTAAAAGAAATGAAAAACCATGATTTCGCGTTATAGATTGTGAATTATATCCAAATCAAATTTCTAAATAGTTGTTATAGAATCGGTTATCGACCGTAACAGTTTATTTCATATAACTAGATACCGGTTGCAAATCTGGACAAGATTCTTTTGAGGCGTAGTGATAAATTAATTTTTTAAATTTTTACTGTAATTTTTATTTAATTAAATACGCAACTTTTTATTTGAAGTATTTTGCACCCTGTATCTGTATTTTGGGGTTTCAGAATATGAGTTAATCTACCGGTATTATTATATTTTTGGGATCGTGACACCTCGTTGAGCATGACTGAACTCTTACTTCTGTCCGTACGTAAGCGTAATTTTAGGAACTAGGGTAAACCAATCTTTAAAACAATTAAAATAAACATCTGCATTCCTTATAGACTAAGTTAAATACATCCTATCCCATTCAATGCAGACCATGACCTACTTATAAAATACTAAGGCGCAGACCCCTAGATCCTATCACTTAGTTCTTAAGTATTGGTATTTAATATGCATTATGGTCATCATGCCCTCCCTATTGCTTAAAACTTAAGCAAGGAATACCCTATTCTAGTTTGTGAATGCATGACCTACCTATGATCCTATTACTCACCCATGAAGGTGTGAAACTGATATAAATACAAAACGCAAGGCCACATCATACTTTGTTTTTCCAGTCTCCTTTTCTCTCTTCTTCTGTTTCTCAATTTTTCTATATTGCCTGCGCACAAATTAAAAATGGCATGGAAGCTCCCCAAATCTTTTCACATATATGCGTATTAACATGGTGTTGGAACCCTACGAGTTCTGAACACATGCATAGGATAAAACGTGGGAACCCTGTTAATGGTTGAGGAGGTACAGGGGACTCTGCATGCTTTGTTTTAGGGGGTTTTAAAGTGGCATGTTTTGGAAGCTGCTGTGCTTGAACGAAGCAGCAGTAAAGTTGAATTTCGGGCAAGACACAAAGGGAGGTGGAAGCTTGATCCTTGAGAAGCTCGTCTATGGGAAGAATGATAACTTTGAGAAGAAGAAGAAGAAGATGAGTGCGAAGTGACTCAAGTGAGTATGTTTACGGGAGCTTGCGTTCTTAAAGGATGAAAGAAATGTGAAAGGGTATCAACGCATGAAGGGGGAGAGCAACGGTTTGGAAAGGAATGATGAAAGTTGGTAGCGGTAAAGACATGTTCCTTTTTGAAGTATGGACGTGGTGTGTATATATGGTATCCGGCGCAAGAAGGATACTGGAGTGAGAGGAGTTTTATTGTGGTTAAGGGGTTGTTCACATCTCAGTGGAGGAACCACGGCAGGTGTGTACATAGCGTAACATATTTCTACATAGACACTTATAGTCCTTTTCAAATAATTTTACGTATACAACATTTCGTTGGATGAAAGGCCCTTACATTGCATATGTAGAATATGTGGTTCGTCTATTTAATAGACTTATTAGAATACGCAATGTCAATTTCCACGTGAGGCTAGTATAACCACATATTTGAACTTTAAGGAGGAACTGAACTCCATCGGAGAAGTGCGTTGAGATTCTTTATTCAGTGGGTACTCCAGGAGAGACAGCAAGCGGATTAGGTATGGGAAAATGATGTGCGGGCGTATGGTAACATGTGTATACAAGTGGGCATTGCGGACATTCTTTGGTGCTAGCAGCTTCATACCACGTGAAGATGTTCGGCTATGGGAAGGAAACACAGAATGGTGGAAACGCTGGAGCTTGCGGAAGTTTATGAGGGAAAAGATGGTACTTTGTTGTTTTAAAATGAAGAAGGAAAGTGGTATAGTAGCAGTAAGTATATGTGTTAGCAGCAAGTGTATGTTAGTGTTAGGAGATGAGGATAAGAAAACAGGAGCGTGTTTTCATACATCAGGAGAAGGAAGGGATTGAGACAGCTTGTAGGCTTGGGGGATTTGCTATGGGTTAGCTTGAACGTTGAAACCCAATAAAGAAAGATTCATTTTGGTACATGAACTCGTGGTCTGTAGCACGGGTCTGTGCACGTTGGCTGGTGCATGGAGATACAAAAGAACGTGAACATGGTGATAGTGCAGAAATGTTGGTTTTGAAGGAGTCACATAATTTTTGAGACGGGTTGAAGCGGGCGATCTGTATTAGTAATGGGCCGAGAGAAGATATGAGGCGGGTTCTATATCTGGAACGGAGGGTTCGAATATGATCTGAATGGAGATCGAAATGATGGCGAAGTACAGCAGAATAAAACGCTGCTCAGATCTATCGACTGACGCAAATTGTTATTTAATGGTTAACGCGCAAAGATGAGTAAATTCACTAACTCTGATCTATTTTAAAATATTAGAATTATATTTTAATGTTGTTTGAATGCTGTGTGATGGTCGATTAGGTAGATTACAATTAAATTGGTTGAATATTATATATCGTTGCATATGTACACATCACATGTTGGATACTGATTCCATCGATTATAATATTCCCTAGTATGGAACCAGTGATAATTGTTTGACTAACATATGTGGATGCGGAAACCGATTGGAGGAATTCAACCGGATTCCTAAATATTTATATGTACTGTTTGTGCACTGTTTGAACCATGTTGAATGGAAATTCAACGTTATGTTGATTTAATAAAGAGACGATATCGATTAGGAAAATAGCAACAGTCAACCGTAAACCCATTTTTGTTAAGAAGTTGATTGGCCGTACAGTTCGTTTTATTAAGTAAATATAAAAGATTATTTTGTTAAAGAAGTACGAAGCTGTAATTATCCGACAAGTAACTAATTTGGATAATTAATATTATTAGATTAATTATATTAATCTAATGGTAAGAAGTAATAAAAATCAGTTAACGAATTAACAGATGTAATGAAGTTGATTAAATAAAATGTTTATTTAGAAAATGATTATTAGATTATCTGGTCTTCAATTAATCCAATGAAAATAAATTAATCAAAAATTAATAAGATTTAATTACCTTTTTAATTAGTGAAGTTTAATAATATTGAACTAATGTAACTAGTATTATTCATTTATAATGAAGTAAATTGTTTTACTTCAGCAAATGATCAAGTTAATCACTATTTGATTAAATAAATTGGTTCTTAAAATGGATTCCATTTAAGATAGTATTAAGTTTGAATTGGGATTACTTGAATTAAGTGTAATGTTTCAAATAAAAGTAAACCGTCAGAAGACAAATAACGCAAATAGATCTTGGTAAATAAGTTATAAATAGAAATGTGAAACAAAGTTAAAGTGAAGAATTAATGTTTAATATAGATTGTCATAAACAACCGAGTTTCAAAGTAAGGATATGGTATTATAAAATCATAGTTCAAGTTATTCAAGGAAATACGATTTGATGTATATTATAAGTAATAACGAGTTTAGAGTTATGGATGTATATCTATTCTAAGATAAGAACATTGTCAATCGAGGTCTGAGAGGTAAATAAAATACCCCAACTTGAACGACTTCACTATTATCGAGGGATCGTATTGGTTTGTAACGGAAAGAGATGTCAAGATTAGTTATAAAGGGATATAGAAGCATATAGCAAGTTTTCGAACTATAGCGATAAAATAACGTTGTTGACTAGGCTTAAGCATGACTATTATGTCAAGATTACTTATAAAGGGGAATATTACAGCGTATGATAAGTTTTTGAACTATAATAATAAATTAGCGTTGTTGACCAAGCTTAAGCGTGATTTTTATATATAGCAGCACTTCCTAGGAAATGAAAACAGTTTAGTTTGAAACCCACTTATTCTAAAGTAATAAGTAACGATATTTGTCCAAAGAAATATAAGAATAAGTTTAGAAGAGGAAATAGAAAATCGTTTCAGAGAACGATGACATCATTTCGATGTTTAGAATATGATTAGGACTAAACAACACTATTAGGAATTGAAACTATAATTCGACGATGTCAAATGTAATAAAGTAAACCATTTTAGGAATTATAATCTGATAAGATAGTTAGTATCTAGTTTAAACCAATGAATTATAATAGGATATGAAATCAATATTTAGTTATAAACTTGATATTGATTCAACAAGAAGTTGACTTAGAAATAGGGTTTATAAAATGGAATGAGAATATAGAATTATGAAACAGATTTTTGTAAACAAGATAAGGGAAATTATTACTTGAATAAAGAGTTATTTGATAAAGGTGTTCAGATTTCTATAATAGAAATGATATTCATAGTTTAACGTGAATAATGTTTTAAAAGTAAACATTTGGCAGATTAAAATGTTATAATGAAATTGGAAAAATATTTTTCCAATGTAGATAGGGTAGATTATCCAAGTATAGAAATAAAGAATGTGAAAATAATTGATTGAACGTTAATAACATATATTTTCTGGAACATAGGAGAATAAGAGTTTATAATAACTGAAAATGTTTTCCAAGAAATGTGGAAAGGCTAAAACGGGGTGTGAGGAATATCTGGTAAGATATGGGAATTGGAATAATAAAAACGAATGTTAAATAAAAGTGCCCGTAATTGTGTGATGTTAGTTGAACATTTGAATGAATGTTTTTTTTACTTTGATAGTTAAATAACCGACTATCAAAGTGTTTTGACCATCGTTGTCAATATGGAGAGACCGGTTGGATATATTATCCGGAAACCACTCCGTATAGGCATAAGCGCTGCGAATTTTATTATGCTGAAGTTAATTGAAGACGGAGTGAATTGCAAGGGTCGTCCAGTTCCAGAATGGTACTTTCCGTTTGTCCAGTCCCAGGACAACTTGTATGGACGAGTGTCTAACAGAGTATACCTAACAAATCACGTATGGTTGATCTTTTAAAGGTATTACGTCTGGTGGCGGGGGAATTCGTTCCACTTAGCTTTTTATACCCGTGATATTTTTGGAAATAGATTAGTGAATTGACGGGTTTGACGATGTGGCATTCAAAGTGAATGGTGATCAGATGTTCTGAAGATAGACGTAGCCTCTAGCCTCATAACCAGGAAGTAACAAAAGTTGGGCTAGGCAGCATGGCTAGTTGGGTCATCCCCAAGCAGGGTGTATTATCACCGATCTAGAGAAAATTCATAATTGTTCTTCTTTTTCGATTCTGTATCTTCGGATTATGGTAGGATGGCCAACAACCATGGGTGGCAATATATTCGATACACTCAAGCTAAATGAGTGGTCGGTCATGTGTGGCTGGGTTGCAAGACGTTCTTGTTGAACCCAGGCGTATACCCTCTAGAGTATACTGATCGTTAGGTGCTCCCATACCTTGTCTGTTGGAATCCAATCTCCAATAAGCATGATTTTATACTATATGTATGTGGAGCGTGAGATACAAGCATTCTGCTACTTGGATATTTATTTGTTTAGACATTATCATAATATCACTGGATTTGTTATCAAAGATATTTGGGTTATAGTATGGTAAAAAACCATCCATGTTTATGTGTGGGCTGGTCTTACTATTATATTTTTGTTTCAAAATGGTTTTCAAAAATTAAACAGTATGGTTGGAATTTACTCACACCAGTCCCATGACTAACCCAGAGTTTATTTTGTTTGTTTTCCCTAAACTCTTGGGTGCCTAAATTTGTACGGGCAGTCAAGTGTTTCAGGCTTTTACAGATACACTTGGAGGAGCTAAAATTAGAAGGCTTCACCATTAGATATGTTGAGATTATTTCCGCTGTGATGTATATGAGTTATACTCTGATATGATATGTAAGTACAAATTCATATTTTGTATTTCAAAGATATATTATAATACAATTTATTCATTCCGCTGTGAGATTCGTGTTTACTCCGATTCTGTTCGGTTATTTTATTCTTCTTCTATTCTATTTGTTCTATCTTATCTTTTTCATCCTCTAAATTCTTTCTATTAATGATCTGAATTTTCATGCACTTTGAGTTGAATGTGTAGGATATTAGTCAGCTCAAATTGGTACGGATTTTCGGGCATCACATCGACTGAATCAGTAGACCGCCTTATCTTCGCATTAGTGTTGGGACATATACACACACTTTTGCATATGTTCATATAAGCATTAGAAATATTTTAAGGAAAATGAAAGCCTGTGATTAGTGGATGAGTAGATGGATATGGATGTTAGGATAGACATTCTTTTTAACTTGGAGATTTCGGGGACGAAATCCTTTGATTAGGGGAGAATGTAACACCCCGTAATTTTAACAATACTAAAAAGGATAAATTAAAGAATAATTAATTTAACTCCATTGCGTTCTTCTTGGAATTCTGGTCAAAATAGACACCTGGTTTGCGTAAAATGGACACCGCATGAAGAAGTTATTAAGGTTCGAAGTTTGTATATGTGCAAAAAGAATATATATATATATTTATATATAATTAAATCTAGAATTCAAAAATCAGTTCGAAATTCAAAATTTGGGGAGGCGGCAAAAATCCCGCTCAGGGGTGTCGACCCCTGGGTCGACCCTTCAAGGGGGGTGTCGACCCATGGGTCGACTACATATGGGGGGTCGACCCCATTGCGGTAGATCTGGTAGATTAGGGTTTTGGTGTTGGCAATAAATATGGCCTCATTTCTCATATTTTTGCACATAAAAATAAATGGAGAACTAGATGCTGCCTCTGCCCCAGATTAAATCAAGTCTTTTCTTCTTCGGCAATCAACTAGAGTTTAGAGATCTGTGATTCAACATCAACAATCCTTTTTTCTATTTTTCTAGATCCAAACATTGTGAGTCTATGTTAATTTTAGATCTAAATAATTAGAAAGTAAATACTGACATGACTATAATTTGGATTTATGCCTGTGACTATGTGAATCATATCAGATCTTCTATAACCTGTTTATCCAAGTTATTCTGACATGACTATGAAACTAGATCTGAACCTATACCTATTTATCATGTCAGATCTGCCATTGTTTATAGATCTAATTCACTGTTTAGATCACCTATTGCCTGTTCCTATTATGTTTGTGGTTAAATTAGATCTGTTACTAGTTGAATATTCATTGTTTAGATCTCATCATGCCTGTTTATGATGTCCCTATTATGTTAAAATCAGTTCTATGGTTACATGTTTATCAGATCTGTCCCTATATGCCTATCTTGTCATTATGCCATTATATATTTATGCCTATTTCTGCCATTCTGTGTTCACCTTGTTAGTATGATTATTTCTGTCCTCTTCCCTTTTTATTTTATATAGCCAGGCTACCTTCGAGCCTAGGCATGCCGCTGAAATATGTGAATGTGTTAGTTTGGGAACGAGGGGAATACGGTATAATTTGGGGCATAACTTGTAATTGGAAATTTGGGCATAACTGGAATGAAAATGTGAATATGAATTTGGGGCATATGGTTCATTATGAACATGACTTGGGAAAGGGACATGAAAACCTATAATGACATTGGAATAATTGGTTAGTAATTGGAATGCCTAGGATTATAGTAATTAGAAACTGTATTCGCGCTTAGACACGACGTTAGATTACACTTGTGTTGGAAGTCTGCCCAGAACCAACCGGCATATCCAGCATCCACAAGTGGTAGGATTAATATGGGATGTCTAGTACATTATAACCATAAATGAATATGGCTATGAAGTTGAATACTTAACCTAGTTGAATCCATAGGGATCGTATGGATATGATAAATTGAAAAGGGGTTAAGTAAACTTGTTTCAAACAGTGGGTGGATTAAGTAAATCTTGGGTTGGTGGGTAATATTTATATATAGGCCTACAAACTTAACCTGTTGAGATTATGCAATTTTATGACATCGGTAGGTAGGCATAATCTGTGGAAAACCTAGTAGGGATGCAAGACAAAGGGGAGAGCTTGCATCATCTTGTGCGTAGGACCCGTTTCAGTCAGTAACCCATATATAGGTATCAAACGAGTATTCCGATGGGGCATTCTTACTCGGCTGAATATAAGAGATCCAAACGTGGGGAACAGTGTGGGCGGCGCACACTGACCGGGTCATGTGCATGCATGGTCCGGACAGAGGGAGATAAGACGCCGTGACACCAGTAGATATCATTGTGCACATCTGGAAAACGAAGGGTTGCCGCTTTAGGGAGTGATACACCCTACTGTGGGGCCAGCACAGGGCATATACGGAGTAAGGAGCCGATCAATTAGGGTAGTAATTAGGGTACATCTAAACTCTGGTATGTTGGGGAGCCTGTTAATACCCTTAGGGATAACTCCAGTATGTTGGGCTACTTGTTGATTGTATGGGGTGAAAACCTCTCAATGGAAGTACACCTAAGTCAACCATTTTATACTTTTTGGTGATCATCTTGTTAATAAGACACTAGTATCGGTTTAGAGAAATCATTAGAAAAGCGTATTATACTCTATCGTGCTTGTCCTGATTACCTTGTCATACCTACCTATTATGATGTTATCTCTCTCATCCATTTTATATGTCTGTCATGATACTTTTACTTGTTTATATGCTAAAAGTAATTGGACTCGCCAGACTTTATGTCTGACCCATTTTGTTTCCTCTTCTTTCTCTTCCGTCCCCTCTCCCTCCCCCTCCCCTACCCTCCTGTTCTCAGGGTGGGAATACTCAAGCTTGACCAGGATTCTGCTTTCATCTGCTTGGAGTTGCTTTGATGTATCGCTCAAGCTCTTATCCTTTCTACTATGGCTATGTTTTTGTTTGGGGAATTATGCTTCTTTTACTACTGTACTCTAATATTTTAAGTACAAGATAGAAATTTTAAGATGATGTACTGGGTTTATGTATTTTCAGACTTATGATGTTTTGAACCACGAAGTTTTGCTTTATGATTAATAAAAGTTTTTAATCCCGATGCTATTTTATATCTGTCTTGTAATGTTTCTGTTTCTGTTTACCTATAACGCTTCACGAAACTTAATGCATTCACTTAATGAGTGACATTAACGGACGTAGGGTGTCACACACCAGGTCTTAATGAAAAAGCAAACAAAGGAATGGTGTGCAAACTAAGCAAGGCTATATATGGTCTAAGGCAAGCTCCTAGAGTTTGGTTCAACAAGTTATAGGCAATATTATCAAAACCGGGCTACACCTCCACAAAATTTGACAAGTCACTGTTCACAAAATTCACAGCAGACACAATTACCTATGCCCTAATTTATGTTGATGACTTCATAATCACAGGCAACAGTGGATCAGAAATCAAAAGTATTACAAATCAACTAAACAGTGAGTTCTCAGTGAATGATTTAGGTAATCAATTATATTTTCTGGGAATTGAAGCGTGTAGAACAAAAGAAAATGAGCTACAACTATGTCATAGAAAATATATTGCAGAAATCTTGGTGAAAGCAAAAATGAATGATGCCAAATCACTGCCCGCACCAATGATAACTAACCTACATTTGAGCAAAGACAAAGGGGAACCTACTTGCAATGAAAGGCTGTACAGAAGCACTATTGGAGCACTTCAATATGTGACGATAACAAGACCAGATATATCATACAGTGTCAACAAGGCTAGTCAATATATGCAGAGATATTTAAAAGGCACAATCAATCAAGGGATTATTTTAAAACCAAATACCAGCCTGAATATCAATGTCTACTCAGACTCAGATTGGGCTAATGACTATGATGATAGAAAATCAACAAGTGGCTATTGTATATTTCTGAGTAAAAGTCCTATATCTTGGTGTGCTAAGAAACAAAACACATTGTCAAGATCGAGCACTGAAGCGGAGTATCATAGCATTGCTAGTGCAATCGTAGAAATCATGTGGATTCAGTCTATCTTATATGAGCTAAAAATTAACACTAACTCTACAATAATAATTTGGTGTGACAATATGAATGTAATAGCATTGACTGCAAATCTTGTACTACATTCTAGAACTAAGCATCTGGAACTAGATACATATTTTGTACGTGAATTAGTTCAGAAAGGAAGACTTCATGTTAATCACGTACCTTCTACTTACCAAACAGACCAAACCTCTTTCCAGACCCAGATTCAAAGATCTACGAAAGAAGCTGTGCGTTGAAGAGATTGGCCATCTATAGTCACTCGAAAGACAAAAGCTTTCCGTCAATACTCAAACCCTAGCCAGTAGACATTACAGAACTGAAGGTATTAACCACAAATCTGTAATGAACACTCAAATCTCCGGTAGATCTGAAGAAGAAGAAGCTCAGGCAAGCACTCATAACGGACGCAACCGCAAAGAGGGTGAATCCATCAACCAAAGGCTCTATGATACAAATAAAGATCATGATGTGAAGAGCAAGTGTAAAGATAGCGTAATCGACAAGGAATTTGAGAGGAATTTGAAGATAACAAAGAGCAGTAGCCCAATGTTATAAAGTGTATTTAGACTGAGTACCCCACTTAGTATGTTAGACCAAAAAGTGGCTCTAACACCCAAATTAACTAAAATCAAAATAAAATAAGATCAAAAATAAAATGGAGACACAGGATTTATAGTGGTTCGGCGTCGGAAAGCCTACGTCCACTTTATAATCACTTTCCTCGATGATATAGATGTAAATACAATGAGATAATCACTCAATTTCACTCACTTTTCATGTACATTCATTCAATTATCTCCAAAAATACTTTGAATGACGATTTGGATTGTTTGGGAATGCTGAAGTTCGGTTCTCAAAGGTGTTTGAACTCTCAGAATGCTCGAAAAGATCCCTTCAAATGTCTCTTGACGGGGTATTTATAGGTGGAAATTCACTCAAAATTCGGTTTGGGTCGGAGCTACGTGGCTTTCACCCCATCGTTCTCGGGCTCAGATGGATTCCAGTGTTGACAGCGCACCAGATTAGTGGTCAACATGGGTAGGAAATGGTCATAACTACGCCGAACATCCAGGAGGTCGTGGGGTGAAGTGATATGGTATGTTGGGTTCGGTTTGGAAGAGCGAACAGAAGGGGTTCGGATCGGGGCATCCGATCCGACCCGACCTGAGCTGAACCCGAGTCCTTGTCCATTTTGCTCTGTTCCGTCCCGAACTAGTAGTAGCCCTCCGACCCGATTGCGTAGTAGCCCTCCGATCCGATTGGGTAGTAGCCCTCTGATCTGATGCTTTTTAAGAAGGTATGTTCTTCAACGCTTAACATCTCGACTTTGTGTTGCCTAGTTCACAAAGTAGGCTAACATTTTGCCCCCTCAAAGGATGCTTCTGTTGGATACAGAGCATGCTTTGATTGTCATTGCACAGTGCCTTCCTGAAGTTGAATCGTTGAAAAGTCGTTCCTGTTGACATATAGAGACACGTTACTTCAGGGAGTTGCATCTTTTGGTGTTTATATATGTACTCCGCATAGTACGTAAATCCCTTTCTTTATTTACAGCTTGGAGAACTCTTGTTAATATTCGATTATCCTTCCAGGTAATTTTCCTTTTGATTTTCCTTGTGCTTTTATTTCCTCTTCGAATTTTAATTCAATTTAAATGCCAAGTTGACATATGAAAATCTATTCGGTTCGGGCTTCAACCCGAATGGCTCCTTCTCTTTTTCTGTTTCATATAGGGCTAGCAGGCCAAATTGTGCTGCTGGGCTCTTGATCCGGTCCGAGCGGGAAGATAGGGCAGGAATACGAGGGGTCAGTGCTATTATATATATAAATCCATCACTCTTCTTCTTTCTTTCTTTTCTATTATTCTCGTTTCCTAATTCACGTACCGAAACCCTAATCCTCAAAAAATCTCAAAATTCTTGCTTCGATTCTTGAAATAAACATATAGGTAGTCTCGAAACCCTGAATCTTATCGTTGTAACTGCCTTTAATTAAGATTTTGCGGTTAATTTGAACAAATCGGGCATATTCATGGCATGGCTTCGATGCCGTGGTTACTGTAACATCCCACCTCCGCCAGGGTGGCTCTTGCAAGCACTCTGACTTTGGAGGGGCGTTTGAATCAGGTAAACATGCATAATGATATATCAAGGCAGAACAAGAACATATGTATATATGTAAACAAAGTAAATAACATAGATAAACAGCGGAAGATTTCAAACCATTTCAAAACAAGTCTGGTACAACATAATGTCAACTTTCCAAATACACAAGTCTAGAAAAAACAACATTACTGAAAAACTGAAATACATAAGTACTATCCCCAAAATAAGTGATAACCATAGCTAGCTTCATGTCAAGACCGTACATGAGCTAAAATCCCACAAGCAAGCGATCAGGAATCCAAGCTAAGCTCCAATATTCCCACCCTGAGAACCTTGGGGGGGGGGGGGGAAACGGAAGAAAAGAGGCGAAAGAAAACAGGTCAGTCAAAAAGACCGAGTAAGCCCTACTACAATCAATGTAAACTGATAAAGTTAACTGGCATGATGAAAGCTGAGATGAACATATGGATAACTACATACTGGCATGATGATTAACTAACAAGGTAGATAAAGGTGTCATCGCATAATCAGGTTTAAGGATTTTGCACCACAGGTGTACTAGCAAACTAACATGACTTGAATAAACATGTGTTGATCCCTTGGCCCAAGCTTTGGCCCAATAACATGAAGTGACCCTAATACGCGGTCCAACCAAACGGTCTAGTCGATCGGCTCTCTATAAGCCTAACTCGTCACGTGTTGGTGTCAATGCGGCTAAAACATAATTGTAGTCAGACTGTGCAGGGTCTCCCGTCGGGTGTATCAAGCCCTAGGGTGTCAACCCATGGACACCATAAACATGAGTGCACAGTCTCGATCTACTGGTACCCGTGCATGTTTTCCCCGGCTTCGGACTGTGTGCACGACCATAGTCCACCCGGAACTACACCGGCGTACCCTTCTGCCGTCGTTTTTGGTCACTTACCTCCAGTCCAGTAATCGTGCTCCCTCCCTAGCCTAGACCCTAGGGCCTTAATGATACAAACTTGGGATTACTGCTGGAGTGGACCCCCATTGCTAGGATTTTTCTAGTGGGTTAAGTACGGTTTAACCCTCTTGCTAATCATGGATTAACTTGGTTAAGTGTAACGATGAGTTCACGACTTAACCCTGATTAATATACCAAGGCCAAATTGGTTAAGTATTAAGTGGACCATGACTTAACCCTAATCACGAGGCATTAATTAATTTAATGCGCCTTAACCTCTCACATTAGACCTTGTTGTGGTTACTATTTAAGCCGGGCGGGTCCGGATAGCTTTACACCACAACTTGGTCTAACCTCGGGTTCAAGGTACAACATGACCAACTTCTCACATTGGGTCCTATTGTTTGTAGCAACTAGTTAAGCCGGTCGGTTCCGGGTAGGTTTACGCTACAAACTCAACCCAACCTCGAGTTGGTCACACTTATCTTTTCTAAGTGTCATGTCCATCATGTTTCCAAAACATATTACACTTTTCAAGCAATTGGGTAGACCTAACTTAATAGGTAAATTCCCAATGGGTAGACCTAACTTAATAGGTAAATTCCCAATCTTATGTTTTTATGTCTTTTAAGTTTACCCAACCCCAAACGCAATCCCATCGCTTACATATCGCAATAGCGCATAAAGAATAGAAAGAGGGAACTTGGCATAATCATGACATAAAGGTGTTGAAGCCACAAGTTCAACATGGTGGCATATGAAATGTACATGTGTTCATATACTTGCATATTACATTTTTAGGCCTCAAAAGCATGCATAAAACCAAACTTAGCATATTGGTGATACATGGTGATAAATGACATGTAGAAATGGCCATAAGTTCGCATTTAGCCTCACATGCAAGTTATCATAAGAGATATGATAACCTACATATTGCCAAAATGCAACCTTTAGCATAAAGCTTGAAGCTTTAGGCTCATAAACCCAAGATAAGCTTGCATAACATGATAACATGAGTGAGATGATCAACCCAAACTTGCATACATAACATGGCAACTTGCATATCATAACATAGCAAACTTGCATACATAACATGATAGACTTGCATATTACATCATATTAAACTTGCATAACATATCATGATAAACTTGCATATCATATCATAGCATACTTGCATAACATGATAAACTTGCATATCATATCATAGCATACTTGCATAACATGATAAACTTGCATATCATATCATAATGATCAAACACAACTTGCATCATTCATTAGCTTTAGAGTTTAAATGTGAAAGTAGAAAAGGGCTTACAATGCTTATGAAGACACAAAAATATGACAAAGCCCTTATGCAACCAATTAAACCCAAAATGCAAGCTTCAATAGAAAAACCCTTAAGCCAAAATGATCAAAACTCTTGCTTTGTGATGCAAATATAGAAACTTGACTTGAATGCAAGCTAATGATGCTCATACAAGTTTGAAAACACTTGTATGCATGGAAAATCTCTCATAGAAATGACTTAGGAATTTTATGAAGAGAGTGGAGGCCATGAGAGGATTGATTTTGCCATAGTTTAGTTGTATGAATGAATAATGATGATTTAGGGTTAGGTTAGGGCCTTATTTTTAGAGATTAGGACTAGTTCTAGCCTTAGGATTAAACCCTAGTTCCAATCTCAGCCCTTAAAACCGAATCTGGCCCCCAAACTCAACACAAACTCAAAATGGTGCACCAGGCAAAACTGCCCGGCTGGACCAAGTCGACAGGGCTGTCGACTTGGGTCCAACCAAGTCGACTCCCAAGTCGACAGGGCTGTCGACTTGGGTGCTCTGGCGGGAATTTTCCCGCCTGGCCCAATCTGCCATAATTTTCCAAATTCAAACTCGAATTTGAAATCTGTTTTTACTTTGAAATTTTCTGAAAACTTCGTTGGGCCTTAATCATGTCATACGGACTCCGATTTTCGAAAACTCGGACTCTATTTCGCGTATTTTTCCGAGACGAACGCAATGGCATAGCCTGTTTCCCTTGATTCAGATTTATAAATTAAATTCTGCCTCGATTTATGTTATTACAGGTTATTGAAAATACGGGTTGTTACATTCTCCCCACCTTAAAGGATTTCGTCCCCGAAATCTTCAAGTTAGGAAGAACGTATCCTACCATCCAACATCCATCTACTCAAAACATCATCCACGAGCAATCATTGTCCTTACAAGATTCTAAATGTTGTATGAACATATGGAAAGGTGTGTGTATATGTACTTACCTAATGCAAATATCATCAAATGCAAATTATGTTAGTGAAATGAATCTATATGTATGCAATTCCTAACATAATGTATAACATCTATATGTGTGCACATAACATACATCCATATGCAACATCCATGTGATAACACAAAAATTTTCATCCATGAATAAGCATAAACACTCATGCATATGCAATATGAGGAGTGTGTGAGCCGATCTAGTGCCTAATGTGTATAATGCATCCACGAGTAACCACTTGCAAACACTTGCAACCACTTGCAACCATCAAGCATAACATGTTTCAAACACATGTTTCATCCAAAGGGTTTCTACCTAAGGTTATCATGACAAGATTAACACGATAAACTAGATAAACATGGATAGCAAAGAGAAAGATATGCTAACAAAGAAAAGAGATTGAGAGTGTACCCTCAAAAAGGAATGGATAAAGCCCACGCATCTTCTCCTCGGTTTCCCAAGTTGCGTCTTCTTCGGCTTCACCCCATTGAACCTTCACCAACTTGACCTCTCGATTCCTTAGCTTCTTGGTCTCCGTCCCCAAGATACAAATCGGAGCTCTCCTCAAGGTAGCCTCTTTCTCCACTTCCACATCTTTCAGAACACTTGGCTCAACAACCTCTGCTGATTCATGTAAACACTTTCGGAGATGCGAGACATGAAAAACATCGTGTACTCCGGCAAGCTTCTCGGGCAACTCCACTCTATAAGCCATCTGCCTGATCCTCTCTATAATAGGGAATGGTCCTACAAACCTCGGTGCTAACTTCCCAACGGCTCCAAATCGGACCACATTCCGCAAAGGAGAAACCTTCACGAAAACCATATCCCCAACATCAAACTCCAAATCAGTTCTTCGCTTATCAGCATAGGATTTCTGTCGGTCTTGGGCCGCTTTCATCCGTCTCCGAATCAACTCGACCTTCTCGGATGTATCTCTGATCATATCAGGCCCAAGTATAAGCTTATTTGTAGTCTCCCACCAACATGTAGGCGACTTGCACGGCCTCCCATATAAAGCTTCAAATGGTGCCATCCCTATGCTTTCCTGATAACTGTTATTATATGCAAACTCAACAAGAGGAAGATGGTCTTCCCAAGTACCACCAAAATCCAGAATACAAAGCCTCAACAGACCTCGAGTACCCTATTCACCCTTTCAGTTTGACCGTCCGTCTGTGGGTGATAAGCCGTACTTAGATTCAACCTCGTGCCCATAGCTTCTTGCAAGCTATTCCAGAATTGACTTGTAAAGATAGGGTCACGGTCACTGACTATACTAGAAGGGACTCCATGTCGTATCACAATCTCACGAAGATATACTGACGCTAGCCAAGATGCGGTCCTCTTGCTCTTCACCGGAATGAAATGAGCACTCTTCGTAAGTCTATCCACAATAACCCAAATGCTCGTATTCCCTTTCCTTGACCTTGGTAGCCCATTGATAAAATCCATGGAAATACTCTCCCACTTCCATAGTGGAACGTCTAGAGGATGCAATAGCCCACCGGGCTTCTTCGACTCGGCCTTAACTTGCTGGCAAATGATACATCTAGAGACAAACTCTGCCACATCCTTCTTCATCCCAGGCCAAAAGAAAATGCGCTTCATATCTTTATACATCTTATCTCCGCCCGGATGTATAGTCAATTTAGAGCGATGCGCTTCCTCAAGAACTTTTCTTACCAAATCTTCTACCATTGGAACACATAACCTTCCGTCTCTCCTCAGCCAACCCTTGTCATCAATAGAATATCGAGCGAGATGACTAGACGCCTCTCCTCGAATCAGTTTATCCATAATCTCAACTATCTGAGGGTCTTCTCTCTGCGAAGCCCCAACTTGATCAAGAAGGGTAGGTCTGAGTTCCAGAGATGCTAAAGAACCGGTCATCGACTCAATAGCCAAAGAGAAATCAAAGGTTGCCACATACTCTAAATTCTTCATCTCAACGAATAGAGGACTCAGAGTCAACCTTTTTCTACTCAATGCATCTGCTACCACATTCCCCTTGCCAGGGGTATAAGCTATCTCAAAATCGTAGGATGCCAAGAATTCCATCCATCTTTGTTGCCTCAGATTCAGATCCTTCTGAGAAAAGAGATACTTCAATGACTTGTGATCGGTATAAAGCTCAAATCTTTCTCCCAGAAGATAATGGCGCCAAGCCTTGAGTGCATATACTATTGCTGCCAACTCTAAGTCATCAGTGGGATAATTCTTCTCATGCACTTTGAGTTGTCTACCGCCAAAGCATATCACTCTTCCTTCTTGCATCAGAACAGCTCCTAACCCCGTGCCACATGCATCGGTGTATACTGTAAATAACTTCCCTCCATCGGGCAAAGCTAGAACAGGTGCTGATGTGAGAGCTCTCTTGAGCTTCTGAAAAGCAAGCTCGCATTCTATGCTCCAAGCAAAAACTAAATTCTTCTTTGTCAATTTAGTGAGAGGAGAGGAAATCTTCGCGAAGTCCTTGATGAACTTCCGGTAAAAGCCTGCAAGACCTAGAAAACTTCTCACTTCGGTTGCATTCCTTGGAGTCTTCCAATCCTGAACTGCAAATACCTTAGCGGGATCCACCGCTAAGCCTTGCTTAAATACTATATGCCCAAGGAATCTAACTTCCCTTCTCCAAAAGTGACACTTGGAGAACTCGGCCTTCAACTGATGCGCTCTAAGCGTATCCATCACCTCCACGAGATGCCTTGCGTGCTCTTCCTCATCCTTAGAGAAGATCAGAATATCATCTACGAAGACCATGACAAACTTGTTCAAGAACTCCCTGAACACCCTACTCATCAAGTCCACGAAATATGCGGGTGCATTAGTCAAGCCGAACGGCATGACAAGCCATTCGAAGAATCCATCTGGAGTTCTGAACGCAGTCTTGCCTATACTATGTTCAGCTACCCTGAGCTGATGGAATCCAGTAGCAAGATCAAGAGAGAACAGATGTTCCTACAAACTGATCGAACAAATCATCGATCCTTGGCAATGGTTGTCTATTCTCTTTGTTTAACTTACGATAATCGACACAAAGTCGAAGGGAACCATCTGCCTTGTTAGTAAATACTACAGGCGCTCCCCATTCAGATATACTTCGTCTAATGAAGTTCTTCTCAAGCAACTCCGTGACTTGCTTTCTTAACTCTCATCTTGCGGGGCCACGTGCCTAACCGGCCACGAAACCATCTTGGCATTATCAACCAGATAAATGCGGAAATCAATCTCTCGCTTAGGGGTAACCCCCTTCACTTCACCCAAGATATCAGGATATTCTCGGACCACCCTCACCGATTGCAAACTATCGATAGACGAGTTGAGGGATTCAAGATAACACAACATGACGGGACCCATAGGGTTACAAGAAATTTGTATGGTATTACCGAGGCGAGTCATGAGCCTCTCAACCCTATGGTCAAAAATCAAGAATGGCTCCAAAACTGGACAACCAATCCATGCCCAAACTCAACCCATACCCCATGAAACCGAGAATATAAGCATCACGCGAGAATTCTATACTCAAGATAGAGTTTTTCAAATCCACGTAGATAATAGACAAATGGGCGGAACCCCCAATTGGATTTGAAACACACACGGGATCATTAACTAGACTAGTACTTAGGTGCAAACTTTCAACTAGATCAGACGAGATAAACTATGCGATGCACCACAATCAAACAAGGTACGAACTGAAAAATCAGAAATATATACAAGGCTTTCAACAGAAATACTACCTCGATCGGGAACTGGAGCGGCATTGAGAGCATGAACTTTCCCTCCTGAAGGTCCAGCACGCTGAGTCTGACCCTGGCCTTGCCCTCGCTTCTTCGGGCAATCCCTAGTGAAGTGTCCCATTTCTCCACAGTTAAAGCAAGTGCCCTTCCTTTTCCTGCAATCCTTGTTTAGATGAGTCGAGCTTCCGCAAGTAAAGCACTTCTTTTCCTTCTTATCTTTAGAATTCTCCTCCTTCTTTTTCATTTCCTTTTTGGGCTCCGTTTCCTTGTTTTGAGACTCATTCATCTTGACCTCCTTCTTGTCACTCCTATTCTCTTCATTGAGTAGGGCCATATTCACCAAACTCTCGAAAGTTGCCCCCAAGGGTATATGAGACATGGCCAAACCATGTAATGGCTCGTTTAATCCTAGAGCAAAGTATAGGGCCTTCTTCTGAGCTGTGTTAACCAAGTCCAAACCGAACCGAGCCAGTTGATTAAACTTATCTATGTATTCCCTAATATTCATGTCCCTTTGCTTTAGTGATAGGAACCTTAGTCCAAACTTTCCCCGAAAGTCATCCCAAGTCTCAATTGGCCTAGTAGCGGTGGTGACCACCCACCAACGTGCAGCTTCTTCCTTTAGCAACCACACTGCTAATAAAACCTTCCTACGGTCATCTATATCAAAGAAGGCAAAAAGATCTTCGGATTCTTTCAACCAATTCCTTGCCTCAACATAAGTCTCGGTTCCAATGAAATTCTTGCAACCCATCGCCTTAAAGTCTTGGCAAATCTTTGCGAAGTCAGTTTGAGGATCTGAGGGGAAGGAGGAAGAGGAACCTCAGCGACAGGAGGAGGAGGAACATTAACTACTGGAGGAGGGGGAGGAGGAACATCTGCGGGGCCGGCTTCGGTCTCCCTAGCCTCCAAAAGTCTCCTATACCAAACAGGTACGTATACTCCCTCCGGAATAGCAAAGTTATCGGCCATACTGAAAACGAAGAAAAAGATAGATTCAGAATGGAGAAAAACGAAGGAATTTTTGCTAATGGCTTTTTGGGGAATAGCCTTTAAAATAAACTAGACTTTTCCTTGGAAAATACTTTATACTTGGTTTTGAAAATAGTTCTCCAAAAGTTTTAAAAACCTTTTTGTTCCTTCTCGTAAACCATATGCTCTGATACCAAATGTAACACCCCACCTCCGCCAGGGTGGCTCTTGCAAGCACTCTGACTTTGGAGGGGCGTTTGAATCAGGTAAACATGCATAATGATATATCAAGGCAGAACAAGAACATATGTATATATGTAAACAGAGTAAATAACATAGATAAACAGCGGAAGATTTCAAACCATTTCAAAACAAGTCTGGTACAACATAATGTCAACTTTCCAAATACACAAGTCTAGAAAAAACAACATTACTGAAAAACTGAAATACATAAGTACTATCCCCAAAATAAGTGATAACCATAGCTAGCTTCATGTCAAGACCGTACATGAGCTAAAATCCCACAAGCAAGCGATCAGGAATCCAAGCTAAGCTCCAATATTCCCACCCTGAGAACCTGGGGGGGAAACGGAAGAAAAGAGGCGAAAGAAAACAGGTCAGTCAAAAAGACTGAGTAAGCCCTACTACAATCAATGTAAACTGATAAAGTTAACTGGCATGATGAAAGCTGAGATGAACATATGGATAACTACATACTGGCATGATGATTAACTAACAAGGTAGATAAAGGTGTCATCGCATAATCAGGTTTAAGGTTTTTGCACCACAGGTGTACTAGCAAACTAACATGACTTGAATAAACATGTGTTGATCCCTTGGCCCAAGCTTTGGCCCAATAACATGAAGTGACCCTAATACGCGGTCCAACCAAACGGTCTAGTCGATCGGCTCCCTATAAGCCTAACTCGTCACGTGTTGGTGTCAATGCGGCCCAAACATAATTGTAGTCAGACTGTGCAGGGTCTCCCGTCGGGTGTATCAAGCCCTAGGGTGTCAACCCCTGGACACCATAAACATGAGTGCACAGTCTCGATCTACTGGTACCCGTGCATGTTTTCCCCGGCTTCAGACTGTGTGCACGACCATAGACCGCCCGGAACTACACCGGCGTACCCTTCTGCCGTCGTTTTTGGTCACTTACCTCCAGTCCAGTAATCGTGCTCCCTCCCTAGCCTAGACCCTAGGGCCTTAATGATACAAACTTGGGATTACTGCTGGAGTGGACCCCCATTGCTAGGATTTTTCTAGTGGGTTAAGTACGGTTTAACCCTCTTGCTAATCATGGATTAACTTGGTTAAGTGTAACGATGAGTTCACGACTTAACCCTGATTAATCTACCAAGCCCAAATTGGTTAAGTATTAAGTGGACCATGACTTAACCCTAATCACGAGGCATTAATTAATTTAATGCGCCTTAACCTCTCACATTAGACCTTGTTGTGGTTACTAGTTAAGCCGGGCGGGTCCGGGTAGCTTTACACCACAACTTGGTCTAACCTCGGGTTCAAGGTACAACATGACCAACTTCTCACATTGGGTCCTATTGTTTGTAGCAACTAGTTAAGCCGGTCGGTTCCGGGTAGGTTTACGCTACAAACTCAACCCAACCTCGAGTTGGTCACACTTATCTTTTCTAAGTGTCATGTCCATCATGTTTCCAAAACATATTACACTTTTCAAGCAATTGGGTAGACCTAACTTAATAGGTAAATTCCCAATGGGTAGACCTAACTTAATAGGTAAATTCCCAATCTTATGTTTTTATGTCTTTTAAGTTTACCCAACCCCAAACGCAATCCCATCGTTTACATATCGCAATAGCGCATAAAGGATAGAAAGAGGGAACTTGGCATAATCATGACATAAAGGTGTTGAAGCCACAAGTTCAACATGGTGGCATATGAAATGTACATGTGTTCATATACTTGCATATTACATTTTTAGGCCTCAAAAGCATGCATAAAACCAAACTTAGCATATTGGTGATATATGGTGATAAATGACATGTAGAAATGGCCATAAGTTCGCATTTAGCCTCACATGCAAGTTATCATAAGAGATATGATAACCTACATATTGCCAAAATGCAACCTTTAGCATAAAGCTTGAAGCTTTAGGCTCATAAACCCAAGATAAGCTTGCATAACATGATAACATGAGTGAGATGATCAACCCAAACTTGCATACATAACATGGCAACTTGCACATCATAACATAGCAAACTTGCATACATAACATGATAGACTTGCATATTACATCATAGTAAACTTGCATAACATATCATGATAAACTTGCATATCATATCATAGCATACTTGCATAACATGATAAACTTGCATATCATATCATACCATACTTGCATAACATGATAAACTTGCATATCATATCATAATGATTAAACACAACTTGCATCATTCATTAGCTTTAGAGTTTAAATATGAAAGTAGAAAAGGGCTTACAATGCTTATGAAGACACAAAAATATGACAAAGCCCTTATGCAACCAATTAAACCCAAAATGCAAGCTTCAATAGAAAAACCCTTAAGCCAAAATGATCAAAACTCTTGCTTTATGATGCAAATATAGAAACTTGACTTGAATGCAAGCTAATGATGCTCATACAAGTTTGAAAACACTTGTATGCATGGAAAATCTCTCATAGAAATGACTTAGGAATTTTGTGAAGAGAGTGGAGGCCATGAGAGGATTGATTTTGCCATAGTTTAGTTGTATGAATGAATAATGATGATTTAGGGTTAGGCTAGGGCCTTATTTATAGAGATTAGGACTAGTTCTAGCCTTAGGATTAAACCCTAGTTCCAATCTCAGCCCTTAAAACCGAATCTGGCCCCCAATCTCAACACAAACCCAAAATGGTGCACCAGGCAAAACTGTCCGGCTGGACCAAGTCGACAGCCAAGTCGACAGGGCTGTCGACTTGGGTCCAACCAAGTCGACTCCTAAGTCGACAGGGCTGTCGACTTGGGTGCTCTGGCGGGAATTTTCCGGCCTGGCCCAATCTGCCCTAATTTTCCAAATTCAAACTTGAATTTGAAATCTGTTTTTACTTTGAAATTTTCTGAAAACTTCGTTGGGCCTTAATCGGGTCATACGGACTCCGATTTTCGAAAACTCGGACTCTACTTCGCATATTTTTCCGAGACGAACGCAATGGCATAGCCCGTTTCCCTTGATTCAGATTTATAAATTAAATTCTGCCTTGATTTATGTTATAACAGGTTATTGAAAATACGGGTTGTTACAGTTACCTCCTTCCTCGCCGTCGTCGCTGGTGGCTCCGCCACCACCTCGAGGCGTTGGGAGGTTGGAGAGGATATATGTTCATCCCTATATGGAGTTTTGGAAATCGAATTGGGTTCAACTATGGTTGAGGATGAAGAAGAAGATACAGAACATGGAGGATCGGTTCGGGTGAAGAAGTATGGGGGATGTAGGGGAAGAAAAGGATACGAGGTTTTCGGTATCGGATCGGGTCTGGGTTAAATTTGAAAGAGGGAAGGCGAAGTCTACCTAGCCGGATCGGGTCGGAATGTGGATCAAGGAAGAAGGGGCATTGGGACTCAAGTCCATCCGATCCGCTCCGAACACACAATCCCGAACCGGTCCGATTAGATACCCACTTCTGACCAAAACAAAGCCTTACCTCCGATCCAATTCAATCATTTATACCCGAACCGATCTGAAGCAGCCCCAGCTTAATACACAAGAGTTTGTCTAATTGGCCAAGTCAATACTTGACATAACTTCTAACTTCATGAACAGTTAGGATAGTGCCCTGCGAACATAAATGAACATCAAGAACTGCCTTGAACATTATTACTTTGCCAATATTTTGCGTCGCACTTTCGAGCGTTAACTTTACATTTTCTGCATACACCGTTCACACTTTAGTTTATACACATGCACGGGGGGATACGGGCTAATTTACTCTAACTTGTGCTATTGCTTCTTCAATAGTTTAGTGACCATGACATCCAGACGTTCATCTAGATTAGCAGAAAAGAGAGAGATCCCAGAGACATCCAACAAAATTACTCTTGAAGACATATCTTCTTCCTCAGATCCAGAATGGGATGATGAGGGCTCAGACTACGAGGTAGAAACTCACGAAAGCGATAATGTGTCTTCTGAGGGTGGTGTTTCCCTGGGTTGTGAAGAGGAAGGGGGGATTGGAGATAATCGGGCTCCTGACGAATTCGAGTCTGCCATCATACTGGAATCACCTCAAGATTCTGTTGAGTCGACGTTTGACAATGACAGACTTATCCGAATATGCTTAAAGTACGGGATACCCAAAGGGGATACCTTGTTGCCATCAAAAGCTGATCGTCCTCACAACCCTCCGTAGGGATTTATGGCAATCACTCGATTGATGTGCATGGTCGGGGCTATCCCTCCATTTTCTCCATTCGTCGTCGATTTTCTAAGACAAATGCGGATTGCCCCCATGCAGCTGCATCCCAATTCATATGCTTACTTGTACACCCTATATGTAGCATAGCGTGAGATCTTAGGCATAGAGCTCACTTTTGATGATGTTGATTTCTTTTATAACTTCAAGCACCGGACTCGAGAAACTTCTTCTTTCTGTTACTTCGAGTCTGTCCCTAAGAGGAAAATAATTCCAGCACCGTTTAGTACTAAAGTGGGTGACTCCAAGCTGGAATGGTTTTATGTAAAGCAACAGCCAAGGTGTGCTAGGAGATGGACGAAATCAAGTAAAGCACTGGTTTTCTAAATCTCGACTCTGTACATCCAAACCACCGCATTAATCCGCTTTTCTTTTTGTTTGCAGTTGATAATCAGAAACAAATATCGGATCAAGTGTTCTTTGATCGGATGCACCGACTCCTTAATGGTGATCAGAAGTTTTTAACTATTGATGAAGTCCTTAAGGACGAATATCTTCATCTTCATGGGTTGCTGTCCATTACCCGTAGCATTGGTCATGGGACGGGTCCATATGTATATATTCCCCCAGTGGACGTAGTCCCAGAAACGGGCGAAGGTTCGAGAGCTCCTACAGTGCCTCTTCATACTTCACCTTCTCCGTCTTCGACTCAAGATGATGAATTGGCTAACATGGCCGAAAAGCACCGCGTGGGGTATATTGTTCCCGAGGATGCCATTTCTCCGGAAAGGTCAACGTCTTCCAAAGAGCTGCCGATTGATGCTTCTGAGGGGGACGTCCCTAGTACTGATGACCCACTATTTCAGGGTTTGGGGGATCTCCCCTTACCTGAAACTATTTACACCTCAGAGGATTTTGGGAAGAATCCTTTAGTTTTCAATTCTTCCGAAGAGACCACTCCTGCTAAGGCCAAAGAGCCCGCTCGTACTAGTCTGGCTCTGGACTCGGGTTTGCCGGGGGGAAAACACCACTTAGGACGCACTTAACACAATAGCACTACAAGTCACAGCATTTTTCTTTTTATTAAAATGCTGATCCTGATTTTCATTTGTCTCGTTGTGCAGGTACGATGTCCCGATCCTATTATGATATCAGGAACTCCGCCTCAGCATGTCTAATTTGCCCTACGATACTGAGTATGATCGTGGCGAAGATCGCAGTAGGGAGGAGAGAAGGCCCTATGATCCTTATCGTCCGCGGTCTTCACGCTCTCGCTCTCCTGTCCGGACAGATCCAAAGCAATATAAAGGTTACCAAGGTCGTCGGGAAGAGGACAGGCCGCAATCAAAAGGCTCAATCTCTTCTCAAGAAAAGCGCAGTAGGGAGAGGAACCCGCCAAGAGATGCCGAATCACGAAGCAAGCGTAAGGTTCCCGCTATACGGTCTAGAAAGGATGAAGAGGCCATTAAGCCCTCCACGCACAGGGATACCGAGCTGATATTCCTCACACCTCCACCGCTAGATGCTGAAACTGCAGTTAAGCGGGCGTATCTGGAGGAGCGATTTCCCGAACATTACTTCGAAAACTTGACTTTTTTACCTTCTCTCGAGCTTATTTCTTCGAGGTGGGCAGATGAGGCCAAAGCAAAAATAGATGTGGTCGAGAAACAGTATTCAGAGATGTTCAAGTATTCGCGCAGCCTTTCCAGAATCATCCGCACTTTAATCACGAATGCTGACTCGATGCAAAAAACCGCAAAAGACGATGCAAGAGCCTTAAAAAATTTAGGAAAAGACTTGGAGGATACACAGGCTCAACTCGCTGTTGCTCAACGGGATGCTACTAGCTTCAAGCAACATTTTGAAGATCTGCAAAAACGCTACCATGATTTGCTTGAGTCCCATACCCAAGAGCGTTCGGAATTGAAAAAACAAGCCGAAGATGCCAAGTCAGATGCCGCCAAAACGCGACTTGCTTACGCTAACCTTGAGCGGGAGAAGGCTGAGTTAGCGAGGAAGAATGCTGAATTGGAAAAGAAAAACGCTGACTTGGCTTCTAAGCTAGCGGAGGCGGAGAACAGGGCTGCCCTAGCGGAGGGTAACGTCGAATGTGCTATCAAGTCCGCTGAAGAGGCCCGCAAACAACTGTCAGAGGCTGTGGGAGAGGTGCATGGTTTCGACGAATTAATGATTGAATTTTTTGCGCATATCATTCGCCGCCGGAACATTTCTTGGATTGAAGATTATCCATCTACCCTAGTCCAAGTATGGAGTCAAATCGTTGAATGGGAGAAAGAGGAGCTCAAGGTTGATTCCATTGACGAGGACAAGCTGATGGAGAAATATCTACGAGATGATGAACCAGAACGCCTAGCCGAAGGACACCGCTTTATTGCTGCTGTTATGGACGAAAAGAGGCGGAAGGCTAAGCAAAAGAACATTCCTGAGGCTGGTTCTTCCTCTACTGCCTCTGAAACTTCTGAAATAGAGGGGTATGATTGTAACACCCCACGCCCGCTATGGTCACACACTAAGGGAATGCCATAGCATCGGTGGAGTATTTTAGTGAATATAGAAAAGAAAAATTACAACAAGACAGATATAAATAGTACTTGAAATTTAAAACATCATCTCATAACAGCGGAAATAAACATGTCTGGTTACATCATAAAACCACGATAAAAGTCAAGTACAATATCCGTCAAAATAAAGAAGTACATAATCCCACTCTCTCATACAATAGCCAGAATAAAAGAAAAGATAACTGGATAACTGGAGCTTTACATCTACCCAAGCTCCTAAAGACTGGAATAGCAATCCGATCAAGCTCCACTACTGCTAGGATCCACCGTAGGACCTGAGGGTTGGGAAAAAGATAAAAACAACGGGGTCAGACATAAGTCTGAGCGAGTCCTATAACTTTAACAATACAATCATTAAAGTAACCAGAGAAGATATAAACTTGACCCACGGTAATGTCTGGGGATGAATGGCTACACTAAGCAGCTTGATAGACTTAGGATAAACCAAGATAACCGTAAAGACGCATCTACCCACCCAAGGATAATTACTACACTGCACCACACCAGTCATTCCCACTCAAGGATTGATCCCACCCAAGGACTTAAAGAAAGATATAACTAGTAGTTTCATGTACCCCTAGCTGACCACATAGGTGCCGTCTGCCCCTATCTCCACTAGGTGTACTTAGTAATTTTTCCCAGTAGTTTCGTGTACCCTACATAGGTGCCGTCTGCCCCTATCTTTATTAGGTGTACCCACTACTCCCTAGCGATCGGCTCCCTACCGTAGATACCCGTGCTGGTCCCACAGTGGGGTGTATCACTCCCCTAAAGTGGCTACCTGATAATATCAACGGTGCACGGCTTTATATCTACACGATGCAACAACGGCTTATCTACCAGCCCGGGCCCACACACGCATATGAAACCCGTTGGACACGCGTTGCCACCGCTAACCCGTTTTGGCCTCTTATAATCAAGCCCAATATGCGTGTCCCGTCACTCGACATGGGTCGAGCCCACAAAGATACGTTTGGGATATTGGTTGAAACGGGCCCCCACAAGCTACCCACCTAAGCTTGTCACTTATCTAGTGTATCCCACTTAACCCTTTAATCATGTTTAATTACATGTTTCACTTAGTTAAGTATTCTAATCGTATTTTCTATTGCCACCCAAGGCAACCCACTAGATTCCACATGCCACCCAAGGCAACCATTAAATTTCCACATGCCACCCAAGGCACCCACTTAACCCCTCATGTCCCACTACATGCTTAATATGGTTAAGTGTTTCTTAATTAATTAAGACCGTGATCCCCCATAAAGACCTCCCACATTAGACTGGCTGTTATAACCACCTGGTTAAGCCGGTAGAGTCCGGGCAGTCTTACGTCATAACAGAGTCTAACCTCGTGTCTTTACTTTAATCACGTATTTAATTTATGGCTAAGACCTCTCACATTAGGCTGACATTTGTAGCAACTGGTTAGGCCGGTCGGGTCCGGGCAGTTTTACACTACAAATGAGTCCAACCTCGTGTCTTAGTCGATTAATTACACTTAAGTAATCACCCCCATATTAATTATCCCTAATTAATATCAAGTTTTCCATAACATGGGTAGACCTAACTCAATAGGTAAATTCCCATTGGGTAGACCTAACTCAATAGGTAAATTCCCACTTATGGTAATTTATTTTTATGGTATGCTTAATCATACCCAATCATACTTTTATTAACATATTTACCAACCCCATCGTTCCCCACGTAAATCGTTCTCATTCCATGACATAAATAAGGGGAAGATCACCACAAATATCATGGGTTTAGCATACAACTTTGTCATGGGTTAAGAGGATGTCAACTTGCATATATGAGCATATATTAACCCAACTACATATAACCCAAACTTGCATATTATCATACACATGATTTGCATAACATGTTGAACTTGCATATAAGCGTTCTCATAACTTGCATAACATGTTAAACATGCATTTAAGCATACACATAACTTGCATAAGCATTCACATACTTGCATAAGCATTTACATACTTGCATAAGCATTCACATACTTGCATAAACATTCACATACTTGCATAAGCATGCATAACTTGCATATCATGTTAAACTTGCATTTAAGCATATACATATCTTGCATAAGCATTCATATACTTGCATAAGCATGCATAACTTGCAAATCATGTTAAACTTGCATTTACGCATATACATAACTTGCATATAACTTGCATAACTCACTTTGTTAAACATGCATAAATCCACTTATTAAATATGCATAAACTCACTTGTTAAACATGCACAAACCAACTTGTTAAGCATGCATAAACCAACTTATCAAACATGCATAAACCCACTTATTAATTATGCATAAACATAGGAAAACATAGAGTAGCATATCATTATAAATGATTCAAACTCATTAATCCGCATTTAAGACCATAAGTCTCATTACACCCAATCTACTTACTTTAACAATTGATGTTAAAGTGATAGAAACTCACCAAAACCAAGATTAGAAAACTTATGAAGGGGAATTAGTTGCTAAATATGAAGATGGTGATGATTAGAGATTGATTAGAGAGTGATTAGCTTGCAACTTCCTTCATAAACAAGTGGAGACTCCTTCTAAGATTTAATTTGGCGGCATGAGGCCATCATTTCTATTTTTAGTATGGATTAAGGTAGGTTTAGGGTGTATTTATAGATTAGGAGAGTGTTTTAGGCCCTTAGATTAACCCTAAATTAGATTAGGTCCGTTAGATTTAGGAAATCTTTAGAACCCAGCCCAGCCCTAGCCAGAAAACCAGATCTGGTGCACCCAAGCACCCTGGTTCGACACGCCGTGTCGACAGGCAAGTCGACAGGCAAGTCGACTCCCCCTGTCGACAGGCCTGTCGACAGCCCTGTTGACATGGTCAAGGCGGGAATTCTCCCGCCTGGCCCCGCTGGTTCTTAATTTAAATCTGAATTTAAATTTCTAAATCTGTTTTTAACTTTGAATTTTCTGCAAACTTCTTTGGGCCATAACCGGGCCATACGGACTCCGATTCTCGAAAACTCGAACTCTATTTCGCGTATTTTTCCGAGACGAACGCAATAACGCAGCCCGTTACCCCCAATTCCCACGTCTGAGATTATTTATCCTGTAATTAGTGAATTTTAGTATTAACTAAAATTCGGGGTGTTACATTCTCCCCTCCTTAAAGGATTTCGTCCCCGAAATCTCTAAGCTAAGGAGAATGCATATCCTACCATCCAAACAACCATCTACTCAATCCATCAAAACACGGGCATCCATTGTCCTTAAAACAATTTCTAATGATGTATGAGCATATGCAAGAAGTGTGTGTATATGTTCCCTATCTAATGTATGAACATATGCAAACCATGATAGTGCCATGCATCCATTATGTATGCGAGAGAACCCTATCGACACATACAATATCTACATGAGTGCACAATCATTCACCAAAATGCATCATCCATATGATAACGCAATCATTATACATCCATAAATATAGCTTCCTACACACAATTTTATGCAATATGCAATATGAAGTGATTGAGCCGATCTAGTGCCTAAAGTGTGTGTACATGCATCCACGAGCAACCACTAGCAACCACTTGCATCCACTTGCATCCATCAACCATAACATGTCTCAAACACATGTTTCAACCATAGGTTTACCCTATCTAAAGGTCAATCAGTACCAACGAGAGGATATACTAAAGATAAGATAAGTACTAGACAACGATAGAGGAGAAAGTAAAGACATACCCTCAAAAAGAGATGGGTACAATGAACGCATCTTCGCTTCCGTCTCCCAAGTTGCGTTGCTCTCATCTTCTCCCCATTGCACTTTGACTAGCTGAACCTCTCGATTCCTCAATTTCCTAGTCTCTGACCCAAGGATGCGAGTAGGAGCTCGTCGAATCGTCGCATCATGCTCTACCTCTACATCTCTAAGCAAGCTCGGCTCTACCACCTCTGCCGTCTCATGTAAGCACTTCCTCAGATGTGATACATGGAATACATCATGAACACCACTAAGTCTGTCGGGCAACTCCACCCTATATGCCATCCGTCCAATCCTTTCCTTAATAGGAAACGGCCTAACAAACCTCGGTGCTAACTTCCCAACGGATCCAAAGCGAACAACATTTCTCAACGGAGATACTTTGACAAAAACCATGTCCCCAACCTCAAACTCAAGATCCGTCCTTCTCTTGTCCGCATAAGATTTTTGCCTATCCTGCGCTGCTTTCATCCTTCTTCGAATCAAGTCAATCTTCTCAGAAGTCTCCCTAACCATATCAGGCCCAAGCAAGATCTTATCCGTAGATTCCCACCAACATGTAGGTGATCGACAAGGCCTTCCATAGAGAGCTTCGAAAGGAGCCATACCAATACTGGACTGAAAGCTGTTATTATATGCTAACTCCACCAATGGAAGATGCTCCTCCCATGTACCTCCAAAATCTAGGATACAAAGCCTCAAAAGGTCTTCTAGAACACGATTCACCCTCTCAGTCTGGCCGTCTGTCTGAGGATGATATGCGGTGCTCAAACACAATTGAGTCCCCACTGCTTCTTGCAAACTTCTCCAGAACTCGCTAGTGAAGATAGGATCTCGATCACTCACTATGCTAGAGGGTACCCCATGCAATCGAACTATCTCTCGAAGATATACATAAGCTAGCCATGGAGCGGTCCTCTTGCTCTTCCCAGGTATGAAATGGGCGCTCTTAGTAAGTCTGTCTACCACCACCCAAATTCCTGTATTACCCTTCCTCGATCTGGGTAACCCGTCAATAAAATCCATCGAGACGCTATCCCACTTCCATTGCGGAACTTCCAATGGGTGAAGCAACCCACCAGGTTTCTTTTGCTCCGCCTTCACTCGTTGGCACACCAAGCATCGAGCGACATACTCGGCCACATCTTTCTTCATACCGGCCCAGAAGAAAACCCTCTTCATGTCTTGGTACATCTTGTCCCCACCGGGATGAATAGTCATCCTAGAACGATGTGCATCATCAAGAATAGCCTTCCTCAAACCCTCGTCTTGCGGTACACAAAGTCTACCGTCTCTACGCGAGCACCCCCTATCGTCTAGGGTGTACCTACTCAAATGGCTGGATGACTCCCCCCTTATGAGTTTCTCCACCAACTCAACCAACTGTGGGTCGTCCCTCTGTGTTTCTCCAATCCGCCCCAAAAGAGTAGGCCTAACTTCCAAGGAAGCTAGCAAACCTGGGACATAATCAACGGAAGGTCTGAAATCAAACATCGAGATAAATTCCAAGCTTCGTTGTTCCACGAACAATGGACTCAAGGACAACCTCTTCCTGCTCAAGGCGTCCGCCACCACGTAACCCTTGCCAGGGGTATACGCTATCTCGAAATCATAGGATGCTAAGAATTCCATCCACCTTTGCTGTCTCAGATTCAAATCCTTCTGAGAAAACAAGTACTTCAATGACTTGTGGTCAGTGAACAATTCGAATCTCTCACCAAGAAGATAATGGCGCCAAATCTTAAGCGCAAAAACAATAGCGGCCAACTCTAAATCATGGGTAGGGTAATTTTTCTCATGTGCCCTCAACTGCCTTCCACCATAGGCTATCACCCTTCCCTCTTGCATTAAGACTGCGCCCAGCCCTGTCCCACAAGCATCAGTATAGACGGCAAATGGCTTGCTCCCATCTGGCAACACTAAAACTGGAGCGGTGGTTAAAGCTCTCTTTAACCGTCGGAACGCATCATCACAATCTACGTCCCATGTGAAAACAAGATTCTTCTTTGTTAACCGGGTTAACGGGGCTGATATCTTTGCGAAGTCTTTGATAAACTTCCTATAATAACCCGCCAACCCCAAGAAACTTCTTACTTCGGTAGCATTTTTCGGAACCTTCCAATCCTGAATTGATACTACCTTCGCGGGATCCACAGCTATCCCTTCCTTGGAGACCACGTGCCCCAAGAACCGCACCTCTTTCCTCCAGAAGTGACATTTAGAGAATTTAGCCTTAAGGCTATGTGCTCGAAGAGTCTTCAATACCTCCCTAAGATGTAGGGCATGCTCTTCTTCACTCTTAGAAAATACTAAGATATCATCCACAAAGACCACCACGAATTTATTAAGGAACTCCCTGAACACCCTACTCATCAAATCAACAAAGTATGCAGGGGCGTTCGTCAACCCAAATGGCATCACTAGCCACTCATAGAAACCATCTGGAGTCCTAAAGGCAGTCTTGTCTATGCTATCCTCAGCCACCCTCAACTGATGAAACCCCGTGGCTAAGTCCAACTGAGAAAATACTGAAGCGCCAACCAACTGATCAAAAAGATCATCAATCCTCGGCAATGGGTGCCAATTCTTCTTTGTGAGCTTATTGAGTTCTCTATAGTCTACACAAAGTCTGAGGGACCCATCCGCCTTCGTAGCAAATACTACTGGAGCACCCCACTCCGATATACTTCGTCTTATGAACCCCTTCTCAAGCAACTCCCCTACTTGCTTGTGGAGTTCCCTCCTCTCACGAGGAGCCATGTGGCGCACTGGTAAAGATACAGGTTTAGCATTATCCACCAGATATATTCGGAAGTCAATCTCCCGCTTCGGAGGTAAGCCCTTCACCTCCTCAAACACATCCGGATATTCCCGGACCACTCTAACAGATTGCAAACTCTCGACCGAAGCGTCAAGCGATTCAAGATAACTTAGCATAACAGAGTCCCTGGGATTACAAGAAATCTCGAGAGTGTTACCCAAGCGGGTCATGAGCCTAACGACTCTCCTTTCGCAATCAAGAATGGCACCATTACTGGATAACCAGTCCATGCCCAAAATCAACCCATAGCCCGTGAACCCCAACACAAAAGCATCACATCTAAACTCAATGCTAAGTATAGAAATCTTCAAACCCAAACATATCATGGACAAATAAGTGGAGCCCCCAATTGGGTTTGAAACAACCAAGGGATCATCTACCAGACTGGTGTCTAAGTGCAGTGACTCAACTAATGATGATGAGATAAACGAATGGGATGCGCCTGAATCAAACAATGTACGGACAAGATGATCAAATAGAAAAACCAGACTTTCAACGGAGATAGTTCTACCTCTTTCCTGAATTGGTGGGACTGTGAGAGCCTGTACTTGCCCCCTAGCCTGACTCGGTGCCATAAGAGCTTGCACCTGTCCTCCTGAGGTAGACCCCGTCCTTTGCCCCTTCTTAGGACAATCTTTCACTAGATGCCCTGCTTCGCCACAGTGGAAGCAGCCAGTCTTCTTCTTCTTACGACAATCCTTGCTTAGGTGGCCAGGTGTCCCACAGTTGAAACACTTCTTCTTCTTGCCCTTGCCACCGTTGCCTTTCCCACCTTTGTTTTGCTGTTGTTGCTGAGGTCTCTTTTGATCTCCCTTCTTCTCGGGTGCCCTATTAACATTGGGACCCTTCTCTTCTTCATACATGAGTGCCATGTCAACTAGCTTCTCAAAGGTGGCCCCCATAGGGATATGAGTCATAGCCAACCCATGCATCGGTTCATTCAAGCCTTTCACGAACCTCAAAGCCTTCTTCTCCGGTGTATTCACCATGTCTAGGCCAAATCTCGCCAATTGATTAAACTTGTTGACATATTCCTTCACCGAGAGATTTCCTTGCTTTAGAGTCAAGAATCTTTCCATGTACAAGTTTTCCTCCGCCCTTGAGAGAAACTTTGCCACAAATCTTTGCCTAAAATACGCCCAAGAGTCAACGGGGCATTCTCCATTAGTGACCTCCCACCAGAATGAGGCCTCTCCCTTCATTAACCAAGCAGCCAACTTGACTTTCTTTCCTTCTTCCATCTCAAAGATATCTATCAATTCTTCCACCTCCTTAAGCCAATCTCTAGCCTCCACAAAAGTTTCAGATCCTTGAAAAGGTTTCCCTCCCATAGCTTTAAATTCCTTGCAAGTCTTAGCAAAAGTATTCGTGTGAGGAGGAGGGGGAGGAGGAAGATCGGGTGCTATGGTTGGTGGAGGAACATTTGCTGGACCCGCAGTGGTGGCCCTAGCCTCCATCAATCTCCTATACCATGCTGGTACCGTCACACCCTCCGGAAGGTTAAGATTCTCGGCCATGCTGAAACGAAAAAGGAAAGATTCAAAACGGAGAATTCGAAGGATATAGATATGGCTATTGGGGATTATGCTTTTCCTTCAAAATCCTTTCTCTTTAAAGACATGTTTTTGAAAATATCTCTTCCAAAAATGTTTTAGAAAAATAGTTTTCTAAAAATTTTATCTGTTCCGGTAACCTTTGCTCTGATACCACGTGTAACACCCCACGCCCGCTATGGTCACTCACTAAGGGAATGCCATAGCATCGGTGGAGTATTTTAGTGAATATAGAACAGAAAAATTACAACAAGACAGATATAAATAGTACTTGAAATTTAAAACATCATCTCATAACAGCGGAAATAAACATGTCTGGTTACATCATAAAACCACGATAAAAGTCAAGTACAATATCCGTCAAAATAAAGAAGTACATAATCCCACTCTCTCATACAATAGCCAGAATAAAAGAAAAGATAACTGGAGCTTTACATCTACCCAAGCTCCTAAAGACTGGAACAGCAATCCGATCAAGCTCCACTACTGCTAGGATCCACCGTAGGACCTGAGGGTTGGGAAAAAGATTAAAACAACGGGGTCAGACATAAGTCTGAGCGAGTCCTATAACTTTAACAATACAATCATTAAAGTAACCAGAGAAGATATAAACTTGACCTACGGTAATGTCTGGGGATGAATGGCTACACTAAGCAGCTTGATAGACTTAGGATAAACCAAGATAACCGTAAAGACGCATCTACCCACCCAAGGATAATTACTACACTGCACCACACCAGTCATTCCCACTCAAGGATTGATCCCACCCAAGGACTTAAAGAAAGATATAACTAGTAGTTTCATGTACCCCTAGCTGACCACATAGGTGCCGTCTGCCCCTATCTCCACTAGGTGTACTTAGTAATTTTTCCCAGTAGTTTCGTGTACCCCTACATAGGTGTCGTCTGCCCCTATCTTTATTAGGTGTACCCACTACTCCCCAGCGATCGGCTCCCTACCGTAGATACCCGTGCTGGTCCCACAGTGGGGTGTATCACTCCCCTAAAGTGGCTACCTGATAATATCAACGGTGCACGGCTTTATATCTACACGATGCAACAACGGCTTATCTACCAGCCCGGGCCCACACACGCATATGAAACCCGTTGGACTCGCGTTGCCACCGCTAACCCGTTTTGGCCTCTTATAATCAAGCCCAATATGCGTGTCCCGTCACTCGACATGGGTCGAGCCCACAAAGATACGTTTGGGATATTGGTTGAAACGGGCCCCCACAAGCTACCCACCTAAGCTTGTCACTTATCTAGTGTATCCCACTTAACCCTTTAATCATGTTTAATTACATGTTTCACTTGGTTAAGTATTCTAATCGTATTTTCTATTACCACCCAAGGCAACCCACTAGATTCCACATGCCACCCAAGGCAACCATTAAATTTCCACATGCCACCCAAGGCACCCACTTAACCCCTCATGTCCCACTACATGCTTAATATGGTTAAGTGTTTCTTAATTAATTAAGACCGTGATCCCCCATAAAGACCTCCCACATTAGACTGGCTGTTATAACCGCCTGGTTAAGCCGGTAGAGTCCGGGCAGTCTTACGTCATAACAGAGTCTAACCTCGTGTCTTTACTTTAATCACGTATTTAATTTATGGCTAAGACCTCTTACATTGGGCTGACATTTGTAGCAACTGGTTAGGCCGGTCGGGTCCGGGCAGTTTTACACTACAAATGAGTCCAACCTCGTGTCTTAGTCGATTAATTACACTTAATTAATCACCCCCATATTAATTATCCCTAATTAATATCAAGTTTTCCATAACATGGGTAGACCTAACTCAATAGGTAAATTCCCATGGGGTAGACCTAACTCAATAGGTAAATTCCCACTTATGGTAATTTATTTTTATGGTATGCTTAATCATACCCAATCATACTTTTATTAACATATTTACCAACCCCGTCGTTCCCCACGTAAATCGTTCTCATTCCATGACATAAATAAGCGGAAGATCATCACAAATATCATGGGTTTAGCATACAACTTTGTCATGGGTTAAGAGGATGTCAACTTGCATATATGAGCATATATTAACCCAACTACATATAATCCAAACTTGCATATTATCATACACATGATTTGCATAACATGTTGAACTTGCATATAAGCGTTCTCATAACTTGCATAACATGTTAAACATGCATTTAAGCATACACATAACTTGCATAAGCATTCACATACTTGCATAAGCATTCACATACTTGCATATGCATTTACATACTTGCATAAGCATTCACATACTTGCATAAACATTCACATACTTGCATAAGCATGCATAACTTGCATATCGTGTTAAACTTGCATTTAAGCATATACATATCTTGCATAAGCATTCATATACTTGCATAAGCATGCATAACTTGCAAATCATGTTAAACTTGCATTTAAGCATATACATAACTTGCATATAACTTGCATAACTCACTTTGTTAAACATGCATAAATCCACTTATTAAATATGCATAAACTCACTTGTTAAACATGCACAAACCAACTTGTTAAGCATGCATAAACCAACTTATCAAACATGCATAAACCCACTTATTAATTATGCATAAACATAGGAAAACATAGAGTAGCATATCATTATAAATGATTCAAACTCATTAATCCGCATTTAAGACCATAAGTCTCATTACACCCAATCTACTTACTTTAACAATTGATGTTAAAGTGATAGAAACTCACCAAAACCAAGATTAGCAAACTTATGAAGGGGAATTAGTTGCTAAATATGAAGATGGTGATGATTAGAGATTGATTAGAGAGTGATTAGCTTGCAACTTCCTTCATAAAAAAGTGGAGACTCCTTCTAAGATTTAATTTGGCGGCATGAGGCCATCATTTCTATTTTTAGTATGGATTAAGGTAGGTTTAGGGTGTATTTATAGATTAGGAGAGTGTTTTAGGCCCTTAGATTAACCCTAAATTAGATTAGGTCCGTTAGATTTAGGAAATCTCTAGAACCCAGCCCAGCCCTAGCCAGAAAACCAGATCTGGTGCACCCAAGCACCCTGGTTCGACACGCCGTGTCGACAGGCAAGTCGACAGGCAAGTCGACAGCCCTGTCGACATGGTCAAGGCGGGAATTTTCCCGCCTGGCCCCGCTAGTTCTTAATTTAAATCTAAATTTAAATTTCTAAATCTGTTTTTAACTTTGAATTTTCTGCAAACTTCTTTGGGCCATAACCGGGCCATACGGACTCCGATTCTCGAAAACTCGGACTCTATTTCGCGTATTTTTCCGAGACGAACGCAATAACGCAGCCCGTTACCCCCAATTCCCACGTCTGAGATTATTTATCCTGTAATTAGTGAATTTTAGTATTAACTAAAATTCGGGGTGTTACAATGATCCTGAAAACCCGGGGATCCCTCGGGCATCTCTTTTGTCCCCCATACTCGAAACAGCGTCGGAGACAGCGGTCACTCCAGCTGAGAAGTCGTCGGAAGGTATCTCTACCTTTTCACCTCAATTCGTCAAAGCTATCTCTACCTTTCATTACGTAATTGGGCAATCGATGAAGAACCCGTTATTTTCTCCTGAGTTGATAACTGTTGCTTCTCATTCTGTAGGTATTGAACCGCCCGAAAAGACAGACGTGTCCCAGGGAACTACCTCTGGAGCAGAACCTACGGAGAAGGCTAAAGGGGGAAAAGACAAGGCTTCCCCCATAGATTCAGGAGAAGGAATTGAACCGTCTAAGGCTGACACTCCTCATGATGACGAAATGATAGATGCCTTAAAAGATGATGGCGACAACGGGGGACATAAGGAAGACCCTGAGGTGGCTATAGTAGGGGAGTCGAAAAGCGCCGATGATGTTACCTTAGCTGCACTGAAAGCCGAACAAGATAAACACATGCAGCTTAAAGCTAAAGACTTAGACCCAGAAAGCCTTAAGCCCCTCGCAGTAGTGGATGCGGGATCAAGGTTAGTTGTTAAGCTTTCGACTAGATCTATTACAGAGGAACTTGCTAAAAAGTCTTCTCTTGATTCCAGCATTCCGCCTTCCGAGAAAAAGTCAACTGATTCCAGCACTTTAGCTTCAGGGAAGAAAAAGTCAAAGCGCATCTTGACGGAGGCCGAAAAAGAGGCGAGGGATGCGGGGAAGGCTGCTAAGAAAGCTTCGAAGTCTAAATGATGGAGTGTCTTGCGTTATTTTAGCATTTGATTGGCCCATAATTGTTGCTGCAAGGGTGGCCCTCGCACCTTCTTTTTGCCTGTTTTCCTGTACAAATTCGTTCATTTGTAAATAAAAATAATTCGTTTTCTACAATGTCGGTTAGTTATCAGTTCTGTACTTATGTAAAAATGCATGTCCTACTATAGTTGTGTAATGAAGTAATGGTAGGGGGAATATGTGTGTACATATATGCCCCCAGTCAATCTTGAAAAACTATTCAAGATTTAGTCAAACAGTCCGAACGTCCCCGATTCTCCGACGGGGTCACATTCTTTGTGTCGTTGATGCCTGTCGTTTTTTTCTGGCATTTTTTATACTCTCCTGTCTTATACTCAGGTTAGAGTTCTTACTGAGGCGGTCTCTTGTCTGAGTGCACCTTCACGCCTCAGAGGACGTCGTCTTCCCATCCTTTATACTCTCTCTCAATTCTTGAGAGTTAGAGTTAAGAATGTCGTCTTCCCATTCTTTCATGTCTTATCGCACAAACAGTCATAGTGCTTGTCCCTGCATATAAGCTGTTTTCAACCTTTCAGGTTTTAAATCATCTTATATTCCATAATCATAACGGAATAGTAGTTGAAGGTATAAATAATGCAGGAAAGTAAATGACACACGATATTTTTATAGTGGTTCGGCTAAGTCGTAGCCTACATCCACTTTATAGTTCTTTATTCATATCAACAGACTTTTCTAAGGCAAGTCGTGCCTTTTTACAGAGTTCATAAGGAAAACGGCAAAGAGTACAACATTCCTAATTCAAATATCGCATCAAGTGTTGGGCATTCCAAGCCCTAGGTACCTCTTCGCCATCTACGGTCGTTAACTTGAAGGCTCCTGTTTCAAGTTTCCGTTGGATGACAAAGGGTCCTTCCCACTTTGGACCGAGGTGAGGAAGGGATGGAAAGACTCGCTTTAGCACCAAATCTCCCGGTTCAAAAGTCCTAAAACGAACTTTTTTGTCATAATAGCGTGCCATCTGACGTCGATGCCTTGACGCACGCAAGTTTGCCTCATCCCTTTTTTCTTCGATTTCATCAAGAGACTCGAGTAAGAGTGCCCGATTCGTCATTGGGTCATAATATGTTACCTGTGAGAGGGAACTTCAAGATATACTGGAATTACTGCTTCTGAACTAAATGAGAGAGAGAAAGGAGTATGACAGGTAGCTGTCTTAAACGTTGTCCGATATGCCCACAAAGCTAAGGGCAAATCATCCACCCATTTTGCCTTTGCACGTTCTAATCGCTTCTTGAGGATGGATTTTATGACTTTGTTTATTGCTTCTACTTGCCCGTTTGACTGTGGATGAGCGACCGCAGTGTACCGTTTATCGATCATATATTTCTGGTAGAAATTTCTGAATTTGGCACCATCGAACTGGGTTCCATTATCAGTTATAATGGTCATGGGGATCCCAAATCGGCATATAATATTTCTAACCACGAAACTTATCACCTTTCTCGCCGTGATTTTGGTTAGGGGCTCAGCTTCCACCCACTTCGTAAAATAGTCCACGGCGACTATTGCATATTTCGCTCCCCTTTTAGCAATTGGTAGAACTCCGATGATGTCAATTCCCCACATGGCAAACGGCCAAGGACTCACCATCGATCTGAGTTGGGTCAGTGGTGCTCTGGGGATTTTGGCGAATCTCTGGCACTTGTCGCAGCGTCGTGAATAATCAGCTGCATCTTTATTAATTGTGGGCCAGAAGTATCCATACCGCAATACCTTCTTTGCTAAGGTATGACCTCCTGTATGATCTCCACACTCACCTTCGTGTACTTCTCTTAGTACACGTTTGATGTCGTTGTGTGCTATACATCGTAACAGTGGCATAGAAAATCCTTGTCTATAAAGAGTATCATCTTGAAGGATGCATCTGGTGGCCTTGCGAACTATGACCTGCATCTCACTCTTCTTTGACGGGAGTATCCCATTCTTAAGGAAATTCTTAATTGGGGTCATCCATGACTCCTTCTCCAGTTCTGCTTCGAAAGCAAATTCAATTTCCATCGACTCAAAGCTTGGCGATCCCAACGTTTCAATTGGAATCATTTCGGTTTCTTCCGGGTTGTCGGAACTAGCTAGCTTTGCAAGCCTGTCTGCCTTCTGGTTTTCGGCTCTTGGGATATGCATTAGGTTATACCGTTCCAAGTTGCTCAACAGCTCTTCCACTTTCCCGAGATAGGCGATAAGTCGAGGTCCCCGAGCCACAAACTCCTTTCGCACTTAGCAAACAACTATTTTGGAGTCGCAGAATATATCCAATGTCTTTATTCCGAGTTCTTTAGCAAGTTTCATCCCGGCAATCAAGGCTTCATATTCAGAGTCGTTATTAGTCGCTGAAAATTATAATCGTAGAGCGTAATATAACGATCGTCCCTCAGGAGTAACTAAGACGACTCCAGCTCCGGACCTTCGTTCGTTCTTGGCTCCGTCTGTGTACAGCTTCCATGGATCTAATTTAAACTCATCCTCTAACTTGACCACCCTGTCATTGGTCATTTCCTCCTCTGGAATTATGAACTCTGCTATAAAGTCAGCCAGAGCTTGCCCCCTGATCGACCTCCGCGGCTGGAAATTTAAATTAAACTGACTTAATTCAATATTCCATTTGATCAAACGCCCCGATGCTTGGGGTCTCTGCAACACCTGCCTTAGAGGCTGGTAAGTGTATATGGTTATTGGGTGAGCTTGGAAATAGTGGCGAAGTTTTTGGGAGGCGATCAGGAGGCTGTAAGCAAGCTTCTCAATCCTTGGGTAGTTGCGTTCTGCAGCTGCCTATTTCTTTCTTAGAAAATATATCGGCCTTTGCACTTTGTCTTCTTTTCGGACCAAGGCTGTGCTAACAGCGTGAGCCGAAACCGCTAGGTAAACAAATAATTCTTCATGATCCACCGGCTTTGACAAAATCGGTGGTTTCTCTAGTAATTCCAATAAATTTCGAAAGGCTTCAACACAGTCCGGAGTCCATTCGAAATTCTTCTTTCCCCTTTTAATCAAGTCAAAAAATAGGACGCATTTGTCCATTGCTTTGGAGATAAATCTGCTCAACGCGGCTACTTTCCCCGCAAGACTTTGGACATCTTTGATTCTCCTCGGTTCTTCAATGTTTCTTATCGCTGCTATTTGGCTGGGATTGATTTCAATCCCTCGAGAGCTCACAATGAAACCTAGAAACTTTCCCGATGACACTCCAAATGAGCATTTCAAAGGATTTAACTTCATCCGATACTTTCGCAGGATACCAAACATCTCTGCCAAGTCTTGTGTATGGCTGGAGGACTGCTTCGATTTGACAAGCATATCATCCATATAAACTTCCATAGTCTTCCCTATTTGGTTATAAAACATCCTGTTCACCAAGCGTTGATAGGTGGCTCCAGCGTTTTTTAACCCGAACGCATGACCACATAGCAATACAACCCCAAATTTGTAATGAAGCTCGTGTGTTCTTGATCTGGCACGTGCATAGGAATCTGGTTGTACTCGGAATATGCGTCCATGAAAGAAAGAAGTTCGTGTCCCGCTGTCGAATCTACGAGCTGGTCAATTCGGGGGAGTGGGAAGCTATCTTTCGGGAAAGCTTTGTTCACGTCTGAAAAATCAATGCATGTTCGCCACTTTCCGTTTGGCTTCTTTACTAAAATAGGATTCGATATCCAGTCGGGATATGTCGAATCTCTAATAAATCCATTCTCTTTCAGCTTCTCCACTTCTTATTTTAGAGCTGCCGACCTCTCTGGGCCCAGCACACGTCTCTTTTGCTTTACAGGCGGGTGTTTTGGGTTTATATTTAATGAATGACTCATGATGGATGGCGATATCCCACATATGTCTGCGTGGGTCCAGGCAAACACATCCAGGTTTGCCTTCAGGAAGTCAGTTAGTTCTTTGGCTCGATGTGGATCCAACTGGGATCCAATCTTCAAAACTCTTGTTAGATCAGCTTCGTCAATGGGTATATCCACTGTCACTTCGTTAGGAGTTGCATTTCTAGCCTCTGGTTCCTCATCTTTTCTTGGATCCAAGTCTTCAGGCGTTCCCTTGGGCAACTCCTTCAGGGCTGATCCTTCTAATTGCTACGTCGAACCCTCCTTTGGAGGTGGCGAGGCACCTTTACTCTCGATGTTGAGTCCCTTCATCAACATCTTTAATTCGGCAACATAGCAAGCCCGTCCGGAGACTTGATCTCCTCTCATTACTCCTGTTCCGGCTTCAGTTGGGAACTTAAGCAATAAACACCAAGGGGCGATGCAAGCCCTGAACTCTGCAAGGGCAGGCCTTCCCAAAAATGCGTTGTAGGGCGAATCTACGTCCAACACTACGAACTGAAGCATTTGTACTCTTCGACGTTCTCCTTGCCCCAATGTTACGGGCAATTCTGTATACCCCATTGGAGCTGTCGACACTCCGTTGAAGCCTCGGATCCAACCTTCGCATGGCTTCAAATCTTCAGACTCAAGTTTCATCTGATCGAACGACTTTTTAAACAAAATATTAACAGAGCTTCCATTGTCTACTAGCACCTTATGAACCAATGTCGGTCCAATGGTAGTGGTAATGACCAACGGATCTTCGGTGGGTGACTAGATTCCGGTATCGTCTCTGCTACGGAACACCACGTCATCAAACATTGTCCTCTGCTGCTTCACAAGGCCGATATCTTCCAAATCATCACACTCTTCCACATCTATGTGCTTAGCTGCATTAACATATTGGTCCATTGCTTTAAAACTATGGACAGCTGGGTGGGGTCCACCTACTATGGTGTTAATAACAATTCCCTTGCCTTTCCGCTGCGCTGTAGGCTTGGGAGCAGATTGGTTCTGGTTTGGAGCCTGTTCTCCTTGCCCCTGTCTCTTAGCGCAGCCTTATATTCATCCAATTTTCCTTCGCGCAGCAGCTTCTCAATCACATCTCTCAAATGTCGACATTCATTCGTTGAATGCCCATAAGTTCCATGAAATAAACAAAATTTTCCAGTTGTGATTTCTTTCTCCGTTGAGTCTCGAGGTGGCGGTCTTTTGTATTGCAAAACATTGTATGTATCCAAGTAAATGTTCTCCAGAGTGTCGTTCAGCGGTGAATAATTCTCATAGGTCTGGAACTGGGGTCTTTTGTTAGAATTACTTCCTCGGTTCCTATTTCTCCTGTTACCATTCGCGTTACGGTTGTTGTCGCCCCTGTTTCCATTATTATCATTTCCACTCTTGTTTCCCACATTCACTTCGAATTTCCCGAAACTTTCTCCAGACTGCTTCACGGCGACATTACTCTGAACAGTTTCTTTTGAAGCCGCTCCGGACTTTCTCTTTCTGTTTGCCCTTGCCTCCTCTCGTCTTAAGTGAACATCGGCCTTTTCATAAAATAACTCTCTTGTGGGAGGTGGCTTCACAGAAAGATAATCTCCAAACTCGGAATCAGGATCGACTCCTTCCATCAAAGCCATCAAGATGGTGGGCTCGTGCAGGTCACTGACTTTTATCACAGCTAAGTTGAAACGGTCGAGATATGACTTCAAAGACTCACCCGACGCTTGCTTAATTCTTGATAATTCAATAACATTCTTAGACTTTCGAGCATGAAGTCGGAACTGATTCATAAAACGTTTGCTTAATTCCCTAAAATTCGATATCGACCGAAGAGGAAGTCGGGTAAACCATAGCAATACCACGTCTTCTAAGTAGATCGGGAAAGCTTTACATTTCACTGCGTCAGGGGCAGCAGCAGCATTCATAGGCCATGCGTATCGCATCAAATGTTGTCCTGGGTCGGTCCTCCCGTTGTACCTGTCCATCTGTGGCAGGTTAAAACGTCGGGGGAACTGAAAATTAAGGATGTCATCAGTAAAGGGAGTATGGCTTCGCTCAATGCCATAATCTTCATTAGTGTAGTTTCGGCTCTCAGACATGATCTGGCGTACCATAGTCCATACGTCAGCATTAGTCAAGGGCCATTCAGGCTCCCTGGCTCCGATGTTCGGGTTTCCTCTGGGCTCCTGATCAGGGGACGCCCTCCTTCTGATGTTCGGGTTTCCTCTGGGCTCCTGATCAGGAGACGCCCTCCTTCTTCTAGCCGCTTCTGCTCTGCTTTGTTCCCTACGTTCCTAGTCCATCTCGGGAGGAAGGGGCTGGAGCATTTGTCCCTGAGTGGGATTGGTAAGGTTAGGGTCTCTAGGCAATACATGGGATCCCTACATTGGTAATGGCATAGGCTCTCTCAAGCTTGGATCATTGGGTCCTAGTACCCGTGCAGCATCCTCGCGGGACCCCAAAGATCCGAACGTCATTTGCTCCAAATTCTGAGGTCGTTCGAGCGGCCTTCTTTCACGGGGCCGTTCTTCCTCAGAAGAAGAAGACTAATCCATTTCAGTGTGATGAACCGGGGATAGAGTTCTTTGTCTGCGGAGCTCGCCGATTTCCCTGCTCATGGTCCTCATATTCTCTTGCATCATAAGATTGGTGCGCTCGTGGATTTTCACAGCCTCCCTAGTGCTCTCAAGCATGTCAAGAAGGCGGAAAAATCTCCTTGGGTAATAGGCGCAGATGGATTAATCTGATCGTTGATCCTGGTGGCTGGAGTCGGAGCATTTGGAGGAGCTCGAGTAGAGGTTCCAGCATCACCTAGTGACGGGTCGGATCGGAGCTGAGCAATTTGTTCGGGTCGGAGCTGAGAAACTTGTTCGGATCGGAGTAGAGCAACCTGTTCGGATCGGTTAGGGTTAGGGGAATGCACTTCTTCAAATTCTCCTGCACGGATCGGATCGGAGCTCTCTTATTGAGTTCGGTTCGGATTTCCTGAACCTGTCCGATCCGCTGCCGAGCTCTACCCACGAGACCTTGTCACAGCCGGGTTTTGCTGATTTTCACCAACTCCGTTCCCTTGACTGGTTTGAACTTCCTTGCCTTTTCCTTTGGCCATAGTTCTTCAACAATCAACCAACAAATATTCAAAAGCGTCAAAACTTGAGGATTAACTTCTTTGAACTCAACGGTCCAAAAAGTAGAACGATAATCCAGAAAAACAGAGAATTCAAATGGGTTCTCAGTGAAAGCACCAAAAATGTTAGACTAAAAACTGGCTCTAACACCCAAGTTAACTAAAATCGAAATAAAATAAGATCAAAAATAAAATGGAGACACATGATTTATAGTGGTTCGGCGTTGGAAAGCCTACGTCCACTTTATAATCACTTTCCTCGATGATATAGATGTAAATACAATGAGATAATCACTCAATTTCACTCACTTTTCATGTACATTCACTCAATTATCTCAAAAAATACTTTGAATGACGATTTGGATTGTTTGGGAACGCTGAAGTTCGGTTCTCAAAGGTGTTTGAACTCTCAGAATGCTCGAAAAGATCCCTTCAAATGTCTCTTGACGGGGTATTTATAGGTGGAAATTCACTCAAAATTCGGTTCGGGTCGGAGCTACGTGGCTTTCATCCCATCGTTCTCGGGCTCAGATGGATTCCGGTGTTGACAGCGCATCAGATTAGTGGTCATCATGGGTAGGAAATGGTCATAACTACCCCGAACATTCAGGAGGTCGTGGGGTGAAGTGATATGGTATGTTGGGTTCGGTTCGGAAGAGCGAACATAAGGGGTTCGGATCAGGGCATCCGATCCGACCCGACCTGAGCTGAACCTGAGTCTTTGTCCATTTTGCTCTGTTCTGTCCCGAACTAGTAGTAGCCCTCCGACCTGATTGCGTAGTAGCCCTCCGATCCGATTGGGTAGTAGCCCTCTGATCCGATCCGATGCTTTTTAAGAAGAAATGTTCTTCAACGCTTAACATCTCGACTTTGTGTTGCCTAGTTCACAAAGTAGGCTAACATAGTATATCATTATGTAAATGGGCCTAGCCCAATGTTATCTCAGATAAAACATTTCTGTTGCATTTCTAAAGCCCAAGCGGCTATACTTGTACATTATAAATATGTACACCAATTTATTATTCTGTACTTAGGTTATACTTGTACATTATAAATATGTACACCAATTTATCGTGCTGTACTTAGGCTATACTTGTACATTATAAATATATGTACACCAATTTATCATTCTGTACTTAATCAATCAAAAGCAATAACAAAAAAAATTCTCAAATACATTTCTGTTTTTCGAATATTCAGCTGCAGCAATACTTACATGTCTGGTGATATGGCTATAAAATAAGAAATTCGATATATCTAAACCGTATAGATAATGACCGAGTATGTAGTAATCAAAGAAGAACGACTGGCTCCTGATCAGCGAGATTCACAAGAGCTGGCAAAATCCGAACAAGAGTCAACCCCCTTACATTAAGAGATCTCTTCTGTTCTGCTTCATAGTTGTCCTTCAAATAATAAACCATAATCCATATCAATAATTGGTTCACACACTAGCAAAACTGGAAAAGAAAAAGAAAGAAAGAAAGAAAGAAATTGGTATGTAATTACACGAAAGGTCGGAGATGCTTTAGTTCCAAAATATGGGTAAGTCAGCACCTATAACGTAACATATATATGGATAAGTTGATAGATTATATGAGACCAAGTTAATATATAAATAATGATATTTTTAGCTATGACCTAAAGTTTAATAATATCAAATAATGGTACAGTAGTTAATTACCCCAATCTCATGGTGAAGACTTTTAATATGTTCACTAGCTTCCTGGAGCACCGACGCCATATCTTTCTATAAATTTGTAATTAAGACAAGAAGAAAAGGGCAAAACCATGAATTAGCAAAATTTAACCTGCTACCCAAAGGTTTAGTCTAAAAATATGCAGTAATAAAATATTTGCCTTGCCATATGGAGACACAAGCCTTTGAAGAGCCGTAATCTTTGCTCTCACATTTGCATTGGACACCTGCTTATTAATTAAAACTACTTATATTTATATATATTTATTATTATTACTTATGAAAATAAAGTTACAAATAAATAAAAAATAACATACATTTGTCACAGTAGGTAAGGCAAATGGAAATTTGTGTATCTTCGCAATTTCGTCGCCATATACTTCATTCTTAAATTTCTTCCTTCCACATCCATTTTGTGGCATTTCAAATAATAAGTTCCTCTTTTGTGTGTTCCTCATTAGCTACAAGAAAACCATTAAAAAGAATATTTATCACATACCCTGCTCTTATCTGAGAAACATATCAAGTAACAGTAAATATGCATACCATAATTACCTTTTGTTGATTCGTACAGAATCCAAATAGTTGAGAATTTATAATATTCTGTGTTAAAGATGCCTGTCCTTCTGTTTAATGGAAACAATCAGTTATTGTGGTTACATAGAGAAAGAAGCTCGCGTTGGGTTATTATGTATGCAGGGTTTTATCGAAGGCGAGTTTTGAAAATTTGGCTTTATATTTTACTGAAGGCGAGTTTCCAGAACTCGCATTCCATAAAACAAACAGGTCTAAACTTTTTATATTTTTTGAAACATGGCTATTTGCGTGATTATTTGTACAAACAGACCTCAGTACGTGAATTATCCAATATCAAATGAAATAAAATTAATGAAGTTCGTTAACAATGATAAACTGAACCAGAAATTTGGTCTGATGCAGATGATAAAGCTAATGGGCCATTTTGGCAACTGATGTGTTCTTCACCGATCACAATTCTCTGGCCATTCCGGGCATGGCTGAGATGGATACAAAATACAAAAAAGAATGGTTAAATTGCAAAGATTTTAGCATGAAATAAGTATATGGCATGAAACGAAAACACTGATAAACAACTAAAAATAAAATTATTTTGCAACTTACACTTTCATTGGTTGTGCATTGAAACTGTTTAGCCAACTGTGATAATCTGGTGAAGTATGTGATTCAAATAATTCAGGCTTGGCATCCAAACCCATCAAGCCACTCTGATTATTTGGTAAAGTATTCGACTCTTGAAACATATCTGTGTGTTGTTTAAACTTTAAAAAAACTCCGATGTGAATTCATTTCTTCTACATTAGTTATAGGCTACTGATATTCGAAATATATAACAACCTTTACTTGTGTGAAAATTTCAGAATTAATGGAAAGTTTGAGAATGCAAGTTATACTACAAATGATCAATTTAGCATTGTATTTAATTATATATAAATGGAAATGGCTGTATATATATGTCATAGAAAGCGTATTTACTGGAAAATGATTGTTAATTAGAGGGCTATATTTAGTTTTATCTAAGATTGTAGCCTGCTTTTATATAGAAAAGCCCGTTTATTATCGCTTTCATTTTGCATCACTTCAACCTAATTCATTGAACAAATGCATATATTTGTTTATGTTCGTGCAATAATAGATTCATTGTCTGCATTGAGATGAAGGTTTATATTTCCGTAGTTGTATACATTTTACATCGTGTGGCTATAGAAATGCTACCTTTGTCAAATAATTTTGGTTTGTTAATTAAGTTGTGATATCGAAAGATATATATAGTCAAAGTGATAGAACTGAAATCGTTTATCCGCCTAGATTAGTCATTGGTTTGATATTTCTCTATTTTTTTTTTCTAAGAAATTGAGTACTTATATATATATATATATATATATATATATATATATATATATATATATATGATACTACGATATCAAAGTTTACTGTCATTACTTTCACTTCAACCACAGAGCCATAATTAAAGAGTTTGCAAGCACGTCCAACTTTTCTTTCTTCACCGAGAACCACCAAAGCGGTAGATATGCAAATGACACTAAACAAGTCATTAACATTGACTCAAACTAACTTTCACGCGCAACAACTACAATGAAACAGTTGTAAAGAAAACGGACGCATTAGTTTGAACGTCTAAAAAAAGTTGCCCACGTCTGTAGTTTTTCATAGGACGCAAGACTATTTGAAGCCACCCACCATATTCATACCGTAAAGACTACATAGAACAACAATCAGATTGAAACATATGCCCTATCTCAGTGCTCAAGCCTCCAGCATATGCCAACAAGCCATAGCTCCACTACTTAATTCGATTTGGACTGAGGCATATTGATATATATGCAAGAGGGGTTTAATTAATTTGGTGATGTGGGACAAATGGTTTTTGGTTTGGCCATACCTCAGATTTCAAGCTGGATCCGCCACTGATTGGAATAGCAAGCACGTTGTCAAAAAATTTACATGTACCACAATATAAATAAAATTTAGACGAGATAAAAAAATGAAGAAAAAACAATGGCAAACAAGTTCTTCAAATAAGATGGTTGTTATTGACACTCCAACTATTGTTAGAGGAGTCATTTTTTAAAAACACTTCACGTTTTGAAAAAATCTTAAAGGGGTACACACACATATTATTTCACACTACTTAATATTCCCTTTTAAATTAAATAAAAAAAAAACTTATTTGATAAGGGAAACCAAATTAAAATAAGCAGTTCATCACCACTGTACTGAATGCAGCACTTAATTAATTATATATGTATTCGACGATGATATGTCGAAAACTAATAATCATTTCGGTGCATTGTCTCTGTAATTATAAAATTCGGCATATTTATATCAAAAAAAAAATAGTTCGATACTATTAATCCAAAAATGCTTATCGGGTTTAAAAAAATCGATATATGCGAATCGAAAAAAATTACTACGGCCCTTGCAATATTTGTTAAAATAAATTACATTTATTTGTTAAGGGGTTAAATGGGTAATAAGGTAAAATTATCTTTTTTATTAAAGGGTTACTTTCTTCATTGACACTCCCCTTAACAATTTTTAAAAGAAAAAAATGGTCTCTCCTTAACAATATTTGGAATGTTAATAACAATGCCCTCAAATAAAGCCTTTATTAATTCACCTAATTATCACAACAGCAAACGTCAAAGTTGAGAAAATATCCCAACGGCTAAAAGCAAAAAAAATTCTCCACCCCCTCCAACCCCCCCCCCCCCCCCCAAAAAAAAAAAAAAAAAAAAAAAAAAAAGAAAACCCACAACATCAAATAAACCATATACATAACTATTTATGATGGTATTAAATATCTTCTTTAACCAATCATTGCTTATTTCCATTTCTTATAACAAACCATTCCCATATATGCAATCCTTCACCACTTTTAATGCAATACAAATGTAAATTAATTATCTTAAAACTCATAATTCATAAACAAGGACAGGGTATATGAGTCGCAATTTCACATTAACACGAATATCCTCAAGATTTATTTAAATATGGAGTATCATATCAATAAAATCTAATGATCTCCACCATGATATGACAAATGTCATTCATGCTTCACTTAAAACCTCAAACTTCCAATAATCTCCAATATTACAATGGAAATAAATATCTTCATTAAAAAAAAACACTTAACTAACCTCCAAAACAGCTAAATACGTAAGCCCCCTATTTGAACATACATATACTCAATAAATCAAAATTGTTTGTGATACCACAAAGGTCTTTAAGTAGACCTTGTAGTTTTCAGTTACATGCTTCTCCTAGATTCTAGCAAATTTGCCTTTCAAAACCACTTCCAGAAGTCCATTCACTCCATATCTTTCTTCCAAGTAATTAGTTCACATTGTTGCTTTCTTTTTTGGGTGCAACACCTCCATGTTACTCTTCCAAGACTTTGTAACTCCTAATCAAGTTGAAATTTTGCAACATGTCCCTTTCAACCGTCCGACTGGATTAATGTTCTTTATAATTTCCGTGATATGTCCAACTTTCGTGAATTTTACTTCTCTTCCATCGTACATCTTCTCCCTAGTTGAACCTATTCCACTCACCTCAACATCCCCACCACTAGCGGACCCCACCTAACTCTCTTTGTTTCTTTATAGTCAATGAATGCTTCCTTTTGGTGACATCTGTGAAAACATGCACTCAAGTCAAGCACCCGCTCATCTCCTTTTTTTTCTTCAACACATATAACGTCATTAGTGATACTGAAATTCCCCTGGTCGTCATTATTGTCATCAATCTTGTCTTTATCTTCCTCAATGCTTTCATTCTTTATTTCCTTTTTAAGACTAGTGCAAATTTTTACTTACTGTGACTAGGTTTTTTATAGTAATAAAAGATCAAATCTCTCTCAATTGACTTTTCTGATCACTTTCTCTTTTTGGTCGGTTACTCCTTATAAAAGGCACTTTTAATTCTGGATTTTCAATTTCCCCTTTTCTTTTATCTTTTTTCTCTCATAATTAGATTCATCATCTAATCTCCTCATTAAGAAGGCTGCCACCTGTCATCTCATTGAAACGGTTCCACTCAAATTTGAGTCGTTCATTGCAATCAGTAGTGTTCCCCAACTATTTGGTAATAAACTCATTAACGTCAAGACTTATGTCTAGGGCTGTCAATTTCCTACACGACCCGTGACCCGACCCGAAACCCGCACAGAAATTAGCAGGTTAACCCGACCCGTTTAGTTAGCGGGTCATTTTCGGGTCAACCCGAATTTGACCCGTTTATAAACGGGTGGGTTTAGGGTTGACCCGCTAACCCGATTTTGACCCGCCAAACCCGATTATATGTTATGTCTCTTCCATATTGTTAGTCTTTTATGTATACTGTTAGTGTTAATCTTTTATGTATGCAGTAATCAGTATGCTCGTATATGTAAGTTGTTATATTTTACTAATTTATTCTTGTATGTTGTTAGTTATATTTTACTTATAACAACTGTATCTCTTCCATACTAGTAGTCTTTAATTTATGCAGTATGGGAATATATACTTATGTATAGAAAATAATTTTTGGATATGGTGATTTCATGCTTTATATATGTGTTGTCTATTGGCGACTTTGCAACTTGTTGCATGTTGATGATTATATAACAGTGTGCATGTTGGTGATTTTACTCTTTTGTTACTTATATTAGTAGGCAATATCTATCAATGGGTCAAATGGATAAACTCGACCCAACACGACCCATTTAGTTAAACGGGTTACGCGGGTCGGGTCAGGTCAACCTGTTTACAAATGGGTCGGGTTAGGGTTGGGAAAATATGACCCGTTTAATAAACGGGTTGACCCGACCCGTTTATAAATCAACCCGAACCCGACTTGACCTGACACGAACCCGACCCGACACGAACCATTGACAACCCTACTTATGTCTCATCATAGACCGTATAATTTACTATCGCCGACTGGTTCACAACTGTTTGAAAATCATTGACATGTTTTCTAACTGACCACAATCTTTAACCTTTAGATTTATTAATCTTCTTATAAGAAGTACCTTATTTGTTATTAAGTTCTTTCCATACTTTTCTTGTTTTCACTTCCAAACTCCAAAAACAAATATTTCATTAGCAACAATACAAAATGATGTATTCTCTGAATAACAGCCATTAAAGCCCTCATATCTGTGACACCTCATTTTCTAAGACCTGAAGCTAAGTGTTACAGATGTTGTAGTTATTTATAGTATTAACTTCCGATGATTGAAAATGAATATGTTAATGAACCATAATATCAGAAAACGTAGGAATATGAAGAAAAAAAATTGGAAAACAATTATTAATAACCTTTCACTAGAAATTCCCATTATGAAAACCCACAGTATGATCAAATATTACTATTACAAAATTTAATCAGAATAGCGATCAGATTCTAGATACTGGCAATAAACATCCTCATATATATTTCCAAAAAGAAATACAACGGGAAGAAAAATACATATATAACTAAATGCCAACTGCATGTCTCTACATGCTCATTCGAAGAAGAAACTGAAAATCTAAATCCTTAGTCTATTCAAATGAGTGTTTAAGAGTTTAAGGGAAAAAACTTCGGAACAATGAACACACTAGTATGCATAATAACAAGTACCCTGAAATTAATAGATATCTAGTGAGACTATACCAATTAGCGGAATGAGTTTTCCTCTCACTAGTATTTAGCAACATAATAACCATTATTGTGTTCCTATATTCATAACGGTTAGAATAACAATAGTAAAGTATACCAAAGTGCAACACAATATGGATTACCTGTCATGTGTTCTCCTGAGTTGTTATCTTAACGATATTGTAATTTATTATCATGACAATAAGTGATCTACTTGCCTACAAGTTACCTACTTGTTCAATTTGAGATTGCCCATCTCAACCTATATATTAGGATCATTTATCCCCAACAACTTCGGTGTTAACCTACCTGACATATATGTATAAAATAAAGTTTAAGAAGTAACCCCTTATTGGACATGAGCTATATGCACCCACCTCATAGTTTTATTCGTAAGATGAACCCATCAACATATATAGACATATGTTGTAGTTTTAAAAATAGGATGACTATGAACCATTCAAAAAAGTTTTATATAGTAACCTCAAAATAATTATAATGTATTGGCATAGCTAATATTCCTTCAATTGGTATCTCCAATGTAAACATAATTATTAATCTTGTTGGTACCACCAAATAATCATGCTTAGTTAATTCTTACTTGGTATTTCTAATATTACTTGATTTATTTTCTTCCATTGGTATCCCCAATATATAGGTAATCATGAGTTAAAATGTTAGCAACAACTAATAGAATACAAAGCAAGGTTAACAACCATAACAATCAAAAGGGTTCGACAAGCATGTCGTATCAGTTCTTATTGACCCCTTATAAAGGTGTCAATGTAAACAAAAGTGATAAAGTCAACGGCCTAAGCCTATCGAATTCATCCATATATAAGCAATCTATGGATCCGATATGATTTTGAAAACAATCTTTAAAAGTAACCTTGTCGACACGGTCGATGAGCAACAAGCCATAAAGCGATAGCCTCAAAGTCTTTTAGGAAATAGTTAGGAAATAAGTCTTGTCGACCTAGTGGGGACAACAAGGAACAGAGGCAATTACCTCAAATGCTTTTGAAAACATGTTTGAAAGTAAGCTTATCGACATGGATGGTAACGTCAAGGTTATAGAGGAGATAACCTCAAGCTTTACAAAACAGGTTTGGAAACAAACCTTATCAATCATGAACAGTAATAATAAGGATAGAGACGATAAGCCCTAAGGTTTTATAAAACAAGTTAGAAATAAGTCTTGCTTACATAGTCGACATAGCAAGATAAAAGAGGCCATAAACCTAAATGATTCTTTGAAAACATTTTTGGAAGCAAGCCTTTATCGACACAATCGATAAGGTATAGAGGCGATAACCTCTACAACGTTAAAATAGACGTGGTAAACCTTTTATAAGGAAAATATTTTTATCACCCTAGTATGAAGGCGACAAAGTTTAATGGGTAGGTTTCAAAAACACAAGTATAAACCTAGACAACAAGTGTCCATTCAATGAGCATATAAATAATATGATAAGCATAAATCCATCCTATACCATGTATCATAGTAGTCTATGTATTTAAGGCATATCGATACCATTCATTCGACATGACCATATCAATAGAGCCGATATGGCCTTATCGCCCTAGTCAATAGATCTGACATGGCATGTATTTTTCCTAAAAGAAATTTGTTACTAATTTTGGTAAAAAATTCCACTTGTTACATTTTAATTGACAAAACGTTAAAAGTTATTGGAAAAGATAAATGTGAGCAGCACTCAGACTTTTTAGTATTAAGAGTATAAAATGTTAAAATAGCTCTAATTAACACTAGTCAATTCTTTAATCACCTAAGTTCATCGAATATAGAGAAATCATAGTAAATCGGAAAACCACGGGAAAAATCCAAAAAAATCACAAGTAACTGAAGGTATCCCCTTCTACCTTCTGCCAAAATTTCAGGTCAAAAAAGTATTTTTAAGAATTAATCCTAGAATTAACTCTTGATCAAGCTTAAGAAATTCAAATAATATTCCTACATGCTCTGAAGATTGTGAAACTTGAAACCTGAATCCAAAATCGCATTATACACAACATACAAAAATTTGACTATAACCGCAGATGAAAACATTAGGCTTGATAAAAAAACCAAGTAATTCTTATGCAAACAAGCAGGTTTAATCAAAACAAATTATTGTTTCATCTTGGGAATGTCAGAGCATCAAAATATTCACAAAACAATATTAAATTCATGAATTCAATTTAGGTATTACCCATAATAAAAAATAACAAGGGGTATGAACTATTATTCACCTTAGTTTAGGATGAGAGAGTTGCGAGTTAATGTAATTTCGATCTTAATTTGATTTTCCTACCTTTTCCTTAGGTTCACCTATTCTTCTTCTTCTTCCTAGTAATGATCGACCTCCCTTGTAGTAGCTTTGAGAAAATGAAATGAAGAGATAAAAGAATGAAATGTTATGCATATATATGAGACTATGTGTTTTTCTCATTTTTCCCCTCATATAAATAGTTTTCTTATGTATTATTAAATTAATTAGTTTAGAAGGACAAATCATTAATTACAAGTATCATCTCAACATGCGACTACACTATTCTTATTTAATTTATCTAATTAAATCACCCAAATAATGTTTACCAAATATTAGGGATATAGAATAGTCCATTCCTTAGAGCACCTCCATCGGATGTTGTATATCACATTTAGTGATATTTGCACCAAAAATCCTCTCCAATAATGTATGGGAAACCACATATATCAATTTAGACTGCGATAGGGTAAAGATCTAGGGGAGGTGGTTGAACAGATGCCTAATGCTTGTTCAACAAGCGCCTCATGTAGTAATATTACGAGGTGTCGATTGAACAAACACTCGAGGTTCATGTATCTTATCAACAGACTGCTAGTATTAATAATATATGTTTTTTAAATTCTCAAGCACCTCTTAGATAAAATCCTTATGTCGGATGTTTGTTAACAAGTACCTAATTCAAAACCATTGTGGAAACCCCAAGTCAAGATTTTCATAGTGTACATCACGTCATTTACAAGCTCTCCACAGTTAGAGATGCTATAGAAATAATTTTGTCCTTAAAATGCGGTCAAGGACTAAAACAAACATAGTTGTCAACAAACATTGTTGTCAATAAACATTGCTATCTATAATAGTGTAACCCACTATATATCAAGTCTATAAAACAATATATAACATATCGTGAAATAACTCTGGATAAGTATCCCTAATCCCGACTTCAGTCTCCCAGATATAGTCCTTCTCATTGCACACTATTGGATTTCCACCAGTTTGGCTATCTTGTTCCTTAGTTTCTTCTCATATCTAGCTATAACTCTAACTGGTTTCCCTATAAAAGTCAAATCCTGCTTTACCACTCAGTTTTCTAATACTCTTGGATCTATAGCAGCTTCTAGTTGATGCATATACTTATGAAGATGAGAAACATAAAAAACATTATGCACTCCAAATAGATTCTCTAGTAGTTCCAGTTGGTATGAGTACTTCTCAATCTTTTCAATCATGGGAAAATATCCAATAAATCTTGTTGCCGGTTTCCTAACTTATCGAACCATAGTACACCAATTATCGGTGATATGTTTGTAAAAACATAGTCTCCAACAAAGAATTCAATATCTTTACACCTCTTTTTGTGTAATTCTTCTACCTCGGCTAAGCTTCTTTTATCCAATCTCAAATCAACTCAATCTCCCCAACAGCTTCTTTCACTAAATCTGGACCTAAGACTAATCTATCTCCAGTCTTTAACTAACAAGCTAGTGATGTACATGGCCTTTTGTATAACGCCTTAAATGGTGCCATTCATATACTAGTCTAAAAGCTGTAACTATAGGAAAACTCAACTACGTGCAGATAATCTTCGCATGAGCCACCAAAATCCATAATGCAAGCTCTCAGCAGATTCTTAAATACCTTATTGATTCTCTATGTCTAACCATCCCTCTATAGGTGATAAATGGTACTTATCTTAAGTCTGGTTTCCAAAGCTTTCTGCAAACTTGTAACAGCCCGAATTTTAATAAACAATAATTAAATTTAAAAGATTAATAAACTAAATATTAATCAGAATAATATTCAGAATCTTACAACGGGACTATCACCATTGAGTCCGTTGTAATTTTCTGATCAAAGTGGACGCTTGGTTTGCTAAAATCGAAGTTAAAATGAATTAAAGAACAATTCATAAAAATTAAATAAATAAACAAATGGAAACAACTGTCATTAGGCGACCCAGGCTAACTGCGTGGACACGTGTGTCGACCTATGGTTGACCCCTGTGTCGACCCAGAATTGCGGATGGGTCGATCAAGCTGAGTAAAGCTGCATGCCTTGCCTGGCACACAAGCGACAAAACGTTAATTATATTGCACAGTTAATTTTTATGGATTGGCATTGTTTTATTGATTATTTTAAACCATGGGCTGACATGGCGCTTTCTTATTAGTTTAATAACATGGTTGGACCATATCAAATATTAGATTTGAACAGCTGAGGGAATCAGTTAACCCTATAAAAAGAGTAGTAGAGCCTCTCTCATTTCTTCACATCCATTCTCTCTTCTCTTTTTGTCTTCTTCCGCGGGCCTATCCTCAAAATTAGGAACAACCAGATAATTATTCTTTTATGAGATGAAGAATTTCTTAAGTTTTTAATATTTATTTTTATAAGCACTTCTGGAGGTGGAGATTCTATTAGATTTTAGAAGAAGGCCACAAGGGAAGCTTTATTCATCAAATCTGTGAGTTTTACATAATTTTTTGATTAGTTATTTATGTATGAATATTTAGACAGTTAATTAGTTTTAATTTGCAAATTTTACATTTACAGTATTTATATGTTTAGTTTTTCTGTAAGTTACTGTAATTTATTTACTGTTTATGCCTATATCTTTCTAGTTGTTTATTGCTTATAAGTAATTCTCTTTCTTCTTATCCCCTTCTTTGTTATAGTATATTTATAGTTATGCTTATGCCTATTTTATTTGCTTTTGTTTATATTGAGTCTAGGCCTTGCGAGTAGCGTAGACCGTTTCCCTTTATATTCACATCAAAATATCATAAATGAAGACCAGCACTATCCAATCCAAATGCTTTTTTGAAAACTCAAATTCATTATATTCACAAATAAATTAGGCATATTCATTGCAGGATCATGGCTCATGGCTTACTTCTTTCATATTTACTTTGACTGAAATTCGCAGGAGGTGATGATTATCTTAGTGGGTGCGTTATTCAAAAGTCATATGGACTTTCATATGTGCATGAGTTATCCTATCTTGTTCCATTTACTGCAATTCCATCATAGATTATTGATAACCATTAGGCTAGCTTACATTTAGTTGAGAAAATTGAAAGAAAAATGTGATGCCTCACCCTGAGACTCACACAAACAAAGAGTATTACCAGGTAATATTGTCTGCTAATGTAGAGAACAGAACAGGTTAGGAGCAACCATCTGTGAGATTTATATTAAACAAGTGTTGGTTACGTTGATCTAGTGCTCTATTTTTTTCTTACATTAAGTGGATCGGCATACTCAGTTTCAGCTAAATACAATACTATAGTGGCTAACGGTTCTATTCAGTACAAAACAAGATAAAAACAAATAACACAAATCATAGAATAGTAGAAACATCTCTATACAGATACATCAATGTTATGGTATATAAGTGATACATGAGAAAGTGGTTGTACAAACCACATATATACAACATGTCCCAAATAAAAGAATATGTACTTCATAGGTTGACTAGAAAAATGTCAAAATTTGGTTCAGCATCCAAAAATGTCGATATGAAAAGTCCATAACAAGAGCAAGCAAAGTAGTTACCAATAAGTGGACTATCTTGAAAGAACTCGGTCTGACCAGAGTATGTAAAATATATGGTCAATCTAGCATAAACAAGATGATTAGGGTATAGACGGTGAAAAGCAATATCACATAAAGGTAAAGCTTCTCAATGGAGAAGTAACAACATAAGTTTCCAATATTATAGTATACATGAGCAAGGTTCTACTAAATCAAAATGTCAAATTCTCATGTATTAGGTAACAACTACACAAAGGATTTTATAAAAATCCCCTCAATATATAAAACCATAATGAATGTTAGAAATATGATATCCTTATTGGGATGATCGTAAAATAAATTTATGACGGAAATGGGGCCATTGCAACTTAAATTATAAGCATTCTCTAACCATACATGACCATATCCAGGTTTTTTAAATGAAATTTAGAGTAGCACCTATTATATAAAAATTGTGAAATAAATTTCTAAATTAATTATATTATGAAATATGTTCAACCGTGCCATGATTTTTTGAAAATTTTTAATTCTCTCTCATTATGAAAAATAGAATAGTCACATTTCCATTATGCATTTAGAAACTCTTCTTTATTTAATGATGAAAAAAAATAAACTCTCCATATTAATTAAAACGATGATGGATGACAGAAAGACGATAGGAAAAGAAGATGTTCATGAAACAAGCACCAATTCAAAGATATTATAAAATATGTTCAAACATCAGGAGAATTTAAATAAAATTTCCTCTTATTATGAAATATACTATAGTCACAACTCATCACAATTTCATAAATCTAATAATAATTTTGATGAGTTCCAAATATAGTTTGATTTGGTCAATAATTTCAATTTTTGAATAAATAACGAACGAAGATTTTAAAAATTGAAAATAACAATTTCAAGAGGGATTCTGAAAGAACTATACAGTTTGAAAATCTATTTAAAAAAATTAGTTGAATGTGATATATTAAAAGCTCTTAAGACAGGTATCATCTGTAGGACCTAATGCCCATAATTACAATGTATCCAATCCAAAGAAAAGAGATCTAATAATTCAATTTCCTTTATCAAAGCAGCAACAAAATCAGTTACAAAGAAAGATTCACAAGAGATTTTTTTCACAATATTTACAATAAGCACAAGAGATAATTCATGATCCAAATAAAAAACAAGTTATTTGAAACCACTTGATGAAATTTATTTTTAGAAATCAAGTCCAAGTATGGTAACCATGAGATTCAATATACAATCAATTGCAAATGATTTCGAAAAGAAAATCCAACCCAAATGATCATAATTGAAAAGTGAGTTTCAAGATGCAACACAACAAACCATGTCAAATTATTTTCAATTTAAAATGGTTAAGCCTAGCTAAAAACCAATGAAATTATCATGACTTATCAAAAGCGGTTTTTAAGTAGTGTGCTCTAATAAGTGTAGTTTTTCAAGTCTTTCCAAAGTGAATCAAAAGAAGCTCAAAACAAAAAAGTTGTGTGAAATTTCATTAGCTTTTCAAAACTTCATGAAATAGTGTTCAAGGTATGTACAAGTTTCAACATCACCATTAGAAATTCAAGGAACTGAAAAATAAGTAAACTTCAAAAGAATTGCAGATATTTACAATTTAAGTTCAAAATCTGGAAATCATTAAAGCATGAGAGTTTTAGATAAATGAGTCTAATTTCCAGAAAATCAAGATGTTGACACCAAAAATTGGCACAACACCCAAAGAGAAGATTATGTAGAGAACCAATGAAGATTAATAACAGCAATAAACTAAAAATAAAGAAAAGCACACACAAATTTATAGTGGTGCGGCATAAACGAGCCTACGTCCACTTTATAATCTCTTTATATAATGATCCAATTATCCGCTCGAATAGTTACAATGGCGGTTAAAGAGATTACAATATTTAAAGGCTAGGGTTTTTTAACCTTTCTCTAAAAAAAGATCCCCTCATTACAACAAAAAACACTTTTCGCAACAGGCAAAATCTGTTGCAGTAGGCCTATTGCAACAGGCCAACGCCCGTCTGTATAGCCAAAGTTGCAATAAGTCGGTCCCTTTTTGCACCAATTATTTCCTGTTGCAGTAGAGTTTTTTTGCAACAGGCTTTTTCTGTTGCAACAGAATATTTTGCAACAGTATATGCTCGTTGCAATAGATTAATAAATTTGTAAATAAAAAATTACAACTTATAGATATTGCTTATTAAATGTATTCATTTTAGTAATAATTATATCACAGAATGAAATAAACAAATTAAAATTTTATCTTAACAAAATTTTTATAGTGCAAACAATTACAACAAAAAATTCTACAATTTTCATACACTATTCATGTATAACAATTTCTTCTCTCACACAACACATTGTTTTTGAATAGAGTATTTTCTAATCATATTTCTACTCTATCATACATATACTATAACAAGAGAATGAATATCGTCAGTTCACTCAAACAAATCTGCAGTTCATGCTCCAAGTTTGTTGTTGCTCATGAACGGTCACATGCCAAAATCTGCAGTTCATGAAATGACGAAAATCATTTTTTAACTATCAAAATCTCTAACCAAAATCCAGAAAAAACTCTAAGCCTGAGAAGTCTCCGATCGACCGATGGTGACGATGTCTAGAGCCAAAAAGGCTTTAGATCAATTCCCGATGCGCTTTTAATAGGAATCTAGTGACAGCACTTCAAAACCTTAATCAATCAAATGTATACAGGTTAGTAAAAAAAATTGAAGGCTAACACAATAGTAGTCAAAGACAAATGTATAATAAATAAGTAAAGAAATAACATACACTGTGATATGTATATCAACGGTTAAATTTTATTTATGTCAAGCTAAACTCCTATACTCATGTGTATTCTTATATGAACCGTAATTTAATCTTGCCCAAAAAAATTTTAGATACATAGGTGGTCAATTTTGAAACTCAAAACTTTGCAATGGATAATCAACAATGGTAGAAGTCAGCTTTGTGGTCATTTACTGGGAAATGTGGTGTGAATTGGTTGCAACAGCAATAATGGGACACAAATAAATGGTTTAAATTACATTTATTATTGCAGCAGAGCTTATGTCCTGATGCCCACAGGTAATAGATACGCATGATGTTGTTGAAATGCCCATAGGTAATAGATACACAACAAGATTATTATCCATATAATATTTTTATTTTTTATTTTCTATAGGGAAGGAAGGAGAACACTATTAATAGTTATAATAGTTCATCGAATAATTATACCTCTAATTACTTGCATGATTTGTGCAGAAGGTTTGACAACTACTCCAACAGTTTTAATGGTGATAGATCTACATTGATTCAAGTCGTACAGATAGTTTTCATCATGTTCACAAAACTTGTTCTTCCAAGACATGAGACTCAAAAGATGGCATGTTAATGTTGTATTCGATGGTTTCCAGTATGCATAGTTTCTCTAAGTGCAATATATGCAATCTGCAAATACTGATTGTCCAACATCGAACAGTTAAATTTGTCCAGAAAGAAGATATGTATGAACTAAACCAAGAACTCAACAGAAATGGAAGAACAACAATACTGTTGTTGACAATTTTGTATATTGAAAACATATTAGTCATCGCCAACAGCACAATTTTGTATATTGAAGAACAACAATTGCGCTTTTGATAAGTTTCTAGTGACAGCACTTCAAAACCTTAATCAATCGAATGTATACAGGTTAGTGACTGCACTTCAAGGCTAATATTTCATTAGTAATGTCCAGAATATTATAATGTTGTGAGAACAAAACTTTTGTAACAAAAACGAAGTATTGTTCCCTTATGATCCCACTTTCTAATTATACCTAATAAACATAAGAAATTACCCTTTAATTTTCAAGATAATACTGTAAAGAATATGAACAGTGAAATCCTTGATCTAAATTGTACACAGAATAATGATCAACAATTAAAAATGAAAAAGAAAAAAAAAGACGAAGGGAAATCTCCCCCCTACTTAAAATGGAAGATGTTCCAAATGAACTTCAATAGCAAAGGCAGGTGAAATGTTTCCCATTACTCAAAATATACAGTATTTTCAGGCTTTCACCTTATTTTATTTATTCCAAGAAACGTAATACAGATTGAGCGAACTCATATTTCTGTTCCCTAACCTTTTGCATTAATTAATCTATATAATACACATTGATTCTCAGCTAGCTTTCAACAAAATCAACATCCCACGAGCCACTCTCTTCTACCTTTTTCCCACTTTATTTATTTTAGACATGTATTTTCATGAGGAATTAAGTTCTAAATATAAGTTAATAATCAAGACAAGGCAAGGGTTTCATGAAACAAAACCTGTAAACCAAATTTAATGCTGCCTTAGCGCATACTAACTGCATTCAAAACTTTCATCTCTAATATCTAATGCATTTCATTTTATTTTTTATGAACAATCATAACTAATATTCATTACAACCATCATAAGCAACTTGCAACATTATCTGTGATATCATGAATGGGTAGTTGTTATTCCTAACATCAAATGTCGATACTCTGATACGGCAAGGACCAAACTAATTTCAAGTGTTGCACAAACTGTAAATTTAAATCAAATACATTTTTATGCATATAAGTATTGTTATTGTACATGCATAATGCTTAATAATAATTTACAAACAGAAATCATTATCAGTCACCTGTTTGCTTTTAGAACCGAGTTCCCTTCCAAACAAAGAATAAACCAACAGAAGTAGATGTCGATAAAATGGTCGATGTGTAACCAGCGACAAGCAAGGCTTCCTTAGAGAGTATGCTTGAGAATGAAGACAGTTAAGTGAACTAAAGATAACATACATTTGAATTATAGTAAAAAAAAATACTTCGGCTCAACATTATGATCACCTTGGCTAGAAGCAGAGCATTCTCATTTGCATACTCAAATGAGCTTTCAAGTATGCTTTGTATGCCTTGAGAAAGCTCCCAGGATAAAAATCTACACGAAATACCATCAACAAATGCCTTATATATTGCTATGTTAGGTGATTACTTATCAATAAAAATAAGAACAGGTTCAAGCTTGTAATAGTACAGGTATTTTGATAATGTCAGAATTATATTGGAATCCACTTGTCAGTTTAGTTCACCAAACTTATGCCCTGTTTATTTGGTTCAAAAAAAAGGAATCACTAAATCAAAATTCTTTTAAACAAAATGTGTACCAATTATTTTCATCTAATTCAGCTTTAGACAAAAAGCATACAGATGAATATAGTGTAAATTTCACTACCTAGCTTCAGACAAAATCAGTTAACAGTTAACAGTTAGCAGTTAGCAACGTATGTATCATATCCAGATAGCCAATGGAAACGAAGCAATATGAAGATGAGCAATTACAGCCGAGAATCCGAGAGCAATGACCAAATTGCAAAAGCCCGATATAAACAGTAGATCTCAAATACCTAGATCCAAACAAGAACTGAGTAATATTACAAAAAATAAGCCAAAAAATAAAAAATGCCAAGCAACATACCAACGTATACCAGAAAGATAAATATACACCAAAAAACGCTATAAACAGTGCTGCTACAGGCAGATCCTCAACCCAAACAGCACCTAACTATCTACCAAAGGATGAAAAACCCAACAAAATAAAACTGCACCCGAAGAAACCAGTAGAAGCAAAACCCCAAAAGACTCCAAAGCAGATCTGAGGTAACTTTGCTGTGAAGATAGAAGAGACATAAGGAGTGGCATGGTTTGCTTTAACTAGAGTGAGAAAAGGCCAAGATAACATGGGAGAGAACAGACAAGGAGTTGGTAAAGGGAAACTCAGACGAGGAGGAGAAAAGTAGTTGAGAAGCTAAGGGAAAGCCATAGAGAAGATCTGAAGAAACGCGTAGTTGAATAGCCGAATAAAATACAAGGGTTGATGAAGAAACGCGTAGATCTGAAGAATCGAAAGGAATGATTTAGAAGGATGAAGAAAAGTAGATTTGAAAAGAAGAAAAGGAGAACAAGGAGATAAGATATTTTGGGGAAGAGGGATAGTCTGCGAGAACGAAAATTTAGCGGATGGAGCCAAAACTAAACTTAAATTTATGAGGGAATGGCGTGGGAAAAAAATGATGAAGTGGCGGATAGCAATTATTTTTTAAAACATATATAAAAACAACATTTTTAAAAGAATATTAAAAAGTAATTATTAAAGTTAATAACTTGATATTGTTAATGAATATATTTATTACTACTTCAAGAAAAATTATTGTTGATTATTTATTAGCAAGATAATTTAATAAAAAAGCAGCTATAATTTATAAATATCACTTTACGATACTTAAATTTTATTATTAAATATTAATCTTAATTAGTATATAATTACTAATAGTTAATAATTTAACAACCATTTAAAATTAATTATTAAATGTTAATCATTAAAAGCTTATATTTATTTTTAATATTTTTTTCGCAACTGGCATTACTAGTTGTAAAAAATACAGTTATTACAACTGGTGAAAACAGTTGCTACAGATATTTATTCGCAACTGGCTTTGAAGCGCAGTTGCAAATAATATGTTTGTTGCAACTGTTCAGGAAGCACAGTTGCTAAAAGTATGTTTTTGCAACAGAAAAGGAAGAGCAGTTGCTAAAAATTTGTTTTTCGCAACAAAACGAAAAGGTATGTTGCTAAATCTTATCTATTGCAACTGCTATAATAGGTCTATTGCTAAATATCATTTACTGCAACTGTCTTTTGTCGCCTGTTGCAAATAGCTAGTTGCAATAGGGTATTTTTCTTGTAGTGCCTCTTCTAGGCTTAAAAGGGGTATTTATAGGTTATACGATATTTGGCCATCCTGCACACATGTCGTAGGATCCAGACGAATAGTCGACGCTGAATGAATTGGTATCTCCTAAAGAGTTGGTATCTCTCTGAATTATTGGCATGAAGTGGCACTTGATCCATCTAACTTGGGTGATATGAAAGGGAAAAGATCTAGGACAAGCTATTCTTTAGGAAAGCTCCTCAGACCACAATTGAATGATACGCGGCTGATCATGCTGGGTCACACTGGACTTCTCTTGGGTCGTGCCAGACGAGGAAAAAGAGTTTAGATGTCGGGCCTCGTCGACTGGCCCATTTCGAGTACATCGGGTATGAATCTACCGTATTATTATGCCTTGATGGACTGTCCAAAAGGCCCATCAACACTTTGCCCCCTAAAGTATGATACGTTGGGAAACGGGGCATAATTTGTGATCACATGTCCTGAACAATTCTTTCCATATGACACGAAGAATTTCATGAATCGGTCTGATTCGTTCATTTAATGAGTCTCGTAAGTTGCGATAAATCCTATCAGCCGCTTTAGAGAACGCAAATGATTTTCAAATAAAAATGATGCCTTACTGTCTTCTGTCTCATCGATTGGCCCTTGGCTCATCAATTCCTTTACACTTCAGCTAAGTCCAGTCACATCAGCCGAATGTGAATAACCGCTCCTTCTTGTTATAAAAGGAAAGTTCCCTTCATCTTTTTCTTTTTACTTCTACTATTGCAAGGACCGATTTACTGCTCTATAAAAAGAAGAAGAAGAAGAAGAAGAAGAAGAAGGACGATCACCATCTTCCCCCAAAGTTACCTTTTTCAGGTAGAAATTGATTTCCTATCCTTATTAAAATACCAACATATCATTCTTGCAAGGGATCTTTCTTTTCTTGGCTACAGTTTGAGGTTGATTTGACCCATTATTGTGCTCACCAGCACCGAATCGCCGGAGTCAGCGGCGATGCTGTCGCCTTTGGTGATACCAATATCATTTGAGTAGGGTCTGACAATGTCAGATTTACTGATTTGATTGTATCATGGATGTAAAGGGATTTCCCGCCTATTCAAAGCACTTCGTGTATCAGGGTGTCTTTGAACCCTAGGACATGTGACAGTGCTTGAGAGGGTGGTGAAAAGATGTCAATCTTTGTACGACCTGAACCGTAGTATCTATGGTTCTTCTTTTATCAAAATTACACGGTAGAGAGGCACTAACCCTTTTCCTATTTTTTTAGCTCTATAATCCCCTTGTATACGAATGGTTAAAGCCCCGGACACCCATAAGCGTGAATTGGGCGAAGCATTATCTTTTTCCATTAGAGTGGATAGCACTTCCGAGTCATCGAATCGATCGAAACTTGATCGTGATAGCGACCCTCGAAGTCGGTCGACGAGTCCATTACCTGCCCCCCAAGCGATAGTCGAGCTAAATGAAGCGATACCCGTTCATATAGCACCTGACTTGCTTTCGGGCACGGAAATTTTAGAGAACCCTCCGGATGCGGAAAGATCTACGATCACACTTAAACGGTTACAACATTTGACTGCAAAACATAACATTTCTTTTGGTGACGTTCTTGTCCTTGAGAAAACCGATCGACCTCATAATCACCCGGACGATTATATGGCTATTTCTCTTCCAATGTGCAATGTGGAGCCATACCCCCTTTCCCTTCATTTATTATCAACTTCCTATGCTGGATGAATTTAGCTCTGATGCAGTTTCATCTGATTGCTTATTGAAACCTGTTGTCGATCTACTTCCTGTATATGAGATACTTGGGTGATCCTCTAACTTTTGATGACTTAGCTTTTCTCTTTCATTTTAAACACAACGAGAAGTTGTCCCCCTCTTTGCTTTATTTTGAGGCTGTTCGGGGTTGGAAGATTATTGAAGAAATTCCGAGCAAGGTGGGTGATCCAAGGCGGGAGTGGTTTTGGATTAAAAGGCAGCCGGGATTCGCTAGATACTGGCTTTAATGCAATGAGTCTTTCTATCATTTGACACTCTTCATATTGAAGTTTTTTTGTTGATTGCTATATTTCTTCTTTTTTATAGAGGACGATCCTGCGAGGCCCGAGGAGGAGGTGTTTGAGGAACACCACGGGCGACTGACCGAGCAAGACCTGAAGCAGCTGTGGCTTTGGAATTGTATAACCAACGAGAATTTACATCAATATGCACTCCTCGACGAAAGTAGGACAATCGGCTCGTTGAAATAGGGATCTAAACCAGTAGCACCGAGCCGGGATGCGGTGCCCCCAGTCAAGAAGAAGTCAGGGATACGCAAATGACTCGCTCGATAATGGGATCTTCTGCTCATCCCTAGCCTGGAAAGAAAAAGAAACTTGGTCCAAAGAAGCCTGCTTTCAAAAGGGGGGTTCGAGAGGCTGAGTGCTGAGAAGTCGAACGTTGAAAGGTCGAGCATCGAGAAAGAGAGAAGGTTCCCGCCAAGAAAGTCCCAGAAACGGTGCGAGGAGAACTAACCAAGGAGGACCTTACGAAGAATCGCTCGGGAGATTCTGAAGTTAAGGGAGACTCTCTTATATCCCATGATTCGTAGGAGGAGCATGTTACGTCTCCCCTTCTTGGCTTAGAAAAACTGCAGATGCCCGACATTATCCTTTAACCACAAAGTTTAGACCCGAATCAATTTTTTGCCAACCAATCCGAGGGAATGTCATTCCCGGTCAAACAAAAAGGTGTCGAAGGTACGATCTCATCCTCGGTATGAGGTTTATTGCACGTCACAATATCATGTTTCTTAGGTATAAACTGAAGGTTGTCCATCTCACTTATGGCTTTTCTTCTCTTCTCAAAGGACATCGACGAAGAGTTTTATGGAAAAAAATTTGCCTCCCTTCCAACGGACATCAGGCCGTACGAGTCCACTTTGTTGCACGTTGGGAAAGGGAACGATGATGAAGGTGAAAGCAGCAAGAGGAAGGAAAAGGAGAAGGCAGAGAACGAAAAGAGAGACACAGACAGCGAGAGAAAGAAAGAGGAAAAGGAGAAAAAGAAAGAGAAAGATAACGAAGGAAAGGGAGAAAAAGATGAAGAATCGACCCAAGATCATGGCAAGCAAAAGAAGAAAGGCTTGAGGAAACATGATCGAGGATCGAGAGATACGGAAGATCTGGGTAGCATTCCCAAAAAGAAGAAAAGTGACAAGTCCCCCAAGCTTCAGCTTTATCCCTGTCCTCGGAAAAAAAACCCCAAGGAAGGAGAAAAAACCGAGCATTCTCGGACAGTGTAATGCCTCCCTAGACCTTCGGTCGGGCCCTCATCCATTAATCGAGCCCGAGAGTTGGAACAAGACTTTCTCGACCTCATTTTTCAGGGATTGAACCTGCTCCCAAGCTACAGCCATTGTCGCGCAGCTTTCGCCGTCACATTCGCAACAACCTCGAATACGCTCTTTCTCAATACGACACAATGCATGAGTACGTCTGGCAGATAAGTGGAGTGTTGAAGGAGAAGCTGATGGAGATCGTCGGTCTGAAAAGAGATGTAGCCTACGACAAGAAAACCTTCAGATTTCTTGAAAAGAAAATTAACGACCAGGAACTATAGGCAGCGGCCAATAAAAAAAGCATGAAAAAGAAGTTGAGGATCTGAACGTCCAAGTCCAACAGAAAGGTCGAGAGTGTGATTCGATGAGGGGGAGATTGAAACTTTGAAGGAGGACATGATTCGACTGGATCTTGAGATACAGAATCTTAAAGCCACCCTTCATTCATCTGAGGTATCCAGGAATCAGGCTGAAGTGAATGCCACTACAGCAATTGATTCTGCTAACAATTTGAAACTTCAGCATGATATTGATATTAAGGCCATTAAAGCCAAGCATGCACTAGAGAAGGTCGAGCTAAAAAGGGGGCATGCCGGCCAGACTCTTTCATTTTTTGCAAAGTTTCTCCTTCATAGGGATTTGTCGTGGATGCTAGGGTATTCCAAGTTGTTAATTGACACATAAAAGATAATTTTTTGGAAAGAGAAAAGAGAAACGATGGGGCAACCAGTGGATAAGGCATTTTTGATGACCCAAATTTTAAATAACAAGGAACGAGCAATTGTGGCTGAGGCGAGGAGTCAAGAAAAGAGTGCGGCAGAGGCAGAACGCCGTAGAGTGAAGAGGAAGTCGGTCCCCGAGAGAGAAGTTGGTGGTAGTCAGCCAAAGGTACCCATTTCTCCCTCACCTGTGATCGTTGAAAAGGATTCGTCATCTATTCCTCCATCCCAACTAGTCAAATTCGTGGAAGAGCAGCTGATTGAGCCTAATTTTGGAGGTATGTTCTTTCATTGATTCTGAGTTTATCCGTCCTGCCTTGATTTGTGTTTTTTTATGGAAGGCGCCCCGTCGGTGAAGGGTAGAGTGGAAATAGAATTTACTGCTGGAGGGAAGGGCAGCACTGAGAAAGCAAACAAAGCCTTGAGGGAGGAGAGGATCAACATAGCATCATCGGAGGACGATGATATCAAAATTATAGGGTAGTCTAAGAGAGACGATCATCTGTCCCTGGTCCAGATCAAAGACCAAGGCGATAAGGAAATTTCTTCCGTGAAGCCCGAATTACTTGAAGATCCTTTGAGCATTCATCCCCTTTGAGCCATTCCACCGACCATTCTTCTTCCGTCAGAACACTGGCTTCTGCGGATCCCGCCACTCCATAAGCCTCAACACTAGCTTCTCGTTCTTTTGGAAGCACGCTTGGGATGTCAAGACGTTTGTTGAACACCGAGGAAGCATTGGAGATGATCAAGCAAAAAGAGCTGGCGCAAATGATTGATTAAGGATTAATGCCACCTCCTTTTTAGAAGTTCTTTTGTTGTGTTTTTTCTTTAAGGTCCTTTGGGAAGTTTCATGCGAGTGCGCCCCTCGCGCTTTTGTAATTATTGAACTCTATATCTCTGGAGACGATGTTTGAATTGTACCTGTCATGCAGTAATATTTTATAATCATGCCATGGTATTCTAAATGAAAATGTTCTCGTTTTGCAAATACTTGTGTCATTTATGTGCAAAAAAAGTCATGTGAGTTTCTTATCTTATTTTCGCTATTGAGGATGACTCAAATGCTACCCTAGTCGGAGTTATTCATCAATCCTCTTGTCCCCCGTGTCGGGGTAAGTCGCTCGAATAACGAGCTCTCAATCATACTCAAGCAGACCCAACTCTAGTGAGGAGTTGGGTGTCATTGAGTAGGGGCGCTTTTAGTCTTTTATACTCATCCCTTAGTCGGTAAAGGTTAGAATTTTTAGGGATCGAGCGGTCTTTTGTCGGGGCGCACCATTCACGCTCTTTTGTCGTTTATACTCGCCCTCAAGCCATGAGGTTAAGAGTTGAATCCCGACAGTCGGTCAGTATGTTAGATTGAGCGTCGACCTTATTTGAATCAATCAAAGTAGAAGTCAAAAAACTGGTCAATCAACTAAAGTCTGGAATCGATACCGTCAATATGGTCGAGCCTTTATTCCCCCAACGGTGTTGACCTGCTCCGTCCCGTGCCGGTTTGTTAGAGCGTTAGGGCGTAAGCAATAATTGGTCGAGTTACAACCCTAAGTTTTTATGTCAAGAAAACAGAGCAGAGAAGGAGACTTTTATTCATACGCTACTGCATTCAATCAAGGATTGCTTATTACAACATCAAAAACAAATGAACTTATAAAGAAAATTCTTAAGAAAGATAAAGTCGTAAATACTCTAAATTCCATGCTCTTTGAAAAGGCTCGCCATCAACAGTTGTCAGCCTAAAACTTCCATTATCGAGCTTTCGTCGGATGATGTAGGGTCCTTCCCATCTAGGGCCTATGTGGACAGGGACCAGGAAGATTCGCTTCAAAACAAGGTCGCCTACATCAAAAGTTTTTGGCCGGACCTTTTTGTTGTAATATCGTGCAACCCTTCGCCTATGGGCTACTGCATAAAGGTTTTCCTTTTCTCTTTTTTCATCAATCGTGTCTAACGATGTCAAGAGAAGTGCTTTTTTAGACAAGGGATCGTAGTAAGTCGTCCGAAGAGATGGGACTTCAAGCTCTATCGGGAGAACTGCTTCTGAACCATAGGATAAGGCGAAGGGAGTATGACCCATAGCAGACTTATGGGTGGTACGATATGCCCACAGGGCCAGAGGTAGTTCATCGACTCATTTTCCTTTAGTTCGCTCTAACCGTTTTTTCAAGATGGCTTTGATGATCTTATTAACCGCTTCGACTTGACCATTAGACTAGGAATGTGCAACTGCGGTATATTTCTTCTCGATATGATACTTCTCACAAAAATATCTAAACTCCAGACTATCGAACTGAGTTCCATTGTCAGTGATAATGGTTCGGGGTATCCCATGTCGGCATATAATGTTTCTAACGATAAAGTTGATGACTTTCTTTATTGTGATCGTAGTCATCTGTTCAGCCTCTGCCCATTTTGTGAAATAATTTACTGCCATGATTGCATATCTGGCAAACCCCCTTCGAAATGGGCAAGGTTCAAATAATGTGTGCCCCCCAAAACAAAGAATGGCCAAGGGCTAGCCGTTTCGGTGATCTCTATCTGGGGAGCTCGTGGGATCTGTGCGAACCTTTGGCATTTGTCACATCTTTTGGAATAATTAGCGGCATCTTTGTTGACAGTTGGCTAGAAGTATCCATAGCGCAATATTTTCCTAGCCACGGTTTTCCCCCCGGTATGCACTATGCAATCTCCTTCATGCACTTCCTTCAGTATCCTCTTGATATCATCATAGGCCACACACTTAAACATAGGAACATAGAATCATCTTCTATATAGCTTACCTTATTAAATAGCATAAATAGAAGCTTGTTGCACTAAAGCTCGTCTTTCATTCTTTCTTTCTGGTAACATGCCATGGAGGAGGAAATTTTTGATGGGAGTCATACATGATTCCCTTTCGGGTTCAGTATCAGTTTGGTCAATCTGCATCTGATCGATACTCGGTACATTCAGGGTTTCTATAGGAACCAGCTCTGTCTTGCCCCGGTGGTCTGAACTGGCTAGTTTTGCCAACCTATCTATCTTCTGATTCTCCCTTCTGGGAATATGGGAAATGCTATACCGGTTGAGACTTTGTAACTATTTTTCGACTTGTTTAAGGTAAGAAGTTAGCCGGTCTCCATTGGTAAGATATTCCATACAAACTTGGTGTACCACAAGTTGTGAGTCGCAAAAATCTAGAGCGACGTTATCTTCAAGTTTTTCGCGAGTTTAAGCCCGACAATCAAGGCCTCATACTTGGAATCATTGTTTGTCGCCAGAAATTCCAACCTCAAAGCATAATAAACTGATCGTCCCTCAGGAGATAGCAGTACTATACTGGGCCCCGATCGTCAGTCGTTTCAGGCTCCATCCATATGTAGCTTCCAAACGACTGGTTCTAGTCCGATCTTCAAGGGCTCGGGATTGTCGTCCTGGTCTTCATCTTCTAGGGTAGTAAATTCTACTATGAAATCGGCTAAGGCCTGCCTCTGGATTGATTTTCATGGGACGAAAGTTAAGTCGAACTGGCTCAATTCAATGTTTCACTTAAGTAATCTCCCACTCGCTTTGGGTCGTTGTAAGACTTGTCAAAAGGGTTAGTCGGAAAATATCTTAATTGGATGGGCTTGAAAGTAGTGTCGAAGCTTTCTTGACACGGTTAATAAACTATAAGCGAGTTTCTCGATCTTCGGATAATTGCGCTCGGCCCCCGTTAATTTTTTTCTTACATAATAAACTGGTCGTTGAACTCGTTCTTCTTCGCGGATCAGGACCGAGCTAATCACAAGTACGAATACTGCTAAATAAAAAAATAGGTCTTCATGGTCGATAGGCTTAATGAGAATAGGGGGTTTCTCCAAGTGATCGATTAGATTCTGGAAAGCTTCGAAGCAGTCGGGCGTCGAAGCAAAGTTTCGCATCCCTCTTTTAATTAATTCAAAGGAGGGTAAGCATTTATCTGGTGCCTTCGAGATAAACCGACCCATTTCTGCTACCTTACCCGCTAAACTTTGAACATCCTTAATCCATCGAGGTTCCTGAATTCCCTTGAGGGCCGAAATCTAGTCAGGATTAATTTTGATCCCTCGAGAACTTACAATAAAACCTTGGAATTTGCCCGAAGCTACTTCGAAAGAACATTTTAAAGGATTCAGTTTCATGCCAAACTTCCGGAGAATGCCTAACATCCTTAAGAGGTCGTTCACATGCTCGGATGATTGTTTTGACTTTACTAACATATTGCCCGCATATACCTCCATCGTTTTTCCTATCTAGTCATGGAACATCCGATTAACTGGCCTTTGATAGGTCGCCCCTGCATTCTTTAGTCTGAAGGGCATTACTACATAACAATGCAGCCCAAGGTCTGTGATGAAGTTGGTATGCTCTTGGTCAGGAACATGCATGGAAATCTGGTTGTATCCTGAGTATGCATCCATAAACGAAAGTAGTTCATGCCCTGTAGTCGAGTCGACCAACTGATCTATCCTAGGTAATGGGAAGTAGTCCTTAGTTCAGGCGTTATTTAGGTCGGAAAAGTCAATGCAAGTCCTCCACTTCCCATTAGCCTTCTTCACAAGTCCAGGGTTTGCTATCCAGCTGGGATAGGTCGAATCCCAGATGAATCAATTTGCCTGTAGCTTCCCAATTTCCTCTTTCAAAGCCGCCGATCTTTCAGCGCCAAAAATTCATCTCTTTTTCTTTATCGGAGTATATTTTGTGTAGATGTTGAGGTAATGAGTTATAATGAAGGTAAAATCCGGCACATGTGAGCGTGGGCCCATGCAAACACGTGCAGGTTTGCTCGTAGGAACACAGTCAGTTCCCGCGTCCGAAGAGGATCAAGATGGGATCCAATCATCAGAACCTTGGTCGGATCGCCCTCATCGATCGGAATTTCCAGGGTAGCCTCATTCGGGGCCGCCTTTCTGCACCGCGGCTCATCGTCCTCTTGTGGGTCGATGTCTTCGACTTCAAAAACAGACGGTCCTGACAGGGGTGTTCTCTGTAATTGCTATGCTTCCTTCCCCTCCTCGGGGGGAGAGGATTCTTCAAACTCCTTGCTGTCGCTGTCACGTAGCTCCTTCCATTCTGCCAAGTAACTGGCTCGAACTGTTACTTTGTCTCCTCATACCGTCCCAATTCCACTATCAGTTGGGAACTTTAAAAGTAAACACTGAGGAGCGATGCAAGCCCTAAACACCGCTAAGGTGGGGCGTCCCAAAAATGAATTGTACTACGAGTTAATATTCATCACAACAACTGGAAGGATTCGGGCTTTCCATCGGTCCCCATCTCCCAATTCCACATATAACTTAACTTGGGCGATTGGCTTGTTGGAAGCTCCATTAAAACCACGTATATGTCCGGTACAGGGCTCGATGCCAAGCTTCATTTGGTCGTAGGCTTGTTTGAACAGGATATTTACTAAGCTCCCGTTGTCGAACAAAACCTTTCGTACTGTGGCTAGCCCAATAATGGTCGTTATCACCATCAGGTCGACTGTCGGAGCTTCAATGCCGACTGATTCCCGATCACGGAATACAATATCGTTGGCATTCGTTTTTCTTTGTTTGACGGGACTTGCAGCTTCAAGAGAATTTTTCTCTTCAACGTCGAGGTGCTTTGCGGAGTTCACATAACGTTCCATAGCTCTGACACTATGACCTACTGTATATGGTCCTCCAAAAATTGCGTTGATGACAATTCCCTTTCCTTTCTCTTGAGGGGTAGCTTGAGATGTAGCCTGGTTCTATTTGGGCGTTGAAGTTCCCTGCCCCCTATCTCTCGAAGTTGTCATGTATTCATCAAGTTTTCCTTCCCGTATTAGCTTCTCAACGATGTCCCTGAGATGTCTACACTCGTTGGTCGTATGCCCATGGATACCGTGGAACATGCAGTATTTCCCAATTGCTCGCTCCTTATCTGTGGGTTCACGTGGGGAATGTTTCTTATACTGAAACGTGCTGCAGGTATCGAGGTAGATGTTCTCCAATGTATCATTTAAAGTTGTGTAAGTTTCGAGTACTTAGAACCGGGGTCACTTTCTGGCGTTCCCCCTCCGTCCTAATTTCCCATTGGCCTCTTTCGACCCTTCACCATTTCTCTTGCCGCGGTTTCCAACATTCGCCTCCACTTTCCCAAGTTATCCCTAGATTTCTTGACCGCGACATTGTTTTTGGTCGAAGTAGTAAAGGTGTTTTTTGGTCCATCCTCCTCTTCTAGTTGCGCATCCTCTTGCCTCAATCGGATGTGGGCCTTTTCATAAAAAGCCTCAATCGTTGTTGGCGGCTTCCCAATTAAATACTTCCTAAACTATGTAAGCTTGTCGATGCCACCGACCATGGCCATTAAAACAATTTTATGGTTGGGGTTGCTAACTTCAGTAGCAGCTCGATTGAACCGATACATAATTCCTCAAGGATTCACCTTTTCCCTGCTTAACTGCTGAAAGGACCATGACATGCTTCGATTTGCTAGCATGGAGGTGGAATTGAGTCAAAAATTTCTCACTCAAATATTTAAAGCTTGGGACCGACCTCGCGGGCAGGTGTACAAACCACATAAGTGCTATCCCGCTCAGAAAGATGGGAAAGGCTTTGCACTTGATAGTATCGGGGGACACCGCTACTTCCATGTGCCAGGAGTATCTCATCACATGTTGTTGTGGGTTAAGAGGTACCGTCGTACTGGTTCATCTGGGGCATTTTAAATCTCCTGGGGAACTCCACTTGTAAGATGTCATCGGTGAACGATGTATGGCTTCGGTCGACTCCCCAGTCTTCATTCCTATGTCTGTGACTGTCATTCATAATATGTCGTACCATGGAGACCAGATTTGGTGGAATGACCATGTCTGGGACGACTTCCTCAACATACCGGCCTCTCTTGGCTCTTTTAGTGCGTAATGTCATCGGGGCATTCCTTCTTTCTCCCAGGGTGTCTCGGTCGATCACAAGATTCTAAGGGGGAAGAACAGGGACTTGACCTCCTTGAGAAGCATTCTGACGAGCAGGAGGAGAGGCTTCCCGATTTTGTGGAGCTATTGGACCAACAGTTCCCGCCTCAGCTTGGTTGATCTGGGTTTATTCGCCTGCTCTTGGCTGGCCTTCACGTCCCTCGAGATGTAGTTGTCGAATGTTCTCAGTTCTTTCTAGTGGCCATCAAGACTGGCGTGGGCCTCTGCTTTCTCTAAACGATGAGGATTTCTCCGACACTCAATCTAGCTGAGGAGGGGGGAGTTGATGATCCCAAACCTCATGATTTTGGATTCTAAACTCTTCCCATTGTCATGTCATGCGAGTCATATCTTGTCGCATCACGACATTCTTTTGAGCATGGGCTTTTAAGGCATCCGCAGTCTCCTAGAGTCGGTTTAACATGGCAAAAAATTCGTTTCGAGTGGCGTAGGCCGAGGAAGGAGATGGATCTATCGCGGGGGGTGATGTAGGTTGATCCAGAGTAGTTTCAGGTGCGACCGATCCAACGGACGCTTCCGTAGATGTTCCTACCTACGGTTGCTTTCCAATATTGCAGGCTGGTTTTCTAGCCATAGCTTAGTTAATGCAGAAATGAAAGTAAATTTTTTGTCTCAGACTTGGTGATCCGAAATAGAGCAAAAATATGGACTAGTCTGAGAATATCAATTTCTCAGTGAAAGCACCAAAATGTTGGCACCAAAAAGTTGGCACAACACCTAAAGAAAAGATTATAAGAGAACCTATGAAGATTAATAACAGCAATAAACTAAAAATGAAGAAAAGCACACATAAATTTATAGTGGTTCGGCGTAAACGAGCCTACGTCCACTTTATAATCTCTTTATATAATGATCCAACTATCAAACCGAATAGTTACAATGGCGGTTAAAGAGATTACAATATTTGAAGGCTAGGATTTTTTTCACCCTTCTCTAAAAAAAAGATTCCCTATTCTGGGCTTAAAAGGAGTATTTATAGGTGATAGAGTATTTAGCCATCTTACACATGTCGTAGGATCCAGAAGAATAGTCGACGTTGAATGAATTGGTATCTCCTAAAGAATTGGTATCTCTTTGAATTATCGGCATGAAGTGGCACTTGATCCATCTAACTTGGATGACCTGAAAGGGAAAAGATATAGGACGAGCTATTCTTTAGGCAAGCTCCTCGGACCATAATTGAATGCAATGTGGCTGATCATGCTTGGTCACATTGGAATTCTCCTGGGTTGCGCCTAACGATTGAAAAAGAGTTTAGATGTCGGGCCTCGTCGACTGGCCCATTTCGAGTACATCGGGCATGAATTTGCCGTATTATTATTCCTTGATGGACTGCCCGAAAGGCCCATCAACATAAGAATTTTGCAAATTGAAATTAAGAAGCTCAAGAATGAAAATAAATATTGTGGCAGTGTCAATACAGATCAACATAAACATAAATAAGAAAAAAGAAGAATAGAAGGAAGAATAAAAAAAGGATAGAGACAGAAAAAGAAAAAATGTGGGTTTAGAGATCATACTTGGCTTATAAATGACAATTCTGTAACTCGCCAATCATGGAAAAGGAACATATCGGATAGCTTCAAATTATGGGACAATCTTTGATTCTTCTAGAAGATCGTTCCTTAGTCAACATCCAGTACCTAAGTATTTAGGGGATCGAGTGGTCTAACAAAAGTTGTGAAACCACTCCTAAATTTACTCACAACTTTCAGTACCTAAACTTTTTTAAATAACAATCCATTTAAATTTACCGTTGTACCTTTAGGAACCCAAATTTGCTTAAATTTAACCAAAATTGAAGTTGTAAATTTTGGGAACCTCATTCGTTCAAACGAATTGTTTTTAAACCAATATTTACTTTGATTAGATTTTCCTTGAATCAAACAATATAAAGAATTTGAGAAATTCAGATAATTTTGTTTTTCGATTGAATTTTTAAACCTAAGTCCTTTCTTGTTTTCAAATTGGAATTATTTTCCAATAGTGAATTCAAAGAATTTTGACTATTTGAAAATTTCTTAAATTTCAACTCAAATCATTGACTTTGGATTTCAACAAATTATTCTTATTTACAAGCTTCGAATATCGATTAATGGAAAATTCTTCTTTCTCGGCATCCTTTTGTTTTAAGACCAAATTTTCATTTTCAAGCTTTCCAATTTTGGCCTTAGAATCAGAAATGTCGATTTCAAAACGTTTTTGCTTTTCAGATTCAAGTTTTTCAAATTTCTTAAATTTCTCAAATTCTTTTCCAAGCTGATTCAAAATCGATTCGGTTTTCAGCAAATCTTCTTATTAAAAAATTTCATGTTTGGAATTTTTGTTCATCTTAAAATTTTCTATCTCCTTTTACGAACCGTTATGTTTATGAATTAGCTCATCCTTTTGCTTTTCCCAAGTCGAAATTTCATTTTCAAGCTGTTTAAAATTTTCATTAAGACAAGCAAATTCCTTTTCTAAATTTGAATAATTTTTGCAAGTTGAGTTTTCAAATTTGTTGGCGTTTTCTTATTCCAAGACATCAATTTTTCTACTCAACTTAAGATTCTCAGATTTTAGAATTTTATTTTTGATTTGAGACTATCAACAGTTTTGTTAAACTATTACAAAGATGAACTAAATCTTCATATGAAATGTAACGACCCAGAAAATTTCGGCCCCGAAAATCAACATAAATACATTACCATATCTCATGCCGATCCTCCAAACACTGGAACGTTTATGGAAAGAAGTTAGAGGGTGAGATAAGAAAGAAATATTAGAATAGAAGAAGAAGAAGAACCAACACAACACAGAGTCTCAAATTGCAGTGGAACAAAGTACAATATAGAAATAAATCTTTATTGAGAGCTTCAAATAAAAGTTACAATATCATAGTACATCAACATCACTGGACAGTTATAATAATATGCCCTTATATACAACACAGCGTAATAATATCACACGTCTGAACTCTTCCAGCCCGTCTCTTCACAGCATTCGATAACCTGAACCTGTACACTCCGGGCTAACCCGAGCATTTACAAAACATCGGGTTAGTCTGGTGAACCAGAGTGAGATAAACTCGCACAGTATTAAAGGTAAATCATCCAATCCTAATTTTAAAGTTCAAAATCTTTTCAAAAGAAAAGGATAATCGTAAGACCAAATCCACACATAAACATGGACGGTTTTTATCTTACGATAACCCAAAACAGTTTTGAAACCAATATCTTGTCTGATATTATGATAATGTCTAAATATAAGTAAATAACAATCAAGTGGAACACTTGCATCTCACGCTCCACATATACAAATCAAAACCGCAGGCGCTTATTGGAGATTGGATTCCAACTCTGACAAGGTATGGGACTACCTGCCGATCGTGTATCTCTATAGACGAATACACTGGGTTCAACAAGAACGTCTTGCAACCCGGCCCATACATGACTGACCACTCATTTCACTTGAGTGTATCGAATGTATATTACCGACGGTTGGGATCAGCAACCGCCTCCCGATAAGGGACAGCATCGAATATAGATTAAAGAAACAAATGGAATTTCTCTAGATAGGTGATCATGCACCCTAATGGGAGCGACCCACATAGCCATGCTGCCTGCCTGATTTTTTGTCATTTCCCGGTTGGTGCGGCTTGAGGCTAGAGCTTAACTTTAAAACATCTGGTCATCATTCACATTGAATGCCACATCGTCAGATCCGCCAGATCACACTGATTGACGTCCACAAAAATAATCTAGTTTATTTGGCTAGAGAATAACCATTTCTCCGCCATCAACTATGGTACGTTTGGAGAAATCAACGCATGTAGTTCCTTTGGAAATACTCTGTCAGACATCCGTCCATATAAGTCATCCAGGAACAGGATGAGCCGCAGGCACCCTCCTACTGCATCTTAGGAATCACCCTATAGATCAGTAGCAAGAAATCCTTGCAATCCGTAGATTCCAATCACGACCGAATCACTGTTGGAATATCTCCGGCCGCTAAACCGGAGAAATTCAATCAGTAGTCCTTCCGCTCATGAAAATCAACGGTCTTCAACTACTCTATCTTCAATGATCTTCTTTCACATATTCGCTGGTCGGAATGGTTTTCGAATATAAATTTGATCCCGATCTTTCCGTACCAACGATCATATGGGTCAACTTTGATAGTCGGTGATTTAACTATCAAATAAATAATTGTGTGAATAACATTAGTTTACCAGTTCAGTACCAACACTACATGGCCTCTTTAAAACGATTAACAATAGTTAATCTCAAACCCTTAAATATCTCAACATTTCGGATATAACTTATTTGATATATAATATTTCAAATTTTCAAAACTATTTTACTTTCGTATCATATCAAATTCTTTATTCTCTTATCGTTTCAAAACCATTTACTATTTTATTTCTCATTAACCATATTGGAAAACGACTCATCTTTTTCAAGTGAACAACGTTATGAAATCTTCTTTATTTTATCACCTGGGTATAATAACCAACTATCTTTAGTATAAACCATTCACAAAACTTAGCGTTTCAATTTCCTTTTATCTTGAAAATACCATTTCATATTTTTATATAATCTCTTTTTATTTCCCTTACTTCGGAAATACAATTTATATACATGTATATAATAAGTCTCGAACCATTTCCTCCTCCATTACTTGGGACGTCCAATCATAAATTCTCGACCCTTTCACTTACATTCCGTTATCATTTCTCATATGGGACCAGATTATTTTCACCTTCTCATTACGAACAAATATCACCCTCAGATAATCCCGAAGTCGTTCAAGTTGGGGCATTTAATTACCTCTCAGACCTTGATCAACAACGTTCCTACCTTTAGGTAGACATCAGTTGTAAATCAAAACCCGATATTTTATTCTAATTTCAGACATGCCTCATTTAACCATTAATTTTACTTCATGCACTTCTTTCCTTTAGAATTCTTATTCTCAATTATAAATAATATTTCTTAATCCCTTGATCACGAATTTAAATATTCCATCTCCTTTTTCTTCTTTAAACAATACATTCGTTGCTCGGATTTTTGTCAACCCAAGCATGGCTACCATATTAACAAACTCCAAATAATTAATTAACAATATAATTAACTTAAATAATTTCTTTTAAATTATCTCCCAAACGATTATTCAAATTTATATCATTAAGTTAATTTCTACTTGCTCGCTTATAAATCAGATAAATATTAGATTTTTCCTTTATAAAATCAATTTATAAGCTCGATAAATAAATAATAAATATTTTTCCTTTTTACAAACTCTAATTCAAAATAATAGATTTGAAAATCTATTTTCAGTTATAAAATAAACTTTTATAACATTAACTCGTCGATTTACCTGACGGAAGATCGATATTTATAAACGGTTAATTCATAGGCCATGTACTGCCGATCACTCAACCAATAATACCCATTAGTTTAAACCAAACAAATGGTGAATTTCAGGTCAATATTCAACAATCTAATCAAAATAATTCAATAATGGTCTCATAACAGTCTATAATGACAATTCAATATCAACCACAACAATCAATCAAAATAATTCATTTATTAAAAACACATTTATTTTATAAACGTGACCAATAAGGTAACTTACTTCGATTGGAACCAATCATTAAAAAAAAACGATTTGGTTTCACTGAAATTAAACGATGTTCAATTTCATCTGTTCAAACGATACGTGAATATATATCATCAACCAGTCAAAACACTAGTAACCATAACACATAAAAATAAAAACCCAACTTATAAAATATAAGCGGGAATTACTGAGTGAGTTTAACTCACCTTGATTTGATTTCGTCGTTAAATCAGCTTGTTTCAGTCAAATTAAAAGACGTTTAATTTAACTGAAAAATCCATCTTCTGTCTGCCATGCTCAGTCCTCATCCATCGCGTAGTACTCATCTTCACGGTTCCGATGTTTTTCGTTTCTTCGAATTCTGATTATGTGAGTTTCCAAAATAAATATTAAAAGTTTATAAAATTTTAAACTAAATAAACTTTTAATTAAACCAAATTGGGCCTTACCTTTCTTGTTCGTTCAGCCCAACCCTAAACAAATCCGGCCTGCCTACTCTCTTATACCCTAAAATCATCGTCTCTCTTTCATTCCTCAACAAATCCGCCGCCTCCCCAAAAGAAAAAGAACGAAAACCCTACCATGCCGTTAATCAGACCCCTTCCACCACTTCTAACTCCGACCACGATAGATCGCGCTGACCCCTAGTCCTCCCAGAGTCACTACAGTCCCTCAACACACACCACTCAACGGCCGAGAACTCCAACTGCCCAAGACTCCCTCTCAGATCCGAACCCTAGGTACTCCAGTTCAAGCGAACACGTCCCAACCCAGATAAGTATTTTCCGAGATTTAATTCCTTTTTTTTCAGTTTTCTATTTTGCTTTTTCGTTGTGGGTCGAGTTCGGTTTACTCAAAACTGTGTTGATCTTCTTTTGAACACACGGTGTATTTATACTAGTGGTTGATAGAGATAGAATCGATGTCAAAATCGATTGTAATTTCAGTTAGATTTTTTCCTGTGTTTAGATCCTATATGATGGTCCATTTTCATTTCAGTTCTGCTATGAACTGTTTGTGATGGTTGTGTGTGATGTTTAACAGTGAATGTGTAGATTTGCAATTGGATTTCTGTGTAGTGTTGTCTATTCAAATATGCACATGGATCGACTATGAGCTATATGTTAGATTATTTGAGTTGTTATATCAGTGCAGATTTGATTTTCTATTGGAGTTGATGCATAGAATATATATATATATATATTTGTTTTCCCTTAATTGTTCTTAGTACTGTTTTAGCTATTACTAGTTCTTAGGGGTTTACCTTTTGTTTCAGCCATACTGCGTGATCTACTATGAGTGATGAAACTTAATTCCTACGTGGTGTTACAACTGAGAAATGCGAAGATTTTATTGTCTGATCATAGATATGCAAGGATCGAATTAGCCATGTGAAGATCAGGTTAGGTTATTCAGCTATTCTACTGTATAATTAATTTCTTATTCCTTTCCATTTGTATTGTTTATTCATTTCAGAGATTTGAAGTAGGTGCTCTAGCTGTGAGGCTATTTAGTTATATCTTTGGTGCAGATTTGAATTTGACTTGTGGGTTAAGTGTATACAATGTTTGGTGAAATGGCCGAATGTTTGTAAGGATTTGTACTTGAGAATATTATACATAAATGTGTTACTGTTTTCTATACTGTTCTTTATTGTACCCAACTTATATTATATATACATGTCTAAGTTTTCTGTATAATTTGTTCTGAATGCCACTGTTGGTGTAAGTTTCTAAGTTCTGAATTCGACTGTTGGTTTCTTTTGTTGTTATATTTTCTGTGTCGCACATGGATATTTATTGGTACAAGCAAATCGCCCATGGGTTTTGCTAATGTCATGTTACTCTTTTTCACTGTTTTCATTGGCTATTTTGATTTGCTGTTGAATTAATGTTCTGATTGGAAATTTGAGTTTTACTGTTTTAAATGGATAAATGAGTTCTACTCTTTTCTACTGAAAGAACCAAGACAGGTTGGTTGATTTTTAATTCAAATTGAAATGATTTTGGCCATTTGAACATGAAGTGTGTTACTCTCGTCATGTTTAGTGAACTCAAATAAGAGAATGTATAGACATGGATATATTTAGTGAGATCATATTGAAAATAAGGATATATGAATGTGTTGTTTCCTCGTGTTGAAAATACCACTTATGTATATGCACTATCCAAGCTTTAACTTGGGTTATTCTTCAACCTTATATAACATCGACACCATAAAATTCCAAAATAGTTAAAATAAATCAATATCATCGAATATATTAAAGCGAAATACCGTATAACTACAAATAAGGCTAAGATGGATTTCAAACCCGCCATTCAGAATTTCGGTTAAACGATATCAAGACAATATATATATATATATATAAATCCTTATTTAATTTATTAAATAAACGTTATCGTTTTTTAACGATTTTCATAGCGACTTTCTGAAAATTTGAATTGGACATAACTAGCAAATTAAAATACGAAATCTCAATTTTTCTCTTTCATATGAAAAATATAATCAAATCGATTCAAACGTTTCTGATTTCATAGAATTCCTCCTTAAAACGAATTCTGTATACTCAGTTGAAGTTCAGAACGAAATTTACGAACTACCGCGCCATTTTTAGTTCGTTTATAATATAATTATAAATTAAACGCTCTGACGTCGTTTTAATAATGAATATATTTATATAATTCAATATAAACAATATTTTAACCACATTAAATCGCTCGTTCACATTATATCGCAAAATCAACGGTTTCCCAATACTCTGAAAATAAAATATTAATATAATTTAAATATTCATATTAAAAATGGTCAAATCCCATTATTTTGATTCAAATCAATATTTTAAATAAATAAAATATTTCAAATAAATGGTCAGAAAATACGGGTTGTTACATTCTTTCCCCCTTAAAATAATTTCGTCCTCGAAATTGTTAAGGTAAGAAAAAATGTTATAAATCCCATACTTTTTTTAAAAATATATTTTATCTCAAATCAAAACCAATTTATTGTGGTAAAACAAAATTTTCAAAAATTACCGAAAATATCCTAACACATTAAATTCTCGAAAAATTCAGCAGAGTCTCCCCTGCACAGAGTGACATTTGCGATCTCGCAGGAACGAATAATATCGACCCACACGATTGGAAAAACAAAAATTAAAACCCCAAAATTTATATTTCTGCGTAGGCGTACCTTTCTCGAGTGCTATTGAGTCTATTTCTCAATTTTCGTGCAGTCTACGCCATCAAACCAAATCCTTATAGTCATCTAGCACCTGTACTTAACTCAATCCGTCATATAAGTAACACATATATGAAATATTTAAATAACACTTCATTTATCTGGGTTTCAGTTTATTTAACTCTACATTAAATCATGGATGAATTTTATTCAACCAATCTAACAAACAGTCAACCATCAATCAACAAAAGCACAACAAATCAACTGAATCCACATCCAAAATTACTATTCAATTTAATTCAACATGTTTGAACATCAACCGATTAATATTCGATTGATTTCTATTATTCATTAAATTTCCAAATTCAAATAAATTTTATTTAATTTCAACGTCATTTCTTATTTTATTTTCAATACCATTATTAATTATAAATTTGATTTCACTTAACCCAGTTGAGTTTTCAATTCAAAATTTTAACCAAATTTCGAACTCCATTCAAATCAGTCAACATACCGTATCTAAATAATTTGAGAAAATCATTTCTTTTCAATACAAAAATAAAATTCGGGTAAAATTATTTCATTTACCCTCTCTTCAAAACAATATTGTGTCCATTACCAGTTCAACGCTTTTCAACACTTGAACCGATCCACAACACAATACAAAACATTTGTATATAAAATTTACAAATACGCTCTCATATATATATATATGTATGTATATATATGTATATATATACACGCAAACTCAATCTAGGGTGTTACTAACCCCATCTTTATCGAGTTACGCCACAAAGCCAAGGTTATTACTAAACCAATAGCTCTGATACCACTGTAACGACCCAGTAAATTTCGGCCCCGAAAAGCGACATAAATACATTACCATATCTTATGTCGATCCTCCAAACACCGAGAAAACTGGATCGTTTATGGAAAGAAGTTAGAGGGTGAGATAAGAAAGAAAGAAATATTAGAATAGAAGAAGAAGAAGAACCAACACAACACAGAGTCTCACATCGCAGCGGAACAAAGTATAATATAGAAATAAATCTTTATTGGGAGCTTTAAATAAAACTAACAATATCAGAGTACATCAACATCACTGGAAAGTTATAATAATCTTCCCTTATATACAACACAGTGGAATAATATCACACGTCTGAACTCTTCCAGCCCGTCTCTTCACAACATTCGATAACCTGAACCTGTACACTCCGGGCTAACCCGAGCATTTACAAAACACCGGGTCAGTCTGGTGAACCAGAGTTAGATAAACTCGCACAGTATTAAAGGTAAATCATCCAATCCTGATTTTAAAGTTCAAAATCTTTTCAAAAGAAAAGGATAATCGTAAGACCAAATCCACACATAAACATGGATGGTTTTTATCTTACGATAACCCAAAACAGTTTTGAAACCAATATCTTGTCCGATATTATGATAATGTCTAAATACAAGTAAATAACAATCTAGTGGAACGCTTGCATCTCATGCTCCACATATACAAATCAAAACCGTAGGCGCTTATTGGAGATTGGATTCCAACTCTGACAAGGTATGGGACTACCTGCCTATCATGTATCTCTAGAGACGAATACACTAGGTTCAACAAGAACGTCTTGCAACCCAGCCCACACATGACCGACCACTCATTTTGCTTGAGTGTATCGAATGTATATCACCGACGGTTGGGATCAGAAACCGCCTCCCGACAAGGGACAGCATCGAATATAGAATAAAGAAACAAATGGAATTTCTCTAGATAGGTGATCATACACCGTAATGGGAGCGACCCACATAGCCATGCTGCCTGCCCGATTTTTTGTCATTTCCCGGTTGGTGAGGCTTGAGGCTAGAACTTAACTTTAAAACATCTGGTCATCATTAACTTTGAATGCCACATCGTCAGATCCGCCAGATCACACTGATTGACATCCACAAAATACTCTAGTTTATTTGGCTAGAGTATAACCATTTCTCCGCCACCAACTATGGTACGTTTGAAGAAATCAACGCGTGTAGTTCCTTTGGAAATACTCTGTCAGACATCCGTCCATATAAGTCATCCAGGAACAGGATGAGCCGAAGGCACCCTCCTACTGCATCTTAGGAATCACCCTACATATCAGTAGCGAGAAATCCTTGCAATCCGTAGATTCCAATCACGAACGAATCACTTTTGAAATATTTCTGGCTGCTAAACCGGAGAAATTCAATCAGTAGTCCTTCCGCTCATGAAAATCAACGGTCTTCAACTGCTCTATCTTCAATGATCTTCTTTCACGTATTTGCTGGTCGGAATGGTTTTCGAATATAAATTCGATCCCGGTCTTTTCGTACCAACGATCGTATGAGTCAACTTTGATAGTCGGTGATTTAACTATCAAATAAATAATTGTGTGAATAACATGAGTTTACCAGTTCAGTACCAACACTACATGGCCTATTTAAAACAATTAACGATAGTTAATTTCAAACCCTTAAATATCTCAACATTTCGGATATAACTTATTTGATATATAAGATTTCAAATTTTCAAAACTATTTCACTTTCATATCATATCAAATTCTTTATTCTCTTATCGTTTCAAAACCATTTACTATTTTATTTCTCATTAACCATATTGGAAAATGACTCATCTTTTTCTAGTGAACAACGTTATGAAATCTTCTTTGTTTTTTCACCTGGGTATAATAACCAACTATCTTTAGTATAAACCATTCGCAAAACTTAGCGCTTCAATTTCCTTTTATCTTGAAAAAACCATTTCATATTTTCATATAATCTCTTTTTATTTCCCTTACTTCGGAAATACAATTTATAAACATGCATATAATAAGTCTCGAACCTTTTCCTCCTCCATTACTTGGGACATCCAATTATAAATTCTCGGCCCTTTTACTTACATTCCGTTATCATTTCTCATATGGGACCAGATTATTTTCACCTTCTCATTACGAACTAATATCACCCTCAGATAATCCCGAAGTCGTTCAAGTTGGGGTATTTAATTACCTCTTAGACCTTGATCAACAACGTTCCTACCTTTAGGTATACATCAGTTGTAAGTCAAAACCCGACATTTTATTCTAATTTCAGACATGCCTCATTTAACCATTAATTTTACTTCATGCACTTCTTTCCTTTAGAATTCTTATTCTCAATTATAAATAATATTTCTTAATTCCTTGATCACGAATTAAATATTCCATCTCCTTTTTCTTCTTTAAAGAATACATTCGTTGCTCGGATTTTTGTCAACCCAAGCATGACTACCATATTAACAAACTCCAAATAATTAATTAACAATATAATTAACTTAAATAATTTCTTTTAAATTATCTCCCAAACGATTATTCAAATTTATATCATTAAGTTAATTTCTACTTGCTCGCTTATAAATCTGATAAATATCAGATTTTTCCTTTATAAAATCAATTTATAAGCTCGATAAATAAATAATAAATATTTTTCCTTTTTACAAACTCTAATTCAAAATAATAGATTTGAAAATCTATTTTCAGTTATAAAATAAATTTTTATAACTTTAACTCGTCGATTTACCCGACGGTAGATCAATATTTATAAACGGTTAATTCATAGGCCATGCACTGCCAATCACTCAACCGATAATACCCATTGGTTTAAACCAAACAAATGGTGAATTTCAGGTCAATATTCAACCATCTAATCAAAATAATTCAATAATGGTCTCATAACAGTCTATAATGACAATCCAATATCAACCACAACAATCAATCAAAATAATTCATTTATTAAAAACACGTTTATTTTATAAACGTGACCAATAAGGTAACTTACTTCAATTGGAACCAATCATAAAATATAATGATTTGGTTTCACTGAAATTAAACGACGTTTAATTTCATCAGTTCAAACGATATGTGAATATATATCATCAACCTGTCAAAACACTAGTAACCATAACACACAAAAATAAAAACCCAACTTATAAAATATAAGCGGGAATTACTGAGTGATTTTAACTCACCTTGATTTGATTTCGTCGTTAAATCAGCTTGTTTCAGTCAAATTAAACGACGTTTAATTTAACTGAAAAATCCATCTTCTGTCTGCCCTGCTCAGTCCTCATCCATCGCGTAGTACTCATCTTCACGGTTCCGATGTTTTTCGTTTCGTCGAATTCTAATTACGTGAGTTTCCAAAATAAATATTTAAAGTTTATAAAATTTTAAACTAAATAAACTTTTAATTAAACCAAATTGGGCCTTACCTTTCTTGTTCGTTCAGCCCAACCATAAACAAATCCAGCCTGCCTACTCTCTTATACCCTAAAATCATCGTCTCTCTTTCATTCCTCAACAAATCGGCCGCCTCCCCAAAAGAAAAATAACAAAAACCCTACCATGCCGTTAATCAGACCCCTTCCACCGCTTCTAACTCCGACCACGATAGATCGCGCTGACCCCTAGTCCTCCCAGAGACACTACAGTCCCTCAACACCCACCCCTCAACAGTCGAGAACTCCAACTGCCCAAGACTCCCTCTCAGTTCCAAACCCTAGGTACTCCAGTTCAAGCGAACACGTCCCAACCCAGATAAGTATTTTCCGAGATTTAATTCCTTTTTTTCATTTTTTTTGTTTGCTTTTTCGTTGTGGGTCGAGTTCGGTTTACTCAAAACTGTGTTGATCTTCTTTTGAACACACCGTGTATTTATACTAGTGGTTGATAGAGATAGAATCGATGTCAAAATCGATTGTAATTTCAGTTAGATTTTTTTCCTGTGTTTAGATCCTATGTGATGGTCCCTTTTCATTTCAGTTCTGCTATGAACTGTTTGTGATGGTTGTATGTGATGTTTAATAGTGAATGTGTAGATTTGCAATTGGATTTCTGTGTAGTGTTGTCTGTTCAAATATGCACATGGATCGACTATGAGCTGTATGTTAGATTATTTGAGTTGTTATATCAGTGCAGATTTGATTTTCTATTGGAGTTGATGCATAAAACATATATATTTGTTTTCCCTTAATTGTTCTTTGTACTGTTTTAGCTATTACTAGTTCTTAGGGGTTTACCTTTTGTTTCAGCCATACTGTGTGATCTACTATGAGTGATCAAACTTAATTCCTGCGTGGTGTTACAACCGAGAAATGTGAAGATTTTATTGTCTGATCAGAGATATGCAAGGATCGAATTAGCCATGTGAAGATCAGGTTAGGCTATTTAGCTATTCTACTGTCTAATGAATTTCTTATTCCTTTCCATTTGTATTGTTTATTCATTTCAGAGATTTGAAGTAGGTGTTCTAGCTGTGAGGCTATTTAGTTATATCTATGGTGCAGATTTGAATTTGACTTATGGGTTAAGTGTAAACATTGTTTGGTGAAATGGCCGAATGTTTGTAAGGATTTGTACTTGAGAATATTATACATAAATGTGTTACTGTTTTTTATATTGTTCTTTATTGTACCCAACTTATATTATATATATATATATGTCTAAGTTTTCTGTATAATTTGTTCTAAATGCCACTGTTGGTGTAAGTTTCTAAGTTCTGAATTCGACTGTTGGTTTCTTTTGTTGTTATATTTTCTGTGTCGCACATGGATATTTATTGGTATAAGCAAATCACCCATGGGTTTTGCTAATGTCATGTTACTGTTTTTCACTGTTTTCATTGGCTATTTTGATTTGCTGTTGAATTACTGTTCTGATTGGAAATTTGAGTTTTACTATTTTAAATGGAGAAATGAGTTCTACTCTTTTCTACTGAAAGAACCAAGACATGTTGGTTGATTTTGAATTCAAATTGAAATGATTTTGGCCATTTGAAAATGAAGCGTGTTACTCTCGTCATGTTTAGTGAACTCAAATAAGAGAATGTATAGACATGGATATATTTAGTGAGATCGTATTGAAAATAAGGATATATGAATGTGTTGTTTCCTCGTGTTGAAAATACCACCTATGTATATGCACTACCCAAGCTTTAACTTGGGTTATTCTTTATCCTTATATAACATCGACACCATAAAATTCCAAAACAGTTAAAATAAATCAATATCATCGAATATATTAAAGCGAAATACCGTATAACTACAAATAAGGCTTAGATGGATTTCGAACCCGCCATTCAGAATTTCGGTTAAACGATATCAAGACAATATATATATATATATATATATCCTTATTTAATTTATTAAATAAACGTTATCGTTTTTTTAACGATTTTCATAGCGACTTTCTGAAAATTTGAATTGGACATAACTAGAAAATTAAAATACGAAATCTTGATTTTTCTCTTTCATATGAAAAATATAATCAAATCGATTCAGACGTTTCTGATTTCACAGAATTCCGCCTTAAAATTAATTCTATATACTCAGTTGAAGTTCAGAACGAAATTTACGAACTACCGCGCCATTTTTAGTTCGTTTATAATATTATTATAAATTAAACGTTCTGATGTTGTTTTAATAACGAATATATTTATATAATTCAATATAAACAATATTTAAACCACTTTAAATCGCTCGTTCACATTATACTGCAAAATCAACAGTTTCCCAATACTCCGAAAATAAAATATTAATATAATTTAAATATTCAAATTAAAAATGGTCAAATCCCATTATTTAGATTCAAATCAATATTTTAAATAAATAAAATATTTCAAATAAATGGTCAAAAAATACGGGATGTTACATGAAAAGTCTCCATCGTTTTTGTGATCCCTTTCTTCATCTGTATGTCCTGTTGAGCATAAATCTAAATCTGAGTTGGCTTTCCGGGGTTTTGAGCTATTGTTGTCTTTTCTTCCATATAATGCATCAAGAGTTCCCCAAATTTCTTGTGCATTCAAACAGTGGGACATATGGTAATACTGATCATCATCAATGTAAGAATGTGAAATATGTGCAGGACGAGAATTAATCGCAATATCATTCTTATCTACCATATCACGTCCATTGATAATAATATCCCAACATCTAATACTAATAGATTTTAAATGAAATTCCATTTTTATATTCCAATTTAAAAAATCAGTTCCATAAAAAATAGTTGGGGTATTACTAGATTGACACCCGCTAGACCGACAACTAGAACAATCACTATTAGGGAAAAACATGACTTTAGAGTAAAATAATAATGTATGTTTTGATCCCACTTGTAGGATCCAAATTAACCCTAGAGGAGGTAAATAAGGTTTATTGCAGTTTCTCGCTGAGTATTAAATAATATCCTACAACATAGAATATACCCAGCTTCCACAAACCCCTTCCTACTGCTGCATTCCCCAAGATTTCTACTAAGTATTAAAACAATATCCTACATACAACACCTGGACACTCGTGGTCCCTCGCCATTGTTCTAATCCTACACTTAAAACCCTACCCTGATCTTTATCACCAAGATCAGATTTTTCCCTAACTATAATCTCGTAGCTAGAACCCTAGTTTACAGAAACTAGAAAACAATCGATGGATTACAAAACAAAACAACTTGAAAATAAAAAAAGTGGAAATCGTAATAGACTTAACCAAATAAAGGTTGACCATCCCCTTTTCAATTTCCTTTAACACTTGAGAAATAAAAATCTCGGCTTCCCTCTCTTTGACTATCATGACCGAATTAGGGTTTTTCTTCTTGCTCAAAATCGCGACTTTAAAAATGATTGATCAAGTTTTGTGTAGTTAGAAGCTTGTCTCTCTATGTCGATCCGATTTGGCTTTTGGATGATCAAATAATCTCGTGAGTAATTCTAATTTAATTTCTCCTATTCTCAAATAGATTTTGCTTGTGGATTTTTTGATTAGTTGCCTATAATGATTTAGTGAATATATAAGGTTTCCGAATCCTTAATAGTCTCTGATTTCATCACAAATTTGTCCTTGATAATGCCGCGATATTTATTTGATTAATTGCCGTAAATGTTGCTTGATTTTATTTGAGCACGTTGTTTTATTCTTGCATGCTACATGCTTAATGAATTGGGGCGAGTTTTAGCTGATTGTGAATATGGGAATAAACTGCTAAACAATTTTTGTTGTGTCCATATTGATTCCTGGTAAAAACTTTTCTTACCGTATATGCTTCTTACCAATTTCAACATGATTGATACTTTTCGTATATTATTCAAGCTGATTTATGAAAAGTATTGAATTCACAAATATGCTCAAAATAGATTGATTGCGCACACGTTTCTGGAAATTCTTGAATTGATTGATTTCTTACATGACATTTGTGTGATTGAAATAGTACTTGCCAAAAATAAAACCTTTAATTAATTCTTTGATTTGAACACCTGTATTTGTTCTATTTTTCTCCTTAATGTTGAATGCAATTTGAATTTGTCCTACCATTTTGAACATGTACACTTGTACATTGTATAGTTGAAATTTGTATTGCCCCATACCACATGAAATGTTAGTTTTACTGCCATTTGTACTTGGTCATCTGAATTCACCTGTCACTGTCCTCTTTTCACTTGTCTGTTGCTATTCCCGTAGTTGTTCACTTGAAAATAATAGTATGCACTTGCTTGAACCAGTTTGGTTTTTGTTCACTGTCTATGTTCATGTTCCATCCAATCTCTTGTGTATTCATCACCCTTGTAGTTGTGCTCTTGTACACTCTATGCTCTATCATGTTACTTTTCTTCTCTGTTCTTGTTGTTGCCATACCCATGCTTTGGATTTATCTTGTCATTGTATTGTTATGGTTGATGTATTGTTATGGCTTTGTTCAGTTACACCCTAAATGCATGTGTATGTAGTGCATGATGATGTTTGTGCACTATTGCCATGCACCATTTTGTTGGTGCAAGCATAATATCACCATTTCACTTGAAATTGGCTCTCTTGTTTAGCCTGGTCATATTATCTTTTTACTAAGATTGTTTCACCAACATTCTGCACATTGCTCTGTGTATGAGTCCTGATGTCATGTTGCACTTATGTCGTGTTCATGTGCACTTATTCCTTACCCTGGTCTTGTGCAAATTCTTGTAACTGGTTGCTATGTCACTTGTTGGCCTAAAAACTTTTGGCACTTGATATTTGGCTTGTTTTATGTGCATGTCACCCCTTGATCAAGCTGGACATACGTATGTTGTAGTTTGAGTTGAAATCTGCTTGTGGTCTTGAACTCGACCATGTTTCATGCACCTGAAATACTTTGTTACCCATGACTATACTTTGTGTAGCTTGCTATATCCATACTATAGACCCTACTACTTTGCTTGATGTATTGCCTTATATACAAACATGTATATACATAGATGTGTGTGTATATGTGTCTGCATTATGTGTCTTGTTGGCTTTGGTTTGGCTTTTTTTACATTGAATTTCTTGGTTCATGTGCATGCTGCACCAAATCTCCTGAGTTTTTCTATTCGCGTACACGTGTTCTTTGGTCATATATATACATGTATACATATATATATACACACACACAATGATGTGTATATATACGTGTTTATGTTACTGTGTGAATGCCATGTCTATTTGCTATGCTTGATTGTGTTTTACATGTTCACCTGAAAATCAATGTAAACATGTGCAAAAATATTTTCTATTTACATCAACATGCCACTGTACAATGTGTTGTGGCTGGTCAAGATCAGCAGACCCCAAATGTGAGTTGAGGTTGGTCTTGATCAGCAGACCACGGCAGTTGTGTTGAGGCTGATATGCAGGTACTAGTTTTTCAGTTTGCACTGTGGTATTTATAGTGAATCACTGTGAATATCACAAGAAACCTAGATACAAATAAATATATATACATTTCAGACCAAGTCTAGAAAAATGATAAGAAACACACCAAATATTCTGAGGAAAATATAATTTAAAATAAATTTTAATTTCCTAGAATTTAAATTTATATTTGTTCCAGATTACTGTGTCTGTTTATGTGATAGGTATACAAATGACTGGACTAAATCTAAAGCAAACTAAAGACAAGTGAGTACAGTGTATGAGTGTATGAATGTATATGAGTCTGCATATGTAAACTGAGTGAATCCTGAGTGTTGTAGTGAGAATTGAATGTAATTAAAAGATTCGATGTATTAGATCACAGTGGAATGTACAGTAGTGGAGTTAGAAATATGTACCATTTCAAATATTGAAATAAAATATTTATTTGAATAAAAATATTGTTTGAATAATATATTCTATGCAATAGCATTTTATTCAATAAATAATTATTTCTTTGTGATATGGAATATGGAATGGTACAATTACAAACACATTTATAGAATAATATATGTTTGTTATCATCAAACAAAAATCATACTGTTATATTCAGCATATATTTGCACCAGATCTTGCATGTACACATGCACATATGTGTGTGTGTCTATATATATTGGCATGTTTTCTCTCTTTCCATGTTTGAATGCCACTGGTTGGTGTATATGCTTTGAGACATTTGCTACTTCATGGATCTGAACCTTAAATCTTTGTTATGTACACTTGTATTGTTGTGTCTTCACCTTTTGTACTTGAGCTTGTACACGTGTGTCATTTATTGAGTACCCCTTATACTTAACATATGTTACTAGTCATGGCTTGCTTGGCTTGTGCGCCCATGTTTGTTGCACCTTTCTGCCACTTGGTTTCATGTCAGGCCTAAACCAGTTTTTGTTTGTCATTCCATTCTGGGCTTGTTGCCTTGAACCAAGTAGATCTTGGTATTGAACTTTGACTTTGATTATTGTTGCCATTTTTCCAGTCACACTAACTTAAGTTTCTTACATGCTCGACTTATGCTGTAGCACATTATAATATATATGTGTATATAAATACACATGTATGTGTATGCATGAATTGTGCATGTGCAATTATATTTTCCATTTACATCAGCAGACCACTATACGATGTATCATGGATGGTCAAGATCAGCAAACCACAAATGTGAGTCGAGGCTAGTTTTGGTCAGCAGACCACTATAGCTGCGTTGAGGCTGATCTGCGAGCACTAGATATATAGTCTACCTTGCGGTATTTACAGTGAATTATAGTGAATATCACAAGCAGTCTAGACTCAATATAAATGTATATACATATCAGACCAAGTGTAGAAAAATGATGAGAAACTCACCAAAAATTCTAAGGCAAATAAAATTCAAAATAAATTTATATTTGCTAGAATGTAAGTCAATTTTTGTTTCAGTTTACTGTATGTGTTTCTTTGATAGGTATACAAGTGACTGGATTAAATCTGAAGCAGACAGAAGACAAGTGAGTTAGTGTATGAATGTATATGAGTCTATATGTGTAAACTGAGCAATACTGAGTGAATCCTAAGAGTTGCAGTGAGGACTGAATGTAATAAATGAAATCGAATGTATTATATCATAGTGGAATGTACAATAGTGGAGTTAGAAATATGTACCAATTAAATATTGTAATAAAATATTTATTTGAATAAAATACTGTTTGAATATTAAATTATGTGCAATAACATTTTATTCAAATTAAATATTTATTTATGTATGTGATGAAATATGGAATAGAATAGATACAAACACATTTATATACTAATATATATGTTTGTTATCATCAAACAAAAATCATATTATTATACTCAACAATCTTGCCCTTTTGATGGTGACAAACATACACATAAGATTTTGAATACAATAAATGTGTTTGACTGTGAAGTATGAGAACTACCCTTATTTGTACGCACCCCATATAAATGAACTCCCCCTATATATGTGCATATGTGTGAGTTTAAAAAACAACTGAATTTCCAGTATTAAAATATTCATGAAATATTCACTCATCAATCAAAATTTTAACCATTCTTCCTCTTTTGTTATCTTCAAAAGGATATAGAACTGGAAATAGTGATGAATATAGGCTAGAGATATCGATTCAAATTAAGAAAGAGAATAAATACCATAACCTCATCCAATCAAACAAAAATCATAATTGAAGCAAATTTTACATTTTAGAATGATGGATTTACGATGGATTTTATAAAATAGAGAGAGTTATAAAACATATGAATTCCAGTTATTTTCAAATGAATTTTAAAAATTAAGCAAAAAATAGTGATGGATTTGGATTATAATCATAAATTAAAGTCAAGAGAAAAAAATTCAAATTATCGCAAATCCCAAAACTATCAACCCAAAAATCATAATATATCATAAAATAGAAACACATTTCATAATTCAGAAAATGGATTGACAGGTCGGTTTTACATAACGAGGAGGATTTCAAAGATATATATATATAATTTATTCTTTTCTTTTTCTTTTTATTTTCCCTTCTTTTTTATATTTTAAGAGCACATTAACCACGCATAACCATAAGGACTTTTAAATGAGGTCGGTTGCAACTTAAATTATAAGCGTTCCTTAACCATGCATGACCATATCTAGGTTTTTTCAATGAGGTTAGAGTAAAACTAATTGTCTAAAAATCTCCTCATTATATAAAACCATAATGAATGATAGAAATATGGTATAGATAGAGATGGATGTGAAATAAGTCTCTAAACTAATCTTATTATAAAATATGTTCAACCATACCGGGGTTTTTGAAATTTTCAGCCCTCTCTTATTTTGAAAAACAGTATAATCACATTTCCATCACAAAATTTTGAAACTATACTTTGCTTAATGATAAAAAAACTCTCCACATTAAATGAAAGCATGATGAATGACAAAAAGATGATGGAAAAAGAAGTTGTTCGTGAAAAAAGCATCAATTCAAAGATATTATAAAATCTGTTCAATTATCGTGAGAATTTAAATAATTTTTACTATTGTTATGAAGCATATTATAGTCACAACTCATCACAATTTCATAAATCTAATAATAATTTTGATGAGTTTCGAATACGGTTCAATGTGGTCAATAATTTCAATTTTTGAATAAATAATAAAAAATGATTTTAAATTTGAAAATATCAATTTCAAGAGGGATTCTGAAAGGAAAGAAACAAGTTGAATTCAGTTTCAAAAATCTAACAGTTGAATATGAAATACTTCTAAGACAGATACTGTAACGACCCGGATTTCACTCGACCCGATCGACCGCTAAATCGACCAAGACCGTTCAAAACCCGAAAACGTTAACTTTGGGAATACAACACATTAATAAAATAACAGAAGACTTTTATTACATCATAATAATGCAAAATCAGAGTACAGAATATATCAGAGTACATTGATAAATTATACATCGAAAGATTAAATTACAATAAATGAAATACATTGCAGCGGATCAAATATGCTGATCACAACGGAAGGCTACCAATGCTCTGGACATAGCTTTAAGCTTCGATCCAGAATCCTACTCAATATATCTGCAAAATAAGCTACTCGACTTCCCGTGTGAAAAAAAGAGGGCACCCGAGTTTGCAAAGTGAAACAAACTACGCGTCAGTCATGGGTCTGGTGTGAGAAATCTTTACTTAACTTATCTAATAAGGAGGCTAATCACAGGACCACGCCGCTATCGCGGAACGGGTTTACTCCATTGGATTGCCAGTGCAAAAGTAAATCATTAAAACAACGCAATGCTTTTTAGAAAAATGAAACCATTATAAGACTCAGGTCCCATCACAAAATGCAACGCAAGCCGGAGGATAGAGTTTTACCTTATAATGGTCAAAATGCTTGATACGATAAAAAAACGGATTCGATATTATTATTAGTGTATATATGTTTTAAAAACATTTCAATCATAATGTATTAATCATAGACGGCATAGTACCCCATCCTACTAGGTCGCCATACTAGTTCTAAAATCAAAACCGCATGGGGTCGTATTGGAAATTGGGTTTCCATCAAGAGTCAAGGCTAGGAACGATCTCCTGACCGATTCGAGACACTCTAGCAATGTCTCAGGATCACACCTATGGGCAACCCTTGGATCCTGCAGGGCCGGTCCCCCAATAGTGCAATGGGTTGGATTGGCAATTCCTGAACACACGCTTCCCGATCCTATTGGACCTATAAATTGGCCATTGCGGCCAATAAAAATCCGAGGCACCTCAAAATCCATCAACCACATAAGTAAAATGTCGGGCCGTGTTAAACCCAAACAGCACTTCTAGCTAGAAAGAAACGTGTGCACTCTCTGCGTTCCCTTGCTCCGTTTTTGACTCATACCGGGGTGTGAGGCTCGCGAGGTAACGAAATACAAAAAGCTATGTCTGGATAGGCTATGCTCTGATCATCATCCACAAGGCCTTGCTTTTCAACAATAGCCTCAATCAATTGCATCTAGGCATGTCACATTGACAGTCCATACCATGCGATCGATAACTACCAATATATAACCTCTGAGCTCGTGCGCCTCAGAGAAGGGTGTTAAGCAAGTGAATAAATTCTCTGCCACCAACAGATATATATTAAACAGAAACCAATTTACATGGAATGAAATCCAATGTCAGACACACATCCATTTACAAGTCCGTTCTGAGTTCGAACAAAACCGGTGTCACCTAGGTGCTCGCGTATCTGGAAGATCAACAAATACGTCCGGACAAACTACCACTATTAACCCTTTACTGCGAGCGACCCAATGCTAGGCATCAGTAGTCGTCCATTTGATGTGAAGATCGTCGGTCTTCATCCACCGTCTTCAATGTCTTCGACTTTTAATCGTCATTGTAATTATTCAGAATGGGTTAAACCCGGTCTTTCCGAATAACTCACATATTTTTATAATTTAAAAATCAAGTGTTATAAGGATACATTCAACGCCTCTTTCCAATTCAGAATATTCTTTAAATAAAATATTCATATTATTAGGGAAAAGTTCCCATTAATTTTATCAAAGATAAATCATTCAGATTTATTCTTAAATCTTATTTTCGAAGATTTATTAATATTCCAATTTAGTTTTAATATCAAAAATCACTACTTTACAATTATTCCAATTTAAGAAATAAATCTTATTTTTAACTGGGTTAAAGAATCAGTGTCATTTGAAAACATTATTCATGATAAACCCAAAAATCGTTTTCCAATAAATATAAATTGAAATACCAATAATCTTAGTTGAAAGATTTATTCTTTATTTACAAGAAATTCTTTGTTTAAAAATATTCTTTATATGAAGGATACTCTGAATCGGAAAGCGACTCAATCATTAACTTTGGTTATATGGATTTCGTACATTGTATGTAAATGACAACAATAATAAATAATCATCAAAACATCCATTCAACATCCAATGTGAAGTTCTCAACTGTGTGAGCATTAAAATGAAATAATAACGCTCCTCGCAGCATGTCAATCTATCGATTGACATACAAATAAATATTGGGGCTAGTGTATATCAATTATTGTCCCAATACCCGTGTAGAGTATTCAGCCAACAATAGTACATATAAACAAATAATTGGTTAATTAATTTAACCAATTTTGGTACTATCAACATGTTGATGATGATAAACAAAAATGATGTTTTATTCCTAATGTCAAAATAAAAATATATTTTACTCGTATAATTTCCTTATACTTCGCTAATTTAATAGAACGTAATTTATTTATGTGACATTATTGTGGATGACAGATAAAAGGATAATTTTCATTGTACTTTACTTGTAAGTAATTATTCTTAATTTTAACACATAAAAGAAATAATCTCATTTGTATATGTTTCAATGTATAAACTAACACATAAAATGTTTATTTCAAAATGCATACAAATTCGAATGTATGCATTAACATATAGAAATGTCACTTTAACTCACTTATACATTCTAAGGTATGGTTTGACCAAGAAGATAATTCTTATATTTGAATATAAATTCCAATGTAAGTTTGCACATAAAAATGATTTTTATATTTACCTATAAATTCGATTGTATGTTATGCAAATAAAAATGATTATTTTTTTGGCGTATAAATTCTATCTCAACAAAATGTATAAGAAGAGTGATACATTCATTTTCCGACAATTCTATTTTATCAAAATGCTATTTGTGTTTAATTCTTATTTGAGAAAAATGTCCTTTTTGGTATCAACCAATATAATTTGGCAAAATGAATATTTGATTCAACTAATATAAATTGACAAAAGTAATTATTTTGTTTCAACTAATGTAAATTGACAAAAGTGATTATTTTATTTCAACTAATATAAATTGGCAAAAATGATTATTTTGTTTCAACTAATATAAATTGACAAAAATGATTATTTTGTTATAACCTCTTTTTTTATCTTCTCTAGTTTAAAAGTAAAAATGATATTTTTAATCCTAATCTTTTAATTATATCTCAATTGTAATAAAAGTGTAACTTCTTAAACTATGCTTTTTATTTGCATCTAAAATGCAAATAAAAAGATGATATTTTAATTTATGATTTATTTGCATCTAAGAATGCAAATGAAAATACAACTTTTAACTTCATGTTTAATTTGCATCAATGGATGCAACTTCTAATTCATGGTTTTATTTGCATCTAAATTTGCAAATAAATATACAACTTCTAATCCAATATTTTATTTGCATCAAGGAATGCAAATAAATATGCAATTTCTAATTCAATATTTTATTTACATCAAGGAATGCAAATAAATATGCAACTTTTAAATTTCATAGTTTATTTGCACCAAAGAATGCAAATACAAATTCAACTTTTAATACGGTAGTTTATTTGCATCAAAGAATGCAAATGAAAATTTGACTTTTAAATACGGTGTTTATTTGCATCAAAGAATGCAAATAAAAATTCAACTTTTGAATACGGGGTTTATTTGCATCAAAGAACTCAAATAAAAATATAATCTTTTACCTACGATGTTTATTTGCATCTAAATATGCAAATAAAATATAATCTTTATTAAATGTTGTTTATTTGCATCTAAATATGCAAATGAAATATAATCTTTTAACTATGTTGTTTATTTGCATCTAAATATGCAAATAAAATATAATGTTTATTAAATGTCGTTTATTTGCATCTAAAAATGCAAATAAAATCAAATAAAATCTTTGTTAAATGTTGTTTATTTGCATCTAAATATGCAAATAAAATATAATGTTTATTTAATGTTTTGCTTGCAATTTAATTTACCAACAAAAATGTAACCTTTTAAATCATATTTTTATTCCTATCCAATATACAAAATAAAAATGTAATATTCATTCTAGTCTTTTTGTTTGCATTTAAAATGCAAGCAAAATGTAATTTTAATTCTAATGTTTTGTTTGCATCTGAAATTGCAAACAAAAAAAATGAATTTTAATTATTTCAATGCATATTTGCGTTAGAGAATGCAAATAAAAGAATATTTTATATTTCAAAGTGTATTCGCATAAAGAATGCAAATAAAAGAACATTTTATATTTCTATGTATATATTTGCATAAAAGAATGCAAATAAAAGAACAATTATATTTCTATGTATATTTGCATATAAGGATGCAAATAAAAGATCAATTATATTTCAATGTATATTTGCATAAAAGGATGCAAATAAAAGAACATTTATATTTCTATTCCAAATCAATGATTTTACAAAATGATTTATTTTTATCGATTTAGAAATTCTAATCCAAATCAATAACTTTTCAAAATGATTTATTTTTATTCAACACACACATATCTGTGTGTGTACATCACCAATCAACAAATAAATCATCCACAATATTATCATATAACAAATCGGAATCATACACATTCAATCGTCACATAACAAATAGATTAGATAATTAATTAATTAAATAAAAAGAAGAAATCTCACTTCGATCGGTTTTCAGAAATCGTTCGTGTTCAAATTTGGCTGAATTTTCAAAGTGCTCTATTCTGGTTGTGGATAGTTCCATCGCATAGATCTCGGAAAGACGATTCCAACGGATCCGACCTTGTTAAATTCTAATTTCATTTGTGGAAGTTATCTATGTTTAAAGATTGGAAATTTAAATTATATTAAAAAAATAACAAAACAATTCCCACCACTAATTTGATGCCAGGTCACCTTTCTTCTTGCTCCCTTCCTCCTCTTCGTGAATGCCTGAACAAAAAAAACCCATTCCATCGTGACCTCCTACCCCCTACGCACCCTTCTAGACATCTCCGGGACCAAATCAGAGAGTGCCACGACGAAGCCCTTCGCTAGAGCTTCCACCGCCGAAAGTTGGGGCCCACTCGCAGCCCCCTAGGGCGCACAAACCACCTCGCAACGCACTGACTTTGGATGGACAAATCGAACACCTCAGGTGATAATACCTCATCATAACCGTATAGAATTGAAGCTCAGAAGAATCTCTTCGATTTTCTCTAAAGAACCATATGTTAATTCGTAACCATTTGTGAGAGATTAGAGGATTACTAAGGGATGGTTCTGGCCATTGAAATAGTGGGCGGCAACTAGTTCATTAGAATTAGGGTTTTGTTTAGATTATTTTCCTATTATTTATAATATTTAATTGTTAAATTTGCAAATAAACTCATAATATCTCAACAGCTCCGATTTCAGCCCAACGAAAGATGTTCCCAGGTAAATACCCCCATTCCGGACGCATTGGGCTAGGTCCCGTTAGCCTAAACGAAAGTCTTTGGCCTGTTTTTCTCGATTTAATATATAAATAATTTAATTATTTAATTTGATCGTGCATTTAAATTCACCAGGGCCACAAACGACCTCTAAAAATTCCATAAAAATTATTTCTAGCTATGTTTTGACGATACGGTTCTAACACGACAAATTTCGTTGAATTCTGAGACCGTTTGAAAAATGGTCATTTTCAAGTCGATCGAATTTGACTGTAATTGACAAAACACGTTTTCTTTTGCCCCGCTCACATATTAATTCTAAAAATTATGAAAATTGAAACCTAGCAATAATTTGACATTCCGGTTCCAACAAAAGTGGTTTCATCGAAAACAAAGCTCATTTGAAAAATGACTATTTTTAATATTAAATATATATATATATATTCTACATCGACTATTCTGAAAATTTAAACTGGGCATAACTTTTGAATCCCGCTATGAAATTTCAATTTTTCGGATTTGTTGGAAAGATATTTTTAAATAGAGTCAAATATTTTTGGTTTCACTGAAATCCGGTTTATTTTGCATCCTGTACAGTTAGTCAAAGTTCAAGTTTGACTTTTCCAACTACCGTGCTATTTCTAACTCCTTTTATAATTAAAATAAATATATTCGTTCTAACTTTGATTTAAATAAATTTTTCGTCGTTATTATTTAAAATAAATTGTTTTTACTATTAAAATTTCCAAAATAAAATTTTTTAATTGGTTCAGAATTTGCGGGTTGTTACAATCTCCCCCACTTAAAATCTTTTCGTCCTCGAAAAGGAATAGAGCTGAAAGTTGCTTAATTTACTTGTTTTCAATAATTTTATTGGTTGATTAACTTTTCAAATAATTATAACTTTTATATATCAAAATCATATTTTCTAATATTGGATTATATATATAATCACAAATACGTTAATTATAGGCTTTTTACTCCGAACTCATTATAGGGCATTACTAACCCCATCTCTAATGAGTTTTCTCATTCTATGATACTACTGATCCTTTGTCTAATGAGTATTCTTTTATAGGATATTACTAATCCTATCTCTGATGAGTCTTTTCTTCAGTTCTAACGAGTTATACCCCAAAGATTTGAGCTAACCTGAGCTTTGATACCAAAAGCAACGACCCGGATTTCACCCGACCCGATTGACCGCTAAATCGACCAAGACCGTTCAAAACCCGAATATGTTAACTTTGGGAATACAACAAATTAATACAAATAACATAAGACTTTTATTACACCATAATACTGCAACATCAGAGTACAGAATATATCAGAGTACATTGATAAATAATACATCGGAAGATTAAATTACAATAAATGTAATACATTGCAGCGAATCAAATATGCTAGTCATAGCGGAAGGCTGCCAATGCTCTGGACACAGCTTTAAGCTTCGATCCAGAATTCTGCTCAATATATCTGCAAAATAAGCTACTCGACTGCCCGTGTGAAAAAAAGAGGGCACCCGAGTTTGCAAAGTGAAACAAACTACGGGTCAGTCATGGGACTGGTGTGAGAAACCTTTACTCAACTTATCTAATAAGGAGGCTAATCACAGGACCACACCGCTATCGCGGAACGGGTTTACTCCATTTGATTGCCAGTACAAAAGTAAATCGTTAAAACAACGCAATGCTTTTTAGAAAAATGAAACCATTATAAGACTCAGGTCCCATCACACAATGCAACGCAAGCCGGAGGACAGAGTTTTACCTTATAATGGTCAAAAATGCTTGATACGACAAAAAACGGATTCGATATTATTATTAGTGTATATATGTTTTAAAAACATTTCAATCATAATGTATTAATCATAGACGGCATAGTACCCCATCCTACTATGTCGCCATACTAGTTCTACAATCAAACCACATGGGGTCGTATTGGAAATTAGGTTTCCATCAAGAGTCAAGGCTAGGAACGATCTCCTGACCGATTCGAGACACTCTAGCAATGTCTTAGGATCATACCTACGGGCAATCCTTGGATCCTACAGGGTCGGTCACCCAATAGTGCAATGGGTTGGATTGGCAATTCCTGAACACACGCTTCCCGATCCTATTGGAACTATAAATTTGTCATTGCAGCCAATAAAAATCCGAGGCACCTCAAAATCCATCAACCACATAAGTAAAATGACGGGCCAAGTTAAACCCAAAACCACTTCTAGCTAGAAAGAAACGTGTTCACTCCCTGCGTTCCCTTGCTCCGTTTCTGACTCATACCTGGGTGTGAGGCTCGCGAGGTAACGAAATAAACAAAGCTATGCCTAGATAGGCAATTCTTTGATCATCATCGACAAGGCCCTGCTTTTCAATAAAAGCCTCGATCAATTTCAACTTGGCATGTCGCATTGACAGTCCATACCATGCAATCGATAACTACCAATATATAACCTCTGAGCTCGTGCGTCTCAGAGAAGGGTGTTAAGCAAAACAAATAAATTATCCGCCACCAACAGATATATATTAAATAGAAACCAATTTACATGGAATGAAATCCAATGTCAGACACACATCCATTTACAAGTCCGTTCTGGGTCTGAATGAAACTGGAGTCACCAAGGTGCTCGTGTATTAGGACGATCAACAAATACGCCCGGACAAACTACCACTATTAACCCTTTATTGGGAGCGACCCAATGTCAGGCATCAGTAGTCGTCCATTTGATGTGAAGATCGCCGGTCTTCATCCACCGTCTTCAATGTCTTCGACTTTTAATCGTCGTAGTAATTATTCAGAATGGGTTAAACATGGTCTTTCTGAATAACTCGCGTATTTTTATAATTTAAAAATCAAGTGTTATAAGGGCACATCCAACATCTCTTCCTAATTCAGAATATTCTTTAAATAAAATATTCATATTATTAGGGAAAAGTTCCCATTAATTTTATCAAAGATAAATCTTTTGGATTTATTCTTAAATCTTATTTTCGAAGATTTATTAATATTCCAATTTAGTTTTAATATCAAAAATCACTAATTTACAATTATTCCAATTTAAGAAATAAATCTTATTTTTAACTGGGTTAAAGAATCAATGTCATTTGAAAACATTATTCACGATAGACCCAAAAATCATTTTCCAATAAATTCAAATTAAAATACCAATAATCTTAGTTGAAAGATTTATTCTTTATTTACAAGAAATTCTTTGTTTAAAAATATTCTTTATATGAAGGATACTCTGAATCGAAAAGCGACTCAATCATTTACCATATAACTTTGGTTATATGGATTTCATACATTGTGTGTAAATGACAATAATAATAAATAATCATCAAAACATCCATTCAACATCCAAAGTGAAGTTCTCAACTGTGTGAGCATATATTAAAATGAAATAATAACGCTCATCGCAGCCTGTCAATCTATCGATTGACATACAAATAAATATTGGGACTAGTGTATATCAATTATTGTTCCAATACCCGTGTGGGGTTTTCAGCCAACAACAGTACATAAAAACAAATAATTGGTTAATTAATTTAACCAATTTTAATACTATCAATATGTTGATGAACAAAAATGATATTTTAGTCCTAATGTCGGAATAAAAATAATCTAATAGAATGTAATTTATTTATGTGACATTATTGTGGATGACAGATAAAAGGATAATTTTCATTGTATTTTACTTGTAAGTAATTAATCTTAATTTTTACACATAAAAGAAATAATCTCATTTGTATATGTTTCAATGTATAAACTAACACATAAAATGTTTATTTCAAAATGCATAAAAATTCTAATGTATGCATTAACATATAGAAATGTCACTTTAACTCACTTATACATTCTAAGGTATGGTTTGACCAAGATGATAATTCTTATGTTTGAATATAAACTCCAATGTAAGTTTGCACATAAAAATGATTTTTATATTTACATATAAATTCGATTGTATGTTATGCAAATAAAAATGATTATTCTATTGGCATATAAATTCTATCTCAACAAAATGTATAAGAAGAGTGATACATTCATTTGCCGACAATTCTATTTTATCAAAATGCTATTTGTGTTTAATTCTTATTTGACAAAAATATCCTTTTTGGTATCAACCAATATAATTCGGCAAAATGAATGTTTGATTCAACTAATATAAATTGACAAAAGTAATTATTTTGTTTCAACTAATGTAAATTGAGAAAAGTGATTATTTTGTTTCAACTAATATAAATTGAGAAAAATGATTATTTTGTTTCAACTAATATAAATTGACAAAAATGATTATTTTGTTATAACCTCTTTTTTTATCTTCTCTATTTTAAAAGTAAAAATGATATTTTTAATTCTATTCTTTTAATTATATCTCAATTGTAATAAAAGTGTAACATCTTAAACTATGCTTTTTATTTGCATCTAAAATGCAAATAAAAAGATGATATTTTAATTTATGATTTATTTGCATCTAAGAATGCAAATGAAAATACAAGTTTAACTTCATGTTTTATTTGCATCAGAGAATGCAAATAAAATGCAACTTCTAATTCAAGGTTTTATTTACATCTAAATTTGCAAATAAAAATGCAACTTCTAATCCAATATTTCATTTGCATCAAGGAATGCAAATAAATATGCAATTTCTAATTCAATATTTTATTTGCATCAAGAATGCAAATAAATATGCAACTTTTAAATGTCATAGTTTATTTGCACCAAAGAATGCAAATACAAATTCAACTTTTAATACGGTAGTTTATTTGCATCAAAGAATGCAAATAAAAATTCGACTTTTAAATACGGTGTTTATTTGCATCAAAGAATGCAAATAAAAATTCAACTTTTGAATACGGGGTTTATTTGCATCAAAGAATGCAAATAAAAATATAATTTTTTACCCATGATGTTTATTTGCATCTAAATATGCAAATAAAATATAATCTTTATTAAATGTTGTTTATTTGCAACTAAATATGCAAATAAAATATAATCTTTTAACTATGCTGTTTATTTGCATCTAAATATGCAAATAAAATATAATGTTTATTAAATGTTGTTTATTTGTATCTAAATATGCAAATAAAATAAAATCAAATAAAATCTTTGTTAAATGTTGTTTATTTGCATCTAAATATGCAAATAAAATATAATCTTTATTAAATGTCTTGCTTGCAACTTAATTTACCAACAAAAATGTAACCTTTTAAAACATATTTTTATTTCTATCCAATATATAAAATAAAAATGTAATATTCATTCTAGTGTTTTTGTTTGCATTTAAAATGCAAGAAAAATGTAATTTTAATTCTAATGTTTTGTAACGACCAGGATTTTCGCTCGATCCGAATCAGTCGCTAAACCAACCAAGACCGTACGAAACGCCTGATTGTTTTGAGAACACGACAAATTAAAACGCAGACAGAAGAACATTTCATTGTATATTACAACAAATCTATCAGAATACAAGAATATTACAGAGTATGAATAAATATTACACAGAAAATATCAGAGATTACAATACATTACATAGCAGCGGAAAATAATATAATACACAACTTGAAGTAATACACGGATACAGAGCTTTCTGAGTATCGTTCCAGCTGTAAACCAGGTTCCTGTGAATATAAATCTGCAAAACCAAAACTACTAGCTGCCCGTGCGGAAAATAAGGGCACCCAGAGTTTAGGTTAAAACAATAAACTCTAGGTCAGTCATATGACTGGTGTGAGAACTAAAACAGTTATTAATCTTTATTTTAAAGTTAATCTTTACTAGTAGGAGGCCCGTGCTTTGCATACGGCAGTTGGTAGACATTGAAATGTAAAGTATAAAATGGTTGGGTAGGATATCATTGCGGTATGAAATATATATGAGTCTGTTTAGCTTACAAAATTGCGTGTTTTAATAATGTGAATTTAGTTCATCGACTTATATAGCAGAACATTTGGAAAAAAAAAACTTAAGGTGTAACTTGTAGGTGTTTATATTTTTGCTATGTGGTTATTACATGCGCTTTTTATTCATGCAAGCATACATTTGTGCAGGTGTTGAAATTAAGTTGAAGAAATATGGTCAGTAATACTAAAATATTTTTTACAAGTAATCCACAGAGATAGGTTTAGGGTATTTTGCAGCCAACAGAAGGTAATATAGGAAAGGGAAAAGCGTATATTATGTAGCTGTTATTCAAGAATTACGCATGGATGGTTATATATGTTGCAGGATCATAATATGAAAGTTTTCACAAGTTACCAGCAAAAGGTATTTTGATTTCAAATGTAAAATGACTTTAGAGAACAATATTTAAAAAATGGTTGAAGAAAATATAGTAGAACAAAGCAAATATAGGTGATAGTGTGGTAACGTGTAAAACGTTGTAGATTGAAGTGACAGACTAACTTCGTAATTTATTCTCTTATGCTAAAATGTAAAGAACAAATCATGCAGAAACAAATTACTAACTTGAGAATTGAATGCTTTAACAAATGCGGCAAGAAAGGAAATGAAAACTTATGCTAGCAGGTAAATTATAGATAGTGCATGCAACTAATTATTAAAATCTTAAAACTTTTGAAATTTTTACACACTAAACTCATACTCTATTGCTATTTCCATCCCATGCCGCTACAGTTACTGTAACATACATGGTAAATGAAATAAAACGTCATAAATACTGAAACGATATGACTTAAATACAATTAGACTAACAACAACAATTATATCCAAGTTTGTGCTCAATTTTCTTTTAAAATCAACCTTCTTTTTAGCTGAAATGGCCAATTTAAGGATTAGAAACTCCTGACAGCTCGGCATCTTCAGGCGGGAATATTTGGATAAAATTTTACACTTCTCTTTTCAGTGCTCTCAGCTGATTCAACATTGCTGCCAACACCATTGTTTATGTTTATATTTGTAGGTGAGTCAACAACATGGTTGCGAGTAGTACCTGTAGCTTCAAGCACGTGGGATTTGTTTTTGCCACCTAGCGCTTGACCCAAAGCGAATACCCTGACTTAAGAAAATAAGAACAACACATATAGAAAGGAAAATGCACATAAAGCATCTTGGTCGGACGCATTAGTTTCAGTGGGCAGCTTTTAACAAACCGGCACCCTCGTTGTTGCAGTATCAAAGGAAATGCAAGATGTATTCTAAATTACAACACTTTAAGGCTTGAAATCTCTTATGTTCGATGTATGTAATGCTAAAATTTAAATTGTTTTTGACGTAAATTTTTACCGAATCTGTTCTCATCACTCAGTTTGCCTATTATAACAATCGCCCCTTTAAAGTGGCGTAAATATAGTATTTTTAGCAACCCAATTTCAAGTCCATATTAAACTGAAAGAGTAAAAGGAAAGGAAAAAAAATCCTCTAATAACAGCTTCATAAAGTAATTTTAAATAACTATACAAAAACAGTGAGTGTTAACAGTTGGGAATATAAATTTAAAACCTAACAATTATATAAGAATTAATTTTAAATAATTTTACTAAATAATTACCAGTAATCATAATCTTGGCTGCCTGTTGTTATAGAAAATAATCATCATCTGCATAATTTCCATTGCTGATCTGATATAATCGTATGCCCAACTGAAAACTGTAATGAAAAAACTACTTAAGAATAAAGTCAGAAATTGCTTAAGAAAGATGCATCATTGAATTAATTGAAGAAACATTCACCTTCACCCTACATTCCTCCGCTGCGTCCAAACCTAGTTTTGCATATCCTACAAACTTTGATCAGTTTATACTTTGTTGTGACTCTACCATGAATGGTAGTGGAAATTTTTTAGCACATAATTGTGGCTGTCTCCAAAAAAGAAAAATTTCTATGAAGCTACACAGGGTTCAACTAAGCTGTTGGATAGTACAACTAAGACATAGGCGGGAGTTTCTAATTTAGCATATACATTTTCAAAGTGAGGAGAAATGCCAAAAGTAAGCATGCTTGCAGAATCTAGTCATCTACATTCGAAAGGAAAAAAAATGATTCCTGCTGAATCTGATGGCTACAAAAATAAACACCTTAAGGTTGAAGAAAAGTTAATGTCAAAAGCATCAATTTATTTGATGGAATAGAATATTATAAAGAGATATTTGTACCATTGCACTATCCATCCAAATGCGAGCATGCTGTTTAAGTAGGTAAGGACTATCGTCCCATAGTCTTTGGTGTAAGCATTTAGCAAGAAGAGTTGAGTTGAACCCCTTATGATCGTCCTACACATAAAACACTCTTTCAAGCGTTCGAAAGGTCTGCAACTTTTTGTGCAAACTGGGTCAATGTCCTGCAAGTAGAATAAACTTTTAAGTGGTAGTAACAAAGCACTACCCATAATCTGGAAACTGAGTCTATATCCTGCATATATAGTTACCAAATATGACCGATAATTATGGAAACATGAAGTAATTAACAGTTGAAAATAGCAATATAAAACGAGTACAGATGAAGGGAAGAGGAAGTTACCTAAGCTTTACAGATGTAAAATGAATACGAATTGAAAATATCTAGTTTTGCAGATGAAATTGACCTAATGCCATTTATAATGTGGTTGATATAATATTACGACATGCAAGGCCTCGCCCAGAAAGTATATTATGACAGGCATATAAAATAAACAAAAAATGTAAAAACTCAAATCGTAGTAATGAAAAGATTGAAATGCTAGCACATGAATTTGTTAATTTGGTGTAAATATATGTTTAATCCTACCACTGTTGGCAAACTTATCTTCATTTTCAAATACAATTTTTGCTAGTTGGCTGCTAGGTTAAAATTAGAAATCGTCACGTTGAGATAAATCTTTAACTGCAAGTCTGTTATGTTACAAAAATTAGCATGAAGTGCAAATGTTTTCTCTGGAAACTTCAAAATTTTGTACTTCAAACCTTAAAAATGCATTAGTAGGGGAAATTTTTAGTCAAATCATTATTTGTAGGAAACTATATGCACAAAAGGAGCAAACAGAAAACATAAATTAGAAAAGGGGAGGAAAACCATTTTATGTCAGTAAGTGCCATTTTTTCCCTAAAGGCAACTTTAAAAGAATGATACTGAGATGGATTAAGCGCGACGAAGATATGAGTAGACCTTGTAACCGGGGCATGATTATCGATATAGTGTGGCAAATATTATTGGATAGCGTAGGCTATTGGTGAAATAGGGTATTGAGCCAAAAGTGGTAGCAGTAAAAGAATTAGCAAATTCAAAATGGATTAATGGGGTGGATGAAAATGGAAGAAAGAGAGAATTGGTTTCAGGAAACGTGGATTTAGGGTAGAGATGGGGAAATTGGTCGGGATGGCATGGAGGAGAAGAACCTGATATCCAAAATTAGTATGAAATATAATTGTAGAATTTATTATGTAATTTTGATAGCCTGATATACCAAAAGCTTACAATCGAATACGTAGTACACCAAGGCACAGAAACTCTATAATGTACCTATTTTGACTATTTGCCTAAAAGAGATAATAGAAACAGACATTACTTAAATTAATTGAAGAAACATTCACCTTCACCCTACATTCCTCCACTGCGTCCAAACCTAGTTTTGCATATCCTACAAACTTTGATCAGTTTATACTTTGTTTTGACTCTACCATGAATGGTAGTGGAAATTTTTTAGCACATAATTGTGGCTGTCTCCAAAAAAGAAAAATTTCTATGAAGCTACACAGGGTTCAACTAAGCTGTTGGATAGTACAACTAAGACATAGGCGGGAGTTTCTAATTTAGCATATACATTTTCAAAGTGAGGAGAAATGCCAAAAGTAAGCATGCTTGCAGAATCTAGTCATCTACATTCGAAAGGAAAAAAAATGATTCCTGTTGAATCTGATAGCTACAAAAATAAACACCTTAAGGTTGAAGAAAAGTTAATGTCAAAAGCGTCGATTTATTTGATGGAATAGAATATTATAAAGAGATAATTGTACCATTGCACTATCCATCCAAATGCGAGCAAGCTGTTTAAGTAGGTAAGGACTATCGTCCCATAGTCTTTGGTGTAAGCATTTAGCAAGAAGAGTTGAGTTGAACCCCTTATGATCGTCCTACACATAAAACACTCTTTCAAGCATTCGAAAGGTCTGCAACTTTTTGTGCAAACTGGGTCAATATCCTGCAAGTAGAATAAACTTTTAAGTGATAGTAACCAAGCACTACCCATAATCTGGAAACTGGGTCTATATCCTGCATATATAGTTACCAAATATGACCGATAATTATGGAAACATGAACTAATTAACAGTTGAAAATAGCAATATAAAACGAATACAGATGAAGGGAAGAGGAAGTTTCCTAAGCTTTACAGATGTAAAATGAATACGAATTGAAAATATCTAGTTTTGCAGATGAAATTGACCTAATGCCATTTATAATGTGGTTGATATAATATTACGACATGCAAGGCCTCACCCAGAAAGTATATTATGACATGCATATAAAATAAACAAAAAAATGTAAAAACTCAAACTGTAGTAATGAAAAGATTGAAATGCTAGCACATGAATTTGTTAATTTGGTGTAAATATATGTTTAATCCTACCACTGTTGGCAAACTTATCTTCATTTTCAAATACAATTTTTGCTAGTTGGCTGCTAGGTTAAAATTAGAAATCGTCACATTGAGATAAATCTTTAACTTCAAGTCTGTTATGTTACAAAAATTAGCATGAAGTGCAAATGTTTTCTCTGGAAACTTCAAAATTTTGTACTTCAAACCTTAAAAGAGCATTAGTAGGGGAAATTTCTGGTCAAATCATTTTTTGTAGGAAACTATATGCACAAAAGGAGCAAACAGAAAACATAAATTAGAAAAGGGGAGGAAAACCATTTTATGTCAGTAAGTGCCATTTTTTCCCTAAAGGAAACTTTAAAAGAATGATACTCAGATGGACTAGGCGCGACGAAGATATGAGTAGACCTTGTAACCGGGGCATGATTATCGATATAGTGTGGCAAATATTATTGGATAGCATGGGCTATTGGTGAAATAGGGTATTGAGCCAAAAGTGGTAGCAGTAAGAGAATTAGCAAATTCAAAATGGATTAATGGGGTGGATGAAAATGGAAGAAAGAGAGAATTGGTTTTAGGAAACGTGGATTTAGGGTAGAGATGGGGAAATTGGTCGGGATGGCATGGAGGAGAAGAACCTGATATCCAAAATTAGTATGAAATATAATTGTAGAAGTTATTATGTAATTTTGATAGGCTGATATACCAAAAGCTTACAATCGAATATGTAGTACACCAAGGCACAGAAACTCTATAATGTACCTATTTTGACTATCTGCCTAAAAGAGATAATAGAAACAGACATCACTTAATATTCATATAGGATGTCATAAGAGCTTTTAAATTAATTTTTCAGTATCAGAAGTAACTTGGTAATGGCATGAGTTAATTCAATTCAGAATATCAAATGATAACAACTATTTTGTAATATTACCATTGGCAAAGTGTGTTTCACCCCCTTAGCGTTATCAGTAAATTACAGAAGCATTGTTGCTACTCTCTGGCCTCCTGACTTCAAACAAAACTGCATCAACATTATGAGTTACGTTAGATTATATAACCTTCAGAAATTCCTCATTATCTTCCAACATATGAAGGCAAACATGGGTATAAGTAAACAGTAAATGCTTATTGTCTCAGAAATATAGTCATGGTGTGGTCTGTAATACTAACTGGCTTCATGGCTGGTATACAGAGTTGATTCAGTCGTATTCTTTTAATTGCTTCATAACTGGTGGTAATTACATTTTGAGCAAGAAGGAAATCAACCATTTAAAGATATACTACAACTAGAATCTGCACGCAAGGATGGCATGTATGTATATTAATGGAGTGTTCAGTTAAAAAAAATACAGCGTAGAAGAAGAAGTGAAGGAATCAGAATAAAGCGGTTGCTGGAAAAAAAAACTTACACGAACTCAGATCTGGTCGGCAGTTGTTGTGAAAAGGCAACGGCTTAAAACTGGGACGGGAGAAAGCAATCTATTGGCGTCGGATGTGGCGGATCTAAGGAGCTTGGATGTTGATGCGACATGGGAAGACGGGCAGATGTTAAACGACGATTATTAGGGATTTGGCATCGGTTGGATTTCTAGGAGGGAAAGAGAGTGGGAAATGCGGAAGAGGTGAGGGAAAAAAACACAAACACGTTTTCGAAGTCACGTGCGGTTGAAGAAGGTAAAAAAATAATCGAGGGGAGGTACGAGATTCCAGAAAGATTGAAAAGGTGAAAGCGCAGGTAGTCCACGTAGGATAGGGATTAGTCCTGTTATTATGTTTAAGTAATAGATTTTAAAGTTAGGTAAATCAAGGGACCACACCGTATAACATGGAACGGATTTCCTCCCAAGATTACCAGTGCATAAAACAATAGCACAATGCTAAATAGAGAAAAATGAAGCTATTATAAGACCTAGGTCCCATCACACAATGCAACGCAAGCCGGAGGATAAGGTTTTTTCCTTATAATAACCAAAGAATTCTTGATACGCTTAAAACAAATCATTTGATACTATCATAAGTGCATAGTGTATAAAATAATTTCAATCATAAGTATCAATCATAGGCGGCATGAGTGCCCCCATCCCACTATGTCGTCGTACTAGGCTCTACAAATAAAACCGCAAAGACACGTATTGGAAGTTGGATTTCCATCTATGAACTGAGGCAAAAGATAGTCCTCTACCGATTCGAGACAATCTAGCCAACCATGTCTCAGGATCAGAGCTCGAGTGACCCTTGGATCGTCAGGGTCGGTCCACCGATGTGGATTAAACTTAAACCCTGGACACTGCGTTCCCCCACCCTATGGAGCGAAAATGAACCAAATGACTCCATCGGCTCCACACAATCACCGATATATCCGAGGCGCCTCACAACAGCAACAACCACATAAGTCAAACTCGTCAGGGCGTGTAAAACCACTGACGCCACTTCTAGCTAGAAGGAAACACATGCCCTCCCTGATGTCCTCTCCCGTTTCTGGTTCACAACTGGGGTGTGAGGCTCGCGAATCAACGCTACACAAAGCTATGCCACACAGGCCGTGCTTTGATCATCAACCACAAGACTCTGCTTTTCAACAGAAGCCTTGATCATATTGCCACTTAGGCATGCCACACAGGCAATTCACTCCATGCGTTTGATACCCATCAATATATAACCTCTGAGCTCGTACGTCTCAGAGAATGGCGTTAAGCAAGAGAATAAATTCTCCGCCGCCAAACAGATATATATTTAATTGAAATCAACCACACAGAATAAAATCCAATGTCAGACACACAGTCCATTTGGAAGTCCGTTCTGGGTCTGAACGAAACCGGAGGCACCTTGTACCTCGCATATCCATCGATCTCCAAGTACGTCTGGACGACCACTAACTGATTCCCTCCTCTTGGGTGTACGGCCCAATCAAGATCATCAGTAATCACCCAAACGACATGAGTACCTCCGGTCTTCAACCACCGTCTTCATCCTCGACACCATGTCGAATCAGTTATTCAGAATGGGATAAACCCGGTCTTTCTGAATAACTCGCGTATATAATAAACAAGTGTTACACAAACACAACATACGCCTCATTCCAATTCAGAATATTCTTTTATTCCAATATCCTTATACTTTGGGAAAGGTTCCCATTAATTTTATCAAAGATAAATTCTTTAAATTTATTCTTTAATCTTCTTTGAATATCAATTCAAACTAGTTGGGGTTAGCGAACCACACCGAAGTAATCATTTATTTTATTTCCCAATCCCAACCTATTCATCCCATGAAGTAAAACTGGTCATACTTCATATCTAACACCACGGTGTTATCGGTATATTCAATTACCATTTCACGTTCAAATTAATTAAAGATTTAACTATCGCTTGGAGCAAAACTGGTGATACCCCATTCTCGATCACTTCAATCTACTTAAAGATTCATTAAAACTCCACTTAGTTTTAATATTCCCAATAATCAGTATCAATGATTATTTTACTTGGGAAATCACATCTTGTCTTTAACTGGATTAAAGAACCAACGTCATTTAAAACACGGTTCACTATAAACCCAAAATCACATTCCATTAATTGTCGGGTTAAAGAACAAGTGTTATTTAAAACACCGTTCACGATAAACCCAAAAATCAATTCAAATTCAAATTCAATTCCAATTAAATATCATTTAATTGGTACACTTCATTAAATCTAAATAAAAAGATTTAATCTTTTTCTCAACTGGGTTTAAGAACAGTGATAATTAAGACACCATTCACGACAAACCCAAATCACATTTGATATTAAATACAAGTCTCTAAATAGAAAATATATTGGCTTATATTCAATATCAAATTCTACGACCAACAAATATCGTATTGGAAATAACGATATAAATATATCTTTCAAATTTCCATAACAATATCTGTATAATCACGAAATCCAACATTGAAATATTCCAAAGACAATTTTGATTCAAATCCATTCCAATTCAATTATTGAAAATCCTGGTTACTTTTAAAACCCCTTTCAAATTCAATTTATTTATTTCAAAAATAAATTGATTTTAATTCTAGTTCAAAACTAGTTCATTTCGATAAAAAAAATATTTTTATCTTTTTCAAATAGGGAGTTTTTCATCCCAATTCTTCACAAATCATTTCTTATGATTTTACAAAAATTATTACTATTTTTAATAATTTTATCAAGGCCCGTACAGTCGATTTCCATCAATGGCCATCGAACTGCACTTACAGCGACCTTTTCCAAATCTGATTTGGACATAATTCCAAATCCAACCATTACATTTCTAATTTCTAATATTATTTAGAAAGCTCTTTTCGATATGAACCCAACGGCTCCAGTTTTAGGAGAATCCGATGGTCGGATCTCCCGCAACGTCAATTTAAAGTCAATGGTCGAAATTCGCGAACTGCTGCAGCGCGGCGCGTTCTATCCAGGCCATTATATTATATATATAATATATACTTCATCGATTTCCTTTTAAAACGTATTTTATAAATCGTTTTAAATTCGTTTTCAAAACGATTTCAACTTCATATTCAATTTCGAATCAAAATTGAATATTCCACATCATCGATATACAAATGATAATATTTTCAAAACGTTAAATCTTGAAATCAACTTCTTTTCTATATTCATTATAAAAACGAATATAATCGATATAAATATCGTTCACGTCAAAATGGCATCAATCTAATCTACACGGCTTTTATTCAACAAATGAATGTTTATTCTATTCAACACATGAATATTTTTCAATTCAACACATGAATTTATTTTCTATTCAACACATGAATTTATTTTCAATTCAACACATGAATTTATTTTCAATTCAACACAAGAATTTTTATTCTATTCAACACAAGAATATTTTTCAATTCAACACATGAATTTATTTTCAATTCAACACATGAATTAATTTTCTATTCAACACATGAATTTATTTTCTATTCAACACATGAATTTATTTTCTATATTGGAATGAGGCCCAATCAATTACCATATAATGTTAATTATATGGATTTTCTACAACACATGTATATAATAGCAACGATAAATAATCAACCATCATCCAGAGTGCACCACACAACTGCATAAGCATTAAATATAAATAATTAACTCTTACACAGTCTGTCAACCCATCGGTTGACATACAACTAAAAAATCGGGATTAGTGTACGCCAAATATCATCCCAACACCCGTGTGGGGTTTCAATCCACAAACTCTGAATACTATTTGTGCAGCTGGGCGATGTGTAAAATTTATCGTCCCAATCAATATCCTTCAAATAGATGTTCATAAACAAACCGTCCGGTTTGTAAATGAATATTTATTTATTCACATTCACTATATTCATATTCACGTTAAAAATTATATTTTTAACGATAATTAATTTATTTCAACACATGAATGTTTGTTTATTCATTTCACATTAACATCACAAACAAACTTCACAACACATCAAACAAGCATACAAGTTGTCCATGGTTTGTGGACGACGGGTGTCGGGTACCGCTAAGCACCGTCTGCATCCTAGTATATATTTCAAACTAGAAATAAAAATAAAAGTGAGGGGTTCTCACCGACTAGCTAAACCAATCACCACGACTCTTCATATGTAGAAATCTTCGTCGTGCTCACCTTTTGTCAATTTCGTTGTCCTTAGCCACTACATATATAAAAATCAAATCATAACTTCACTTCTATAAAAATCATATATTTTATTCTTTCTATAATATAAAAATCAAAATTTTTTATTCTTTCTATAATATAAAAATCATATTTTTAATAACGCTACATGTACATAAAAATCGAATTTTTATCTTCACTTCATATATATAAAAATCGAATTTTTATCTTCACTTGATATGTATAAAAATCGAATTTTTATTATCTCACAAATCTATATTTTTCTTCTAACATTTCATATAAAGATTCAAACTTTTCTAAACTAACAATCGCAACTTTCTTTATAAAAGATCATCACTTTGCTATATTAAAAATCCAACATTTTAGCATTAAAAATCAAACTTTTATCATTTTAAAAATCAAATCCTTCATTTAAAAATAATATAAAAACCCTATTTTTCCTAATAAACTAATTACTTACTTTTCATATATATATTAAAAAATAATAAACAACAAAGGAAAAGGAAAAGCAAAAATAAAAAATAAATAAAAATAAAAGAGGGCTTACAGTAAACGGGGAGGATCGGAAAGAGGGGGAGCGCGGCTGTCGAGTTGGGGGCCTGTGGTGGTGCGGCGATCGGAGTCTGGTGGCCTAGGGAGATGGGGGTTTTCACGTCGCGAGGCGGGCATCGGGAAGAGGGTCGCGCCCCGCACGAGGAGGAAGGGGGGAAGAAGAGAGGGTCGGCGAGAGGAGGGGGGAAGCGCCGTCGATCGGCGGCGGCGGTGGGGGATTGTCGCGCTAGGGCGCGATGCTTTTTTTTCTTTTTCTTTTTTTTCTCTAATTTTTTCTGAACGAATGAAAGGGGGGAGGAGGGATTATATTAATATATATATATATATATTTAATTATTTAATTTCAAAAAGCAACTTTTAATTTCGACTTCGAAACGAGGCCCACCGACTGTCGTCCATAGCTAATTACCCCCATTCCGAACAAATGGGATATGTATCACAGGCTGATTCGACTGTTTCAATCAGTTTTCGTCAAAATCAAAATATAACTCTATATATTGAATTTGAACGGACATTTCAATTTACCGGGGCCACATACTAACTCAAAAAATCCCAGAAAAAAAATTTCTGGCTTCGTATTGACGATACGGTCCGAACAAAACCAGTTTCATCAAATTCTGAGACCATTTGAAAAATGGCCATTTTCCAGTCGATTAAAATCAACTAAAACTGGTCAAACGTGATTTACTTCGCCATGCTCACATATTAATTCGAAAAATTACGAACTTTGGAATCTAGCAATAACTTGACATCACGGATCCAACAAAAGTGGTTTCATCGAAAACCGAGGTCGTTTGCAAAATTTCCATTTTTAAGGGCCTGAATTCCTTAGCGACTATTCAGAATTTTCAACTGGACATATCTTTTGATTCCCGCTATGAAATTTCGATTCTTCGGATTCGTTGGAAAGATATTCTCAATTAGATTCAAATATTTTTGGTTTCACTAAAATCCGGTTTATTTTGAATCCTGTACATTCATTTGAAATTTGAAATCGAATTATCGAACTACCGCGCCATTTTCAATTCCTTTTATAATTATAAATAAATATTTATATTCTATCGTCGATTCAAAAGAATATATACGTTCTATTTCTATTCAAAATAAATTTCTCGTCGTTATTATTTAAAATAATACATTTTAAATAATCCAAATTCACTAAAATTGACAAAATAAAATTTTTAAATTGACTCAGATTTCTGGGTTATTACATGTTTTGTTTGCATCTGAAATTGTAAACAAAATAAATGATTTTTAACTATTTCATTACATATTTGCGTTAGAGAATGCGAATAAAAGAATATTTTATATTTCAAAGTGTATTCGCATAAAGAATGCAAATAAAAGAACATTTTATATTTCTATGTATTTATTTGCATAAAAGAATGCAAATAAAAGATCAATTATATTTCTATGTACATTTGCATATAATGATGCAAATAAAAGATCAATTATATTTCTATTCCATAACAATGATTTTACAAAATGATTTATTTTTATCGATTTGGAAATTCTAATCCAAATCAATAACTTTTCAAAATGATTTATTTTTATTCAACACACACAGATCTGTGTGTACATCACCAATCAACAAATAAATCATCCACAATATTATCATATAACAGATCGGAATCATACACATTCAATCGTCACATAACAAATAGATTAGATAATTAATTAATTAAATAAAAAGAAGAAATCTCACTTCGACCGGTTTTCAGAAATCGTTCGTGTTCAAATTTGGCTGAATTTTCAAAGTACTCTGTTCTGGTCGTGGACAGTTCCATAGCGTAGATCTCGGAAAGATGATTCCAACGGATCCGACCTTGTTAAATTCTGATTTCGTATGTGGAAGTTATAAGTGTTTAAAGATTAGAAATTTAAATTATATAAAAAAATAACAAAACAATTCCCACCACTAATTTAATGCCACGTCACCCTTCTTCTTGCGCCCTTCCTCCTCTTCGTGAATGCCTGAACAAAACACCCATTCCATCGTGACCTCCTACCCCCTGCGCACCCTTCTAGACATCTCCGGGATCAAATCAGAGAGTGCTACGACGAAGCCCTTCGCTAGAGCTTCCACCACCGAAAGTTGGGGCCCATTCGCAGCCCCCTAGGGCCCACAAACCACCTCGCATCGCACTGACTTTGGACGGAAAAATCGAACACCTCCGGCGATAATACCTCATCATAATCGTATAGAATTGAAACTCAGAAGAATCTCTTCGATTTTCTCTAAAGAACCATATGCTAATTCGTAACCATTTGTGAGAGATTATAGGATTACTAAGGGACGATTCTGGCCATTGAAATAGTGGGCGGCGGCTAGGTCATTAAAATTAGGGTTTTGTTTAGATTTTTTCCTATTGTTTATAATATTTAATTGTTAAATTTGCAAATAAACCCATAATCTCTCAGCAGCTCCGATATCAGCCCAACGAAGGATGTTCCTAGGTTAATAACCCCGTTCCGGACGCATTGGGCTAGGTCCCGTCAGCCTAAACGAATGTCTTTGTTCTGTTTTTCTCAATTTAATATATAAATAATTTAATTATTTAATTTCATCGTTCATTTAAATTCACCAGGGACACATACGACCTCTAAAAATTCCAGAAAAATTATTTCTAGCTATGTTTTGACGATACGGTTCTAACAAGACTAATTTCGTCGAATTCTGAGACTGTTTGAAAAATGGCCATTTTCAAGTCGATCGAATTTGACTGTAATTGACAAAACACGTTTTCTTTTGCCCCGCTCACATATTAATTCTAAAAATTATGAAAATTGAAACCTAGAAATAATTTGACATTCCGGTTTCAACAAAAGTGGTTTCGTCGAAAACGGAGGTCGTTTGAAAAATGGCTATTTTTAATATTAATATATATATATATATATATATATATATATAAATTCTACACCGACTATTCTGAAAATTTAAATTGGCATAACTTTTGATTCCAACTATGAAATTTCAATTTTTCGGATTTGTTGGAAAGATATTTTTAAATAGATTCTAATATATTATGTTTCACTAAAATCCGGTTTATTTTGCATCCTGTACAGTCAGTCAAAGTTCAAGTATGACTTTTCCAACTACCGTGCTATTTCTAACTCCTTTTATAATTAATAAAAATATATTCGTTTTAACTTTGATTTAAATAAATTTTTCATCGTTATTATTTAAAATAAATTATTTTTACTATTAAAATTTCCAAAATAAAAATTTTAAATTGGTTCAGAATTTGCGGGTTGTTACAAATACCACTAGTAGGTCCTGAAAAATCTACATAAGTCAATGAAGTCCACTGATTTTTCAACAAGATTCACATTTATCAGAGCGACAATCATTCAATTTCATAACAACATTCACAAGATATTTTTTACAATATTTACATCTGGCCCAAGAGACTATCAATGATTCAAATCAAATGGAAGTTATTTCGAATCACCTGATGAATTTATTTTCAGAAATCAAATCCAACAATGGTATCCATTAAAATTCATATACAATCAATCACAAATGATTTCAAAAAAAGATAGCCAAGATTACTGTGGCATTTTCAAAATGAATCGGAATTAATAGAAGGGAGGAATAAAAAGAAGAATAGAGGAAAGAAAAAAATAGAAGAAAAAAATGTGAATTTAGAGATCGTACCTGTTTTATTATTGACGATGTGGATTCTCTTACTCAACAAGAATGGCTAAGGAACTCCTGAAGAATTTATCTCAACAAAAATTTGAAACAACTTGAATTCTATCTCTCTTGAACTTACTCCTTAGTCATCTTCGGTACCTAGTTGTTTATAGGAGCGAGTGGTTTAACAAAATTTGTGAAACCACTCCTAGCTTCATTCACAGGTTTTGGTGCCCAAACTTGTCTGTACAACAATCCATTAGCATTTACCAATGTACCTTTAGAAACCCAAATCTGTTTGAATTTAACTAGGGTTGTTTTAATTCCTTTTGGGACCCACATTTGTTCAAACAAATTGTTTTTATTTCTAAACATGCATTTACCACGTTTATGTCCAAAATTTTCAAAAATTACACATTTATAAACTCCATTGAAACTATCAGAGAATTTCTTTTCAAATTGATTCAAATTTTCAAAATAAAGTCCATTTTTATTTTCAACAACAAATTGGTTTTTCAGCAGCATATTCAGAGATTTTTTTCCTTTTGTAAATTTTCTTAAACTCACCTCAAGACCGTTGATTTTTAGATTTCAAAAGATCATTCTTGTTTATTAACTTAGAACAATAGTTGGTCGCAATTTCTCTCTCCTTAGCATCTTTTCGTTTTAGTATTGAATTTCCCTTTTCAAGAATCTCAATTTTGGCTTTAGACTCAGAAATCTCAATTTCAATTCGATTACGCTTTTCAATTTAACGTTGTTCAAATTCCTTGAGTTTTCCAATTGCATTTTCAAAATTATGATTTATTTGAACAATCTTAGATTTGTCATTTTTCAAAATCACGTTTTCGTTTTTAAGGGATTTATGATTCTCTTTTATTTCAAACAGTTCTTTTTGAAAAAGCATACATTTATTGCACTTGAGATTTCTGATTCTCTTGGCTTCAATTTCAAGCTCATTCAGAATATTTTTGGTCTTCAATAAACTCTTTTTCTTAGCAATTCTATTTTAGGATTTTTTATTCATTTAAAAATTTTCCAACTCCTTTTGCAAACCTTTATTATTATGAATTAGCTCATCCACATGATTTTTCAAAATCGAAATTTTGTTTTCAAACTGTTTAAAGTAATCATTAAGATAAGCAAATTTCTTTTCTAAATTTGAATAATTTTTGCAAGAGTTTTCAAATTTCTTGACGTTTTCTAATTCCAAAACATCAAATTTTCTACTCAACTTAAGTTTCTCAAATTTAAAATTTTATTTTTCAATTTGAGACTCTCAACAGATTTAGTTAATCTATCACAAAGAAGAATAAGGTCTTTAAATGAAAAATTATTTAACCCATCATATGTTGAGTCCTCATCATCCGATTCATCTGAATTATCATCTTCAAATCCTGTTAAGCACATATCTAAGCTTGAATTGGCTATTGAGGGTTCTAAGCTGCTGCTATCACTTCTTTCATACATCAAGTCGAGAGCATTCCACATTTCCTATGCAGTTAAACAATGGGAGACATGGTTATGCTGATCATCATTAATATAAGAATATACAATATGTGTAGCATGAGAATTAATAACAATATCATTCTTATCTACCCTATCACCTCCATTGATAATAATATTCCAACATTTAATATTAATAGAATTTAAATGAAATTCAATTTTTGATTTCCAATTTAACAAATTTCTTCCATCAAAAATAGTCGAAGTATTACTGGACTAACTCTTGCTAGACTAACAACTTGAACAATCACCGTTTGGGAGATTCATATTCTAGAGTTAAAAATACCTGCTCTAATAACACTTGTAGGATGTAAATTAACCCTTGAGAGGGGTGACATAGGTTTATTGTAGTTTTGCAGAATGTAAAAAAAATCACAGCTCAGATCATAGCAGAATAAATAAATATAGAAAATAATGACATAGATTCTACCCAGCTTCGGCAAACCCCTGCCCATTGTTTCATTCCCCAAGGTTTCTTACTAAGAATTAAAAAGATATCTATGCTTACAATTCCCTGTAAACTTGAGACACCCACTCCCAATTGTTTTTATCCTACGCTCAAAACCATGCACTGATCTATATCCCAAAGATCATATTTTCCCGAATCACAAACTCGTAACTCATAAACCCTAGTTTAGAAAAACTAGAAAACCAATGCAAGAGATTACAAAAATTAAACAACTAAAAAACAAATTACAAACATAAAACCCTATAACCAATTAAAAAGGTCGGCTCCCTTTATTTTCTTTGACACTTAAAAAAATAGCTTCCTCCATTTGACTTCAATGGCACCGAATGAAACATAGGGTTTTGCTACCATAAAATTGCGACTTCTCAAATCAGAATTAATCTTTGATGGCTTCGATTACTTTGTGATCTCTAATCATTCGATTTGGCGTAACAATTAATCGAAAATCCAAAAAATGTTGTGAGTATTCTGAACTGTTTTTCTTGAATGATTTTGCTTGTGGATTTTCGATGCAATATGCCTATGATGATGTGGTGTAAGTTATAGGGTTTACAAACCCTTTAATCTCTCTGATTTCATATGTATTCACTTGGTCTTGATATTGTGTTCATCCTTGCATGATAAATTCGTTTGATAATTTTGCCCGAATACCCCAATTTATTTCTTGTGATTTTCTGAAATATTTGAAAATGTGCTCGCCAAATATATCTCCTCCATGCCAATTATAGCTCATGTGAAATTTACCACATTTGATTTCTAGAGATTTGCAATGTTCTTTCCAAACTTACTCTTGTGTTTATTTGGAAAGATTTTGTAATTCCCCACGTCCATTAATGTCACTCGCAAATGGAATGCATTAACTTCCATGGAGCCTTTTAAGTGAATATAGAACAGAAAATCACAACAAGACAGATATAAAGCAGTACTTGAAAATTTAAAACTTTATTTATTACAGCAGAAGGTAAATATGTTTGGTTACATCATCAAAAACCATAAACCAAAGTCAAGTACATCATATCCATCTTGATAAAACAAAGTACATAAATTGAAAGACATAATCCCCAACATCAAAATAGCCATAAATAAAGAGAAGCTGAACTTTACTTCAGCGATCCAAGCAATCTTCTAAAAGCAGTTCAAAATCAAGCTCCACTAATGCTAGATCCAATCTGAGCACCTTGGGAGGGGGGGGGGGGAGGAAAGAGATGGAAAAAGGGGGATCAGACATAAAGTCTGGCGAGTGCGATAAATCTAACAATATAATTAACAAAGTAACTAGGCTAAGGCATAAGTTGGAAAATAAGGAAATGACCATGAACCATTGAGTATGGCAGAGTAAACATGGAAACAAGATGAACAACGATATCGTTAAAGCGTACCTAACCCACTAAGATAATTTACTACACTATACCAACACTATAGGATAATTGCTATACCGCACTGCCACTAGTATACTACGCCACCACTAGTCACCCTAAGGTTGATCCCGCCTACAGACTTAATAATGATATTGGTAGTTTCATGCACCCCTAGTTGCCTTCATAGGTGTCGTTTGCCCCTATCTCCACTAGGTGTACCCACTACCCCCAAGCGATCGGCTCCCTAACTCGTAGATACCCGTGCTGGCCCCACAATGGGGTGTATCACTCCCCAAAGTGGCAACCAGATACAACCAACAATGCACGACTTATACCTACACGATGCAACAACGTCTTACCTACCAGCCCGGGTCCACACACACATATGAACCCGTTGGACTTGCGTTGCCACCGCTAACCCGTTTTGGCCTCTTACAGTCAAGCCCAGTATGCATGTCCCGTCCTCGACTTGGGTCGAGCCCACAAAGATACGTATGGGTTACTGGTTGAAACGGGCCCCCATTACTTGACACAAGCTATCCACCTAAGCTTGGTCCCCTCTAGTACATCCCACTTAACCCACTTCTTATTCATGTTTCAATTACATGTTTCATATTTTGGTTAAGTGTTTCTAATCGTATTTCCAAATGCCACCGAAGGCACCCACTAGATTCCACATGCCACCCAAGGCACCCACTTAACCCCTCATGTCCCACTACATGCTTATCTGGTTAAGTGTTTCTTAATTCATTAAGACCGTAACTTCATAAAGACCTCTCACATTAGACTGACATTTGTGGCAGCTGGATTTGCCGGGCGGGTCCGGGCAGTCTTACACCACAAAAGAGCCTAACCTCGTGTCTTTACAACCGTTACGTATTTAGTTTGTGCCTAAGACCTCTCACATTAGACTGGCGTTTGTGGCAGCTGGATTTGCCGGGCGGGTCCGGGCAGTCTTACACCACAAAAGAGTCTAACCTCATGTCTTAGACGATTAATTACTCCTAATTAATCATTCCCCAAATTTGAATTAATTTCCTTATTCAAATTATCAATCAATTGCAAATTTAACGATGTCCATAATTGACTCAATTATGTCCATCCATTTATGGTATGTAAAATCATACCAATTTTCACCACAATTATATTTTATGCCTTTTAAGGCATTTATGCCAATTAAATCTTTTTAATATTATCCCCTTTACCCCACGTAGTACATTTGTTCGTTTAACGTAAAAATATATGTTAGACTCGAATAGTCTAACTCATGGAATAAAGAGAAAACATCACAATATACACATAATTAAAACATAAATCTAACATAGGGGTGAACTTGCATATGTGAATGATGTTTTACATCTAAAACTTGCATAGGCCAAAATTACAACTTGCATAAACAACATATGTCATGGATCCAATCTAAAGGTGTGAACTTGATGAGAAAATGGCCACAAACTTGCATAAACAACGTATGTCATGGATCCGAATCTAAAGGTGTGAACTTGATGAAATAATGGCCACAAACTTGCATAAACAACATATGTCATAGATCTATATCTAAAGGGGTTAAACTTGCATAGGTAATAACATAACATGATTCATATCCAACTCATAAACTCACATATGTGATTTATACATCGCAACAAGGGTGTAAACCAGTATCTAACATGTAAAGTATCATGTAGAATTTAGCATATGTCATAGCCTAACTTTCAATTATATTCTCACATAAACTTGGTGTCATTATCATGTAAGTTCACATATAATTCTACCCAGCTTGTATATGATTCATGTTTGAATCAAAATCTAAACTTGCATACATATGATTTATTATGTGAGTCAATATAACAAACTAGCATAAGAAACATGATGATTCAACTAGACATAAGCCAATCATAGGATTATAACATGGGTGATAACATCATAACTTTGCATCGTAGATTGATAGCATTATAACATAATATCATAGAAATTACAACACAAATCTACATCATAATTACAACATGTAATCAACAATTCATATTACATCCAAATATCTGCATTATAACTCAATCCAATTCATTTATTAATTATTTTGTTAAGACAATCGAACTCACAACTCAAAAGCAGTCTTGAGTTCTGAATTCTGATTTCTGGAGTTGAATTAGCTCTCCTTTGATGAAGATTTGCTGTTAGGGTTGAATAGTTCTGATTTGGTTGCTGTTCTTCCTCTTAATTTTGGTGGCGGCTGCTCTAGGGTTCAAGACAACAGCATGACGGCCATATTTTCAATTTTAATTCTGATTTAGGGTTTGAGTCTATGGGTCTTTTTATAGAATTTTGAATTAATTTAAGCCGTCGGATGATCTTATGGTTAATCAAAACCATTCAATCATGATAGGGTGATGAGTCAGCCCTAATGACTCAGCAAGGAGTCAGAAAGGACTCAACAACACGGGTCAGCCTGAACCAGAAAGCTGTGCAAGCTTTTGCCTCGGCCTGGGCATACTTGGCAGGTGCGCCAATGTTAATTTGTACTGGCGCACTTCCTAAGTGCGCCAGTGCATTTTCTTCTTCTTCTTTTGCCACCAATCTTCGTTTGTCCATAACTCCTTCATCCGGTACCCGTTTCCCGCAAACTCGGACTCCATTTCAACCAGAATTCCGAGACGAACACAATGGCGCAATCCAATCCCCATAATTCTCACGTTTGAGATTAATTATTCTTTAATTTAGTTAATTCGATTATTCAAAAATTCGGGGTGTTACATTCTCCCCTCCTTAAAGGATTTCGTCCCCGAAATCTCCAAGTCAAGGAGAATGCATATCCTACCATCCAAACAACCATCTACTCAACTATCAAACATGGGCATCCATTGTCCTTATAAAATTTCTAATACTGTATGAACATATGCAAGAAGTGTGTGTATATGTTCCTTATCTAATGCAAAATCAGGCGGTCTACTGATTCAGTTGACCTCCTTAATGCAAACCATGATAGTGCCATGCATCCATTATGTATGCGAAAGAACCTTATCGATACATATCATTTCTACATGTGTGCACAACCATTCACCAAAATGCAACATCCATATGATGGTACAACCATTATACATCCATTACTTAAATATGTACACATATTTATATGCAATATGCAATATGAAGTGACTGAGCCGATCTAGTGCCTAAAGTGTGTGTATATGCATCCACGAGCAACCACTAGCAAACACTTGCATCCACATGCATCCATCATACATAACATGTCTCAAACACATGTTTCAACCATAGGACTATCCTATCTAAAGGTCAAAGTTACTAGCGTGAGGACATACTAAAGATAAGATAAGTACAAGGTAAGCGATAAAGGAGAAATTTAAAAGGCATACCCTCAAAAAGAAAAGGGTATAATGAACGCATCCTCGCTTCCGTCTCCCAAGTAGCGTTGCTCTCATCATCTCCCCATTGCACCTTGACTAGTTTGACCTCTCGATTCCTCAACTTCTTAATCTCCGACCCAAGAATGCGCGTAGGAGCTCGTCGAATCGTCACATCACGCTCGATCTCCACCTCTCTAAGCAAGCTCGGCTCTACCACTTCCGCGGTCTCGTGCAAGCACTTCCTCAAATGTGATACATGGAATACGTCGTGTACACCACTAAGTCTCTCGGGCAACTCCACTCTATATGCCATCTGCCTAATCCTTTCCTTAATAGGAAACGGCCCTACGAACCTTGGTGCTAACTTTCCAACGGACCCAAAACGAACGACGTTCCATAATGGAGACACCTTGACAATGACCATGTCCCCAACATCAAACTCAAGATCTGACCTCCTCTTGTCCGCATAAGATTTCTGTCTATCTTGCGCCGTCTTCATCCTCCTTCGAATCAAATCGATCTTTTCCGAAGTCTCTCTAATCATATCGGGCCCAAGTAAGATCTTATCTGTAGACTCCCACCAACATGTAGGCGAACGACACGACCGTCCATAAAGAGCCTCGAACGGTGCCATGCCAATGCTAGACTGAAAGCTATTATTATATGCGAACTCTAACAACGGAAGATGTTCCTCCCATTTACCTCCGAAATCTAAGACACACAACCTCAATAAGTCCTCTAGAATACGATTCACCCTCTCGGTTTGGCCGTCCGTCTGAAGATGATATGCGGTGCTCAAACATAACTGAGTCCCTACCGCCTCTCGCAAGCTTTTCCAAAATTCGCTAGTGAAGATAGGATCGCGGTCGCTCACTATGCTAGAAGGAACACCGTGCAAATGAACTATTTCTCGAATGTATACGGAGGCTAACCATGGAGCAGTCGTCTTACTCTTCACGGGAATGAAATGGGCGCTCTTAGTAAGTCTGCCTACCACGACCCAAATCCCCGTATTACCCTTCCTCGATCTTGGTAATCCGTCAACAAAGTCTATCGAGACACTTTCCCACTTCCATTGTGGGACTTCCAATGGGTGTAGTAATCCACCGGGCTTCTTTTGCTCTGCTTTTACTTGTTGGCACACCAAGCATCTAGCGACATATTCGGCCACGTCCTTCTTCATACCGGCCTAAAAGTAAACTCGTCTCATGTCCATGTACATCTTGTCCCCGCCAGGATGGATGGTCATCTTCGAACGATGTGCATCATCAAGAATGGTCTTCCTTAGGTCATCATCTTTTGGTACACAAAGTCTACCGTCCCTACGTAACCAACCCTTATCTTCTAAGGTATACCTACGGAGATGGCTTGATGACTCCCCTCCTTTGAGCTTTTCTACTAACTCAACCAACTGTGGGTTGTCTTGCTGTGCCTCACCAATCCGTCCCAAAAGCGTAGGTCTGACCTCTAAGGATGCTAGCAAACCAGGTACGAAGTCAATGGAAGGTGTAAAGTCAAACGTAGAGATGAACTCTAAACTTCGCCGCTCAACAAACAACGGACTCAAGGATAATCTTTTTCTACTTAAGGCATCTGCCACCACGTTACCCTTGCCAGGGGTATATGCTATCTCGAAGTCGTAGGATGCTAAGAATTCTATCCACCATAACATATCACCCTTCCCTAGAGATCACATGCCCTAAAATCCTCACTTCTTCCCTCCAAAAATGGTATTTTAGAGAACTTAGCTTTAAGATGGTGCACTTGTAGGGTCCCTAAACTTTCCCTAAGATGTAGGGCATGCTCTTCTCTGCTTCTAGAGAAAACCTGGATATTATCCCATGCAAAATCGTCACAACTATCCATCTCTCATGCAAACCATCCTAGTCGAACTCGACATCCCCCAAGTGCAAGACCTAAAGGCCTAAACCAATATCAGACAAACACCCAAGGGATACCTCCTTCGAATTCAGACGACCTACGTGAGATGATACTAGTAAGACGGTCAATCAATTGAGCACTTGACCGACTCTGGCTGTCCTTGCCAGTCTTGCTCCAAAACCACCGCTGATTACATAACTGGCTTTGCTTAATCTATTAAGCACATACGAAAACTTATTTTGCGCTTCTGGGTAAACCCCGCGCTTTATCAAAGACGTCTCCATACTCACAGACCACACAAACAAATTCCCAATCATTGTTGGATGCGTCAGAAGATTCTAGGCAACTAAGCATCACTGAACCCCTAGGGTCGCAAGAAATATGAGGGTCTTTCCATAACGAATCGATAGTCTAACTACCCTCCTTTCACAATCTAGGATGGCACCCCGCCTGGCTAGCCAATCCACCCCTAGAATCAAACTATAGCCCGTGAAACCAAGGACGAAGGCGTTGCATTCAAATCCAGCACCCAAGATAGACACTCTCAAATCCCTACAAATCATAGAAAGATGAGCCGAACCACCAATAGGATTTGAGACAACTAAGGGATCAGTAACAAGACTAGTATCTAGGTGCAGTGTTTCAAATAATGATGTAGGAATAAACGAATGCGATGCGCCAGAATCGAATAAAGTACGGACAGGATGATCAAACAGAAAAACTAAACTTTCAACGGAAATTGCTCTACCTCGTACTTGCAGCGGTGGGACCACGAGAGCCTGAACTTGTCCCCTTGCCTGCTCCGGTGCCATAAGAGCTTGCACCTGTCCTCTTGAGGTAGACCCTGCCCTCTGCCCTTTCTTTGGGCAGTCCTTAATAAGATGTCCCGCTTCGCCACAGTGGAAACAACCAGTCTTCTTTTTCTTCCTACAATCTTTGCTTAGAGGGTCGTGTGTCCCACAATAAAGACATTTCCTCTTATCACGGGGTTTATTATTCTTTGTACCCTTCTTAGGTTCCACTTTCTTACCCTGTGCCCTATCCATGCCTCCACTATACGTTCTCCATTCGTGACCTCCAACCTATAAGAAACTTCGTCCTTCATCAACCAAGTAGCTAGTCGAACCTTCCTCCCCTCGTCTATCTCCAAGATACCGACAAGTCTTCCACTTTCTTAAGCCAACTCCTAGTCCCGACAAACGTCTAAGTCCCATGAAGCGGTTTTCCGCCCATCGTATGGAAGCATCTATACGCGGACGAAGAGATTCAAAAAGGGAAAGAGGAAGAGATTCAAAACGGAGAATCGAAGGAAAGATATATGGCTCTTGGGGTTATGCTTTCTAAAATATACCTTTCTCTTGAAAATACTTTTCTTAAATCATACTTTTGAAAGTACTTCTTTATAAAAATTGCTTTGAAAAATAGTTTTTCAAAAATTCATATATGTTCTGGTAACCTTCAGCTCTGATACCACGTGTAACACCCCACGTCCATTAATATCACTCGCAAAGGGAATGCATTAACTTCCATGGAGCATTTTAAGTGAATATAGAACAGAAAATCACAACAAGACAGATATAAAGCAGTACTTGAAAATTTAAAACTTTATTTATTGCAGCAGAAGGTAAATATGTTTGGTTACATCATCAAAACCATAAACCAAAGTCAAGTACATCATATCCATCTTGATAAAACAAAGTACATAAACTGAAAGACATAATCCCCAACATCAAAATAGCCATAAATAAAGAGAAGCTGAACTTTACTTCAGCGATCCAAGCAATCTTCTAAAAGCAGTTCAAAATCAAGCTCCACTGGTGCTAGTTCCAACCTGAGCACCGGGGGGGGAGGGGGGAAGGAAAGAGATGGAAAAAGGGGGGTCAGACATAAAGTCTGGCGAGTGCGATAATTCTAACAATATAATTAACAAAGTAACTAGGCTAAGGCATAAGTTGGAAAATAATGAAATGATCATGAACCATTGAGTATGGCAGAGTAAACAAGGAAACAAGACGAACAACGATATCGTTAAAGCGTACCTAACCCACTAAGATAATTTACTAAACTATACCAACACTATAGGATAATTTCTATACCGCACCGCCACTAGTATACTGCACCACCACTAGTCACCCTAAGGTTGATCCCGCCTACAGACTTAATAATGATATTGGTAGTTTCATGCACCCCTAGCTGCCTTCATAGGTGTCGTCTGCCCCTATCTCCACTAGGTGTACCCACTACCCCCAAGCGATCGGCTCCCTAACTCGTAGATACCCGTGCTGGTGTAATGACCGGAAAATTCAAGTAGGCTTTGCACCCATCCTCTCCTCCCCAAAGCAGCAAAGTAATACCCCACTGTGGCTTACATTGGTACCTCAGCTCCATATTTTACGGCCAGCCTTTCGACTTCACAACCAACCCTCATTTTAGGGACATGTAGGGGTAAGAGTCTATCGTTCGCCACCTAACAAAAAGCGAGAACCCCCTATCATGCGACACATGCCCCAAGCACTCAACATGGACTGGTATGAGTAAAACAGTTTGAACAAGTAAACGATATCTCATAAGACCACGCCGTATAACGGAATGGGTTTTTCCCTTTTGAGAATCCAAAATATCTTTATATCAAAAACCTTTTGATATTATAATAATGTCTATCAACCACAATATAATAATCATCTAGTAGAAACGCTTTCATCTCACGTTCTACATATATAGTATACAATCAAAACCGCAAGCACGTATTGGGTAATGGATTTCCAACTATGACAAGGTATGGAACCACCTTTCGCTAGTGTACCTCTAGAAAGGAATACACTGGGTTCAACAATAACATCTTGCAACCCGGCCACACATGACCGACCACTCATTTCGCTTGAGTGTATCGAATGTATATCACCAACGGTTGGGATCAGCAACCGTTTTCCGAATGGGACAGTATCGACAATAAATTTTTAGAAATAAATGAAACTCTAGATCAGGTGATTATACACCCTACTTCGGAGCGACCGACTAAGCCATGCTGCCTGCCCGATTTCTGTCATTTACCGGTTGATGAGGCTAGAAGCTACGCTTTATCATCACACCAGATTCAATTCGAATGCCACGTCGTCAAATCCATCAAATCACCTATTGACGTCTACAACAATACGTTATGTGTTAGCTAAAAGAAGTTTCCTTCTCCGCTTCCACTCTTGGTACGGTTGGAGAAATCAATATATGTGATCGTCTGGAAATACTCTGTCAGACATCCATCCATACAAGTCATCCAGGAAAAGGATGAACCGAAGGTACTATTCAGTATATCCATCTTAGACACTGTTATCTAAGTCTTATACAATAGCCCTTGCACTTTACTCCGTCTTCAATTATCTTTGGCATATATGATTCGCAACGCTTATGCCAATACAGAGTGGTTCTTCGGATAATAATCCAACCGGTCTCTCCATATTAACAACGTTAAAATGGTCAAAACTTTGATAGTATGTGATCTAACTATTAAAGAAAAACACTTGTGCAAACAACGATATTATTTCCAAATGGAAATTCTATCAATCAATCATCAATCATATCTATATATATATATATATATTTCCTTATTTTCTATGTTTAGAAAATATACGTTAACACTGGAAAACATTTCCAAATCTTCTTTACTTGGATTTAAAAGATGTTTAAATCAACATCGCGACGACAACTCAAACCACTTTACTTATTTACTAAATTCACTTAACCACTTTCACTCTCGAACCTTACCCATTTCTAAAATTAAAACGAAGTCAATCAAGTTGGGGTATAATTACCTCTCAGACCTTAACTGAACAACATTTCAAATCTCGAAATAGGGTAAGTTCATCTTTTAACTCTTTAACACTTCCTTACGTAACTTCCGGATATAATTTACGAGTCCAACTCCTTTAATTCTATTCGAATAACTAAATTCGATTAACTCCTTTAATTTAACTAAATTCGATAACTCCTTTGAATAACTAAATTCGATAACTCCTTCGAATAACTAAATTTGATTAACTTAGTTTGCCTAACTCTATCTCAATTAACTCCTATCGAATAACTAATTGGATAACTGATAATCAATTAACTCTACTTGTCGATTTACCCTTATTCACTAACTTTATATGCTTTATAAAGATTTCTTTTTAACAACGTTTATTCACTTATAATGATTTCCTTCTACAGCGTTTATTCACTTATAATGATTACCTTCTACATCGTTTATTCATTTATAATGATTACCTTCTACAGCGTTTATTCACTTATAATGATTACCTTCTACAACGTTTATTCACTTATAATGATTACCTTCTACAGCGTTTATTCACTTATAATGATTTCCTTCTACAGCGTTTATACACTTATAATGATTACCTTCTACAGCGTTTATTCACATATAATGATTTCCTTCCAATCCTATTTTTAACATGACTTACAATATTTTCTTTTCGATTCTATTTATTCTAACAAATAAATATTTCCTTTTATTCTATTCTATTTATTCTAACAAATAAATATTTCCTTTATTGTAACTTATCCTTCGATTTTATAATTATTTTCTTTTATAAAAACCCTTTTCCTTTTCTATATAAAATCAATCGATTTTATATAAATAATTCATTTTCAAAATACACTTTGAAAATCCCCTTTCCCACATCCAGTATTTCTTATGGTATTTAACATAACATATAACAACAATAAATATCGTCCAAACACACACAATCAACAACAGATTATATATCACATCATATATCACAATATATGAATCACAGTAAAATAAATGTTGAGGAATCCAGGTTGATTCCTCCAACCTGTTTCCCTGCATCACAGATGTTAAACAATATAAATAACATCACTTTCAGTTCCATATGATATATTCTATTAAACAGAATCAATATAGAAATTCAACTAACTGACTAGCAGTTCAATCAAACAGTCAACACACAGTCAATCAGCCAATATTTAACAGTTCTAAAAATACGTTATAAAAATATAACTGTTCAGAGTTGGTGAGTTTTACTCACATTGTCCGTAATCGTTAAATAACGATTTACGGTCGTTGATTCTGATCATACAATTTATTTTGCAATAAATTGAGGCAAGCTCCAATCCATTCCAAACCAATTCCACGTTGTAGTATTTTCCGATGCGATTCAAATGTGACACTGTTGAACCCGGCCCATATCTCACTTGAGAATCCGGCGTGATTCCCTTTCTTCCGGAAAGGTTAATTCGCTCCAGGGTCTTCTTCAACCATTCGACATTGTTTTCTACTATAACTTTTACCACCTTACTTCATTTCAATAGGAGTAACTGCGCACTCCTTCACTTCAATCCACTACTGTGTCTGCACAAACTCCACCCTTTCATAACACAAATGAAACCATCACAACCGTTAAGACTTAGCTTGACGTCACCAAACAATCCCCGTCTCCACTAATACCAACGGGATGATCGCCAAACATTCCCATTGGAAATCAATAAACAACTCACCAACATTTCTTTCATCAACATAGCAGACTCACGAATGTTCTCCTGCCTTCACCAATTCATTTCGAACTCACCCACCCAGTACATGCTCAAACATTTATATAAACATACACGCAATCTCCCCACTGCCTCATCAAATGATTTCCGAAACCAAAAAGGACAATGAACTCCACCGTTTAATACTGCTCAAACACAGAAAACAACAAAATACAATACCCTTCTTTCAACCTCACAACTTCATTGAATCCAAATAAAACATCACCTTAATGATTTAATTAATCTCCCTCCTCAGATTTTCGGTTACCTCAAACGCTTCCTCTTCTCAGTGATACAAAATTACTCCAAACATCACCATCTTCCCGAAAGCAGAAAATCTCGTTCCTCCTTCCTTTTACAGACATTTACGAATTCTGGCTCCCCATTTCCTTCTTCATTTCTGCCATGAAATCACCATCGAGACAACCACCGTTTCTCTCTTCCCATCCTCATCATCTCCATCAAGTTCTCTTCATCCTTGCGCTCATAGGCAACGCCATACCCCTCAACAGTGACCGCGTCACTTATGTCCATCACACTTCACCAGAAGGTGCGCATCCACTCCATAACTATCCACAAACCCGAATATATCCTCCCAAATCAAAAGCGTAGCTTAAAACTTCCGATTCATTTAACCCTAGTTCCTCGCTGGAGAAATTTACACCAAACAAGAATCGTTCGAACCCAATAATACCCATATCGAGATGTAGAGAAACTCGAGGGAAATTCAAAGATGTTTACTTTGGAATTTTCGGATTTAAATTGGATCTGTTTGATTTAATTGAAGATCTCGAGTGTTCTGGAGAAAGAAGATAGAGAGCGGCGGATTAAATCGTTGACTGTGGAATGACTTAGGTCATAAGGAGAGAGGGTTTAATGTTTATTTATAGGGTAAATACTTGGCCATTTGTTGATGCACGTCTCCTTTTAAAGAAAAAAAACAATATGTTAATGGAATTAAGTCTTGGTCTTCAAGCATTCATGAATTTTTGAAAGTACTCCAGTACATAAGAAAATTCTCCATGAAAGATTGTTTAATTATTTTTGCTTCCTATATGGTTTGAAGTTATAGGGATGTCCATTTCATTTTGAGTTTAAAGTTTGGATTTGGAAATGAACTTCCCTTACGGACCCCTATGGACAAAAGTAAAAATCATGCTGAGATAAGCAATGAGCCAGGGTCCCGAAAATATAATAATACCGGTAGGTGGACTCATATTTTGAAACTTTAAAATGTTGATTTCAGGGTGCGAAATACTTCAAATAAAAAGTCGCTTATTAAATTAATTAAAAATTACAGTAAAATTTTAAAAATTATTTTATTACTATTTCCCAAAAGAACCTTGTCTAAATTCAAACCCGATCTCTAGTTATATCGAATAAACCGTTACGGTCGATAAACGATTCTATAGCGACTATTTTAAATTTTGATTTGGACATATCTCAAAATCTACACGACGAAATACTGATTTTTCTCTTCCACTAGAAAGATATACTCCACCAGCCCTGTACATTTCTTGTTTCACAGAAATCCGGCTTAAAACGAATCCTGTACATTCAGTTGAAGTTCGAATCACCAATTTACGAACTACAGCACCATTTCGAGCTCGGTTTTAATTATATTATAACTCTACGTTCAAACTGTCATTTATATAATATATTCGTTATTCTAATTCAAATTCTAAACTGAATTAAATATCACAGATGATCTAGTTCACACCATATCGCCATTTCAGCCAATTCTGATTATTTCAGAATTAAATATATTATTTAATTTACTATTTTAATTAAATATTCACCATTATTTAATTCAACGACCAATAAAATCCTTTTAATCACCTTTTAAATAATTAAATAAATTAATTATTATACTGATGATGATGCGGGTCATTACATTCTTCCCTACTTAAAATAATTTCGTCCTCGAAATTGCTAAGTCAGAAAACAAACCTTATTGACTGGTTAGAACATATTTGTTCACTTCTTAACTTCATTTTCAACTGAACAAATTTATTTTAATTAAATTATTTAATTAATTCTTATCAACAAAAAATTTCAAAAATCCTGAAAATTTTCTAACGCCTTAACTCTTCGAAAATTTTCGCCAGCACCTCCTTTGTATTGGTTAATCAGTCAAACTCCAACTCGCCTTTCTGGGCCATCTCCATCCCAAAAGAAAATCAAACAGCCAAGCGGCTTGCCAATTTGGCTCATCAAAATCTCATGCCATATGAAATATAAACTTATACCTTTTTGTCGGGCATATCAACTCTATCACTTTCACCTGTTATTAATTCCACATATACCGGTGTAATCCCAATCAAACTCCGATCAGTTTTTATCCTGAAACCAAATCAGAGGCTTATACCCAAGTCAAACTTCGTTTCAAATTCGAGTCCCATTCTTGATTTTAAACTCTTAACTTCCCAATCCAATTTTCATTTCAGATTCTTATCTCGACAATCCAATTTTTATTCAAGAACACATTTTTCCTGATATCCCTCTATTTCCATTCAGTTTTCACTTAACTGGTTTTAATTTAATCTCAATTTGTTTTCACAATTTTCTTTTGTTTAAATTTGTTTTTAATTCAAACAATTTTTCTTCCTGGGAGTTTTTTTAATAGTTTACTCTTTCCAAAAATCAAATTTTCCTTTTTGAAATTCAACACAACTTGTCTTTCCCAAAACAAATTCAAAACAGTATCTCTGGTAGTAATTCTTCACTTACAACTCGAAAATAAATACTCATGATGCAGCTGTCATCATCAGAATCTAATTTCCAGCGATCGAAGTGAGTTCAATACTATAAAACCATTTCTAAACATTTCCGCTTTGAAATTCATTTCAAAAATATAATTCACACCGCTTGTAAAACAATTTAAAATCTCCTAGGATCTTAAATTTTCCTTATTTTTAATCCAAATCCATTTACAAACACTTATCCAATTTTCCAGAATTTTAATTCAATTTCTGGTTTAAATTTCAGATTTAACTCATCTGATTTCACGTATTTCACTTATATGAATTCTGATTGGTTATTTACATAACCATTTAATTTATAATCTTTACCCGATTATACTAACAATCAATATATCCACTATATTATAATCATTTCAATATAAATCCTTTATATCAAAATATAATTTGGGTAAAATTATTGCATTTACCCTCTTTTCAAAACATACCATGACGGTTCATCGTATTAGAGTGTTTACAAAATCCCTACCGATACAGTGGATCAAACTGATTGACCAGAACCTATAAACAACTCAATCAACAAAGCTCCATAATATAAAATCATTTTATATTGAATAACAAATACGTTCACTCGTATATATACACTCAACTCAATATAGGGTATTACTAACCCTATCTCTAGTGAGTCACGCCACAGAGCCAAGGTAATTCACTTAACTTAAGCTCTGATACCAACTATAATGACCCGAAAATTCAAGTAGGCTTTGCAACCATCCTCTCCTCCCTAAAGCAGCAAGGTAATACCCCACTATGGCTTACATTGGTACCCCAGCACCATATTTTACGGCCAGCCTTTTGACTTCACAACCAACCCTCATTTTTGGGACATGTAGGGGTAAGAGTCTCCCGTTCGCCACCTAACGAAAAGCGAGAACCCCCTATCATGCGACACATGCCCCAAGCACGCAACATGGACTGGAATGAGTAAAACAGTTTGAACAAGTAAATGATATCTCATAAGACCACGCCGTATAACGGAACGGGTTTTTCCCTTATGAGAATCCAAAATATCTTTATATCAAAAACCTTTTGATATTATAATAATGTCTATCAAACACAATATAATAATCATCTAGCAGAAACGCTTTCATCTCATGTTCTACATATATAGTATACAATTAAAACCGCAAGCACGTATTGGGTAATGGATTTCCAACTATGACAAGGTATGGAACCACCTTTCGCTAGTGTACCTCTAGAAAGGAATACACTGGGTCCAACAAGAACATCTTGCAACCCGGCCACACATGACCGACCACTCATTTCGCTTGAGTGTATCGAATGTATATCACCAACGGTTGGGATCAGCAACCGTTTCCCGAATGGGACAGTATCGACAATAGATTTTTTGAAATAAATGAAACTCTAGATCAGGTGATTATACACCCTACTACGGAGCGACCGACTTAGCCATGCTGCCTGCCCGATTTCTGTCATTTACCGGTTGATGAGGCTAGAAGCTACGCTTTATCATCACACCAGATTCACTTCGAATGCCACATCGTCAAATCCGTCAAATCACCTATTGATGTCTACAACAATACGTTATGTGTTAGCTAAAAGAAGTTTCCTTCTCCGCTTCCACTCTTGGTACGGTTGGAGAAATCAATATATGTGATCGTCTGGAAATACTCTGTCAGACATCCGTCCATACAATTTATCCAGGAACAGGATGAACCGAAGGTACTATTCAGTATATCCATCTTAGACACTGTTATCTAAGACTTATACAATAGCCCTTGCACTTTACTCTGTCTTCAATTATCTTCGGCATATATGATTCGGAACGCTTATGCCAATACAGAGTGGTTCTTTGGATAATAATCCAACCGGTCTCTCCATATTAACAATGTTAAAATGGTAAAAACTTTGATAGTCTGTGATTTAACTATTAAAGAAAAACACGTGTGCAAACAACGATATTATTTCCAAATGGAAATTCTATCAATCAATCATCAATCATATATATATATATATATATTTCCTTATTTTCTATGTTTAGAAAATATACGTTAACACTGGAAAACATTTCCAAATCTTCTTTACTTGGATTTAAATAGATGTTTAAATCAACATCGCGACGACAACTCAAACCACTTTACTTATTTATTAAATTCACTTAACCACTTTTACTCTCGAACCTTACCCATTTCTAAATTTAAAACGAAGTCAATCAAGTTGGGGTATAATTACCTCTCAGACCTTAACTGAACAACATTTCAAATCTCGAAATATGGTAAGTTCATCTTTTAACTCTTTAACACTTCCTTACGTAACTTCCGGATATAATTTACGAGTCCAACTCCTTTAATTCTATTCGAATAACTAAATTCGATTAACTCCTTTGATTTAACTAAATTCGATAACTCCTTCGAATAACTAAATTCGATAACTCCTTCGAATAACTAAATTCGATTAACTTATTTTGCCTAACTCTATCTCAATTAACTCCTATCGAATAACTAATTCGATAACTCTAATTGAATAACTGATATTCAATTAACTCTACTTGTCGATTTACCCTTATTCACTAACTTTATATGCTTTATAAAGATTTCCTTTTAACAACATTTATTCACTTATAATGATTACCTTATACAGCGTTTATTCACTTATAATGATTACCTTCTACAGCGTTTATTCACTTATAATGATTACCTTCTACAGCGTTTATTCACTTATAATGATTACCTTCTACAACGTTTATTCACTTATAATGATTACCCTCTATAGCGTTTATTCACTTATAATGATTTCCTTCTACAGCGTTTATTTACTTATAATGATTACCTTCTACAGCGTTTATTCACTTATAATTATTACCTTCTACAGCGTTTATTCACTTATAATGATTTCCTTCCAATCCTATTTTTAACATGACTTACAATATTTCCTTTTTGATTATATTTATTCTAACAAATAAATATTTCCTTTTATTCTATTCTATTTATTCTAACAAATAAATATTTCCTTTTATTCTATTCTATTTATTCTAACAAATAAATATTTCCTTTATTATAACTTATCCTTCGATTTTATAATTATTTTCTTTTATAAAAACCCTTTTCCTTTTCCATATAAAATCCATCGATTTTATATAAATAATTCATTTTCAAAATACACTTTGAAAATCCCCTTTCTCACATCCAGTATTTCTTATGGTATTTAACATAACATATAACAACGATAAATATCGTCCAAACACACACAATCAACAACAGATTATATATCACATCATATATCACAATATATGAATCACAGTAAAATAAATGTTGAGGAATCCAGTTGGATTCCTCCAACCTGTTTCCCTGCATCACAGATGTTAAACAATATAGATAACATCACTTTCAGTTCCATATGATATATTCTGTTAAACAGAATCAATATAGAAATTCAACTAACTGACTAGCATTTCAATCAAACAGTCAACACACAGTCAGTCAGCCAATATTTAACAGTTCTAAAAATACGTTAAAAAAATATAACTGTTCAGAGTTGGTGAGTTTTACTCACATTGTCCGTAATCGTTAAATAACGATTTACGGTCGTTGATTCTGATCATACAATTTATTTTGCAATAAATTGAGGCAAGCTCCAATCCATTCCAAACCAATTCCATGTTGTAGTATTTTCCGATGCGATTCAAATGTGACACTGTTGAACCCGGCCCATATCTCACTTGAGAACTCGGCATGATTCCCTTTCTTTCGGAAAGGTTAATTCGCTCCAGGGTCTTCTTCAACCATTCGACATTGTTTTCTTCTATAACTTTTACCCCCTTACTTCATTTCAATAGGAGTAACTGCGCACTCCTTCACTTCCATCCACTACTGCGTCTGCACAAACTCCACCCTTTCATAACATAAATGAAACCATCACAACCGTTAAGACTTAGCTTGATGTCACCAAACAATCCCCGTCTCCACTAATACCAACGGGATGATCGCCAAACATTCCCATCGGAAATCAATAAACAACTCACCAACGTTTCTTTCATCAACATAGCAGACTCACGACTGTTCTCCTGCCTTCACCAATTCATTTCGAACTCACCCACCCAGTACATGCTCAAACATTTATATAAACATACACGCAATCTCCCCACTACCTCATCAAATGATTTCAAAAACCAAAAAGGACAATGAACTCCATCGTTTAATACTGCTCAAACACAGAAAACAACAAAATACAATACCCTTCTTTCAACCTCACAACTTCATTGAATCAAAATAAAACATCACCTTAATGATTTAATTAATCTCCCTCCTCAGATTTTCGGTTACCACAAACGCTTCCTCTTCTCAGTGATACAAAATTACTCCAGAGATCACCATCTTCCCGAAAGCAGGAAATCTCGTTCCTCCTTCCTTTTACAGACATTTCTGAATTCTGGCTCCCTGTTTCCTTCTTCATTTCTGCCATGAAATCACCATCGAGACAACCACCATTTCTCTCTTCCCATCCTCATCATCTCCATCAAGTTCTCTTCATCGTTGCGCTCACACGCAATGCCATACCCCTCAACAGTGACCGCGTCACTTAAGTCCATCACACTTCACCAGAAGGTGCGTATCCACTCCATAACGATCCACAAACCCGAATATATCCTCCAAAATCAAAAGCGTAGCTTAAAACTTCCGATTCATTTAACCTTAGTTCCTCGCTGGAGAAATTTACACCGAACAAGAATCGTTCGAACCCAATAATACCCATATCGAGATGTAGAGAAACTCGAGGGAAATTCAAAGATGTTTACTTTGGAATTTTCGGATTTAAATTGGATTTGTTTGATTTATTTGAAGATCTCGATTGTTCTGGAGAAAGAAGATAGAGAGTGGCGGATTAAATCGTTGACTGCGGAATGACTTAGGTCATAAGGAGAGAGGGTTTAATGTTTATTTATAGGGTAAATACTTAACCATTTGTTGATGCACGTCTCCTTTTAAAGAAAAAAAAAACAGTATGTTAATGGAACTAAGTATTGGTCTTGAAGCATTCATGAATTTTTGAAAGTACTGCAGTACATAAGAAAATTCTCCACGAAAGATTGTTTAATTATTTTTGCTTCCTATATGGTTTGATGTTATAGGGATGTCCATTTCATTTTGAGTTTAAAGTTTGGATTTGGAAATGAACTTCCCTTATGGACCCCTATGGACAAAAGTAAAAATCATGCTGAGATAATGTAACACCCCACGTCCATTTATGTCACTCACAGAGAGGGAATGCATTAACTTCCGTGGAGGTTTTAAGTGAATATAGAACAGAAAAATTTCAACAAGACTGATAATAAGTAGTACTTGGAAATCTAAAACTTCATTTTATTGCAGCGGAAATTAAACATGTTTGTTACATCATAAAACCATAAATCAGAGTCAAGTACAATATCCATCTTGATAAAACAAAATACATAATCCCATTACATAAATAGCCATTAAAAAGAGATAACAAGCTGGACTTTACTTCAACAGTCCAAGCTTTCCAAGAGAGAGATGAAGCAATCCAATCAAACTCCACTAGAGCTGGGCCCAACCTGAGGACCTGGAGGGGGAAAAAGAGTAGAAATGGAGGGGGTCAGACATAAAGTCTGGCGAGTATGATAATTCTAACAATACTATTACCAAAATAACTAGACTAAGGCATAAGCTGGAAGATAAGTAAATGTCTATGAACTATTAGGTATGGAAGAGCAGATAAAGATAACGTTAAAGATAACGTTAAAGGCATACCTAATTACTAACGAATGATTACTACACTGCACCGCACATTACTACACTGCACCGCACCAGTCACCCTAAAGGTTGATCCCACTTGCTTCACACAGAAACTATATAAATAGCCTTGCGTACCCCTAGCTGACTACATAGGTGCCGTCTGCCCCTATCTCCACTAGGTGTACCCCACTACCCACTTTCGATCGGCTCCTTACTCGTAGATACCCGTACGGGCTCCACAGTGGGGTGTATCACTCCCCTAAAGTGGCAACCCGATACAACTTGAGAAATGCACGGCTTATACCTACACGATGCAACAACGTCTTACCTACCAGCCCGGGTCCACACACGCATATGAAACCCGTTGGACTTGCGTTGCCACCGCTACCCCGTTTGGCCTCTTATAGTCAAACCCAGTATGCGTGTCCCGTCCTCGACTTGGGTCGAGCCCACAAAGATACGTTTGGGTTACTGGTTGAAATGGGCCCCCACAAGCTACCCACCTAAGCTTGTCACCATTAGTATATCCCACTTAACCCTCTTAGTCATGTTCATTTACATGTGTGTTTGGTTAAGTCTTACTAATCGTATTTCACATGCCACTAAGGGCACCCACAAGATTCCTCATGCCACCCAAGGCACCCACTTAACCCCCATGTCCCACATTACATGTTTATCTGGTTAAGTATTCCTTAATTCATTCAGGCCATAACCTCATAAAGACCTCTCACATTAGACCGGCATTTATGGCAGCTGGATTTGCCGGGCGGGTCCGGGCAGTCTTACTCCATAAAAGAGTCTAACCTCGTGTCTTTACAACTGTTATGCTTTAATTTAGGCCTAGGACCTCTCACATTGGGCTGACATTTGTGACCACTGGATTTGTCGGGCGGGTCCGGGCAGGTTTACGTCACAAACGAGTCCAACCTCGTGTCCTAAGCATTGATTATCACTTATAATTTTTTACCCTAGTTTTAATAATTCCCTATTCAAATTATTAATTAACTCCAATTTTAATGATGTCCATAATTGACTCAATTATGGCCATCCATTTATGGCATGCAAAATCATATCAATTGCACCCCAACTTCTTAATATTAAATCCTTAATATTACCCCTACCCCACGTTTATACGTTCGCTTATTCAACACAGAATATACGTTAGACTCGAATAGTCTAACTCATAGCACAAAGATAAATTATCACAACATATAGACAATTAAAATGAATCTAATCATAATAGGGGTGAAACTTGCATAAACTACACATGTTAAGGATCTAAAGGTGTCAACTTGTTAAATGTCATAATTTACATGATATGATCATAACCCAAATTCATGTGTAAACTTGCATATAGGGTTTTATGCAACATAATGATGGTGTGAACTTGCATCTAATACATAGAATTCACATATGTCATAGCATAATTATAGACGTCATAATTCTAGATCTAAATAGATGTCATGGCATATGTTCAATATCTTTACTAATCAATCTAAACTTGCATACATGATTTGTCATATAGATCAACATAGCCCAAATAATATCAACATCATGATTTGATTAACAAGAACTAATTAGCATAGATAATAACATCATGACTTTATAACATGTATGATTTATCACAACTTAGCATAGAAACTTTCAACATATATTACATCATCATAGCATGATTTACAACATATAGGATATCATCATCACATAACATAGGATTTACAACATACATCATAGCATAAGGTTTACAATAACATATATGATAATCCACATCATTCACTTATATTCCATTCATAACTTAATCTAATTGGTTTAACAATAATCTTGTTAAGATCATCATACTCACAATTAGAAGAGAAAGAGAGTCTTGATTTGCTTTAGAGTTGAGTAGAATTAGGGTTTTGATTAGCTTTTCTTCCTTCTTTGTTGGCGGCGGCTCCACTGAGTTCCATGGCGGCGGTATGACGGTGGCTATTTTATTTTTCATGTGAATTAGAATAAGAGATTACCTAGGTATTTATAGAGTTTAGGATTTATTTAGACCATCAGATCAACTCATAACTAAACTGAACCGTTTAATTTGTCAACTCAGCCCTAAAGACACATCAGCAGCTCAAGATTGGGCTCAGCCAAACCCTAGCCGCCTGGACAGGTCGACACCCAGGTCGATTGCCAGGTCGACTCCCCAGTCGACCAGGGGGGAGGGGGGTCGACTGCCCAGTCGACTCCCCAGTCGACCTGGGGTGCTGGGCGGGAATTTCCCGCCTAGCCTGATTTGACTCCGAATTTGAATTTTAGATTTTCTGAAATCTGTTTTGAATTTTCTGAAACTTCCGATGGCTATAACTTCTTCATACGAAGTCCAATTCACGCAAACTCGGACTATATTTCAATCAGAATTCCGAGACGAACACAATGGCGCAACCCGTTTCCCACAATTCTCACGTCTGAGATTAGTTATTCTTTAATTTGTGAATATTAATATTAACAGAATTACGGGGTGTTACATTCTCCCTTCCTTAAGGATTTCGTCCCCGAAATCTTCAAGTCAAGAAGAATGTATATCCTAACATCTAATCGTCCATCTACTCAACCATCAAACACAGGCATCCATTGTCCTTATAGACTTCTAATGATTTCATGTTTAAATGCAAGTGTGTGTATATGTCCATATCTAATGCAAAATCAGGCGGTCCACTAATTCAGTTGACCTCCTTAATGCAAAACATGATAGTGCCATGCGTCCATTATGTATGCAAAAGTTCCTTAATGCTACATATTATCTCTATATGCGTGCACAATCATCATCTGAATGCAGCATCCATATGATAAAACAATCATCATACATCCATTTTACTAAATACATCCATTTTACTAAATACATCCATTTATATGCAATATGCAGTATGAAGTGACTGAGCCGATCTAGTGCCTAATAGTGTGTGTGTATATGCGTCCATGAGCAACCACTAGCAAACACTTGCATCCACTTTGCATCCATCATACATAACATGTCTCAAACACATGTTTCAACCATAGGATTATCCTAACTAAAGGTCAAAGGTACTAGCGAGAGGATACTCTAAAGGTAAGATAAGTACAAGATAAGCGATAAAGGAGAAATTAAAGGACATACCCTCGAAAAGAAAAGGGTACAACGAACGCATCTTCTCTTCCGTCTCCCAAGTAGCGTTGCTCTCATCATCACCCCATTGTACTTTGACCAGTCCGACCTATCTATTTCTCAACTTCTTAATCTCTGACCCAAGAATGCGCGTAGGAGCTCGTCGAATCGTCGCATCACGCTCTATTTCCACCTCTCTAAGCAAGCTCGGCTCTACCACTTCTGTGGTCTCGTGCAAGCACTTCCTCAAATGTGATACATGGAATACGTCGTGTACAACACTAAGTCTCTCAGGCAACTCCACTCTATACACCATCTGCCCAATCCTTTCCTTAATAGGAAACGGTCCTACGAACCTTGGTGCTAAATTCCCGACGGACCCAAAGCGGACAACGTTCCGTAATGGAGACACTTTGATAAAGACCATGTCCCCAACATCAAACTCAAGATCTGTCCTCCTCTTATCCGCATAAGATTTCTGCCTATCTTGCACTGCTTTCATCCTCCTTCGAATCAAGTCGATCTTTTCCGAAGTCTCCCTAATCATATCGGGCCCAAGTAAGATCTTATCCATAGATTCCCACCAACATGTAGGTGAACGACAAGGTCATCCATAAAGAGCTTTGAAAGGTGCCATGCCAATGCTAGACTGAAAGCTGTTATTATATGCGAACTCCACCAATGGAAGATGCTCTTCCTATGTACCCCTAAAGTCTAGGATACATAGCCTCAATAGGTCCTCTAGAATATGATTCACCCTCTCGGTTTGGCCGTCCGTCTGAGGATGATATGCGGTGTTCAAACATAACTGAGTCCCTACCGCCTCTTGCAAGCTCTTCCAAAATTCGCTAGTGAAAATAGGATCGCGGTCGCTCACTATGCTAGAAAGAACACCGTGCAAACGAACTATTTCTCGGACGTATACAGAAGCTAACCATGGAGCAGTCCTCTTACTCTTCACGGGAATGAAATGGGCGCTCTTAGTAAGTCTATCTACTATAACCCAAATCCCCGTATTACCCTTCCTTAATCGCGGTAATCCATCCACAAAGTCCATCGAGACACTTTCCCACTTCCATAGTGGAACCTCCAATGGATGAAGCAACCCACCGGGTTTCTTTTGCTCCGCTTTTACTTGTTGGCACACCAAGCATCTAGCGACGTACTCGGCCACGTCTTTCTTCATGCCGGCCCAAAATTAAACTCGTCTCATATCCATGTACATCTTGTCCCCGCCGGGATGGATGGTCATCTCCGAACGATGTGCATCATCAAGAATGGTCTTCCTTAGGTCATCGTCTTTTGGTACACAAAGTCTACCGTCCCTACGTAACCAACCCTTATCATCTAGGGTAAACCTACAGAGATGGCTTGATGACTCCCCTCTTTTGAGCTTTTCTACCAACTCAACCAACTGTGGGTCGTCTCGCTGTGCCTCCCCAATCCGTCCCAAAAGCGTTGGTCTGACCTCCAAGGATGCTAGCAAACCGGGTACAAAGTCAACGGAAGGTGTAAAATAAAACATAGAGATGAATTCTAAGCTTCGCCTCTCAACAAACAACGGACTCAAGGACAACCTTTTTCTACTTAAGGCATTTGCCACCACGTTACCCTTGCCAGGGGTATATGCTATTTCGAAATCGTAGGATGCTAAGAATTCCATCCACCTTTGCTGCCTTAAGTTCAAGTCCTTCTGAGAGAATAAGTATTTTAAAGATTTGTGGTCCGTGAATAATTCGAATTTCTCGCCAAGAAGATAATGACGCCAAGACTTAAGCGCGAAAACAATAGCAGCCAACTCTAGGTCATGCGTGGGGTAATTCTTCTCATGCGCTCTCAACTGCCTTCCACCATAGGCTATTACCCTACCCTCTTCCATTAAGACTGCGCCTAGTCCTGTCCCACAAGCGTCAGTATAAACAGTAAATGGCTTACTCCCGTCTGGTAGCACTAAGACTGGGGCTGAGGTCAAAGCTCTCTTCAAACGTTGGAACGCATCATCACAATCTACGTCCCACGCGAAGACTAGGTTCTTCTTCGTCAGGCGTGTCAATGGAGCTGATATCTTTGCGAAGTCTTTGATAAACTTCCTATAGTAGCCGGCCAACCCCAAGAAACTTCTCACTTCAGTAGCATTTTTACGGATCTTCCAATCTTGGATGGCCACCACCTTCGCGGGATCCACAGCTATCCCTTCTTTGCAAACCACGTGCCCTAAGAATCGTACTTCCTTCCTCCAGAAGTGACACTTAGAAAATTTAGCTTTAAGGTTATGCGCTCGTAGGGTCTCCAACACTTCCCTAAGATGTTAGGCATGCTCTTCTTCATCCTTAGAAAAGATCAGGATGTCGTCTACGAAGACTACCACGAATTTGTTAAGGTACTCCCTAAACACCCTACTCATCAAATCAACAAAGTATGCGGGGGCGTTTGTCAAACCGAAGGGCATCACTAGCCATTCATAGAAACCGTCCGGAGTCCTAAAGGCAGTTTTGTCTATGCTATCCTCAGCCACTCTCAACTGATGGAAACCAGTGGCGAGGTCCAACTGCGAAAACACTGAGGCGCCAACTAACTGATCGAAGAGATCGTCAATCCTCGGCAGTGGGTGTCTGTTCTTCTTAGTAAGTTTATTAAGTTCTCTATAGTCCACACAAAGTTTAAGGGACCCATCCGCCTTCGTGGAAAATACTACTGGAGCACCCCACTCCGATATACTTCGTCTTATGAACCCCTTCTCAAGCAATTCCTTCACTTGCTTATCGAGTTCCCTCCTTTCACGAGGAGCCATGTGGCGTACTGGCAAAGATACTGGTTTCGCATTATCCACAAGATATATTCGAAAATCTATTTCCCGCTTCGGAGGCAAGCCCTTCACCTCCTCAAACACATCCGAATAGTCTCGGACCACACTAACAGATTATTGATTTTCCACCGACGCGTCAAGCGATTCTAGATAACTTAGCATAACGGAATTTATGGGATTACAAAAGATTTCGAGAGTGTTACCAAGGCGAGTCATGAGCCTAACTACTCTCCTTTCACAATCAAGAATGACCCCATTTCTGGATAACCAATCCATTCCTAAAATTAGCCCATAGCCCGTGAAGCCCAAAACATAAGCATCACATCTAAACTCAACGCTAAGTATAGAAATTTTCAAATCCAAACACATCATAGACAAATAAGCTAAGCCCCCAATTGGATTCGAAACAACTAAGGGATCCTCTACTAAACTGGTGTTTAAGTGCAGTGATTCAACTAATGATGTAGAGATAAACGAATGTGATGCGCCCGAATCGAATAAGGTACGGACATGATGATCAAATAGAAAAACTAAGCTTTCAACAGAAATGGTTCTACCTCGTTCTTGCAGCGGTGGGACTGCGAGAGCCTGAACTTATCCCCTTGCCTGCCCTGGTGCCATAAGAGCCTGCACCTGTCCTCCCGAGGTAGACCCTGCCCTCTGCCCCTTCTTTGGGCAGTCCTTCACTAGATGTCCCGCTTCACCACAGTGGAAACAGCCAGTCTTCTTTTTCTTTCGGCAATCCTTGCTGAGATGGCCTGGTGTCCCACAGTTAAAGCATTTCTTCTTTCCCTTGCCATTATTGTCTTTACCACCCTTCTTGTTTTGCTGTTGTGGTTTCTTCTGATCCCCTTTCTTCTCGGGTTCCTTATCAGCTTTAGTGCCTTTCTCCTCGTGCATGAGTGCCATGTCTACTAGCTTCTCAAAGGTGGCCCCCATAGGGATGTGGTTCATAGCCAACCCTTGCAACGGTTCATTCAATCCATTAACGAACCTCAGCGCCTTCTTCTCCGGCGTGTTCACTAAGTCCAAGCCAAACCTTGCTAACTGATTAAATTTGTTGACATATTCTTTCACTGATGAGCCTCCTTGCTTCAATGTCAAGAACCTTTCCATATATAGATTCTCTTCTGCCCTCGAGAGAAACTTCTCCTCAAACCTACGTCTGAAATCCGCCCAAGAGTCAACAGGATGCTCCCCATTAGTGAACTCCCAACAAAACGAGGCCTCTCCCTTCATTAACCAAGCTACTAATTTGACTTTCCTCCCTTCTTCCACTTCAAAGATTTCTAGCAATTCTTTCACCTCCTTAAGCCAATCTCTAGCTTCCACAAAGGTTTCTGACCCTTGAAAAGGTTTTCCACCCATAGCCTTAAATTCCTTGCACGTCTTTGCAAAAGTATCAGCGCGAGGAAGAGGAGGAGGAGCGGGTGCAACTGTTGGTGGAGGAACATTGGCTGGACCTGCAGCGGCCCTAGCCTCTAATAACCTCCTATACCATCCTGGTATCGTTACACCGTCAGGTAGGTTAAGATCTTCAGCCATGCTGAAACGAAAAAGGAAAGATTCAAAATAGAGAATTCGAAGGATAAAGATATATGGCTATTGGGGATTATGCTTTTCTTAAAAACTTTCCTCTTTAAATTACTCATCAAGACATGTTTTTGAAAACACTTCTTCCAAAAATACTTTAGAAAAATAGTTTTTCTTAAAAAATTATCTGTTCTGGTAACCTTAAGCTCTGATACCACGTGTAACACCCCACGTCCATTTATGTCACTCACAAAGGGAATGCATTAACTTCCGTGGAGGTTTTAAGTGAATATAGAACAGAAAAATTACAACAAGACAGATAATAAGTAGTACTTGGAAATCTAAAACTTCATTTTATTGCAGCGGAAATTAAACATGTTTGTTACATCATAAAACCATAAATCAGAGTCATGTACAATATCCATCTTGATAAAACAAAATACATAATCCCATTACATAAATAGCCATTAAAAAGAGATAACAAGATGGACTTTACTTCAACAGCCCAAGCTTTCTAAGAGAGAGATGAAGCAATCCAATCAAACTCCACTAGATCTGGGCCCAACCTGAGGACCTGGAGGGGGAAAAAGGATAGAAATGGAGGGGGTCAGACATAAAGTCTGGCGAGTATGATAATTCTAACAATACTATTACCAAAATAACTAGACTAAGGCATAAGCTGGAAGACAAGTAAATGTCTATGAACTATTAGGTATGGAAGAGCAGATAAAGTAACGTTAAAGGCATACCTAATTACTAACGAATGATTACTACACTGCACCGCACATTACTACACTGCACCGCACCAGTCACCCTAAAGGTTGATCACACTTGCTTCACACAGAAACTATATAAATAGCCTTGCGTACCCCTAGCCGTCTGCCCCTATCTCCACTAGGTGTACCCCACTACCCACTTTCGATCGGCTCCCCACAGTGGGGTGTATCACTCCCCTAAAGTGGCAACCGATACAACTTGAGAAATGCACGGCTTATACCTACACGATGCAACAACATCTTACCTACAACCCCGGGTCCACACACGCATATGAAACCCGTTGGACTTGCGTTGCCACCGCTACTCCGTTTGGCCTCTTATAGTCAAACCCAGTATGCGTGTCCCGTCCTCGACTTCGGTCGAGCCCACAAAGATACATTTGGGTTACTATTTGAAATGGGCCCCACAAGCTACCCACCTAAGATTGTCACCATTAGTATATCCCACTAAACCCTCTTAGTCATGTTCATTTACATGTGTGTTTGGTTAAGTCTTACTAATCGTATTTCACATGCCACTAAGGGCACCCACTAGATTCCTCATGCCACCCAAGGCACCTACTTAACCCCCATGTCCCACCTTACATGTGTATCTGGTTAAGTATTTCTTAATTCATCCAGGCCATAACCTCATAAAGACCTCTCACATTAGACTGGCATTTATGGAAGCTAGATTTGTCGGGCAGGTCCGGGCAGTCTTACACCATAAAAGAGTCTAACCTCGTGTCTTTACAACTGTTATGCTTTAATTTAGGCCTAGGACCTCTCACATTGAGCTGACATTTGTAACCACTGGATTTGCCGGGCGGGTCCAGGCAGGTTTACGTCACAAATGAGTCCAACCTCGTGTCCTAAGCAGTGATTATCACTTATAATCTTTTACCCCAGTTTTAATAATTCCCTATTAAAATTATTAATTAACTCCAATTTTAATGATGTCCATAATTGACTCAATTATGGCCATCCACTTATGGCATGCAAAATCATATCAATTGCACCCCAACTTCTTAATATTAAATCCTTAATATTACCCCTACCCCACGTTTATACGTTTGCTTATTCAACGCAGAATATACGTTAGACTTGAATAGTCTAACTCATAGCACAAAGATAAATTATCACAACATATAGACAATTAAAATGAATCTAATCATAATAGGGGTGAAACTTGCATAAACTACACATGTTAAGGATCTAAAGGTGTCAACTTGTTAAATGTCATAATTTACATGATATGATCATAACCCAAATTCATGTGTAAACTTGCGTATGGGGTTTTATGCAACATAATGATGGTGTGAACTAGCATCTAATACATAGAATTCACATATGTCATAGCATAATTCTAGATGTCATAATTCTAGATCTAAATAGATGTCATGGCATATGTTCAATATCTTTACTAATCAATCTAAACTTGCATACATGATTTGTCATATAGATCAACATAGCCCAAATAATATCAACATCATGATTTGATTAACAAGAACTAATTAGCATAGATAATAACATCATGACTTTATAACATGTATGATTTATCACAACTTAGCATAGAAACTTTCAACATATATTACATCATCATAGCATGATTTACAACATACAGGATATCATCATCACATAACATAGGATTTACAACATACATCATAGCATAAGGTTTACAATAACATATATGATAATCCACATCATTCACTTATATTCCATTCATAACTTAATCTAATTAGTTTAACAATAATCTTGTTAAGATCATCATACTCACAATTAGAAGAGAAAGAGAGTCTTGATTTGCTTTAGAGTTGAGAAAAATTAGGGTTTTGATTAGCTTTTCTTCCTTCTTAGTTGGCGGCGGCTCCACTGAGTTCCGTGGCGGCAGTATGACGGTGGCTATTCTATTTTTCATGTGAATTAGAATGAGAGACTACCTAGGTATTTATAGAGTTTAGGATTTATTTAGACCGTCAGATCAACTCAGAACTAAACTGAACTGTTTAATTTGCCAACTCAGCCCTAAAGACACATCAGCAGCTCAAGATTGGGCTCAGCCAAACCCTAGCCGCCTGGACAGGTCGACACCCAGGTCGACTGCCATGTCGACTCCCCAGTCGACCTGGGGGGGTCGACTGCCCAGTCGACTCCCCATTCGACCTGGGGTGCTGTGCGGGAATTTTCCCGCCTAGCCTGATTTGACTCCGAATTTGAATTTGAATTTTTTTGAAATCTATTTTGAATTTTCTGAAACTTCCGATGGCCATAACTTCTTCATACGAAGTCCAGTTCACGCAAACTCGGACTTTATTTCAACCAGAATTCCGAGATGAACACAATGGCGCAACCCGTTTCCCACAATTCTCATGTAACGACCCGTGTTTTTCGACCATTTGAATCTGAATATTTAAATCGGTTTTAAATATTTTATTGGGAATATAAATGGATTTTTATATTTAAATCGCTATTTAAACGAAGTTTAAACGATATATATTTATTTAAATATAAAACGAGCTTGAAAATGGCGTGCAGTTCGTAAATTGGAGTTTTGAACTTCAAATGGATATACAGAGTCCGATATAAGTCGGATTTCTGTGAAACGAGAAACGTTGGAACCGTATTGATTATAATTTTCATATAAAAGAGAAAAATCCAGATTTCGTGTTACGGTTTGTTAGTTATGGTCAAATCAAATTTTGAAATAGTCGCTATGGAAAATCGTTATTAAAATATACGCGTTAAAATAGCCGTTTTGCAAACGGACTCAGATTTCGACGAAACTAGTTTCATTAGAACCGTATCGTTAAATTATTGTATGGTGTTGAATGGCGTGGCAAACCGATGTCGTATGTGACCACGGTAGTTGTAAAACGCCGTTCAATTTCTATAGCGCGTAATTAGTTTAATAAAGAGAGATTTGAGTGTAACTTGAACAGACGATAAAATTAGGCCGCGAAACCAATTCCGTTGAGTTCGTATCGTTGATTAGAGTCAGGATATGTATATAGTTTGTTATTTTTAGAGATCGAGAAATTGGGCGTTAAAAAGGGTAGGGCGGTTCGAGGTAAAAATAGCCTACCGGGGCAACAGTCTCAGAATGCGACGAAATTAGTGCCGTTGGGTTCGTATCGAAAAGTTATGGTCGATGTTCGCAGTTTCAAGTGGATTTGATTTATATGGTGACCATGAAAAAATTAAATGCGTGTTCATTTCCGGTTTCATAAAGGAAATTTTTTCATATGACCTCGGATTTCGACGAAACTTGTCTCATTGGGTCCGGAATACCGTTTTACATTAAGATTAGCATTTCTATCAGTAAACGAAAATCATTTGTGGTGGGTTTTGACAGGATTTCTCACAACGAAGGTTCGTTATATTATAATATCAAATCAAAAAGGAAACACTGTAAATAAAGACCATTTTTTTCTGCACCCCTGTTACGGCAAGATTTGAAATGAAAATACAGTGGTCTCTTATGTATGAAACCAAAGACAGAGAGCGTACATACCTACCTACCCTAAGCTATGAAATTTCCTTTCGCATTTACGAACCTTGCCGACAAAGTATTCACAAGTGGAAGGGACGTCAGTAAACCTTGCCGACCAAGTTCCCAGAGCCTACATACTTTATCGCAGCTACTACTGCAAACCTAATCCTAAAACGACTTGGTGGCCACGGTTGTTTTTCATATAAATACACTACTACTTCGTTACTCTTTTCTTCTTTTCAATAATGGCGAAGCCGCCAACTTCTTTAACCGAAAATAAATCTAAACAACTTGCCTCCCTTCTCATTTCGATTTTCAGCAACAAGAAATTGACAAAGCTGGAACGTCTTCATTTCCTAAAACCGAGAGTTTCTCTCCTCCAAACGATAACGTCAGCTCGACTGCCTGAAGTGAGGAGGAGGCACTGGAAAAGTTTGGCAACAGACGAGGCGTCGTGGTGACCTGAGGGGCAGATGAACGGAGGCATGTCTGGGCGCGCTATTTCTGGCGCAGGCAGAGAAGACGAAGGCGCATCGACTGGGATGGTCAGATCGGGCTCCGCTCACGAGTAGTAGGTGCAGACGGGGTCAAAAAGCGTTAAGGGCTATTTCGTTTGGAAGTGGTGAGGTGACGTGGAGATAGAAAGTATGGATGGGAAGAACGTGTACAGGAGGAATGGGTTTGAAAGAAGAAAAAGAAAGGGGACGGTGGTTGGATAAGGCGTTGAGATGCATGAAAGAGGGAAACGTGATGGGGCAATTAGGATCCAGGCACCATGACATGAGGCTTGTTTTTAAGTGGGAGGAGCGAACTGTATTGGAGTGGTATGGGGTATATGCTGAAGTAAGTAGGATGCTGGACTGAAACTATTTTAAGTAAGATCCATAATTTAACTATTAGTTTGTTTAGTTTTAATCTAAATAATATATATAGTTTGGCATAATCGGTATGTATGTTTACATTCCCCTTGTCAAGTTCTAGCGTGCCTAAGTGTGTGAATAAAGCAACGTGGCAGATTAGTTACACTGTACCCAGAAAAAAAGGCCTAATCGGGTTTTATTAAGTTTATGTAAGAGGTTAGGGTGAGAATAGGATATGATGTGGCACATTTAAGTATATAGCAGAAACAAAAATTTTATATGTCTAAATTGTATTTATGTCCCTAGCTATATGTTTAAACTAGGTTGTTTTAGTTGAGTCTATGTACAACGTGGCCATAAGGTTTGAAGTATAATTAGTAAATTTATTAAAGTTTATTTAGTTTAAATATAAACCATAACCATATGGTATCAGAATTCGAGGAGACCGAAGGCATTGAAACCGTATCAATGAGCGTAACCTTACGGAGCTAATTGGACAGAATTGAACACAGATGGAAGCTTGTGAAATGAATCGATTGACAACGCATGGACTTAAAGTGAGTTAAACTCACTCAGTTTTCCTATTTATATTTTTATATAAATTGAGTTTTTATTTTGTGTACACTACCTGCAAATGGTTGACTGTTTGCTTGCTGGTTTAACTAATGAAATTAAACTGTGTTTAATTTCAGTGAAAGTACCAAATCGTTATTTTAACGATTGGTTCCAATAAAGGTGACTCACCTTGGTTGGTCACGTTTATTTATAAACGTGTTTAAATGGTTGCATTGTTTGAATTGCTCATGGTTGATGTTAAATGGTCGTTATTTAGTTTATCAGTTAAACAAAACTGAACCGTCTGATTTGAGATAACCATTCTGTATACAGGGAAGAACAGGTTGGAGGGATCCAACCGGATTCCTCAAATATATTATTTATTTTATATTTTCACATATGAACTATCCTGTTTGGTTGATTGATTTGATTATTGATTTGGACTGGGAATTCAACCTGTGTTGTGTTTAAACCAATGAGCGGTATTGGTTGAGTATTTAGCAGTGTATGGCCTATAAAATCAATCGTGTTATAAATATTGATTCACCGTCAGGGGAATCGAGAAAGATGAGGTTATAAAATTTATTATATAACTGGAGTTGGATTTTGAATATATTATTTTGAATAAAGGTTTATAAAAGAAAAGTAAATAAATAAATAAATATTTTATTTGTTTAAGACTTCGATGTGTTCTGATGTTAATCAGATCTACAATTATGAGCATAAGAAATGAGATGAATGGTTAAACTTTAATAAGTGTTTTGTAAACAGCGATTTTGGCGCTGTTGTTATAATACATGTTTTGTAAATCAAATATAGCGATTTTAGCACTGTTGCTATAGTAAATGGATTGTAAACCTAAACAGCGATTATAGCGCTGTTGTTTGTAAATCTAACTAGTAATTTTAATGCTATTGTTATAACATATGTGCTATAAATTTCCTTATTAAAAACAAATGGATTTTTCCGATTTAAATAATAAGTGATGAGTTGTCATTTCGTACGACTGCTAGCGAAATTCGCAGGGCTGCTGATAGCCTACGGGGGTCGGATGTTTCCTGAGGGAATCAGGCGTAACCATTGTGATCACTGTGATCTAGAGTCAAGCGAATGGATGTAAGTCGAGTATAAGTTAATTCGATAGAAGTTAAACAAGTAGAGTTATTCGGTTAGAGTTAACCAGTTAAAGTTAATCAATTAGAGTTAATCGATTGGAGTTTAATCGAATTAGAGCTATTCAAATATCGTATTTTGAATGTTAAAAGAGCTAGAAGTTTTGGTTTAACAAAAGTAAATCAGTTGTTAAAGGCCAAGTGGTGCTGAATACTGAGCCAGTGAACTCATTGGGTTATCATGATTGAAACACTGATTATTTTGATAGTTAAATCACCAACTATCAAATCGGACCCATACGATTGTTGGTACGGAAAGACCGGGATCGAATTTATATTCGAAAACCATTCCGACCAACGAATACGTGAAGATATCAGAAGACGGTCGAGATGGAGCATTGAAGACCGTGGATCTTCATAAGCGGAAGGATTACTTATAACCTCTGGTTTAGCGGCCCGAGATACACTGTGATTCTGTCGTGGTTGGAATCCACGGGTTGCAAGGACTTCTCGCTACTGATCCATGGGGTGATTCCTATATGAGATGCAGTAGGAGAGTGCCTTCGGTTCATCCTGTTCCTGGATGACTTGTATGGACGAATGTCTGACAGAGTATTTCCTTAGAACCACGTACGTTGATTTTTACAAATACACCGAGTTGGTGGCGAAGAGGGGCACTTCTTCAATACCAGAGTATATTTGTGGACGTCAATTAGTGATTTGACGGATCTGACGATGTGGCATTCAAAGTGAATGATGGCCAGATGTTCGAAGAGATGAATTCTTGCCTCAAGCCTCATCAACCGGGAAAGGACAAAAAAATCGGGCAGGCAGCATGGCTATGTGGGTCGCTCCCATTAGGGTGTATAATCACCTATCTAGAGAAATTCCTTTTGTTTCTTATTCTATCGATTCTGCCCATTCGGGAACGGTGGTTTGAGTCCAACCGTTGGTGATATACATTCGATACACTCAAGCGAAATGAGTGGTCGGTCATGTGAGGGCCGGGTTGCAAGACGTTCTTGTTGAACCCAGTGTATTTGCCTCTAGAGATACACGAGCGGAAGGTGGTCCCATACCTTGTCAAGTTGGAATCCAATCTCCAATAAGCGCCTGCGGTTTTGATTGTATTCTATATATGTGGAGCGTGAGATGCAAGCGTTCCACTAGATTGATATTTATTTGTATCTAGACATTATTATAATATCAGAAAAGATATTGGTTCGAAAACTGTTTTGGGTTATCGTAAGGTAAAGACCGTCCGTGTTTATGTGTGGATTTGGTCTTACGATTATCCTTTTCTTTTGAAGAGATTTCGAACTTTAAAATCTTGTTGGATGATTTACCCTTAAAAATGTGCGAGTTTATCTCACTCTGGTTCACCAGACTGACCCGGTGTTTGTAAATGCTCGGGTTAGACCGGGTTGTACAGGTTCAGGTTGTCGACCGCTATGAAGAGATAAGCTGGAGAGTCCAGACGTATGATACTATATAGTTTCTTTCCCGCTGTGAGTTGTATATGGGAACAGGTTATTATAACTGTCCCAGTGATGTTGATGTACTCTGATATTGTAAGTATTTTTAAAAGCTCTCAATAAAGTTTTATTTCTATATTATATTTTTGTTCCGCTGCGATGTGAGACTCTGTGTTGTGGTGTTGTTTCTTCTCCTTCTACTATTCTAATATTTCTTTCTTTCTTATCTCACCCTCTAATTTCTTTCTAATACTATCCAGTGTTTTCGGTGTTGGAAGGTCGGCATGAGTTACGGTAAAGGTATTTATGTCGATTTCCGGGGCCGAAACCCGCTGGGTCGTTACAGTGGTATCAGAGCTATTGGTTTAGAGATAACCTTGGCTCTGTGGTGTGACTCAATAGAGATAGGGTCAGTAACACCCTAGATTGAGTTGAGTGTATATATACGAGAGCGCGTATTGGTATTTTGATATAAAATTATTTTTGAAACTATTTTTGGCCCAATTTATTTTATCATAAAATAAAAGTAAAGTTTATTATAGTATGGGAAAATTGTTTGGATTTGTTGATTGTGTGATATGCTGAATTGTGTTGATGGATGCTCGAATATAAATCTGAACCTGAATAGGGTTGGTTGAAACAAATCTGGAAATAATTAAGTTGACCAATCAATCCTGATTCAAATAATTTTGAATGGGTAATTAATATAAACCAATTCAGGGAAATAAATCCGAATGGGTAATTATAGTAATAAAGGAAGTAATTATGAATAATAAATCCCGTGTGGATTGAACTGTGTGTGGAATGAGTTGATAGGAAATTATATGGATGTTTTAAACATAACTGACCTTGTAGGAATAGCTGATGAATTTGTTTGAGTTGAGAACAGGTACAGAAGCGCCAATTCAGTTTTAAAACTTATCCAAGAGGAATTCTGGAGTTCATCGTCTCCAGTTTGAATAGAGTTGTAAAACCATTAAGCAGACTCAAGTAAAATATATCGCTTATCGCATAATAACGCTTGCCAAAAGGTACGCTTACGCAAATATGAAATTTTGGTTTTCTTTGGGGTTTTGAGTTTGATTTTTGATTTTCCGACCATGAGAGTCGAGGCATACATATTTCTTGATCCTGCGATATTGCAGATGGTCCTCCGTGCAGGGGAGACTCTGCCGAATTTTTTCTAAAATTTAAGGAGTTAGAAAATTTTTGGAAATTTTTGGGAAATTATTTTATTTGAAATAAATTGGTTTAAAAACCAAATGGGTCAGTTGGAAAATAAAAATTGAGTTTGAAATTTAAACATTTTGTAAAAGTAATAGTTAACGGCATTTCTTCTACTTAGCAATTTCGAGGACGAAATTATTTTAAGGGGGAAAGAATGTAACGACCCGTGTTTTTCGACCATTTGAATCTGAATATTTAAATCGGTTTTAAATATTTTATTGGGAATATAAATGGATTTTTATATTTAAATCGCTATTTAAACGAAGTTTAAACGATATATATTTATTTAAATATAAAACGAGCTTGAAAATGGCGTGCAGTTCGTAAATTGGAGTTTTGAACTTCAAATGGATATACAGAGTCCGATATAAGTCGGATTTCTGTGAAACGAGAAACGTTGGAACCGTATTGATTATAATTTTCATATAAAAGAGAAAAATCCAGATTTCGTGTTACGGTTTGTTAGTTATGGTCAAATCAAATTTTGAAATAGTCGCTATGGAAAATCGTTATTAAAATATACGCGTTAAAATAGCCGTTTTGCAAACGGACTCAGATTTCGACGAAACTAGTTTCATTAGAACCGTATCGTTAAATTATTGTATGGTGTTGAATGGCGTGGCAAACCGATGTCGTATGTGACCACGGTAGTTGTAAAACGCCGTTCAATTTCTATAGCGCGTAATTAGTTTAATAAAGAGAGATTTGAGTGTAACTTGAACAGACGATAAAATTAGGCCGCGAAACCAATTCCGTTGAGTTCGTATCGTTGATTAGAGTCAGGATATGTATATAGTTTGTTATTTTTAGAGATCGAGAAATTGGGCGTTAAAAAGGGTAGGGCGGTTCGAGGTAAAAATAGCCTACCGGGGCAACAGTCTCAGAATGCGACGAAATTAGTGCCGTTGGGTTCGTATCGAAAAGTTATGGTCGATGTTCGCAGTTTCAAGTGGATTTGATTTATATGGTGACCATGAAAAAATTAAATGCGTGTTCATTTCCGGTTTCATAAAGGAAATTTTTTCATATGACCTCGGATTTCGACGAAACTTGTCTCATTGGGTCCGGAATACCGTTTTACATTAAGATTAGCATTTCTATCAGTAAACGAAAATCATTTGTGGTGGGTTTTGACAGGATTTCTCACAACGAAGGTTCGTTATATTATAATATCAAATCAAAAAGGAAACACTGTAAATAAAGACCATTTTTTTCTGCACCCCTGTTACGGCAAGATTTGAAATGAAAATACAGTGGTCTCTTATGTATGAAACCAAAGACAGAGAGCGTACATACCTACCTACCCTAAGCTATGAAATTTCCTTTCGCATTTACGAACCTTGCCGACAAAGTATTCACAAGTGGAAGGGACGTCAGTAAACCTTGCCGACCAAGTTCCCAGAGCCTACATACTTTATCGCAGCTACTACTGCAAACCTAATCCTAAAACGACTTGGTGGCCACGGTTGTTTTTCATATAAATACACTACTACTTCGTTACTCTTTTCTTCTTTTCAATAATGGCGAAGCCGCCAACTTCTTTAACCGAAAATAAATCTAAACAACTTGCCTCCCTTCTCATTTCGATTTTCAGCAACAAGAAATTGACAAAGCTGGAACGTCTTCATTTCCTAAAACCGAGAGTTTCTCTCCTCCAAACGATAACGTCAGCTCGACTGCCTGAAGTGAGGAGGAGGCACTGGAAAAGTTTGGCAACAGACGAGGCGTCGTGGTGACCTGAGGGGCAGATGAACGGAGGCATGTCTGGGCGCGCTATTTCTGGCGCAGGCAGAGAAGACGAAGGCGCATCGACTGGGATGGTCAGATCGGGCTCCGCTCACGAGTAGTAGGTGCAGACGGGGTCAAAAAGCGTTAAGGGCTGTTTCGTTTGGAAGTGGTGAGGTGACGTGGAGATAGAAAGTATGGATGGGAAGAACGTGTACAGGAGGAATGGGTTTGAAAGAAGAAAAAGAAAGGGGACGGTGGTTGGATAAGGCGTTGAGATGCATGAAAGAGGGAAACGTGATGGGGCAATTAGGATCCAGGCACCATGACATGAGGCTTGTTTTTAAGTGGGAGGAGCGAACTGTATTGGAGTGGTATGGGGTATATGCTGAAGTAAGTAGGATGCTGGACTGAAACTATTTTAAGTAAGATCCATATTTAACTATTAGTTTGTTTAGTTTTAATCTAAATAATATATATAGTTTGGCATAATCGGTATGTATGTTTACATTCCCCTTGTCAAGTTCTAGCGTGCCTAAGTGTGTGAATAAAGCAACGTGGCAGATTAGTTACACTGTACCCAGAAAAAAAGGCCTAATCGGGTTTTATTAAGTTTATGTAAGAGGTTAGGGTGAGAATAGGATATGATGTGGCACATTTAAGTATATAGCAGAAACAAAAATTTTATATGTCTAAATTGTATTTATGTCCCTAGCTATATGTTTAAACTAGGTTGTTTTAGTTGAGTCTATGTACAACGTGGCCATAAGGTTTGAAGTATAATTAGTAAATTTATTAAAGTTTATTTAGTTTAAATATAAACCATAACCATATGGTATCAGAATTCGAGGAGACCGAAGGCATTGAAACCGTATCAATGAGCGTAACCTTACGGAGCTAATTGGACAGAATTGAACACAGATGGAAGCTTGTGAAATGAATCGATTGACAACGCATGGACTTAAAGTGAGTTAAACTCACTCAGTTTTCCTATTTATATTTTTATATAAATTGAGTTTTTATTTTGTGTACACTACCTGCAAATGGTTGACTGTTTGCTTGCTGGTTTAACTAATGAAATTAAACTGTGTTTAATTTCAGTGAAAGTACCAAATCGTTATTTTAACGATTGGTTCCAATAAAGGTGACTCACCTTGGTTGGTCACGTTTATTTATAAACGTGTTTAAATGGTTGCATTGTTTGAATTGCTCATGGTTGATGTTAAATGGTCGTTATTTAGTTTATCAGTTAAACAAAACTGAACCGTCTGATTTGAGATAACCATTCTGTATACAGGGAAGAACAGGTTGGAGGGATCCAACCGGATTCCTCAAATATATTATTTATTTTATATTTTCACATATGAACTATCCTGTTTGGTTGATTGATTTGATTATTGATTTGGACTGGGAATTCAACCTGTGTTGTGTTTAAACCAATGAGCGGTATTGGTTGAGTATTTAGCAGTGTATGGCCTATAAAATCAATCGTGTTATAAATATTGATTCACCGTCAGGGGAATCGAGAAAGATGAGGTTATAAAATTTATTATATAACTGGAGTTGGATTTTGAATATATTATTTTGAATAAAGGTTTATAAAAGAAAAGTAAATAAATAAATAAATATTTTATTTGTTTAAGACTTCGATGTGTTCTGATGTTAATCAGATCTACAATTATGAGCATAAGAAATGAGATGAATGGTTAAACTTTAATAAGTGTTTTGTAAACAGCGATTTTGGCGCTGTTGTTATAATACATGTTTTGTAAATCAAATATAGCGATTTTAGCACTGTTGCTATAGTAAATGGATTGTAAACCTAAACAGCGATTATAGCGCTGTTGTTTGTAAATCTAACTAGTAATTTTAATGCTATTGTTATAACATATGTGCTATAAATTTCCTTATTAAAAACAAATGGATTTTTCCGATTTAAATAATAAGTGATGAGTTGTCATTTCGTACGACTGCTAGCGAAATTCGCAGGGCTGCTGATAGCCTACGGGGGTCGGATGTTTCCTGAGGGAATCAGGCGTAACCATTGTGATCACTGTGATCTAGAGTCAAGCGAATGGATGTAAGTCGAGTATAAGTTAATTCGATAGAAGTTAAACAAGTAGAGTTATTCGGTTAGAGTTAACCAGTTAAAGTTAATCAATTAGAGTTAATCGATTGGAGTTTAATCGAATTAGAGCTATTCAAATATCGTATTTTGAATGTTAAAAGAGCTAGAAGTTTTGGTTTAACAAAAGTAAATCAGTTGTTAAAGGCCAAGTGGTGCTGAATACTGAGCCAGTGAACTCATTGGGTTATCATGATTGAAACACTGATTATTTTGATAGTTAAATCACCAACTATCAAATCGGACCCATACGATTGTTGGTACGGAAAGACCGGGATCGAATTTATATTCGAAAACCATTCCGACCAACGAATACGTGAAGATATCAGAAGACGGTCGAGATGGAGCATTGAAGACCGTGGATCTTCATAAGCGGAAGGATTACTTATAACCTCTGGTTTAGCGGCCCGAGATACACTGTGATTCTGTCGTGGTTGGAATCCACGGGTTGCAAGGACTTCTCGCTACTGATCCATGGGGTGATTCCTATATGAGATGCAGTAGGAGAGTGCCTTCGGTTCATCCTGTTCCTGGATGACTTGTATGGACGAATGTCTGACAGAGTATTTCCTTAGAACCACGTACGTTGATTTTTACAAATACACCGAGTTGGTGGCGAAGAGGGGCACTTCTTCAATACCAGAGTATATTTGTGGACGTCAATTAGTGATTTGACGGATCTGACGATGTGGCATTCAAAGTGAATGATGGCCAGATGTTCGAAGAGATGAATTCTTGCCTCAAGCCTCATCAACCGGGAAAGGACAAAAAAATCGGGCAGGCAGCATGGCTATGTGGGTCGCTCCCATTAGGGTGTATAATCACCTATCTAGAGAAATTCCTTTTGTTTCTTATTCTATCGATTCTGCCCATTCGGGAACGGTGGTTTGAGTCCAACCGTTGGTGATATACATTCGATACACTCAAGCGAAATGAGTGGTCGGTCATGTGAGGGCCGGGTTGCAAGACGTTCTTGTTGAACCCAGTGTATTTGCCTCTAGAGATACACGAGCGGAAGGTGGTCCCATACCTTGTCAAGTTGGAATCCAATCTCCAATAAGCGCCTGCGGTTTTGATTGTATTCTATATATGTGGAGCGTGAGATGCAAGCGTTCCACTAGATTGATATTTATTTGTATCTAGACATTATTATAATATCAGAAAAGATATTGGTTCGAAAACTGTTTTGGGTTATCGTAAGGTAAAGACCGTCCGTGTTTATGTGTGGATTTGGTCTTACGATTATCCTTTTCTTTTGAAGAGATTTCGAACTTTAAAATCTTGTTGGATGATTTACCCTTAAAAATGTGCGAGTTTATCTCACTCTGGTTCACCAGACTGACCCGGTGTTTGTAAATGCTCGGGTTAGACCGGGTTGTACAGGTTCAGGTTGTCGACCGCTATGAAGAGATAAGCTGGAGAGTCCAGACGTATGATACTATATAGTTTCTTTCCCGCTGTGAGTTGTATATGGGAACAGGTTATTATAACTGTCCCAGTGATGTTGATGTACTCTGATATTGTAAGTATTTTTAAAAGCTCTCAATAAAGTTTTATTTCTATATTATATTTTTGTTCCGCTGCGATGTGAGACTCTGTGTTGTGGTGTTGTTTCTTCTCCTTCTACTATTCTAATATTTCTTTCTTTCTTATCTCACCCTCTAATTTCTTTCTAATACTATCCAGTGTTTTCGGTGTTGGAAGGTCGGCATGAGTTACGGTAAAGGTATTTATGTCGATTTCCGGGGCCGAAACCCGCTGGGTCGTTACATCTCACGTCTGAGATTAGTTATTCTTTAATTTGTGAATATTAATATTAACAGAATTACGGGGTGTTACAGATAAGCAATGTGCCAGGGTCCCAAAAATATAATAATACCGGTACGTGGACTTATATTTTGAAACTTCAAAATGTTGATTTCAGGGTGCGAAATACTTCAAATAAAAAGTTGCTTATTAAATTAATTAAAAATTACAGTAAAATTCTAAAAATTATTGTATTACTATTTCCCAAAAGAACCTTGTCTAAATTCAAACCCTATCTCTAGTTATATCGAATAAACCATTACGGTCGATAAACGATTCTATAGCGACTATTTTAAAATTTGATTTGGACATATCTCAAAATCTACACGACGAAATCCTGATTTTTCTCTTCCACTAGAAAGATATACTCCACCAGCCCCGTACGTTTCTTGTTTCACAGAAATCCGGCTTAAAATGAATCCATTACATTCAGTTGAAGTTCGAATCGCCAATTTACGAACTGCAGCGCCATTTCGAGCTCGGTTTTAATTATATTATAACTCTACGTTCAAACTGTCGTTTGTATAATATATTCGTTATTCTAATTCAAATTCTAAGCTGAATTAAATATCACAGATGATCCAGTTCACACCATATCGCCATTTCAGCCAATTCTGATTATTTCAGAATTAAATATATTATTTAATTTATTATTTTAATTAAATATTCACCATTATTTAATTCAACGACCAATAAAATCCTTTTAATCACCTTTTAAATAATTAAATAAATTAATTATTATACCGCTGACGATGCGGGTCATTACAGCTGGCCCCATAGTGGGGTGTATCACTCCCCAAAGTGGCAACCCGATGCAACCAACAATGCACGGCTTATACCTACACGATGCAACGTCTTACCTACCAGCCCGGGACCACACACGCATATGAACCCGTTGGACTTGCGTTGCCACCGCTAACCCGGTTTGGCCTCTTACAGTCAAGCCCAGTATGCGTGTCCCGTCCTCGACTTGGGTCGAGCCCACAAAGATACGTATGGGTTACTGGTTGAAACGGGCCCCCATTACTTGACACAAGCTATCCACCTAAGCTTGGTCCCCTCTAGTACATCCCACTTAACCCACTTCTTATTCATGTTTCAATTACATGTTTCATATTTTGGTTAAGTGTTTCTAATCGTATATCCAAATGCCACCCAAGGCACCCACTATATTCCACATGCCACCCAAGGCACCCACTTAACCCCCTCATGTCCCACTACATGCTTATCTGGTTAAGTGTTTCTTAATTCATTAAGACCGTAACTTCATAAAGACCTCTCACATTAGACTGACATTTGTGGTAGCTGGATTTGCCGGGCGGGTCCGGGCAGTCTTACACCACAAAAGAGCCTAACCTCGTGTCTTTACAACCGTTACGTATTTAGTTTGTGCCTAAGACCTCTCACATTAGACTGGCGTTTGTGGCAGCTGGATTTGCCGGGCGGGTCCGGGCAGTCTTACACCACAAAAGAGTCTAACCTCGTGTCTTAGACGATTAATTACTCCTAATTAATCATTCCTTAAATTTGAATTACTTTCCCTATTCAAATTATCAATCAATTGCAAATTTAACGATGTCCATAATTGACTCAATTATGTCCATCCATTTATGGTATGTAAAATCATACCAATTTTCACCACAATTATATTTTATGCCTTTTAAGGCATTTATGCCAATTAAATATTTTTAATATTATCCCCTTTACCCTACATAGTACGTTTGTTCGTTCAACGTAAAAATATATGTCAGACTCGAATAGTCTAACTCATGGAATAAAGAGAAAACATCACAATATACACATAATTAAAACATAAATCTAACATAGGGGTGAACTTGCATATGTGAATGATGTTTTACATCTAAAACTTGCATAGGCCAAAATTACAACTTGCATAAACAACATATGTCATGGATCCAATCTAAACGTGTGAACTTGATGAGAAAATGGCCACAAACTTGCATAAACAACATATGTCATGGATCTGAATCTAGAGGTGTGAACTTGAAGAAATAATGGCCACAAACTTGCATAAACAACATATGTCATAGATCTATATCTAAAGGGGTTAAACTTGCATAGGTAATAACATAATATGATTCATACCCAACTCATAAACTCACATATGTGATTTATACATCGCAACAAGGGTGTAAACTAGTATCTAACATGTAAAGTATCATGTAGAATTTAGCATATGTCATAGCCTAACTTTCAATTAAATTCTTACATAAACTAGGTGTCATAATCATGTAAGTTCACATATAATTCTACCCAACTTGTATATGATTCATGTTTGAATCAAAATCTAAACTTGCATACATATGATTTATTATGTGAGTCAATATAACAAACTAGCATAAGAAACATGATGATTCAACTAGACATAAGCCAATCATAGGATTATAACATGGGTGATAGCATCATAACTTTGCATCGTAGATTGATAGCATCATAACATAATATCATAGAAATTACAACATAATTACAACATGAAATCAACAATTCATATCACATCCAAATTATACGCACTATAACTCAATCCAATTCATTTATTAATTATTTTGTTAAGACTATCGAACTCTTAACTCAAAAGCAGTCTTGAGTTCTGAATTCTGATTTCTGGAGTTGAATTAGCTCTCCTTTGATGAAGATTCGCTGTTAGGGTTGAATAGTTCTAATTTGGTTGTTGTTCTTCCTCTTAATTTTGGTGGCGGCTGCTCTAGGGTTCAAGATAACAGCATGACGGCCATAGTTTCAATTTTAATTCTGATTTAGGGTTTGAGTCAATGGGTCTTTTAATAGAATTTTGAATTAATTTAAGCCGTCGGATGATCTTAGGGTTAATCAAAACCATTCAGTCATGATAGGGTGATATGTCAGCCCTAATGACTCAGCAAGGAGTCAGAAAGGACTCAACAACACGGGTCAGCCTGAACCAGAAAGCTGTGCAGGCTTTTGCCTCGGCCTGGGCGCACTTTGCAGGTGCGCCAGTGTTAATATGTACTGGCGCACTTCCCAAGTGCGCCAGTGCATTTTTCCCTTCTTTTGCCACCAATCTTCGTTCGTCCATACTCCTTCATCCGGTACCCGTTTCTCGCAAACTCGGACTCTATTTCAACCAGAATTCCGAGACGAACACAATAGCGCAACATAATCCCCATAATTCTCACGTCTGAGATTAATTATTCTTTAATTTAGTTAATTCGATTATCAAAAATCCAGGGTGTTACAGATTTTGAAATTGTTTCCAGTAAAACTTTGAACATATTAAAAATACATGCGTGAATTTCCTAGATTGAAACCTTTACACCTAAGCAATCTTGTTAAAGAATTCTTGAAATTCTTTTACAGTTTGAAATCAAATTTCTTGCATTGATTGGAGCAGATACTATTTGCTTGATTGTCTTACTTGTTCACTGCTATTCAACTGCACTATTATGTCACCTGCATGTTACTTCACTGATTTTGGTTTTGTTGTGCCATCCCATTGTTGAACTTGGAGCATCCTAAAGTGTTCTTATTTGTATATGTGTGTGCATGTTTGTTGATACTTTCATGTACACTGATGTGCCTTTACACTTTGCATCTCCATCACACTTTGTTAACGTTGCATTGTACATAAACATTTATCTGGACCATATCTTTGACTTGACTTGCTGCACTTACTTAGACTTTGTATTTTCTGCATGCAAGTATCACCTTTGTTGCACTGAATTTTACACATTGTTGTGACATTGAATTTGTCTGCATATATGGTTTAGCTTTTGCTTTCTTGTAGTACTTCTTGTGTCATATGCATGTCCCAATTTTGTACACGCTTTTGCTTAAGTGTTGTTGTCCATTCGAAAATCTTGTGCCATGCTACATATGTGCCTTATGCATGTGCATGCATCTTTTAAAGACCTAACCTTCTTTTTTTTATCAATGTTGCAAGATTTTTAGTTATTTCACTTGAATTGTTGGGCATCCCCATTTGACCTCCATGTCATTCTGAGTATATTCATGCATGCCTATTCCTGTCTTCAACTTGACGAGGTGCTTACCCTTGTACCAATTCTATGTTGCTCAGATGATGCTCGAATGGGCTTAACCATGTGTTGTAGTTGTAACTTCACCCTCCTTTATCCTTTGCATACAAGTGTGTGTATATACACCTGTGTATAACACATTTGAAAGTCTTGTCACTTAAAACTATCAATTTGCACTTGTATTTGTTGTATATATTTGCCCCAGAACTTGCAAGTATACATATTTATTTATTTTGAAATTTTTCACTCTTGCCATGTTTGAATGCCACTAGTTGGTTCATATGCTTTGAGCCATTACTACTTCATGGATCTGAATCTTAAATCTTTGTTGTGTGCACTTATATTGTCGTGTCTTCATCTTTTCTACTTGAGCTTGTACACTTATGTCATTTGTTGAGTACACCTTGCACTTAACATATATTGCTTGTCATGGCTTGCTTGGCTTGTGCATCCATGTTTGTTTCACCTTTCTGCCACTTGGTTTCATGTCAAGCCTAAACTAGTTTGTGTTTGCTATTCTATTTTGGGATTGCTGCCTTGAACCAAGTAAATCTTGGTGTTGAACTTTAGATTTGATTATTGCTGCCATTTTTCCAGTCACACTGACTTGAGTTGCTTACATGCTCGACTTATGCACCTACAGATTATAATATATATATTTGCATATACATATTATTGTATATACAAATATATGTAAAGCAATTTTCCTCCCTCATGGGGATAGGAAAAAAGCAATCTCACAATGACATCTTATGCCTAAAAATCACTTCTGCTATCTTAAAGTTACAAAATCATCTCACTACAAACCTAATTTACACAAGATCGAAGATATTCGAAGGAAACTCAGATGCGTCCTCAAATCTCTAGCAACTCGAAAGTCGGGGCTTTTTGATATTCCGATGATCAAACCATCAGGAGTAGGTCTTATAAAGAAATTGTTTTCACTGTTACTGTCTTATGTCGAAGATCTCGACTTCATTGAATTGATCTTCGAAATAGATATAACCGCAAAGTCGTACTCCAGTTGCTTGGGTAGATTGGATCTGGATCTTCACTTTGAATTTCAAGCATTTAGAAATTGGGCCTTCAGATCTGGTAATAGTTAAGTATCAGTTAGATCTACAAATGGTAAGCATCCTACTGTTGGTTTCAAACTATCAGGTTTTGGAGAGTGATTGATTTAGTTTCCTCGAAGTTGCAAATTTCAAATTTCAAATTTATTAAGCTTGTTGTTTTTTCAACAACGAATCGATTCGATAATTGGTTTACATCTCGAGCTTTTGATGTATATAAACGAAATATATGCTTTAGACGCACAATTGGAAGTGCATTCTATTATCAAAACCCAATTTAAATCATTACTTTATGTAAATCGAAGTCATTGCTAAGAATCACCGATTTTCTGAGATTGCTACTTTAACCAGTAAACTGGGTGGTCACGCGCTCAACTTTTCAAGGAGTTCTTTTTAATAGCCTATTCGTATGGTTTCTCGAGTTTGTTCGTGTGGTTTCCACTTGATACGTCAGGCAGAATTATATATTGAGATTCGGTGGTTGGTTTATATGCTTTGCATTTGTTTAAAAAGGAAAATATAAAGAAGGTTATTCCTACTAAAATTTACATGAAGGAGAATGCTCATATCATAGCAGAATCAAAGCTACTGGTTTCTGTCATTTCAAACATTGTTGTTCTCAAACAAATGTACCAATCTTGATGTTTTGAGTAGCAGAATGGAGAAGTGTTTCATATTCAGTGTTTATGGTTCTCACAAGCAGGCTTCATTCACAGTTACTGTTAGGCATAACTGAAGAGAACATCGGTAATGCAAGACAAGTTTCTTCCTGCATAGATCGTAGTTAATTACCAGAAATGTGCATTGTAATTGTTTTGGGTTAAGTGCAAGGAATATGTATTGTAATTGTTTACACAATGTGGAGCACCTATTTTGGAGAAGTTCAAAAGACAAGAGTAGAGAAAGTGGCCTCATCATAGGCATAATTTATTTTATTATGTATTCTCTTTTGTTAGTATTTCTTTGCTTTATGCATGTTTTCATTATGGTAACAACAGGGTAGAAGATGTGTTTAAATCTGCATATGAAGATGATGAAACTTGTGATTAGTAACAAAGTAACGGAATGGCGGCAAACTGTTTTAATCTCTTCCGCTCAAAGAAAAGACTCGAAGGATAGTAATAGACAATTAGAAGTGCAGCGGGATCACACTTGCTATGGAATATGTAACCTCATCATGGGTTCAAAAATCTCTGTTAGGACTTAATTTATTTTATGCTTTTCAGTTTGTATTTAGGTTAGTATGCTAACTGTAACACCCCATAATTTTAACTACACTAAAGATGATAAATTAAATAATAATTAAATAAATATTCAGAATTAAGGGAAACGGACTGCGCCATTTCGTTCGTCTCGGAATTCTGGTCAAAATAGACACCTGGTTTGGTAAAACGGACACCGTATGAAGAAGTTATTAAGGTTTGAAGTTTGTATACACATAAGAAGAATATACATATATAATTAACCAAGATTTCAAAATGGTTCAAAATTCACGCAGAAAGAGGGATCGGGAAAATTCCCGCCCAGAGGTGTTGACCTCATCAAGGGGGTGTCGACCTATGGGTCGACATACCAAGGGGGATCGACCCCCTCACGGCAGATCTGGGCAGAATTCTTCTGGCTGAATGTGCACTCCTTAATTGACTTAGTTCGTTGGCTTTAGGCTATAACTAAGACCCCATTTCTCTTGTTTCTCCACACGTAAAACAATGGAGAACAAGATGCTGCCTCTGCCTAGATTAAATCAAGTCTTTTCTTCTTCAACTATCAACTAGAGTTATTCACATTTAGAGATCTGTGATTCAACATCTGCAATCCCTCTTCTATTTCTTAGATCCAATCACAGTGAGTCTATGTTAATTTTAGATCTGAGTACATAAAAGTTAATCTTGACATGACTATAACTTGGATCTAAGTCTATGACTATTTGAATCATATCAGATCTGCTATAACCTGTGTATTTAAGTTATTCTGACATGACTATGAACTAGATCTAAGCCTATACCTATTTATCATGTTAGATATGCCATTGTTAGTTGATCTAATTCATTGCTTAGATCTCATCATGCTTGTTTATGATGTCCCTATTATGTTAGAATCAGTTCTACTATCACATTTTCATCAGATCTGTTCCTATATGCCTATCTTGTCATTATGCCCAACATTGTCACTGTATATTTATTAGTTACTATGCCTATTTGTGCCATTATATGTCAATCTTGTTATTATGATCATTTATGTCCTCTTCCCTTCTTATTTTCCCTTTTATTTTTATATAGTCAGGTTACCTTCGAGCCCAGGCATGCCGCTGAAATTTGCGAACATGTAAGATGGGGAATGAGGGGAAAACGCTAAAATTGGGGCATAATTTGTATTGGAAAATTTGGGCATAAATTGAGTGTAATACATGAATGTGGATTTGGGGCATAAACCGCAATTGTGATTAAAAACCTTAATTTGGGGTATATGGTTCGTTATGAACATGACTTGGGAAAGGGGCATGAAAAACTATAATGACATAGGAATAATTGGTTAATAATTGAAACGCCTAGAATTACAGTAATTAGAAACTGTAACCGCACTTTGATACGAGTTTAGATTACACTTGTGGTGGAAGTCTGACCGGAACCAACCGACATATCCAGCGATCACAAGTGGTGAATCTAATGTGAAGGGTCTAAATGCATAAACACGTGACGTGCTAAGACATGAGATTAAGCCCGACTTGTGGAAGAAGTCTACCTGGAACCGCTTGACATATCCAACATCCAAAAGTTGTAAGCTTAATGTGGAAGGTCTAGTACATTATAACCATAAATGAATATGGTAATAAACTTGAATACTTAGCCTAGTTGAATCCATAGGGATTGTATATGTTAACTTGAGTAGGGGTTAAGTAAAATTGTATGAAACAGTGGCAGGGTTAAGTATATCTTGGGTTGGTGGGTAATATTTATATATAGGCCCATAAACTAAATCTGTGGGGTTATGCAATCTTTTATTCTGATATGGCATAACCTGTGGTAAACTTAATAGGGATGCAAGCGTAGGGGGAAGCTTGTATCATCTTGTGTATGGGACCCGTTTCAGTCGGTAACCCATATATAGATATCAAATGAGTACTCCGAACTAGGTCGGAGTCGAGGCACGCTTACTGGGATGATTGTGAGAGATCCAAATGAAGGGGTGGTGTGGGCGAAGCGTTCCGATGGGGTACGTGCATGCATGGGACAGGCAAAGGAGGTTTAGACGTTGTGACATCAGTAGACACGGTTGTACACATCCTGAAAATGAAGGGTTGCCACTTTGGGAGTGATACATCCTACTATGGGGCCAACACAGGGTATCTACGGAGTAGGGAGTCGATCGATTGGGGCAGTAATTTGGGTACATCTTGACACTGGTATGTTTAGGAGCCCGTTATTATCCTTAGGGATAACTCTGGTATGTTGGGTTGCATGTTGATTGTATGGGGTTAAACCTCTCACTAGAAGTACGCCTAAGTCTACCATCTTATAGTTTTTGGGATCGTCTCATTTTGTTATACTAGTATTGGTGCAGAGAGAAAGGGAAAATACTAGAGAAGCGCAATGCATTCTATCATGTTTACCTTGTCATACTTGCCTTTTTATGATGTTATCTCTCTTATTCACTTTAAATGCCTATCTTGATACTTTTACTTATTTATATGCTAAAAGTAACTGGACTAGCTGGACTTTATGTATGATCCATTTTGTTTCTTCTTCTTTTTCTTCCATTCCTCCCAGGTTCTCAGGATGGGAATACTCAAGCTCGATCAGGATTCTTCTTTCATCCTACTTGGAGCTGTTTAGATGTACTGCTTGATTTCATACTCTACTATGGCTATGTTTTGGGGATTATGCCTCTTTTATTATGTACTTTGATGTTTTAAGTACAAGACAGAAGTTTTAATGATGTAATGGGTTTTATGCATTTTAGACATATGATGTAACCATGTTTTGAACTATGACTTTTTCTACTTAATAAAATTTTTAATTCCGCTATTATTTTATATATGTCTTGTAGTGTTTTTGTTTCTGTTTACCTATAATTCTTCAAGAAACTTAATGCATTCTCTTAATGAGTGACATTAACGGATGTGGGGTGTCACACTTGGTATCAGAGCTGAAGGTTACTAGATTGGATTAAAGATTTTGAAAATTGTTTTCAAATAGGTTTTAAAAGAAAGCATATTCAAAAGAAAAAGTCTGTTTTCAAAAAAACATATTCCCCAAAGCCATACGTAATATCTTTCGATTCTTTATATAAATCCCTTTTCCTTTCTTTTCAGCATGTCCAAGGAAACAAATATTCCTGAGGGTGTTACGATATGAGGCTGGTTCTGTAGGTATCTATAGGCCACGGCGCCTGCCGGTGGTCAGCAAAAGTTCCTCCCCTAGATGCACTCGTTGTTTCTCATCCTCCTCCTTCACAAGCAGATAATTTCTCTAAGATCTGCAAAGATTTCCGTGTTATGGGTGGAAATCCATTCCAAGAAACCGAAACTTTCGTAGAGGCAAGGAATTTGAAACAACCCGAATCCCGACAAATCGATTTTTTTTTTCAAAAACCCAATCCATTGAAACTCAAGTTGGTTTGCTCTGGCATCTAGCAGAAGCACAGAGACATAAAACATGTCAGAATTCGGAAAACATCTCACAGTGGAAGGAACAAAATATAATGTAATCAAAACATAGCTTTACCTTAATATAAATATTGTTAAACCATTATCCAAAGCTATACAATCTCTGTCATGAACCAAACCTACGAATGTTATAAGGAATGGGGGGTCAAAACATAAGTTCTGGTGACTGGACTTAAATTACACTTCTGAATAATCCTATACCGTTCAATTACATTTCCTTTTTACTAGGTTATCTACATTATTAGCACTCAAGGCTTACACACACACGTCGCACCCATCTACTCCCTAGTAGATTAACCTAATATAGTGTATATGTAGCTACCCCCAACCAATGTACACCCCACTGTACCATAATCGCACGATCTCCACCGTATATACGCAGTCCCTTATCCTACGCCCGAACGTCGCACGGATTACAATATTACGTTCCGCATGTATCTATCATTACTATGCTAGCAAACGTGCGGACTGCCACCTTTGTTCGAATCAGACTCCATAAGGAGTAATGCCCTCAAGTCTACGATACACCACCCAGAGCCGATATGCATGTATCAGACTGTCCACCATATGTATCTTCATTTGTAGCTCGATGTGAAACACCCCACCTCCGTTAGGGTCACTCTCAAAGGGAATGCCCTAATTTTGGTGGAGGTTTATAAGTATAAGTCACAGATATACAAGACAGATATAAGAACACATATTTTTGAACAGCGGAAAACAACAACTTTTATTTCATTAAAATACGTGTTACACCAACCATACCATAATTGTTTTACAATACTTCCAAAAACATAACATCTTCATAACTGTCTTGATTACATTATTTAAAGAAGCATAAAGAAAACATAAATAAACAGCAAAAGTCCCATAATTGCTGTCCAAAGCCATAGTCCAAAACGAAAAGATCCAAGCAATACATTCTTTCTCTTCAAGCTGGATATGAAGGCTGGTCAAGCTGCGGTGTTCCCTCCCTGTGGACCTGGGGGGAACGGAAGAAAAGAAGACGAAAGAAAAGTAGAGTCAGACATAAAGCCTGAGTAAGTCTAGGACTATTCAGTCTATGAATAAAGAACTGGGTATGATAAGTATAAACTAGAAATGGGAAAGCACCATAAATTTAGTTAAGTTGTCTAGGGTCGAATATACTATCGTACCCCATATTAATCTCTGTACCCATATAAACTAGTTCCCAACAGGCACCCCATAATCAGGGTGAAGTGATCCTTTTTCTGATGATCGGCTCCTACTCGCATAGTTACATGTGTCTTACGGCCCCCGATGTTGTAGTTACCTATGCTGGTCCCACCATGGGGTGTATCAAGTCCTATGGTGGCGGCCCGACACAATCCTAGAATGCACAGGTATGCTATTGGTGCCCAGTGCCTTATTTTTCTGCGTCGGAGTGTGTGCACGCCCGCACCCCGTTAGAACCTACACTGCTGCACCACCGCCGTCGATTTGACCTCTTACAATCAGCCCAGTAATCGTGCCCCACCCTGCCTAGTTTCAGGGTATCATGATACCTTGTAGGGTTACTGCTGAAAAGGGTCCCCCGCTACTAGGTTTTCTATTTCTAGCCAACATGCTAAGTTGGTTAAGTGTTTTATAAACCTAACCCCCAATCAGTCTGTTTAGTTTAGCATGTTCTATTTTGATTAAGTCTTAATTCACTTAATCCTATCAATCCTGACTCAGCCTTAATTGTCTTATTAAAGCCTTGACCTCTCACATTAGACAGGTATTGTTGTGGCTGCCTGTTGCCGGTTGGGTCTGGGCAGTCTTACGCCACAACTCAGTCTAACCTCGGGTCCTTATTGGGCTCCGTGTTTAACCACCCACATTGGATAGGTATTGTTGTGACTACTGGACAGCCGGGCGGTTCCGGGCAGGTTTACATCACAACTCAATCCAACCTCGGGTTAAACACATCGTATTTTCTACATTTACATATTTTGTCTCTTTTCTTTTTATATGTAAATATTTGCGGCCCATTATTCAAATTCATCTTTATTGATTAAAATTCATTTATGCCACTTAATTTCTTTTCAAGATTGTTGGCATGCGTCAAACATGCCAACACATATGTTCTACATTTTAGCCCAAACGTCATTACCCCCGTTTTACACGTTCGCTCCAATGTAAGGTGTGTTGGGTTTAATACTTAAACCCAATTTAGCCAAATGAAAAGGGGAGGCTTATAACATGGTGTTTATAAGTTAACATGAAAAAGGGGAGTGTGAACGCATGAACTTGCAACGAACGATTCAGTTAATATAAAGTAGGCACATGTGAACTTGCAATTGTAACATCATATAATATAAGCAATACTTAAACATGAATCATTCTATTCACATAATCATGGTATAAACAAAACATGAATCATTCTATCCATGTAGTCATGGCATAAATAATACTTAAACATGAACCATTCTAGTCATATAATTATGGCATAATCATAATTGAACATGAGTCCTTCTATTCATATAGTCATGGCATAAACATAATTGAACATAAATCCTACTATTCATATAATCATGGTTTTTATCCTATCTATGTAACTTGTAAGTGGGATGTAATTCTAGTGTAACTTATGTGTCAAATATATTATCATATGATTATGATAACAACATAAGCCTAAAAACATGTTTTCAACTAGGCATAATAACAAACATAGTTTAGTCATGTTCATAAAATTAATACAAGCTTATAAAGACGCTTGCTTTTGTCACTATCACAAAATCATGATTTTTATACTTGAACTATGATGCCAATTCCAACATAACCTTCATATGAATCATAATACTTAAGTGGATCAAATTACACTAAAGATGACCATAGAATTATACATCATGTTGGCATAACAATAAATCATATACTTGCATGAATTTCAAATAAACTATTACAACATATAGTTGTTATTTTCAACATGAATCATATACTTGCAATTATCAAATGGGTGCTGTAAATAACTACCACAAACATGTAGTTTTCAATATGAATCATATGCTTACATGAATCCCAATTAAAATTCCACAACATGTGGTTGTCAACATAAACCATATACTTGTATGAATCCAATCGTACACCATAGCATTGCCAAATCGTTTAGAATCAAAATAACATACAAATATAAGTTATTATCGCCACAATTCCATTTTGTTGTTAACTTCCAACGCAAATCGCGTACTTGCAAATATCCAATCATATACCATAATATTCCCAAATCGTTTAGCATCAAAGCAACGTACAAATATAGATTATTATCGCCACAATTCCATTTCTTACTTTACACAAATCAACACAATTATTTAATTCACATCGGAATAGCACTCTACTTACAACGTATGACGAATCTTCAATTCAGGAATCTGAATTCTGAATTTGGAGATGCTATTCTTTGTTGTAGGCGTTGTTTTGATTGATTTAACGTTGCTTTAAGCTTTGAATTATCTCCTAATTGTCTCTCTATTTCTGACGGATATCCTTAGTCTCTCCTCAGCAGCATGACGGTCTCATCTCCATTTTAGTTTGTGTAAATTAGGGTTTGTCTTAGGTCCTTTTTATAGAGTTTGTGAGTTGATTCAGACCGTCGATGAAGCTTGGTTTAATAATAGCCGTTCGTTCAATGGAGAGGCCAATCAGGAGCTGACACCTAGCCCTAATGACAAGGCAAGGCTCAGAAAATCGACCAAACACAGATCAGGCCAGCCAGGGTGGGCTGGGTTCGACCTGGCTCAGGGGCCAGGTCGACTCCCCAGTCGACCCCCAGGTCGACTCTAGAGTGGGTCTTTCAACTTTTAAAAGTTTAAGCTCTTAAAAGTTAACAAATGGGTTGGACTCAAAGTGGGTCTTTCAACTCAGCTAGGCTTTCCTAGACACTACCACAAATTCAAATTCTCTCAAGTATATATATTCCTAATCCATTTTCCATATTTTAACCTTTTTCTAATTTTAAGGTTCCACTTCTAAATCCACTAATCTAAAATACTAACATTTCAGTTTCCATCCTATGGGATACTTTCTTTCTCCAATACCCAATCATATTGTACACTTTCCAACCAAACCATCTAAGGGTCTTAAAATCTCTATGTTTATTCCTTTAGTGTACAAAATAGATATCCCAACTCTATCCATATTTTACTCTTCCTATTTAGTGGGCTCTTTATGGATCCAGGTTTATATATATAATACATTTATATTTTTGAAAATACAAATACGCTCACTCATTGAAACACCCTACCTCCGTTAGGGTCACTCTCAAAGGGAATGCCCTAATTTTGGTGGAGGTTTATAAGTATAAGTCATTGAAATTAATTATACTTTAATTTGTGAATTTCACTGTTATAGAATACACGGGGTGTTACATTCTCCCCCACTTAAAAGGATTTCGTCCCCGAAATCTTCAAGTTCAGGAAGAATGTATATCCTAACATCCAAACGTCCATCTACTCATCCATCAAACACGAGCATCCATTGTCCTTAAAAGACTTCTAATGCTTCATGATCATATGCGAAGTGTGTGTGTACATGTACTTATCTAATGCAAAATCAGTCGGTCTACTGATTCAGTTGACCTCCTTAATGCAAATTATGTAAGTGTCATGAATCCATTATGTATGCAAATTTTCCTATTCATGATTCTACATGAGTGTACAATCATTCATATATAAATGCAACATCCATATGACAACACATTAAACTTCAACCATATACGGATATAAATACATATATGCATATGCAATATGAAGTGACTGAGCCGATCTAAAATCTAAATTGTGTGTGTATATGCAACCACGAGCAACCACTAGCAATCACTTGCAACCACTTGCAACCATCATCCATAACATGTTTCAATTACATGTTTTCATCCAAAGGGTTTCTACCTAAAAGATAAGGTCGAGGAGATATACCTAAAAAGATAGATAAAAGCGCAACTTAAGGAAAAAGAAAGATCAAAGATGTACCCTCGAAAAGAAAAGGGTAGGCTGCGCATATTCTAGCCTCAGTTTCCCAAGTCGCGTCTTCCTCGGCGTCGCTCCACTGAACTTTGACGAGCTTGACTTCGCGGTTGCGTAGCTTTTTCACTTCAGTTCCTAAGATGCGTGTTGTAACTTTCCTCACGGTTGCTTCGCGTTCCACTTCAGCTTCTTCTAGGATGTTTGGCTCTACCACTTCAGCAGATTCATGTAGACATTTTCAGAGGTGCGAAACATGAAAAACGTTGTGAACTCCGGCTAGTTTTTCAGGTAACTCTAATCTATAGGCCATTTTCCCAATTTTCTAGATAATAGGAAACGGTCCTATGAATCTTGGTGCTAGCTTCCCTGTGGTTCCAAAACGAACAACGTTCCTTAGCGGAGATACCTTAAGAAAAACTCTGTCCCCAACCTCAAATTCAAGGTCGGTCCTCCTCTTGTCGGCGTAGGATTTCTGTCTATCTTGGGCTGTCTTCATCCTTCTTCGTATCAAGTCTACTTTCTCTGAAGTCTCTCGGATCATATCTGGCCCAAGTATGAGCTTATCAGTAGACTCCCACCAACAAGTGGGCGATCGGCACGGTCTTCCATATAAAGCTTCGAAGGGCGCCATTCCGATGGTGGCTTGGTAGCTGTTGTTGTAGGCAAATTCCACCAAAGGAAGATGGTCTTCCCACGTCCCTTCGAAGTCAAGGACGCACAGTCTTAAAAGGTCCTCCAAAACTCTGTTCACTCTTTCTGTCTGGCCGTCGGTTTGGATGTGATAGGCTGTACTCAAGCATAACTGTGTGCCTACCGCTTCTTGAAGACTCCGCCAAAACTCACTTGTGAAGAAAGGGTCTCGGTCACTAACAATGCTGGATAGTATTCCATGGAGTCGAACAATTTCCTTGAGGTAAAGAGATGCCGGGGATGAGGCAGTTCTTTTACTCTTGACAGGTAAAAAGTGGGCGCTTTTAGTAAGCCTATCCACTATTACCCAAATGCTAGTGTTGCCTCTTCTAGACCTAGGCAGCCCATCAATGAAGTCCATTGAGATGCTATCCCACTTCCACTGTGGGACCTCTAGAGGATGGAGCAGACCTCCAGGCTTTTTCTGTTCCGCCTTAACCTGTTGGCACACCATACACTTAGAAACGAAATCTGCCACGTCCTTCTTCATGCCGTTCCAAAAGAAAGTTCTCTTTATGTCCTTGTACATTTTATCTCCGCCTGGGTGTATCGTCATCTTGGAGTGATGTGCTTCCTCGATAACCTTCTTTACTAAATCCCTTGTCTGTGGGACGCATAGTCTTCCGTCTCGCCTTAGCCAACCCTTATCGTCGATGGAGTATCTACTGAGGTGACTTGAAGTCTCACCCCTAATTAGCCTATCAATCGTCTCCACAAGCTGAGGGTTTTCGCGTTGTGCTGTCCCTATTGAGTCCACTAAAGTCGGGCGTACTTCGAGGGATGCTAGCAAGCCCGATACAAAATCGGAGGAGGGCCTAAAGTCAAAGCTGGCTATAAACTCTAGGCTTTGTCTTTCAACAAACAGCGGGCTTAGGGTCAGTTTCTTTCGGCTCAACGCGTCTGCCACTACGTTACCTTTGCTTGGAGTGTAGGAGATCTCGAAATCGTACGAGGCAAGAAACTCCATCCATCTTTGTTGCCTCAAGTTAAGATCTTTCTGCGAGAAAAGATATTTCAACGATTTATGGTCAGTGTAAAGTTCGAACTTCTCACCTAGGAGATAGTGTCGCCAAGACTTGAGTGAAAAGACGATGGCAGCTAAATCAAGATCGTGGGTCGGGTAGTTCTTTTCATGAACTTTCAATTGCCTTCCACCATAAGCTACTACCCTCTCTTCTTACATCAAGACAGCGCCTAGTCCTGTCCTACATGCATCTGTATAAACTGTGAACATCTTGCTTCCATCTGGCAACGTCAAAACTGGGGCTGTTGTAAGAGCCCTTTTTAGTCGTTGGAAAGCAAACTCGCAGTCCAAGTCCCAATTAAACACTAGATTCTTCTTTGTCAACCTTGTGAGTGGAGCTGATATTTTTGCAAAGTCTCTGATGAATTTCCGATAGAAGCCTGCTAGCCCGAGGAAGCTTCGGACTTCTGTTACATTCCTTGGTGTCTTCCAATCCTGTACCGCTACTACCTTAGCAGGGTCCACAACTAACCCTTCTTGGGATACTATGTTCCCAAGGAACCTCACTTCCTCTCTCCAAAAGTGGCATTTGGAGAATTTGGCTTTTAGCTGATGGACTCGCAGAGTTTCCATGATTGCCCTTAGGTGCTGAGCATGTTCCTCTTCACTCTTTGAGAAGATAAGGATATCGTCTACGAAGACCACTATGAACTTGTTGAGGAATTCCCTGAACACCCTACTCATCAGGTCCACGAAGTAAGCGGGTGCGTTTGTCAAGCCGAAGGGCACGACAAGCCATTCAAAGAAGCCATCTGGGGTTCTGAAAGCTGTCTTATCGATGCTATCATCAGCTAACCTTAGCTAATGAAATCCGGTCGCCAAATCGAGTTGGGAGAAAACAGACGCTCCTACAAGCTGATCAAACAGATCGTCAATTCTGGGAAGAGGGTGCCTATTCTTTTTCGTTAGCTTGTTGAGCTCCCTATAGTCAACACATAGACGGAGTGAACCATCCGCCTTTGTGGCGAACACCACTGGAGCGCCCCATTCTGAAATACTCCTCCTAATGAACCCCTTCTCTAGAAGCTCTTTAATCTGTTTACTGGGCTCTTTCCTTTCCCGCGGAGCCATGTGTCTAACGGGCAACGCAACGGGCTTTGCATTATCTACAAGATATATGCGGAAGTCTATCTCCCGCTTCGGAGGTAAGCCCTTCACCTCTTCGAAGACATCCGGATATTCCCGGAGCACCCTAACCGATTGCAAACTTTCAACAGAAGCATCTAGCGATTCAAGATAACTAAGCATAACCGCATACGAAGGATTACAAGTAATTTCCAGAGTGTTACCGAGTTGGGTCAGAAGCCTAATCACCCTTTTCTCACAATCAAGGATGGCACCATTACTGGATAGCTAGTCCATGCCCAAAATCAAACCATATCCCGAGAAGCCCAAAACAAAGGCACTACATCTAAATTCTACGCTTAGAATAGAAATTTTCAATCCCACACAGATCATAGACAAATGAGCCGGGCCCCCAATTGGATTTGAAACAATTAAGGGGTCCTCTACCATACTAGTTTCTAGGTGCAGAGATTCTACTAAAGCAGATGAGATAAAGGAGTGTGATGCGCCAGAATCAAATAAAGTGCGAACTGGGTGATCATAAAGATAAACTACACTTTCTACAGAAGTATTTATACCTCGTTGTTGCAGAGGTGGCGCTTCTAGCACATGAACCTGTTCCCCTGAGGTGGATCCAGCCCTCTGCCCCTGCCCTCGTTTCTTTGGGCAATCCTTAGCCATGTGGCCTGTCTCACCGCAAGAAAAGCACCCACCATTCATCTTGGCCTTCTTTTTCCGGCAATCTTTCACTAAGTGTCCCACTTTGCCACAAAAATTACACTTCCTCTTCTCTTGGTTGTCTTTCCCGCCCTTCTTAAAGTCTGTCTTCTTAGGCTGTAAACCCTCTTTCTTCCCTTGAGAGATTTCTGCCTTTGTCTCCTTCTTGCCCTTATTCTCTTCGTTCAGCAATGCCATCTGCACCAATCTTTCATACGTAGCTCCCATGGGTATATGGGTCATGGCCAAACTGTGTAATGGCTCATTCAATCCTTTGACAAAGCGGAGAGCCTTCTTGTGCGGAGTGTTGACTAGGTCCAGTCCGAACCTGGCCAGCAGATCGAACTGATTAACATACTCTTTGACTGTCATATTCCCTTGCTTAAGAAATAAGAATTTTTCCAATTAAAGACTCCTTTCAGCTTCTGAGAGAAATTTAGCCTCAAACCTTGCCCTAAAGTCCTCCCATGTTTCCACTGGCCTTTCTGCATTGGTGACTTCCCACCAGTAGGAAGCCTCGCCTTTAAGTAGCCATACTGCTAGTTGTACCTTCTGCCTATCTTCTACCTCAAAGATGACGAATAAGTCCTCGGTTTCCTTCAGCCAATTCCTGGCTGCCACGAAGGACTCGGTTCCATGAAAGTCCTTTCCTCCCATAGCATTAAAATCTTTACAAATCTTAGCAAAAGTATTACCCCGCGGAGGAGGTGGAGGAAGAGGTGCTGCTGCAGCTGGATGATTTCCTACAGCCGGGGGAGGAGGAACAGTGGGACCTGGCTGATTGGCCCTTGCTTCTAAGAATCGTCTGAACCAACCAGGTATTGGTATACCCTCTGGCAAGTTAAGTTCTTCAGACATGCTGAAACAAAAAGGATAGATTCAAAACGAAGGATAAAAGATAGTACCTATGGCTTTGGGGGACTATGCCTTTTTAAAATAAAATAATATTTTATCTTTAAAAATGCTTCTTTAATTTTTTTTTTTTTGGAAACGAATTTTCAAAACTTTTTATCTTATCTGGTAAACCTATGCTCTGATACCAAGTGAAACACCCCTCCTCCGTTAGGGTCACTCTCAAAGGGAATGCCCTAATCTTGGTGGAGGTTTATAAGTATAAGTCACAGATACACAAGACAGATATAAATACACATATGTTTGAACAGCGGAAAACAACAGCAATTTTTATTTAAACAAAATACGTGTTACACAAACCATGCCATAATTGTCTTACAATAATTCCAAAAACATTACATTTTCATAACTGTCTTGATTTCATTATTTAAAGAAGCATAAAAACATAAGTAAACTGCATATGTCCCATAATTGCTGTCCAAAGCCATAGCCCAAAACGAAAGAGATCCAAGCAATACATTCTTTCTCTTCAAGCTGGATGTAAAAACTGGTCAAGCTGCGGTATTCCCTCCCTGTGGACCTGGGGGGGAAACGAAAGAAAAGAAGACAAAAGAAAAGTAGAGTCAGACATAAAGCCTGAGTAAGTCTAGAACTATTCAGTCTATGAATAAAGAATTGAGCATGATAAGTACAAACTGGAAATGGGAAAGCACTATAAACTAAGTTAAGTTGTCTAGAGTCGAATATACTATCGTACCCCATATTAATCTCTGCACCCCTATAAACTAGTTCCCAACAGGCACCCCATAATCAGGGTGAAGTGATCCATTTCTAATGATCGGCTCCTACTCGCATAGTTACATGTGTCTTACGGCCCCTGATGTTGTAGTTACCTATGCTGGTCCCACCATGGGGTGTATTAAGTCCCATGGTGGCGGCCCGACACAATTCTAGAATGCACAGGTATACTACAGGTGCCCAGTGCCTTATTTTTCTGCGCCGGAGTGTGTGCACGCCCGCACCCCGTTAGAACCTACACTGCTGCACCACCGCCGTCGATTTGACCTCTTACAGTCAGCCCAGTAATCGTGCCCTACCCTGCCTAGTTCAGGGTATCCTGATACACCTTGTAGGGTTACTGCTGAAAAGGGTCCCCCGCTACTAGGTTTTCTATTTCTAGCCAACATGCTAAGTTGGTTAAGTGTTTTGTAAACCTAACCCCCAATCAGTCTGTATAGTTTAGCATGTTCCATTTTGATTAAGTATTAATTCAATTTACTTAATCCTATCAATCCTGACTCAGCCTTAATTGTCTTATTAAAGCCTTGACCTCTCACATTAGACAGGTATTGTTGTGACTGCCTGTTGCCGGTTGGTTCCGGGCAGTCTTACGTCACAACTCAGTCTAACCTCGGGTCTTTATTGGGCTCAATGTTTAACCACCCACATTGGATAGGTATTGTTGTGACTACTGGACAGCCGGGCGGTTCCCGGCAGGTTTACATCACAACTCAATCCAACCTCGGGTTAAACACATCGTATTTTCTAAATTTACATATTTTGTCTCTTTTCTTTTTATATGTAAATATTTAAGGCCCATTATTCAAATTCATCTTTATTGGGTAAAATTAATTTATACCACTTAATTGTTTTCAAGGTCATTGGCATGCGTCAAACATGCCAACACATGTGTTTATATTTTAATCCAAACGTCGTTACCCCCGTTTTATACGTTCGCTACAATATAACATATGTTGGGTTTAACATTTAAACCCACCTTAGCCACAAGAAAAAGGGGAGGCTTAGAACATGGTGTTTATATATTCTAAGTAACATAAAAAGGGGAGTGTGAACGCATGAACTTGCAACATAACGATCTAATTAACATAAATTAGACACTTGTGAACTTGCATTGTAATAGCATATAATCATGACATAAAACATACCTAAACATGAATCATGGTTTTTAATCTATTCATGTGAACTTGCAATTGAAATGTAAATCTAACTTAATTATGTGTCGCATATATTGTCATATGATTTTGATAACAACATAGGCCTAAAACATATTTTGTTTGGGCATAAAGTCAAACATAAACTAGCCATGTTCATAAAGTCAACACAAGTTCACAAGGGTGCTTACTTTTGTCACTAACACAAAAGTATGGTTTTACACTTGAATTGTGATGCCAATTCCAACATAAATTCATATGAGTCATAATACTCAAATGGGTCCAATTACACTAAAAATGATCATAAAAATATACATCATGTTGGCATAATAGTGAACCATATACTCGTATGAATCTCAAATAAACTACCACAAACATATAGTCGTTAACTTTCAACATGAATCATATACTTGCAATTATCCAATAGGTGTTGTAATAAACTACCACAAACATATAGTTGTTAACTTTCAACATGAATCACATACTTGCAAATATCCAATAGGTCTAACATTGTTATACCACAACATCCCAAATCGATTAGAATCACAGCAACATACAATTATGAATTATTATCACCACAAATTAAGTACAATTCTATTTCTCATTGTACACAAATCAAAACACAATTATTCATTCACATCGGAATAGCACTCTGCTTACAACGTATGACGAATCTTCAATTCAGGAATCTGAATTCTAAATTTGGAGATGCTATCCTTTGTTGTAGGCGTTGTTTTGATTTAGTTGTCGTTGCCTTAAGCTTTTGAATTGTCTCCTAATAGTCTCTCAATTTTGACGGCTACTTCTAGTCTTTCCTCGGCAGCATGACGGTCTCATTCTAATTTTTATTTGTATGAATTAGGTGGAGTCTTAGGTCCTTTATATAGAGTTTGTGAATTGATTAGAACCGTCGATGGAGCTTGGAATAATAATAGCCGTTCGTTTGAAGGAGAGACTAATCAGGAGCTGGCACCTAGCCCTAGTGACAAGGCAAGGCTAAGAAATTCGGCCAAGCACAGACCAGGCCAGCCAGGGGGGCTGGGTTCGACCTGGCTTAGGGGCCAGGTCGACTCCCCAGTCGACCGCCGTGTCGACTTGGTAGTCGACCTGGGTGCCCCAGGTCGACTACCCAGTCGACCTGGGTAGCCCAGGTCGACTACCCAGTCGACCTGGGTGCCTTGGGCGGGAAAATTCCCGCCTTGGCCAATCTGGCCCGATTTTTGAAATTTGAATTGGTTTTCTAAGCCGTTTGAATTTAAAATTGAATTCTGAAACTTCTGGAGGCCATATCTTCTTCATACGGAGTCCGTTTTACGCAAACTTGGACTCTATCCCAAGCAGAATTCCGAGACGAACGCAATGGCGTATCCCGTTTCCCTTAATTCTTTGATTTGAAATTAATTATACTTTAATTTGTGAATTTCACTGTTATAGAATACACGGGGTGTTACACTCATTATCTCCCTAGGAACACTAAACCGAAGCTCTGATACCAGATATAACAACCTGAATCCCGACAGACTGGTTTTTTTTCAAAAACCCAATCCATTGAAACTCGTGTTGGTTTTCTCTGGTATCCTGCAGAAAGGACAGAGACATAAAACATGTCAGAGTTCGGAAAACATCTCACAATGGAAGGAATAAAATATAATGTAGTCAAAACATGGCTCTACCTTAATATCAATACTGTTAAATCAGTATCCAAATCTATACAATCTATGTCATGAACCTAACCTGCGAATGTTATGAGGAGGAGGGTCAGAACATAAGTTCTGGTGGCTGGAATTAAATTACACTTCTGAATAATCCTACATATACCGTTCAATTACATTTCCTTATTTATTAGGTTATCCGTGTTATTAGCACTCAAGGCTTACACACACACGTCACACCCATCTACTCCCTAGTAGATTAACCAAATATAGTGTATATGTAGCTACCCCCAACTAAGGTACACCCCACGGTACCCTACTCGCACGGTCTCCACCGTATATACACAGTCCCTTATCCTAAGCTCGAAAGTCGTACGAATTACAATGTTACGTTCCGCATGTATCTATCATTACTATGCTATGCAAACATGAGGACTGCCACGTTTGTTCGAATCAGACTCCATAATGGGGTAATGCCCTCAAGTCTACGATACACCACCCAGAGCTGATATGCATGTATTTAGACTGTCCACCATACGTATCTTCATTTGTAGCTCGATGCCTCAATCGCACGTCCTCTAATGTGCACCAAGTTCTGTGGCAGGGCGATACAAGAAACATGGAACTCAGTCGGGAGCTTTTCCATATCTGTATGGGCCAATCTCTATAAAGACTCTAAATACAGACATACTTAGGGTCTGTTTTCGTGGGGGCTGTGGCCCCACGTCGGCCCCTCCCTCAACTAGTAAAGACTACCAGAGCAAAGAGACCACCCCTACGCATACAATCTAAACATCCATGTAGCGTCTCCCCTCAACCCCATACCCCGATTGTGAAGGGTGAAATGGTATCTTGGGTTTAGCTTGAATCTTTCTGCATCCTACTGGCTGCCGATGATGGGTATCCAACGATCTACTATCCTTATTGGTCATGACCCTCTCTACCTCCTCATGAGGCAACCGTCGAATCACCCTGGTGTCACCTCATCACAGCATTCTGACTACATAGCTACATCTACAGTGAAGGGTCATGCACCTAGCAGTTATGCGCAGACCCAACCTCTGCGAGCACAGCCTAAGACATCTGCCACCGCACAAAGACTACTAGGAGCACCTTACGTCCCTCAGGAAGCCGCGTGCTTCCCCTTCTAGTCCTTCGGAGCCGTCAGAACAATCAAATGAATGTGTGCTCCCCTCATGCCTTATAACACCACGATGATCTACCCCGTTGGGTTATTCACTCTCAAATGTACGGACTGGTCCCAAGCGCCTCACTTTAATATGTTGTTAGACCCTATGTTTAAACATTCTTTTACGCGCTTGCCTTACCTCACCTCACCAAATTTCCATTTAACTTGGTTATCCTCATTCACATAGAATTCTTATTCAAATTACCAAGTTTCTCTTGCTTATTAATTTCAGTCATATGACTTAACCCATTTAAGTTTATTAATAAGCCTACAACATGTTATTCTTTAGATTATGGCCTAAGGTCTGTAATCCACAATCTCTTTTATATTCTTGTTTGATTTCATCATTACAATAACATGTTTATGTAATTAAGTATATCCTAATTCACCTGTTTTCTAATAAATATGTCACTTACCATTTATGATTAAATATAACTTATTTCATTTCATAAGTTTTCCTCATCCTTTCTCATTTGATCATAATTCCATTTTAAATTGTCAATACAACTTATTATTGTTTACTTATTAACTTAGTTCTATTATTTAAGGCCCGTTAATAAGTATCTCTACCTGTTTATTATAACCTATGTTATAATTTCCTCTTGTCCCTAGGACAACCCTAAACATTCTTATCAACGGGTTTCAGACTTCCAAGTCTATAGATTACTTAATTCATAATCAACTGTCCCATAACTCAATTCTACAATTATTCCGTTCTCTAACTAGTTTATTATATCCTAAGTTACAATCCCCACTTGTCCCTAGGACAAGTCTACCTATTATACAACATTTTCATTAATGTTATAAGTTCATAATAGGTGATTATTATTTCTACAAGTTATGCTTACCCTAAAAGGTGTCTTTAATTACATAACTTTATTATTTCTATCGGTTATGTATACGAATAAGTGTCTTTAATTACATAACCTTATCGGGCTAAGTTGGCAGTCCTATATGTAAATATTACCCACCCCCTCAAATTTACTTAGCCCACCCACTATTCAACCAATTTTACTTAACCCTATTTTTGGTTCATGTTCATACAATCCCTATGGATTAGATAAGGTTAAGTAGTCCAATTTATTACCATGTCCATTTATGGTTTAAAATGGGATAGAGCATCCATATAAGGCCTACAACTCGTGGATGTTGGATATGTCGGTCGGGTCCGGGCAGACTTCTTCCACAAGTTGGGCCTAACTTCGTGTCATAACCCATCTCGTATTTGCGCACTTAGACCTCTCACATTAGGTTCAACATTAGTGGCTGCTGGATATGCCGGTCGGGTCCTGCCAGACTTCCACCACTAATGCAACCTAACCTTGTCTCTATGCGCGGTTCAGTTTTAGGCATATTTATTTCTCTTAGAATTTTACTGCATTCTTTTCTTACATATTATGCCTAACATTTATCACATGTTCTTTCCAACACATAATTTATTTTATCGTAAGGTAATATCAACCCAACATGTCTTAATCTTCCTAAATTCTTTTTTTTTTCTTTTTTTCATCATCTAAACATGTCTTATTGTTCCAATTCAATTCTCACATATTTTCATTAATATCTTAAATTAAGACCTCTAGTTATGCGCAAATTACCCCAAAATCCCCAATCATAAATTATGTCCCAAAATTAAAGTTTCCAACCACAATAAATGTTATGTTCCCAAAATTTCATTACAAATTATGCCCAAATTCCAATATACTTCGCATGCCTTCGTACATGCAATAAACTTCTTTTAGAATAAAGAGGTAGTTCTCAAATAATGTCTTATTTACCCAAAAATCTCATTTATTCCAAATGTCATGTCCACAAAATAAATCTTTATAACAATATCCATGTATATCATAACATGCTAACTGAATGAACATAATTTTTCATTTTAGTGCAATTATCGATTGCATCAATTAACTTTTCGAATACATTTATTATGAATATTCATGGGGGAATGATCAAACGATAAACATTCTATTATTCACAAGGGATAATTTAAACACACTCACCTAAAGCTATCCAAAATCTTGAATCTCATCAGATCTATTCCTCCATGGTTTCCCTCACTGAATTTAAGTCCTAAAGAACCATGGATCTATAAATTAAACCCAAAAGGAAAGGGAAAAGAGGAAGAAAAAGGAAGAAGAACTAAAAAATAGGTCAGATTCAATACTCACCTCTCGTGCAGCGTAGATTTAGGCATCTACAATGCAGATCTAAACTCTTTTGTGACGACCCCAAACCCCGTACTGACGGTGGCAAGGGTAATCTTTGGAATATAACACATAAACAGATATTAGCAAAACAGAATTAAATAAATACACCAGATAATGTACAAATAATACACTGGATTAACATAATCATCAGAGTTACACAGTATACAGGATCATACTTAGTTCAAAATACAATTTACCTATACGTAAATGTCTACAGCGGAAAACAAAACATAATATGTACAATTGGAGCTGAACAACATAAAAAGAGACAAATGATAGAATCCATCTTCAGCTCCAGCTATCCAGAAAGAGCCTGCTAAAATCTGAATACAAGGATGCCCGTGTAGGGGCACCCGAGTTTGCAAGTGAAACAAACTACGAGTCAGTCATGGGACTGGTATGAGAAATCTACTTAACACATTTATAATATGACTAATCACAGGACCACGCCACTTTCGCGGAACGGGTTTACTCCATTGGATTGCCAGTGCTTTAAAACAAGTAAATCTTTAAACATCGCAATGCTTATTATAAAAATGAGGCCATTATAAGACTCAGTTCCCATCACACAATGCAACGCAAACCGGAGGATAGAGTTTTACCTTATAATGGCCAAAATATGCTTGATACGAATAAAACAAAAGCATTTGATATTATTACCCATGTTTATATGTTTCAAAAACAATTTCAAATCATAAGTATCAATCATAGACGGCATTAATGCTCCATACCACTATGTCGCCATATATAGGTATACAATCAAAACCGCGCAGTCACGTATTTGGAAATTGGATTTCCTTCATGAACCGAGGCAAGGGATCGTCCTCACCGAATTCGAGACGCTCTTGCCCGCCCCTCAGGAACAGCCGCAACTTCCCCTTGGATCGTCAGGGTCGGTCCACCGATGTGGATTATTATGCCTGAACACTGCGTTTCCCCGCCCTTTGGGGCGTAAATGAGCCAACGAATGACTCCATCGGCTTTACATAGTCACTGATATATCTGAGGCGCCTCGCAACAGCAACAACCACACAGGTGAAAATAATATATATGTCAGCCAGTTTAAGCACTGACACCACCTCTAGCTAGAAAGAAACGCATGTCCTCCATGATGTCCTTTCCCATTTCTGGCTCATACCGGGGTGTGAGGCTCACGAATCTACATTATACACAAAGCTATGCCACACAGGCCGTGCTTTGATCATCAACCACAAGACTTTGCTTTTCAACATAAGCCTTGATCATTGCATCTTAGCATGCCACACAGGCAATTCACACCATGCAACTAATGGCTATCAATCACATAGAATGAATTCCAATGTCAGACACACAGTCCATTAACAAGTTCGTTCTGGGTCTGAACAAAACCGGAGGCACCACATACCTCGCATATCCATCGATCTCCACGTACGTCTGGACGATCACCACTTATTATCTATATTTCGGGATGCCTCCCAATCAAGACATCAGTTACCATCCAACCGAGGTGAAGATCTCCGGTCTTCAACCACCGTCTTCATCATCGACTTCTTATCGTCGATTCAGTTATTCAGAATGGGATAAACCCGGTCTTTCTGAGCAACTCGCGTATATAATAAACAAGTGCTACACAAATACAACACACGCCTCATTCCAATTCATCAGTCACTAACCACAAATTAGTAAGAGAACGATTTCCCAAGTATTAACCTCGAAGGCCAAAACCAACGTCAGATCAAAACCCAGGAAACCATTCGACTTAGCTAACCTTCAGTTAGTTTCTAAATTTCACATTCTTAGGGAAAGGTTTCCATTATTTTTATCAAAGACAAATCCTTTAGTAAAATTTTCATGTCTAACACATTCAACCATCAAATATCTAATAAACTGGGTAAATTCGGTTTATTTCCATTCCATATCGTTTATAAAATTTTATAACAATTTATCGCTATTTTTATTTATTTAAAAATAGCCTACTTATTCAAACGACGCTTCAGGCCATAACGCGGCCGTGACACTGTTTTTCTTCAGATTTAATTTACACGTATCTGAAAATCCAACCGTTGGATCTTCACAAATTTTATATCATTAGAAAGATTTTTTCGAAACGAATCCAACAGTTTTAGTTTTGGGAAAATCCGACGGTCGGGTCTCCCGGTACTCTCGTTTGAAGTTTCGATTTCAAAATACGAACTTCAGCATCGTTATTCAATTTAATTTAATTATATATATATATATATATATATAATCGATTCTGGCGCTGTTTTTCTTCAGATTTGATTTAAACATTCCAGACAATCCAACTGTTGGATCTTCACAAAGTTGGTGTCGTTGGAAAGATATTTCCAAAGCGAACCCAACGGTTACGGTTTCGGGAAAATCCGATGGTCGGATATCCCGCACTAATCGTTTGAAATCACGGTTTCAAAACACGAACAACAGCTTCATTATTCGATTTATTTCAATTATATATAAAAATATATATATAATCTATTCTTCGATTTCAAAACCATATTCTAAATTCTTTTCTCTCATTTTGAAGCGGAATAATCCTAGATCTAACTTTTATTTTAAGAAAAGGTTTGAGGAGGAAGAGAAAAGGGAAGATCTTTTATTAGATCTAAGTTATAGGAGAGTGGTTGCTTAAGGAAGAAGGAGCAGAGTTTTGGGGTCTCCTCTAAAATTATGAGAGCGAAAGAAAACCTAGTCATCTATTTATAGGTGTGTCAGAGGAACTAGGCCCTTTGGATTTAATCTAAAACCTATCTGAACGAACCACCTCACTAAAAAAAGAACACTCTAGAACTTAACCCTTTTCTGAATGCTCCTTTAATTAAAAGAAACTGCCTTAACCCCTTTCACACTGAATGCTCCATTAATTAAAAGAAGCCGCCTTAACCGTTTTCCCACTGCATTACATTGATTGCTGGTTTTCCATTAATGCATTCTTCCTTTACATTTATATTCATGTGTCATTATATTATTTATACATTTTGAATTGCAATCTCATTAATTCATTTAATGCCTTTTTTTCTTACTTTTCTAATTAGTACACTATATTATACTATTTTTAACGCATTACATAGTAACATCTTTCCTTCATGCATTTATTTATTTATTTGCATGCATTCTTATTTAACTTTTCCCTTTTTATCTTGCATGAATATTCTTATTATTCATATAAATTTTCTCTCCTACAATTAATTGCATTAACATATTAATCTTTTACTCTTGCATGCATTTATTGTTTTTACTGCACAATGTTCCTCATTTTAAACATTACTGCGTGCATTTATACATCAATTCTTTCTTTACCGCTTGCATATTAAGTTATGCACTCTTTTCACTTTTTATTTTCATGCATATGTATGTTTTAATTATTGTATGCATAAATAATACAACCTTCCATTTATAAATTTATTCTTAATTATGCATATATTCATATGCATGTAATTAATTGCATGCGTATTATTAATTTCAACATTAATATATATGCACTGTTACTTATATACTACTTAGAAAAATTGCGGGGTGTTACAGAATTGGCTAAAAGAGACGGAGGACTTGTTTGGAATTTTTGAAGTTGACGATCGTAGGAAGATTCATTTAGCCACTTGGCTGTTGAAAGATGAGGCTTCATTATGGTGGGAAGTGACGCAAGCAGGGCGTCAAGTGGAGACTTAGAATGATTTTCGGTAGAGGTTTGAAATGAAGTTTCTTTCTCAAGTTGGGAAAAATATGCACCATTTCTAGCACTCAAGCAAGTAGGCATGATTGTCAAAGAGTATGTTAACAAATTCAATCAACTAGCGAAGTTTGTGTTGGAGCTGTTGTATATAACGTAGTTGTATACACAATTATATGATTTTTGTTTAATGATAACAACCAAATAAATATTATTTTAAATGTGTTTGTTACTGTACTATTCTATATATACATTAAAGACAGGAATATAATATTTATATTTAAATAGAATACGACTGTATAGACATTCATATATTCATACAGTATTTTATTTAAATATAAATACTATATTTCAAACATTCAAAAAGTACAACTTTTTATAACTCCTCTATTTATTCAATTCACAGAATAGTGTACTTATAAATAAGCAGAATAAAATAGACAAGTTCGTTTGACAACAATAAAATAATATTTTATTTCATTCAAACTTGTTTGTTACAAATATCAGTACAACATTCTTTTTCATTCACAGCTCCTACAACACTCTTTCGATTATACTTTTCCAGTTATACATTCACAGACTCAAATATAGATACTTTCACTGTTACACACGCTGTTCTTGTTGTTTGCCTTCTGTCTTCTTGTCTTCTGTCTTCACAGCTTTCAGTCCAGTCACTTCAGTCCAGTCTCATCCTTATACCTGTCATATACAGAAAAACACACACACAGTATCTAGAACAGAAATAATATTCTAATTTATAGCAAATACTATTTTATTTTTAAAATTTTATTTGCCTCAGTTTTCTGGTGTGTTTCTCGTCATTTTTCATGACTTGATCTGATTCATCTGTGTTTAGGCAGACAGTCTGTATATGCACAGGGACAGGAAATTTTCTGAAAGGCTTCATATACACACGTGTATATATATACACAAGTGCACTGCCACGCCAATTCAGTGTGCAACTAAGGAGTAGCCACGTGGACCTTCTCGACTCAGTGCACATGAAAACAAAGTCATCACATCTCAAAGTACAAAGCAAACATGGCCGAGCATAAAACAAAGTGAAAATGGCAGCCTAAAGGTTCAAAGTCAGTTATAGGTGCCGAGGTCAAATGCCAAAATAACAAACACAGTGGTGAAGTTATCAAAGTTTGGTCAAGCATAAATTTGAAATAGCTCAGCATTGTGCAATAGTCAAACCAAGTGGCACAACAAAAATCAAAGTCAGCATGAACACAACACCATTTTTTTTCATATGGACATTTACAAGTGAAATGTACAGCACCATTTTTTCGATATGGACATTTACAAGTGAAATGTTATGGTTCAAGTCATGGTGGAGCTACAGCATGAATGGTTTCAGTTCAAATGAGATTACTGGTGCTACAGTCAAAGCTCAAGCATAGTGGCATGGCAATCTGGATACTCATAACATAGTGATCAGCAACAAACAAGACAACAAATAGAACATGGTGATAACACATACTGGGAGGTTCATATGTGCATTGTGAAACTCAAGACAACAGCAAGAGCATGCAACAAGGAGACAGGGTGTACAAGACTTTCATGTGCTGCTCTGTTTCAAGCATGGACCAAGAATGTTCATATAAACAAAGTCATGAGTAGCTCAGCATCTCAAAGGATATATGGTGTATAGCAGTGCATCAGTGTGATCAAACAGGGGTGCATCTTTCAAGACAAATCAGTTTAAAGAAGACAGCAGTACTCATGTGTAGCATGCAACATAAGGGGATGTTAGTTTAAGGTCCCAATGGTCAAATGCCAAACTGTTTTTAAAACATCATTGAGGTCAGCAAGCTAAAATGTGCAATAAGCTAGTGTACAAGAACATGCCATCTCAAAACAGTTCAGTCCAACTCGACAAGCTAAGCCAGAATGACTCGAGAACAAGTGTCAAGGTCGAGCAAATGATGTAACAGTTTCATACACATGCAGCAATGATATTGTAGAGCAAGAACACAATGCAGAAATGATTTAGAATGGTCAAGCAATGTAAAGCCAACAATAAAAGCTATTTTGAAGTGTGAAACTATTACATGGATGCAATTCAGGCACGTGCAATGGCAATAATGAAAACATGAAGACTACAGATTGTTTTCCATAAATCAATTTTTTTTTCTGGGCAAGTTTTTATTCAGTTGAAATCACAGCAGAGATTTCATAAAGGGAATAGTCAAGCAAAAATAAAGTGAGGCAAGTTAAATTGAATTGCAGATTTTACTCATCATATTTTAGCAACAAATATTCCAGAAATCGCGCCAATGTTTCCAGAAAAAAAATCAAAGGCATGAATGCATCAAATTGAAGTGCACATATGAATGGGAATATATTTCCAGAAATGTTGAAAGAGTAAAATTGCAAATCATCTTTTCAGTTTTTTTTACAGGAAAGAAATAAGTCTTTGGCAAATCAGTTGTGAATTACAGGTTTATTTTTGGCAAGAAAATATTTCTTGTTTTGACAGTATCATCAATGACAAGAAATTACATAGCACATTCAAAGGCAAGGAATAAATTTCATTCGAATAAGGCAGTAGCAAATAAATCATGCCAAGGGTTTTAATGTCAAAAGGGAAAGCAAAAATTTCTCTAATTCATTCAATTAAGCCACGAAACAAAAAGAGGAAATCGCAATCAATCAGACCAGTCATATAGTGAAATCAAAGAGCAGTTTTAGGATAATATAATCCTATATTATACACCATCTACATCACAGGCAAAACGGGGATCGAAACCCACAAACTCAATTCAAGTAAAAAAAAATTAAAGCAAGAAATTTCAGAAAACTCACAATTTCGATCGAACTAGAAAGCAATCTCAAATCGGACGAACAAAGCCACAAAGAATCAAGCATCAGAAAAACTATCCCATCAATTCCAGAAAGCCATCGAAGTTGAAATCGGTTTGGGGAAGACTCAGTGGAACCCTAGAAATCGCAGCCGCCATTTTTAATTCTCAGAGACAAAGTGATCGGGTCATAAGGGGGCAACCAATTTGTGAGCAGGCCGACCAAGAAATGAAAAGGGGCTTTGGATTTGTTTTTAAAAAAAGGGGATGGCCCCTTATATTTAAACTCCTTTATTCAATTTCACAAGGGTTTCTTTTGTTTTATTTTTGTTGTATTTTAATTTTGTTTTGTAAATCGAACCGAATCAGTTCTAGGTCTGTAAAATCTAGTGTGAATCAGTCAGGGTGTTGACTATCAGTTTCAAAGTCTGTAAAATCTGGGTTACGGATTACGGGGTTGTAATTCGGGAAAATCTGATCGAGGGGATATCGACCAGTCTAGGGTTTTGAGCGAGTGTACATGGCCTTGTATCGGGAACTGTTCTATCACCTAGTAGAAACCTTAGAAATGCAGCAGTAGGCAGGTTTTTGCCGAAGCTGGGTATATCTGTGTGTGATTTATTTTCGGCATTTCTATTTCAGCTATATTCTGTGATCTGTTTATTATATATATCTCTTAAGATTTTTAATTCAGTTAAAAACTGTGATAAACCCTATTCACCCCCCCTCTAGGGTTAATCTAGATCCAACAAGTGGTATCAGAGCAGGTATTTCTTTAACTCTAGAGTCATGGGTAATCCTAGTCGTCAGTCTACTGAGAGTCAGTCCAGTTTATATCCAACTATTTTCACTGGAACATATTTTTTAAACTGGAAATCCAAAATGGAATTTTATATAAAATCTGTTAATATTAAATGTTAGGATGTTGTTATAAATGGGTCCGATATGGTAGATAAATTTTTTAATTCCCGTGCTACACATATTCTTTATTCATATCTTGAAGATGATCAATATAGACTGATCTCCCATTGTTTAACTGCACAGGAAATCTGGATAGCTCTCAATACGAAGTATGGACAAATTGACAACAACTGCTCAAAATCCTGAAATGTCAACTCAGATTCAGAGTTCTGTTTAACAGGATTTACAAATGAAAATTCAGAAGGATCAGATGGAGAATCAACAGATGCTGAAACAGAAAATTTCTCATACGAAGATTTAGTTTATATGTGCGTTGATTTGACTAAATCTGTTGATAAACTCCAATCTAAAAACAAATCTCTCAAATCTAAGAATTCTGAGTTGACCAGCAAAATTGATGATTTGGAATCACAGCTTGAACATTTAAAAAAAAATCAAATTCAAATTGCAAAAATTGTTTGAAATTGAAAACCAATCTTGTTCATCTCAATAAAAATATTCAAAAGTTTGAAAGAGAAATTCTGGTCTTAAATGAAAACAAGATTGAGTTATCAAGTTTGAATAATTTTTTACAAAAGGAATTTGAAAATTTTAAGACTGATATATATTCCAAATTTGAAATTGCTGAAAGGGATAATTTGTTGAAATCCGATTTGATTTTGAAAGAACTGGAGAACAAGATTGAAAAATCTAAGAAATTTGAGTTTGAAAAACAAAAACTTTTTGAATCTGAGATTGCTGAGTCCCAAACCAAAATTAATTTGCTTAAAAATGAAAATTTGGTTTTAAAATCTGATTTTGAAAGATGTAAGATCACTAAAAATCATTGTTCAGACTTATTAAAAGAAAATGGTGATCTTAAAACTAAAATTCGACAATTTGAATCAATTTTGGCTAAATTTTCAAACGGTGAAAAATCTTTGAATATGTTGTTGAAAAACCAATTTTCTATTGGAAATAAATGTGGTCTTGGTTTTGGGAAAACAAATGATTTTGAAAAGCTAAATTCTTGTGATTTTGAAAATTCCTCAAACTGCTTTGAACGGAATAGACTTGAAAATATGAACTTTGAAAATTCCAAAGGATTCTTGAAACAAAAACAAAATAAAAACTTGTTTTATAATAAACCATTTAAACATATTTGGATCCCAAAAGGAAATAAAACGCATTTAGTTAATTTCAAACAAATATGGGTTCCTAAAGGCACAAAAATTGATTCGAATGGTTTGTTGTATAAACAAGTATGGATACCAAAATGTGTGAATAAAGTTGTGAGTGGTTTTGCAGATTTTGTTAGACCACTCGATCCTATAAATTCATAGGTACCGAAGGATGGTTGAGGAACTACTGTGCTGAAAAGAAATTTGAAATCAAGCTGGTTTATACTTCTGTATCATCTACAGTTCCTTCAGCCAAAATCTGTTGAGTTAGAGATTCTGTTTTACACTAAATTCTGGTATGATCTCTAAACTCACCTTTATAAATATTTTCTATTTTTTTTATTTCTCCTTCTACCTCCTTCTATTTTTTGTTTTTTAATTTGACACTGCCATATTTTTCTTTCTCTTTGAGCTTACTTAACTTCTTGTTGTAGAACTCATGATTGTCTGGAAATTCGCTCTAATTAAATAAAAATTTGATGTTTTATTCATTTCTAGATCTTGAATTTAGATTTGTAAATGTCTGCAATTGTTTTGAAGTTCATTTTCTGTTTTCTGAATTCCTAACAGTGTTGACGCATTCTTGTTATATCTTGAACACTATTAATCTGAATTCTAAATTGTTTTGAAGATCTGAAAATTATATGGAAATTCACACACCTTTGCTGTTTTGAGTTTCTTCTAATTCATTTTAGAAAGGCTGAAAATTTATATTCATTACAACACACTGTCATTTAATCTGTTTTGAATCAGTGATACATCTTGAAATTCATTTTTATTCATGATTATTATAGTAGAAAGTTGTTTGTTTGAAATCATCTGAAATTCTAGATATTTTGAATATCACACACCACTTAAATTTGAAATTATCAATCTTGTGTGAATAATTCATTGTATCTCAAAACTTGACATTGATTCAAGTGATTTCAAATAAATTATTTTCTAAATTTAATAGATTATGAATAACTCTCAATCTTGATGTAAATGATCTGAAATTACTTCGGTATTTGTCAGAAACACTTGTGAAAATTTCTTTGAAAATATGGTCTTAAAATTCATTGTTATTTCATGATTATTTGATTTGAATATTTATTTGTTTAAAATCATTTGAAATTGTTGATTTATTGAATCTCACACAAATCTTAAAACTGAAATTTATAATATGGTGTGAACGATTCATTGAATCTAGAGATTTACATATTCCTTCAAATGATTTCAAATAAACTATATTTTTTTCTTGAATCATGAAAAATCTTTTGAGACCATCAGAAATATCTTGATAAGTCTGCTTTAAAATTGGTTATCATGCTGCTCTGATTAAAAGAAATTGTTTTGTAAATATTTTTGGTGACTGCCTGTTTTGGTATCAAATATATACCATGCTCTGATAGGTGAAATTAACTTGCTTGTCTGCTTAGGCTCTGTGATTAAAATTATGTTGTCTAGGTTATTCTTTTTCGTCTCCAGTATCATTTTTAAAATCCTCATATATAGAGACACCAATTGGTATCAAAAGTGTTGAATTCATGTATATATCTTTTTTCTTCTTGGCTTGTATAGTTTTTCCATATCCCTCTTATGATTGATTTTCAATTTTAAAATTATTCATTGATTATTCATTCAGAAATTGAAATCAATATCCAAAGTGAACTGTATTTATAATTCATCAAAATTATTATCAGATTTTGAAATTGTGATGAATTGTGACTGCAGTATATTTCACAACAAGAGGAGATTTTATTTGGATTTTCATGATGGTTGAATATTTATTATAATATCTTTGAACTGCCAATTATTTCACGACCATCTTCTTTATCTACCATTATTCTGCCATCCATCATGTTTTTTATATTAATGTGGAGATTTTAATATTTGTTAAAAATCTTTTTGAATAAACAGTGAAAATATTTGTGATAGAAATTGGACTATGCTATTATTCAGAATTAGTGATAATTGAAAATTTTCAATAATCCCGGTACAGTCGAGCATATTTCATAATATAATTAATTTAGAAATTTATTTCACAGTCCATTTCTGTACCTACCCCATTTTCTATCATCCATATATTGGTTTTATATACCGAGGAGTTTTTTCTTTTGAATCTAAAAACGATAAATATATAATTATTACATAAGTGTGTCTCTAACCTCATTTAAAAATCCAAGCTCTGGCCATGCATGGTTATGAGACAACTTAAAATTTAAGTTGCGACTGACCTCATTTAAAAATCCAAGCTCTGGTTATGCGTGGTCAGTGTGCTCTTAATTAAAATAAAATGGAAAAATATGCTATAAATAGAAATTAATTTGAAATTCTCCTTGGTGTACAGAAGCTAGCCTATCAATCCATCTTTCTAATCTGTGAAATGTGTTGATATTTTATGACATATTATGATTTGTTGATTGATAGTTATTGGGATTTGAGATTATACGATGTTGTCACTTAAATTGAATTATTAATTATCATCCAAAATCCATCACTGTTTTTTTTAACCTCATTTTTATAAAAATTCTTTGGAAAATAACTGGAACTCACTTTTTTAACTCTCCCCATTTTATATAAATTTCATCGTATATCCGCCATTCTCTACAATGTGAAATATGCCACCTGTTCTTAGGTTATTATGATTTTTGTTTGACTAATCGAGATTTATAATGATCGTTCTTCCTCTTAAGCTGATATTGTATTTGTTAGTCATTTTTCATCTATATTTTAAATTCTATATCCTTTTGATGATAACAAAAGGGGGAGAATGGATTTTGATTTTGATTTATGAGTGAATATTTTATAAATATTTTTAATTTTGAAAATTCGTTATTATTCATTTTCATTGTTATTCATCTCATTTCACTCATACACAGTTATAGGGGGAGTTGTCTGTTGTAGGGGAAGCTAATAAATAGGGGGAGTTCAATATTCACTGTGAAACACATTTATTGTGCTCAAAATCTTTTATTTGTTTGTCATCATCAAAAGGGGGAGATTGTTGTATATAACGTAGTTGTATACACAATTATATGATTTTTGTTTGATGATAACAACCAAATAAATATTATTTTAAATGTATTTGTTACTGTACTGTTCTATATATACATTAAAGACAGGAATATAATATTTATATTTAAATAGAATACGACTGTATAGACATTCATATATTCATACAGTATTTTATTTAAATATAAATACTATATTTCAAACATTCAAACAGTACAACTTTTTATAACTCCTCTATTTATTCAATTCACAGAATAGTGTACTTATAAATAAGCAGAATAAAATAGAGAAGTTCGTTTGACAATAATAAAATAATATTTTATTTCATTAAATCTTGTTTGTTACAAATATCAGTACAACATTCTTTTTCATTCATAGCTCCTACAACACTCTTTCGATTATACTTTTCCAGTTATACATTCATAGACTCAAATATAGATACTTTCACTGTTGCACACACTGTTCTTGTTGTCTGCCTTTTGTATTCTTGTCTTCTGTCTTCACAGCTTTCAGTCCAGTCTCATCCTCATACCTGTCATATACAGAAAAACACACACACAGTATCTAGAACAGAAATAATATTCTAATTTCTAGCAAATTTTATTTTATTTTTAAAATTTTATTTGCCTCAGTTTTCTGGTGTGTTTCTCATCATTTTTCATGACTTGATCTGATTCATCTGTGTCTAGGCAAACAGTTTGTATATGCACAGGGACAGGAAATTTTCTGAATGGCTGCATATGCACACGTGCATATATATACACGTGTGCACTGCCATGCCAATTCAGTGTGCAACTGAGGAGTAGCCACGTGGACCTTCTTGACTCAGTGCACATGAAAACAAAGTCATCACATCTCAAAGTACAAAGCAAACATGGCCGAGCATAATACAAAGTGAAAATGGCAGCCCAAAGGTTCAAAGTCAGTTAAAGGTGCCGAGGTCAAATGCCAAAATAACAAACACAGTGGTGAAGTTATCAAAGTTTGGTCAAGCATTAAATTGAAATAGCTCAGCATTGTGTAATAGTCAAACCAAGTGGCACAACAAAAATCAAAGTCAGCATGAACACAGCACCATTTTTTTTTCATATGGACATTTACAAGTGAAATGTACAACACCATTTTTTCATATGGACATTTACAAGTGAAATGTTATGGTTCAAGTCATGGTGGAGCTACAGCATGAATGGTTTCAGTTTAAATGAGATTACTAGTGCTACAGTCAAAGCTCAAGCATAGTGGCATGGCAATCTGGATACTCATAACATAGTGATCAGCAACAAACAAGACAACATGTAGAACATGGTGATAACACATACTGGGAGGTTCATATGTGCATTGTGAAACTCAAGACAACAGCAAGAGCATGCAACAAGGAGACATGGTGTACAAGACTTTCATGTGCTGCTCTGTTTCAAGTATGGACCAAGAATGTTCATATAAACAAAGTCATGAGTAACTCAGCATCTCCAAGGATATATGGTGTGTAGCAGTGCATCAGTGTGTTCAAACAGGAGTGCATCTTTCAAGACAAATCAGTTTAAAGAAGACAGCAATACTCATGTGTAGCATGCAACATAAGGGGATGTTAGTTTAAGGTCTCAATGGTCAAATGCCAAACTGTTTTTAAAATAGCATAGAGGTCAGCAAGCTAAAATGTGCAATAAGCTAGTGTACAAGAACATGCCATCTCAAAACAGTTCAGTCCAACTCAACAAGCCAAGACAGAATGACTCGAGAACAAGTGTCAAGGTCGAGCAAATGATGTAACAGTTTCATACAAATGCAGCAATGATATTGTGGAGCAAGAACACAATGCAGAAATGATTTAGAATGGTCAAGCAATGTAAAGCCAACAATTAAAGCTATTCTAAAGTGTGAAACTATTACATGGATGCAATTCAGGCATGTGCAATGGCAACAATGAAAACATGAAGACAACAGATTGTTTTCCACAAATCTGTTTTTTTCCGGGAAAGTTTTTATTCTGTTGAAATCACAGCAGAGATTTCATAAAGGGAATAGTCAAGCAAAAATAAAGTGAGGCAAGTCAAATTGAATTGCAGATTTTACTCATCATTTTTTAGCAACAAATATTCCAGAAATCGTGCCAATGTTTCCAGAAAAAATCAAAGGCATGAATGCATCAAATTGAAGTGCACATATGAATGGGAATATATTTCCAGAAATGTTGAAAGAGTAAAATTGCAAATCATCTTTTCAGTTTTTTTTACAGGAAAGAAATAAGTCTTTGGCAAATCAGTAGTCAATTACAGGTTTATTTTTGGCAAGAAAATAATTCTTGTTTTGACAGTATCATCAATGACAAGAAATTAAATAGCACATTCAAAGGCAAGGTATAAATTTCATTCGAACAAGGCAGCAGCAAATAAATCTTGCCAAGGGTTTTAATGTCAAAAGGGAAAGCAAAAATTTCTCTAATTCATTCAATTAAGCCATGAAACAAAAAGAGGAAATCGCAATCAATCAGAACAGTCATACAGTGAAATCAGAGAGCAGTTTTAGGATAATATAATCCTATATTATACACCATCTACATCACAGGAAAAACGGGGATCGAAACCCACAAACTCAATTCAAGTAAATTTTTTTAAAGCAAGAAATTTCAGAAAACTCACAATTTCGATCGAACCAGAAAGCAATCTCAAATCGGACGAGCAAAGCCACAAAGAATCAAGCATCAGAGAAACTATTCCATCAATTCCAGAAAGCCATCAAAGTTGAAATCGGTTTGGGGAAGACTCAGTGGAACCCTAGAAATCGTAGCCGCCATTTTTAATTCTCAGAGACAAAGTGATCAGGTCATAAGGGGGCAACCAATTTGTGAGCAGGCTGGCCAAGAAATGAAAAGGGGCTTTGGATTTTTTTTTTAAAAAGGGATGACCCCTTATAATTAAACTCCTTTATTCAATTTCACTAGGGTTCCTTTTGTTTTATTTTTGTTGTATTTTAATTTTGTTTTGTAAATCGAACCGAATCAGTTCTAGGTATGTAAAATCTAGTGTGAATCAGTCAGGGTGTTGACTATCAGTTTCAGAGTCTGTAAAATCTGGGTTACGGATTACGGGGTTGTAATTCGGGAAAATCTGATCGAGGGGATGTCGACCAGTCTAGGGTTTTGAGCGTAGGGTTAGAATAGGAGCAGCGTTTGTGAGTGTACATGGTCTTGTATGCAGGAACTGTTCTACCACCTAGTAGAAATCTTAGAAATGCAGCAGTAGGCAGGTTTTTACCGAAGCTGGGTATATCTGTGTGTGATTTATTTTCAGCATTTCTGTTTCTGCTATATTCTATGATTTGTTTATTATATATATCTCTTTAGATTTTTAATTCAGTTAAAAAATGCGATAAACCCTATTCACCCCCCTCTAGGGTTAATCTAGATCCAACAGAAGCTAGTGGATTCTCCGCCTAAAAAAGCTTTTCGGTTTGCTAGAGGATTGAATGAACCCCTCCATGGTTTAGCTAGTATCAAATTTTGATGGGAGCAACTTTTGAGAGGCTCGTTGATATGGCATTATTGCATGAGGAAGACAAAGGCGAAAAGAAAGAAACTAAGGTGGAGGAAATGCAATATAAGAAAGTGTGGCCAATGAAAGGAAAACAACAACAAAAGAAGGGCGGAAAGAACAACAAGGTAAGGATAAGAGGAAGTGCCATAATTGTGAACGCGAGGGTCACTTGGTAAAGGACTGCAAAAGAAGGAAGAATGCTTGCTTCAATTGTGGAGAGGTCGGACACTTTTCTAAGGAGTGCCCGAAGAAGCAAGAACATGGTCAAATGGCATGAGCTTTTAGAGGGCAGGTGCATGCTCTCATGACCAGTGCTCCAGATAGAGGTTGGAAAATTTCTGTTGAAGGTTTGATTTCTCTTTCCAGTCATCTAGTTAGAACTCTTTTTGGTTCTAGCGCTTCACATACTTTTATATCTGATTCTTAGGTTGAGTCTCTGCAACTTAGTACCAGTATGGCAGTGGATCCCGTTATTGTCTCAAACCCCATTAGTGGTATGGCTCATTTGTTTATTTTTTGTTGGGGCATGAGAATATCAGTGTTAGGCGTCAAATTTGAATCCGATGCATATATGATTGGTTTCATGGGCTATGGATTGATTCTAGGGATGGATTGGCTAGCCATGTATGGTGCCATTCTGAATTGTGAGAGGAGGGTCGTTAGACTTTTGACTTTCCATGGGAGGACCCTCGAGATTTCTTGTGACCCAAAGGGGTCTTTCTTGCTTAGTTTCCTAGAGTCACTTGATGCATCTATCGATGATCTGTGATCTGTACAAGTAGTCCATGAGTATCCTGATGTTTTTGATGAGGTTCGGGGCTTACGTCCGAGGCATGAGATCGATTTTCGTATATACTTGGTGGACAATGCAAAGCCAGTTGCATTGCATGTGCTCTATATGGCTCCAAGGGAAAGGAGAGAGCTTAGCAAGCAAGTAGGGGAGCTACTTGAGAAAGGGTTTATTAAGCGAAGCATATCTGAATGGGGTGCTCCAGTGGTATTCGCAACTAAGGCTGATGGTTCACTTTGCTTGTGTGTGGACTACAGAGAGTTGAATAAACTCACCAAGAAGAATAGGCACCCACTCCCAAGGATAGATGATTTGTTTGACCAGCTTCTGGGTGCATCAGTTTTCTCTCAGTTAGACTTGGCCATGGGGTTTCATCAGTTGAGGGTGGCCGAGGATAGTATAGACAAGACCGCTTTTAGGGCTTCAGATGGTTTCTTTGAATGGATCGTGATGCCTTTTGGGTTAACGAATGCACCCGCCTATTTTGTTGATCTGATGAGTAGAGTGTTTTGGGAGTTTCTAAATAAGTTTGTCGTGGTCTTTGTTGATGACATCTTAATTTTCTCGAAGAGGGAGGAAGATCATGCCTTACATATAAGGGAGGTTTTGAAAACTCTGTGTGCGCATTAGCTTAAGGCAAAATTCTCCAAATGCCATTTTTGGAGAAAAGAAGTGAGATTTCTAGGTCATATAGTATCTAAAGATGGGATAGCAGTAGATCCCGCAAAGGTAGTTGCAGTTCAAGATTGGAAAATACCAAAGAATGCAATGGAGGTAATAAGCTTTCTGGGGTTAGCAGGCTATTATAGGAAGTTCATTAAGGACTTCGCAAAAATATCAGCCCCACTCACTAGACCGATGAAGAAAAATCTGATGTTTTCGTGGGATATAAATTGTGATGTTGCTTTCCAATGATTGAAGAGGGCTCTGACAACAGCCCCGGTCTTGACCTTGCCCGATGGGAACAAAGTGTTTACATTATACACTGATGCATGTTGTATAGGGCTTAGTGCGGTTCTGATGCAAGAGGGTGGGGTAGTATGTTATGGACATAGACAGTTAAGGGTTCATGAGAAGAACTACCCTACCCATGACTTAGAGCTAGCTGCCATGGTATTCGCGCTTAAGACTTGGCACTAGAATTTGCTTGGAGAGAAGTTCGAGTTGTACACCGGTCATAAATCTCTCTAGTACTTGTTCTCACAGAAGGATCTTAATTTAAGGCAACAAAGGTGGATGGAGTTCCTAGCATCTTACGACTTCGAGATTTCTTATGCCCCTCACAAGGGTAATGTGGTGGAAGCTGCACTGAGTAGGAAGAGGATGGCCTTAAGTCTTCTGTTTGTGGAGAGGAAAAGCTTGGAGTTTATATCGACTTTTGACTTTAGACCCTCCACCGAGTTTTTGTCTGGCTTATTAGCATCACTGGAGGTGCGACCTACTCTTATGGATCAGATCAGGGCTTTGCAACGAGAGGATCCTTAGATTTTAGACATCTTGGATAGGCTCAGTAAAGGGGAGACTTCTAGTCACCTCAGTAGATATTCCATAGACAATAGTGGGTGGTTGTGACGAGATGGAAGGCTTTGTGTTCCCCAAGTAGGGAGTTTGTTGAAGACAGTCCTAGAGGAAACCCATCATTCTAAGATGACTATTCATCCAGGCTGTGATAAGATGTATAGAGATATGAAGAGGGTTTTCTTTTGGGCTGGGATGAAGAAAGATGTGGCGGAGTTTGTTTCTCAATGTTTGATCTGCCAGCAAGTAAAAGCAGAGCAAAAGAAGCCCGGTGGTTTACTTCATCCTTTGGAGGTCCCACAGTGAAAGTGGGAGAGCATCTCTATGGATTTCATTGGTGGTTTTCCTAGATCAAGGAAGGGAAACACCAGTATTTGGGTTGTAGTAGATAGACTAACCAAGAGCGCTCATTTCATTCCAGTTAAAAGTAAGAGAACGACAGCATGGTTGGCAGCAATTTATGTTCTTAAGATAGTCTGCCTTCACGGAGTACATTCCAGTATCCTAAGTGATCGTGACCCCATTTTCATCAGTGAAATTTGGATGAGCTTGCAAGAAGCATTAGGTACACAGTTATGTTTGAGCACCGATTATCACGCTCAGACCGATGGAAAGACGGAAAGGGTGAATAGAGTTCTTGAGGATCTTTTAAGAATGTGTATCCTAGACTTCGGAGGGGCTTGAGAAGAGCATATTCCTTCAGTAAAATTTGCATACAACAACAATTACCAAGATAGCATTAGCATGGCACCCTTCGAAGCATTGTACGGACGACCCTGTAGATCACCAGCTTGTTGGTGGGAATCTACAGAAAGACTTCTACTTGGACCGGATGTGGTTAGAGAAACTTCCGAAAAGATTGATATTATTAGACGGCGAAGGAAGATAACTTAGGATACGAAAAAGTCCTATGCAGACAAGAGAAGGACTGACATTGAATCTGACATGGTTTTCATTAAGGTATCACCATTAAGAAATGTGGTTCGCTTTGGATCTATAGGGAAATTGGCACCAAGATTTGTAGGGTCATTTCCTATAATAGAAAGGATTGGCCAAATGGCCTATGGAGTAAATCTACCAGAAAGACTATCTCGCATTCATGATGTTTTCCATGTTTCTCATTTGTGGAAGTGCTTGCATAATACAGCAGAAGTAGCTGAGCCGAGTATATTGGAAGAAGTAGAGGTGGAACGGAAGGCAACAGTTAGGTGAGTTCCTACCTGTATTCTTGGATCAGAAGTTAAGAAGCTTCGCAACCGATAAGTCAAGTTGATGAAAGTTCAACGGGGAGACAACCAAGAGGATGCAACTTGGGAGACCGAAGACAAGATTCACGCTTCGTACCCTTTTCTTTTCGAAGGTATGTTCTTAACTTCCTTTTCAAAGCTTTTATTCATGCTCGTTTCTATCATTTAAGTATATCCTATCAATCGAATCTTCGACCTTTAGGTAGGAATTCCATGGATGTAAACATGTGTTTGAGATATGTTATGTTTGATGCATATAAGTGTTTGCTAGTGGTTGCTAGTGGTTGCTCGTGGATGCATAAACACACACATTAGGCACTAGATTGGCTCAATCACTCTCATACTCCGTATAAAAGTCTGTGCATTTTTCTTCTTTTTATAGATGGAAATGGATGTATCATCATATGGGTGTTGCATTTGGATGAATGATCGTGCATACATATAGAACTTACATGTTATAATAGGATTATTTGCATATATGTTGGATTCATGGCACTAACATACATTGCATTAAGGAGGTCGACTGAATCAGTAGACCGACTGATCTTTCGCATTAGTATTGGGACATATACACACACCTTTGCATATGTTCATATAAGCATTAGAAGCCTTTAAGGACAATGGATGCCTGTGATTAGTGGATGAGTAGATGGGTGATGGATGTTAGGATATACATTCTTCTTAACTTAAAGATTTCGGGAACGAAATCCTTTGAGTAGGGGATAATGTAACACCACGTAATTTGAACAACACTAAAGATGATAAATTAAATAATAATTAAATAAATATTCAGAATTAAGGGAAACGACCTGTGCCATTGTGTTCGTCTCGGAATTATGGTCAAAATAGACACCTGGTTTGTGTAAAACGATTATGAATAAGTTATTAAGGTTTGAAGTTTGTATACGCATAAGAAGAATATATATGTATATAATTAATACAGAACTCAAAACAGTTCAAAATTCACGTAGAAAAGGGGAGTGGGAAAATCCCGCCCAGGGGTGTCGGCCCCTGGGTTGACCCATCAAGGGGGTGTCGACCCCTGGGTCGACACACCAAGGGGGGGTCGACCCCCTTACGGCAGATTTGGGAAGAATTCTTCTGGCTGAATGTGGACTCCTTTCTTGACTTGGTTCATTGGCTTTAGGCTATAAATAAGACCCTATTTCTCTTGTTTCTCCACACCTAAAACACTATAGAACTAGATGTTGCCTCTGCCTAGATTAAATCAAGTCTTTTCTTCTTAAATAATTAACTATAGTTATTCAAGTTTATAGATCTGTGATTCAACATCTGCAATCTCTCTTCTATTTCTTAGATCCAATCACAGTGAGTCTATGTTAATTTTACATCTAAATACTTAAAAGTTAACCTTGACATGACTATAACTTGGATCTAAGCCTGGGACTATTTGAATCATCTCATATCTGTTATAACCTTTGTATTTAAGTTATTCTGACATGACTATGAACTAGACCTAAGCCTATACCCATTTATCATGTCAGATCTTCCATTGTTAGTTGATCTAGTTCATTGCTTAGATCTCATCATGCCTGTTTATGATGTCCCTATTATTTAGAATCAGTTCTATTATCACATGTTCATCAGATCTGTTCCTATATGCCTATCTTGTCATTATGCCCAACTTTGTCGCTGTATGTTTATTAGTTATTATGCCAATTTGTGCCATTATATGTCAATCTTGTTATTATGATCATTTATGTCCTCTTCCCTTCTTCTTTTCCCTTTTATTTTAAATAGCCAGGCTACCTTCGAGCCTAGGCATGCCGCTGAAATATGCGAACACGTAAGATTGGGAACAAGGGGAAAACGTTAAAATTGGGGCATAACTTGTATTGGAAAATTTAGACATATATTGAGCGTAATACATGAATGTGGATTTGGGGCATAAACCGCAATTGTGATTAAAAACAATAATTTGGGGTATATGGTTCACTATGAACATGACTTGGGAAAGGGGCATGAAAACCTATAATAACATAGGAATAATTGGTTAATAATTGAAATGTCTTGAATTACAATAATTAGAAACTGTAACCGCGATTTGACATGATATTATATTACTCTTATGGTGGAAGTCTGCCCGGAACCGACCAGCATACCCAACGACCACAAGTGGTGAATCTAATGTGAGGGGTCTAAATGCATAAACACGTGACGTGCTAAGACACGAGTTTAAGCCCGACTTGTGGAAGAAGTCTGTCCGGAACCGCCCGGCATATCCAACATCCATAAGTTGTAAGCTTAATGTAGGATGTCTAGTACATTATAACCATAAATGAATATGGTAATTAACTTGAATACTTAACCTAGTTGAATCCATAGGGATTGTATATGTTAACTTGAGTAAGGGTTAAGTAAAATTGTATGAAACAGTGAGAGGGTTAAGTATATCTTGGGTTGGTGGGTATTATTTATGTATAGGCCCACAAACTTAACCTGCTGGGTTCTGCAATCTTTTACTCTGGTATGGAATAACCTGTGGAAAACCTAGTGGGGATGCTAGCGTAGGGGGAAGCTTGTATCATCTTGTGTGTGGGACCAATTTCAATCGGTAACCCATATATAGGTATCAAACGAGTACTCTGAACTAGGTTGGAGTCGGGGCACGCTTACTGGGCTGATTGAAAGAGATCCAAAAGAAGGGGGTGGTGTGGAAGGCGTGTTCCGATGGGGTCATGTGAGTGCATGGATCCGATAGAGTAGGTTTAGATGTCGTGACATCAATAGATATGGTTGTGCACATGCTTAAAACTAAGGGTTGCCACATTAGGAAGTGATACTTCCTACTGTGGGGCCAACACATGGTATCTACGGAGTAGGGAGCCGATCGATTAGGGTAGTAATTAGGGTACATCTAGACTCTGTTATGTTTAGGAGCTCGTTATTACCCTTAGGGGTAACTCCGGTATGTTGGGTTGCATGTTGATTGTATGGGGTTAAACCTCTCACTAGAAGTACGCCTAAGTCTACCATCTTATAGTTGTTGGGATCATCTTATTTTGGTTATACTAGTATTGGTGCAGAGAGAAAGAGAAAGTACTAGACAAGCGCAATGCATTCTATCATGTTTACCCTATTTACCTTGTCATACATGCCTTTTTATGATGTTATCTCTCTTATCCACCTTATATGCATGTCATGATACTTTTACTTATTTATATGCCAAAAGTAACTGGACTCGCCAAACTTTATGTCTGACCCATTTTGTTTTCTCTTCTCTTTCTTCTGTCCCCCGCTAAGGTCCTCGAGGTGGGAATACTCAAGCTTGATCAGGATTCTGCTTTCATTTTGCTTTGGAGCGATTTAGATGTATTGCTTGATTTCATATCTCTCTAATATGGCTATGTTTTGGGGATTACGCTTCTTTTATTATTGTACTCTGATGTTTTAAGTATAAGACAGAAGTTTTAATGATGTACTGGATTTTATGCATTTCATACATATGATGTAACCATGTTCTGAACTACGATGTTTTCTGCTTAATAAAAATTTAAATTCCGCTGTCATCTTATATTTGTCTTGTAATGTTCCTATTTTTGTTTACCTATAACGCTCCACGAAACTTAATGCATTCTCTTAATGACTGATATTAACGGACGTGGGGTGTCACACTAGCCTTATTATGTACTTTTCTTGTTATTGATAAAAGTGAACCAATTTTCGAAAAAAAATGTATATACATTTATTGTGCATATGCAATTATATTTTCTATTTACATCCGCAAACCACTATACGATGTGTCATGGCTGGTCAAGATCAGCAGACACAAATATGAGTCAAGGTTGGTCTTAGTCGGCACACCACTATACATGTGTTGAGGCTGATCTACGAGCACTAGATATATAATCTACCTTGTGGTATTTATAGTGAATTACTATGAATATCACAAGCAGTCTAGACTCAATACAAATGTATATAGACATCAGAACAAGTCTATAAAATTTGTAGGAAGCGCACAAGAAATTCTGAGGCAAATAAAGTTCAAAATTAATTTATATTTATTGGAATGTAAATCAACTTTTGTTCCAGTTTACTGTGTGTGTTTCTGTGATAGGTATATAGGTGACTGGACTGAATCTGAATTAGACTGAAGACAAGTGAGTCAGTGTATGAATGTATATGAGTCTGTATGTGTAAACTGAGCAATACTAAGTCAATCCTGAGAGTTGTAGTGAGGAATTAATGTAATGAATGAAACTGAATGTATTCTATCACATTGGAATGTACAATAGTGGAGTTTGAAATATGTACCAATTCAAATGTTGAAATAAAATATTTATTTGTACAAAATTATTGTTCGAATATTAAATTATGTGCAGTAGCATTTTATTCAAAATAAATATTATTTCTATAAGTGATGAAATATGAAATAGAACAGATACAAACACATTTATAAAATAATATATATGTTTGTTATCATTAAACAAAAATCATATTGTTATACTCAACACTAATAGCCTAACGAAAAGCACGACAGCTCGATATATATAGGACCAACAGAAACATCCCAATAAATGGCCCAACGTCCTAGAACAGGCAATAACAGAAGATATGTCATAAACTCCCAAATAGTAATGCAAACAGTGGCAACAGTGCATTTCATACCACACATTCTCATTTGTTGGTTTACTATAATATAAGTCAGTCAATTCCACATGGAAAATTGCTTCAATTGAACAAATCTGGAATTAAGTGGTATAATAAACCTATGTGTCTCATACTACATGGTTTACTACATCATTTAATCTGCATTCTCGTTCTCTTGAAGAGTGAAAAAACGTTTAGTTTTATATAGAAAATAAATTTAGAGAAAACGAGCTTTTGAAATGATTTTAGAAAACTATTCAAAAAGTATTTCTTTAGAAATATCATTGTTGTATAGAATATATTTATAGTTTTGAAATAATTATGGTTTTAATAAATCAGGTCTACAAAATATTCATCTTACAACGATGGTTCTATAGATTAGTAATCCTTTCAAAACACATTTTCTAACACGTGCACTGTGTAAGAAAATTCATGAAATGTTCATCAAATTAATACACGAAATTCACATGAAAACGTATCAATCCGATATATGATCAACTATGATGTTGGATATCCATTTTGAAGGATTAAGCAACTTAAAGTATCTCAAAACAGTGTAGATAAGCCATTAGGAAAACACTGGAAATCAGAATAATCAACCAACAAAACATACAAAAGGAAGGAATTTGACTGGCCTAAATAATCTAGGCCAGGTCGACCAAACATACGCATAGGTCGACCTATTTTTGCTTAAGGTCACCCTAACAAGCTCTAGGTTGACCTGATGGTTGGACCTTTTACAGGCAATTTTGCTTGACACCGTTATAACTTCTAACAAAAATTGAACTAGTTCCTACTAATTTTAAGGCTTGATTTTAAGCGTAATTGAAAACTAAAAATGGACAAAAATCCGAAATAGTTTTGGCATGTATTCAACATGCAATCAAAGGGTAGTAGGCTTACAAAAACAAATACTGAGCAACTGAGTTACTGTAAACTTAAAATTTAGTTTTATGTTTGTAGTGAACATAATTTACATCAAAAAATTACAGCAATCCAACGTGCTGCTAGTTTAGCTTAAAGCAGCGAATTTAGCAGTGTTTAAGTAAGGAAGATTGAAGCTTTTAATCCTTGCAGAGCTTCAGAAACTTGTAAATAGCCATGGTAGAGATATAAAACACAGAGTTAACTAAGCAAAAATTAAATTAAGATGAAATAATTTATGGATTTGGACAAACAATCTGTAGAGATTAAGTTTTACAAGCTATTTCTTGGATATTGGTTTGAAATAGCCAGGATTCAGCAACTTCGTAGAAGAAGGCGATATTTCTTTTTACAAAAAAATTAGCAGAGAGGAAGAAAGAGTTTGTATATTTCTTTTTCCTTTCCAAATACTTCTTTTTGCTGATTAACTCAAGTATGGGATTAGATTAAGACCCATTAAGGCTAATCTTAGTTATTTGTGGCTTAATTAGGTTATGTTACACTAGTTAACACCTATTAACACATGTTTTAAGCCATTTTGAACCATTCAACATCAATTGTTTACATTTCAAAATTGTTCTGCTTTATAAATTTGGTACCAACATGTATAAATCTTTACTAAATATTTACATAAAGACCACTTAATTTACATTTTATTTAAAACACGTATCTTCCATTTCAATTGTTAAAAACTTACATTTTAATGCCTAAATTTACACAAGTTACATATCTTGACAAAATAAATAAACAAATCTTGTTAAGAATATTTTAACGCTCAAATAATGTTTTTAATCAAAAATTACATTTTGTAATGGCATATGCAACTCAAATAAATTTAAAAGACACAATTTTACACTAAAATTCATTATCCAACTATAAGTTGCAATTTTTTGCAATAAAACATGGCTAAAGTCATTTATCATGTATTTTACCACAATTTCACAATATAAAGTTTCATAACTTTATTTTCTCTATATTCATATTTATTTAACATTGATATGTACCTCTTACTATTTTATTTGATTCAGTTCAACCTCAAATCCAACATTTTCTATTTTATTACTCAAAACACATTATTTAGCTAACTTAATGATTAAGTAAACTACTTCCTGAAAATTTATATGTATTTCCCTTAATTAACAAATTGATAGTGAATTGAATTACTTTCTTAAATAAAGTTCAACTTAACCCAATTTACCTGCACGTTTTAGCATTAAAATCCTTGACTTGTTCAGCTCAAAGGATTATACGAGTTATTTTCCCCAAATCAAATTTAATTTCAGTTAGTTCAATATGATATCAAAACTGGGATTATTATAAACTTCCCTTGTAAAAATTGCATCCTCGCAATTTGCTAGAGAAAAGGTAAAAGATAAGCTTGAATAAAATTTCTCATCATCAAAGGAAATCAAGATAGGATTACTTGATAAATTCTCTGGTTTCCTTGGTTTAATCATTGCGATTATAGGACTATTTAATCTTCACGAGTGGAATGTTCTTGTTCCGTGGCCATTTAACCTTTGAAGTAAGTACACCCGCAAGATGTTTCATAATGGATAGGTCGGGTGAGATCTCAAGCACTTCTAAAACTCAAGAATAAATAATAGAATATGAATCATGAAGATACGTCCGTAACTGTGACACATGAAATACGTCATGGATACTAGCAAACTGAGCTAGAAGTGCTACTCAAAATGCAATAGGGCTAATACATTCAGCTATAGGAAATAGTCTTATGCACCTAGGAGCCAACTTCCTAGTCTTATTGAAACTAACTACTTCCTTTAAAGGAGATGCACAATATACACAAGATCACCAATGGAGAACTCTAGAGGTTTTCCACAGTTTTCCACATAGGATTTCTGTCTTCTTTAGACTTCTTTCATTCTCTCATGAATAAGATTGATCTTTTCTTAAGTTCTGCAAATAGAATTGGGGCCAAATATCAACTTCTTCTTAGACTCTAGCCAATAAGAAGGTGATCTACATCCCCTTTATATATAAGGCTTCTAAAAGAGTCGTACTGATGCCAGACTAAAAGGTGTGGTTACATGTTGTAACACCCCGGAATTTATTAAAATATAATTAATTCTAAATGAAAGAATTAAGGGAAACGGGTTACGCCATTACTTTCATCTCGGAATTCTGCTTGAGATAGAGTCCGAGTTTGCGTGAATCGGACTCCGTAGGAAGGAGTTATGACCTCTGGAAGTTTCAAAATTCAATTTAAAATCCAAACGGTTCAAATTCAGTTCGAAATTTGAAAAAAAGACCCAAACTGGGCTGGGCGGGAAAATTCCCGCCCAGGCACCAGGTCGACCATAGGGTCGACCTGGGTAACCAGGTCGACCATAGGGTCGACCCGGGGGTCGACCTGGTTTGGCCCTGGCAGGCATGGTCGGTTTCTGGTCGAATTTCTGAGCTTGCTGTGTCACTAGGGCTGAGTTGTCACTTTCTGATTGGCTTCTCTTGGTGTGTATGGTCTGGATTCACTCTATGATCATCTGACGGCTCAAATCAATCTGAAATTCTATAAATACAACTCAACAGTCAAGCTAAATACACATAAATAATTTAGAACTAGAGCCGTCATGCTGCTGGGAGGAAACTAAGAGTAGCCGTCAGTTAGAGAAAGATTAGAGATGAGCCAAAACTAAAGTAAAACAAGAATCAAACAACGTTTGTCTACCTAAAGGAAAGCATTGCAAATTCAGAACTCAGAAATCAGAAAACAAGACCATCGTTTGTTGTAAGTATAGTGATTTTTCCAATGTGAATAAAATTAAGACTTGATTCGATGTAAAATGGAAATGGAATCGTGTTATTGTATATGTTAATTCATATCTATGTATTGAAATGATTATGTTGTGAATGGCATTGGGATGTTTGTGGTATAATTGAGTTGATGTTGATCCTATTGTACATTTAGAATGAAAACAACATCACATGCAAGTTGTATAGTTCATGTTGTAATTTACACCTATATGTTTATGTGATTATATAGGTGGTATGTGTTAAGATCTCATGTATATACTTTATGCTAATATCTCTATGCCTAAATGATTAAGTTCATATACATGCTCATATGTTTATAAAAAAGTTGAAAAGTTCATAATTGGATCCATGCGAAGATCCATTTTAATATAAGTTTCATGTTATAGTAGTAAACATGATTGGATCTAGTTCACACATGCGATGAAATTATTCATATTTTATGGACATGTCATATTCTTGTCATATGCTAGTGATGTTCGGTGTTATGCCTAGATCTAAACATGTTTAGGCTTATGTTGTCTAAATCGTATGTTAATTCATATGACACCTATTTGGTTAGACCACTATTTCAATGCAAGTTTACATGTATGTAAGTTGATTTAGCCTATGTTGCAAGTTCACGCCTATGATATTCATGTTGACTATTTTGCAAGTTCACACCTATGATGTTCATATTGACTATGCCGATAATGCCAAGTTTACACCTATGTCATGTTTATGTAAATGAATTGCATTATGCCAATTTTGTGTACGCTAAATTAGGCTAAGTTTTTATCCTAATATTATATGTTAAAAATCATGTGGACGAAAAATTAGGCTAAGATTGTTAGCCTAATATTTAGACGAGGTAACGTTGGGATAAATTCGTAATTATAGGAAACTTGACACAAATTGGTGAAAATATATGAAATTGGCGTGTTTGTCACATGCCAAAAATTGGTGGCATTTAAATGGTGTAAAATTCTTATACCAAAAATGTTAAACTTGGAAAGTGGGCCATAACATTTAATTGTTAACATATTTACATATAACAAGTAATAGAAACAAATATGTAAATTTAGAAAATACGAGTATGCTTAACACGAGGTTGGATTGAGTTGTGATGTAAACCTGCTCGGACCCGCCCGGCTGTCCAGTAGTCACAACAATACCTATCCAATGTGGGTGATTAAGCATTGAGCCCAATAAGGACCCGAGGTTAGACCGAGTTACGGTGTAAACCTGCCCGGGATCGACCGGCACATCCAGTAACCGTAACAATACCTGTCTAATGTGAGTGGTCGGTGCTTTAAAAAGCTAAGGACAGACAAGTCACGATGGTAGGGTTAAGTTAACTAAAACACTTAACCAATTCAACATGTTAATTAAACTGATGGGTAGGGTTAGGTAAATACAGACACTTAGCCACTTAACATGTTTGACTAGAAAACTCTAGTAACGGGGACCCATTTCAGCAGTAACCCAATTAGGTATCATGGTACCCTAAAACTAGGCAGGGTGGGGCACAATTACTGGGCTGATAGTAAGAGTTCAAAGCGACGGCAGTGGGTGCAACAGTGTGGGTTCTAACGGAGTGCGGGCGTGCACACACTTCGGAGCAAACAAACAGGGCACTGGGGGCACCAGTAGTATAACCTATGCATGCTAGTATTGTGTCGGGCCGCCACCATGGGACTTGATACACCCCATGGTGGGACCAGCATAGGTATCTACAAACTTTGGGTGCCGTAAGACACAGATGATTATGCGAGTAGGAGCCGATCTTTCGAAAAAGGGGATCACTTCACCCCGATCATGGGGTGCCAGTTGAGGAAATGCAAGTAGGTGTAGAGATTTAGTGTGGGGTGCGATAGTATATTCGATTCAAACTGCTTTATCTTAGTTTATGATACTTTCCTATTTCCAGTTTATACCTATCATGCCCTTTTTCTTATTCTCATACTGAAGAGTCACTAGACTTACCAGGCTTTATGTCTGACCCTATTTTCTTTCGTCTTCTTTTCTTCCGTCCCCCCCCCCCCTAGGTCCACAGGGAGGAAACAACCCAGCTTAGTCAGACTCTTCGCAAGCTTCAAGATAGTAGATTTACGGTTTGGACTCTCTTTCCTTGGCTATGGCTGTTGGACACATTCTATGGGGATTTATGCAGTTTCAATTATGTTTTATGCTTCTTTATTTAATAACCAAGACAGAAATGATGATGTAATGTTTTGGAAGTTATTATGTGACAGTTATGGAAATGTTTTGTATGAACACGTATTTATGATATAAAAGTCTGTTTGTTTTCCGCTGCTTATATATATGTGTTTATATCTATCTTGTGTTTTATCTGTGACTTTTACTTACAAACCTCCACCAAAGTTAAGGCATTCCCTTTGTGAGTGACCTTAATGGAGGTGGGGTGTTTCACTTGGTATCAGAGCACAGATTTACCCGACTAGATAAAAGTTTTTGAAACTATTTTCAAAAAGAAGTTTAAAGAAGCACTGTTTTCAAGAAAAACGTTGTTTTTAAAAGGCATAATTCCCCAAAGCCATATGCACTATCTCTCTATCCCTTTGTCTTGAATACATTCCTTTTTGTTCCATCATGTTTGGAGATCTTAACCTTCCAGAAGGAGTACCGATCCCTGGCTGGTTCCGAAGGTACCTAGAGGCTAGGGCCATTGGTGCGGGCCCAGCAAACATTCCTCCTCCCACAGTGGCAGCAGTTCCTCCTCCTCCACGTGGTAATACTTTCGCTAAGACGTGTAGAGACTTCAAGGCTATGGGTGGAAAGGACATTTATGGAACTGAATCATTCGTGGTAGCAAGGAACTGGCTGAAGGAGACCGAAGATTTGTTCGTCATCTTCGAAGTTGACGACAGGCAAATGATACAGCTAGCAGTGCGGTTGCTCAAAGATGAAGCTTCCTATTGGTGGGATGTTACCCATGTTGAGAGGCCAGTGGAGACTTGGGAAGATTTCAGGATGAGGTTTGTGATGAAATTACTCTCCCAAGCTGAAAGAAGCCTGCAAATGGAGAAGTTCCTAACTCTTAAACAAGGAAGTATGACGATCAAGGAGTACGTCAATCAGTTTAATCAGCTGGCTAGATTTGGGCTGGATTTAGTAAACACCCAACACAAGAAGGCCCTTCGCTTCGTCAAAGGTCTGAGTGAGCCTCTATACAGCCTTGCAATGACCCATATACCTATGGGAGCAACTTATGAAAGCTTGGTGGACATGGCGCTGCTACACGAGGAAGATAAAGGCAAGAAAGAGGCAAAGGTGGAAGTGCCTCAAGAAAAGAAAGAGGGTTTACAGGCTAAGAAAACAGACTTCAAGAAAGGCGGGAAGAACAGCAAAACCCGTGAAAAGAGAAGGGGTAATTTCTGTGGCATTGTTGGACATATAGCGAAAGACTGCAGGAAAAAGAAGGCAAAGATGAATGGTGGTTGTTTCCATTGTGGAGAGACTGGACACTTGGCTAAGGACTGCCCAAAGAAGCGGGGGCAGGGACAGAGGACTGGATCCACCTCAGGGGGACAGGTTCACGAGCTGGTGGCACCTCCACAGGAACGAGGTAGAAATATTTCTGTAGAAAGCTTAGTTTATCTCTGTGATCATCCAGTTCGCACTATCTTTGATTCTGGTGCGTCACACTCCTTTATTTCATCTGCTTTAGTAGAATCTCTGCACCTAGACACTAGTATGGTAGAAGATCCCTTGGTTGTTTCAAATCCAGTTGGGGGCTCGGCTTATTTGTCGATAGTTTGCTTGGATTTGAAAATCTCTATTCTAAGTGTTGAATTTAGATGTAGCGCCTTTGTTTTGGGCTTCTCAGGATATGGACTGATCTTAGGCATGGACTGGTTATCTAGTAATGGTGCCATTCTTGATTGTGAGAAAAGAGTGGTTAGACTCTTGACTCGGCTCAGTAACACTCTAGAAATTTCTTGTAATCCCTTGAATGCTGTTATGCTTAGTTATCCAGAGTCGATTGACGCTTCTATTGAGAATTTGCAGTCGGTTATAGTGGTCCGGGAATATCTGGATGTCTTTGAAGAGGTGAAAGGCTTACCTCCGAAGTGGGAAATAGACTTCCTCATATATCTTGTTGATAATGCAAAGCCCGTAGCTCTGCCTATTAGACACATGGCTCCAAAGGAGAGAAAGGAGCTCAGTAAGCAAGTTAAGGAGCTTTTCGAGAAGGGGTTTACAAGGCGGAGTATCTCGGAATGGGGTTCTCCAGTGGTGTTCGCCACCAAAGCAGATGGTTCACTACATCTTTGTGTGGACTATAGGGAGCTAAACAAGTTGACTAAAAAGAATAGACACCCGCTTCCCCGAATAGACGATTTGTTTGATCAGCTTGTAGGTGCGTCGGTCTTCTCCCAACTTGATCTGGCTACTGGGTTCCATCAGCTAAGGGTAGCTAAAGATAGTATAGATAAAACGGCGTTCAGCACCCCAAACGGTTTCTTCGAGTGGCTTGTCATTCCTTTCGTCTTGACAAACGCACCCGCTTATTTCGTGGACCTAATGAGCAGGGTGTTCAAAGAATTCCTCAATAAGTTTGTGGTCGTCTTCATAGACGATATTTTGATCTTCTCAAAGAATGAGGAAGAACATGCCCGGCATCTGAAGGAGATCATGGAAACTCTTCGAGTTCATCAGCTAAAAGCCAAATTCTCCAAGTGCCACTTTTGGAGAAAAGAAGCGAGGTTTCTTGGACATATAGTGTCCAAAGAAGGGTTAGCTGTGGACCCCGCGAAAGTGGTGGCAGTGCAAGATTGGAAGACACCAAGAAATGCAACCGAAGTCCGAAGCTTTCTTGGGCTAGCCGGTTTTTACCGAAAGTTTATTAGGGATTTCGCGAAAATCTCAGCTCCACCCACAAGGCTAACAAAGAAGAATCTGGCGTTCGCTTGGGATTTGGATTGCGAGTTTGCTTTCCAACGATTAAAAAGGGCTCTCACAACAGCCCCAATTCTGACTTTACCGGATGGAAGCAAGATATTCACAGTATATACGGATGCTTGTGGTATGGGGCTAGGCGCTGTTCTGATGCAAGAAGGTAGGGTAGTAGCTTATGGTGGAAGACAATTGAAAGTTCATGAAAAGAACTACCCAACCCACGATCTTGAGTTAGCCGCCATCGTAATTGCGCTTAAGTCTTTGCGCCATTATCTCCTAGGTGAGATGTTTGAATTATATACTGACCATAAATCGTTGAAGTATCTTTTCTCGTAGAAAAATCTTAACTTGAGGCAGCAAAGGTGGATGGAGTTCCTTGCTTCGTATGACTTTGAGATTTCCTATAACCCTGGCAAAGGCAAAGTAGTAGCAGACGCGTTGAGCAGAAACAAGCTGACCCTAAGCCCTCTCTTCGTAGAAAGGCAAAGCTTGGAGTATATAGCCAGTTTTGACTTTAGGCGCTCCTCCGATTTTATACCTGGTTTATTGGCATCCCTAGAAGTATGGCCCACTCTTTTAGACTCAATAGGGGCCGCACAACGCAAAGACCCTCAGCTTGTGGATGTGATTGATAAACTAATTAGGGGTGAGACTTCCAGTCACCTCAATATGTACTCCATCGATGGTAAGGGTTGGCTGAGGCGAGATGGAAGACTATGCGTCCCACAAGCTAGGGATTTGGTAAAGATGGTTCTCGAGGAAGCACATCATTCCAAGATGACAATACATCCAGGTGGAGACAAGATGTACAAGGACGTAAAGAAAGTTTTCTATTGGAGTGGCATGAAGAAGGACGTGGCATATTTCGTTTCTAAGTGCGTGACAGGTCAACAGGTCAAGGCGGAACAAAAGAAGCCGGGAGGACTGCTTCATCCTCTAGAAGTCCCGCAATGGAAGTGGGATAGCATTTCAATGGACTTCATTGATGGGTTGCCTAGGTCAAGAAGAGGCAATACTAGCATTTGGGTAATAGTGGACAGGCTCACTAAAAGCGCCCACTCTATATCTATCAAGAGTAGGACTGCCTCGTCTCTAGCTTCTCATTATCTCAAGGAAATCGTTCGACTCCATGGATACCCTCTAGCATAGTGAGTGACAGAGATCCCATCTTTACGAGCGAATTTTGGCGGAGTCTGCAAGAAGCTGTAGGCACACAGTTATGCTTGAGCACGGCCTATCACCCCCAAACTAATGGTCAGACAGAAAGGGTGAATAGAGTATTAGAAGATCTTTTGAGACTATGCGTTCTTGACTTCGGAGGGACATGGGAGGATCATCTTCCTTTAGTGGAATTCACCTACAACAACAGCTACCAAGCCACCATCGGCATGGCGCCCTTCGAAGCTTTGTATGGAAGACCTTGCTGATCACCAACTTGTTGGTGGGAGTCTACAGACAAGCTTATACTTGGGCCAGACATGATTATAGAGACTTCAGAAAAAGCGGACTTGATACGAAGGAGAATGAAGACCGCCCAAGATAGACAAAAATCCTATGCAGACTAAAGAAGGACCGACCTTGAGTTTGAGGTTGGGGACAGGGTTTTCCTTAAGGTATCCCCTTTAAGGAACGTCGTTCGCTTTGGATCCGCAGGAAAGCTAGCACAAGATTTGTAGGGCCGTTCCCTATCATCGAGAAGATTGGGAAAATGGCTTATAGAGTAGAGCTGCCCAAAAGGTTGGACGGAATTCACAACATCTTTCACGTTTCTCATCTCTGAAAATGTCTACATGAATCTGCGGAAGTGGTGGAGCCAAGCATTCTAGAAGAAGCCGAAGTGGAACGCAAAGCAACTGTGAGGAGATTTCCAACTCGAATCGTAGGACCTGAAATCAAAAAGCTATGCAGCCGCAAGGTCAAGCTTGTCAAAGTTCAGTGGAGCGACGCCGAGGAAGTTGCGACTTAGGAAACCGAGGACAGAATACGCGCGGCCTACCCTTTTCTTTTTGAGGGTACATCTTTGATTTCTCTTTTTCCTTAAGTTGTGCTTGTATCTATCTTTTTAGGTATATCTCCTCGATATTATCCATTATCCTTAGGTAGAAACCCCTTTGGATGTAAACATGTATTTGAAACATGTTATGGTTTATGGCTGCAAGTGGTTGCAAGTGGTTGCTAGTGGTTGCTCGTGGATGCATATACACACACAACCTAGGTTTTAGATCGGCTCAATCACTTCATACTGCGTATGCATATATGTATTCATATTTGTATGTGGTTGAAACTTGATATGTTGTCATATGGATGTCGCATTTGTATGAATGGTTGCGCACTCATGTAGAATTAGGAGTGGGAAAAATTTGCATACATAATGGATTCATGACACTTACATGATTCGCATTAAGGAGGTCAACTGAATCAGTAGACCGCCTAATTTTTGCATTAGATAAGGACATAAACACACACTATGCATATAATCATGAAGCATTAGAAGTCTTTTAAGGACAATGGACGCCTGTGTTTGATGATTGAGTAGATGGACGATTGGATGTTAGGATTTACGTTCTCCTAGACTTGAAGATTTCGAGGACGAAATCCTTTAAGGAGGGGAGAATGTAACACCCCAGAATTTATTAAAGTATAATTAATTCTAAATGAAAGAATTAAGGGAAAGGGGTTATGCCATTGCGTTCGTCTCGGATTTCTGCTTGAGATAGAGTCCGAGTTTGCGTGAATCAGACTCCATAGGAAGGAGTTATGACCTCCGGAAGTTTCAGAATTCAATTTAAAATTCAAACGGTTCAAATTCAGTTCGAAATTTGAAAAACAGACCCAAACTGGGCTGGGCGGGAAAATTCCTGCCTAGGCACCAGGTCTACCATAGGGTCGACCTGGGTAACCAAGTCGACCTGGGGGTCGACCTGCCCAGTCGACCTGGTTTGTCCCTGGCTGGCCAGGTCGGTTTCTGTTCGAATTTCTGAGCTTGTTGTGTCACTAGGGCCGAGTTGTCACTTTTTGATTGGCTTCTCTTGGTGTGTATGGTTTGGATTCACTCTATGATCATCTGACGGCTCAAATCAATCTGAAATTCTATAAATACAACTCAACACTCAACCTAAATTCACACAAATAATTTAGAACAAGAGTCGTCATGCTGCTGGGAGGAAACTAAGAGTAGCCGTCAGTTAGAGAAAGCTTAGAGACGAGCCAAAACTAAAGTAAAACAAGAATCAAACAACGTTTGTCTACCCAAAGGAAAGCATTGCAAATTCAGAACTCAGAAATCAGAAAACAAGACCGTCGTTTGTTGTAAGTATAGTGATTTTTCCGATGTGAATAAAATTAAGACTTGATTCGATATAAAATGGAAATGGAATTGTGTTATTGTATATGTTAATTCATATCTATTTATTGAAATGATTATGTTGTGAATGGCATTGGGATGTTTGTGGTATAGTTGAGTTGATGTTGATCCTATTGTACATTTAGAATGAAAACAACATCACATGCAAGTTGTATAGTTCATGTTGTAATTTACACCTATATGTTTATGTGATTATATAGGTGGTATATATGTGCTAAGATCTCATGTATATACTTTATGCTAAAATCTCTATGCCTAAATGATTAAGTTCATATACATGCTCATATGTTTGTACAAAAGTTGCAAAGTTCATAATTGGATCCATGCCAAGATCCATTTTAATATAAGTTTCATGTTATAGTAGTAAACATGATTGGAACTAGTTCACACATGCGATGAAATTATTCATATTTTATGGACATGTCATATTCTTGTCATATGCTAGTGATGTTCGGTGTTATGGCTAGATCTAAACATGTTTAGGCTTATGTTGTCTAAATCATATGTTAATTCATGTGACACCTATTTGGTTAGACCCCTATTTCAATGCAAGTTCACATGTATGTAAGTTGATTTAGCCTATGTTGCAAGTTCATACATATGATATTCATGTTGACTATTTTGCAAGTTCACACCTATGATGTTCATACTGACTATGCTGATAATGCCAAGTTTACACCTATGTCATGTTTATGTAAATGAATTGCTTTATGCCAATTTTGTGTACGCTAAATTAGGCTAAGTTTTTAGCCTAGTATTATATGTTAAAAATCATGCGGAAGAAAAATTAGGCTAAGATTGTTAGCCTAATATTTAGACGGGGTAACGTTGGAATAAATTGGTAGTTATAGGAAACTTGACACAAATTGGTGAAAATATATGAAATTGGCGTGTTTGTCACATGCCAAAAATTGGTGGCATTTAAATGGTGTAAAATTCTTATACCAAAAATGTTAAACTTGGAAAGTGGGCCATAACATTTAATTGTTAACAATTTACATATAACAAGTAATAGAGACAAATATGTAAATTTAGAATATACGAGTATGCTTAACACGAGGTTGGATTGAGTTGTGAAGTAAACCTGCCCGGACCCGCCCGGCTGTCCAGTAGTCACAACATTACCTATCCAATGTGGGCGGTTAAGCATTGAGCCCAATAAGGACCCGAGGTTTGACTGATTTACGGTGTAAACCTGCCCAGAACCGACCGGCACATCCAGTAACCATAACAATACCTGTCTAATGTGAGTGGTCGGTGCTTTAAAAAGCTAAGGACAGACAAGTCAAGATGGTAGGGTTAAGTTAACTAAAACACTTAACCAATTCAACATGTTAATTAAACTGATGGTGGGGTTAGGTAAATACAAACACTTAACCACTTAACATGTTTGACTAGAAAACCCTAGTAACGGGGACCCATTTCAGCAGTAACCCAATTAGGTATCATGGTACCCTGAAACTAGGCAGGGTGGGGCACGATTACTGGGCTGATTGTAAGCGGTCAAAAGCGACGGCGGTGGGTGCAACAGTGTGGGTTCTAACGGAGTGCGGGCGTGCACACACTTCGGAGCAGACAAACAGGGCACTAGGGGCACCAGTAGTATAACCTATGCATGCTAGTATTGTGTCGGGCCGCCACCATGGGACTTGATACACCCCATGGTGGGACCAGCATAGGTATCTACAATCTTTGGGGGCCGTAAGACACAGATGATTATGCGAGTAGGAGCCGATCTTTAGAAAAAGGGGATCACTTCACCCCAATCATGGGGTGCCAGTTGATGAAATGCAAGTAGGTGCAGAGATTTAGTGTGGGGTGCGATAGTATATTCGATTCAAACTGCTTTATCTTAGTTTATGATACTTTCCTATTTCCAGTTTATACCTATCATGCCCTTTTTCTTATTCTCATACCGAAGAGTCACTAGACTTACCAGGCTTTATGTCTGACCCTATTTTCTTTCGTCGTCTTTTCTTCCGTTCCCCCCCAGGTCCACAGGGAGGAAACAACCCAGCTTAGTTAGACTCTTCGCAAGCTTCAAGATAGTAGATGTACGGTTTGGACTCTCTTTCCTTGGCTATGGCTATCAGACACATTCTATGGGGATTTATGCAGTTTCAATTATGTTTTATGCTTCTTTATTTAATAACCAAGACAGAAATGATGATGTAATGTTTTGGAAGTTATTATGTGACAGTTATGGAAATGTTTTGTTTGAACACGTATTTATGAAATAAAAAGTCTATTTGTTTTCCGCTGCTTATATATATTTGTTTATATCTGTCTTGTGTTTTATTTGTGACTTTTACTTACAAACCTCCACCAAAGTTAAGGCATTCCCTTTGTGAGTGACCTTAATGGAGGTGGGGTGTTTCACATTTGAACTCGACTAGAAGTAGGTGGTCTATCAAAGTACCACCAAAATCAACAATGCCAGTACGGAGAAGATCCTTAGGGATAGGATTCACCCGCTCATTTTATCCACTAAATGAGGGATGATACGTAGTGTGGAAGTTAAGATTTACACCCAAAGTTTTGTGAAGACTCTACTAGAAATTACTAGCGAAAACTTGATCTCTATCATAAACGATCGAACTAGAAATATCTTGAAGTCTTATGATCTCCTTAATATAAAGCTTAGATAAAAGAGATGTCCTACTATTAGACTTCATAGGAATGAAATGAGAAGACTTTGTCAAACGATCCATTATCACCTACATATTGTTATGGTGCGATCTCAATTTAGGTATACATTAATGAAATCCATAAAAATTTGATCCCATTTCCATAATAGGACCTTCAAAGATTGAAAAGGACCACTAGAACTTCAGTGTATGGCCTGAATGAGTTGACAAGTCATACAATTACCCACATAACTTGACATATCACATTTCATGTCTTCCCAATAATATAAGCATCGCATATTAGCATACATCTTGTGCTACTGGGATGAATAGTGTAATTAGAATGAAGACACTCATTAAGAATGTCCAGCCTAAGATCAAAATCACAAGGCAAAATTAATCGGTTTTTCTCACGATGACAACCGTGAATATCAATGCTCAAATCCCTCAACTCATCATCATGGGATTCAGGCCTAAAAAGTTAAATAAGATGTACAAGATCTGGATCATGCCTCTGAGCCTTGGAAATATGATCCACTAAGCTATGTCGAGCTTCCATACTGAATAATACAACGAGTGAATCGGATAATGGAGCACGATCTTGAATGCCACAAGATGATAGAGCCTCTAATATGTTCCATTCTACTGGCATTATAGAATCTAAAGCCTTCAACTCGATTCCCCTTTCTAGATGTATATTGGATATCAAAGTCATATAAGGTGAGGGATAAGAGTAAACGTTATTGCCGCTTGTTGAGCTCCTTCAAAGTAAAAAGACACAAGAGAGACTTATAATCGTTGTAGAGAATAAAGTACTCGCCCATAAGATAATGTTTCCATGTCTTTAAAGCAAAGAAATAGAGGCTAGCTCCAAGTCGTGTATCGCGTACCAAACCTCATCTAGGCGCAATTGCCTTGAAGCAGGAAACTACCTGATCTCTTTACATAAGCATGGCACATAGGCCATGTCTATTATCATTGCTGAAAATAACAAGGTCTTTATTCCCCTTGGGAACCACAGGAATAAGATCATGTGTAAGAAGCTCCTTCAGTTTCTGGAAAGAAGCCTCACACTTATTGGACCAGATAAATCAAACACTCTTCCTCGTATGGCTGATAAAAGGAAAAACAATGCGAGAAAACTCCTTAATGAATTGAATGCAATAATCTGCCAATCCAAGGAAGCTACGAATCTTGAAATCATTTTTTAGCCTCTTCCAATTTTGAATGGCTTCGATCTTTGATGGGTCGACAGACAGAAGATACAAATGGCCTAAAAAAATCATCTTATTCTCCTAGAAGTGGAACTTGGAGAATTTGGCCTTAAGCTAGTGCTGATGAAGAATACTCATGATGATCCTCAAGTTATAAGCATGATCATCTTCAGACTTAGAATACATCAGAATGTTGCTGATGAAAACCAAGATGAACTTATCAAGATATTCTTGTAATACTTGATTCATGATATTGATAAAGTAAGCTAGGGTGTTCGTCAAACCAAATGGCATAATGATCCATGCATAGAACTATATCGAGTGCAGAATGTTATAAGAGGAATGCTATCCTCACCACTCGTAATTGATGAAAGCTCGTGGCGAGGTCGAGCGTAGAAATGATTGTAGAGCCACTTGATTGATAAAATATGTCATCAATCCTAGGAAATAGATACTGATTTTTGATTGTTAACTCATCAAGCTTTCGGTAATTGATGCAAAGCCTAAGACTTCCATCATATTTTTTCACGAATACAATCAAGACACCCCTGGTGAAGAATTAGACATGATAAACTATTTGGCTTCGAGTTCTAACAATTTCTTCTTGAGTACCTCATTTTCTTTTGTAGACATCCTCGTGGGGGGAAGACTAACCGATTGAGCATCTAAAATGAGATCAATGTGGAACAAAGCTACTCGCTTAGGTGTCATGCCCAAAGCAGGCTTGAATACATCAAAAAAATCACAAAGGACTAGAATTCATGATATATCATCCTCATCTCGAGATTTAAGAGAAAAAAGATGCTTTGGAATCGTATATTACATCCCGAAGAATGACATATAGTTGACTAGGCAAATCAGGATGTTTAAGATTTAGAATTATCTCAAAACATAAGAATTGGGCTTTCAATCGAATGAGCCAATCAATACCCAATATAATGTCGAATCCAAGGTAATCTATAATATGCAAATTCCAATGAAAAGAAAAGCCACGTAGAAAAATCTTAACATTTATATACAACATACTAAGTATTGCTCATCCCTTAATAGGATTCATAATCCTTAAAGAAGTCACAAGGCAAGTCACATCCGAAGAAATTACATCTACAGGTTACTTCGATACGAATGAATGAAACACCCCTGTATCGAAGAGAATTAGGATGGAATAGTCATGAAACTAGGTGGAACCTTAAAGGATAGAAGGGAAAGTAACTCACGGCTGAGAAGGTCCACCAGAAGCATCTGTCACATTTAGGTTTCTCGATCTAATAATCTTAGGAGATTTGAGGCACTTAGAGGTGTCCCTCTTACTTGAAATTGCGGTAAACAATTTGGCTTGGGACATTCCCGGGTAAAATGATCATGTGAACCAGAGTTAACATGACATATGAGTAAGAGTTGTTGCATTAGAATAGGAGCTCTCGTTGTGCAGGAAGGACTTATAAAATGGGAACTTCTTCTTGTTTGGATTCTTTTGAATCTAAATCTTGTCGCTACTTTCCTTCTTCTTCGTGACCGATTCAAGGCGAAACGCCAAGTCAGCTAACTCC